>CM060908.1:292213430-294713430 GCA_030737815.1 Allium fistulosum | reverse complement strand
CTCAGACGTCTGAAAATGTCTGAAAGTGTGCATGTTGCTTTTATCTTGTGCATGTCCCATTTCTCTTCAATCTTTTCTGATTTGATGTCTTTTGATTCTTGTCTTGAGTGTTGCTTTAGTCTCTTTGGTGACGTTACTTTATCAACTATCTGTAAATATAGATATATATGTATATTCGATTTCCATTGTATAGTTGTTATCATCGAAACCATAGAATTGATTTCCTAACAATCTCCCCCTTTTTGATGATGACAACTATTCAATGTACTTATATATATATTTCAAATCTCCCCCTGAATATGTGCTTAGTTTTGTTCATAAGATTATATATATATATATATATTTCTCCCCCTTTGACATTATCAAAAAGAATACATAAAAGTTCAAGTAAAAAAGAAATTTTCATTAAAGCTGGAGATATATGAGGGAGATATCAAAGCTTAGATAAGATCTTGAAGTGAACAAATTCCTAAACTTCGTCTGAGTTTTATGAAAGTTTGTTCGTTCAATGGTTTTGTAAATATGTCGGCTACTTGATTTTCGGTGCTTACATATTCTAAAGATATAGTTCCTTTTTCAACATGGTCTCGTAAGAAATGATGTCGAATATCTATATGTTTTGTGCGTGAGTGATTTACAGGATTTTTTGACAAATTTATAGCACTTGTGTTGTCACAATATATTGGAGAATTTTTTATGATTTTCCCAAAATCCATTAGTGTTTGTTGCATGTATATTACTTGTGCACATGCTAGAGCTGCAGAGATGTATTCAGCTTCACAAGTAGATAAAGAAACACAATTTTGCTTTTTACTAAACCACGAAACTAACGATTGTCCGATAAAATGACAAGTTCCACTAGTACTCTTACGGTATGTTCTACAACCACCAAAATCCGCATCGCTATATGAAACAAGTTCAAAAGGTGATCCTTTAGGATAAAACAAACCATAATCTTTAGTACTAGATAAATAGTGTAAAATGCGCTTAACAGATCGTAGATGAGATTCTTTTGGTTTGGCTTGAAATCGGGCACAAAGACATACACTCATCATAATATCTGGTCGACTAGCCGTTAAATATAGTAAAGAACCAATCATACTTCGATATGACCTTTCATCAAAATCTTTTCCATTTTCATCTTTTTCTAAGTGAATAGTGGTACTCATTGGTGTTGGTTTGCTTGAAGTTTTCTCCATTTTAAATCGATGTAATAAATCGTTACAGTATTTTTCTTGATGAATAAAAATTCCATTTTCTAGTTGTTTTATTTGTAATCCTAAGAAAAAATTTAATTCTCCCATGTGTGACATTTCAAATTCATTTGTCATAATATTTGAAAAATCATTACATAGTTTTTCGTTGGTCGAACCAAAGATGATATTATCAACATAAATTTGTACAACTAAAATATCGTCATCTTCTCTTTTTATAAATAAAGTTGTATCTATTTTTCCTATATGGAAACCAGATGTTATTAGGTGATTTTTAAGACGTTCGTACCATGCACGAGGTGCTTGTTTTAATCCATATAGTGCTTTATGTAATTTAAAAACATGATCTGGATAATTCTCATGAACAAAAAGCGGTGGTTGTTCAACATATACATTTTCTTTGATAAAACCATTCAAAAAGGCACTCTTGACATCCATTTGAAATAGTTTAAAATTGTTATGAGTTGCAAAGGAGAGTAAAGTACGAATGGCTTCTAATCTTGCAACCGGTGCAAAAGTTTCATCATAGTCTATGCCTTCTTCTTGATTGTAACCCTGAGCAACTAGTCGTGCTTTATTTCTAACAATATTTCCATTTTCGTCCGCCTTGTTTTTAAATACCCACTTTGTTCCTATTACTGATTGATCTTTAGGTCTTGGTACTAATTCCCATACATTATTACGTTCAAATTGATAGTTCCTCTTGCATAGCCATTATCCAAAAATTATCATTTGAGGCTTCTTTATAATTCTTTGGTTCAAAGTTTGATACAAACGCTATATGGCTTATTTGATTTAGTTGATTTCTAGTAACTCTTGTATTTAGATCTCCAATAATATTATCTATTGGATGATCTTTAAGGATCCTAGGAGATGATAAAATAGTGTTATTTTGTATATTGGCTTCATTATTACTATAATTTGTTGAGTTTGTTGGTAGAACAATTTCTTCTTCATCATTAGTTTGTTGTTTGAAAGGATTTTCGTCAAACGAGACATGTAGACTCTCTTCTATAGTATTATTCTTTTTATTAAAGATTCTATATGCCTTGCTACGATCTGAATATCCAACAAAGATACCTTCATCGGCTTTTGGATCAAATTTTCCTAATTTGTCTTTTGTATTTAATATAAAACATTTTGAGCCAAACGTTTTAAAGTATGATACTTTAGGTTTTTTTACCAAAAAATATTTCAAAACAAGTTTGTTTAGTCATTGGGCGAATAGTTACTCGATTCAATACATAACAGGATGTAGCAATAGCTTCGGCCCAAAAATGTTTTGGTAATCCGCTACTATTTAATAATGTTCGTGCGCATTCTTGTAATGTACGATTTTTTCTTTCTACGACACCATTTTGTTGGGGTGTACGAGGAAAAGAAAAATTATGAGTTATTCCCTTTTTATTGCAAAAATTTGAAAAAAGATCGTTTTCGAATTCTCCTCCATGATCACTTCTAATATTTTTAATTTTTAAATTCATTTGAGTTTTAATCCGTTTTGCAAATATTTTAAACATACCAAAAGTATCGCTTTTATGTTTTAGAAATAAAGTCCATGTATATCTTGAGAAATCATCGACTATTACAAAAACATATATGTTATGATTAATAGATCTTACTTGTGTTGGACCAAATAAATCTAAATGTAATAATTCTAACGGTTGTTTTGTAGAAATATTATTTTTAGATTTAAAAGAGCTTTTCTTTAGTTTACCAATTTGACAATCATCGCATAAATTTTCTACTTTGTAACTCATTTTAGGTAACCCTCTTACTAAATCATATTTAGCTAACTTATTAATGTTCTTAAAATTAATATGACAAAACCGTTTATGCCATAACCATGGATCATCATGTTTGGCAGTTAAGCATAAGCTTGAATCTTTATTAATATTCATGTTTAATATATAATATTTTTGTTTCTAAAGCCTTCAAAAATGAGTTGTTTGTTATTATCTAAAATGTTACATCTATCTTTTTCAAAATTTATTTGAAAACCTTTATCACATAATTGACTAATGCTTAATAAGTTGTGTTTTAAATTTTCTACTAGTAAAAAATTTGTAATAACAGGAGAGTTAGATATACCAGAGTTGATGACTTCTCCAATGCCTATGACAAATCCCTTTGAATTGTCCCCAAATGTTACCGTTCCACCATCGATGTATGTTATATTCGATAACATTTTTGAATTTCCAGTCATATGTTTGGAGCATCCGCTATCTAGTATCCATTTCTCCTTATTTTTTTTATTTTGGGTACCTGCAAGATAAAAAATTTAATTGGTACCCACATATTTGATTAGGGTCCTAATTGTTAGAGAGAGGTAGCCATACCCAAGATGGTTTGGCACCTTTATAAATATAATTTTTATTATAAACTACATTTTCTAAGTAATTATTGATATGCTTTTGTCTAATCAATTTGTTATTTGTTTTAGGAACCCAAATTTTCAAATTTTTGGTATTCAATTTTTGTTTAGATAAACTTCTAGTTTTTATATAACTAATATTTTTAGCCTTATTTTCTCTTTGTTTAGAGCCTATTTTAAATCCTATTCCATTTCTATTTCCTGATGGTTTTGATGTTTTGATAAGATTTTCCAAGTCTTGTTTCCCTTTGTTAAATTTTGACACATTATTGGTAATTTTATCTAATTTTTCTTTTAACTCTCTATTTTCTATTGTCAATAATTCAATATCCTCTTTAAAATCAATATTTTCTTTTAGCAAATTCTCTTTTTCTAGAGTAATGTTCTCACTTTCTATCACAATATTTTTTAATTTTTCTTGAGATATTTCAAGTTCTTCTTCTAAAATATTTTTTTCATCTTTCAACATTCCAACTTCAAGTTCTAATCTATTTACTTTTACTATATATTCTTTGTTTAATTTTTTTATTTGTCTAAATTTATCATCTAATTCTATGTTAAGTTCAAGTAATTCTTCATAGTTAAGTTCTGGACATACCTCATCTTTTTGTGCCATAAAACACACATTAGCTTGTTCTCCATCGCTATCACTATCACTTTCTGAAGATGAAGACTCGGAGTCATCCCATGTTACCTTGAAAGCTTTCTTCTTTTTGAGTTTTTCAAATTTGCTCTTCTTTTTATCATTGTTAAGTTTTGGGCAATCCTTCTTCATGTGTCCGTATTGATCACATTCATAGCACTTGATTTGAGATAGATTTGTTGAATTGGTTTTTCCTTCTTTTTGAAACTTGGTCATCTTTCTAAACTTCTTGAATCTATTGTAGTTTTTGGCAATGAATACTATCTCATTTTCATCTAAATCTGAGTCATCATTCTTTATTGATAAAAATGCTATGTTCTTTGTCTCCGAATTTAATTCGTGCCTGCAAATTAGCTTCATAGGACATCAAATTTCCTACCAACTCTTCAACTTTGAGAGTAGAGAGATCATTAGCTTCTTCAATAGCTAATACCTTTCTTTCCCAATCAGGTGTTAAAGAGTTGATTATTCGAGAAACTAAATCAAAATCAGTAAACTTAACTCCTAATGCCATAAGATCATGTTGAATAGTTTGAAATCTAGAATACATGTCTACAGTGCATTTTACAAGAGGCATTGGGGATCGAGTTGCATCTCAGTACAGCTTATCACCCACAAATTGATGGACAAATCAAGAGGGTGAATCATATATTAGAGGATC
Organism: Allium fistulosum; assembly: GCA_030737815.1. Classification (NCBI taxonomy): domain Eukaryota; kingdom Viridiplantae; phylum Streptophyta; class Magnoliopsida; order Asparagales; family Amaryllidaceae; genus Allium; species Allium fistulosum. Next base: position 294,708,538 of record CM060908.1, on the reverse strand, counting down.
GCTTGCGAGCTTTCATTCTCGATTTTAGAGGCTCATGGGGCAATCACTTCAATTTGGTGAAGTTCATATACAATAATTATTATCAGTCTAGTACTTGTATAGCACCATAGGAAGCATTGTATGATCGATCGTGTAACGCTCCTTTATTTTGATGGGAAACGAGTGAGAAATTTATACTTGGGCAAAATATGATTAAAGAGACCTCAAAGAAGATTGAGATTATTCGACAATGAATGGAACTTGTTCAGGATAGGCAGAAGAGCTACGCTGATAAGAGATGTCAAGATTTCTCCATTGAAGAATGTTGTTCGATTCGGTAGTAAGGGAAGTTGGCACCGAGGTTCATAGGTCCTTTTTCGATAGTAGAGTGGGTTGGGAACCTAGCATATAGGGTCGACTTAGCTTAGAAAATGGCAGGCATGCACAATGTATCCTATATCTCACTTACTGAAGTTTTTGCACGACTCAGGTGTAATGATTGCACTGGATCAACTATGATATGGAGATTAAACCAGAAGCTTCGAGACCTTGTAGGCCGATTCGTATTATTGAACGTGATATGAGGTAGCTTAGGAGGAACATGGTGGAGTTAGCGAATGTTCAATGGGGTGAAAGTGAAGGTGATTGCCCATAGAAAACCGAGGAAAGCATGAGGGCTGAATATCCAAAGCTCTTTGCATGGTAAGGCCTATTATTTATCATATTTACTTTTACTTTTAATATTATATAGGATAGTTTAGTATCTCGTATGTTTAGATAGGTTTATCTATATTATTGATAACTACCTCTTTGATATGTTTGATGGTTGCACATGATCGTTAGGCATGCGGGGTAACTATGATTGACTATTCCTTGATTTGTTTGGGGATTTTGGAGGTGAAATTCCTAAATGCGGGAGAGTGTAACGATCCATATTTTACATATCGAAGGACCATAAAATATTATTATTTAGTTCATATAAGGTGTACGACTCTAAAATTTTGAAAAATGACTACTAGAGGCATTTTCCCTCTTTATAATTTTTATCGGATGGTTTAGACCCAGAAATTCTTGTAAAGCCTATAACTTTTAATAGGAGTTAAATTAGAGTCTAAAACAACTTCCATTAGATTGGGATGACAGTTTCTTTTTTCGTACAGTGGTCATAGTAGGAAAATGGACTTATCATTTAGGACATATGGTCGTTTTTAGTTTAGACTATTGTTGGCCAGATTATTGGGTAATTAGTTAAGCCCAAACAAACTTAAGCCCACTAACTCATTTCGGGATATATTCCTAATTGGGACTAATGGGACATATGACGATTGCCATATACCACTAGTGCCAATAGTATATAAATAGTGCGTTGATGTCGTGGCCGGCTGATATAGGACGATCATCAAGGTTGAAATAAATCAATCTAGCATATAACCTGTCGTATATCTCACAGCGCATAATAGCATATATGCAACCGAAGAGACAGTAATAACAATGCGAACAGATCCTCATCATCAGAGTATAATGTCTACAGAATTGTACATGAATAGTAGAGTTTATACAATGGAAAACAAACACAGCAGCTGTCTCAAATACAAATGGTAAGCAGTTGCTGCTAAGGCTCCCCAGTGCTGCATAGCGGAATAAGCATAGACTCCATATATATATATACACACACACTTACGAGATAGCTCCATCCAGCTCATCCTCCAAACAGCTACTGCATCACCTAGACCTGTTATCCAGTCTACTCATTTAAGAGTACCCAAGATAATAATAAACAAAGCATAAAAACTTGGGTCAGATAATAGTCTGGTGTAGGCAGTAAATGAATCTCAAAATACTATACATGTATATATGGTAAGGAACAAGAATACATGAACCATACCTGACATGTCCTTGCAACCAAAGAGTTAGCATATAACACTATAATATGCTACTCTACAATAACATAAAGGTATATCATAAACCAAATAAAGGATATCAATCTTCCAGGTATTCCTATCTCCAATACCCACTTCCCCTGATACCTATGAGTGATACCCTACTAAAGGAAACAACCAAAGCATCCATAACATCCATCAACAATCCTAACTATCACTCCTTGTACTCTAAATATATGATAACTCGTATGGCCCCCAAGCCAATGATTAATGGAAATCCTAGTTCTCTATTGTACTCTCATGTCTCGCGGTCCAAAGTTGGATACATGTCTCGTAGCCTAAAGCTGGACACGTGTCTCGCAGACCAAAGCTGCACACTAGACCCAAAGCTACAGGTCCAAGGTATACAGGTCCCTCAATTGATCCATGGGCGTCTACACTTACAATATTCCTGCTTCGAGTACAACTGAAAACTCTTCGAGCTTCAACAACTCCTTAGCACATACACTCAAGCCCACTTTTGCTCCATTTGGATACCGAGCCCTTCTTGACTAATCCAATTTCCATTATTTACGAGGAACCCATGCACATTCCTCGATCATACGGCTTACTCCTTTACAAATCGCTCTTCTGAACCTACTCCCAACATGAACCAACACCCGAAGACCGTAGCTTTTCATTATACTGTTATATCATCATCCAACCTAATAAGAATGAAGCTACACCTCTAGCAAGATCTACAAAGCATCCTCTTTCTGCCTTGAAAGTTCCACATCCATCCTATGCAAAGTGATAACTCGGTACCGACTCATAGAGATAAATCAGTACCGAGTTATACACTTAGCCAATTATTGGCTACCATCTCTTTCCTTGCATCTAGTACTCTTCCCTAGGTGCCTTAGACCCCGACTCATCCCACTTTGATAACTTGGCCCCAATCCAAAGCCCTGTCTTCTAATTCTAGAGATAACTCGGCCCTAATTCAACACTTAGCCAAAATTTCCAACATCTTGATATAGAACATCTCATTTAGCCATGCTCTACCCATCTATACAAACCACCGAGTCGTAGCCTTCTTCACCATACTCTGTACCGAGTTATAGCATAACTCAGTGTCGAGTTGTGTACTTAGCCCCATTTGAGTTGCGACTCATCATGCGTCTTCCTACCATACTTCGGAGCACATCTACCAAGTTTCATCTAATTTCGACCAACTTAGCTTTCGATTTGCTCAATTCTCTGACCTATATTTCTATGCATGCACAACGCTAGCAAACAACATCAAATCATATCATCCAAACATAGAATAACAAGCAATTTCATTCAATCAAACTTGCAATCCATCAAAATAAGACAAACAAGGCAATTTCTAACATAGATCTACATATATATGAATATATGAACATAAGCCAAGTTAATTTCTAATCAATCTATATCATATGCATGGATTAACATGTCATTAAAGTTAAAAAATGTTTTTATGGCCAAAAATCAACTTAAAGCTTGTTATATCCTATAAGCCTACCGTATAAACATGTATAACATAGAGAGAAGGCATAAGCCACTCACCAATTACCAAATTCAATCAACTTGTATGTAGATCTAATCTGGATAGCAGAGAAAATCACTCCAAATCATGAAATTTGATGATCCCTAGCTTCTAATTGAGGATCCAATCTCTAATTTGCAATCTAGTTTGATTTAAAGAGCAATTTGGGTGATTTTGGATGAAATTAGGATGGATCTAAGGCTAATTAGGGTTTAGCCTTGATTTAAATGAGAGGGAAAAGTTTTAATTTGACTCTTTAGCCCTCTATTTATAATATTCTCTAATTAGACTAATGGGCTCACTGATGGGCTTAATTAATTACACACTAATCCTAGCCAACAGCTTTAAAAGCTTAAAACAGGCATAACTTTCTAGCCATAAGTTCATTTGTCTATTATGACCACTCTATGGAATGGAAAACCATTATCCTGAAGCAATGGAATTGGTTTGAGACCCTAATTCGACTTCTACCAAAAGTTATAGCCGAAACAAGATTTTTAGGGTCAAAATAGTCACATAGAAATTCGAAAAAATCATAGGTGTGTGAAATGACCTAAGAGTCATAGCCCAAAATTATAGAATCATACGGCCTCATAAGAATATAATAAAATAAAAATATTTATGATCCTGTGATACGTAAAATACGGGTCGTTACAAGACATATCTAATTCGTTTTCCCACTTCCCGAAAATAGTTCTAAGCCTCCATTCACCTAGGTTTCATCAAAAAGCTCATCTTTTTCATACTAATCTAAGCCTAAACTATCACTTGAAGGGTAATTAGCAAAGAGGATTGAAGATTTATCATTTTGGTTGCTTTAGAGTTAGGATTGTTGTTATCCATTTTCAGATTTGGGATAAAAGTGGGTAATTTAGGTACTAGGTAAGTGATTTATGATCTCTCACTATTCTATACATATCCATATAGTTAAAAATGATGTTTTTGATATTGTTTCTATGTTAAAATGATTATAAACTTTAATTTAACACTTATACATGTTTATGACCAAATTTAAAAAGATAAAATGGATTTTAAATGGTTTTATAACCTCTTATGAACCACATTGTCAATTTAATATGAAATTAGATCTAGGCATAATCTTGTATGTTAATCATGTTCGGATGGATTGTATGTATTGTATGAATGCTTATGAATAGTGGTAGCATTTCATGTATTGCTTTGATTTGTTTATTATTACTTTTATAGTAGTTAGGACGCGGTTGTTGATTTTGGCAAAGGGGGGTCAAACGTGCTCAAAATCGAACGCGACTTGGATATGTTGTTTAGGGGAGTTTGGGGAGGCTAAACTTCAGATCCCAAGTTGTTTGGAGGTGATTTGGATGGTTAAGAAGTGATCGGTGGAGATTTGAAATTTGGTTGGTAGAGGCTCCAATTCAAGTCTATGGGCGGTTGCTTCGGGACTTAGGTAGGAAATCTTCGAGGTAGGCTTCGGGTCAATGTAGGAGTGGAGCTTCAGAAGTTTAAAACTCCAAAATTGGTTAAGTATACTACTCGGCACTGACCTCTTTTTCCCGGTACCAACCACTTTTCCAAGCAAAAGAAAGGGTTTGGGTACTTGGGAAGTTGAGGCACGAGGAAAGGAGACCCTATGCAAGCAAAAGCAGGTAAGAGGTCGGCATGAAGTACTTAGCCAAAAATTTGGTAAGTAATTCATATCGGCACCTACATGAAGCAATTTACGTCGATACTAATATGAATTAGAGTGGCTACTCTTGGCCAAACTTCTAGGGGGCTCAAGGGAACTTATAGGTCGTGTTGAAGGTGTTTGTTCGTTCACTTGACGTTCGAATGTGGTGGGGCAACATAATAAAGGATGATGACTACGAGACTTCATTGATGCTTGATGGTGATGGAGTTATGTTCCAATGATGACAACTCGATGTTGAATGGAGTCGTGAGGATGATTATCCACAAGGGCAAGTGCTAGGAAGGGTGACCCATGGATAGAATATTGAAAGTTTCTATTGTAGAAAGAAATGAATGTGGAATGGTTCCTTAAGGATGAACGGAAACTAAATGGACAAGGAAAGCGGTTGGATATACGTGCTATGGGATCGTTAATACACGGAGTGTTTTCTAATGTACTCGTAAGCAGGGGTATTATAAGGACGCTCATTAGGTGCTTGAAATGGCTACCCCTAATCGGTGGAATGGGCTGGTGGGTGAGTACACTGAAAACCAAGAATTTTCCATTGATTCCTGGTAGAGGAATGGTCATACAAGTTATCATATATCCAAGGCACATTGAGTAGTAGTGATGATTGTTTGATGGATGTTATATTTGTTATAGTTGCTTTTCTTATTGTATGTCACTCTAGAGACATCATATGATGTAGGTATTGTGGTTATGGAAACCTAGTGTAACACCCCATAAAATTAGCGATAATTAATAAATAATTAATAAAGCTCCAAAAATGGAATTCGAGCAGACATTGGAATTTAGTCATGAAACTTGCACCATTGCGTTCATGGCGATAGTCTTAGCAACTTTCATATTTGGAGTTTCGCGATCGGAGCTCAAATGATAAAGTTATTAGCATTTGAAGTTTCGAGAATGAAAATAATTAAATACAAAAAAAGGAAATAAATATACATTAATTTCGAGACCACAGGTTACCCCCACTATAGGTCGATCGACCGCTAGAAAATAAGGGAGTGGTCGATTGGTTTGAACATGACGACTATGGTTTGAATCCTGGCCAATGTCTTAGATTTAATTATTTTAATCTAACGGTTACAACTAAGTCATGGGCCTATAAATAAAGGTCTAACCTCTCACTTCTCTTCTTGTATTTTCCAATCCAAGCAGTGAAGCTCTGCCATTTTCTCTTCTTCCCTACTTCTAAAAATTATAAAATATTATATGTATGCACACACAAACCGAAGAAGGGCGGAAAATAAAAGAGAATAAGAGAAGAAGCGAACCAATACTATGGAAAAAGGTAAATTTAAATCTGTGTTCCCCTTAATCTCCAATCTCTTCTTAGATCTATACCTAATAATATGTATATACCTTGTTATACATATTCTTTTGGATTAAAAAGGAAAAGGAGTAAAGTACATGAATGTATTCAGCTTTAGAGATTTGGAATTGGGTGGGAAATTAAATAATTTATTTATCACACCGAAATTCATCTCGTTGAATTCTTATTTAATTTTTATGCCTAAATAAGATAAGCAATTGGAATTGGAATAGTATGTACAACATGATTTGGTAATTTGATATCAGTCCTAAATATTTATTTGTAAAATGCTGGTAAAGTTGTAAAATTATTCTAGATCTATAATTGGGTTGTAAAATAGGTTGCCCTAGATGAATTGGATTGCGAATTTCTATATTCTAATTTATTTGCAGCGGGTTCCGTGTAATTTCCATAAATTATCAAATTCCAAAATATATATAAATGCACGTCATTTGAATTAACAAGGGATATACCAAAAAGGGAAAGAGATGTGTAATGGATATTCTTTTCTGTAGTTTACACTATCTATTTCAATAAAAGAAAAGAAATAATCCCTTGTAGTTTCAAATGAGGCAAAGATCTCAATTTTGGTTAATTTGTGGAAAATTATATTAGTAATCGTTTTCAGAAGGATTCCTTTGATAAATTAAAATGTGAAAAGGAATGTTCTAGTTTAGAAATCAATAATTGGAAATAAATACACACACGCACGTATAACCATTTTCAACGTTCAAGTATATACATATATATATATAGCATGATTTACGACTGTATATGTATTAGTTATAAACAGTGTACTAATTAATAGACCAGGATTTATGGATAATAATTATAAATTTAACGGAAATAATTTTGCGATTAATAGGGACTTAAAAAGAAACTAAATATGGACTGATTATGGAATTTAATATGACATTTATAGAGGAATTGAATAGACATTATAGATGGATTTTGAAACTGGTAAATAGATTAAAGGATTAAATGAGGATTGAATAGAGATTATCCAATTCTGACATTATTGACTAATTATTACGGGTAATAGACATTTTTAGACATTACAAGGAAACCAGAGCCTTAGCGTATAAATTAGGAATAATAACATAGTGAATAAGCAAGCATTAATACTATTAATTACAAGTAGAAAGCAATATAATTTTCATAGTAGGAAATTATACAGCTTAAATTATATGTTTAGGCCAAACATTAATTAGTGGGCCCAGCCCAACACTTGGACTTTGGGTAATAGGTTTGGTTTAGTGGGCTGGGATGCGAGATCAGCAGAGTTACACAACAGAAGTCTGCCCTTCACCTAGAGGCTACTAGTAGTTGTGTATACTCACTACTAATGTGAGACTTCTCCAACCATAGGACCCATGGGGAAGGAATATGCATAGGATGTAGGACCTGCTTCTAGGTCGGAGGTATTAGTGGCTAATTGGGGTCCCAACCTCTTCCCTATTTAAGAAGTATTAAATGGTCAAGGTTAGCGGTTAGCACGGTAGAGGATATCTCGGTGAGGGTCCGCTTCGGGTTAGAGGTATTAAATGGCTATTATAGGATCCGCCACTCTCCTATAAAGAAATATTAAGTAGCCTGATGAGATTCCATGCAATATCAGCTAGATAGTATCAGCAAGGAGTCCACCTTGGGATAGGTATTAAATGATGGGGATCTGCCTAAAGTGTAGGTATTAAATGGTCAGAGTCTACCTAGTCCCTATTGAAAAGGTGTTAAGTGGCTTGGGACTATCTCTTATATTGTTAGGACATTATTGACGATAGATGCATGGGATTGGGAATGGCCTTTGGCCTACAGTTGAGGGTAAGTTGTAGAGTTGTGATGCGTTAGTAATATGATAATTATATTATAAAGCCTTACCTAGGTGTCATCAGTCTCTGTAGTTAGGACCGATTGACTAGCGATTATGTTGCAAAGGGCCTGCTTCGGGGATAGAGGTACTAAATGGCAATTGGGCTTGTGTCCTCTTTATTCAAGAAGTATTAAGTAGTCGGGGTTTTTGGGTAGTATATGTTTATATGTATATATATATATATACATATATATTTGTGTGTGTATGTATATGTATATGTGTATGTATATGCATATGTATATGTATATGTATATATGTATATATATGTGTGTGTGTGTGTATGTATGTGTATGTATATGTATATGTATATGTAGTATATGCATATGTATATGCATATGTGTATGTATATAAGCTCATATATAATTATACTTTGGAGAAGGTTAGGTTAGGAATATCTTACCCGCACTTAAGATTAAACAAATTATACACAAATAATAGACATAATACTTAAATGCAAATCAATCAGCATAAATTAATGGTATGGGTAAAGTATGCAATTTTCCAATCATCGGAACGTTGTTCTGACCCCCTCTTTATGACAGCCCACAGGTTAGATTTTGAAGGACTAGATAGTGGAGCAAGATGGGAACTACAGATGGTGATGTCTTTTTATTCATGCTTGCCACTGATAAGGAAATTATATATCCAAGGAATAATATTTCGAGGTAGCATCCTTAGTCATTACGTATGTTATATTATATTTTTCAATTCTATTGTGAGTTTATATTTATTGCACTTTGATATACTTGTATTTATTACAAGTTACCAAAACCAAGATCCGTGCCCTAATGGACTTGGTTTTCAATTCAATTGAAATTTGGGCCAATTAAGGTGTGGGTTGTATTTTTATTGATGCATAAGATAATACTTATAGTACGACCTAATGGATTTGTTAAGGTGTGGGTTGTATTATCTTATACTCATTGAATGTTCGTTCATCACGAATCCAAATGCCCTATCATCTTAAACGATCCTCCCCTACAGTGGTTCATATTGGTCGTTCCAACAGCTTGGGTTTGGCCAATTTCTCCTTTTCACGATCGTTTTTCACCGATCATTACTGTACGATTGTTTTTATACAATCGTTCCAACTAGTCCCCCACCAATTGATTTTGTGCGGTCGTTCATTATACGATTATTCCAGTGGCCAACCTAGTACAATAGTCCCACTTTCATGTTTCAACCGATTGTTTTCTGATAGCCTATCCACCAATTAACAATTGAATTATTGTCGTTCCTATACGATCGATCCAGTACAATCGTTTCAAGATCATTGAGTACAACCGATCATTTTTATTAACATATCCATCAACAAATGCTCAACCATCCACTTCACAATTTGGCTCGCAGTCTAACAATGATTGGCATTGAAGTTCCTCGAAGCGAATATCCTACGTTCCTATCGAGAAGTATGAAAAAATGACATACAAAATCCATTGAAGCCTGATGTTGCATGTGAATTTTTACAAGTACAAAGGCAAGTGACATATTGGAACCCCTGTGCTGGCCCAAAGCAGGACTCGGGTAAGACAAAAAATTTCTCGAAGCTAACTCCAAAGAAACCCCAAGCACCGTTTACCCGACCTTCAAATTTGCTGACTCCAAGTGACCCAATGCTTGACTCCAAGTAACCCGGTGGTTGACTCCAAGCGATCCAATGGTTGACTCCAAGCGATTATCATATTTTCTCGGGTCTGACTCCAAGTGGTTGATCACTACACCGTCAACGTCAGTCCATCTCGCTTTGCACGTATCTTGGACATGCATATGTTATTCGTAACAATAGCCATAACTTAAAAATGTACCGGGTTGAAGGTGACAAAACATCCTAACCCTATCAATAAAGAACTCTGATTATCAATTGGACCGCTGACGATTGATATCCCATTGAATGAAGCTAGGGGCAAAGTGGAATAGTGAGTGCACGATGCTACTTTCACTTATCAATGAGATTTATTCCGACTTTCTTTTATTATTTTATTTTCAATTATGTAGTGAACTACGACCAACTTGAATTAAACTACATGCATACGATGCAGGTAACCAAATACCTAGAGTTGGGCACCAACCAATCTCCACAAACCATGACAGAGCCTGTGGAGTTTTTATTTAGATGAACGTGATTCGACCGTTCATCAGCTACGATATGCCCCTGACTTGGGGCACCGAGGCACGGAATGAAAAACCCGATAAGGTCGAAATCCAATAAAACATGGACACGAATGACCGTCCACTCATCAACCTTCATATTAGGCTTGAAGTAGCCGCGATTAACTGCCTGCTTATCAACTACTGCCCTCGACGCATGGGCATGATTGCAGCCTAAAATGGATGCGACTTAATTGCTCGCTTAATAACTCATTATCTCCATTTGCTAGAAAGAATACAAAGCAAATTGTACAAGACTTGATTATCCCACCCCAACATGGATGTGATCTAACCATCCATCACTTACCTCCTTCCTCGACTTGATTGGAAGAGCTACAATCACCAAGTGGATGAGAATCGACCGTTCGTTTACCAAGTTTCGTCCTGAATGCTGGGGGTAGAATCTCATTCCATGGATGAATGTGGTTCGACTGTTCATTCGACAACTTTTACCTTGATGCGGTAAATGAAGTACGAATCAAACGGGTGTGATTAACCACCTATCGAGAAAACTCTAAGTCCTCGGAATGCGGACTGGAGTATAAACAATTCGAGTGGAAAAACGACTGCCTTGGGAGGAAAAACGACTACCCACGAGAAAACTCTAAGTCCCTGGAGTGTAGACTGGAGTATAAACCATTCGGGCGGAAAAAACGACTGCTCCGAGCGGAGAAACGACTACCCCGGGTGGAAAAACGACTGCCCACGAGAAAACTCTAAGTCCCCGGAGTGCGGACTGGAGTATAAACCATTCATTCAGAAAAAATGACTTCCCCGGGCAGAAAAACAACTGCCCACGAGAAAACTCTAAGTCCCTGGAGTGCGGACAGGAGTATAAACCATTCGGGCGGAAAAAATGACTGCCCAGGTGGAGAAACGACTATCCTGGGTGGAAAAATGACTGCCCATGAGAAAACTCTAAGTCCTCGAAGTGCGGACTAGAGTACAAACAATTCGGGCAAAAAAAGATCACCCCAGGTGGAAACACGACTGCCCACGAGAGAACTCTAAGTCCTCAGAATGCGGACTGGAGTATAAAAAATTCGGGCGTAAAAACGACTGCCCCGGGCGAAAACACGCCTTCCCGTGAGAAAACTCTAAGTCCCCGGAGTGCGGACTGGAGTATAAACTATCCGGCGGAAAATACGACTGCCCCGGGCGGAAACACGACTACCCAAGAGAATACTCTAAGTCCCCGGAGTGCGGACTGGGGTATAAACAATTCAGCGGAAACGCGATTGCCTACGAGAAAACTCTAAGTCCCCGTAGTGCGGACTAAAACATGAATACAATTCGAGCGCGAACCGGCCGCTCACTGAACAACTCTAAGTCCCAGAGTGTGGACTGGAATGCAAACTCCATGGATAGATGAGTGGATTTCGACCGTTCTCAATTCCAGTAATTACAACCTGAAATCAACAGGTTGAATACAAACTGCTAAAGACCAAAATACATGTGACTTAGTTTTCTAACCACTATCTTGATCCCACGATCGACGGGAAAGAGTATAAAGCTGAAGCAAACATAACCTACCTTCTTACTTATCAATGTATGCCTTAGACTTGGGGGCACGAGAGAGAAACAAGATGAATGTGAATCGACCATTCGTTGATCGGCTTTGAGTTTTTTGGAAATTATGTGGGAGTATAAACACGACTAGAACAAGGCTCGACCGTCCACACATTGCATTTATCGACCCAAAACCAGGGGTAGAAATGTGATCGTCCAAGGAATGACTGTGATAGCTCAACACTGTGACTGATATCCAATGTTTACAATGACTCGAGGCCACGACCGTAGGGATGCCTTGAGATGGATTAATCAAATCAGTGTTCGATTTAATAAGCAATAGGTCACAAGCGCATAAAAGGGAAAATATTACAACTCAAACATCTAAACAAGTAAATACAGAAATCATACGTAAGAAAAAAAGAGTTTTTATTCACATGAAACCGGTTGTATGAAATACAAGACAAAACTGAAGGGCTATCCCCAAACGAATACAACCAACAAAAAGAGAAATGATTGTTTGAATTATTTACATGCCCGATGATTACTTTTTGGATTTTTTGTCCTTTTGCTTCTTCGGAGTTGTTCCTCTAAACTTCCACTCGACTTCCTCTTTGACCCTTTACCGCCTGGACTTTTCTTCGAAAGAGTTTCCTCAGCTGTATGAACCGATGTGGTATCATCTTTGGAAGTATGAGAGATGGGGGCATCTTCAGCAGAAGTATGAGGAATGTCTTTCGAAGAAATCGTCTCACCAGGAGGGATCGTTTGAAGTGGGGAAGGAATCGGTTCATCTTGAACCATCTCAACAGGCTCACCCTTTACCCTCCTTTTAGAAAGCTCCTATCGTTTAATCCGCTCTTTCATACTGAACCGGCTAGTAGGATCGAAGGAACTTGTGATCATGAATTCCGCTTCAAAAGGGATTTCGTGGTGCGGATCGCTTCCCTCCTTGAATAATGCCTCCATGAATTAGTCGTCGAAGACAAAGGCTTCATCGTGAGCACTCTGAGTGGCGGCCAAAGTTGTAATTGTAACAGACTCTGTCGCGGCCGCTTGCGACTCCAGCTGAGGCTCTTGTAGAGGGAGAGGAGCGATGCCTGATGAATCCAAAGCTGAGAAAAAGTAGGCGAAAAGATTAGAAATATCAACCGATAGCACCCCAACTTTATGAGAGAAAGGAAAAGTCGATGAAATACCTTCTTTGGTGTGAACACCAGGTTGAGTTGGAGCGTCTTCGGAACTGGGCTTAAGAATGAGAGATTGGCGTGGTCTGTCCGGATCATACCCAGGGATAGTTGAGGAGCTCGCCGTAGAGCTAGTCATGAGTTGAGACACCGGGGGCAAATCAGTTGCGATGACAGAGTGCGCCGATCTGGATCCCTCACCTACCTCATGTGAAAGAGCAACCACGAATTCTTTCAGAAGAGAAGTCTGAATGTCATGCAATATTTTTGGCTCATCACCCAGTAGCACTTCGCTTTTGAGTTTGGTGACATCAACATTCTCTGTGCCATGAAGTTTTTTCTTCTACGATAAGAAATTCCCAAGCGCGATGAAGCTAATAAGGATAATCTTCGCCAAGCCACGTCAAATTCCTATGTTTGAGAACGTTGGCATTGTAGAGAACAAGAAGCGAGTCAAGCTCATTCATTGCATCTTCTCTCACCTTGTCTTTGGTCACGTCTATCTCGCGTTGAATGAGCATGTTAACATCTTTAGCGTTTTCAATTGCCGCATCTCTCTCAAGCCTGACATGAATCAACTCTTCACGGTAATCTTGAGCGATCTTCTGAGCGTCGTCCTTTTCTTTAATCGTATCTTCAAGCTTGGCCTTGAGATCGGCTAATTCTTTCAAGGCCGCAGACTCGTTTCGAGCCGCGTCTCGCTCGAGCGCTATCTCCTAGTTCCGGTGATGCAATACTTGAACCATATCGAGATGACTAGTTTTCATCTCCTCTATAGATTTCAAGGCGACGTCAGCTTTTCCTTCGACTTCGGTTAAGGCAGTTCTAGAGGCCTCTAGTTCATTCATCAGAGTGTCGATGATTCATTTATCCTGGGCCTCTTGTTGTTTTAGTTTCTCGATTTCTGCTGCGCACTCAAAGGAAAATTTTGACATTTTTTCCGCAATCTTCATCCATTCTCGATATTGCATGTGGATGCCGGCGACGCAATCGATGGTCATTTTCTGAACATCATCCAGAACCCTCTTCAAATTGGGAGGAAAATAGAATCCATCAAAGCATAAGTTCGGAAATTCCTCTCGAAGTTGCGCCATACAAACATTTGGATCCATTGGAAGGTCTTCAGAAGATGCTTTAACTTCTGTGCTTTCTTTGCCAGGCCAGTGAACAGCAGTTTATTCACTAAGCCGGCGGCGATCGCTCGATCGCTAAGACTGAGATGGGACCAAGGATCTTGGAGGCATTGGAGCTGTAGAAGGGCCTCAAAGGTGATAAATGGGAAGGTCCCAGCGCTCAACTAGTCTTTCAGGACCCTTTCGGGGAGGAGATTTCGATCTCGATCTGTGTACATCATGAGCAGGCCTATCCCTGCCATCTCTCTCTCTCTCTCTCTTGATAACCCCGATCGTTGCTGGGGCGATAGCTAGAATCATAATAATCTCGACTGCCACAGTAGGAGACGAATTCCGATCCTGATGACTAACACTGTACATCCCATACAGAATCAAACATGCTCCTCTTCCTCACCATCGTTTCTGTAAAGAAAAGTGGATATCAATCAACTTTGGGTATTAAAAAGTACAATTCAAGTACAGTATTGAACATGCAAGTTTGTGTTAGTGTCCTAGTGTAACCCCCCGACAGACCAGGTGCAGGAGCTTTGCTCATCGGTGTAACTTCTCCTCCGGAAATAGGAATCTTCAAGCCAATTTTGACGGGAGACTCTAAACCTCCAATGCTCACATCAGTGAAATTATAAACATCAAGATCATGAAGAATTGGTAAATCGAACAAAGGATCTGGTGGTAGATTCATCGACGGCTTGGTTGGGTCGGAAGGAAGACTTCTTGGAGGTTTGTTTGCGAATGTTTCTTTTTTCTTTTAACCACGGTCGGGGGTTGAGAAACTTGTGAGGGACTGACACCAACCCTGGGATCAGGTCTATTATCATCATGGCCAGATGCATCTTCACCATGCCAGCAACGGTATCAGTAGACTCATGAGTACTCGTGACTGGGGGCACCATGGGACCGAATTGATTATCTCTTTGATCAATAGCGGCCCATGATCTGATCCCAACCGTCTGGGCAGTTTTAGTGAGCCCCACGCTGAGGCCCTCCTCTATCAAGCCAAAAGCGACAAGGCATTCGTCTCTGAGCAAAAATTCAATATTTTAATCTTCGGGTGGAGCGTTCTTCAAAATTGAGACCGACTCTTCGTAAATATTACCGCTAGGCCGGGTAACGACACCTATAAATGATTAACATCGTCATAATGTAACTTGGATAATATTTTCCTATATTATTATGGAACTGGTGGGTAACACTTACGTCTTTCCAGCCATTGTCGAGAAAATCCAAGCGGGCAGCGAATGAAGAACCATTCGCTCTTAAAGGCACTTAATTTGTTCCAAGTGTCGGTCAAAATTTGGCATCTCTTTGCCGACTCCAGGAATGTGAACAATAGACTCCCTGTCTGCCGTTTAAAGGTGAAAATAAATTGGATATCTTCGATGGTAGGGGCGGTGTAGAAACTCCATGAATACCATATAAGTACAGTTGAGGAGCGCATAACCATTTGGATGGAGTTGTGTAGGAGCTATCCTTAGATAGTGTAAGATCCCCCGGATATACGAATTGAAAGGCGGGATGCATCCCGCCCAACACATAAATTTGTTACATGTGGTATACCCTTTAGGAGGTCTATGAGCCTTGTCGTCTCGTGATGGAACCAACACATTGCCAAAAGGAATTTCGTGCCTTATGCAAATCCTTTGGAGAGCGTCCTCTTTAATCTTTGAAGCCACTGAATCAGGAGGATTTTCGAGGATGATTGCGTCCTCTAAAATGTCGGGTGCTGGTTCGATAACCTCCGGCGGAAAGACGGGAACAATCTCAGAAAGATCAAGCTGGGAACCCAAGCCTTCTGACTGTTCTGAATTATGACTAAGCGGTAGACTGTCAGACTCAGTCGTTGAACTAGACTCTACGTCAGAATTAGTCCTATGCAAAGATAATCCAGTTGGCATGATTACGGAGTGCTTGAAGCATCTAGATTCCCTTGCTATCAAACTTAGTAAAAATCATAATTAGAAAAAATAACTTGTACCCCCAGTGCATAGTGAGTGTAAGTGAAGTGTGATGAAGTGTTGTTCAGTATAGTAACGAGCTATGCAAAACTGAAGACAAAAGAGACAATAAGACTTAAAAAATTATTCAGAAAGACGCAGCTTGAGTTTCATAGATAATTATTAGGCAACAGAATTCAGATTGTTGTCTAAGTTATAGATGTGTTTTAACATGATAGTCAAAGGTTTTCGTTCGTGACATTTGTTCTAAGGCAATTTGCAACCGGTCGGGGAGTTCATGTCTTATGCAAGTCATATGCAAGTCCAAATGTTTGTTCAAGTATGAGAAACTAGAACTCGTTGCTTAGTTCGAGTTTATCTATCTTTGTTCCATTTTATGGAAAAAGAGAGAAATGGTTCATCTGCAAAGTGAAAGTACTTAGTTTAAGTCCAAGCCGATCGTTCTAGTATGTTATAGGTCAATCGTTCTAAGTGTTATGAAGGCAGACCGATCGTCCATATGGGTATAGACCGATCGGTTCCCTGAATCAATATATGCCGATCGTACACAGAGAGCCTCCACACACCGATCGTTCTTGTGTCCAAGGGGTTTATGATCGTTTTCAGGAAATTCTCAAACTCCAACGGCCAAGAGTTTCATTGACCATCCATGAACAACCATGTATGGTGGATCATACAACCCCTTCATCTCTACAACTTCATCTCCTTCAACTTACGATCAGCCTACTGATCGTAGTTCGCTCATCTCTCTTCCAAGTGAGCCACCTCGTCTCCATTGTGCACGATCACAAAAAATAAAGAAAGGAAAATGATTCATGATCCATGTCGATTGTTAAGAGCAATGTGGAAAATTTAGAAGTTATTCAACCTATGTTCGAGATCTGAAAGAGGAAAGATTCGAAGTTGATTCAAAGTCCAAGTATGGAGGAGAATGATGTTTTCTATAAGGATCGGCAGAGGAAAGTGGAAAGCGCTCGTCTCGTGTCTTTGTTTCAAAGAGGAAGGTATGGAGAATAGAGTGAAGAAAATGACCAAGTCTCAGGCCTTATATAGAAAAAAGGTTTGGCCGAGCGTTTTTGCTTTGAAGGGTTAGGCCGATCGTTTAACACCCAATGACTATGCCAATCCATCTTCGAGCAATGTGTTTACCGATCCATTTTTAAGCCACCTGCCAACCATTCCATCATGTGCCGATCATCCCTTATCTATCGTTGGACCGATCGTTTCACTACCTAACGTATGGCGATCAATTCCATAATCACAAATGCTCTTAAAATTTGTTTTTAAAACAAAGGAGAGATATAAAAAAATGACAAAACGAATGAAAATAGTAATGGTGAATGGTCATGGGAATTGGTCGTGGGAATTCGATTGAAAACACGAACATATAGAACATCATGAAAATAAGCAATGACCTGTGGACGTTTGAACACGTCCCGGAGCCAACAGCATAAGCGTGTATACGAATACGCATAGGAACTGTTTTTTTTTTAAAAAAAGTTCAGCCTTTCAAAATCAATAGAAATTGAAAACCTGGAAATTTCGAGCTCGGGAATGGATCAAATAATTGAAGGCTCATAAGTCCCGCATGACCGAATTTGTATATGCAAGTAGGACGTGACATCAGATTTATACTATTGTAAGTCGATAGAGGAAAAGTAATCAATCAGGAAAGCTGAACAAACTTCTTTATGGCAATTCACACTTTTTTCAATTCAAAGCACATTATGTTACCCACAAGACGTACTTTAGGGGGAAAAATGTTATCCCGCCATTTGGCAAAGCCATGATATCATCGATTCGACCAGGAATGGGTGGTCGAATCACCTGAAGAGCCAGTTACACACGGTACTATAGATGATAGTCGACCCGATTCGAACGAGAACCCAGTCGAAGTGTAGCTAGCATAAAGTAACTAACCTGGCCCTATGAAGTTACAGCTTAAGTTTGGAGTTGATAGAATTTCATATGCCCAAGCTACAGATGAAGCAAGGATTTGTATGGATCGACCTAGAATGATCCATGGAACTGTTCAAGTTAGCAGATAGCGTTCAATACCTTGAGATCCATTAAGCCAATCCATGTGAGACTTTTAGAGCATCAAGAGAGTGGCAAGGGGAGCACACCAAAACAATTGCACATCCCAAAATGGAAGTGGGAGGAAGGTCGATCGTTATTGGGTGATTCAATATAACGATCAGTGTACTTCAGTGTGTGTTCTATCTTCGAACAAGAACAACCCATAACTTGCAATCCACATCTCAAAATGATCCCATATTTTAGGAGCAACATCGAGAAGCCTGTGGGACCCTCCAAGAATGATTGCAAGTTGATTGGAGCAAATAAAATGGTCCGCTATCATTAGGCCGATCATTCCATACCATTGAGATATCGATGAAGATCGATATGTTGGGCTCCATTGGACTCAGAAAGCCTTCTTGCAAAGTTTCAACCCGATCCATGTGCGTCTTCTACTATAAATACAGCAAGCATGGCTTCAGAAAAGGGACTCTTTTTGCTACTTCGAAGGCTCTGCCATTTTTATTCTGGAATCTAGTATTAATGGATCCGAGCTGATCCAAATATTCTTGTAATTGTAATCCAGTGAAAGATTAATAAAAGTGTGAAGTGGATGTCGGCCAAGATTGCCGAACCACAATAAAAATCTATGTGTTCATTTACCTTTTCTACTTGGCTTTTGATTTCATTCATTGTTTAATCTCCATGAGATTCTACGGGTGTTAATGCCCATTTTTGACGTCAACATGATTCATATGAGGTATAGAGAATAGAAGGGTAAGAATGCCCGACAGTTTAGATAGAAATAGCATTAGGAATACACACACACACATTAAAATAGGATTAGTAGTCTAGTCAGAAATAATATAGTAGAAAAATAATAGGTATAGGATAGAAAGAATTGATGAGTTTCATAGATATGTAGTAATTGCACATACACTTTAGGTAGACGCTTAGATGGATGTTGCAATTACTCGTATCTTTTAGAAGTTCCGTCTTATGCTATTAAAATCTCCGTCTAAGGTGGGAGTGGAAATAGCATGAGTAGTAAGAAAATAATATGATCGAAGTTATCCACGTCTAATCTAGTTTTCATTGTTAAAAGTTATAAAAGATGTTTTTGAAAAATAAAATAAAAATGGTTTGGTATGGTAATTGGATTCTTAAATATTTTGAGTTTACAAATCCTACTCTTAAAAAAGCAAGACTTTAATGTAGAAAGTCTTTGGAATATAAGCAATTTTTGAATTTTTGAAAAAAAATATATAATAATAATATTTCTAAGTTTATGTTTTAAAATAAAGGTTTTGAAATAGATACTTCATGATTATAAAGTTTAAGATTTATAAAGAATGGTGGAACCCAAACTAATTTTCGATATGAAGTAGATAGGGATGGCTACCTAAATAAGATGAGATAAAGGTATAGACTATAAATGAAATAGCCATAGATGCTCGTAGGGTAGCAATAAGGAATCCTCGTTAAACATAAGAAATATTGATATCAATCTTGGAGTATTTTATTAGAGATATATGGAAGCCATGAGAAGAACCCTAAAAGGAATGGTGAAGGGTACTAAAGTACAATTATGCGAGTCCCATGGTATACTCACATGAAAGATCAAGGATAAATAAGGTGAATACCAAGGTTTGAGGATAATATCAAGAGATTGGATTAAGAGAAGGTAGTAGTATGGTTGGACAACAGAGTATTAAGATGGCATACATACATAAGGATGTTGATTGACTTAAGGACTAATAAAGGCAAGATATGTAATAGGAGTTATTTCGCCAAACCAATTCTCTGATGAGTTATTCCAATTGTGCATAGCTTATATTGCTTACCCACTGCGGTGTGGGAACGCACAATTTATTCCATAATCGGATATAATGATTGAAGTAATGGATGGACCGCATTTACTGTTGTAGGATCGATTTCACCCTAGAGGGGGGTGAATATGGTGATACTATCAATTATAAAAATTTAATGTGGAAGTATATAAATTAATTTCAACACAGATATAGCAGAATAATAGCAGCACGGATAATAGCAGAATAATAAATGCAGAAATAGAACAACACAGATTTACCTAGCTTCGGCAAAACCCTGCCTACGTGCTGCCCCCAAGGTTTCTACTAGAAATTAAGTAGTCAGACGCTTACACACGTAAACTCGCGACACCCGCTACCGACTAACCTAACTCTACACTCAAAACCTTGCCACCACTCAGCCACCGAGTTGCGAATTCTTGAACTACACCACCGTAGTTCGTCCCCTAGTCACACGACTAGAAATTACAAAAGATTAAAAAGGAAAATACAAAGTAAAACAATTTAAAGAACAATAAAACAAATAAACCCTAATTTAAAAATTAAAAGCCCAAGGAGAATGTCGGCCCTAAATAAAACATAAGTGAATTCCCCTTTGTATATTATCGGCCTTGTATTCTTCTTTGTGAAAATGGCTATTGCTCGTTCATTCTAAAATTATAAATTAGAGCTTTGAAAAAGGCGCCGCATGAAATTGCAGTGATGAAATATTCTTCGATTTGATCCCTCTGTTGAATGTTGCTTACGGCTGCTTCAATTCGTTGAGGTTAAATGATGCTTTGAATTTGGTACGTTTGTCCCCTTTTCGATTTATATTACACTCGACTTGATACGAGTTCTGAATTGATGTTTTCTCTCTGATTCTTGATTGAACTTGAATGATTAATTTGCCAATGATGATTGAGTTTATATAGGATTCTAAATCCTATAATTTCGTTTGTATTTTTCATTTTGAATTCGTCTGTTTATATGCTTGGCCGCTGATCTTCGTATGGATGCCCGTGATGATTTATGACCTTTTCAATTTGTATATTTTGTGTTTACTTGATTCTCACAGCTTGATTTCTGATTTGCTCGATTGCTTGGTCACCGTGGTTTTGAAATCTACAACGATGTTGATTTATCTTTACTGTTTGATTCGTGTTCCTGACTTCGGTCCTTTGATTTTGTGAAGTGCTTTGCTGTTGCGTCTGGTTTCACTGCTATGTTTTACCTCTGACAAAATTCGGCCTTGACTATTATCTCATTGTGATATTGTGGTTCACTGTGTTACTCTCTAACTTTCTTATCGCACTGCACTTGCATCAGTTGAACTTTGCACTTGGTTTTGTACTCTGGTCTATATGCATTAGTGCTTCTAATCTGCACTTGCTCATTCACTTCGAGTTGTCTATGTATATACACACCTCTAGTTATATTTCATTGTTCACTGTTTCATTCGAGTCTGTGCATTGAGTTTTCATTTTCTTTGAGACAGTTTGCATTTCATGGTTCACTGGTCCCTGGTATGCATTGTACTGGTTGTCAATTGCTTGAAAATATTTGTTGTTGTTGTGTATGCCTCTGAGCCTGTTTGCTACTACTGTCATCAATGTATATTTTGTTGGTTGAGCTGAACCAGTTCATTGTATTCATACTTCATGTTGTCTGGATTTTAGTTGGTACTTGTTTTCACTTGAGTCTTAGCTTGTATGTGAACTGATCTATGATGTTGCTCCTCGATTATATCATACATGTTGCTTGGTTGCACTGTCCACTTCCTGGCATCATCATGTAGTCTGCTTTGGAGCTGTAGTCTTCATGTTTTCACATATGCATATGTTTTGTTGACAAGCACATTATTGTGTTTAAAAAATAGTTGCATTGATGCATTATGGTCAGTTTCTCTTTTGTGTGCTTATGCTTATCACATCCATGCTTATACTTGTTCCTTGAGTTGCCAGGTCATTTTGATTTTCTGATCTGGTTCATGTATATGCTCCATTGTTTTATTCTGTTGACAAGTACATTATCTTGAGTCTGGTTGGACTTGAGACTGTAGCATTATGTGTACACTACTTGTTTTCCTCCTTTATTGCTCTTCGCCACATTTTGTACTTGTTCATTTTTGATTTTGGACTCGTCGAGTTGTTTTAGTTGTCTTGACCATTTTATTGAACTTGTACATTTGGATTGCACCTGCGTTAAATCCAGCTTATAGCTCGGGTTTGACCTTGTGTTGATATCGTGACTTAATATTTATTTCACTTGAGTTGAACCCGGCTTTTGATTTAGGTTTGACCTTGTGCTCACCTGTCCCTGCAATCTTATCCAGTGTATATCGGTGTGCACGACCTTGTGGCATGTACAGTGATACACTATGCATGTCACAATTTGTTCGTGTTTGATGAATTCAAAATTAAATGACGACAAACAACCCAAATAACTGAGGCAAATAATATTTTCAAAATTACATTATATTTTACACTACAAAAATATTTACTTTCAATTTTACTACATCAGTGAATATTTTTGTAGATAACTCAGATGCTGGATTCAATCTTGAATAGAGTCGAAGATAAATACGAGTGAATGAGTGTTATGTAGTGAGGTGCATTTGTAAATGAAAAATTGTGATGTGATTGAAATTGTAATGTAATTTAAATTTGTATATATATATAGCGAGAGCTCAAATTTGTACTAGTCAAAATTGTAACAAGTATTTGTTTGAATAAAATATCCGTTTGAATTTAAATTCTGTGTTATTTATTTTATTCAGCAAATATTTATTTAATTATGTGAAAAATAAAATAGTACATTAACAAATACATTTAAATGAACATATATATATGTTTATTATCATCAAACAAAATAAAATAAAAATACATTTGATTATTCAATTTTCTCCCCCTATTTGAACGCTCCCTCTCTACACAAAGCTCCCCCTTCATATATGCATGAAAATAAATAAAAATATGCAAATGAGCCTAGATGCAAATAGAAAATACAAAATAAAATATTTGACCTTTATTTATCAAAATCTTAACTTTTCTCTCCTTCTTTTGTTATCAGCAAAAGAGTAATAGTGTTAGAAAAATAGAAATAAAGTGATTGACATTAATACAATATTAATACTCAATCAGGTACAAATATTAAATTTCAATAAAAAATCAAACAAAAATCATAAATACTATGTTTGACGCATATTCCATTTTAGAATGATATGGATGATGTCATCATATAAAACCATATAGTTGTGTCTATTTGTGGTATATTTATATCAGGAATTTGAATATCTACTAACCATGCATAACCGTTAGGACTTTTAAATGAGATTAGTAGTATTCCCATTTTTTTTAAAATGAATTCAAGTATCTTCTAACCATGCATAACCGTGGGGACTTTTAAATGGGATTAGAATCAACTTGTCTATTTAATCAATCAATTTTGATATGCGTTCCATACATGCATAACCGTGAGGAATTTTAAATGAGCATGGAAGCACATAATCAAAAATTCCAAGTAATTCACCCATGCATAACCATGAGGAATTTTAAATGAGAGTGAATACTTCAGATGTTTTTATTTGTTAAAAATATAATGAAATGAAAAATGAATGATTTCCCGTTTAAAATACCACATATTGACATACTATATTGGATTTTGATGAGTGATGGTCGATAGAAATATGATAGAAATAGAAATGGTCATGGAATTTTTACCAATAAAAAGTTTTCATAACTCTTGTTTAAATTTCTAAAGAAATTTACTAAATATACTATCTTAAGTTATAATATATGATCAATATCAACACTCATCACTTTTTCAATCACTATTTATCTTTTTGATAATCAATAGGGAGTCAGATTAGTTAATATAGCCATTTAAAATCAAATCTAAAGTAATTATAAAATCAATTTCCTAAAATGACTAATCTGAAACAAGGTCAACAAAAATGATTTTCTGAAAAGGGCTTTATAAGAAAAATGTCTGCTATTTGAAAATTATTTGAAATGAAAAATATGCAGATATTTTCTTTGAAAAACGATGCAGCTACTGAATGTCTCAATATAAATCACGTTCCACTAGTAATTTTTCTATCAACTAGATTACTAGTGTAATCTACATCTGAATTTCTTGTTAACTCAAATTTATCATTAGTTGAATGTCATAGACCAGACTGTGAAGTTGCAACAATTCCTTGAAATCCTTTTAACAAATTTTAAATGAAATTCTTTTGGATTTTAATTGAAGCCGTGCCAAAAAAATGTGAATATAGAGTCAGCCGGAAAAATAATATATCCACTTGTATCGTAGGTAATCAGTAATCAATAAAACACCATCATTAGTTCAAACATATCTATATGAACTAGTTCAAAGACTCTAGATGAACTTATAGTGTTCTCGACATAAAAATGTAAATAGCCAATAAATTTGAAAAAGTCAGAATCAAAATCAACATTTATTTTATTATCACATAACTGGCTGATTAGATTACGGTGCAGATTTTCACATTAAATATATTGTTCAAAATAAATATACCGTTACCTCATTTACCTTTACGATAATATTTCGTTGTTGTCCATTGTGATTCTGCCACCTTTATACTAGGCTAAGGAACTTTGATTTGACGCCCATTGTGTGTTTGGAACAGCCAGAATCCAGATAACATTGTTATTGTTCCTTAGCCTACCATCACACCTACACAAGAGAAATTTTTGTGTCCTATTTGTTTTTATAGGTCCATGGTTGTTAGTGGCAACAGATTTTGAAAAATAAGTTTGTGGAGACCCAAAACTATTTTTATATGTTCCTTTTGGCACCCAGATTTGTTTAACTTTAAGGGATTTTATATTTGTGCCTTTTGGAACCCAAATTGGTATAGTTTTCACGTGTTTGGGTCTATACCAACAAATATTTTGATTGTATCCAAATTTTCTTCAAATTGTGCACATGGAATTGACTTGTTTAATTTCACCTCTATCACATTCTGATTGATTATATCCAAGTCCTTGTCTATCTGTATTAACAGTTTGTTTCCCTAATAGCATATTTAGCAATCTTTCACCTTTGGAGAATTTTCCTAGAGTCGTTGACAGTTGTTGGACTTGTGTTTTGAGTGATTCATTTTCCTTTAATAATTAAGTGTAGTTTTTAATAGAATTTTCTCTCCTCGTGTTTTCACTTTCTTTAAAAATCAGAATTTCATTTTCAAGTGATTTTGTTTTGATTTCTGATTTTTTTAATTTCTTCTTCGAATGTTGGACACTTATCACACTTAGGGCTCTTGCTTTGATAGTTTTTAACTAATTGATCAAGCTGTTTATTTAAATCTATCAAAGTATCTCTTTGTGATTCAAGTTTAGCGTATTTCTCCCTAAGTCGTCAACCAATTACTTCGTGGAAATATATAAGTCATTCTGAGTGAGTGAGTTTTGATACCTCACTTGGCTCGTCAACATCGCTATCAGTCATATCACCTCGAAGGCACATATCCGCTTTTTCACACTCACTGCTAGTACTTTTATTATCTTCATCACTTGTATTCTACGTGGCTGCAAAACTTCTTCTTTTTTATTTCTTTTCTTGACCGTGTCTATTCTGAGGACAATTAGGCTTGATGTGACCGGGTTTGTTGCACTTATGACAGATTATCTCCCGCTCTTCTGGGCTGTCTAGTGCTTTGATTATTCTGCCTTTCAATTTTAGAGCTGGATTTCCATATCTGCGATTCCACGTTTTGAATTTCTTCATTAATAGGGCCAGTTCTGCTGCACCATCATCGTCGTCGTCATCTTCACTTTCGGTTGTTCCTTTGAGAGCTATTGATTTCTTTCGAGTATTACCTCCTTCATGCTCTTCCTTGAATTTCATTTCTAGCTCATAAGTGGTGAGATTTCCGATGAGTTCTTCAACTTTGATTTGTTTCAAATCTTTTGGTTCTTAAATGGCAGTTACTTTGGCTTCAAAATTCCGTAGAAGGACTCTGAGGATTTTTCGAACTTTTTCCAACTTTGTGTATGATTTTCCAAGAGCTTTTGATTTGTATACGATATTGGAAAGTCGTCCGTACATCTCTTTGACATTTTCTTCCTTGGCCATTGTGAAATTCTCGTATTAGCTACTCAGCATGGCAAGGCGAGATTTTTTGACTTGAGATGTTCCATCGTGAGTCACTTCGAGTATGTGCCATATTTCCTACGCAGTTAGACAATGTGAGACACGATTAAATTCAATTTGATCTAATGAACAAAAAATAGAATTCATAGCTTTGGCATTAGCATTTTGTAATTTATTTTCTAGATCTGTCCATTGATCCATTGGTTTATCTATTTCCTGATTATCTATGACTATAGTTGGTGCCCTATAACCCGTCTCAACAATATTCCAAGCATAAATGGTTTTCAGAAAACATTTCATTCTATTTTTCCAGTAAGCATATTCACCATTGAACATTGGTGGTCTAACTATGGACTGACCCTCAGCAAAAGCATTATTAAAAGAAGCCATTTTAAAAATTCAAATTTTTAAAACAAAAATTGCATTTTGAAAAATCAGATTTTTAAAACAAAAATTGACTTCTGTTCCTAGCTCTAATACCACTTGTAGGATCGATTTCACCCTAGAGGGGAGGTGAATAGGGTGATACTATCAATTATAAAAATTTAATGCGAAAGTATATAAATTAATTTCAACAGAGATATAGAAGATTAATAGCAGCACAGATAATAACAGAATAATAAATGCAGAAATTAAACAACAGAGATTTACCCAGCTTCGGCAAAACCCTACCTACGTGCTGCCCCCAAGGTTTCTACTAGAAATTAAGTAGTCAGACACTTACACACGTAAACTCGCGACACCCGCAACCGACTAACCTAACTCTACGCTCAAAACCCTACCACAACTCAGCCACTGAGTTGCGAATTCTCAAACTACACCAGCGTAGTTCGTCCCCTAGTCACACGACTAGAAATTACAAAAAAATTAAAAAGGAAAATACAAAGTAAAACAATTTAAAGAACAATAAAACAAATAAACCCTAATTTAAAAATTAAAAGCCCAAGGAGAATGCTGGCCCTAAATAAAACATAAGTGAATTCCCCTTTGTATATTATCGGCCTTGTATTCTTCTTTGTGAAAATGGCTATTGCTCGTTCATTCTAAAATTATAAATTAGGGCTTTGGAAAAGGCGCCGCATGAAATTGCAGTGATGAAATATTCTTCAATTTGATCCCCTCTGCTAAATGTTGCTTGCGGTTGCTTCAATTCATCGAGGTTGAATGATGCTTTGAATTTGGTACGTTTGTCCCCTTTTCGATTTATATTACACTCGACTTGATTCGTGTTCTGAATTGATGTTTTCTCTCTGATTCTTGATTGAACTCGAATAATTAATTTGCTAATGATGATTGAGTTTATATAGGATTCTAAATCCTATAATTTCGTTTATATTTTTCATTTTAAATTCGTTTGTTTATATGCTTGGCCGCTGATCTTTATATGGATGCTCGTGATGATTTCTGACCTTTTCAATTTGTATATTTTGTGTTTACTTGATTCTCACGGCTTGATTTCTGATTTGCTCGATTGCTTGGTCACCACGGTTTTGAAATCTCCAACGATGTTGATTTATCTTGACTGTTTGATTCGTCTTCCTGACTTCGGTCATTTGATTTTGTGAAGTGCTTTGCTGTTGCGTCTGGTTTCACTACTGTGTTTTACCTCTGACAGAATTTGGCCTTGACTACTATCTTATTGTGATATTATGGTTCACTGTGTTACTCTCTAACTTGTTTATCGCACTGCACTTGCATCAGTTGAACTTTGCACTTGGTTTTGTACTCTGTTCTATATGCATTAGTGCTTCTAGTTTGCACTTGCTCATTCACTTCGAGTTGTCTATGTATATACACACCTCTAGCTGTATTTCATTGTTTACAGTTTCATTCGAGTCTGTGCATTGAGTTCTCATTTGCTTTGTGACAGTTTTCATTTCATGGTTCACTGGTCCCTGGTATGCATTGTACTGGTTGTCAATTGCTTGAAAACATTTATTGTTGTTGTGTATGCCTCTGAGCCTGTTTGCTACTACTGTCATCAATGTATATTTTGTTGGTTGAGCTGAACCAGTTCATTGTATTCATACTTCATGTTGTCTGGATTTTAGTTGGTACTTGTTTTCACTTGAGTCTGAGCTTGTATGTGAACTGATCTATGATGTTGCTCCTTGATTATATCATACATGTTGCTTGGTTGCACTGTCCACTTCCTGGCATCATCATGTAGTCTGCTTTGGAGCTGTAGTCTTCATGTTTTCACATATGCATATGTTTTGTTGACAAGCAAATTCTTGTGTTTAAAAAATAGTTGCATTGATGCATTATGGTCAGTTGCTCTTTTGTGTGCTTCTGCTTATCACAACCATGCTTATACTTGTTCCTTGAGTTGCCAGGTCATTTTGATTTTCTGATCTGGCTCATGTATATGCTCCATTGTTTTGTTCTGTTGACAAGTACACTATTTTGAGTCTGGTTGGACTTGAGACTGTAGCATTCATGTGTACATTACTTGTTTTCCTCCTTTATTGCTCTTCACCACATTTTGTACTTGTTCATTTTTGATTTTGGACTCGTCGAGTTGTTTTAGTTGTCTTGACCATTTTATTGAACTTGTACATTTGGATTGCACCTGCGTTGAATCCAGCTTATAGCTCAGGTTTGACCTTGTGTTGATATCGTGACTTAATATTTATTTCACTTGAGTTGAACTCGGCTTTTGATTTAGGTTTGACCTTGTGCTCACCTGTCCCTGCAATCTTATCAAGTGTATATCTGTGTGCATGGCCTTGTGGCATGTACAGTGATACACTGTGCATGTCACAAGTTGTTTGTATTTGACGAATTCAAACTTAAATGATGACGAACAACCCAAATAACTGAGGCAAATAATATTTTCAAAATTACATTTTATTTTACATTGCAAAAATATTTTATTTTCAAGTTTACTACATCAGTGTATATTTTTGCAGATAACTCAGATGCTGGATTCAATCTTGAATAGAGTTAAAGATAAATACGAGTGAATGAGTGATATGTAGTGAGGTGCATTTGTAAATGAAAATTTGTGATGTGATTGAAATTGTAATGTAATTGAAATTTGTATATATATAGTGAGAGCTCAAATTTGTACTATTCAAAATTGTAATAAATATTTGTTTGAATAAAATATCCGTTTGAATTTAAATTCCGTGTTATTTATTTTATTCAGCAAATATTTATTTAATTATGTGAAAAATAAAATAGTACATTAACAAATACATTTAAATGAATATATATATATATATTTATTATCATCAAATAAAAATCATATACTCGCATATTCAACAATTGTAAGCTAAGAAGGTGAGTTCAGGAAAGCGGGTGATAGTAAAAGGGTATACTAGAAATGTCCATCTTAACTTACTAAGAAGTGTTAGGGCCACAACATCATTAACCCTAGTCGATGATGAAGTATAGCTTCCAGCAATTTTCTTTTAGGGTTTTTAGATTGTAATCGATATTTGTCTCCCTTCAAATCTAGGAAAAGCATACGATATGGTATGAGATATAATCCTATTTTATCTCTATGTTGATTTAATGGATGGGATGAGACTGCTACACACACATATTGGGAAACTATGTAAATAAGGAAATTTCATAAGTACACTTAACTGGTGATCAAGTGTAGGTAAGACTGGAAGTTTATAAAATAATTAGGAAATTAAGTTAGCAACTAGAAATTAAAAATGCTTTAACCCCAAAAACTTTAGAATTTGGAAAAAAACAAATTTTAGCAAGTGGAGGAAGGGAAAGGTTGTTGCGGAATTACAGGTCACTATCCCTATGCTTTAAAAGGTAAAATTTATAAATACGCTTGTAAAAGAAAAGAAAAGGTTTCCCACACCTAGGATTAACTACACAATACTATGGTTAATCATATGCACTAACTAATCGACTAAGTCCCAATTTCGTTAAAATGTGGCTTGATTTGTTTTTAAGGATAAAGCATCAAATGTTTTGAGAAAAAAAAGAATTTTATTTGAAAGCTTTGGAAATTTTTGTTTAAATGCTTTTGAAAAGTTGGTTTCAAAGTATTTGAAATTATGGAGTGATGGTGGTATATTTAGAAGTGATATGAAATATTTCAAAAAAAGGATTTGGAAATTTAATGATTGTTTGATAAATAGTTTTGGAATTAATTTTAAAAGTGGTGGAATGTTTTAAAAAAACAAAATGGTGGATAAAATTTGTATAAAGGAATTTCAAGCAATTTGGAAAAGTTGGTGTAAGTTTTGAATAGTTGAGTTCATATGTTTTTAAAGATTTTATTCAAGTGCATTAAATATATATATATATATATATATACACACACACACACACAAAATAAAGGGACAGTTTGACTAAAGTCCCTATTAAGTTTCAAAATACACCAAACATCCATGCCAAAAAAGTATGTAAATTAAGTCCCTAGAATTAAGTTACTGAATAATTGCATACATTTTTGCAATTATTCTGTGAATAATTATAGACATTTATGCAATTATATCCAAAAAGTGTAGACATTTATCAATTATTCATTTTTTGAAAAATTGTGGAAATTTCCGCAATTATTCACCAAAAAATTGCGGATATTTCTGTAATTATTCACCAAAAAATTACGAAAATTTCCGCAATTATTCATTGAATAATCGCAAACATTTATGCAATTTTTGGATATAATTGCATAAACGTCCGCAATTATTCACTGAATAATTGCATAAATGTATGCAGTTATTCAGTAACTTAATTCTAGCGATCTAATTTACACTCTTTTTTGGGGAGGAGTTTCATGTATTAAGTTTCATTTTAAGGACCTGAGTCTAATATTCACTGAAATAAATATGGTGTTTAAATGTTTTTTTTGGAAATTTGATTCTTTAAACTATTTTGCAAGTTTGATAATTCTTTTGGAAATTTTGTTTAAAAGTTTTCTTTTGAAATAAGAAAATTTCTCAGTTTCAAATGCCACATACTAGTGTAAGGAGCATATACGTGTTAGTAAGTATGAGTTTTACTGTCCGACAAGGGTGACTGTAAACAAAACATAGATAATAACAAGGGAAAATGTTGTTTTAGCTTTGGAATTTCTAATTACATACCTTGTTGATACTAATCAAAATCTTGTGCTTAGGATAGTTACGCTTTAACATCCAAAGGTAAACCTTCTTATGCAAATTGTACTTGAAAAAGTTAGAAAAGTTTTGGGGGCAAAGAGAAGGTTCCTAGGTACAATGGAATAGGTATCCAAAAGAAGGATGGAATTGTAAAATTTTCCATCTGAATTTCTTTTCCGACATAGAAGTATAGATTCAGAAACTGAATTTTCAAAATTTTGGATGTCAAAAATTATGCGCTAGGTTTTAGATGGTAGAGATTTGATGCAAAATTGTTTGAACCATACTCCTACTCGCAGAAGTGTGGAAATTATTGTGTGAAAAATGATTTTTGAAAACTTGCATACATATAGAATTGTCAATATATCTAAGTTGTTTGCATCATATTTTTAAAATGTTTTAAAAAAGGAATAGATTAACATATTCGAGGCATCGATTTAGAATCATTCTGCACATATGTCTTATATGTTGTGATATACCAAGCACTTTACACGTTTGACTGCAAATTGGATGTACACTAATTGGTTGGTTATGTTAGATTGGTTGATGCTATGTTACATGATTCAACCCTTGAGAAATTTCGAGGACGAAATTCTTTTAAGTGAGAAGAATGTAACACCCTGTAAAATTAGTAATAATTAATAAAACTCCAAAAATGGTATTTGAGAAAAAGTTGAAATTTGATCATGAAACCTGCACCATTGCATTTGCGACGATTTTCTGAGCAATTTTTATATTAGGAGTTTCGCGATCGGAGCTCAAATGAAAAGGTTATTAGTGTTTGAAGTTTCTAGAGCAAAAATAATTAAATATGAAAAAAGGAAATAAATATACATTAATTTCGGGAATCCATAGGTCGACCTCTACCATGGGATGGTCGACCGCTGACCAATATGGGAGCGGTCGATCGGTTCGAACATGACGGCGAGGGTTTGAATCTTGGCGAACGACCCAGATTTAATTATTTTAATATAACAGTTACAATTGATTTGTGTGCCTATAAATAAAGGCCTAACCCTTACTTCTCTTCTTGTATTTTCCAATCCAAGTAGCAAAGCTCTACTATTTTCTCATCTCCACTACGTCTAAAAATTATAAAATATTATATACATACAAACACAAAAAACCGAGTAGGGAGAAAAATAAAAAAGAAGAAAAGAAGAAGTGAATCGATACTATGGAAAAAGGTAAATTTCAATCTATATTCCTTTTAACCTCTAATCTCTTCTTAGATCTGTAATTCTAATAATATGGATATACATTGTTATACATATTCTTTTAGATCAGAAAGGAAAAGGAGTCAAGTAAAGGAATGGATTCGGATTTGGAGATTTGGAAAGCTAAAAAGGTGAATGAGAAATTATATAATTTATTTATAACATTGAAATTTATCTCGTTGAATTCTTATTTAATTTTTATGCCTAAATAAGATCTGATGAATTGTAGGCTTAAAACAAACGCATATGATTATCACCTACATATTCAGTAAAATAAGCAATTGGAATAGGAATAGTATGTACAACCTGATTTGGAAATTAATATAGTCCCAAATATTTATTTATAGAATGTTGGTAAAGTTGCAAAATTATTCCAGATCTATAATTGGGTTGTAAATTAAGTTGCCCTAGTTGAACTGGAATGTGAATTTCTGTGTTCTAATTTATTTGGAACGGGTTCCATGTAATTTCCATCAATTATTCAGCTTCAAAATATGTATGAATGCACGCCGTTAGAATTAATAAGGGATATACCAAAAAGGGAAAGAGATGTATAAGATATCTTAGTTTACACTGTCCATTTCAATAAAAGAAAAAAAATCCTTTGTAATTTCAAACAAAGTAAAGATCTCACTTTTGGTTAATTTGTGGAAAATTATATTAGTATTCATTTTTAGAAAATACCTCCGATAAATTAAAATGCGGAAAGGAATGTTCAAGTTTAAAAATTAATAATTGGAAATAAATACACACACATACGTATAACCACTCTTAAAGTTTATATATATAGCGTAATTTATAACCGTATACGTATTAGTTATTAACAGCGTAATAATTAATGAACCAGGACTTATGGATATTAATTATAAATTTAATAGGCAATAAATTTGTAATTAATAGAGAGTTAAAAAAGAATTTAATAGGAACTGATTAGGGAATTTAATATGGCATTTATAGAGGAATTGAATAGACATTATAGGTGGATTTTGAAACTAGTAAATAGATTAAACGAGGATTGAGTAGAGATTGTCCAATTCTGACATTAGTGACTAATTATTACGGGCAATAGACATTTATTAGACATTACAAGAAAACCAAAGTCTTAGCATGTAAATTATGAATAATAACGTAGTGAATAAGTAAGTATTAATACTATTAATTACACATAGAAAGCAATATAATTTTCATAGTAGGAAATTATATAGCTTAAATTATACATTTAGGACAAACGTTAATTAGTGGATCTATCACAACTCTTAGGCTTTGGGTGGTAGGTTTGGTTTAGTGGGCTGGGTTGCGAGTCCAGTAGAGTTACACAACAGAAGTCTGCCCTTCACCTAGAGGCTACTAGCAGTTGTGTATACTTACTACTGATGTGGGACATCTCCAACTATAAGATCTGTGGGAAAGGGATATGCATAGGATGTATAACCTGCTTCTAGGTCGGAGGTACTGATTGGGGGCCCGCCTCCTCCCTATTTAAGAAATATTAAATGGTTGGGATTAGCAATTAGGCATGGTAGAGGATATCTCAAGGAGGGCCTGCTTCGGGTTTGAGGTATTAAGTGGCTATTATAGGGTCTGCCTCTCTCCCATAAAGAAATATTAAGTGTCCTGGTGAGATTCCATGTAATGTCGACTAGATAGTATCAGAGAGGAGTCCGCCTTGGGATAGGTATTAAATGATGGGGGCCTGCCCAAAATGTAGGTATTAAATGGTCAGAGTTTGCCTAATCCCTATTGAAAATGTATTTAGTGGCTTGAGTACTATCTCTTACATTGTTTAGATATTATTGACGATAGATGCATAAGACTAGGAAAGGCCTTTAGCCTATAGTTGATGATAAGTTGTAGGGTTGAGAATCGTCAGTAATATGATAGTTATATTATAAAGCCTTATCTAGGTGTCATTAGTCTCTGTACTTAGGACCGATTGATTAGCGGTTATGTAGCGAAGGGCCTGCTTCGGGGACTATGGTATTAAATGGTCGTTGGGTCTGTGTCCTTCCTATTCAAGAAGTATTAAATGGCCGAAATTTTAGGCTAGTATATGTTCA
The DNA here is from genome assembly GCA_030737815.1 of Allium fistulosum. Taxonomy (NCBI): domain Eukaryota; kingdom Viridiplantae; phylum Streptophyta; class Magnoliopsida; order Asparagales; family Amaryllidaceae; genus Allium; species Allium fistulosum. The sequence continues at coordinate 294,674,048 of CM060908.1, read as the reverse complement.
CACACACACATATATGTATATATACATATATATAAACATATACATAAATATACACACATATGTATGTATGTGTGTATGCTCATATATAATTATACCTTGGATAAGATAAGGTTAGGCATATCGTACATGCACTTAGGATTAAATGGATTAGATGTAAACAATAGACATAACACTTAAATGCAAATCAATTGGTATAAATTAATGGCATGGGTAAATATGTAATTTTCCAATCACCAAAACGTTGTTCTGACCCTGCTCAACATAACAAACCACATGGTAAATTTAGAAGGATTGGATACTGGAGCAAGACGGAAACTGTGGATGGTGAAATCTTCTTATTCATGCTCAACACTGACAAGGCAATTAAATATCCAAGAAATAATATTCCGAGGCAGCAGCGTTACTCAGTACGTATGTTATATTATATTTTTCAATTCCATTGTGAGTTTATATTTATCACACTATGATATACTTGTGTTTATTACATATTACCAAAACCAACGATCCATGTCCTAATGGACTTGGATTTCGATTTAATCGAAATTAAGGTCCATTAATGTGCAAGTTGTTATGCCTAAACACCCCGACATTATAATTAGGATGTAGTACACTTTTATGAAGATTGTAGAGTAGCATATTATAGAAGTTATGTGCTAACTCTTTGGATACTGGGATATGTCAAGTATGACTCTTATACCTTTGTTCCTTAGTATATCGACTTGTATAGTACTTTGAGATTTCTTTTCGCTCACGCTAGACTGTTGCCTGACTCGAGGTTTTATATTTTTCTTCTTATTATCTTAGGTACTCTTAAAATGAATAGACTAGATAGCATGACTAGGTGGTACACGGTTGCTATACAGGGGACGAGCAGAAGATGACGCTTTCTCATATTATATATGGACTTACTTATGCTTATTCCATTGTGCGACACTGTGGAGCCTAGGCAGTGTTCGTTATTTCATTATGAGACAGTTATATTTGAGTTTATTTCATTTGTATAAGCTCTATTACTATCTTGTATAACTTTGTAAACCTACGTACTCTGAGATTGTGGTTCATTTAGTTATTACTCTCTCGCCCGTTTTATATCGGTGATGTTTATTATAATATTTTATTCGATGTGATGTGAGATATACAACAGGTTTTGTCAGTGTTTCTCTTTTTTTCACCCTTGACAACCGTCCTGCATCGGTCGTGTGCCGTAGTAACGCACTTTCTAGATATATTGGGTGTCAGAGGTTTAGGGCGGTCGTCACATATGCTATCGAAATGCTTCCAAACATCGGCATCTAATGGACGACATAAAACATCTTCAGTTCGTTGTCGTTTGCTATAACATTGCATGTGTTTTGCATTAGCAAAAGATGCATACAATCTTTGTAATATGTTTATCTATGGATGGTAATGCATAGAGTAAAAGGCACGCCTTTACCATTGCTCTTTGTCGATTATATCTTTGGTTGTTGCAGAATTTACAGCTTATAAGGTTTTTATCTTCCTTTCAATATATCATGCATCAACTTGGACATGTGTCAATCTATTCATACGGAAAGCAAAGGCAGTTATTTCTTTTTTTTAGCAAATATCAATTTTCTGCCAAGACATTATTAGGTGGAAGCATTTCCTTATAAAGATTAAGAATTGAGTTCACTAGATTTTCCAACGCATTGTATGTGGATTTTATAGCGATTAACCCAGATGTCGCCGACTAATGCACAATTTTACATCCGTTATACAATGGTCTTTTTGAAGTTTCTAATGGATCGAAAAAAAATTTCAATTATGGATCAAGTTCTACTTCTACTTTAGGTTCAACGGTCCATATACTTGGACAATGACATCATGAACATTTCTATCATTATGTCTTCTATATTAAGTTCTTTAAAATCGACATCAGTGTTTTCGAGTTTAACTTCAGCTATCACGGTCAATTCGCGTTTTGTCTCGATTCCACCATTAAATTTCCACACGTGGTAGTTTGGCATATAACCCTTTGTATGTAAATGAAAAGCTACAACATCATATTCCTAGAGCTTCACATAATGACATTTACTATACGGACACTGGATTTCTTTCATATTTGTTTTATCATTAGAAGCAACCTGTAGGAATGCTTCTGCGCCTTGACTAAATTGCAATGGTATTTTTTTTCCCGAACTTCTTATAATCCAACTTCGAGTTCTCAAATAATTCGTCCTCTACTCTACGAAAATAAGTAAAAAAAATTATATATCATACACCATTAAGTTTTATTTTATAATATTAATACCGTACAATATTGTTTTCTTTTACTACTTTTTATTATTAGTATCATATATGGTTAATTTTTATTATTAATATCATATACAGTTAATTTTTATTTTATTATTAATACCGTGCAATAATTTTTTTTACTAATATCATATAACGTTATTTATTAATCACTAATTTTTACAATATATTATATATAATAACATTAATTTTTATCTAATTATTAATACCATACATTATTGTTTTCTTTTACTGATTTTTTTATCAATTCCATATACATTTGATTTTTATTTTAATATTAATACCATACAATACATGTTTATCGGTGTCGTCGGTAACTTTCATCCATACATTGCTCATTTTCCACTACTGTTAACCATAGAAGTTGTTTGACATTGCTGTAGATAAGCTCTAGTCGTCTTCCATTGAAAATAGACAAAAACATGTTTATTTACCGCTTTATTTGCAAATCAATTAATACACACCTTTTGTTATTGGCTAATTCTATTTAAATCCAAAATGTTGTCGAGTAGTCTCCCGCAAAATTGAAAAAACCATTATACCCATATTTTTACCGAGTATACGCATATTATTGATAACTCTTTTCTTTTATATCCTTCGGCCTAGTTAAAAGTCATTGCAGTAAGAAGTCAACCACATAGACTAAGCACGTGATTTGTAACCTACCGTGGGGTTATAGTTAGTGATACCCAAGCCAATTATGCACCTCCACCGCATGGTTGGTCTATAAATAATGCAATGCAAATGTGAGATATTCCAATCAATCATCCAGTTGAACGCTTTCAAATTATGCATTTTAAATTTATAAAAAATCAAAATAAGATAAAATTTAGGTTTTCACTGCTTCTAGTTCCATTAGGTTTGCGTTACCATCATCACTGTTTATCAATTCAAACAAAAGATTAAGATTTCATTTAAATTTAGATTACTATGATTTATTAGTTATGAGCAATTGAAGAAGGAAAAGATTCAAGACCATATGCTAATAAGAATGTTATTGTCCTTTAATTTCTTTTAAAATTTAAGGGTGAATTAATTTAATGAACAAAAATTTGTATATTTTTAGTCTCAAAGACACGACCTCAATATTTTAACCACAAGGACAAGTATTCTCCTAAAAATTATTCATAAAGACAAACATTCTTTCAAAATTATTCATAAGGACAAATATTTTTTTCAAAACTGCTACCGAACTAAAAACTGATACCTAAAAACTACTACCGATGACTACAAACTGATACCTAAAAATTTAAAACTGATATCTAAAGAAAGTTGTCCTTCATGCTAAAATACTAAAGGTCTGTCCTTGAGGCTAAAATGTTGAGAAATTTTGTATTTGCCAATAATTTTCTGAAAAATTAATGGGATAAACATCGCGAGGTTAAATAGAATTAGCCTTTGTTATTTTCACTATCTTTAATTAATATATGGAGAGTCAAATCCGTCGAAAGTCAAGATTCAAGACCACATGCTTTGATTTCGTACTTTATCTCCCCTCCCCACACAAGGTACGATTCTTTCCCCAATTCAATCTCTAGCTCTTTATTCTTCTGAAGTAAAATCATGGTGTATTTATTTCTTCATCGAGTTTTCTCATTAGCTGCTTCTTCAACTTCTTCCCTGTTCAAGTTGGATTATTTACAGCAAAATCACAGTATTTAGGTCAATATATTTATTTTTTACTTCAAAATCACTGTTTTGATTTGAGTCTTGTTAAATTTTGAATGTATGGGCACTGGATCTGGGAATAATAATACGCAGTTATTAGGCATACCACAGTCTTCTAATACTAGTCCAGATGATTCTGCGGTTTACACTGATGTTTCATTCAATCACATAAGTCAAATGCTCATGAATGACAACATTACTATTGATGATTTCTTCGATGATAGTTTTAATGGAGCTCCCTATCGCGATGAAACCGAGAAATCCTTTTATGAAATGCTTGAAAACAACTATTTACCACTGCCAATTTACTCACAACCCGAATCAAATCTCAGTAGTCTTGGAATCGCTAGTACTGCACATCAAAATGTGGATAAATGTAATTCAGAGGCCACTACTAGTGATGTGGTTATAGACTATAACTGGCCATATGATTATTCAGAGTACCATTTACCCCTCGAATTCAGTAATCAATCATATAATGGTGTTGCAAGTAGCAATATTGTAGGCGATGGTTATCATGGGTTTTCCAATTTGTTCCTTCAAAACTCCCCTCCTTTACGTTTTAATGGTGGGCTTGAAGAAGCAAATAAATTTCTACCCAGTGATGTTAATCTAGTAATGGATGATTTTAACCCCTCAGTAGTAAAATCGAACGAAGTAAATAAGGTGCGCAAAACCCCACATAGTAACGTTTTAGATTTAAACAACGGTAGAAGCGTCAAGCAATCCATAGTTTTATCAGATGAAAACGTAAGATCAAAAATGTTAGATGAGGTATTGCTTTGCTATGGCGGTAAATTCTCAGAAGCTCTCGACGCTATTCGAGAAAGACTCCATCACGCAACACTCACAAACTCGAAAAATAAAAAGAAACGAGGGAAAAGACAATCGAAAGAAGAAGAAATAATCGACCTACCAAGTCTACTCATCCAATGCGCTCACACCATCACCACAGGCGACCAAAGTGGAACCTACTCGCTTCTCCAACAAATAAGGAAACACTCCTCCCATCTTGGGTCCGGGTCCCAAAGACTGGCGCACTACTTCGCAAACGGGCTTGAAGCCCGCCTAGCCGGCAACGGAAGCGAGATCTACAGCTCTTATGGCATTTCACGTAGGTTGACCTCCGACTTACTAAAGGGATATCGACTCTACCTTGCCGCTTGCCCTTTCAAGAATATTTCACGGTTCTTTTCGAACCAAACCATACTCGACTTGTGTGAGAACGCAACGAGCGTGCACATTGTCGACTTAGGGATCAACTTTGGGTTCCAATGGCCCTCCCTCATCCAACGCTTCTCCGCTAGGCCCGGGGGCCCGCCAAAGGTCCGTATCACTGGGATTGACGTCCCTCAACCCGGGTTCCGGCCTGATGAGAGGATTCAGGAAACGGGCCTTAGGCTCATTGACTATGCTAGTAGCTTCAACGTTCCCTTCGAATATAATGCTATTGCGTCGAAATGGGAAGATGTTGAGATTGAGACCCTCGACTTAAGAGAAAATGAGGTTTTGATAGTGAATTGCTTGTACCAAATGAGGTGGCTTGCGGATGAGACTTTGGTGGTCGACCCGAATACAAAATCTCCGAGGAACGTCATGCTTGAGAAGATAAGGAAGATGAAGCCTTGTATTTTTATTCATGGAATTGTTAACGGGTCTTACGGGGCTCCGTTTTTCATGACGAGGTTTAGAGAGGCGATGTATCATTTTTCGGCGTTGTTCGATTTGCTTGAAACGACTGTACCACGAGAGGATGAGCAAAGAGAGTTGATAGAGAGGGAGGTGTTTGGAAGAGAGGCTTTGAATGTGATTGCTTGTGAAGGGATGGAGAGAGTGGAGAGGCCTGAGACTTATAAGCAGTGGCAGGTCAGGAATATGAGAGCCGGGTTTGTGCAGCATCCGATAAACAGGAATATGATGAAGAAAGCGAGGGATAAGGTTAAAAGCTTTTACCATAAGGATTTTGATGTGGATGAGAATGGGAGATGGTTGCTTCAGGGCTGGAAGGGTAGAACTGTCTATGCACTTTCATCCTGGAAACCTAATTAGATGATGCATTGCAGTAAGTGAACAAATATGATGTACATGTTTATAGTACAATGCATGCTTGAGGCTGTGTTATTTAAATATTTGTTTGTATTTTTAATTCCTTTTGTTACTCTGATATTGTATGTCTTTGCAGTAAGTTTTGCTTGGTTTTTTCTTTTGAAGTTCCACTTGTGTATATGTGTAATTTGATAATGCATGTAAGGATGCATATTTTACGTATAAGAGTTTTAGTTTCTGTATGATTTCAATATCTGCATGATTTATGATTGCTACAGATGAAGTTTGCTATTTTTCTGTTTTCGTTTGTTGCACAAGACAGCAAATGCTTATGTCACTCTGAATCTCATGACTTTTATTATACTCTTTCCGCGATTCTTTTCGTGTTATATACTTATTTCTAGCAATTTGAAGAACTATTTACATTCAGACCTTTATAATTTTATTTTCATACATCTACCATTGGCATACTTGAAAAAAATTAATGATACCATAAATGCTTTTAGCATAACTACCGTTCCATATATGTACTATATAATTATATATAAAAATTCAATTTTTGACTATTTGTATTTTTATTTCCATTTACGTTAATCATTCATTCATTATTTTTGTGGTTTCTTAGACACTTCTCATCTCTTAATTCTTTCACTTCCGTTTTATTTTTTTCTCACAATTTTGTTTCTTTCCATTTTCTAACTTGATATATAAGCTACACTTTGAAAACAATTCTACTCTTAATCTAAATCAAATTAAAGATACTTTCTAGAAATATCAATTTCTTTAACTCTTTTTTATTGAACTAGAATTTGATTGAATTCGTCACTAGCTCTTCACTTTTTATTCATCTTGAATTATTTGTTATTTTATTCATGTTTTGTAGCGATTGTGTTTGTCCCGGTTCCTTTCAATGTTATTGTTTTTATGAAAAAAATTTAAAGACTAAAAAAAAACATAGTTTACTGGATCGATCGAACTTGATTTAAAAATTAGATTTTTATTATTTGTTTTTTTATTTAATTTGGGGTTGAATTTGTGGTTTCTGTTCTAATTTCTGTTTCCAAATATTTTCCTTGAGTTTTTATGCCTAAAACTCTAATTTCTTCTTACATTTTGTTTCAGTTTGTACGGTTATAAATACGGTTCCCTTCATTTTTCTAGCAACAGCTACTAGATTCGTAAATATATAGATACCACAAAATCTCATGTTGATTTGTAAATTCTATTATATGTAAAGTTGAATTTTTTTGTTTTGTTCTCAAGTTTTATTTCAAAGTTTACTTTCACTTGATTTTTGTTTATTTGGTATGATTTTATAATTTATTTACTTTTAATCTAGCTACAGTATGTAACTTTGAAATGATGTTAAAATTTTAATTCTAAATATGCGTTCTTTTAACTTTTTTGTTTAATTGTTTTATATTATCTTATACAACCGAAACTTTATTTTTATAAAAATCTTATATTAAACATCTTTGTTAATCTAGAACTTCTAACATTTTCCAATGGTACTATTTAATCGCCTTTTTAGAGTCATATGCATTGAGGTAATTATCAATGATTTTTCATAAATTTAGTTTGGAATTATGTTGCTTTATTTTTTGTAATTGGAGAACATTATAGAAAGGATCATATCAAATAATATTATCATCCAAGTAATAAAAGGAATTATTTGGTACAAATTTCATTTTGATTTAAATTCATAGAATTAATTGTGGTTAATTCTCTTTAGTGCTAATTAATCTAAGTCCACCTTTAGCTCAATATGACATTTTATTCTATGATGGATTATTGTGATAGATTTTTAGTTTTACTTAAAATATATTATCAAATGTAGCTTTATTAGATCGTGTTATGTAGTCCCTAATCATATTATCTGAACATTTTTTTAACAAAGATCCTGTTCAAACAGTTGAAATCATCAAAGTTGGAAGGTGCATATATAGTTGAATAGTCAAGATTTTTGAAAATCCAATATAGTAAAAATAATGCAATGCAAACTATATATAAATTATTATTAGTTTACATAACTTATTGTATGCTTTATAAATTTAAATGATATGCTAGCTGTAAAATTTAGAAGGTTGAGCAGTGAAATTGGTGATTCTCGCCTATGTTTGCAATTTTGTTTTTAAATGATGGATTGAGCTCTTTATACTTTTGCTTTTAAAAATAAATTCTTAGCTTAAAAATAATACTTTTTGTAAATTCACAAAAGTATGCATAATTTAGTTGATTTGATAATGTGTTTATCTTTTAGTTCAGTATTTGATATTATAAATGAATATGATCATATTTTCAAGTATTTAGTATTCTGTTATTTGATTGTAATTGAATGAATATATCAATAATGATAAGAGTTGATTTCATTAGCATAAAAGAGAATTAACTTAAGTATTAATATATAATTATTCTCTAATTCAAAAGTTGAAATAAAATCTAAAAGATATAAGTTGAAATTAGTTGAAACTAATTGGAATTAACTATAAATTGAAATTAAATCCAACTCCTCATCCCTTCTTAATTAAAACATCTTTTTTTTCATATTTTGGCCCCTTAAATTTTTCCCACTCACCTCTATCACGTTCCAAAATAAATTCACTAATTAATGTTCAAACGTTACCATCTCTAAATCTTTTTCACCTATTACTGTCAGTCTCATTCATGCTTTTTTATCATCCTCATCAAATCTTTTTTTATATGCAAAGTTCAATAAATTAATTTCAGTTATTTTAAACTCATTTAATCTCAATTAATACTCTATTATGTGAGAAATTCAATCACGATTTTTTTCTTTCTCATTTAGTCTCAATCTAAATGCTCGTACTTAATTCTAACATTTTTTTCCTTCATATTTTGACCCCTTAATTTTAACCTTTTTAGATCTCTTTCATTATAAATGATGTAGTGGTAACATTTGGAATCATTAATATTTGTTTGTGAACTAACTTATTTCAGAAGATTTTATGTATTCTCATTGAAATTAAACTTACTTTTTGAAAATATGATGTTATCTATCTCAATCAACATAGCATTTAATACATTTTTCAATGGTGTTATTAATAGGCCATGAAATATTAATAGGTAAAATAGATTTTTCCATTTGTATGCATGTCTACTACCAAATACTTAGGAACCTTACGCAATAGTGAGATATCTAATGTTTTTCTTTCTTAAATGTTTTTTCATATTATGTTGCATTAATTATTTTACACTTTGGATACGTTTATAAATGATTATAGACTGGTGATGTTATTATTCTTAATATTTATAAGTAATTTTAGTTAGAGAGAGTCATATGGAATAGTATTATCATGCAACCAAGAAAATGAATTAAATTAAATGAACTAAGTGTTGTTGACCTATTTAATTTTATTTTAAAGCAACTCAAGAACTAATTACAAATAATTATTTTTTATTGGCATTAATTGAATGAGATAGTTAATCAAATTTTAGTTCTTTTTAGTGTTAATTAGTCAGAAAGATATTGTGTAATAAATATTTCATATGCATTATAAGTTTCAACTTTATGAGTAAATATGCAAGTAAATTCCATAAAAGCTTTATTATTGTAAAAAATAATATCCCAAAGTAGTAGAGTTGGGGTTTGATACATGTTCTTATCGAATAGTTTGATTTTCTTTAACAAGATTAGCAAAATATAACATATAACATAACCAATAATACAAATATATGTAGATAATTTTATTCAATTATCATATCATAATCATATTAGGGTAATTTTTGTTTATGCTTTTATTATACAGGAAATTATCGTCAAGGACAAAAATTTTCAGCGTTTTTACCTCAAGGACAGGCCTTCAATATTTTATCCTGGAGGACAACTTTCTTTAGGTATCAGTTTTTAGTCATTGATAGTATCAGTTTGTAGTTATCGGTAGCAGTTTTTAGGTATCAGTTTTTAGCTTGGTAGCAGTTTTGTTGTCCTTATGAATAATTTTAGAAAATATTTGTCCTTATGAATAATTTTTAAAAAAATGTTTGTCCTTATGGTAAAAATATTGAGGTTGTGTCCTTGAGGCAAAAAATATACAAATCTTTGTCCTTTAAATTAATTCCCCCTTTATTATAATACCAGAGGCAAGATTGTAAAACTGGATTACATCTTTGTCTTACAAGCATAATAGTCGTACTTTATTATAAGTATTACATTTAGCTGGTTTTAGATATATAAACAGAAAATATTATGAGTATATGTACTCACTACAACAAAAGAGGCATATTACAACGGTGGAACACAGTTGTAAAAGATATATTACAACGGTGGAACCACAGTCGTATTTTAAGAAGTTGTAAAAGACTATTAATTTTTTACAACTGTGTTCTTTAGTTGCATATAACCGTTGTGATATTGTATATTACAACTGTTTCTTACCCTTGCAAATAATCATTTTACAACTGTTGATAACTCTTGTAGATATGTAACATTTCGTGCTGTAGCAGGTATGACAACTGTTGGATAACTGTTGTAGTTATCTACTACAATGTTATTCACAGTTGCAATTAATCTTTTTACAACAGTTGATAGCAGTTATAGATTGTAACAATAATTGGCAGTTGTGGTAAATGGAATGCAAAATAAAAAAATTAATTTCTAAACACATTTTGCAAATACAGCAAGAAAACGATAAACAACATGAAAAAATTGATATAAATTCGAAGGCATCACAATCCATTCATAAAGAAGACATCACAACTTTATATTCAAAATACAAATTAAAGGTCATACACCATCACATTAATATATATCCATGCTTTATTGTTAATATGATTTCAAGTTTGGTAGTTGGATCATATTTAACTAGAATACAATCTTATCACATCATGTTATACCTCTATTACTTCAGCTAACTGGACGTGCTAGCACGTACTCATGAAATTCTATCCTCCGTCAGCATCATGTGCTCATACCACTTCGACGTTATGCTGCTCCAAACTAAACAACAAACTGATGATGCTCATATCCATACCCATAACAATCATGCCTTATTCTTGATGCCTGAAAACCATTCTGCACTGGTCCTGATTCTGCAGCAATATCCACACCCTGAGAAGTTTAATGCTGATGCTCAGCCAGTTTATGAAGTAAATAATTTAGTTAGAATGTCTTGCAAGTTACTAATAAAGCTCTTGGTATTCTTAGATCAATATAAGAATTTTTGCTAGAAGAAGTTTACTGAACTTATTTTTGCTATAATAAGTTTTACTAGAGTTACTTTGGTAACCAATTCTTGGAACTGAAAGTGAAGAAACAATGATTGATAAGCAACAAATTTACCTAAAAGCTATTCAATTCCTTGGTTTGATATTTAATTCACTTTGTATTTTATCCCTAAACAATATAAATCTTCATGAAATATTAATTCCACTTATACATGATACCAAATTTTGACACTCAGTTTAATGCTGATGCTCAGCCAGTTTATGAAGTAAATATTTAATTCACTCAGTACTTGAGTTTACTATACATTTCCCTCTTACTTATAATTTACATTACTTAACCATGTGCATTTCATTGCTCAAAATTGATATTGATTAATGTGTTGTTGTTTATCTATAACTTATTTGTATGGCCGTTACATACGTAGGGGAAACACAGTCTCAAGTTCTGCTCCAGATACTAAGAAAGCATACGGTAAAGCTGTTTTGAAAAATGATCCAGTCAAGGTGTGTAGTGTTATATAGTTTAGACGTAACTTTTGAGATGAAATACAACCTCTGAAATAACAAAATTGTTATCCTCTTTAACTATATTCAAATTTTGAACCCAAAGTCTTAATTATATCTATGAAATAAAAGTAGAAAACAATGTACTACACCCAATAGTTGTGACACCAGTTCATTACACTCGTACACTAAAGTTTATCGATAACACAACAACAATAAATCTTAGTCTAAATAATTGTGTTGATTTTTCTCAAAGCTCCCTAATATTTAGGACCGGCTTTTGCTTGAATGATCAAAGACAAGTATAAGTACATTTAAATTCAAATGATTCTTGTACTCATCTGCCCAGACATTTAAATGGTTGGTTTGTGTTTTACAATTTCAAATTTTCCATGGTTTAAATACATCTCGTTTTCAAAACACATGCCCACCAGGAAAACAGTGAGAACTGTTCATGCATGTACAAATATTTGCATTATTATGCTTAATGACACCTTGTTTGTATTCTTAGAGTTAAAATTTTATGTGCATATAGTATTAGTTTTATAACACGGTTATTAAAGTAAGAAAAAGAAGTAGTTGTTTCCGGAGAATCGTTATACATTGAAGCTAATGCGACTAAGATTCACCTCAACATGTGTTTCATTTGTTGTTAGGACAAATATGGTTTATTTTCCCCTCAACATGTCAGTTCATAAAGGTTGTTGTTTCAGTGAATATCAAAGTAATACATGCATTAAATAAAAAAAGAAAACGGAGTGTATCAAAGTAATACCTGAATGGAACTCCACACCACATATTTTAAATCATCACCAATTGACCGCCATCCACTTCAGAGTACAATCCCCACTAAAATATACATGCAGTAAATATCAAGCATAGGAACCAAAACAGAGGAATGCTCCAAGGTCTGTGTTCCAAAAGAAATAGTCAGCAATAAAGATTTAGATCCTAGTGTAGAACCTGAAGACTTGGTCACAGATCAACTTGTAGAGCACTACAATGATAAACAACAAATTGTTTTAGAGGCAGTCAACTCAGATACAGCAGTAGTAGAAAACACAGAAGCAAATAATAATGTGCAGTTTTAGTTTATAATAAATAATTATAATGAAACACTCAAAACTTTTCAAGAAAGATAAAACAACTACAGATTTAGAAAATAAATCATTCTAAAATTCAAAGTACCTATTAATTATTAGGTACGAGCAAAAAACCGTTCAATTATAGCATATAGAAATTATTGTGAAGACAAATGTATATTATGCATGATTGTATAAATAATATGTTAAACCAAAATTATGAGATTTTTTGATACACCCTTAATAGCAAATTCCAATAATTATGTCTACATGAGTTATTAAGTATACATATGAATACATAGGCATAGTCGTATACGATTTTTTATATCCAATAACAGCTTTTGAAATCCAATAAACCATGACTACTCACTGAATAAATTTTTAATTATCAATAGGTTGTTACCGGGTTATTTTTTCAAATTCTCGACAAACCCACGTCGATTAAGTTTTTTCAATGACTACAGACTGTTTCTAATTTTTTCGGCATGAGTTTGTCAAAACTCCATATTACCATAGTTTTTCGTCGTCAACGCCATGAGTTTTCGTAAAGTTGCCATCTGTAACAATTTAATTTTTGCTTTGAATGCCCATTTTGTTGTAGTGACTAGTATTTCCCAACTTCTTTTCAAGACAAACAGACCCTTAACTCCTTTAAAGCTTGAGGAAAATCTACAATTGAAAATGCAACTTCATCTTAGAGAAAATGGTTAGAATGTCAGTTTCAAAGTTTTACATAACCAGTAATTTTTCCAAACATCATTTAAACAGGTACGATGACCATTGTAGACAGTTTGATTCTTCAAAATAGTAGTGTTAAGCGCCTTTGTATATCAATAGTTATGGCTATATAAATAGACTATAAACTGCTTGAAATTGTTCTTTCTTTGAAGTGTGCTCACTTCCTAATGCCATGTATTGCACAAATCCATTAACTTTTCTATCTATTCGGTTTTTATCCTTAACTCGTCATCTTTATCAACCTGGCCACTGATTTCACTTACTGGAGCTACATTCCACAAAAACCGCACCAAGTAATAGAATTTTATACCGAGTAACAACAAAACCACACTACGTAACTTTATTGTCTACTTCTCTCAATATAAAAAGGTTGTTCTGTCCAAAAACTCATAAAATTAAGTAAGTTCTAATTAATTAATTGGTATCCTATGTAGATTTGTTATCTTACAGTATTATATGTATATGGAAAACTACACTCTAATTGCAATGTAGTAACACAAACTTAGAAGATAGAACATACACGTAAGGTCGAATTCAACACCTCCAACAATCATTTTATTTTTTTCTCCTCAACCTGGTTAATTGGCTATTAATCAATGTTATGTTCACTTACAAACAATATTGACATATTAAGGTCTGCTAGTTGGTTGGATTACAATTATTAGCAAAGAACTATCTCTATTCCGAATCAAGATCTCCCCGATATTATTATATGTCCTTTCTTCTTCTTTTTTAGTAAAAAAAGGGAAAGAAGAACCATGTGCCGAGTTCTTTGTTTCCATTTCATTATAAACCACCTTGATAGAAATTTATCAAGAAAATAGGCATATGGACAAATTCTTAAAAAAGTTAAGTTGATATTTCGTTTTGGATCATATAATACAATACATGCCTGACATAACACATACCATTTGAATTAAAATATTTTAAACTATATTTCTTTGGTTAATCAGCTGATTCAAAAATGGACGATGGTGACCATGTGGAATATGGGGCACACAGAATTTTGGGTCGGGCAATCTCATCTCCATTAACAAGCACAAAACATCAACCTAACACATAACCCAATTTTGAATGAGTTTAAGTAGAATAATTAGTTTCGTATTGAGTAACCCAAACGGCCAGTCACAAACCATTGTTTTCATTTACTTCAAAGTTTTAGACCACCTTCACCTTACAGTACTTGACAACCATACTTCAAAGAATTACCAGTAAAACACAAATTTTCAAGAGCTCCTGATTCGATAATTTCAAACAATTCAGTTCTAACAATTTAAGTCCCTAGTCAAATCCACATAAGATATAGATACATGGACGAAGCCATGAAATTCCAGATCTAGCTCAAATCCTAACAACACTTAAATCGAGAAAAAGATTTAAAAAATAAGAACTTGCTGTAGAAATAATGATAATACCTGAAGAGTTTTGGTAGCGAATTCAACGCCGACCGTCGATTTTGATTCCAAACAAAATTCATTCCTCGTGAATCTCGACAAATATTCGATTTTCCGACTCCTAAATCTCCGATCAACACAATCTTAACAAATAATCATACTCGTGATCAACTCTGTGCATCAACAACCAAAACGATCTGCAAATCATATAATTAGCTAGAGTGATTTTTGAAATTCGAAAATGAATTATTAATCAACGAATACCTGAGACGAATGGGTTGCTCGAAGGCGCTTCCACTTCTAAATCTGCAATTAGACAACCATCCTCACTTCCAAATACAACCCCACCGAGTTGCTCGAAACTGCGTGCTTCATTTTGCATGCGAACACATCCCCGATGTCGAGATCCACACAGCAACGGGTGACGTCGAACTCCCCGTAGCCAAGCTCATTATTGATCTTGTATAGACGCACGAACTCTTTGAAGGATGAAGGGTTGCAAAGGACGAACGGGTTAAACAGAGGGACGAGAGTGATCAGAGTAGGAAAGGAAGTGATTTTGGTTTTAGGGTTAGGGATTTTGGGGAACTTAGCCATTTAGCCAAAAATGATATTAGCAGTGGAGAATGAAGTAAATTTAGATGCAAAACGATTTCTATTATGAAGCGGGAAAATGAAAAAACCATAGCGGGAAAAGTAAATTTGACGAAAGAGTGATGCTAAACAGACCTATTATTTACTCAGTGAAATTTGGTTAAAAAAGACTTCTTTAATTACTAATTATAAATTACTAATGGTTAGTTATTACACTATTTTAAACAACTATAATTAAACATATTCAAAACTTGCATATGTCAATAAAGATAGTTACAAAAGAAAATCTCTATATGCATATGGAAGCAATGATTTGCAATGTAATTTTCATAATTCTCTAATTTTGAAATTTTCATATATTCAATAAAGAGTTGTTAAAAATAGATATTTATTACAACTAGCAAACGAAAAAGGTTGTAATAGGCATCTGTTACAACTAACAAAAACGGAATGTTGTTAAAAATAGGTATCTATTACAACTGGCAAAAAAGAAAGGTTGTAATAGGCATCTATTACAACTGGCGAAATAAAAAAGTTGTTGAAAATAAGTTTATTACAACTTTCTGGAAAAAAGAGTTGTAAAAACCCTTTATTACAACTGCCATTTTTTAGCAGTTGTAAAAATACAGTTGTAATATGGTCTTTTTGTTGTAGTGACTAATGTTGGATTTATCCCAGATAAAATTCATAGTATATAACTGTTTGGTACTCTAGAGATATTTCATGTTTGGTTATTAGTGCTACAATGTCATGTGAAGAGTATAAAGTAGCGAATATTGATCACATGAAAAAAGGACAAGAAGAAAGAGGGAAATTATTGAACAAAGAGGTGAACTGAGGTTAAAAATATGTTTGAATGCAGAGTTAGTTATGAATAAAATGAAAATGTAACGATGTCTATTTGCAGAAAGAAGAGTGATGCAAGTTTTTTCCATCGAGTTAATATTTTAAAGAACTTACAAGGACATAATGATGATTTTTATTGAACATAATTAATAGAGAAGTATTTGCCTTTGCTTTTTATGTAAAAAATGTATAATTTATCACCGAGTAATTTATGATTTCTACAAATTTTAGTTCATAATAGACGAACTAATTTTCTATTCAAATTTTAGTTCACTTATTTTAGTTGAATATTTGTTGCTTCTGTGCATAAGTACATATTTTATAATTGTTTTGTTATTCTCAATAATTTGATTAAATTAGTTTCATATTTTACAAAATCAATATGTATAGAAGTTGTTAAGCAGCCTATTATTTTAGTCCACAAATTTTTTATTCAAATAATAATAATAATTAATTTTTCATAGTTAACTTTGTTGCCTACATTTTTATGCCATGCGGTCTTATTGTCATTATTAATAGGCCATCCAAAGTAGTTTTATGTGTATCAATTGGTATTTTGTGTCATGGTGATTGCTTATTTAACTTTAAATTATGCTAATTATTAATTATATTATTTCAATTATTATTTTCATATGAATATTTGAAGTAAAGGTAAAAATTGTTTGGTCGTTCTAGAAAATAGACTGTAAAATGTTATTAATATTTATGTAGTTTTGTCTTACCGTATAATGATATTTGTTAATATAACGCTTCAAAGCTCTTGAAGTATTTTCAAATTTAAATAGTATTGGATAATGTAAAAAAATACCGATGCAAATGTTGAAATGTCATTTGTTTGAACAAAATTTGAAACACTATTTCACTCCTAGCACAATTCCATATGAGGTTTGGAACATTACTATCGTAACAAACTATACATATTCAAATTTATACGTTAAATGTAGGATAAACCCATGTTGAATCATGCATTCCATTTATTTTAATCTTAGTATGCAAGCTCAATGATGTAACGATTAACAAGTCGGAAATAATTGGTGGTAAAGGGCAACATTGATTGTATAAATCCATTTGCTTTAGAAATATTTGTTATCCTTGTTGCTTCTTGCTTTGTTCTTCCAAAGCAAGTTTATCAACATAGCTTTAACAATTATATTTTAAAAAAGGCCAATCTAAAAAAATTATAATACATAGACATATTCATTGTTTTCATATAACTAAATACATTTAAATTGTACCGGTATTAAATTATATGGTGAACACCATGTGTGTAGTTTGGTTTACACTAGTCATATGTATTGCACCAAGGTTTGCTCGATTCTTTTGATCTTTTTTCTTCTCTATTCCTCTCATGCTATCTTCAAAAACTTAATGCTTTACATTGCTTTTTCATCATGCTGCCTGACTATGTTCGTTTTAGTTTCAAATTATTTAAGATGCAATTCTTTTGTTTTGTTGTTGGTAGAATTGTTATGTGTTCATTTCATAGCCAATTATGGTTCCCAAAATTGCAGATTTGCACTTGTTGTGAAACAAGAATGGTCTGTGTTTCCGTTTTGTTTAGGGGTGGATATAAACTGCACTGCTATATGAAAATTGTCCGCATCGGACCGAAAAAGCGGTGCGGAAACCTGCACCGAATCTTCTAACCAAAGCAAATACTCCAAACCGAACCGACCAGCATCGATAATGTTCGGTTGCGGTTTGAACGATTGAACCGACCATATTAAACCGGACCGAACTGAAAATTTACACTAGTAATCTTATGATAAAAATATGAACAACTCTTGTTTTATTTTAGATTTTAACGATGTATATTCTATTTTTAATGTATGTTGTTGTTATATTAATAATAATTATTGTCATAAAGGAAGAAGTTATAGTTTTAATATAATATTTTTCATCTTATTTTTTGGATAAATGTTAATTATAATCTTATTCTAGTCATTTTACTTAATAATTATGCATTGATTAACAATGATGTTTGGTTAATTTATAAAACAATCTCAATTGTAACTAAATGTCAAATTGAAATATTCATATAATTAAGAACTAATCTTTCATCTCAGTATAACATTGTGTGTTTTAACTTTTAAGTGTAAAAGCTTCACACTGTTGCCTTTGTAAATTGATTGTTAATGAAAGTAATTCTCTTATTTCATATTTAATATTGGTTCAACCGGATTGGACCAAACAGGACCGTATTACATTAAACCAAACCGAAACCGAACCATTTAAAAAATTAGTATAATAGTTTGTATTTTTGATTAACTGTTTGATGTGGTGCGGTAGTGGTTTGGGCTCCAAACCGGCCCACGCCCACCCCTAGTTTTGTTGATGGTTCAACTATTGCATTCATTTCCTCAATAAATAGCATTCATTTCTTATTGCAAAAACGCCCTTTTTTATGACAAGAAAAATATATGATATGTAGGACTAGGTGCGGCCCAGAGTCACCGGCCAACAAAGCTGTGGCCTCGAGCCTATGAATTTAAGGGCCTCGTATTTTTATTTGGTGGGTATATTTGTCTATGTTGTTTATTCTATAACTATGGGTGCATTTGCGGCCAATGAACATTTGAAAGGGTAAATAAAATCTTTATTAAATAGAGTAATGATTTTTCGATCTAACTATGAAATTCCAAAAATACCTTTACTATGTAAAGTTGAGGACCAAAAGGCTACAAGTGTGAATCCCGCTTAAGTCGTATATTAATCATTTTTATTATTTGTAAAGTTTGAGATGTTATTATCGCCATAGGTTCGAATCTCAATGATGATAATTTTTCATATATATATTTTATTTTTCTTTTTTATTTTTATAATGTATTTTCTCTTCTAAATGTGAAATAAGAATATTATTTTATACAAGCGTTACGATATGTGTTTTACATCATAAATTATTTTTCTACAAATTGTATAAGTTTAACACATTGATTTGCGTAAATATTTAGTCATGCTTTTATTTATATTATTAATTAATAAAGAACGAATTTGCAAAGGAGGTTTATCTATTAGATCATATTTTAAGTCATATTAATATTTGCTAATATTTGTAAAATGTCCTTTTGAATTTGTAAAGTGTCTTTAATTGTAAGATCATATTTTTAACTCATATTGAAATTTGGTAATATCTGTAAAGCGGCATTTTTGGTAGTTCATGCTGACGCCAAAAAAGTGTGACACCAAAGGTATTAAAACTTTAAAGATATATATATCGAATGCACTTTTTATTTCAATTGTATAATTTTTACTTATTTTGTGAAAAAATATACTTTTTTAGGGCATTGTTAAAAGTACTCCATTTTTGGATAAGAAGGAACAAATTATAAGAAGACTTCACTTAAAAAAATTATTATAGAAACTCCATCATATGAAACGATTTACTGTTTACCTGTCGTGCAAAACAAAATTAGTAGCATAATATCAAAAAATGAAGAAAAGAATGATGATGATTCATCAAAAATCATTTTCGATGGAATATGGTTGAAAAAAATCAAAATTCGATGGCAGCTACAGAATTTTTTTAAGTGGTACCTTTTTTCAACGATTATTGGTACCAGTTCTCTTCATTAACACTATACCACTTTAGTATTTACGGAATTTGATTTTTGGTCAAAATTATAATATCATCCACATTCAACTTCAGTAGTCCTTAAACAAAATCATTGGTTCAATAGTAATATTTATTATTAACCGTACTGCTCTGGCCAGAGACTTACTTTGAGTTGACTACAATTGACTATGGTACAAATCTTATACAATTGAGGACATGAATTATGTATTGATAGTGTTTCACTTCTAATGCTTCAACTCAGATCCAAAAATAGTCGGCCGATGGATGTCATATCATGATTTAACTATAATCAAAGCGGAGTATCTGTAATACACCGCAATTTTAATGATCGAATATTTAAATGATTAATTTAAATATTTATACGTTAATTAGTGAAACACCTCTTGTACTCGACTTTTACAAACAAACGATTTGGGGCTCGAAACACCCGTAGTTGAGTTCGCTTTTACGATGCGAGTAAAATAAGTATAAACCTGACTATGTTTGGATGTCAACGATCTTTTTAAGTGAATAGTGATTTTTGGAGAAAGAAGTGAAATAAGCTAAGGCCCATCGGCTAGCCCATAAGTGGCTAATCCTTTCATAATTCCATTTCATTCTTTCATTTCACTTTCCACTCACGTTTCTTTTCCTCTTCCTCTCCTAATTCTTCTCCAATTATTTCTTAATCCACTCTTAATCTCCAAACCCCAATCTCCTCAAATAAAATTTCTAAAATCAAATAAAAATTTCCATAATTTATATCTTCCAATTATCTAACCGCGAAGGAATTGGCTTAAGTCGGTGTCTTGATGTTCATTTCGAAATTTAAAGAGAGTTAAAGCTTGAGTTTTGGCGATTTGATCTTGGTTTAGGGGAAAGCAAAGCGAGTGGGATGATTCTCTTACTTAATTTACATGTTATACTTCATATATTTGTTTATTTGTGATTATGAAGTGATATGGAATGATTTAGAGAATGTTAGTAATGTAATTAGGCTTATGTTTATACCTTAAACATGTTTAGATCATCACCTTATTTATTAGAAACTTTAAAGACCATGTTTTGAATAGTTATTAAGCTTGGAATTGGTTTTGGAGTTAATTGGATGAATATATATGATGTTATGTTTGATTTCTAATTGATTAAGTAATATAATAATGTGCATGTCATTAGAAAATATTAATTAAATCATTTGAATAAATTTAAGAAAATGGTAATTAAGTGAGTTAGGAGCTCTACACTTATTATTAAAGTGACTAGAGGCCTAATGAAGCTTAATTAGCATTTGTAAATATTATTTACAAGAACTAATCATTTTATAAAATAAAGGAATATTTTATAAAATCAAGATAGTAAGTTAATTAAGCAAGTTGTGAGCTCTACACTTATTATCAAAGTGATTAGAGGCTTAATGAGCTTAATTAATACTTATAAATATTATTTAAGCAAGGAAAAATTTTATAAGTGAAAGAAATATTTTATAAAATAGAATGATATTTAATAAAATAATAAGAATACATTTTATAAAATAGAATGAGATTTTACAAAATAGCAACAATGATATATTTTATAAAATAGAATGAGATTTTATAACATGATATAAAGGAAGTATTTTATAAAAGTATGAGATTTTGTAAAATAGTATGAAGGAAATATTTTATAAAGTATTTATAAGATTTTATAAAATAATTATAAGATGAATACTTAATTTCTAATGAAGGAATTAAGTATTATAAGAGCTTAAGATAATTTATAAGCTAGTTTTGTATTTTATAAAATAATAGAATAATTTTATAAAATAGTAGAAAATGATATTGAACTTTAATAGAAAAGATTTGATAAATAAAAGTAAGATTTGATTATTAAAACAATTGAATTATTATTTAAATATACGTATATGCATATGGATATGGGTAAGTATACGTATACGTGTATTTAAAGTTATATAATAATAAATAAAATTCTCGAATTGTAATTAGAATTGTTAATAATGGTGGTGTATATGTGAATGAATGAATATATTTGTGTGATTGATTATATATGTGTATAAACACGCTACGAGCAATCTCATGTAGCCACCATCGGGTATGCTAAGTTGTGTGAGAGAGTACTAGATCGAGTAATCGCTCCGGTGAAGCTCGAAACATAATTACATGTGTACATATGCATGCATGAGCAGATGTATCGATACACGTGTGAGCATCACGTGAGGCAAGAAGGTTGGTTGAGTCTTTTGGGCGTGTTAGAGAAGCCCGAGGAAAAAAGAGTGGGATTCGTATTGGAATCGGTTTTCGAATGCTTAATAGAGCACTTCCAAAACATCAACCAATGAACTATAGAAGAGGTCTGATGCGGCGAAGGCAGGGTATGGGAGCTAGGTAACTCATCAGTTGGAGTGATGGAGAAGGCAAAACTCGAATCGGCGACTCGGAGGCTATCTGCCTAGGCTTTACTGCCTAGGAAAGACAGCTATTAGTTGATCGGTGGTGGACCGCCGATCGACCAGTGATGCATTTTCCTGGGCAGTAAAGCTTAGCCGGAGTGCAATTCAATTGGGGTTTCTCCCCGGATTTGGATGCAACATGACATGGGGCTTCGACGTGACTTTAGAGGAGCTTCGGGCTACTCGGTAAAGTGGGATGCAAGGCTAATCTTGGTATTCGAATGCATGTATAGTGATACGTCTACAGGAAATGATGACCGGACACGGTATCGATGTAGTGATTAGTTACATGGTCATGTTTAGTGAGCGTGTAATATTAAGCGAAGTAAATCTGTACCTTTAGGGTTTGACTCAAGGTATGTATAGTTTGATAAATTGTATCGGTCTTATATTAGTGACTGTACATAGTATTGATCTTATATTGGTGATCATACACTATATTAGCCTTATCTTAGTGGCCATTCCTATTATTGGTCTTATAGTATAGGTCATCCGTATTGATAGACGATGATTAGATATTAGTTTTTGTTTGCGATAGACGCATTTGATTACGTGATGTTATATTTAATATATATCTTTACGACATCGATGTTCTTTTGTGGCCCCGATGGCATATTATAAGGATACGACCGTCATTCTCTTTTATAGAGATGTTATACGAGTTTATTAAGAAATCCATGATGGTCGAGAGGAAGATGATGACGATCATTTACGAGTGGATCATATATCACCTATGCTCATTGAGGGGTACGGTGAGATCCACATAGGCTTCAAGTAAATAGAGTAGGTCATATATCACTTGTGCTCAATGAGGAGTACAATGAAACCTACACGAGTTTGACCACACTGGATGCTACTCGGGGTCTATGGTACACTGAGGTACGAACTCTATTTATTTTGGACCTTAACGAGAATAATTGGACTGTGATCGATGTCTAACGCAGACTCAAGTTTTAGGTATATAAAGCAGGTCATATATCACCTAGCTCACTGAGGGGTATGGTGAGACCTACACGAGTTTGACCACACTGGATGTGACTCAGGGTCTATGGTACACTAAGGTAATGGCTCTATTTATCTTGGGCACGAGTCTATAACGGAATCCATTCGTCGGTAATGACGAGTATCAATTTATACCCTTGGGTTGTTTGTCATTGCTATGTTGTGTGTGTAATTATTTGGCTGATGTTATTATTTTTGCTATTATTATTGTGTACTTTATGATAGACTTATATTGCGATTACCCTACCTTTACACGTTGGTTTACATGTATTATGGTATATTGTTACTTATCAGTCACATTATATTAGTTGTGTTGACTCGTTGGTTACAGGAGAAGAGCAGGTTATGGTATAATTTCCTATCTCTCGGATATGTTTACTTTACTTTTGTATAAGCAATCCAGATTACCCAGAGCCACATTTGTGGAGAGGATCCGATGTGCCTCAGCAGTTCCTGTTATATACATATATAGTTTTGATATATAGTATTTTGAGATAGTTCCCCTCATACCAGGCTTTATGTCTAACCCACTTTTTGTGTGTGTTAGTTTATGTCATGACAACTCTCGGGTACTCAACTGAGTAGTTTTGGAGTCAGATGCTTTTGGGAATACGCTATTAGAGTGGTGCAGTAGGAGCTTTAGAGGCAAAGACGATACATGGATATTTATCTACTTGATATTGTAGTAGTACATGACAGATGTTATTTGTATATGAGACTCATTATATCAGATATTTTATTCGGACTCTCTGTATTGATATTTATTTATTAGTTACTTCTGCTAGTGTGGTCTCTTATATATTGTTCATCCAATTTTGTTCATGTATATTCAGTATATTATATGTTATCATTCCGATGTGAGATTTTGTCATTGTGCATGGACATTGTGTTTTTTTCTCTTCTTTCTTTCTTTCTTTCTTTCTTTCCTTGACAAGCCATCTTTTGTGGTATTCTAAGTTAGGCGTTGATATGAGGCGCTCTTTATTGGGTGATACGAAAGGCGGATTGTTACAGTATCCATATTGAAGTTCAATAGTGTTCTCAATTCAAGATAACTGTGTAATATCGTCACTTCGAGATTTCCCGTTTGACATTGGTTATTATTAACTAATAGAAAACTCTCGAGTGTGTCATTCCATAGTTATTGAATAAATATCAGTACGTAAACCCTTGGTGTCCCCAACTGCCATGAGTTATACAATGCTCAACATTTGAAGAGTGTTACATACTCTTGTTTCAACAGAAGTATCGATATTCTTTCTTGAAACATCTTAACTAGGAATATTTAAAATAAAATATTATTTTATATTGTGATTAATTACTCACGACTGTAACTATTTGCAACTAAAATAACATGACATTCATTTAAGATTTTCTTATTTATATACTTTAAATTAATTACTTAACTAATTATGTCACTATATAACAAAGTATATAATATAAATCAAATGCATTTATTATGAACAAGATTTATCATAGGGTTAGATATATTTAACTAATTACATAATTGCCTCTAGGGCATACCTCTAACTCTATCAACATCCACGAAGGATTCATTTATCGTTATGATTGCCTTTATAAGTTGAGAGACTATGAAATCATATATATGGGCTAATGAATGTATAAGAAAATTTTATATAGAAAATAAATTTTGGGTGTTATTATAATGGGTGTTGAATTCCTCTTAAATGCAGTGGCGAGTTTATTCCAATGGCACATCGTATTGTTTGTGTGTGACATATGTCAAAAGATGTTCAAACGAACTGCAAACTAAATTTTGTTAAAAATAAATGAGTGTTAATGTGTTCAACTACCTCGAGTACTTGACATTGATTCATTAGGAGTACATAATCTAATTAAATCCGCAATATATTGAAGCCTTCATTGTACAAATATAAATTCATAAATTAAAAGTACAAATCTTGGAATAAAATGTTAAAACAATAGGTTTAATTTATGAACTTACAATGCGTACAACAAGTGAACGATGTTCGCTAGCACGCATGAGCTCCATTAATCTAGTTTGCGGATTGGCCACAATAGGATGTGACATGGATTTGTACAATGCCATGTGGATTTCATCACATGGACCTAAAATGCTGTTTGGTGTCAAGTTCTAATGAAGAAGATGATTTCTCTACTCACTCCAACTGTATTCTCCTAAATTGGAGTAGATTTCCTTATACGATTTGCCAAATGATTTCATCTTCTTCTTTGGATTGAATTTGGTTGTAGGTATTAGTTGAACAAATCCAAACCGATGAAGAATTCTTTGTGGTAGATACAACTCATTCAAAATAAATGATTGGTGCATTATACAATGCACATTGTTGAAACATATAATGATCTCAAACATTCTTAAAACAATATCAAACAACATTAGTAGGTTGAAAATCATCGATTTTCTTCCTAATACTGACCAAATGCCAAATTGTTACTCAGTTCCATCACAATAAAAATTTTCCCTCGTTTCATCAAGCAATGCACGAATACGACGATTATGTCTTCTCAAAATCGGAAAGTGCTCATATATCCAAACCTATAACCGAACCATCAAGTATAAATGTATGACATAGCATATAGTTTGAATTTACAATTATAATTGTACTTGAAGTAAAGTCCTACAACCGACAATTTGACAAACACCCTTTCATGTGCTTTGAGCTAAGTTATAAAATAGCCAACTCAAGCAAGCAGTGCCATAAGAATAAGTATGCACTTGCCTTAACACATGAAGACATTGCAAAAAATGGATCGAGACTTTACTTCTACATTTATCACCACAAACTAACATGTCAACAGTGTATAATAAGTATGCAATCCTACATTGCCTCGTTCGCTCTGCACTATCAAACTCCTAAGAATTGGAAAATGTAGTTCTTAGTCACTCCAATAGGATTTTTTCTCTCCGCCTAGTATATCATTGACAATTTCCTCTTTGATGCTAAGACACATATCCAACAGCTCATATACATCAGCATCTCTCATCCCATTCAAATCTTCGAGTGGTTTCGTAATCACTTTTCCACCAACTAGAAGACCCGTAATGTGAAATGCTTCATCAATTATAATTTTCATCTCACCAAATGGAAGATGAAATATATTTATTTCCAGATAGGGTGTTTTTGTTAGATTTGGGCTAGCATGCAGCGGGATAAATAGGTAAATTTAAAAAAATTATTCAATTTGGATCATTATTGGGCCTATAAAGTCTAAATTTATTAATAACTTTTCTAAATTTCCTTTTTAAATAAAATCAATATTTTATTTGATTCAAAAATATAGTTGTATTTAATATAATTTGTATTATATTATATTATATATATGTATGTATGTATCATAAACGATATATGTGTACGTGCACGTGCAACATAATAGGGTGTATATGGTTTAACATGCCTATGTATAGATATTGAGATTTACACTGCAACGGACGTGTTAGTCCCTTTGTATACAAATGTATTTTCTAAATATATGTGTGTGTGCATCAATAAAAATATATACATGTGTATAAATATAGTTATATATATAAGTGTGTGTGTGTGTGTATTATGAAATACTAATTATAAATATACTTATATAAAATACATACATACATACATACATACATATATATATATTTGTGTGTGTATTAAATAAAATCATAAATTATTTTGAATATCATCTTATAAAATATTTTAAATAAATACTTAAAATATTATATGTGATCTGTGGCAACCTGCAACTCTCGACACACCGATCCAAAGCCTAGGGTGACTTTCGGACTTTTGTCGGTGCCAAGAATTATGACCTGTTGGGGATTTTTTTAAAACAATTAAGAGACTAAATGTATACAAATATGATCTAAGATATAATACACTTTTATAACTCAAAGCGAAAGGAAACAAAATATAAATACAGAAATAATCATCTCGGAAAATAGTACGTAGTCAAATTCAAAGTATACAAATAAAACTCATAGTCTGATAAAATACTAAGTACTAGATAAAATAGATAGTTGCGTGGAGAGTAAAATAAAATGATAAACAACTCCATTGATAAGCTCGCCTCTTCCTGTCTGAACTCGATCCTATCACCTGAAGTCATGTCCTCCTATGGTGGGGGAAAAGAAAGGAAAAGGGGTGGGTTAAACAAAAATCCGGTGAATGAGTACATGTTTAATGTATGGTGATCATATGCAGTTGACATTAATTCTACCCTATGTGACCTAAGGTGTTCTACAAGTGTCCATGTATTTCAGGATTTCTTTACTTAAGGGTTTTTACATTATACACATCTACACTAACAACTTATGCAAGCTTCTATTGAACCTTAATAACTAACGATCATCTAATTGCTACTAGAGCTCCTCCATACAACTTCTCGTATGGAACTACATCTTACACATTACGACTGCGCATTACTATCTCGCAAAAGTTTACCTACAATTTCCACATGGGAATAAATTTCCCGCCACTACGACTGTACATACCCCAACTACGCATTAAGGGGGAGCCCGCAATGTCGACTCGTTAGAGTGTCACATCGTCTGCATCTGTTCACCTCTCAATAGTAGTTTACACCTCTTATTACACGCATTGGGATCCATCAACAACACAACATCACATCGCGTCAAGTATCCTGAATGCCAAGAAACCCTTGTTGTGTCGAGCCCACATACTTCATCAGGCATTAGCCAGTGTTGCGCGTTCACCGTAGAACCTCCTATAAGTGCCATTTGTGATAGAATCTCCCCTAGTCGAATAGTCGACCCCTGTTAAGTAAAGAGCATTTACCCAACCCCGAACATCCTAGCGTCATCTCATAGTGAACTAGCTTCCCTACTACTCCAAACACCAATTTATATATATAATATATAAACAATTAACTATTATTAAAAACTTGGGCCTTAGGCCGAGGTTCAACTTGTGCTTTAGAATGCCTATCGGTCGACACCTACACACTGGGCAGTGAATCGCTTGCTGTTGACCGCTCAGGTAGCGTGGTCCATCGGTCGCTGTGTAAAATTTATGGCTTTTAATCATTTTTATTAATTAACCACTTTTTATTAATTGCTGTTTACTGTCGATCGTTCTTAAACATCCTTAAAATTTAGGTTTCAGGTTTAACAATTTTTGGTGAACTCCAAGTGATATTTATCCAATTCCTAATCAATTTTGCATTTAATGTAATTAGTTTTCACCTATGGTTAACCTCAATAATATCAAGTTAAATTAATGAATTATAAGGATTTCTACTTGATTGAAAACAGGGTTTAATCTTGGTTAGTTTCTATTTAACAGGTTTGCATCAATTTAATTTATTATTAAATCTCAGTTATAAACCATATGATTTACAATTTAGTTGCTAACATCCTAGATCAGATAGTGTAAATTAAAATTAACTATAAATAATCATCTTATTAAAATGTTCCGACTCACCTTGGACCCAAGATTTATCCCTACTCTCTATTCAAAAATCAACATTCGATAGCTTGTCCTTTCCTTGAACCGATCTCATTGTACTCTTTTTATTTTATTGCTATTTGGAGAATTTTATAAGTGGAGGAGAAGAGATTTTGACAAAGTTTCAGTATATTAAAAATTTCTAATGGATTAGGGTTTATGTTAGCTCTGTATTTATAAGGGATTCATTTTAGTCCTGACCATCTGATTAACCCTAAAGATTATTAGGTTTCATCCAGAATGTTCAAAATTACTTTAGGGCCAAGTAAAAATATTTTGTTCAAATTAGACAGTCAAACAGTCGCTTAGATTCACGATTTACATCATCAACCGGTTGACCACTAGGGAGGCCGATCGACCACTACCTATTGACCGGCAGACCCCAAGGGACGACCGCTGGACTTATTCATTTAGGGAAAGTTTTATTATTTAATTTATTTTATTTTCAATTTTTAAAACGTTTGTAACTTTTCCATATTGACCCTGATTTCAAAGTGATACATATGAAAATTGTCCAGAAAATCGCTATGAACACAATGGTGCAAGTTTCGTAGCCAAATTCGGACATTTTTGAAAATTAGTTTTTTGCCCTTATTATATTTAAATTTAATTCTTTATTAAATTTCTCCGCTTAATTTTTTTAGGATGTTACATTCCCCCTCAATAAGGATTTTGTCCCCAAAATCTCCAGAGATGGAAAAATGTAACCCATGCGTATAACAATCAATAACTACAACCATCTACTCATCCATCATCCATGGGCAATCATTGTCCTTGGTAAATTTTCTAATGCAACATGTATATGCAAGTCATAGAATGCACGTGAACCCATACTAATGTAAAGAGTAGACGGTCTCCTAATCTGGTCGACCTGCTTTCATGCAAGTGCTTATGCCATGCATCCAAGATGTATGCAATATCCTAAGTAATTATACTTGCAATTTTACATGCATGCGCAATCATTTGATCCAAATGCCGAAACTATATGCACGTAACTCGATAAAATAAACAAATTAAGCAAGTGGTAGTGTGAGGATGTGTACCATCTAGAGGAAACACTTACCAAAGTGTGCAAAAACCAATACAATCAATACATCCACTAACATCCATTATCCATAACATGTCCTAATGAAACATTCATAACCACTCCTACCATCCAATGGTCTCTACCTAAGGGTGTACTATTAAGCTAAGTCCTAAAATATAAGTAGCCTATACTTATTTAATTAAATTGGAAACATACCAGAAAAGAGTTTTGGGTAGGTACCTCAGATCTTCTCCTCAGGCTACCATGTACTCTTCGCTGAATCGTCTCCCCACTGAACCTTAACAAGCTTAGTAACCTTGTTACGGTGTCGCTTTATACCATGCTCAAGAATACAAGTGGGTGCACAGTGAATAAGTGACTTTCTCTCTACTTTCACATCTACTAGTTACGATAGCTAAATCATGCAAGCACTTTCATAAGTGCGATACATGGAAAACATCATGTACTCCCACCAATTTCTCAGGAAGCTCCACTCTATAAGCCAACTTCCCTATCCTACCAGTAATCTGGAAAGGTCCTACAAACCTCGATGCTAGCTTCTATGAACTACCAAATCTTACGACGTGCTTAAGCGATGAGATCTTCACAAACACCATGTTGCCCACTACGAACTCCAACTCCGTACGTCTCCTATTAGCATAAGACTTCTGCCTATCCTGCATGGTTATCATTCTCCTACGGATCAGGTCTACTTTCTCATATGTCTCCCTCACTATGTGAATCCCAAGAATAAACATATCCGTTATGTCCCACCAATACGTTAGTGATCCATTGGGTCTGCTATATAATGCCTTGAATGGTATCATCCCAATACTCGTCTAATAGCTATTATTATAAGTAAACTCTACTAGTGGCAAGTGGCCTTCCCAAGATCCTTTGAAATTTAAGATACACGTCCGAAGTAGGTCCTCTAATG
The DNA here is from genome assembly GCA_030737815.1 of Allium fistulosum. Classification (NCBI taxonomy): domain Eukaryota; kingdom Viridiplantae; phylum Streptophyta; class Magnoliopsida; order Asparagales; family Amaryllidaceae; genus Allium; species Allium fistulosum. Next base: position 294,643,309 of record CM060908.1, on the reverse strand, counting down.
CCTGATTCACTCTCTCCATTTGTTCGTCCATCTACGGTTGCTAAGCGGTACTCAAACTTAACTCGGTGCCCAAAGCTTCCTGTAGACTCCTCCAAAAATTGCTAGTAAAAAGCGAATCTCGATCGCTAATGATGCTAGAAGGAACTTTGTGTAACCTTACGATAACTCTCATGTATAATGCCGCCAATGATGCCGCTGTCCTCGTACTCCTCACCGGATTAAAATGAGTGCATTTGGTCACATGGACTATGACCCAAATACTTTCATTCTCTCTCCTACTCCTTGGTAGACAATCTATGAAGTCTATAGAAATACTCTCCCACTTCCATTGAGGAATATACAATGGCTGCAACAATCCTCCGGGCTTATTCTGCTCTGCATTTACCATTTGGCAAGTCATACACCGAGCTACAAACTTCGCTACATGTTTCTTTATTCCAGGCCAAGAAAATTCTCTTTATGTTACGGTACATTTTGTCTCCACCATCATGAACAGTCATCCTAGAACGATGAGAATCGGTTGATACCATGTCGATCAAATCCATAATAAGTGGAAGACACAATCTTCCATCTCTCCGTAACTATCCCTTCAAGTCAACAACACAACGCTTCAAATGACTCGACTGCTCTCCCCTACTAAACTTCTCAAAAATTTCAACTAGGTCCTTATCTTGCTTTTGATTAGATCCAATACATTCTATAAGTATAGGATGCACATCTAAAGCTGCTAACAATCTCGAAGTAATGTCCGATGATGGTGGAAAATCAAATGTAGAAATGAATTCCGATTGGTTCCACTTCAAGAACAAAGGAATTAATATTGCATGTTGTCTACTCAAGGCGTTGGCCACTTCATTGCCCTTGTCCGGTGTATATGAGATATCGAAATCGTACGAGGGTAAAAACTCCATTTATCTTATGCTTCTCACTTAATATATTCATAAAATTTTAGCTTAGCAATGATCATAAGTCAATGCTTCTTTTAGCTTAATAAAAGCATCCTTACACTTCGTCCCATGAGTAAATTATTATTGGTGAGGCGCGTCAGAGGGGCAGAGATCTTCGCGAAGTCCTTAATGAACTTCCTATAGTATCCCATCAAACCATGGAAACTCCTCACTTCCGTGGTATTTTTTGGCACATGCTAATCCTAAACTGCGGCAACTTTACTGGGATCAATCGCCAGCCCACTTTCCAAGACAACATGTCCCAAAAAGTGTTGCTCCTCATGCCAATAGTGGCATTTAGAAAACTTCGCTGTAACGACCCAGAATTTGACAACTTTAGAATATACTATTTAAAGTGATTTTAAATATAAAATATAAAACATTTTATGATTTAAATAATATTATATAGGATTTACAAAGAGAATATACATAAAAATAGGAATAATTGCTTATATCGACAAAAGTGACAAAATCATGATTTCAAAAAAGTAAGTTTCAATGGTTAAATAAATTATTTAATTTAATTTATGAGTGTTTATATTTTTAGATAATATTATAAAAATTTATTTTCAAGTGTGGTTTACATAAATAAATAGTTTAACTAAAACGTCAAAATATGACCGTAAAACATTGTCAAAATTCAACGTTTTGTCGATTTAAAGTTGTCGCAACGTCGCTGCACTTATATGTGCATATTCTTATAAACATTGTAACATATAGGTAGTAATTAACAATTAACTAATTAGGTTTACATTATTAAAGCATGCTTAGAAACTTCTAGAAACAATTAAGAAAAGTAGGCATAAAAAGACAAAAAGAGTTGTAAAAAAAATCAAAATAAAAAATTAAACATCAAATCAAACAAACATAATTATTATATTATTTACTTAATACTTAAGTGAAAATGACATAAAGTAATGATTTAAAATGTGATGTTAAGTGTTGAAAAAATTAGTTTGCTTAAAATATAAGTAAAGGGTATTTTGGTCTTTTTAAAAAATATTATTTTAATCCAAATTTTTTCCTATAAATACCTACCACTTCTTTCACAAATTTCACACACTTTCCATTCTTCTTCTTCTTCCTTTTCTAAGCTTCTCTTTCTTCTTCCTTAGAGCTTTTATGGCTTCCATGCCTCTTTAAAAAAAATTCCAAAGGCATAACAAAGTTATGGCAAAAATAATTGACAAAAAAGTATACCACTTAAGTCATGTTCAAACTAGTAAGTTCCATCCATCCATCCAAGGCCATGCCCACCTAGAAGCAATATCCACCTCTTTTCACCTCAACTTCTAGGATAGCAAAGCTATAGCTGGATTTCAAGATGTTTCGGGAAATAGTAGCGAAGCTATAGTTAAATCTGTAGTGACAAAGTTAGCAAAATTTGTATGAAGTATGGTTTAGATCTGGAGTTCCTCGCCTTAAAGTTTGATGGAGTGGAATCCAAAGTGAGTTATTTATTCTTTTAAGTTCATTAACATAATTGCTAAGTTGAAGGAACTTTAAGTGTTGAGTGTTGTTTGAAAACCCTTGTTGAATGCTTGTTTCCTTTGTTTGCTAAAACAATGGTTTTATTTCCTTGTTTGACTATTTGGATGGTTAATTAAGTATTTTAAAATTTTGAAGTTAAATACTTAATGGGGTATGCGGAAATGACTAGTACACGTGTTTCGTTTGTGAGATCCAAGAAGACTTGGGCGAGGGACGGAACATGTCGAAGGGAAAGCCCAGATGCTCCAAAATAAATACCAAACCATTTTAACCTAAGATAAAATAAAAAGAGTTATAAATATGTAGTAGAATAAAGCATTGGTTATTATTTATTGTCGTGTTTATTTTATTGATTGATTGTTTGAATTAGGCTCGACCAGTTTATGAGCACTGATTATTATTTATTGATTGTCGACTTTGCTCGACCAGTTTATGAGTAATTAATTATCCATATGCATGGGCTGTGTAGAAAATAATTGTTGGCTAACACCTTGTGATTTATTTCACGATTTGACTAAAAAGTGTTTAGCGATAATATTGGTTCATTTAAATTGTTATGATTATTTATAATAATTTAATGTCGGTGGAATTGTTCTCAAAGTTGGTTTTCATAAATAGAAGTTTAAGAAACGTTTGAATAAATAGAAATATTTGGAAATGAATATTTTGAAGTTATATTATACAAAAGTGATTTATATAAACAATAGTTTTATAAAACGGAAAGAATTTCGAGGACTAAACCCAATGGTTTTAAAATGATTTTTGAAAAGGATTTGGAAATGGAAATTATTATATATTAGAAGTATTTTTAATTATTAGTGCAAATGATTTGGCCACTTCGAGATATAAAGTGATTTGCTATGTTACCAAAGATTCGGGTAATCCATAATCTACGAAACGCATGGGCAAAGAAGGTGCAGATGTTCGGTGTAATCCGCTCTTGGAATAGAGGGATACACTAATCTATTATTTATTCGGAAGGCTAGACCCAGGGGCCTGGTTATGGCTAGAAACCTCCCGAGATTTGGTAGCATGTAGTTTTGTATGCTTGTATATTGGCATCGTTTCAAAAGGTGATTTGTTTTTAGATCCCGAAGTAAAAGACTAGTTTGAATATAAAAGATATATGCATATATATTTCAAAACTTTTGAAATAAGAATTCGAGAATAAAGTCCAAAGAGATAATTTCCGTAAAGGTAATCAGATTTGAAAAATCGAAATGTAAAGATTAAGCCTAAGTGGGTAGTTTTGGGAATTGCATATCTGTTTGTTGCATCATAGGCTCCATGAGTTCTATTTGCGGTAGAAGAACTACGTTGGCATGATCCTGTTATCTAATTGGATACCCAATTAGATAGGGATACATAGGCAGTCACAAGTGGTAGTGATGCAGCCCCAAAAATAACATAACATTTTTCTGTTTATTTCTTGCTATATATCGTTTATTGATGTACTTTTTCTATTTACTATTTCATTCTGCATTTGACATGTTTATTGAGTTAGCAAGAATGGCTATTGCTATCTCTCTCATCGGATTTGTGCAGCGGTAGATTATTTGTATTTGGTGTGTATTAAAGCATACCTAGTAGATTAAATTGATTACTCTGATAACTTGTATAGTTGAAATTGTATCCTGATTAATGTTTATAAAATATTGTGTATTAAGTTGGTAGTTTCATTCGTAGTTTAGAACGGATGGTTTTTCGGCGATTTTGACTGGTCCGAAAACCCGAGTCGTTACATTCGCCTTCAACTTATGCTCATGGAGTGTATGGAGCACTTCCTGCAATGCGTTTCCTACTTCTTGATCTTCACCTTGGGTCCAAAGCCTCCCATACGCTGATTTTGCCACGATGTCTTTCCTCTAGTCTTTTTGGGTTTCTCCATTACTTCCTCCTTGGAGACGGTATTCAGCAAGGCCATCTCCACTAAACTCTCGTATGTAGCACCCATGGAAATAAGACTTAGAGATAAACCTTGAAGGGGTTGGTCAGCCCTTTAGCAAATTTTAGAGCCTTTTTATGTGGGGTATTGATCAATTCCATCCTAAAATTAGCAAACTCGTTGAATTGATTGACATACTCCTTTTCTGACATGTCTCCTTGCTTTAGATGAATAAACTTCTCCAGCTACTCTCCTTCCTCTACTCTAGAAACAAACTTCATATCAAAACGTCTTCGAAACTCCTTCTAAGTGACCTCTCCTCCATCATCCTCAGCCTCAACTACCTCCCACAAACTCAGAGCCTTCCCCTGTAAATGCTAAGTAACCATATGTCTCCTCACCTCATCAACAAGACCCATCAACCCAAAAATACTCTCACAAGTACGGATCCATGTTCTCGAATCTACTTACGACTCGGTCCTTACGTACGACTTTCCTCCAAGGCTCGAAAAATCCTTACACAACATGACAAAATCGATGGCAAGTGGGTGGGCAAGAACTGCACTGGTCGCTCACCCCGTGGGTCCTCTATTGAGATTAAGCATGGCTTATCCCTTTGCCCGAAGACACCTGTGGAACCAAATCGGGACGTTCATTCCCGGAATCTCGATTGCATCGTCTGAGCCTTAACCTGCGAGATCCCTCATCTTCTATCCACAATTTATGAATTTATTATCAACTTTCATAGATAGCATAGGCAAGAATAAGAGAGAGACTATGCTTATATAAAATCTTTGGAAAACCTCTTTTGAAAACTTCTATTTATACATATATGTATATATACACACACACTTTGGAAACCCATTTCGAAGACTTTTCGGAAAACATCAAAAAACTGTTGCAGTATGTTCTCTCAATACGCTTCTAATCCCTAAGGAAATTAAAACTTAGGCTTTGGTACCACATGTGTAACAACCCTGGTTTGGAGATTACTTATCAATACTAAATTATAATGGTAATTATAATTTACTATTGTAAATTTAAAATAAATTGGAGAAATTGACTTGTTTATTTGGAATAAACAATAAAATTGGAATTAAATTGTGAAAATAAAGCCTAGAACTCTATTTTATTTTGTTTGGAGTGATAATAAATGGAATATGGGCTTTAAATGAAGAAAATGACTTTATTTTAGAGAAAATGCAATAATTATATTAATTATTGCCCAATCGCTTCTTTTAATAGTTTTTAAAAGAAGTATTTGATTTTTAAGGTGTTTTATTTAAATAAAAGGGTGGAAATTGTTTTAAAAATATGTTTTGGCTATAAATTAAGTTTGGAAATGGTTTGAAATATTTTTTTAGGTGAGAAAAGTATTTTTGTTAAATTTTAAAAGTAAAAAATATAGACTTTTGCATTTTATTGCGAAAATAGTGCATTTTTGTGAAATAAAGGATTTTATTAATAAAAATGTTTTAAAAATATAAATTTATCTTTTATATAGTGTAAAATGTTTTATTTTATAATTATACAAGCTTACATATTTTTCTTATGTAAAATATGGAGAAAAATGCATTTTTGTTGTGTAATTAGTGTAAACATGAAGCTTTTATAATATAAGTGTGAATAATAAACTTAGGCCATTTATTTTCTTTTAATTTTTGGAACCCATTAGGTCCATTAGTGCTAAACCAGGTTTGAGAAATGAGAAAACATAATTTGTACGTTCAATTCCCTCATCATCTTCTTCTTTCTGCCAGTAAACAAAACCCACCTTCCTCAAAATTAAAAATCCAAAATTTCTTCAAATCAATTCAACAAATTACAATATTTTACAGCCTAGAGTGTTAATACAAAGGTAATCTAACTCCAAACACCACAATTTCATCAAAATTTCTGATTTGTGAAAGTGGTTTTCTAATTTACTGTAATTTCCTTCTTGCATGTACTTTATATTTCCTCTACAGGTTCTTGAAGGTAAGAATCGCTCCAAAGCTTCAAACTTTCTCCAATATCCGAGCTTTTGCAACAAATCAGCAAGGTGAGACTAAATCTCACATCTACTGGCCAAAAATATTGAATCAGTAGCTAAATTCGTTGGTTGTTGTTCATTGACGTTCTTGTTTTCGTTTCTGGCCTCAAGTGCCAACTTTGGTTGTCCATAACTTTCATCTCCGGCAACGAAATGCTGCCCGATCTTTTTCTACGTTAATTTTATATATTGAACTTTGTTTCTGCAAAATTTGGTGAAAAAATATTGTCATTTGAGTGTTCAAACCGTTGCTGCAAAATCAACAAAACACAGTTTTTCTGCCTGTAAAAATTGTTTTCTGAGTTGCTGCAAACATGGCCTGAGTTTATGTTTGAGATAGCATAACTCTTTCATTTCTTACTAAAATTGCGTGATTCTTTTTTTGTTTGAAAGATAAAGTTCTGTAATATAAGCATTCCAAATTTCAAGTGATTTCGATCTATATAGCTTATAGAAATATACTGCCGAACTTTGACTCGGAGCATGTTTCTGCCCAGATTTTTACAGTGAAAACACTGTCTGGGTTCAACTTTGAGACATCATAACTTCCTCACAATTTATCGAAATTGCATGATTCTATTATTGTTTGAAAGATAAAGTCTTCTTCTATATGAACACTAATTTTGAACTCAATCCATTGTCGTTAGTTGCTCTGTTATATGCCTTAAAGTTGAACCCAAAATGGATTTTTAGGCCTGGGCACATTCTTGTTGAACTGTTACAAACATGGTCTGAGTCCATGTTTGAGACAGTGTAACTTTTTCATTTTCTTTTGGAATTCATTTATTATTTTTTTTGTTTGAAAGATGAAATTTTCTACTTTATGCACACCAATTTTTAGTTCAATCAAAGATCGTTCAGCCACCTGTTTTATGTCCGAAAATTGAACCCAGAGAAGATTTCAGACCTGGGTATTATTTTGCCCAAGTGTTTTTATGTTCGTTTTCTGTCCGTTTTTGACTTTCACTTAATGTTTTGTGATATTTTAGAAATGGTTTTAGGGCTGTGATACCTATCAATAGGCTAGCCAAGATTTGATGAATTTGGAATTCAAATTTGAATTGAATTTGAATTTCGGTTTGTGTGGAATTTTGCTTGTTTTTGGTCGTTTTCGAGCACGGTTTTCTCCAAATCTTTTTGAAATGATTTTTAAAATTTAAGGGATTTAAAAATAATTATTATATAATATTTTAAAGTATTTTCAAGTATAAAACCTATTTATTCTTTATAATAAGGGAAATTTTCAAATATGGTTTCCAAATGGTTTTCGAAATTGGTTTTCAAAGCTTATTTTCAAGGTAACTTATTTTATATAAAAATTACATGTTTTTGCACAGTCGAGCGAATGAGAAGGAGAGTTAAACGATTGGGTAAAACGCGTAGAATGGGATACGTGTGTTTATCCTTTCGGTTAATTCCCAACTTGTCCGTTTGATCGTTTTGGCATACGGGTCTAGTTTACCGACACTACAACAAAAAGACCCTACGAGAGCGCCCGGAAAATGCTATTAAAGGATATTATAGCGGTTCGACAAACGCTATATAACGACATGTGATTAAAAACAACCAACATTAGATACCACAAAAAAGCGCTATAAAAATTGTTAATTTCATAGCGCAAATAGTGCGCTATGTTATTTATTTTTATAGCGACAAAATAGGCGTTATTGATTAATATCACAGCGCTATTAGCCCGCTATGAAATTTGTTATTAGCCACAAAATACTTTTTGTTTTTTCTAAGATAACACTAATATTGCGCTATAGAAAGTGTTAATAGCGGATTATTAGCGCTGTATTTGAACAAGTTATTGTAGACGGTGACTTGTCACAACTCCAATATGCCGCTATAAAAAGTCAGCTACAATAGCGCTTGTACTCTGCTATAATATCTTATTTTATAGCGCTTACTGACCTATCATTCATCATTATTTATAGCGCTTTTTGTAATACCATAGCGCTTTTTATGGTCTGCATCTTTAATACTAACAGATTTGATAGCGGCCATTAGGCGCTATTAAATATTATAGCGGTTTTGAAGTGCTATAATTTAATTTCACAATTCAAAAATTTTCTACATCCTACTAATAAACTGCAGTATTAAATACCAATATCAAAAAACACAATAATAATCATAAAAGATAATAAATATAGAGATGTAACACATTACATTAAACATACCAAATATTCATACACATCAAAACGTAGTAGCAAATATTTTAAGCACACCCCAAAAAATAGTAGCATAGTTTAATAAAAAAAACAAGTACATATTTGATTGTTTGCATTAAAATGAAGATCACAACTTTAGCATCTTCTTCTTTCACACACCTGCAAATAAGATAAATAATTACATTAAGAACGATACATAATTAATGATAGATGTTTTTACATGTAACAAAAAACTAAATTATTGCATATTATTGCATGTCTCATTTTATATTCGTACATGTTACTATCCATTTGAATCTACATCAAAATTTCTGGCATAAGTTGGTAGCCAACTGACTTTTATTAAGTCAGATAGCTAATTTACTTTTGGACAGTATCATGTATATTCGAAAATTATGGCTTCTACTTGTTTTATGTGTCTACCATTCACTACGCCCTTCAATCAAGGGATGTAATTAATCATTCAAAACTCAAGAATCACTAAAAAAATTCAAAATATTAAGTACGTACTTATAGACAATGTGTATAAATTTTGTTTATTATAGTGTTGTATCCAACCGCCCTGCCAACTTCACACATTCCCCACCCATTCCACCCATTCCCCAAAATCAAGAAACATCGCCAACTTCAACCCACTCCAACAGCAAGCCACTACGTGAAGACTACATGATCAGTTTGTGTAAAGTTGGAGGGTGGTAGTGGTAGGGAGCCCCATGTATGTATTTTTGAAAATACTAAAGGCAGTCAAGCATAGATTGAAGCTTTAGGCTAAAGGACACAAGAGTACTAAAAAGGAGGTGGAAGACTTACGTAATGAATATGCAGAATTGTTAAAACTTTTGGAGTGAGATAATTCAATTGTTGTGCAGAATAAATTAAAGAAGGAAAGACTAAATTTGGAGAAGGCTATCTATAAGGAATTTGTTGATACTAAACATAAATCTAAAGTGGATGCATTTTCCTATGCGAAGATATCCAGTAAAAAAATGCTAAAAAACTGGAATAACCGTATAACAGTTTATGGTAAAGTTCAATCCAGATGAATTTGGTGAGAAAGCAATTGTGTATTATGAGAACCTTTTCAATAAGAGAAAATGTAAAGTGATGCCAAAAATTTGTTTGCAGGAATATCATTTCAGAGTATGGGAAATTTTATTTAAATGACAGAATAAATAGTTATGAAATAAGAAATGCAATCATGAGCATTATAGATGATTCTTCTCCAGGTCCGGCTGGTCTGAAGGAAATTTTTTATAAAATTAACTAGGAGCATATTTAATAATACACACCTCAACATCTCCCCTATCCGTAGCTGCCTGCACTTCATCATACAAACTGCCTCACATCATCATAACAGAAACCTTCCAACCACTCATTAAAACTACCAACTATTCAATCTGTCACTACTTCAAAAATTTCCACTACTTCACTAACTTCCACTTCACCCTCGTCTAAATCTCTACGGCATTCCTCACTCATGGCCTGCCCATTTCAGTCAAATAACCTCCCTTAACCAAAATCACCAATTTCAATCACACCCTACATATCACTGCAACTGAACAAGCTAAACCATTCCAACCATCCCTCTTCAATCACCCCGCAACAAAGACCAAACACGTCAAACAACTCCACTGCCAAAAATAAGCAACATTCATCACTACTTTATTTTCCATGTTTCCAGAAATTCCTCAAACAACTCCCCAACCTAAAATATTTACCTACAATCACCATGCCTCCATCCAATCAAAACAACAACCTTATCTCCCACGCCAAACCCAAAATCAACACCAGCCCTTGTCCATCAACTTACAACCCAGTTTCAACTATACTGCTGCTCACCTCCTCACCCCCTACAATCCACAACGCAATCACGCAATCACTTCAATCACCCACTGCCTATCACCAACTAGACTGCTTAATCACTTCAATTCAAATCTATACACTGGTCAGTATGAATTGAGTCATTTTTCTAAAATGGGGTTTAAATTAAGTTTGAATCAGAATATAAAACGAATCATAGAATGAGAGATCCCATCCAAAATGGTATTTAAATCTTAAGATTTTAATATTTTTGATAACTATGAATAACATGAATAATATTAGGAATATCTTCTTTAAATCTTATATTTCTTTAAAATTGTCCATGATTAGGATTAACTAAAATAGTGAAAAAAAACAAAACTTATATGACTGGTAAAATTATTGTTACCAGTGGATTTGACGTTTTTTTATCGTTACCGTACCAATAACACCAGTATGCCATGTATCTCAATATCTTTATTAATTGTTTGGTATTGGTATGATAATGGTAAATTTGCAATTATCATAACAGCCCTAAGTAGATATATAATCATTTACCTCATCCACATACTATAATTATGGTCATATATATGATTCATTGAAGAAGCTAAAGCAACAAACTAACCCATGACTGGTGACATCATATCCAATCTAACATTGCCAGGTGTCATTGGTTAGCCACCAGGGGTACTAGGAAGATATGAATTGGAACTCGGGGTCATTGGTTGCAGCACTTCCATATACTGGGTTGCCTTCTCTTGTTGCTCCAGATTGCCAGGAGTGGAAGGCAAGTAAGGACTTGCAGCACTTCCATATACTGGGCAGCCTTCTCTTGTTGCTCCAGATTCATTATTATTATAGTTCACACCGGGAGTATTTGCCCAACCTGAACCGGGTGTAGGTGCTTCATAAGGTTGAGCTGTAGGGGTTGGCTGATACAAAGAAACAAAGAAAAAATCATTTGAGACTTAAGTTATGAATAAGTGCGTATGTTTATATCAAAAATTACACATTACCTGGCGTTGTGGGCTGGCTCCCCAAGATCCAGGATTTCCATCTTCCCAGATGTCTCTGTTTGATTTTTACATGTACGAGACTTAAGTTATGTATTAGACATGAACCGATTTAGCATAAACTTACATATTAATTCCATTTGCCTCATCTAACATCATCTATTAATCGTCTAAAATTTCATCTTCGAAATCAGTAAATCATCCCATTAACCAAATTTGATTGATTCTGAATATTACATTTTCGCAGTTAACATATAGATTTTTCGTTCTTTTTAACATGTTGAGAATGCAAAAAGGATTTATTTCTGCTTCGGTACACATTTTGTCCACTGGTAGTTAAACCATCATATTGAAAAATAAATGAAAAGATGTACATTCTCATTTTATTTGTTTATTTAATGTTATGAGCCAACTGAACTGTCTGTGCCAAAATACAAGTGTTTTTGGAAAAGGGTTGTTTTATCAAAAAGAAAAAAAGAACAAAAAGGTAATTCAAACCGAACACCCTCCCTAACTCTTTACCATATTGGTTCTTCTCCATGTCTAATGTCAAATTTAATCAAGCTAACAAATTAAAAAAACTTTCTAATTTTGGCATAAAAGAAAGAACAAAATTAATGATACCTCTATTACAATGTAAATTACCATGATTGAACTACAGATTTTTGGATTTCATAGTAAATCCTAGCATCTAAATTATATCAGATATCACATCGATTAAAACGCAAAGTTTGCAACATGTGCGAATTAAAGTAGAATATCATGTGGTTAGATTACATCTAAACTCATCAAAAAGTAGGAAAAAACTTCAATCCTCAATAACTATATTCATGTAATAACCATGTTATTTAAGTATAAAGAAATTAACATCAAGCACAATCTAGGATTTCAATTAAACGGATATGAAATAGCATGAATGACCATTCAGTATTCTTCTCAGATACCAGTTTAGTTTATTACTGTCAAAGTAAGTACATCTAAAGAATAGTTCTGATTGTTTGACATGTACACAACAGCGACAAATCAAAACAGAGAAAGATAACATATGTAAATGATCAAGACTGTATATTTATAATCAGTTAATATTTGAAATCTTGACCAATACAATATAAAAAATGTATTCACCTGGGGGACTCATAGGTGCCCATGCTCTATTTACCATGGGAGTTCTCATGCCATCATGTATAAGGGTAGCTGTAGAAATAAACGACTTGTGAGAAACAGAAAAAACAATACCCTCATGTCCTAGTCTATTAAAATGATGGTTCCCAAATAAAATTACTTATTTTACATACTAGCGCAGTACTACTATCGATTTATAAAATTATGAATTGAACTTGATTTTTAGGTAAGACAAGGATACTCAAAAGCCAAGTCTAAAAGGTGTTTTAAGCTTTTGCTGGTATTACAAGAATTCAAAAACAAGGATTTAACAGTCACTGCCATTCAAAAGCCCTTGAAACATACACAGACTGTTATAAACATTTCTCGAATGTCATGGGCAAAAAGAAACATAATATGCTTAATCAATAATCATCGTCTCGCGAGCTTCTATTCAAATAAGCTAAATACAAATTTAGAGAAAATTTGGCAGTATTATACGAAAAAAATCAAACATAGCACAAGAATATATGCATACCTCCAGGATCTCTCATGGGTGTTTGATAATGCATAGGAGTTCTAGATAGGTGCATGGGTGTCTCGCTCCCCATTCCGTATCGAGTTGACTCACTGAATTAAAAATGAGTTTATTGATAGAATAACCACATCAAAAGGTTATATACCTATTATTTAACATCTCATCAAAGAACGTTCTACAAAATAAAGATGTATGTAAGGCTCGGATTTTTATTGATAATGTAAACGTTTGTAAACTCATATAAGAAGAAAAAGATAATTCATATTATTCAGCCAAAACAAGATGGCTTAGCAAAAAGATTGATAACATTAGGGTTACAAAGATAGGTTATATAGGTAGAAAGCATAAGTAAGAAAAGGCTAAAAAGCCCAAACAGGAAATGGATCAATATGCTAACATCCCCCTCAAACACGCGATGGTACGGCAAGAAGCATCGAGAGTTTGCCAATGAAAAATCTATGACGTTCGATAGTATGAGCCTTCGTGAAGAAATCAGCAAGTTGCGTCGATGACGGAGTAAAAGGCAGAGAAATAGTTTCATGCAGTAAGTGATACCGAGTGAAATGACAGTCAATCTCAATATGTTTGGTGCGCTCATGAAAAACAGTATTGTGAGCAATTTGAATAGCGCTCTTATTGTCACAATACATAGGAGTGGGAGAAGAAATAGAAACACCCATATCCTCCAACAGCCAACGTAACCAAATAATCTCAGATGTAGTGGAGGCCATAGCACGATACTTTGCCTCAGTGGAAGACCGCGAAACAACATCCTATTTCTTGCTCTTCCGTGAAATAAGGGAATCACCTAAAAATATACAAAAGCCAGTTGTGGATTTTCTATCCGTTGAATCACCAGCCCAATCTGCATCGGAGAAGGTACGAAGCTCCAAAGATGAGGTCGATGGGGACAAAAGACTCTGATAAAGTGTTCCTTGCAAGTAACGAAGAATGCGCATAATAGCAGCCCAATGAACAGAGGTAGGGGAAGATACGAACTGGCTAACAATGTGAATATCATAGGCGATATCAGGACGAGTGATGGTCAGATATACAAGGCAACCAACAATAGAACGATATAAAGTGGGATCAGAAAGAGGACTCCCATCGGTTGGAGTATATCGGGCATTTACCTTAAGTGGTGAATCAACATGACGTGTATCAGTAAGACCAGCACGATGAATAATGTCAGTAGCGTATTTGGACTGGAAAAGAAGATAGCATTTTTCTAAGGAAGCTACTTCAATGCCTAAAAAGTAACGTAGATGACCCAAATCCTTCATATCAAAACAACCAGACAATGTGGCTTTAATACTCACAATACCATTACTGTCATCACCTGTAATGATCATATCTTCTACATACAGTAGAAGAAGAATACGACCTGTAGAAGTCAATCTGACAAAAAGTACTGAATCATGGGAACTAGAGGTAAAACCAAGTGATGTAACAACATTCGAAAATCTCTCATACCAAGCACGTGGTGCTTGCTTAAGACCATATAGAGCTTTCTTAAGCCTACAGACCTGACCTGGAGCATGAGAAACACCAGGTGGAGCAACCATGTAAACTTCTTCCTTAAGATCTCCATTAAGGAAAGCATTTTTAACATCCATTTGAGAGATGTCCCACTGACGACTGGACGCAACAGCAATAAGAACTCGAACAGATGTCATCTTAGCCACAGGAGCAAATGTCTCCTCATAATCCATGCCATACTCTTGGGCAAACCCTTTAGCTACTAAACGAGCTTTGTATCACTCAATAGAACCATCTGACTTGGTTTTAATTTTATATACCCATCGACAACCAATAGTTTTCTTCCTAGTAGGAAGGTATACAAGATCCCAGGTACCGGTTTTGTCTAAAGCAGACATTTCCTCAGACATAGCACGTTGCCACACAGGAGAACGAACAGCCTCCGAGTAAGAAGAAGGCTCATAGAAAGTGTCAATGGAAACAAGAAATGAAGCAAAAGCCCGAGAGTAACAAGAGTAAGCAAAATCTGATAATTGAGTAGATTTACGTGTGCGAGTGGGATAACAAGGTTGAACAGGATCTGTCGTCACAGGAGGTGTTTGAACAGTCGTAGTAGCAGGGGATAAAGTGTCACCTGCAGAAGGAGGAGGAACAGAGTGTATGGATGACGATGTATCAATGGTAAGAGGTGGTGAATCAGAGGAGTTATCAGCAGGAAATGGATCAATGTGAATAAGATCAGACTTAGTCATACTATGAGGACTAGCTGGAATAGAGTAGAAGGGAATATGCTCAATAAAGGAAACATGACGAGAAACATACAGTTTATTTGAAGAAGGATCATAACAGCGATAGCCTTTTTGTCCAATACCATACCCAAGAAAAACACATATAGCAACACGTGAAGATAATTTTGTACGCTCTACGTGTGGACGAAGAACAAAACAAGTGGAACCAAACACTTTTAGGTGAGAGTAATCAGGAGTTTGACCAAACAACTTGGCATGAGGAGAAATACCAGAAATATGAGAAATCAGGATCTTATTAATAAGATAAACAGAAGTAAGAACAGCTTCTCCCCAAAACTCTTTTGGAACGCTAGCTGAAAGAATCATAGAACGGGCAGTTTCAACAATGTGTCTATGTTTTCTTTCAGCAACACCATTTTGTTGCGGGGTATCAGTGCAGGAAGACTGATGCAAAGTACCATCAACCGTGAATATGTTAGAAAGGTCTCCCTTAGTATATTCCCCCCCTAAATCAGAACGAAAGCATTTAACAATAGCAGAGTGTTGTGTTTTAACATATGCTTGAAAGGCAGTATATATATCAATAAACTCAGAACGACGTTTCATCAGAAAAACCCAACAATAACGAGTATAGTCATCAATAAAAGAGACATAATATCTGCACCCACCTTTTGTGGGGATGGGTGCTGGACCCTAAACATCAGAGTGAACTAAATCAAATGGTGCAGTGGAAGTAGAAACACTTTGATTAAAGGGTAAAGTAGAAAATTTTCCAAGTTTACAGCCACTACAGTCTGAAATATCATGAGAACGTAAATCTCCCAAAACACCAGAATTACACAAGAATTTAAGACGAGAGCTTGAAATATGACCAAGTCTAGAATGCCACAAATAAAACTTAGAAGACAATGGAGTTAAATGAAAAGAAGAAAGGTCAATACTAGCAGCAGCGGCATGACTTGGAATGTGCAAGTCATCCAAAACATAGAGACCGCCCTGCCTACGGCCTGTCCCAATCAACTTCTTGGAGTTGGGATCCTGCACAGAGCAAGTGGTAGAAGAAAAATGAACAAGATATCCAAGATCACAAAGTTGCCCGACCGACACAAGATTCATAGTTAGTTTAGGAATGCAATAAACATTTGGGAGGGAAACATGTGTGGTTTGAATTGTACCGATTCCTGACATGGAGGGAGCTGACATGGCAAAGTGCTGAGACTGAGGAGCAGTCATGTTTTGAGACAAAGACTGGTTAGCAAGGAACTTCTGAAATTGCTCTGCAAGAGAGTCCATAGAGGAATCCACAACTGATTCACCAGAAGGATGTACCAATGCCGTAGTCTTAGGCTGGGAACTACCACGTGACTGTCCATGTCCTTGTGCAGTAGAGAAGGACTGTTGTTGGCTACCACGTTGTTGCTGTTGTGATCTATCACCTGGCTTAAAACTTTGATTTTTTTGATAAGCCAATAATTCAGGACATTGATTTTTCCAATGGCCTGGTTGTTTACAATAATTACAATCACGACTATTCTTGATATTTATCTTGTTGCGTTGAGATGGGATTGGTAAAATCCCAGTTGCAAAAACAGATGCAGAAGAAGTCTGTGCAACTTTCTCAGTTTGAGACTTCAAGCGAGTTTCTTCAGCTAATAATTCATGTAGAACAGAATCAACAGAAGGTAAAGGAGTGCGATGTAGGATGGACGCACGACAATGCTCGTACTCTGGTCGAAGAGCCATCAACAATTGAACAAGACGTTGTGCCTCCCTACGAGCGATATATGGAGCAAATGACCTAAGCTTAGCAACCTCAGTCATAGCCAATTGATCCCAAAGAGCAGTAATTTCAGAATAAAAATCTTGAATATTTCGATCATTCTGAGACAATGACCGAATATCAGCCTCCAATTGATATTGAACAGCAAAGTTAGAACGCACAAAAAGTCGCTCCAAATAGTCCCAAACTTGCTTAACAGTGTCATACTTAGCCAATTGCATACCAATTCTATTCTCAACAGAATTATTAATCCAAGTGATGATCTTTGAATTGTTGGTATCCCATTTCTCCATCGATTCAACATTAGCAGCTTCAGGAGCCACAATAACACCAGAAATATATCCCCACATCTGTTTTCCTTTCAGAAAATTTTTCAAGACATAACTCCAATAAGAATAGTTTTTTCCATCTAAACGAACACTAATGGCCTGTAATGAATCATCACCTCCTGCCATATTTTGAAGTCAGCAACTCGTTTTCGAAGCAGGCTTATTTGTTTCAAGAGCAGATCTCGGGTTCAGATCTCAGGCTGGCAAAGTCGATTGGGGTTTCGGGGCAGGTGAGATCGACGGCATGCTAGGCTAGGGTTTCGGGGAAGGCGAGGCAGAGCAGGCTAGGGTTTCGGGGCTGGCGAGGCAGAGCAGGCTAGGGTTTCGGGGCTGGTGAGGGTTTCGGGGCTGGTGAGGGTTTCGGGGCAGGTGGGTGATTCGGGGTAGGCTAGGGTTTCGGAGCAAGTGAGGGTTTCGGGGCAGGTGGGTGATTCGGGGCAGGTGGGTGAGGATTTCAGGCCGAGCAGGCTAGGGTTTCGGGGCAGGTGAGGGTTTCGGGGCAAGTGGGTGATTCGGGGCAGGTGGGTGAGGGTTTCATGCCGGGACGAGGCAGAGACGAGGCAGAGAGGGTTTCAGGAGCGAAGGCGGAGGCAGAGACGAGACAGCGGACAGAAACATGACTGAGGCTCTGATACCATGTAAACGTTTGTAAAATATTTGTAAACTCAAATAAGAAGAAAAAGATAATTCATATTATTCAGCCAACACAAGACGGCTTAGCAAAAAGATTGATAACATTAGGGTTATAAAGATAGGTTTATATAGGTAGAAAGCATAAGTAAGAAAAGGCTAAAAAGCCCAAACAGGAAATGGATCAATATGCTAACAGATTACTTCTGAATTTTGACATAAGCAAGGAGCAATGGATATCTTTAACCATAAATACCAAAAAAAGAAATGACGTTTCGTTTAATCTTCACCATTGAATCATAAGCAGACAATAAGTCCGGACTCTAGACAACAGTTTTATCATATTGAACTCTATACCTTATTTTTCAAAATTGAATCATGAAAACTTATGCTGCTAATATTAATTAAATTTTAACATAAACCTGTTTTGGATATAAAGTTATCACCAATATATATTACTATAATTTCTAAAACCACCAGCAAAAGAACTTAAAAAGATACTATCATATTAAAATACAAGAATGACACCAAATTGTTACTTTCCACAAAATGTTTGATAAAGTAGACCTAACACACAGAACAAAATTACAACTGCTTTTAAGTGCTACATGGAACCATCTTTGCTTAGCTGACATGATGATGATGAATTAGTTATAAGTCATGCAGAATATCATCTATTTAAAGTATAACATCTTTAAGTAGTTTGTAAGTGAGATAAAACTACAAGGACACCAATATATATATATATATATATATATAAATTTGAGTAAGATACATTTTATTCATATTTTAAAAACTTTCACTGAAAATTGTAGCCAAGAATATAATACTTTCTGTTAGGCTATATGTGGTATACTTTGGAATTTTGTTATGTTCCTTTAGAATTAGTATTCAACGGAATTACAAATTTCATAACCATTGTCTAATGTACCAAAAAGAAGAAAGATGCTTTATATAAGAACTGCATATGTACAAACTTTAATCACTTTAATCAATGAGGACTTGCTAGAATGACAACCATAAGAACTGTGATTACCAAATCCATCAGCAAACCGAGCATATATTAAGAGTAGCTTCCCAAACTTAAAATTTCATAATTTGCTCCTATATTTACAACTCTATTTAGCTGTCACCCATATATCATCATATTCATTCATATGGATAATAATGTACATACGGCACACATGACTGCATTTAGCAACATGTTCAATGTCTGCTAAAATAATCTACAAAAGAAGCGAAAAGAAAAGGAAAAAAGGCAAGAGCAGTGAAATACAACACAAAACTGTTCGACCAAAGTTAATAAATGGCAAAAACCCTAAAATCATAAAACAGACTAATAACCAATTAGAAAAATCAAAAAATAAAATTGAGCGCTCACCTCCTCGCGACGCTTCTTGAATACAGTGGAACGCGGCTAGTTGAATACAGTGGAACATGGTCGCCTCTTGTAATGACTCGGATTTTCGCGCTCGAAAATCAACATCTGTACTTCACATCGTACTAGGATGCCGCAGATTCGACTGTTCAAATCCGATTCGCCGGAGCTATAACAACATTAAGTAAACAACACAGCGGAAAAGAAAAAGAATATAGATATACAACATCTGATACAATATCCAGATACAACGATGATACAATGAATATCTATATACATCAGAGATATGAAATACGAAATAGCAGCGGAAAGAAAATAGATAACACCAGCAGCGGATAGAATGTCTCCAATAGAATGCTCCAAGATAAGCAACGTCAGTCCATGAACTCCAAGAACTGAACTAGCTCCAAATAATCTACTAACCTTGAATATCTGAAAAACCCAACTCTAGACTGCCCGTGTGGAAAATGGTGGGCACCCAGAGTTTTGGAAGGGAACAATAAACTCCGGATCAGTCATGGGACTGGTGTGAGCAACAAAAACAGTTTATCTTTAAACAAGCAACAAAGGCTTTTAAACATTGAAATCCGCAATGCTTTTCGAAAAATGAAACTACCATAAGGCCTCCCGCCACACACACAATGCAATCGCAGAATTGGAGGAGATTTCTCCTTATGATAGTCAAACATGCTTACTACGCGAAATCAAAACTCTTTTGATATTATTACTAGTGCATAGTGTAGAAAACCATTTCGAAAATATAATATTAATCTTAGCCAGCATACAACATTTCATCGTATGCCTACTATAGCTACCATGTTCAATAACAGGTTACCGCCACATTCCATGGCAGGTAATACAACTAAAACCGTACAGGGTTCGTATTGTTTCTTTGGATTTCCAACAAATGATCAGGCTAAGGAACTTCCTTACTGAAATAGAAACGCCTCTGGAAAGACGCCCCGGATCCTAACCGGATCTCTGCAAACAAAAGGCCGACGCTACCTCACGCTGTACAGCTATAACTAGGTAACTAACACACTGACGCTACCTCACGCTGTACAGCTGTAACTAGGTAACTAACACACGAGTCATGTCATCCCCCGGTCGTAACCAACCTTTATCCCGGGATCCCGAAAACCAACAAAGCAACATCATACAGTAATAAATTACCGTGTCCACATGAGTTAAGTATCTGGGCTCCATACCATGATACCACCCTTTATCCAGAAGGAAATGACATACCCTAGGGGCGCTACCCCTACAAACCTTTGCCGCAACATTCCTGTTTCGACCATTACCGGGTTGTGAGGCTCGTCGAAGTCTCGTCCACAAAGCAACGCTTTTTCACAAAGCACGCTTTGACCAACAAATGATCATCAGCACTTCGTATGCCACATTACCAAATTGGGAATGTATCACTAGTAACCATCAACTACATAACCTCTGAGCTCGTACGTCTCAGAGAAGGGTGTTAAGCTAAGAGAATAAATTCTCCGCCACCAACAGAAATGTATTTGAAAGAAACCAGCTTTACATCTCAAAGTGTAACGTCAGACACACATCCATACAAGTCTGTTCCGGGTTCGAACAGAACCGAAGGCACTTCCAAAGAAGCCCTTGCAAATCCGATCTTTTAAACAAAAGATTCAATTCAAAAACCTTCAATGGTTTAAACAATTTCCACACTTTTAATCTTTTAAACAAAAAGATTCAATTCACAAAACCGAATTCACAAAGATCCATTTATGGATTTCAAAACAATTTCCCTTTTTAATAGGTTTACTCGTTAAATCTTTAAATCAAGATTTAACTTATAGCTTTCAAAACTCGTTTCCAAAGATTCATTCATAGTCTTTCAAAACAATTCTATTTCAAGTTGGATTAACTCGTTCGGTCTTTAAAATCAAGGACTCATTTCATAGTTTTCAAAACATTTCAATTCCATTTCAAACTTGAAACCTTTCAACACAATTTGGAAATTCTTTCTTAAAATGGAAGCTATTATTATTTGAAAACAAGTAGTTTTCGTTTCGGAAAAATCCAGTTATATTTACACGAGTTAAAACCCTTGAATTAAAATTCAAATTCCCAAATCAGTATCTTTAAAATGGTTTAACCCATATATAACTTGTACAGCATCTTTAATCCCTAGTTTCAAATCATAGGATTCAATTTCAAACTTGAATTCAAATTTAAATCAAATTATTTAAATTTTCAAAACTCGATTAAGTTATTCAAAATAACTTTTATCTTTGAAATTCCATTTCAAAAGCTTTTCATATTAAACCCCAAATTTCCAATTTCAGTATCAATTGAAATTAAAATTTCAATTTCAAAAACATCAAATTTACATCATCTATGACTTAACCGATTTCCACGTGAAATCCATATTTGTGTGTGTAAAGGTGTAGTCCAGGGGTTTTCACACAATAGTGCACAACATCAATCATCACAGATATATCGATAAGCGGTATAACCCATAATGCTTATCTTCATTCACAGATTCATAGATAAAGTAAATTTATCAGTCATAAAGATTCACTATTACAATTCGATGTGGGTTTCGGATAACCAACTGGAATCCGACTCCCTGTCGCATCGAAATTCAAGTGTCGTTTACGGGTCAAAGGGTTTTCATATTCATACAACAGTATATTCATCACAGCTCATCTCAAAGTATTCAATATCATATAGCATCACATCACAAATAGGAATATCAATCCAACATACAACAATCAAAAAAAATCAAAGCATCTTCAATTAAGATGAATTAATCATGTAGTTTAAATTTATTAATCTTTGATAAATTAAGTAACCTTAAAAAAAATCACCTTAATTAATCTATCCTGAATTAATTGTTCTTTAATCACTTGATTAATCAATCAACTTTGAATTATTAAATGATCCTTAAATCAATCTTTAATAATTGATCTCATTAATTTATCATTTTAGGATAATTGAGTGATTTTATTTTTGATTGCTTTTATTAATAAAACCTCAAGTATTTAAGGTAAATCATTCATCCCAACTATCCCCTAATTACATCATCCAATTTCATTTGGAACACTTAGGATAATTTAAATGATTAACTTAATAAGACTAAACAAGTTTTAGAATCTTTTAAATTTAGTTTAAAATCTTTAAAACAGAGAAACAGGTTTCCAGATAAAAACTGGAACAATAATTCGACCCGAGTTTTCCCTGTACTTGCTTCGAGTAATTGACTCGATTGACTCGAGTTCGACGCGCGAATACCTCTGCCCCTTCCAGGCAAACAACACCACAAACACCAGAGTGCACATGCACGTGCACTTCGCCTCTGGCGATCTTCCAGCACCACCACGTTGTCGAACACGTCGACCATCCTCCCCAGATCCAACTCCGACCATCAGAACCTCATCACCACCTCGAGATCGAAATTCGAGTAAAAATTTAAAACCTGGAACACTCGAACCCAATGTCGTCTCAAAACCTGGAAATGCGTCAAACTCGACGCCTCGTCCACCAGAGTTCATGAAATTCCGGCTACGACTTCGACTACCTCCCCTCTTCCACCACTTAGAGTTGCGTGCAACTCGATGCACTATGGGGGACGAACGAATCGAGATACCAATGCTCAGTCAAACTAGGTTTACAGAAAGAAATTACTCACCGCTGTCGCCACCGATATCTGGCCATCATCCCCCTATTTTTCCTGCAACCACCACCCCCTAAGCTACCTACGACAGCGACCCAGAGCTTCGAATCGTCTTAGATTGCCGAGGATCAACGAAATACCCAAAACAGTTCAACCCAACATATATTAACAACTACTAAATTAAAAATCATGTTTTCTTGATCAAAAATCATATTTCCCAAATTCGAATACAGATATATAACCAAAACTTGAAACTAAAATTCTTAAATTTTTGGTTTAGAAAAGATTGTTTCCTGTGTATTCCATTTTCTTTTCTTTTTATTCTTTTCTGATTATATTCATAAGTGTATATATTTTTTTATATTTTAAATCAAAGTTTAGATAACACAAACATTTTCCCTTTTAAAGTTTACAACTTGAATCTGCTTATTCATTGAGATGAGGATTTTCATGTGAAATCTTGTGTCTGTTATTTGCAACAGAGGTATGAACATATACATCCAAACATTCAAAACATGCATGCATTGATACATTCAAACATACATGCATATTTAACAACATTCCAGATCATCTTTTAAGCATCAATACCATATCAAAGAGTATAGGCAAGAACAGGTGAGTTGCTCACCTTAGATTCCAGAAAAGAAACAGGGTTGCTTTGGAGCTAGCATTTCATTTGCTTGATCTCTTGATTTGCCTGAAACAGTTTCCAGGCTTGACTACCCAGATTTGTTTAACTGTTTTGATCTTCATCTAATTTAAATTGTTGCCTTTGATTCAATTATTTTATCTCTTGTCTCCAGGTTGTAGTTGTTTGTTTTGTTTGAATGTGGTTTAATTTTATTTCTTTGAATGACATGCATCTCAGATTTTTCACAGTTTAGCATAAACGAAACTGGGATAAGTGTGATATATGAGAGAAGAAGGGTACAAGGTGATAAAAAATGGGTTTGTACAAATGATAATGTTTTGTTGGTACAATAGAATAGAGATATTCTTTTGCTTGGAGGCTGAATT
Organism: Allium fistulosum; assembly: GCA_030737815.1. NCBI lineage: Eukaryota > Viridiplantae > Streptophyta > Magnoliopsida > Asparagales > Amaryllidaceae > Allium > Allium fistulosum. The sequence goes on along the minus strand of CM060908.1, from coordinate 294,619,329 downwards.
GCTTTTGTGTAGTGTACTAATGCTACATGCATTTATTAGCATTGTACAAAGTAATGTATTTTTCTTTTCTCCCAGTACAAAATTATCTTCATTTCGGCTGAAGATATATGGCATTAATTTGCCTTTGTACCACTTACCTTATTTTATTTGTTTGGTTTCATTTGCAAGTCTCGGCTGAGATGATTTGTTGGGGCTTCCTATGCAACATCCACACTTATACATATTTTTACTTTCTTGAACATGTTAGTTTTTCTTTTGCAAATGTATATACATAGCTATGTATATTTGTTCACACTAGAATATATTTGAATGTATTGACTTTATAATATTACCTTATAAGATAAATGAATTTCTGTTTTCTAGTTTAAATATTTATTGTTATTTTACTTTATAAACTCAAACCATTATTAACCATAAATTCTAATTTTTATTATTAAACCATTTATTTACAATTTAAATCCAAACCAATTTTACATACATATATATTCACATATATACAAATTTTCAAATCCTAATGACTTTATATATTTTTCGAGTTGAATCGGGGAAACTCGCTTTCATTTATAATTAGTTTTACAATTTTTATTCAAAAATTCTTTAAATTATTAATTTAAATTTATATGAAATTCGGGGTCGTTACAGCCTCTGGCCATGATAGGAGAGATCGAACAGCAGAGACGTGGAAATTGATTAAAACACCGGAGATGAAAGATCGGAAGTTGTCAAATTTAGGGTTGGAAATTTGGAAATTTGGAATGAAATTGATTAAAACAGCGTCTGCGTGATGGAGGGAAATGAAGCGTGATGGAGGGAAATGTATATTTGGGGGGTGGGCTCTCTTTTGCAAAGCGTTACTTAGGTTTGGGTTAGGAAATTGATTAAGTCAGTAGATAGTTGAATGAGAGTTAACCACATTAATAGCGCTTTACCATATCGAGCTATCTATTGGCGTAATAAGTAGTGAATTTTGTTGTAGTGCGATGATATGAGGTGAACCTTTTACTGCTTTGAGTGTGAAATTTACTAGCGGTTAGTAAACCGTTTAGTGCGAATGAGTGATATGGGACACACGTTAACACTTTTCGGGTTCCTTTCCGAGAGTTTGTGACACATTTGCCTGTTGGCGTGCCAGTACTGGACCTTCGGGTTATTTGCCATTGCGGCGTATTTGTCTTCGAACGTTTTCCATTGCGGCGTATTTGTCTTCGGACGTTTTCCATTGCGGCGTATTTGTCTTTTGACGTTTGCCTTTGGGCGAGGTAACTATTATGTGAAATAGTACTCGGCAAAAATAGCACGTGCAAAACCTTTTTGAGATGATTTTTACCCTTGTGTGTCATCATTTTGGAATCGATCCTTTGAACCATTCGGTGGCGATTACTTCGGGATTTTTGGACTCTTGGGAGTTCTTTTGAGATTTTCAGTGCCTACACTGGCGTGTTGAGATTTGCCTTTTGGCGTATATATATTGAGATTGCCTATTGGTGCTATTTATGGTTTTGCTTTTTGGCGTTGTATGAGATTTTTATCTCTTTGTTGACATTTACCTTATGGCTTATGTCGAGATGGCTTTTGCTTATGTTTTCCTTGGAGTTGCCGATATGGCGGGTTTGGGAATTACTCTTTTAGGAGTTTACATTATACTATTCCCTAAACCATTCTTATTTGATTTATGATTGCCGATGATATGAGGCATGCTACATTTTACCGATTCATGAGATTTTCGTCTCCTTTTTGTTTTATGCTTATTGAAGCAATAGTGTTCTATCCTCTAGTGTAACCATATATGCCATACATGATGCGTACCCTCCATATGTCTATGGTTAGCTTGCTTATTGTTTCTTCTTGTTTAAGAAGAATATCGCTATGCTCTTATGCTCTATTATTCTGCTATCACCTTTTACTAATATGTTTAGCTAGACTGACCCGTGTATTCATTACTCGGATCAGGCCGAGATGTTTTAGGTTAGGTACTTATAGACTTAGCCTATTTTGCTTCCGCTTGGATCCCTATTGCTATGGTTTTTGGGTTTATCTTTGAGAGTCCTTTTTGCTGCTACTTTGATATATATCTATATGTTGATTCAGTTTGACAAGTATATGTATATAGTGGTCTTCATACCACTTGACTTGTATTATTTTGTGTAATGCTGATGTTGTACCTATGCATGGGTATGTATGGATATGTGATAGATTGACTGTTCTGTGATGTACTTACATTCGAGTTTTTGTGTTTTGTTCTGTTAGATCCTACAGCCACCTATGGAATTGGATTAAGTATTTATTGGATATGTCGACCCACTTGAGTTGAGGAAAAAAATATATATGTATAGCATTTGTCGACGTATTCAATAGATATTTAAGACAAAGCTATAGATGGTCACTCCTAACAAGCCCTATTCTCCACTTTGGTAGACGGAATCACTTGTTAATTCTCTTTACTAAGGTGGGTCTTGGGGTGGGGCGTCACAACATGTAACAACTCGCACCTCTCGACATACCGATCCAAAGACTATGATGAATTTCGGACTTGCGTCGGTGCTAAGATATACGAGCTATCAGGATTTTTTAAAATAATTAAGAGACTAAATATATACAGATATGATCTAAGGTATGCTACACTTTCATAACTCACAACAAAAGAAATAAAATATAAATGTAGAAAATAAGCATCTTAGAAAATAGTATGTAATCAAATACATAGTACATAGAATTATAACGCATAGTCTGATAGAATATTAAGTACTAGAGTTATCGGGTGGTGTAGTTTTGATTGGAGAGAATCAACAGTATTGTTGAATTCTAGGGTTTGGGTTTTCGGTCATTGTAGGTGGATTAAGGCAAAGTGGTGGATGTGGTTGAGCTTCCCCTTGTGTCATGCACCCTCTAGCACTAACTTTTGGAACTCCGACCATCGATTTTGAATCGCGACAATTTACTGCCGCATACAGGTGCTTCCAGGTCATGATTTTCTACTGTGGACCGAGCTTATCGTTGAGGTGTCCAGTGCGTAGAGAGCATGAGGGGATGAATGTTGGTGGAGTCTGCTCGTGGAATCGATGAGCGTAAATAGAGATTTTGCATGCGTGCACGGTGAGTACAAGGCATATCATGTACAAGTTAGTGTAGGTCATGATATTGAATTGGGGAAGAAAGATGTTTGGGTGGTAATTATTTGATTAATATAATTAATTAAGTAATTAAGTGATTTAATTATTTAATTAATTCAAAAATATTATAAATTCAATATCTTCCCTATACGAGGTCAGATTCGGACACGGTCAATTGCATTGGACTCGAATGGACGGTAGTTATGGACTCGAATGGACGTTAGTTACGCATTGGAATTGGTTTTGTCCAATTTGGAACTGGTTGAATTTTGACCAAACCATCTTGATTATGCATTGGAATTAATTTTTGAAAAATTTGGTAAATGAAATATTCTACCTAGGATTATACATTTTATATATAAACGAATAATTTTCAAACCTATATAGTTATTTATAGTGATTGTTTAGTATTGGTAATATTTAATTATTATTGTTGTTTGATTTGTCATGGTCATATACTTTAGGAGCATCGACTATTTTTGTTGATTTGTTAAATTGTGCTCCGCTTATTTATGAGCATTAATCACTTTGATTTAAAAACGAACCCCTTTGTGAATTAAGTTTCACAATTTGGCTATACGTGTTTGGAGTAAATGTTAAGTTGAATTTCACCTTTTTATAATGTTGAGTAAAAGTAAAACTTTCAATAAAAGTTGTTTTCAAAGTTTTAGATGAATTAATAATAGTGGTATTTAAAAGTATTTGTGTATAGAAATATCTTAAAAGGATTTTAAAATGAAATAGGAAATCACTGAACTCACTTTGGTCGATGGAAAATAATTTTGGTGATGACTACAGCATTGTCGACGTTCATTTTCGAGTTTCTAAGTGGGGGAAATGCTACCATAGTAATTTGCTATAGTGTTGTTTGGTAAAACAAATTTTGTTCTAAACTCCAAAAGTATGTTTTGATATACAAAAGGGGAAATTTTATATTATTGTTATTTCAAAATTGATTTAAAATAGAAACCGGGTATTTAGTTCTTAAGTTTCCTTAAAAAGAAACTAATTTAAAATAAAATGGTATTTTGATAAATAATTTGATAAATGAATTTTTTAACTTTTGAATAGAAAAGAGATAATTTAACTCAAATTTTGAATGGGTTAAATTGGATAGAAAGATTTTGGTAAGTTTATTTTATCAAAACCATAGTTTTGTTAGACATCTAAATTGTGTAAACTATTTGGTGATATTGGGCCAATCTATACTCATTTTTACTTAGGACGCTCTAGGGAAAAAGGTCGAAAGGTCGACTCGGTTTCACAGACCCGCATTTTGTTTAGGCCTCCATTTGAATTTTGAAAATAAAAATAAAAATAAACAAAAATAAATTGACATTTTGTATAAACACTTAGGATGTGGAAGAGTATTATACAAGTAAATAAAAGTGGAGTAAATTTTAAATTTAAATGTTATATAAAGATGTGTCTTTATAAAATGCTTATAAACTTAGGTGAAAATTGTGAAATAATTCATAAATATTTTAGTAATAAATAAAATATTATAAATGAAAAATATAAGTGAAAATGAAAAGGATTTAGAAAGAGATCAGTATAATTAAGAAACCAATCGAATTAAGTATGTAAGATATACATAGATTATTTTGTTTGCACGATTCTCGATCTAGGCTTCGAATACATAGCTTCGGGGTGGTTCACACCAGTTTGAAAAATGATTTCTCACTTGAGTTTTATCAGCGAACACTTGACTCGAATTCTCGATATGATATTGATGTTTTCCATCATAGTATATGGTTATCTAAGAAGAACGGAGATTTCTAATTAAGGAACTTGATCGGAGTCCGCACTGGGGAGTTCAGGTGAGCGATACTAGTTCGGAAGTAAAAGTCTATGTATTCGAGCAATTAATCAAATCAAATATAGCATACAGATGATTTATGTATATCATACGGGCTTGAGTATACTTGTACACTTATTGTGTGACTTAAGAAAATGGTGAACCTAAGTAAAATTTCTAAATCTTATTTAACGGTCATTTAACATTTAAATAGTGTTAAGTGTTAATTTATTCCTTTAGGAAATTTGATTTGATGTATAGTGTGATTTTATAGACTGCAGTTTACAAAGTCGTTGTTTATTAGGACTAAAATCCCGGTGCTTCTAAAAAGTGATTTCGAAAGAATTTGAGAAATAAACAATAATATTATTTATTTGAAACTTTGGTAAAATATTATTATTTTAGGATATTTGAAAAAAAATTGTGATGTAGTTTATCAATTATTGTTTTTTATGACTAAATTTGGGCGTTTAGGAGTTTTCCGATTTGGAAAACTCGTCAGATATATTTGTTTACTCTAGTTGTTATTTTAAGAGGAACCGGAATACCACTGGATTCTCCATGTTGTTTGATTTTAGAGTTATACCATGATTCGATAGGAGGATCCCCTTCCTTGTCATAATTGATTTTAGTTTTGATTTATTTCTCTTTGGAGAAATTTGAAATATATTATGGATATAAAAACCCCAGCATTTAGTTATAAAATTTTCTTTTCAAAAGATTGGATGCTTATTATTTTACTACAAAGTATTCTCTGTACTTTGGTTACATATGGTTGTTACATTTTTTACGTTGATATTGCTTACGATAGAGATAGCTTGTATTTTGTTTTTTCAGCATAGTCCTCTTTTGGATTATGAGTACAAGATTCATATAGGAAAGCAGGAGATTTCTATTTGATTTCTTATGAACCAGCATTTGCATTGAGATAGTAAGCTGCTTGCTAAATAAAAATCAAACACAAAAGAGGTACGTAATAGATTTAAAAGTTTGGCATTTTTATTGATTGATGATTTTATCCCTAGATATGAGAGGCCACTCAGCTTTTGTTTTCTTTTGTTGATTGGGCCAATTGTGGTGAGTGCAGTTTTCCGGACCTAGCCGCGCAAAGGAGATGCTGTCGAAATTTTCCATGACATTAGGGACTTAAGAGTTTAATAACTCATTTTAATTAATAGTTCTAAACTTAAGGGTTTGGAGACATTTTCTCCCATTTGGAATTTCGGAGACGAAATTCTTTTAAGGGGGGAGAATGTAACATCCCGGAATTTTATAGTTTGATTATGAATATTTAATTAATTTTAAATATTAAATAATTGATTTTAAAAGGTTAATAACTTGAATTCAGATGTAGGAATTGTTTAAATATTTGAATCGTGAATTAAATATTCAAATTTTGAATTAATATTTATCGAATGGATTTAATAGCTTTATTTAACTCCTTTTAATTGATAATAAGAATAGTGGACTCACTTTGTAAATAAAATTTACAATAATAAATGGTTTGAATAAATAACAAGAAAATAATTTGTTAATAAAAAAATTCATTTTTTATTAACGTACTTTAAAATGAATTAATTAGAATTTTCCATAACTTTTAATTTGAAAAATATTTTAAATTATTTTTTCGTATTTTACGGCAAACAATAGTATTTTTGAAACTTCACAGAATAAATAACTTGTGTATTTCATCGTTGATTTGTGATCGTGTCGCAATTTGGTGCGCGGTTGCATTTTTATTTTGGTCATTCGCGGTTCATACGTGAATGTAATATTATGTAGCAGCACACCATAAGAATTACTTTTAAAAACTCTCCAAAATCAATTCAAAATTTAAATATAAAAATTCAACTCACATTAATGATGATATGCTTGATAAGAAGGTTGACTTGAAACTTTGGATAGCTTGAGAATCTTGGTTAACTTGATTTTCAAGTTAAGTAAATTTGTTTATAAAACTTAGAAAAATTTCTTTGTCTATAAAAATAGGTAATCTCAACACCTATCCATTTTTCCCCTTCTATTCACTTGTAGAAAACAAAATCAAGAAAGAAAAAAAATGACCGTAGCTTCTAAAATCGAAATCAAATACAACACTCCACTAAAAATTTCAAAACAAGAAACTTTGAGATCATCACGAGGGTCGATAATATTTTCGAATTCATATCCATTTCTGGTGGTGCAGTTTATTTTGGAGAGGATTGATAATATTGTCGAATTCTAGGGTTCGAGTTTTCGATCGTTGTAGGTGGATTGAGGCTAAGTGGTGGTTGTGGTTGAGTTTCCCCTTACGTCGTGCACCATCTAACACCAACTTTTGGAACTCTGACCATCGATTTTGAATTGCGACAATTCATTGCCGCCTATAGGTGCTTCCAGGTTGCGATTTGCTATCGTGGGCCGAGCTTGTCGTTGAAGTGTCCAGTTCATAAAGAGCGTGAAGGGATGAACATTGGTGGATTCTGCTCATGGAATCGACGAGCGTAAATGAAGATTTGGCGTGCATGCATGATAGGTGTGAAGCGTATCATGTACAAGTCAGTGTGGGTCATGATATTGAATTGGGAAAGAAAGTTGTTTGGGCAGTAATTTTTTGATTAGTATAATTAATTAAGCGATTTAATTGTTAATTAATTCAAAAATCTTATAAATTCAATATCTTCCCCATACAAGGTTGAATTTGGACAGGTCAATTGAGTTGGACTCGTAGGGACGTTAGCTAAGCATTGGAACTAGATTCGTCGAATTAGGAGCTAGTTGAATTTTGGGCTAAAATAGAACGTGGCCAAAACCAGAACGCGAAAGTGTCAACTGGAATTTCGTGAGCTAACCCACCTTTAAATAAGTTATATGATATCTGTATTATTATAAATTGTTATTTGATGCTTGGATGATAATTGTTAGTTTTAAAAATGTATAGATTAGTGACAAAACCATCCTGATTTAATTTAATTACGCTTAGCATAGTTAAATTAATTATACCTCGTTTGGGACACTTATTTAGCAGAATAAAATCTCATTTTGCTATAATAAACTTGAATAGGATTTTCGGACACCTATCAAACATAATAAATCACCATTCTGGGCTTGCAAAGTAAAAATATTATTATTATTTGACTATTTGTTTTGGTTTGAATTCTGCTTGATAGCGGATGGTATAAATAACCATTTTGTTGCAGGGGAAAAAAGGAGAAGTCAGAGTGTTTTCATAATAAATAGGTCGCAACAGAACACTTCGGAAAAATACATATATGTGATTTACAGGGAAATTTTGTAGGGAGACCTTGAGGGGTTTCCGGCCATTATTTATTTGTTGTTATCTACATCAATTTATATTCATTTATTGCTTATATTGATGTTTGGTTGAAAATATTTATGACACTCTGTTGAATTGCGTAAGTGTCGGTATAGCAACTTTCGCTATACCGTCACTTATAAAATATCATCTTCTTAAACCCTCGTGTGTGTTGAACTTGTGCTTGTATTTTTTAAATGTTTGGTTGCATTGTAACGACCTCTACACATATTATTAAAGAACATTATAAATAATATCATCTAATAATACGGAGAATACGGCTTGTAAGGGCGATTGAATGTTAATATATCTTTAAACTAATACTGACACGTCATACTTATGGTTTACTTAATCTATGGAATAAATTTTGACATGTACGGTCTCATTTCAAAGTAATAAACACATTGGTTTCTCAGAATCAAAATAGAATATCATATAAACAATAGTCATAGATCACAGCGGAATAATAAATCTCATATACATACACAAACTGAGAGTCTATCAATAATACCACTCGACTCACCTAATATACATCATGTACAAATTTCTGACAAATTTCTAACTTAATTATACATCTCAAAATCAAACCAAAATCCTAAATGAAATAAAATAAAAGTCAAAACAGTTTATCTCTTTGCTAGCTCAACCATCCAACGGTCAAAAACTGTCCTGTAACCTAAAAATTCTCGGCCTAACCGAAGCATTAAAATAACACTTGAGTCAGACTATCTTTAAATATCCAAAGGATAAGAACAAGATATAACACATGAATATATGGCATATAAGTAAATCCATATATCTACGGTATAACAAGTCACGAATTTTTTAAACTCAGAATCCATCACAAGGCGCCAATATATATATATATATATATATATATATATATGTGTGTGTGTGTGTGTGTGTGTCTGTATATGTATAAATGTATGTATTTCACGAACACAGAATGTAATGGCCCGCCTTTTTGATCATCGAAAGTCGACACCGAACAATAGTACTGTGTTCTTATGTCGTGCATCCAATCGACAAAAGGACAGATTGTTAGGGTAAATAAAAGAAATGAACAGAGAAAAGAGAAAAGTAGAATCTCACAGCAGAGTCGACAACGTATAATATAACAAGAACAGTCGAAACCATCCCTCTAAACATACAGAGTATATTAGAGTAAAAAAACAAACCTTATTAGCTGGACAGTTATTAAAATCCTGACCTTACAAATGCTGATAGGTATACTATATAATACAATGGAAAATAAAATACTATGATGGGTGAATCTTCAGCTCCCCTCCATGATCTCCAAAACTTCAAAGACAACCTGGGAAAATACTCGGTCTGACCCGAGCATTATAAATAAAAAACACCCGGATCAGTCTGGAAATACCAACGTGAGATAACTCAAATAATAGGGTACGTACAAAGTTCTGTGAGACCACGCTGCTAACGCGGAACGGGTTTTTACCTCACAAGAATAACACCCATACATGCAAGAGCAGAAATAAATATCACGAATAGATCCAAATATGAATGAGCATAAAAATATTAAACCAGACTTAAAAGAATGGAAATAAACCGAGTAAAATCCAAACTGGACAAAATGGATAGAACAAGGAAAACAGTCCAACTTGATATAATGAACAAATTAAGGTAACAATCCAAACTTGATAGAATGGACTGAATCAATACTTAAATGCCATAAGGAGGAGTTGGCTCTACTCGTGGCAATTTAAAGATAAACAGATTCAAGGATTTCGAATCAAATAGGGAAAGGAAAATTTCCAACAAATGACTAGGAAGGTGCACCTCCCTGGAATATACCTCTAGTAATATACTCCTGAGAAGCTCATATACTCCGTGACACTTCTTGGACAATACTAAGCCGGACCTCGCCAGAACTTACGAAGAATCTGAATATTTCCACATCTAAGTGCACAACCGAATCCAAACTAGATGAGATGTGAAAATACCCAAATGGGAGCAACCCCACATAACTTGGCTTCCTCTCGCGCTTTTGGTTTAGTCATTTTCGACAAAGGACGGCAACGCTCAACGGAGTAATAAATCGTCTTAGAACGACGAAAATAAAGTAGCTGAACTAACCGATAGTTGAGATACCAACTATCGAGGATATAAACCGACCGTATATGGAAATTAAGTGTAGCAACCCGAATTCCAGTGGTTCAGAATTTTCACAAAAATGCTAAAATCCAAGCCCACTGAATCCCGAGTTGGGTATTTGGTATCCTGCAAATAGGCAAAGATAAATATATCAGAGCTCAAGTAATTATCTCACAGCGGAATTGACTAAAATACAATAGTAAGTAAATACTCACCCAAATAATAACACTTTCTAAGCAAGTGTCGTAAAGCTGAGAAGTCTCTGCAATCTACCTAATCTGTAAAATGTTATGAGGAGGGGGTTGGAACAAAAGTTCTGGTGAATGAGTAAATTATATACTTCTAGGCTTAATTCTACATATATCGTTTTATTTCCATTTACTCTTATATTAGGTTCATTAGGTTACAATATTCTCACCTCTATTCGTGAACCGTGCCCGTCTACTCCATAGTAGATAAAAACCTAATAACTAATATATACATATATGTAGCTATATGTGTTGAATATGCTAGTATATGATTTTTGTTTGATGCTAATAAACATATATATATATATATTCATTTATATGTATTTGTTAATGAACTATTTTATTTTCACACAATTAAATAAATATTTGCCGAATAAAATAAATAACACAGAATTTAAATTCAAACAGATATTTTATTCAAACAAATATTTTATTACAATTTTGAATAGTACAAATTTGAGCTCTCACTGTATACAATTTTCAATTACAATACAATTTCGATCACATCACACTTTTCACTATACATACATTTTCACCTCACTACATTTCACTCATACACTCGTATTTGATCTTCAACTGTATTCTAGATTGAATCCAGCATCTGAGTTATCTGCAAAATACACACTGACGCAGTAAAATTGAAAAAGAAATATTTTTTGTAGTGTAAAATAAAATGTGGTTTGAAAAAATTATATGCCTCAGTTATTTGGGTGGTTTGTCATCATTTAATTTTGAATTCATCAAACACGAACAACTTGTGACATGCACAGTATATCACTGTACATGCCACAAGGCCGTGCACACTGATATACACTTGATAAAATTACAGGGACAGATGAGCACAAGGTCAAACCCAATCAAAAGCCGAGTTCAACTCAAGTGCAATACAAATAAAGTCATGACACGAGCACATGGTCAAACCCGAGCTATAAGCTGGATTCAACACAGGTGCAATCCAAATGTACAAGTTCAATAAAATGGTCAAGACAACTAAAACAACACGACCAGTCCAAAACCAAAAATGAACAAGTACAAAAGGTAGTGAACAACACATAAAGGAGGCAAACAAGTATACACATGAACCAACAACTTCAACCAAAACTAGCACATGTGGTCAGAGAAACCATGATGCAACCTAGAGCTCAATGCAACCCGAAGCTATGTAACTCAAAGGGTCACAAAAACATAGATCGAAGAAGAAAAGAGGTTACAATGAAGATCAACAGTAAAACAGAAGCTCAACAGCATGAATGCAGTAAAATGGTCAGGAGAAACCAGACTTGTATACCACACAAGAATGAACAAAGCCTCAACAATAAAGCTTTGGAACAAAATCAAAGACAACTAGATCATGGAAAAGTCTCAACAACATATACATACACATGCATATGCATGTGTACACATGGTGACATGCAACAGAGGCCACAACCCAGTCCAGTTCAAATGTATAGCATGGCACAAAGGCACAGACCACACTCAAGTAAACATGAAGACATCAAGAATCATACATATATGGTGATACAACAAGTTCATATGGATATGCAAGTAGTGCAACCCGATGCAACAGACTCAATGAAACAACACTGCACAAGTCAAATACTATGTTAATAAAACAAGACTGCATCAAGAAAACATAACCAGAACACAAGTGAAACTGTATATGACCAGACTTATAGTGGAAATATGGGATACAATGGAGGCAGCTAATTATGCAAGCAAGGCTACAAACATACATCAGTAAACTACATACATACATATATATATATAAAGCAGTATAACATGAATATATACATGCGTAGTGAAGCCAGAGGCAACATCAAATAAATACTCAAATATATAGAACAATGCATATTGAAACGTGCACAAGTTTAAGACATTTGTCAGAGCAATACAAATACATGTATACATATATGCGTATATATGCATATATATATATCGATGAAACTGTAGCAGGTTGAACCAGCATAAGCAAGTAACATAGCAGGTTTTACAAGTTTCAAGTCAAACCAAAATGCAGGTTCAGTCATGAAACGACAGCTTTGAACAAAGACAGAGAAGCCAAAGTCATAGTATAAAGATTGGAACCAAAGTCAAGTTTAGATGCCACAAAATCAAAGCCGTAATGACCAAGGAAAAGATCGAACAAGCCAAAGTCTAAGCCGTGATAACCAAGTTAATCAAGCAAGCAAAAATATACGAAATTGAAAAAGTCAGAGAAATCTTAAGCATTCAAGCATAATCAAGTGGCCGAGTTAAATTAACTGATGAATTCAAATGAATTAATTCGAACGAGATTATAAGGGATCGAACCCTATTTAACCCTATCATCATCGGCATTCCAAAAATCATTCGAGTTCAAGCAACAACAGAGAGGAATAATATTTCAACTCGAATCAAAGTCGAGTACAGTATAAATCAAAAAAGGAACAAACGTACCAATTCATGCAACAATCGAACTCGACTTGATTGAAGGAGCCGAAGAAAATCAAAGAGACAATCGATCAACAGAGAAATCAACGTGATGACATTAATTTGATCGATCTATTGAAATCGGTGAAGCCCTAATTTTCTCAAGAGGATCGAAGCAGCTAATTTTCAAAGCAATAAGGAACAGGCCAAAGAAATAAAAGATTAAAGGGAACGGTTTTTTTATCACTTATTTTTTATTGGGCCGACCTTTATATTTGGGCTTTAAATTAGGGTTTTGTTTTTAATTGTTTTTTAATTTGTAATTTTTTTAAAACTTTTGAAATTTCTAGTCGTGTGACTAGGGGACGAACTACGGTGGTGTAGTTCGAGAATTCGCAACTCAGTGGCTGAGTTGTAGCAGGGTTTTGAGCATAGAGTTAGGTTAGTCGATAGCGGGTGTCGCGAGTTTATGTGTGTAAGCGTTTGACTACTTAATTTCTAGTAGAAACCTTGGGGGCAGCACGCAGGCAGGGTTTTGCCGAAGCTAGGTAAATCGGTGTTGTTCTATTTCTGCTTTTAATTTTCTGCTATTATCTGTGCTGCTATTATTCTGCTATATCTATGTTGAAATTATTTTATATACTTCCGCATTAAATTTTTATAATCATTAGTATCATCCTATTTGAAATCGATCCTACAATATGCCCAATGACCATATTGGTCCTAGGTACCACCCAAGGTACCTCCCGTATCCTCCTCGAAAAGTACTCCATCATCTAGCATCGAGAGCATTCCGTAAATACGTCTATAAAGGACCGCTTTGTAAGGCCTACAATACAGATACTCCATCGTTTTGCTTCGCGAGCGTTTCGTAGCTACATCTGTAAAGGACCGCTTCGTAAGGCCTACAATACAGATGCTCCACTACTTACTATGAAAACGTAAATCGCATCCGCACTAGTCTATACCAGTGCTTGGACATCCACAATGTACCACCTAGTGCGTACATTGAGGACTACGTAATTGTTTTGTCTACTATCCGAATTCCACCAACAAGTTCTACCTTGTATGGAAATCAGTCGAGGATTTTCTATATCTGTAAAGAACCGCTTCGTTAGGCCTACAATACAGATATTATAGTTGGTCTGTCCCTTTCTCATCGTGGTTATGGCCCCACGCAGCCACCCCTCAACTAATCGAAAGACTTCTAAAGAGTTAAGTGGTCGTGCCCTACTGCAATCCAATTGGCGGTGCCCCTCCATCCAATGTCTCGATAGTGAAAGAATCATTGGCCTGTTGGTTTAACTCTAGTCTTTCCCGAAATCGCTCTTGGTCTTGATGCTGGCCGATATCCGCATGCGACTATCCTTAAACCTACTTGCAAGTACTGGACATACGAATACCCTACTCCAAACACCAAGCCCTTCTGACCGCCTACAAAAGTCCGCTTCGTTAGGCCTAAATGCAAATGCAGTCAAGGCATACTCTCTTAATGGAACACCTACAGACCTACCTCCAGGGATGCAGCTTCGTTAGGCCTACCCAAAGGGTCATCCTAGAGTATCCTCACGTCCCATTGAAGTCTCGTACTTCCTTCTAGCCCAAAATAACTAACTTGGACGTGCTTCTTCATTTTTGAAATCCGTGATGAACTGCTTCGTTAGGCCCTTCATCATTTGGGCTGCTCCAAACGCATTTCGATTCTTTTATTAGACCCTAAGTCTAATCTTTTAATTTGTGTTTAGTTTGCTTTCCTATTTTGTTGGCTACTTATTTTAATTTAATTATCATATTCTTGCCCTCGTCTGACTTCTAACTATTATGAGATAACCACAGGCCTAATAGGGAATGCTGTTAGTATGAGCCACCTTCATTATCTTGCTTATTTAACTTAATATATAAATCCTTAAGTTCAATAAAATAAGCCTCTTTTATTATTTCTGTTTTATTTGGTTATCAACTTAATATAAGTTTTTTAAATAAGCTTCTATCATTATTCTCTACTATCATTGCTTACCAATTTATTATAAGTCCCACAATAAGCTTTTCCGTTCTTATTTCATAAATATAACATATGTTATAATTCTACTTGTAATTGTTACTTTTTCTTCTTTAATAGTCCGTTATATAATTACAAGCGTTTCTTGTCTGCTCTAGTCTGCCTTCTTTTATTATGATGTAGAATTTTCTTTAATTCATAATTCACTTATCATAATAATTGCCTTGTTAAATAGCCTGCGCAATAAATGCAGACCTAGGCTCATTAATTTTCTTGTTTCAAATCATACTTTACTTTATTGTCTGCTATTTTAGGAAGTAATCCTATTTTATTTGGTTGGTTATGAAAACTATATAATCCATTTCCATATCTCAATATTGGATAATACTATAAACAATAATCCATAATTGCAAGATATCTCTTTTACTATTTTGGAGTAGTGTAAAATATAGTGGTTTCTCTATTTTACACTAATTCCCCCTTTTTATTTCTTTTATTCTGGCAGTTATGTTTATCGTTATCTTTTAGATATTAAGTTATGGAAATGTATCCTATTTTCTAAACCAACCAATTAACCTTTTAGTTACTCCCAAATCCAGTTATTAGATTAATTAACTTTTCTTATTTTAACATAATTTATTACAGTAATTCCATTCCTCAAACTTTTATTACTTTACATCTTATTTCCTTCATTTCAGTATTCTTAATTATTTAATCCATATTCACGTTTAATCTATTCTAATCCATACGCGTAGAAAGAGGAGAAAATAGAAGAAGAACGACGCTTGCATAGAAATCCAAAACGTAGAAACAGATGTAAATAAATACTAATACTGTAAATTCCTTATAGTTCAGCATAACTTAATTAATAAGATTAATTATTGAATAAAATTATCTAAATGGGAATTTAACGATAATATATCTTAAACTTAAAAGATATATAAATAAATCCACTCACATTGCTAGCTTTTCGAATCTCCCTGTTTTTATTTTAGATCTGTCCCTAACATCTATACTCACCTCCCTTATAATCCCTATTTGAAATTACAAACGATATATTTACAGATCTATAATATTTGAAAGAGAAAAGGAAGAGATTTGGATTAGAAATAGCAAATAAAACTCAGATCTAGGGTTTTACCTTTGACATGGCCTTCTGATTTGAACAAATTCATAATTTCCCAATTAATTCTATTCTCTTTCTATTTAGATCTAAATTCGTGTGAACTAGATCTAAAATTTTGTTATTAAGAAAGTGTAGAAGAGATAGAAAAATGGCAGAGCTTCTGTAGGCAAGAGAAAAATAATGAGAATAAAAATGAAGCTTTGCACATATATTTATAGTGGTTCAAATTAGTGCTAACCATTAGATATAAAACCCTAAAATCTAAAGCGTACACTCAGTCTATGGACATTAAATTAATATGTTTTCTTCTGCGTTTGTTTTTATTTCAAATTAATTCTCCAACAATCTTTTCATTAATCACTTTCCCCTTCTCTCTCGCAATCTATGGAAACATATATTTTTAAATGTGACGTTTCTTTTAAATAAGATTCCCCTATTAATCACCCAATTAATAGATTTCATATATACCTAGAATTAATTTACTATCCAATTAATCCCTGCCTGCACTGTGATTTCTTACCAAATTAATATGCCAATCAACACCATATTAATTCGTCACATATATGGATATTAATTTATTTTATTCCCATAATTATTGCATGCATATATTCTACAATTGAATTTTGAATCACAATCTTAATTATATATGTTACCATAAGTCTCTATGTTTATTTATTGACAATTGATTACTTGCATAAATTACTCTGCCTCCATTTTATTCTCTTGCACTAACATATATGTTTCTAATTATATCAATTAGTTGCTACAATATATGTTCCCTTTCTTGTCAGTTCCTGTCAATTAATCACATCTACTAATTAATTTAATATTAATTTCCCTTTTAAACAAACACCGTCAATTAATCTTCCCTATTAATTGATTTTATATAATTTCTCTCTCTAATTTATTTGTTACACAAATATATATATGTATTCCAAATAATATTAATTAGTTGCCCCATTTACAAACATTTCTTTGTTTTAAAATTTCAAACGTATATAACTTAGTAAAATTATTTGCATATATAATTGTAATTTAACGCGGTGTGTTACATTAAGTCTTGTATACTTATCACCACTTATTGAATTCAAACTTGTACTATATCTTAGTTAAAAATAATATCAGACAAGTCAAGGTAGTGTTACCTCAAAGTCATGTCCAACGATTATTCTTAACTTTTGAAATAGCTACAAGTTTACTTCTTCGATGTTTAGTGCTAATTATACAAATAAATCGTTTCCATATAAGTGATTCACTTTACGGAAATAATTCATTTCCATAAACAAATCAAACCTTTTCTTTTAAAAATGAACTGAACTTGTGCTTGATTTCCATATTTCCATATTGGTAAAACACTTTTAGAATTAGTTCTTGATTGTAAAATGTTAAGAGAATAATTTTTCCAAGTGCTCGACCCTAAAGGCCTAAACCAACATCAGACCGACACCTAGAAGATTACCACTTACATCCCAATAATCGAGTTCTAATTCCTTTTTAACTTACCCAAAAATTTTCCTTATCTTGTCAATACTTTTATGTGATCTTCGACAGGTATCCAGATTTTCTTTTTAATAAAAAAATCCATTAGCTTTAATAATATAGATAATTATTTCAAAACACTTTTATATTATTATTAAATTAACTTTTAAACCTTTATTACTTTAAACCACTTTTATTATATTAGTTAATTTACTTAATAACTTTTATTAAATCAATTAATTAACTTGAATATTATATGTTAAAAGATTTATTAAATCCAAGTAATCATTAATTAAATGAATAATTAATCTCAAAACATCATTAATTAAAATGATAAGTAAGTTTTAAATACCATTAACTAAAAAATTAATCAAGTTCAAATAATTATAAACTAATTGGTTAATTAAATTCAAACTCCATTAGCTAAAACGATTAATTAAAACATCATTTGTTAAAGTGATTTATTTAATTATAAAACATCATTAACTAAAATGATTTAACTAAATTCCAAATATCATTAGTTAAAACAATCACTAATTAAGTGATTAATAAGATTCAAATATCATTATTTAAACTGATTATTAATTTCTAATTATCATTAATCAAAATAATTAGTTAACTCCATTATCATTGATCAAAATAATTAAATAACTCCATTATCATTAATTAAAATAATTAATTAAACTCAAATAATCATTAGTCAAAATGATTAATTAAGTATAAAACATCATTAGTAAAAATGATTAATTAAATCTAATGATAAACCAATTTTAAACATCATTTATTAAATTGGTTAATTAATCTCAAAATCATAAGTTAAAATGATTAAATATTTTAAATTATTATTAATCAAAATGATCAATAAATTTTAATATTCTGTTTAGCGGAAACATAATCTCAAGTTCATACGATAGTGTTTTAGGGATGAAATTGAATAAATGACGATATAGCGAAATTGTTATAACGACACTTAACAAATTAAATGGAATATCAGGATTTATTTCAATTAAACATCAATATAATAGCATAAGGATGTAAATAATTAATTATAGGCGAGAAACCTCTCAGGGTCTCTCTACAAATTTTCCCTGCAAAACAATGGTTATGGATAATATATATAATCATATGAGTTCATAATGATCAAATCAATATGTCATCCATTTTCCAAATAGAAATTCAATCAAACTATCAACCAAACAACCTAACTAACATCCAAACAATCAATAATAGTTTATGACGTCATAGATATGATATAATAAAATTGAATGTGAGTTAAACTCACCTTGATTTTCGTTCTTGCCGAAACGTCCTGATTTTTGGACTCAAACTGAACGGTCGTTCGATTTTAGCCTAAATTTTCACTTGCTCCAAATCTAACCAAACTAACTCCATCGCGTAGATCTTGACGACATGAGTCCAATGCAAAAAACGACGCTCGAATCCGACCTTGTATGAAGGAGTTATTCGATTTATAAGTTATCGAATAATTTATACTAAAATTAAACAACTTTATAATTATTTACAAATTTACCCCTCAACAAACAACATCTTCTTCTGCCTCCTAATAAATGTACATGAACAGGGTATCACAAGACATGGCCGAACGTGCATGCACACCTAATCGCCTTCGTTCCTCGATGAAATCGAATTCCATCTTCGCCAACGGCTTTCTCTCCTCGATCTCCACTCGCCCGAACCCAAGATTTCAAGCTCGGCCCCACATCCACGAATGCAACAATCACCAGCTCCTCCTCGCTGCTATGTCAGGTCGCGATCCACATTTTATCGCAGATCCTTGCCAAAATTCATCCAAAGTTGCCTCTCGCATCGACAAACCAAAACTAATCTCCAATTCATCAAATTCTACACGAATCAAGGAAAATCGACAACCCTAGGTTGCCCCCCCCCCCAAATCCGAGCCTCCCCAAACACATGCGCACATAAAAAGAAGAAAATAGGATCAAAGACAAACATCGTACGAGCTCAACGAATCAAAGATTTGGATTTTTAGATGAGTATACCATTATATTTTGAATTTTGAATTCTTGAATTTAAAGGAAAGAAGCCTCTACTGTTTACATGCAAGTTTAAATAGAAGGAAAAGGTATGGGAGAAGCATGGGCTAAGAAATGATGGGGTATGGGCTAATGGTATGGCAGAAATGGTGGGTATGGAGTTGAAAAACATGTACATATATTATTTTATTTAATAAAATATTCTGATATGACATACCTTAAAATCTCGAACTCTAAACGAGACGTGCCGCCTGGCGTTCTACATGTTATACCCCTACTCTAAACGCAATGTAACTTGTATCGAGCCCTAATTCGATCATATGCATAAGATAGCTTTTTAAACCCAATTATTATATAGATTTTCAAAATTAATTTCAACGCGTTTCGAACTCACACAACCAAAGAATACGTCTGATCGCCATGAAATTCGACGGTATATTATAATTCATTATTACAGATCCAATGAAACTGGCTTCGTCGAAATCCGAGAGTGTTCCCCAAAAGGCCAATCTCACAGATTTAAATATCATTTTACATTTAATTATCGATATTTATTCGATCTATTTATATTTGTAAACAAATTTTACGAATTGAATTCACCAATATTATTTTTGAATTAAAAGGGGTTAAATAAAATTATTAAATCCATTTAATTAAGATTTAATTCATAATTCAAATATTTAAACATTCCCTATATTTGAATTAAAGGTTATTAAATTCCAAAATACAGTTATTTAAATATTTAAAATGAATTAAACATTTAAAAATCAAATGACCAGAATTTGGGTTGTTACATTCTTCCCCTTAAATGAATTTCATCCTTAAAATTCCTAAGGAAGAAAATGTCTCCAAACCCTCCAGTTTAAAACTATTAATTAAATGATTTATTAAATTTATTAACTTTTTAAAACCAATTAGCTGGAATAGATTCCAAAATTTCCAAGTCATTTAACTTCACTCACCTATACCAATAATTCCCTTTCATTCATTCATTCCAAGTTATAACTCAGAAAATCAAATTTTTAGTTATACAAAATTTCTAACTCTTTAATTTTTGAAAAATTTCGCTTGTGTCTACTTTGCGCGGCTTGACCGTAACAACTACAAATTGCCTCTACGGGCTCCAAACCAATCAAAAAACAAAAGCCAAGTGGCCTCCCATATCTGGGGTATAAAATCATCAGCCAATTTAAATACGTACCTTTTTGCGTTTGACTTATATTTTGACAAGTAATTTATTATCTCTATGCAAATGCAGATGCGCAAGAAGTCAAACAAGAATCTCTTGCTTCCCCGTACTTACAAAATCTAAGAAAATCAGACTGACAAAAGCAATAAAAACTAGTCTGATAGAAATCTACATGCAACCAACAATCATATCTCAATCACATGTGACAAATAGGGAATGTTCTATAATAGATGCTATGCATCCAAAAATTTCAAATAATAATTGAAGATCTAAATACCCAGTTTTTAAATTAAAAACTTTATTTTCAAATTTCTCAAACGAGAAAAATCAAAGATCAAAAATAAAAATGACAAGAAGGGGACTCCTCCTAATAAAGTATGGTGAAACTATAGAATCAAAATAATTTGGAGCGTCTCGTGGTATTTCTGTTCCTTCAAAAACATCAACTAGAGTGAATAAGTATCGTTTCCTTCCCAAACTCTTCAAATATCTCCTTTTTCAAAATCATCGGGATTTTTGTCCTAATAACAACAATTAAAATCCTTTGTCTATAAATTTAAACTTTATAAACAATGGTACACACAACAACACGACCAAATCAATTCAATCAAATCAAATTAATCGAATTCCACGATGGAATAAACTAACACTAACGGTCAATCAAATTTTATAAGGGAAAACTATCACTTAACATTGTTTCAAAGTGTCAAATGACTAACAAACAAATCTCAACTTAGGTTCAAAACTTTCTTGATTGTCCAAAAATATAGATAATTATCTAAGCGTGCCGTTTTGCTCATTAGCCTTTGGCTATTGCTCAAAAGATTATCCAACTCACTTGGACAAAATGGAAAGTTATACTC
This sequence comes from Allium fistulosum, assembly GCA_030737815.1. Taxonomy (NCBI): domain Eukaryota; kingdom Viridiplantae; phylum Streptophyta; class Magnoliopsida; order Asparagales; family Amaryllidaceae; genus Allium; species Allium fistulosum. The sequence goes on along the minus strand of CM060908.1, from coordinate 294,597,683 downwards.
TATATTTTATTAGTTTCTTAATTATATTAAAAAAATTCTAAAGTTATACTCAGATAATTATCTAAATCACTTGTATTTCACTTAGTATTTTATTCAATACTAAAATTATTTATGACTTATTTCATAAATTTTCACCCAAGTTTTAAAAATATTTTATAAAGTTATTTTTTTATAAAACTTCAAATCGTAACTTATTCCACTTCATTTACTTGTATAATACTCTTCTATATCCTAAGAGTACATACAAATTTTATTTTACTATTTCAAAGATCTAGATAGAGATCAAATAAAATTATGGTTTCTTAAAAATCGAGCCAACTTATTAACCTCTTTAACTTAGAGTGTTAGAATAAATGATGTTTCATGGGTTGACCCAACAACTGCAAATGGTTTACATTACTTAGATGTTTTAAACAACTATATGGTTTTAATAAAAACAATGTTTATCAAAACCTTCTTATTTAATATAACCCAATTTAAACTCGTGTTAAATTATCTCATATCTTATCTAAGGAAAAATCTCATTCATCAAAGCAATCACTTACTAGAAATACCTTTTGTTTTGGAAAAAAATTCCCTTTTTACAGGAATTTAAAAATTAAATACCCCGTTTTAAATTTCAAAAACTCATCTTAGAAAGCATACTACATATATTTTTATATATAGTAATTTAAAAATATTTATTTATTAAAACTCACTTTGGGTATATTCGGATTTGAACTCATTTCAATCGCACAATGATAAGGAGAATAATTTACTAAGTACTCCACAACGTTCGCCTAAGCGAACATCCGATTGTCACTTAGAAGATTATTCAGAAAACTAATCGAAATGATTTCTTCCTAATTATCCCAAAGAAAATGCATTCCATTTAAAATCTTGCTTTCCAAAAATATTTTTACTTTCAATTACATCCAGAAATATTTCAATTTCATTCCTCGAAATTATTTCGAAATTATTTTCAAAAATTCTGGGATTTAGATTCAAAATCCTTTTTAAACACATTTTACAAACTAAATTTATATAAAATTTACTTTATATAAAAATCATTTCATATTATAATAACTGTACTTTATCATAATAGAATTATCTCGAATATTTATTCTCTAAATATCTTATTCCACGATTTAGATTATATTAACAACTTTTTATTAAAGTTCAATCCTCAACCCACCATTATTAAAAGGTGAATTTTAACTTATCATAATCTTCGAACACCTTGTAGTCAAATTGTGAATATTAATTCACAAAGGGTTCGTTTTAATTCTAAGCGATAAATGCTCCTAAATAAACCGAGCACCATTTTTCAGCTAACAAACAACAGTCAATGCTTATTATTTAAATTAACAATAACTAAACAAACAATAGTGATAATAAATAAATGTTATCACATTTAAACCAACACACTTTATAGCTATATAAAGTTTTGAAAATTATTTCTTTATATATATGAAATATAATCCTAGGCAAAATATTTAATTTGCCAAAAATTTCAAAAATTTCAATACCATGTCCGTTGGCCTTGCTCGAGTGTCTAGAAATTCCTATCGATACCGTGGCATCCTACGTCTCGACCAGAATTCATAAAAACTCAATAGACCAATTAACATAATATGTTTTGATAACATTAACAAATATGCTCACGTATATATAATACTCTCAAACTCATTCTAGGTTGTAGCTTACCTATCTCTAATGGGCCAAACCCTACCAAAGCAAGGTTCTCGCTTAACCTTCTACTCTGATGCCATGTTGTAACGACCTGCCTTTTTGACCATCGAAAGTCGACACTGAACACTACCACTGTGTTCCAATATCGCATATCCAATTGACAAAAGGGCAGATTATTAGGGTAAATAAAAAGAAATGAACAGAGAACAGAGAAAAACAGAATCTCACAATGGAATCGACAACATATAATATAATAGGGGCAGTAGAAACTGTCCCTCCAAACATACAGAGTATATCAGAATAAAAAACAAACCTTATCAGCTGGAAAGTTATTAAAATCCCGACCTTACAAATGCCAATGGGTATACTATATAATACAATGGAAAATAAAATACTACGATAGGTGAATCTTCAGCTCCACTCCACGATCTCCAAAACTTCAAAGGCAACCTGGGAAAATACTCGGTCTGAACCGAGCATTATAAATAATTAACACCCGGATCGGTCTGGAAATACCAGCGTGAGATAACTCAAATAATAGGGAACGTATAAAGTTCAGTGAGACCACACCTCTAACGCGGAACGGGTTTCACCTCATAAGAATAACATCCATACAGGAAAGAGCAAAAATAAATATCAGAAACAGATCCAAATATGAGTGAGCATAAATAATATTAAACCAGACTTGAAAGAATGGAATTAAACCGAGTAAAATCCAAACTGGATAGAATGGATAGAACAAGAAAAACAGTCCAACTTGATAGAATGAACTAATTAAGGTAACACTCCAAACTTGATAGGATCGACTGAATCAATACTTAAATGCTGTAAACAGGAGTTGGCTCTACTCGTGGCAATTTAAAGATAAATAGATTCAAGAATTTTGAATCAAATAAGGAAAAGAAATTTCCAACAAATAACTAGGAAGGTGCACCTCCCTTGGAATATACCTCTAGTTATATAATCCTGAGAAGCTCATATACTCCGTGAAACTTCTTGAACAATACCAAGCCAGACTCCGCCAGACCTTACCGAGAATACAAATATTTTCACATCTAAGTGCACAACCGAATCCAAACTAGATGAGATGTGATAATACCCTAATGGGAGCAACCTCGCGTAACTTGGTTTCCTCTCGCGTTTTTGGTTTAGTCATTTCCGACAAAGGATAGCAATGCTCAATGGAGCAATAAATCATCTTAGAATGATGAAAATAAAGTAGCTGAAGTAGCCAATAGCTGAGATACCAACTATCGAGGATATAAAACGATCATATATGGAAATTAAGTCTTGTATACTTATCACCACTCATTGAATTCAAACTTGTATTATCTCTTGGTTAACAACAATACCGGACAAGTCAAGATAGTGTTACCTCAAAGTCATGTCCAACGATTATTCTTAACTTTTGAAATAGCGACAAGTTTACTTCTTCGATATTTAGTGCTAGTTATACAAATAAATCGTTTCCATATAAGTGATTCTCTTTACGAATATAATTCATTTCCATAAATGATTCAAATGTTTTCTTTTAAAACGAACTGAACTTGTGCTTGATTTCCATATTTCCATACTGGTAAACATTTTTAGAATTAGTTCCTGATTGTAAAATGTTAAGAGAATAATTTTTCTAAGTGCTCGACCCTGAAGACCTAAACCAACATCAGACCGACACCCAGAAGATTATCCACTTAACATCTCAATAATCGATTTCCAATTCCTTTTTAACTTACCCAAAATTTTCTCTTATCTTGTCAAAACTTTTATGTGATCTTTGTTGGAATCTCATTCTATATGATATTCCATATATACTATATTTTGACATCAACAACTATATATTTTTATATTCTTCTATACACTAACCATTTATTGCAGGAATTATATGAAGATTCAAGATTCTTGAAGAAGAGTATTTGTATGGTTTTGTATGCGTCTAGAGTTTATACATATGTTGAAATCTCTCCTTGATATAATATGAATATATTTATAACTCATATAGGCAAGATATACAAAAATGACCAGAAACAGACGGCTGTTTCTGAAGTCAAAAATTTTGTATACCACAATAAACAGACGGCTGTCTGTTTATAAACAGCCGGCTGTTTTGAGGCAAAAATTGCCTATTTCCTTTCTGGTCGTAATTTGATGAATTTCAGCTGGCTAAAAATTATTTTCAGACGGCTGTTTTTCTATAACGGCTATATTTTTCTGAAGGGTTACTTTCATTCGCGAAGGGATACAACTCTTAATTAAGAGATATGACTATATCTCTTCATAGAAACTTTTCGCGAATAATTGCAACCTTTGACTCTTTATAAATACATGTTAGAATCACAATTTAATTAATCTTAATCTCTTGTTTTATATCTTTCTTATTCTCTCTGATTCTAACTCTTGTGTGAAAACAATTCCATATTCAAATCACACTTATTCTTCCATAATTCTTCAAGATTATAAATATACATTTCTACAAGGAGAAGATTATAGGAAGTCTGTACTTTATTGACTCATTCGTGTTATTGCTAGAACACAAGAAGTCAGAAACTTTTGTTGTATTATTGAAGTCCTGTTCGGCTGTTCAGGCACTGAGAAGTCCTCTTCTGCTGTTGAGGCACGAAATCCTGTTCTGTTGCTCAGGTCCCCGTTCGGCTGTTCGGGTGTGTTGTTAACCTATTCCTCCGGGTGAAGTGAGGGTTTTTGATTAGTGAAATTCCAGAAGGAGTCTGGGACTGGACGTAGAATGGGAAGTTCGAACCAGTATAAAAATCCTGGTGTGCAAGCTTTTACTTTGCTATTGCTATAATTCCGCACTATTGTTTTTATCTCCATATAAGTACGATCCATACACCCTTTTCAATCTTTGATAGGTATCTGAATTTTCTTTTTAATCAACAAATCCATTATCTTTAATAAAATATATAATTATTTCCAAACACTATTATATTATTATTAAATTAACTTTTAAACCTTTATTACTTTAAACCACTTTTATTATATTAGTTAATTGACTTAATCACTTTTATTAAATCAATTAATTAAATTGAATATTATATGTTAAAAGATTTATTAAATTCAAATAATCATTAATTAAATGAATAATTCGTCTCAAAACATCATTAATTAAAATGATAAGTAAGTTTTAAATACCATTAATTAAAACAGTTGATCAAGTTCAAATAATCATAAACTAATTGGATTAATTAAATTCAAACTCCATTAGCTAAAACGATTAATTAAAACATCATTTGTTAAAATGATTTATTTAATTATATAACATCATTAATTAAAATGATTTAACTAAATTCCAAATACCATTAGTTAAAACAATTGATTAAATTTAAAACAATCATTAATTAAATGATTAATTAAATTCAAATATCGTTATTTAAAATGATTATTAATTTCCAGTTATCATTGATCAAAATAATTAATTAACTCCATTATCATTAATTGAAATAATTAATTAAACTCAGATAATCATTAGTTAAAACGATTAATTGAGTATAAAACATCATTAACAAAAATCATTAATTAAATCTCAAGATAAACCAAATTTTAAACATCATTTATTAAATTGGTTAATTAATCTCAAAATCATTAGTTAAAATGATTAGTTAATTTAGATTATTATTAATCAAATGATCGATGAATTTTAATATTCTATTTAGCGGAAACACAAGCTCAAGTTTATACGACAGGGTTTTGGGGATGAAATTGAATAAATGACGATATAACAAAATTGCTATAACGACACTTAACTAATTAAATGGAATATCATGATTTATTTCAATTAAACATCAATATAATAGCATAAGGATGTAAATAAATAATTATTCGCGAGAAACCACTCAGGGTCTCTCTACAAATTTTCCGTGCAAATCAATGGTTATGGACAATACATACATACATACATACATACATACATACATATATATATATAAGTCCATAACGATCAAATCAATATGTCAGTCATTTTCCAAACAGAAATTCAATCAAACAATCAATGAAACAACCTAAATAACATCCAAACAATCAATAATAGTTTATGACATCAAAGATATTGTATAGTAAAATTGAGTGTGAGTTAAACTCACATTGATTTTCATTTTCCCCGAAACGTCGTGATTTTTGGACTAAAACTGAACGGTTGTCTGATTTTAGCTCAAATTTTCACTTACTCCAAATCCAACCAAACCAACTCCATCACGTAGATCACGACGACACGAGTCCAAAACGGCGCTCGAATCTGACCTCGTATGAAGGAGTTATTCGATCTATAAGTTATCGGATAATTTAAACTAAAATTAAACAACTTTATAATTATTTACAATTTTACCCCTCAACAAAAAACATCTTCTTCTTCCTCCTAACAAACGTACATGCACACCCAATCGCCTTTGTTTCTCGATGAAATCGAATTTTGTCTTCGCCAACAGCTTTCTCTCCTCGATCTCCACTCGCTTGTACCCAAGATTTCAAGCTCGACCCACATCCACGAACGCAACAATCACCAGCTCCTCCTCGCTTCCATGTCAAGTTGCGATCCCCATTTCGTTGCCGATCCTTGCCAAAATTCATCCAAAGATGCCTCTCGCCTTGACAAATCCAAAACTAATCTCCAATTCATCAAATTCTACACGCATCAAGAAAAATCTACAACCCTAGGTCGGCCCCACCAAATCCGAGCCTCCCCAAACACACGCGCACACAAAAAGAAGGGTATAGGATTGAAGACAAACATCGTACGAGCTCAACGAATCAAAGATTTGGATTTTTAGATGAGTATACCATTATATTTTGAATTCTTGAATTTAAAGGAAAGAAGCCTCTATTATTTACATGCAAGTTTAAATAGAAGGGAAAGGTATGGAAGAAGCATGGGCTAAGAAATAATAGGGTATGGGCTAATGGTATGGCAGAAATGGTGGGTATGGAGTTGAAAAACATGTACATATATTATTTTATATAATTAAATATTCCGATATGACATTCCTCAAAATCCCGAACTCCAGGCGAGATGTGCCGCCTAGCGGCTTATATCTTATAACCTTATTCTAAATGCAATGGAACTTGTCCCGAGCTCTAATTCGATCATATGCAGAAGATAGCTTTTTAAACCCAATTATATAGATTTTCAAAATTAATTTCAACGCATTTCGAACGAGCACGACTAAACGATACGTCTGATCGCCATGAAATTCAGTGGCATATTATAATTCATTATTACGGATCTAATGAAACTAGTTTCGTCCAAATACGAGATTGTGCCCCGAAAGGTTAATTTCACAGATTTAAATATCATTTTATATTTATTTAATTATCGATATTTATTCGATCTATTTATATTTGTAAACAAATTTTACAAATTGAATCCACTAATATTATTTGTTAATTAAAAGGTGTTAAATAAAATTATTAAATCCATTTAATTAAGATTTAATTCACAATGCAAATATTTAAACATTCCTATATTTGAATTAAAGGTTATTAAATTCCAAAATCCAATTATTTAAATATTTAAAATTAATTAAACATTTAAAATCAATTGACCAGAATTTTGGGTTGTTACACAGAATAGTAATAGAATCCAAATTTTCAGAATCCAAGAGATCTTCATCTGTACTGATTGTAATGATCGTTCATATCAATCACAATGATTATACTCAAACCATGGCAAAGAAACTAACAAAGGTATCACTCATACCAACCTGATACCAAAGATCGTACTCATACCAGGAACATATAATCACAACCGATCTCAAGGATAGTCTATACCGATCAAGACGATTGTGGAAACCATGACTCGAAGACTCTAGATTATTCATTTTTATAAATTTATAATGATAAAGAAATACACGAGTATACCTTTTAAGGATCTATCGGTTCCATTAAATGCCAAAAGAAGATATACTCTAAAATGCTAAACGCTATCGCTTTTAGTAATCACTAGAATTTAACCAAAACGTCTCATTCCACCTAGTGAAATTCAAGTATTTACTGGAAGCAAGTAAATCTCACTCATTACGGATACCACTGGAAAACCTAACTATATTCTCTTAAGGAACTATCGGCCTCATGTCGAACACCAAAAGAGAATACAACCTTAAAGTGTTAAATATTTTCCTTAAAGCAATCATAAGAATTTAACCAAAGCACCTCATACTACCAGGTGAAATTCAAGTAATCACTAATGGTTTAGTAAATTCCACTCAAACATTCTATTCAATGAGTTGTACCATATTCGATGAAGCATTACTTGATAGCATTTAAACCAATCAGTAACACTAAGTTGATTATTAGTACTTCCCATATTATAGAATTAAGGTTCTCAAAATATCTTACCTTAAAATCCAAAAGTCACACAAAATGCCAAAATAGCATATAAATAGCCAAAGTTTAAGTTCCATTAAACCCAATAAGAATTTATAGTTTGAAAGCAAATAACCTGATTTTTTTCCTGATAAGAAATGGTTTCTAAAATGCTTTATTTATATACTTACTTTCAAACCTCTTATTTAAAATCCATAAACCCATTTATTTCTCAAACACATATATAGTTATCCCAAGATAAAATAACCCAAAATTCCACTTTCAATATCAGAATACTTTTATATATATAATTGTTCCAATTTCATAAAAGATTCATAATTCACTAATCATATTCCAAAGATCCTATATATAAGTAATCATTTATTTTATCACATTAAAATCCTCATATTCCAAACCCACAATGGTATTCCAATATTTATTTAAAACAAACTTAGATTTTATATTTCCAAAACCCCTATTACAAAATCCATTACCAATTCTACAAGCACTACTTAATATATATATATATATATATATTCACTTTATAAAAACATTTGTATAAAAAGAATTGTATTGATATGAAAGTATAGTTAACAATCGATATATTATAATAAACTTTCTTTTATATAAATGCTTTAATGAAACTATATATATAAACTAGATTTATAAAATAAACCACTTCATAAATCACTGGATCAAAGGATAACTAATTCAGAGAAACCAAACTCAGAAAATTAGAGAGAAAACTACTCGGAAACTCATCAAAACAAAAAACAAAAACTCAGTTCAAAGCAACATAACAAGAAGGAGCAGAAGGCGCCTGGAATTCACGTTCCAAGTGTTGACCGGGTAGGGTTGCCTGGATGTGAATTCCAGGCGTCCAGAGCTTCCCATCGTCGACGAGCATATTCTAGCATGTTTCTAGTTCATCCTGGCGACTTCATGTCACACTATAGGCTTGGAAATTCACATGCATTCAACTGATAATTAATGAAACAATAAGACATCAAAAAGAGGAGAAAATCAATTTACAATAAACAAATTTTAACAGCGAATAGGTTGCAATCAAAGAAACAATAATTCATATTTCTAATTTCATAAAATATGAGTAAAATTCATAGGAAAGCATATGACAATTTAGAGATAGATTTTTGTGAGTAATTAACTCACCTTATATCCTTTGCTTCATTGCTAAAACAACTAATTACAATAGCTTCTTCCTTAATTCAAAAAAAACCCTAATGCAATAATTACCCAAAAATATATAGCAGGTTACAACAATGATCAAAAATCGAATTTGATGGTTCCAAAAGTTGAAATAGAGTAAGAAGGAGCTACCTTGATTTTATCTAAAATCTAAGAATTTCTCTGATTTGATTTCGATGATTTAGCCTAGGTTTTTCTTATGAATTTGAGAAGTTTTGGCTAACTTTTGTTTATTGCCAGTTGAAATGAGTGTATAGATGACGATGAGAAGAAAATTACGGTTTGGCTTCTTTGATTTATGGGCTTGGGTTAAAATCAACCCATTAAGAAAATAAAAAGAATATATTTATTTTAACTAAGGCTTTTCACCCTTTCTTTTATTACCTTAAACCTTTTCAGTCCTTTTTAATTTTCATGCTAATTAACTTTTAGTTTTCCATAATTGAAACAAAATCTCAATAATGTTTTCAAGCGATTTGAACACTTTGAAATTACTAATATTTCTCCATTTCACAAATCTTTAGAATTAATCATTCCAAAAAAGTTACCTTTTATAAAAGACTAAAAACTCCCTTTTATAAAAGACTAAAAACTCCAAACTAAGAATTTAAATTCTATAAATTAAATCATTATTTATTTTATTTTAATTACCTTAAAGAAATTGCATCCCCACAATTTTGATTCAGAGAAAAGTCTGTAATATAAACATATATGTATTCAAAAGTTCATTCTTTAAATTCAACCAAACACCACAAGAATAAAAAATTATTTTAACTCAATAATTCAATTTATAAAAATCAATATCTCATTCTTCCTTATTTTCTGATTTGAAAATAAGTTCACAATTATTTTAACTTTAAATTTCAAATTTTCATTTCAATGAATATAATAGCTTCTTATGGAAATTATTTATACCACATCTTATTTATATAAAAAGTTTCACACTATTTAATCCATAATTCAATGTTCCACACAAATGATTAAACTATAAATTAAACTATCTCTTTACTATTCAATTCAAAGAATTTGGAAGTTAAATTCATAGATAGAAGGATATTTTCAATTATTCTATTTTTCAAAAAAATTCCAATTAACTTCCATTTTAATTTAATATAAACCAGTTCCAAAAATTTGAAATATTTTCCTTCACTTGTCTGATTATATAAAATAATATTAAGCCATGAAATTTAGTGATTCATTTCTTCACCTGGCTACAAAGTTGATGACATGTAATATCAACATTGCCTCGCCATGCTCTCTACTTCTCAAAGTTTATTCAAATATTTTCCAAATTTCCAAATTAATTATTTCTTATGTCAAAATGTATAGTTCGATGTTTAGGAACTCCTATCGATAACACGACATTTCACATATCGATCATAATCCTTAAAATAATTCCGAACAAGTCAATACAATAATTAATCATAAGTTTTCCTTAGTTATATTTATTTTTTTATCACTAACATCCATGCATCCAATTTAAATAAATACAACCAAGCAATCAATTCCTAACAACCAATCAACAAAAACTAAATAGCCGCCTTTAGCGGAATAATTTAATTTCTAAAATTTCGCTGCGCAACTTTGATTATTCCTAGATCATTTAAAATTTTAAACTCATATACTCAATTTTTCCAAATTAATTCACTCCAATTTATCTCTTTAAAATTAATTTTTCAATAATCCAAAAATAAATTTCCAAACTTTAAAGGATTTTAACACATCACTTTCCAAAAGTTTATTATCACAATTTCCACCTTAACTAATTAAATTTAAATAAAATACGTCCCAAATGATTATCTAGATAATCATTTTATATTCCTATCCCTATATTGATAATTAATATAACTATCTACCACACACCCGAGGGGATACCACTCTAAGTCTCACTAGGTCTAGATTTGTGATATTATACACTATAATGTTCTGACTCAGCTCGAATACCAAATTATAATAATCCCGCTACGATACCCATATTATTAAACAACATTATAAATAATGTCGTCTAATAACCCGAAGAATACGGCTTGTAAGGGCGACCGAATGTGAATATGTCTTTAAACTAACACTGACACGTCATACTTACAGTTTACTTATTCTCTAGAATAAAATTTGACGTGTACAGTCTCAATTCAAAGTAATAAACACATTAGTTTCTCAGAATCAGAATAGTATATCATATAAACAGTAGTCATAGATCACAGCAGAATAATAAATCTCATATACATACACAAACTGAGAGTCTATCAATAATAAAACTCGACTCACCTAATATACATCCTGTACAAATCTCTAACTCAAATGTACATCTCATAATCAAGCACAAAATCTTAAATAAGATAAACTAAAAGTCAAAAAGGTTTATCTCTCTGCTAGCTCAACCATCCAAAGGTCAACCTGTTCTGTAACCTTAAAAGTCTCGGCCTGACCCGAGCATTAAAATAACACATGGATTAGAGTATCTCTAAATATCCAAAGATTAAGAACAAGATATAACACACGAATATATGACATATAAGTAAATCCAGATGTCCAAGGTATAATAAGTCATGAATTTATTTAACTCAGAATCCATCACAAGACACCAGAATACACACACACACACACACACACATATATTACAAATACATAATAGTAACAGAATCCAAGAGATCTTAATCCGTACTAACCGTAACGATCGTTCATATTAATCGCAATGATTGTACTCAAACCGTGGCAAAGAAACTAACAAAGGTATCATTCATACTGATCTGATACCAAGGATTGTACTCATACCATGAACATAGAATCATAACTAATCTCAAGGATAGTCTATACCGATTAAGAGGATCATGGCAACCATGACTCGAAGACTCTAGATTATTCATTTTTATAAATTTATAATCATAAAGAAATCCATGAGTATACCTCTTAAGGATCTATCGGTCCTACCGAACACCAAAAGAAGATTACTCCAAAGTGTCAAATACTATCATTTTAGTAATCATTGGAATTTAACCAAAACGCCCATACCGCCTATGAAAGTCAAGTATTTACTAGAAGCTATTGAATCTCACTCGTTACGGATACCACTGGAAAACCTGAACTATATTTTCTTAAGGAATTATCGGCCCCATGCCGAACACCAAAAGAGAACAAAACCCTAAAGTGTTAAATACTTTCCTAAAAGCAATCATAAGAATTCAACCAAAGCATCTCATACTACCAGGTGAAATTCAAGTAATCATTAATGGGTTAGTAAATTCCACTCAAACATTCTATTCAATGAGTTGTACCATATTCGATGAAGTGTTACTTGAGAGCATTTAAATCAATCAGTAACAGTAAGTCGATTATTAGGTGTTCCCCATATTATGGAATTAAGGTTCTCAAAATATTTTACCTCAAAAGCCAAAAGTCACACAAAATGCCAAAATAGAATATAAATAGCCAAAGGTTAAGTTCCACAAAGTCTAATAAGAATTTATAGTTTGAAAGACTTTATTTCGATACTTGCTTTCAAACCTCTTATTTAAAATCCATAAACTCATTTGTTTTTCAAATATATATATATATATCCCTAGATAAAATGACCCAAATTCCACTTTCAATATCAAAATACTTTCATATATATATTTGTTCCAAATTCATAAAACATTCATAATTCACTAATCATATTCCAAAGATCCTATATATAAGTAATTGTTTATTTTATCACATTATAATACTCATATTCCAAACACACAATGGTATTCCAATATTTATTTAAAACAAACTTAGATTTTATATTTCCAAAACCTCTATTCCAAAATCCATAACCATTTCTAAAAGCACTATAATATATATATGTATGTATGTATGTATGTATTCACTTTATAAAATCATTTATATAAAAAAATTGTATTGATACAATAGTTTAGTTAGAAATCGATATATTATAATAAATTTTCTTTTATAAAATTGCTTCAATCAAACTATATATATTAACTAGATTTAGAAAATAAACAACTTCATAAATCACTAGATTTACAAAATAAACAACTTCATAAATCACTAGATCAAAGAATCACTAATTCGGAGAAACAAAACTCATAAAATCAAAGAGCAAACTACCCGGAAATTCATCAGAACAAAACACAAAAACTCAGTTCAAAGCAACATAACAAGAAGGAGCGGCAAGCACCTGGAATTCATGTTCCAGGTGCAGACCGATCGACCGGTCACCTATGACGGGTTAACCGGGGGGATGCCTGGACGTGAATTCTAGGCGTCCAGAGCTTCCCACCATCGATGAGAAAACTCCAACATGTTTCCAGTACATCCCCGCGACTTCATCTCACACTGTACACTCAGGAATTCACATGCATTTAAATGATAATTGATCAAAGCAATAAGATATCAAAAAGAGGAGAAAATCCATTTACAGTAAACAACTTTTAACATAGAACATGTTGCAATCATAGGAATAATAATTTATACTTATAATTTCACAAATATGAATAAAATTCATAGGCATGCACAAAATAATTCAGAGATAAATTTTTGTGAGTAATTAACTTACCCTATATCCTTTGCTTCATAGCTAAAACAACTAATTACAACAGCTTCTTCCTTAATTCAACAAAAACCCTAAAGCAGTAATTACTCAAAAACATACAGCGGGTTACAACAATGATCAAAAATCGAATTTGATCCAAAAGCTGAAATAGAGTAAGAAGAAGCTATCTTGATTTTATCTGAATTTCTAAGAATTTCTCTAATTTGATTTCATTGATTTAGCCTAGCCTTTTCTTATGAATTTGAGAAGTTTTGGCTAACTTTTGCTTACTGCTGGTTGAAATGAGTGTACAGATGAAGATGAGAAGAAAATTATGGTTTGCTTTTTTAGTTTATGGGCTTGGGTTAAAACTAACCCATTAAGAAAATAAAAGGAATATATTTATTTTAACTAAGGCTTTTCACCCTTTCTTTTATTACCTTAAACCTTTTCATTCCTTTTTAATTTACATACTAATTTACTTTTTATTTTTCCATAATTGAAACAAAATCTCAATAATGCTTTCAAGTGATTTCGACACTTTGAAATTGCTAATTTTTCTATATTTCACAATTTTTTAGAATTAATCATTTCAAAACAAATTATCTTTTATAAAATACTACAAACTCCAACTAATGATTTAAATTCTACAAATTAAATTGCTATTTATTTTATTTTAATTAACTCAAAATCATGGTTGTTACACGCATTTTTGCACTTTGAAAGTTTTTTAAAACTATATTTTCAAATATTTTGAGAATTCTAAAAATAAAGGTTGAGTTTGAGTTAAAATTTATAAAAGTAGTTATAAATTTAATTCATTATCCTTTAGGATAATTAATATTGTTTTTAAATTTATAAATGATTGTAAATTGATTAATTATACCTTTGGGATAATTTATGTTGAGTTAAAATTTTATAAAAGAATTATTCCAACTATCTTTTAGGATGATTAACATTGCTTTTATTTTTGTTTTTTTGAAATGGTACTTTATATACAACAAATCACTGTGACAACATATGACATGTCAATAAACGTTGGAATCACGCTACGCAAGTTTCGAACTTATGACCTCTCGCACCAAAGCCAAATCACTTAACCACTCGGACAATAGTGCTTGCCTTGCTTTTAAAAATTAATAAAAGTATTTAAATTTATTTATTACTTTTTGGAATAATACACGTTGTTTTAAATGTTGTAAACGATAGTTCAAAAATGATAAAATAAATGAATGCTAAAAAATAATACTAGGTGTAAAGTGTTTTGGGGTTTAAAGTAAACAGTGTTTTAATGAAAAGTGCGTGTAGCCCATCTTTTTCATACACTTAGAAATATAATTTTTTCCCTTTAAAGGAATATATTTAAAGAGTACTTTTAAAATTCTTTTTACAAATATTTATGTTGTGAAAGTCAAGCACAAGTATGAATCAAATGTTTGAATCTTGATTTGTTTGTTGGTGACAAGTGTATGTGATCTAATTTCCATATACAATCATGTTAGTTCCTGAGATGATGGTTTTGATAACAACAACCTTAGGACTTGTTATAAAATGTAAATACTAATATTCTTGTCAAGATATATATGTATATGCTGGGTGTATATGCTGGTACTAAGAATGAAGACTGTACAATATAGAGATTCAAGACTGATGAATTCAAGATTGAAGAAATCACAACTGAAGACTCATGAGTATCAAGAGTTCAAGAGTTCAAGATATTAAGATAAGTAATAGAGTCTAGATTTATGTTAAAACTTCATAATAGCACTAAAATCTGTATTCGGATTTTAATTGTGGAATGGAATCCACCTTCTTGCTTTAATAGTGGGATGGAACCCACAACCTCTTTAGTGGGATGGAACCCACAACCTTCTCTAGTGGAATGGAATCCACGAAATATTCAAAATAATTTATTTTAACTATTTATCCAAAAACTATCTTTTTAAAAGTCATATCTTGTTTTTTAACTATCTCTTGATTTTAATTTTTAGCTTTAAATCTAAAAAATATATTTTAAAGAAGTCTATACTTAGTTTTTAATATTACTTTTATATTATATATTATATATTTTAAGATTACTTTCTAGAACTCTTTTATAAGTTTAAACTATATTCAAAATGGTTTACAAAGATAAAAAATTGTTTTGACAATTTTTAGAATAGAAATCATTTTAAAGCAAAATCAATTTTCAAAAATAACATAGGCATGTCGACATCCCTATACCTCCTATGTCGACATGGTAGCCATAGATTTCAAATTTCAAATTTTCAAAAGAAGTGTCTATTTGTCATAACCTTTCGTGAATGGACATGACTGTTGTTCTTCTATATATACCAATTGTTTTCGATGAATTTTAGGTTAGTTTTTCTTCATTTCTCCACTCCTTCTTCTCCACTCAAATATTCTCTTATATTTCAAATGTTTTAACAAAACTCTGCCAAAATCCTAAGTGAATCAAACTCGATCGTCTCTAGTTTGATTCTCTACCACTCTCTCTCAAAGATCTCAGTGTTATTCAGAGTTATAGGAATATTTGTAATCAAAGATCGAAAGATCGAAGTGTATAAAGTCTCTCTCTATCAAAGTGTGATTGGAAATGGTGTGATTGTGGCCCGTAAATCAACTAGGTGTGATTGTAGCCCGTAAATCAATTATGTGATCTTGTAGCCTGGTTAGATCAAGAGAGTTTGCCCTACTCGAAGACGGGACGGTGTATCTCATGGCCTTGAAATCGAGGTTGTAATATTGACATTATATTTGAAAAGAAATCTGCACGAGAAATTGTGTGGGACTAGATGTAGGGTAACTCCGAACCAGTATAAAATTCCGGGGTGTTCTTTCCTTTACTGCTTTTATTTACTATTTTCCTCTGTGTCTGGTTCTGTAATTGTCTCTGTGTTTGTGAAATGTATCTATTTGGGTTTAATTTGAAAAGATTTCAAAACGAATCATAAAATTAATTAAACACTATTCACCCCCCCTCTAGTGTTAGTTCTGCCTTAAGATGCATAATTCACATTTCCAACATTTGGTATCAGAGCAAGGTTTTCAAAGTTATCATAATTTGAATTTTAAAAAAGTTTAAAATGGCAATTTTTGGAGATTCTGTTAACACTAGTTCAAAACTGTTCAAATCATCATTATCTCATAAGTCTGCATATTGTTATTATAGAAAATCAAGTTATCTACCGAATTGGTGTGTTGTGCAGGAACAGATGTATTACATGGCTTTTGAAGAATCAACACTCAATGGACAAATGATGCAAATCAAGAAAAATAAATGGATACTTGATAGTGGATGTTCAAGACACATGACTAGTAATCCGAAGATACTGAATGACATAATTTATGAAGATGGAGGACTGGTCAACTTTGGAGACAATTCAAAAGGATATGTGATTGGCATCGGCAATGTTGGTAACTCTAAAACTCCTACTATCTCTGATGTTTTGTTAGTTAGGAATCTAAAACACAACTTACTTAGCATAAGTCAACTATGTGACAAGGGCTACAAAATTAAATTTGAAAAGGATAAGTGTCACATCGAAGATAATAAATCAAATATTATCTTTGAAGGAATTAGGAAGAAAAATATTTATATTCTCAGTATGAAAATCTCAAATGATAACCTATGTCTTTTGGCTAATACAAGTGACCCTTGGATTTGGCATAAAAGATTTGGGCATTTGAATTTCAAACTCTTATCTAAACTTCAAATCTTGATCTACTAAGAGGTCTTCCTAAAATGGATTTTAAAGTAAATAGTATATGTGATGCTTGTCAATTAGGAAAACTTAGAAAGAGTTCATTCAAATTGAAAGATATGATTTCAACTTCAAAACCTCTTGAGTTACTTCATTTTGATCTGTTTGGTCCATCTCAAATTCAGTCAATAAATGACATTAAATATGTTTTTGTAATTGTAGATGATATCTCTAGATTTATATGGATAATTTTTCTGAAACATAAAAGTGATGCTTTTGATTTATTTAAACTTTCGCAAAAAGAATTCAAAATCAACTTTCTTTAAAAAAATCAAAACTATTCGTAGTGATAACGGTGGAGAATTTGAAAATGAAAATTTTGAGAATTTCTGTAATAAAAAAGGAATAACTCATAATTTTTCCTTTCCAAGAACTCTACAACAAAATGGAGTAGTAGTGCGTAAAAATAGGACGATTCAAGAGTGTGCAAGAACTATGCTTTTAGATAGTAAATTACCAAGAAATGTTTGGGCTGAAGCAGTCGCTGGAGCTTGTTACATTTTGAATAGGATTTTAATTAGACCTCTAACCGATAAAACACCATATGAACTTCTTTTCAATAAGAAACCAAAGGTGTCTTATTTTAAATTTTTGGAAGTAAATGCTTTATTCTAAATACAAAGGACAATTTGGATAAATTTGATCCTAAATCTGACAAAGGAATCTTTATCGGATATTCTAACAAAAGTAAAGCATATAGAGTTTTCAATTTAAAAGCTAACACCATTGAAGAAATAATGCATGTTTCTTTTATGAAAATTTCAAAGATTTTGTTCAAATAAATGATGAAGATGATTTTGTTACTTTAAATAATGAATCAAATGAAACAAATTGTGAAACTGTTCATCCAAATAAAAGGATCAGGCTTTTAAAAGATCATCTTATAGAAAATATACTAGAAAATATTGAATCTGTTGTTAGAACTAGAAATCAACTAAACAAGATGAGTAATGTAGCTTTTATATCAACTACTGAACCCAAAAATCCAAAGGAAGCATCATTTGATGATTCATGGATTCTTGCTATGCAAGAAGAACTGAATCAATTCACCAGAAATGATGTATGGGAACTTGTTCCTAGACCTGAGGACAAAACTATAATAAGAACTAAATGGGTTTATAAAAATAAAATGAATGAACAAGGTAAGGTCGTTAGAAATAAAGCTCAGTTAGTCGTGCAAGGTTATTGTCAAGAAGAAGGAATAGACTTTGATGAAACCTTTGCACCCGCAGCAAGATTAGAAGCCATTAGAATTCTACTTGCTTTTGCAAACCACAATAATTTCAAATTATTTCAAATGGATGTCAAAAGTGCCTTTTTAAATGATTTTGTTAAAGATGATGTTTACGTCGAACAACCTTCACTTTTTGAAGAAGAAAAGTTTTCAAATCATGTTTACAAATTAAAGAAAGCTTTATATGGTCTGAAACAAGCTCTTAAAGGCTGGTATGACAGACTAAGATCTTACTTATTACAATAAAATTTTGAAATTGGTAGAGTAGATAGTACTCTTTTTATTAAAAGAAACAAAAATGATATCCAACTAGTAAAGATTTATGTAGATAATATCATTTTTGGATCAACAAACAATGAAATAAACAAAGAGTTTTCTGAAATAATGACAAAAGAGTTTGAGATGAGTCATATGGGTGAACTTACTTTCTTTTTAGGATTGCAAATAAAACAATTAGATAGTGGTATTTTCATTAGTCAAGAAAAGTATGCTAGGGATCTAGTTAGTAAGTTTGGTATGACCACTGCGGGTGGAAAATCTACTCCTATGGCAACCAATAAAGCATGGAATAAAGAAGATATGTCAAAAGATGTTGATTAAAAACTATACAGGGGACAGATTGGATCGCTACTCTATATAACTGTGAGTAGGCCTGATATCATGTATAGTGTTTGTCTCTGTGCAAGATACCAATCTCAACCCAAAGAAACCCATTTAAAAGCTGTTAAACGTATCCTAAGATATGTTAAATGCACTTTAGACTATGGCCTATTTTATCCTAAAAATGATTCATTTGATTAATCTCATATTATGATGCTGACTATGCTAGTTGTAAATCAGACCGAAAATGTACACGCAGAATTTGTTACTTTTTAGGACATTCTCTGGTTTTCTGGTTTAGTAAAAAGCAAAATACTGTCTCACTATCAACAACTGAAGCAGAATATATCTCTGCTGCTTTGGCTTGTTCTCAAGTTATCTATATGCAACAGACGCTAAAGGATTTTGTATTAAATATTTCAAAATCACCAATTTATTGTGACAATACAAGTGCAATAAATTTATCCAAAAATCCTACTCATCATGCCAGAACCAAACATATTGATATCAGACATCATTTTTTCAGAGATAATATAAGTAAAGAGATTATTTCTCTTAAATTTATCAACACTGAGAATCAAATAGCTGATATTCTGACCAAACCCTTCAATCAATCAACCTTTACTAAATTAAGAAGAGAACTAAGTATTTGTTCTATAACTGAGATATAGAATACAGATATAGTAACATATATATTTAAATAAATAGAGAAAAACAAAATTTTCAAGGACTCTCGTTAGATTGTTATTATATTAATGTTTTTATATTTTGTGTACTTGTATATATTTGTGTCTATGTTTCATATATATGTGTAATGTAACATCATATATAATGAAATTAGATTTATGTTTCGCTTATTATACTTCGTTATTAGCATTTAGTTCCATAGTATTAGTTTAAGGGGGAGTTATGTAGTTTAGGCTTAGTTTTTGTTGATGACAAAGGGGAGAATTATAAAATAGGATAGTTAGGTTATTAGTTAGGCTTAGATTAATGGGAAGTTAGTAGATTAAGGGGGAGTTGTTGAAATAAGGAGGAGTCGGAGTAGAATCGAAATTTGTTGGAGTAGATTTTATAAACAAAGGTTGTCATCATCAAAAAGTGGGAGATTGTTAGTTCCTGAGATGATGGTTTTGATGACAACAACCTTAGGACTTGTTAAAAATATAAACACTAATATTCTTGTCTAGATATATATGTATATGCAGGGTATATATATGTAGGTACTGAGAATGAAGACTGTACAGTATAGAGATTCAAGACTGATGAATTCAAGAATGAAGAAATCACGACTGAAGACTCATGAGTATCAAGAGTTCAAGGTATCAAGATAAGTAATAGAGTCTAGATTTATGTTAAAACTTCATAATAGCGCTAAAATCTTTATTCGGATTTTAATTGTGGAATGGAATCCACCTTCTCGCTTTAATAGTAGGATGGAACCCACAACCTCTTTAGTGCGATGGAACCCATGACCTTCTCTAGTGGAATGGAATCCACGAAATATTCAAAATAATTTATATTAACTATTTTTCCAAAAACTATCTTTTTAAAAGTCATCTCTTATTTTTTAAACTATCTCTTGATTTTAATATTTTAGCTTTAAATCTAAAAAATATATTTTAAAAAAGTCTATACTTAGTTTTTAATATTACTTTTATATTATCGATTATATATTTTAAGATTACTTTCTAGAACTCTTTTATAAGTTTAAATTATATTCAAAATGGTTTACAAAGTTTAGAAATTGTTTTGACAAGTTTTAGAATAGAAATCATTTTAAAGCAAAATCAATTTTCAAAAATAACATAGGCATGTCGACATCCCAATACCCCCCATGTCGACATGGAAGCCGTAGATTTCAAATTTCAAATTTTCAAAAGAAGTGTCTATTCGTCATAAACTTTCGCGAATGGACTTGACTGTTGTTCTTCTATATACACCAGTTGTTTTCAATGAATTTTAAGTTAGTTTTTCTTCATTTCTTCACTCTTCTTCTCTACTCAAATATTCTCTTATATTTCAAATGTTTTAACAAAACTTTGCTAAAATCCTAAGTGAACAAACTCGATCGTCTCTAGTTTGATTCTCTTCCACTCTCTCTCAAAGATCTCAGAGTTATAGGATCATTTGTAATCAAAGATCGAAAGATCGAAATGTATCGAGTCTCTCTCTATCAAAGTGTGATTGGAAATGGTGTGATTGTGGCCCGTAAATCAATTGGATGTGATTGTAGCCCGTAAATCAATTAGGTGATCTTGTAGCCTAGTTAAATCAAGAGAGTTTGCCTTGGACTCTGAGACAGGAGGGTGTATCTCGTGGCCTTGAAATCGAGGTTGTAATATCGACATTATATTTGAAAATAAATTTGCCCAAAAAATTGTGTGGGACTGGATGTAGGGTAACTCTAAACCAGTATAAAATTCCGGTGTATTCTTTCCTTTACTGCTTTTATTTACTATTTGCATCTGTGTCTGGTTCTGTGATTGTCTCTATGTTTGTGAAGTGTATCTGTTTGGGTTTAATTTGAAAATATTTCAAAAAGATTCATAAAATTAATTAAACACTATTCACCCCCCCCCCCTCTAGTGTTAATTCTGCCTTAAGATCCGTAATCTGCATTTCCAATAAATCATTCGTTTACTTTCGATAGTGGATTTCTCAACTATTGATTTTGATATCATTCCTTGTGCTTCGTCAATCTAGATGATTTGTCGCTCACTTTGAGCGTTGGTATCCAATACCATGGAAACTAAAATTAGAGCACGAGTGGAAGCCAAGCCATGTGGGTCGCACCCATTGGGGTATATTTACATTTATCTAGTGAAGTCGATAGCATGCATGCATTGATGTGAGTATATTCAGATGCCTGTGGATATAATAGGGTCTAGCTTGGAAGTTCCCAAGAGTGTTGCGCATGAGGCATGGGCTCTAAAGTATATTTTATCTAGTGGTATACTTTCGGTGTAGGGGGGAGCACCCTCCTAGTTACGTTGGATAAATTCATTTTCCTTGTTTCGATTCGAACTTTGGAATTAATCTTTTCTTCTTTAGGTTTCGTCAATCCAAGACGATTTGTTGCTCATTTAAGTGTTGCTATCCTTTGTCGGAAATGACTAAAACCAAAGCGCAAGTATGGACCAAGTTTTGTGGTATTATTCCCATTAGTGTGTCTTCACATCTACTCTAGATTAGATTTGTTGTATGCTTCAGAGATGTGAAATACTCGGATTCTCAGTAACCGTTGGCGGGGTCCGTCTTGGAGTTCCTAAGAGCCATAGTAGTTCTCAAGTATATTTCTAGGGGTATACTTTCGGTGAGGAGGGGAGCACCCTCCTAGCCATTTGTTGGAAAATTCCTTTCCCTGTTGTTGATTCCAATTCTTTTGAATTGTTTTTCTTAATTACATCTAGAAGCGGCTAGAACGACTTTCGATGTTTAATTATGTGTATCCATTCTTTAAGTTTGGACTTTTGATCTAATATGTGTACATCCTTTCTTGTTTGAATTGTGTTTTGATTGTTTCCTATTTCTTCATATGGAAGTTATTCTTATGAGGTAAAAATCCTTCCGTCTTTAGCGGCCTGGTCTCACAGAATTAGTAAATGTTAACCTTATTATTTGAGTTTTCTGACGTTGGTTTTCCAAATTGACCCGGGTGTTATTTTTTTTTATAATGCTTGGTTCGACCGATTATTTTTCCAGTTGTCGTTGGTGGGATGTGGAGCTCATGGACTAGAGCTGGATATTAACATATCTTAACACTTTTATTTTTCGCTATATAATTTATACTTATCGGCAATTGTAACGTCAGAAATTTATAACTGCCCAGCTAATAAGATTTGTTTTTAACTTTGATGTACCTTATATCTTGGAGTGACAGTTAATACTGTCTATATTATATCATATGTTATTGATTCTACTGTGAGATTATGTTCATCCTATTCTTTTTTATGTTGTTCTTCTTATTTTACCCTAACAATATGTGTTTCCGATGATTGGATGTTCGGTATTTTAATACCGTGGATGTATTTGGCATCGACTTTTGATAGTCGAAAAGGCGGGTCGTTACAACTTCCGTTGTGTCGGGCTCACACACTTCATTAAGCATGAGTCAGTGCTACGCATCCACCGTAGAACTTTCTGTGAGTGCCATTTGCAACATAATGCCCCCAATCTAATAGTCGACCCTTGTTGGGTAAATAACAATTACCCAAACCCACAACGTCCTAGCGTTGTCTTATAGGGACTAGCTTCCCCACTACTCCTAATACTCATTTGTATATAATATATGAACAATTAACTATAAACTAAAACATGGGCCTTAAGCCGAGGTTCAACTTGTGCTTTAAAACGCCTACCAGTTGACCGCTATACCCTAGGTGGTCGACCGCTTAGGTAGCACGGTCTACCGATCGGTGTGTAAAATTTAGGGTTTTTGATCCTTTTTATTAATTAGTCGCTTTTTATTAATTACTTTGTACTGTCGATCATTCTTAAACATCACTAAAATTTCGGTTTTAAGTTTAACAGTTTTTGGTGAACTCTAAGTGATATCTATCCAATTCCTAACCAATTTGCATTTACAATAATTAGTTTTCACCTATGGTTAACCTCAATAATATCAAGTTAAATTAATGAATTATAAGGATTTCTACTTGATTGAAAAAATGGTTTGATCTAGGTTAGTTTCTATTTAACAGGTTTGCATCAATTTAATTTATTATCAAATCTCAGTTATAAACCATATGATCTATAATTTAGTTACTAATATCCTAGATCAGATAGTGTAAATTAAAATTAATTACAAATAATCTTATTAAAATGTTCTCACTCACCTTGGATCCAAGCTTTATCCTTCTTCTCCATTCGAAAATCAACACTCGATAGCTTGCCCTTCTTTGATCTGATCTCCTTGTATTCTTTTTAGTTTATAAAAATTTAGAGAATTTAATAAGTGGAGGAGAAGAGATTTTGCCAAAGTTTCGGTATATAGAAAATTTCTAATGGATTAGGGTTTAGGTTAGTCTGTATTTATAGGGGATTTAGATTAGTCTGCCATTTGATTAACCCTAGAGAATATTAGATTTCATTCACCACATTCAAAATTACTTTAGGGCCAAGTTAAATTATTTCGTTCAAATCAAACCATCAAATGGTCACTTAGGTTCACGATTTATATCGTCAATCGATCAACTACTACCTGTTGACTGGCGGACCCCAAGGTTCGACCGTTGGACTTATTTATTTTGGGAAAGTTTTATTATTTAATTTATTTTGTTTTCAACTTTTAAAACATTCATAACTTTTTCATACTGACCTCGATTTCAAAGTGTTATATATGAAAATTGTCTAGAAAATTGCTACGAACGCAATGGTTAGTTTCATATCCAAATTCGGACATTTGTGAAAATTATGTTTTTGCATTTATTATACTTAAATTTAATTCTTTCTTAAATTTCTCTGCTTAAATTTTTTAGTGTGTTACATAATCCGTGAGGAAAAATGTTTTTTTAATTAAAAATAATTTATATATGATACATACATACATACATACATATATATATATATGTAATTACTTATATATATATATGTAAATTTAAATATTAATAATAAAATTATATATATATATATATATATATATTGAATTTGTGTGTGTGTGTATTGCAACATTGCTCTTGGCCTAGAATTTTTTTGGAAAATAACAGATGTTTATTATTTAATTTTAAAATCCGTATGAAAATGTTTAAATAAATAAAACAATTGGATTTTTTTTCAAAAAAAAATAAACAATATTTTATACTAAATTTTAGGCTAAAATTTTATATTATTATAAACATATGTATATGTATTTTATTTGTATAATCAATTTTAAACTAAATAAATAATTACTTTCATAAATATATATATACATACAAAATTAAATTTTTTAATTGCAGAAATCATTGTGCATATAAATGAACATACATAAAATTTAAAATATACATTGTATTATGTCATTCTTTTAATTTAGATTTTAATTAAATTAAAATCATTTTTAATATTGTTTGATTTTCAAATTTTTTTTAAAGTTTGGCCATGAACACTTATAAACATACATATACAAGTTTGTTTTTATTATATATATGCGCACATATATACAACCATTAATATGTGACAATACATTGATATACCGATTCATTATATTTCTAACTAACCGACATGTTATACAATAATTAAATAAGCATCTATATATGTTAATAAAAAAGAAATGCACCTTTCACCAAAGTCTAGAATTCACACCTTGAAATGATGAATTAAACTCCTTAAATCTAGTTTTAAGTCCAGAAGTTGCTAGCTTCCGAACAGCTATACCACCAACGATTGAATTAGATTTGATTTGTATATAAGATGCTTGAAAATTTGAGGAGAGTGGGGGGTCGATTTTGACCAGTAAAGCGAAGGTATGGAGGCTCTCTAAAAGTCTATGAAACGTGTGGGTTAGAGATAATTAAATAACGAGATCCTAAGGAGTAAAATAAGGATCTAGATCCTCATTTTTCTAAAACCAAATCTCCTCTTTTTTTAATTCAAATTCCAACAATCATTAGCCATCAATATGTCGGTCTACCTTTGCCTATCCCACTCGAAAATAACAAGCTCATTTTGGGCCTCAAAATCGCTTCAAGCCCGAATAATATTTATTGCATTTAAATCCAATTCAAAGGCATAACGATATCATATATCGATTAATGTTATATAACTATTATGCATACTATTTATTATTGTTCAATATACATAATAAAATTTTATAATTAATATTTCATAAATATAAATCAATTTAATTAATTTATAATAATTATAAATCAATTGAATAATACAATAATTAATTAAAGTGTTAATGAATTAAATTAACTTAATAAGATTTACTTAATATAATGTTATACATAAAATATTATATAAGTTAAATAAAGTATAAAAGTTATATAATAATAAAACTTCTATAATATAAATATATAAACTAAAGGTGGAACATTAAAAAATCCTAAATAGACTTAAGGAATACGTACATACGTAAAAATACATATATCGTAATTTATGATGTGTTTGACACTTAAATCACGATGGTATTTCATAAGAATAAATTGGTCCATAAGTCGATATCACTCAATATAATATATTAATAGATTACTTGCATACTCCTTGGTTGTTGAGCTTTCCTCAAGCTAGGAATTTTATGTGTAGTACTATTAATATATAGACTAAATGAGGCAAGATACTTATACGTTTGTTAAGCTTTCCTTAAGGTATGCATATTATACTTAGGCCGTTGCGAAATGGTGGGTATAAGTGAATAATCTCTTATTACTTCTTGAGCTTTTCTCAAGGTAAAAATGAGATTAGGATAAGGAACCACGGGTTAGGAGTTGTATATGATACAACCGATAAGGAATTATCCATTATATATAGGAGTATGATTTATTGAACTTTCCTCAAGGTCAGAATCCCAAGATATATGAATCATAACACCTACCAATGAAGTCGAAAGACTTCTTTGTTTCATCTTAGGGTTTAGAGAAACATAAAAGACCAGTGGAAGGCTTATTAGAAAAATGAAATGGTAACATTTAACCTGTCTAATATTGTAAGAACATCTGCTGTATAATGTTATAATAATGCACAGTGATAAATTTGTGCAATTAATATAATTGATAAAATGTTTATCAATTAAAATATACGAATGAACTGAATTAATATTGAAAATAGAAATATAAAATATACTTAACCATAAATTTTTGCATGCTGACCCATGCAAGCGTCTTTTTATGCAATCACTAAATATGTTCATCGGTCACTTGCAAGTTTACTTGCCCGAGACGGTCTATTGTCTTCGATGAGTTTCGAACTCTAAAAGCAATACAAGAAAATGAATATTTGATCCATATCTGATCACATGTAAATGTTATATGGTGAACTGTATAAATTCGAAAATGTACGAAATCTCAATGAAGTAGTTCATTGAAATAAGAAAGTAAACTATAGTGTGAGATCATGTATTCAATATGATTAATTACAATAATGGTCTTGTTGTGTTAAATGTAACACTGGACCAAAAGCTACAAAATAGATCTAAGAATTCGATTACTAAAATAATATAGTTTGTTCAATTTACATAAAGTGCAATTTATTTGATATCTTTAAAAGTTAAGGATGACCAAATGCACTTTTATAAAGAATTGTTTATGATATTGTAGTAAGAATTCCCTTTGAATGGTTCGACCACTTAGAAAGGAAATCGAATGTATAAGAGTGAATGTAACCAAATGCACGGTTGGGATGAAGAGAGTGAATGGTCATTTCTATTTTATAAAGAAATTTGGATATAAGAATTGTAAAATAATAATAGATACTAAATATTGGAATGAGAAATATGATTACTGTTGCAAAAGTATTTCACATAGAAAATTGTTTTTTATTATATTTATTTCTTTGAATTTAAGGTACTTGATCTGAAAATTCTTGACTGTAAAACAGTCATAGTAAATGAAATAAATAACCTATATTAAGTGGTTGAATAAAGCTTCATATTTCGTACGCTATTATAGTAATGAAGGAAATAGTGGGACCATGTCATATTACACTTACTGGTCACATCTAGTCACTCGTAAAACATACCAAAAATTGTTTATGAAATAATTATTATTTTTCAACGTTGACTAAAAAATAGACATAGTTTTATTTCAATATGAATATTATGAATATTTGTTATAAAATAAAATTATAGCATTAGCACTACTAGAAAAGTAGACTTTTATAATGCAAATAGATAATGCTTTATTCTATTATGCTATTATTTGTTTTAATTTCTCTTATTGGACTCGCTGATTTGTAAGTTAACGCTATTTACCAGAGCTAGCTCCCCAATTATTTTCATTCTCGCTTTCGTGATAATTCATTCCCTCCCAAAAACCCTAATCTAATCCAACTTTTCACCAAAATTAAGTAGCTTTCCCCTCCTTGCCCTCGCAATCTTCATCAAAATCTCCTGCAACCCATCCATCTCTACCTTCATCACCACCTCCTCCAGCTTCCCTTCCATCCACGTCGTAGAATCCATGGTCTCCTCCATCGCATAACTTCGTTGTTGCCTGAATCTCATTGTCGTAGGTATGTCTTCGAGTGATTTTGTATTATTATGAAAATTTTAAAGTTATGTTCTTCATATATGACCATTTATTTATTTTCTAGTAGATATTTGCACTGTTAGCATAATCTGCTTATGGTCACTGGTAACCTTTGTGTCATTTAGCAAATGTGCATTTACTAGTTACACATGAAAGCAATAATAGCTGCAGTATTGTACTATAATTTAATGTCGAAATGAATGCAGAAGCAATATTCGTTAGTTCTGTAGATTCGTATCAAATCGTAGCTTTTATTGATGCTGCTAAGTTGTTTTTAATTTAACGCTATTGTTCGAAAATGCTTGTCTTTTTATGGAAGATATTAAGACCCGCCAAAATTGTTTGTACAAAACATTCAGGGCAGTCCATACAAGTGTATCCTTATGTGTGGTTTCTATTATAGCATTGATAGGTTGAATTTTATTAATGAAATTTACTCTGAATTGACTTATTTTTAACATGTAAAGTCAAAATAAATAAGAACTAAATGTAAATTGGAAACATGTGGACATTTTGTGCCTTCCAATTCAAGCTGTTTTGGTCTGAATTCAAAATCAATGCAGCAAGGAGAGTTTGGTATCATGTTAAAGCAACTTGAAATGTTTCTGCTAGTCAATAGCAGGTTTAGGTCATAGATACTTTTTTAATACATTTATTTTGAGTAAGGTTATCTTTCCAAGTGAACTTATTAAACGGGTTCATAGTAAGTATGGTGTGAACTTGGTTCCTCTTTTCTTGGGTAATAAGTATTATATCATATATTATTTTGAGAAAATAAAACCCGAAGGTCGATCCCATCCCTGTTTGAGGAGTTTCCAACCATGACTCCTTTCGGCGAAGACAACTTTATATCATATTTGTTTTTAATACATTATACTAAACCTTAGACTCGAAAGAGTATCCGAACGATGTATTTATGGACAACACCATTCTTTTTTGAGTTAGGTACTTGGTTTATTTTGTGGCTTGTAGATTAAATATTATTTCATCCTTAATGGAAATACTCCAAATTTGTAGTACTGTGCAGTTTATTCCTTTGAAGCCATGGTTAGGTACCTTCTTTTGATTTCTTCTGATTTCACGCTTTCATCGTTTGCATTCTCTACATGCTTACCCTTATTTCTATCCTCTGTAAAATTTGAAATATCTACCTTTGATAATTGTTTTAATCGCGTCCTATAATGAGGTTCAGAAATGAGGTTCTAGTGTAAGATATGTGAATCTGTGATTCACTTTAAGAATAGTTACCCAATTAATGACTGTTGTGGATCACATCTAATTATTAATATAGAACTTTATCTCTGACCCATCTGGCATTATTTCTCAATTAGCTTTGTACGTTGGACACACTTTAAAATATTGTCAAAATTTCTCTTACAAAAATAGTCTATTTTACCAAAATTCATTTCTTGACATCAGTCAAGATAATTGGGAACTGGAAAATTTAAAGAACCCGTATTACCCTCCAATCCAAGTTTTGCTCTCAAGTTTAGACTAAATTCAAGAACATAATCAAAGAAATTCTCCATGTTGGATGGAATGGTTTGGGAATTATGAACGGCTATGATAACCGACCCTTATATAAGATATTATCCAAGAAGCGAGGAATATCTGAGCATGTATTTGTGAACCTCCTCTTTGTCAATATACACGTTAACCTACTTAAGTAGCCACTAAATCTTATCCATTCATTTACTTTTACGTCTATAAAAATTTGAAATTGGTAACATCTGCATCTGGATAACTTAAGTAAATTATCTTTGTTTTCCCTAATACATATTGAACTTATAAAAAAGTGTGGCATGTGTAAATTTGAAAGTATGAAATAATAATAAAAGGAGGTGATCAAGAATTGGCCAAATTGTAGAATCTATGAAACTAATGTAATATTAGACAAAGATGGGAAAATCATTAAATCATTTAATGTGACAAGTGTAAGATGATTGATAGAAAAGGGAGATGGATGGCTAAACACATTGGTGTAATGAATCTTGTTATTTGCTCAGTTTTCATCTCAAGAACAATTGATATTATCATTGTTTCAATTCTCCACTAGCTATTATGTGGAGCATATGGACATATTCCATACAAATTTTTATCATTTCACTGTATTTTATAAGTTCAGCATTAATTACTGTATTGTTTTGTCAAAAATAAATAAATTACTATACTGTTTTTTTCTAGTTATCTTATTCCAGTCTTAGATTTTCTTTTGCCTTTGTACTTGAATGCTAGATTTCATAAAAGAGATATTTTTGTTGTAGTATTATAGCATTTTGTAATTTGACATTGTCTTCGGATATTTGCATGTGGCCTCTAAATGTCATCCAAAATTGAAAGATGATCAGGTAAAAACATTCATCACTAAATAAATGATTTGCATTGGTTTTTTCATGTGTTAGGAGATTCATTATGGTACAGATAAGTGTTTGAACATGCATATGTTTACTGGTCAAATAAAAGCGGTTAAAATATTGTTCAAACCCTTTACAAAAAACATTTAATACATCCATTTCTTAAAAAAGGCAGTATTATATAAAGCCTAAAGGCATATGTTTGAATGTGCATTTGATCATCTTTACTAAATTTACTTGAGTTCAATATGAGCTGCCACTAAATTTACTTGAATTCAATATGAGTTCCACAATTAATGAATGAATTTTTTTTTCATGCATTCAAATGTAAGGATCAAATTTACAATGTATTTCCTTGCACCCAACACGTGCTAATTTATAATTGAATCCTTAGACCTTAGTGAATTTCAACCATCAAGAACCTTCCTTCACATACACAGTTAGCATGTATGAGACCTTGCATCGCTTGGGATGGTATCAGTCCCCATCAAATAAACAAATCAACTTTTTGTATGAATATTACTAGTATATTTTCACATGTGTAAACTGATCATCATGTTGATATGCCATGGTTTATATGTAATCGATTCATTGGGTTAACAAGCAATACCCTTCTCTACTTTAAGATAAATACTACGATTAACTTGATTTGAATTCGTTTAGCATAGAGGGTACTGGTGCACTGTGATAATCCAAAAACTCAATAGATAATGATGGATAAAATCATGCAAAACGTTTGCTTGCTAGCACAAGACCGATATGGTAATTATGTTGTTCAGGTATGTAAATAATTTTCCCAACTATATTGTTAAGTACTGTATTTTCAAGGGTATGATATGAATGAATTTTTTTCAGCTGCATTTCTATGAAATATGATGGTTGATATACATGAAGTGTTTTTTAGCAAATGTGGAGTTTGCTGTGAATTTCCGGTTCAGTTTCATAGTAGTATATTTTGATTAGATTTAACTTCAAATTTTATATAGAAAATGAATTTGCCTATTATTTCCCTTAAGTTTTAATGTTTTTTCTTGAGTTACAGAGTACAGAAGAATAGTTTCAGTGTAGATACAAGACAACATTTGTATTTAGGAGAGATAGAATTGGTGGGATAAATTATACATTGTTTGAATGATTGATTTAATGCCATTACTGTTTGAGAAAATCTGAAATTTATGTTGATGGCATATAGAAATGCATAATGATGATCTATTGGCTGTTTATTACCATTCAAAATATATTTGCCTTATAATATATTAGAAGTTTGTGCTATTAAATTTAGCGTAGGTTAATTATAATAGTATTCGATGATGAAAATAAATAATACTAGTTTAAAAACTAAGGCAACTTATTGATTAAAAGAGTAATAATGAAAGAAAGGAGCCAGCTAGAACAAAGGAGAGAGTGAAAAGTAAATAGTAAAGCAGAAGGATAAATAACAAAGGAATTGAAAGAAGAAGTGAGAATATGATTCAAAAAGTTGGAAAGAAGAAAGCGACAAAAAACGAAGAGGAATTGAATGGATTGGTGCAGTGATATCAGTGCATTCAGACATGGAAGAGAGTCGAAGAGAAAAGGTCTGTGAGTAACCTGGAATTATAAAATATCAATTCAAAGTATAATAATGCAAGCGAATTGGCATGTATATCTGAAGCCCTAGAATGTATAATAAATATTCATAGAATGGAGCTACCTATACTTATATTTAAATACACACATCATATGTACATCGTTTATCTTAATGGTTATGCTCCTTTGATAGAAATATGATATCATGGTAAATACCGACCTGTCTAATGATGTGAAACACAGTTGTACAAAGATTTATGGTAAAAAAATGATATTCATTGATCTAATATTCTGAATAACAGTGATAACTGATAGGTTTCGTACTTTTTTCTTCAAAAAGGCAATTGCTTCGGCATTGAAGGATCATGACACTGAAAACTCCCAAGAAGCTTTATGAGTATTGGATATTATTATTAGGAAACATGCGGCTAAGAAGTAATATATCTTATTGGATACTTTAATTTTGATCCTAGTGCACATATAATCAAACTTTAGGGCTGTTTTCTTAAATGTGTACATATATTCTTCGTAGGGTTTGTTTGTTGGTCTGCCAGTCGTTTTCCATAACAACCCTTCTAACTTTACTGATAATGGAGGTAGAGTCATGGGTTGTAGAGGCTTCCATTCTAGTTTCAGAACAGCTCAAGGAGGGCTCTAATTAAACATAGGTGATTTATTTGTTTAATATTTTCATGATTTCTCTGCAATATTATTTACCGACGTTTATCTTGTGGACTGAATTTTCTATTGTTTCTGCTTTCAAAAATATTGGTTTGCAGATGTCTCAGCAACTATGATAGTTAGACTTGGTCCGGTCAATGATTTTCTTATCGCAAATCAGAATACAAGGAATCCTTTCACATTGGATTGGGCAAAAGTAAGTTAATTTTGATTTAAGTGCCATGAAAAAATTGCTTGAAGGCATTTTGTATTGCAGTAAAATAGCAGAGCTGGATAAACTTGGTATGTGATTATTGTTAGCTTTAAAAAACTCGCTAATTCTGGTCTATGAACAGGAAAAACGTGCTCCTAAGAATTTGAGGATCAAGACAGCCCCAAGTAACCAAGAGTTCAAAATTGTTGGTTTTAAGTTAATTACCTTGCAATAAACAACTGTGAGATTTCCTGTTTTTCTTCTTTCTTTTTCTGTACATTTCATCGCTTAGATTTTGTTACATAATTTGATGAATCGAAGATACTTCTTTTTGTATATATTTAACATATCTTGATCATTGTTGCGAATCAAATTTTCATAATTGAGGAGGAACATGTTTCTAGCCTTAACATATTTCAACAGAGAACTTCATTGTAAACTTCCCTACTTAAAATCATCCCTATAACTAACTGTAAGTGAAAGGAGCTCATGGAAAAAAGGAACGTTTTTCTAGCTTTCTACTACAAAGTGGTATTGAGCTGTCAAATCCTCTTATTTATTAACGTACATTGAATACATAAATAAAAAAGATATACAAATCAAACATAGACTAAAAGATTATTAATCCAATATGAATATTTGGTATGTACTCTCTCTTTATTTATTGTTTTATTATTAGCTAACTATTTCTCTTTATTGTGTAGTTTTCTATGCAGCCTGTCCCAAGCCAGGATAAAGGAGGAGGGTTGTGACAGGCTTAGCGAGCCAACGTAAAAACCACAGCCTCTCTTATGGAAATAGAACCTAATTATATTTCGTTGGGGCGTAACTCTCTTAGCAACACATCATATTAAGGCTCGGGTATGGTGAAAAGTGAGCAAGGGTTGGGTTGCCATGTGCCATATCGAGACTCGGGTATGGTGATAAATATGCAAGGGCTGGGTCGTCACTCCCTTAGTGGTGCACTGCATCGACGCTCCGATGTAGTGATAAATGAGCAAGGGTCTTCGCACTTTACTCAGCGGGTGCGAGGCAAGGAAGCTAGTCGATGAAAGTAGGGTTCAGTTAGGTAGTTGGAATGTAGGATCATTAACAGGAAAGCTAAGAGAGATAGTTGATAATATGATTGGAAGACGTGTAAATATCTTATGCGTTCAGGAGACCAAATGGACGGGCCAGAAGGCGAAGGAGGTGGAGAACACAGGCTTCAAGTTATGGTACACGGGAAAAGAACATAGCAAGAATGGGGTAGGCATCTTAATTGATAAGAACCTTAGAAATGGAGTGGTCGACATTTGGAGACGAGGGGATGAGATCATCATAGTTAAGCTGGTAGTGGGCGATATGATTCTGAACGTCATTAGTGCTTATGCCCCATAAGTAGGTCTAAGTGAAGCCATCAAGAGGAATTTCTGGGAAGAGCTAGATGTCATGGTTAGAGATGTGCCTAGTAGCGAAAAACTTTACATAGGAGGAGACTTCAATGGCTATGTTGGTACAAGTAGTGGGGGGTTTGAGAGAGTGCATGGTGGTTTTGGATATGGTGATAGGAACCAAGAAGGAGAAGAAATGTTGAATTTCGCTATTGCTTATGACCTCATGATAGCTGATACCTTCTTTAGAAAGGGACAATCACACTTAGTTACTTTTAGTAGTGTTCAACACTTTAGCCAGATTGACTTTGTCCTTATTAGAAGAGATGACAAAGGAGCTTGTGTAGATTGCAAAGTCATACCCGGAGAATGTGTCGTCTCACAACATTAGCTTTTCATGTCCGAGTTTCGTCTTCGAATATGTGTTCGACAGGATCGAGGAGCCAAGATTAGTCGGACGAAATGGTGGAAGCTCAAAGGAGACACTTCATGGGTGTTTAAGGATAGAGTGATGGGAGAAGGGGCATGGAATATGGACGGAGAAGCAAATCACATGTGGGATGAGATGGAAACATGCATTCGGAAAGTGGCTTCTAAGATGTTTGGGATAACGAAAGGAAATAAACACAAACCTAAAGATTTGTGGTTGTGGAACAGTGATGTGCAAAAGGCTATCAAAGAGAAGAAGGAATGCTTTAAATACTTACATCATCATAGGAGCAAGGACAACATGCAAAAGTACAAAGTGGTAAAGAAGAATGCAAAGAGAGTGGTGAGTTAAGCAAGGGGTCGAACGTATGAAGGCCTATATCATAAGCTAAGTACAAAGGAGGGTGAAAAAAGTCTATAGGATAGCTAAGCTCCGCGAGAGGAAGACAATATACTTCAACCAAGTTAAATGCATCAAAGATGAAAATAATATACTTTTAGTGAAGGATGATGAGATAAAAAATAGATGGAGAGATTACTTCGACAAGCTATTTAATGAAGAAGGTGATAGCACTGCGATCGAGATAGATGACTATTTTGATGAAACCAGTAGACATTTTGTTCAGAGAATTCAAGAATCCGAGGTAAAGAAGGCACTAAAATGGATGAAAGTGGGCAAGGCATTGGGGCCTGATGACATCCCCATTGAGGTGTGGAGATGCCTTGGAGATGAAGGGATAGCCTGGCTAACTAAGTTGTCCAATAATATTTTCAAATCAAACAAGAAGCCAGATGAGTGGAGGAGAAGCATATCAGTTCCAATTTTTAAGAATAAAGGAGATATCCAAAGTTGCACAAACTACAGATGAATTAAGCTTGATTCATACAATGAAGCTTTGGGAGAGAGTCATTGAACATCGATTAAGAAGAATGACAAGCATTTCAAAAAACCAATTTGGTTTCATGCCTGGAAGGTCGACCAAGAGGCGATTTTCTTGATAAGACAACTTATGGAGAGGTTTAGGGAGTAAAAGAAGGATCTATACATGTTATTTATCGATTTGGAGAAAGTTTATGACAAAGTGCCGTGAAAGGTGATGTGGTGGGCTCTAGAAAAGAAAAGAGTCCCAACAAAGTACGTTACCCTTATCAAGGATATGTACGATGGTGTTGTGACTAGTGTTAGAGCATTCGATGGTGAAACCAGTTATTTTCCCATTAACATAGGATTACATCAGGGGTCAGCTTTGAGCCCCTACATTTTTGCCCTATGATGGATGAGGTTACGAAGGGTATATAAGGTGAGATTCCTCGGTGTATGTTATTTGCTGATGATGTTGTGCTAATTGATGAAAGTAGGATTAGGGTTGATAAACAATTGGAGCTGTGGAGACAGACTTTAGAATCAAAGGGATTTAGGCTTAGCAGAACTAAAACAGAGTATATGAAGTGCGAGTTCAGCGGT
Organism: Allium fistulosum; assembly: GCA_030737815.1. Taxonomy (NCBI): domain Eukaryota; kingdom Viridiplantae; phylum Streptophyta; class Magnoliopsida; order Asparagales; family Amaryllidaceae; genus Allium; species Allium fistulosum. Next base: position 294,561,155 of record CM060908.1, on the reverse strand, counting down.
GTCAGGTTAGAGGATGGAGATGTCACTCTGGCCAGACAAATAGTCCCAAGAAAGAACCCTTTCGATATATAGGATCAATGTTGCAGTATAATGGTGAGATTGATGAAAATGTTAGTTTTAGAATTCGAGCGGGATGGGTGAAATGGCGACAAGCGTCTGGCATTTTCTATGATAGAAAAGTCCCACAGAAGCTTAAAGGAAAGTACTACAGAACGGCAATCAGGCATGCGATGTTGTATGGTGCAGAATGTTGGCCTACTAAAAGCCAACATGTCCAGAAGATAAGCGTAGCAGAGATGCATATGTTGCGATGGAGCTACGGTCATACATGAAGAGTCTGAATTAGAAATGATGATATACATGATAAACTTGGGTAGCACCAATTGAGGAGAAGATAATTCAACATCGCTTGAGATGGTTTGGACATCTTTAACGGAAACCGTCTGAGGCACCTGTGCACGCTGGAATTATAGGCCTCGTCGAATGCTCAAAGAGAGGTAGAGGTCGACCAAGGTTGACATGGGAGAAAGTAGTAAAAAGGAACTTGAAGGATTGGAGTATATCCGAAGAGCTAGTGTCGGACATGAGTGCGTGGAAGTTAGCGATCCACGTACCGGAACCATGACCTATGATCCTTACAAGTTTTAGATTATAGAACTAGGGAACATGATCCTAAGACGTAGCGTTTGGTCTTTGACCGATATTACTATTAGTACTATTATCACTATTAGTATTATTATTATTATCATTTTTTTATATATACATATACATATACATACATATATATATTATCTTTATTTTTATTTTACTTAGTTATTATTATTATTAATTTACTTATTTGACTTTATTTTATTATTGTTATTGTTATTGTTATTGTTATGACTTTTAAATTGACTTTGTCATTTAGTTCTGGGTTCCACCTCTAGCCAACCCCAACTTGTTTGGAAATAATGGCTTAGTTGTTGTTGTTGTTGTTTCTCTTTGATGTCTTTGATATTATCTAATATCTGAAAACAAATTAAATACTAAAACTACTCATAAACTATAAATTTGACTATCAATCAAAGCCAAAGTTATCCACGAGCTTGTACCCAAAAGATTCCACAAACAGTCCTAGCCATTCCACAAACAATCCTAGCCATGTAACAAAAATGTGTTTAACCTCTGCAATAACGTCAGATTCTTAAATTGTTGAATTAAGATTAACAGTTTTCATTGTGTTATGTGCTAATTAGTTCTTTCATAATTGTTTGTGTGGTTACTATGTTTAACCATATACATCTATTTTGTTGTCTAGATTTACCACAAAGCAATGTGGTAATAAGGACAATAATGGGGATTGCGAGGCGCAAACAACCGAGATTACCGTCTATAATTATTTTGTCAACCACCATAATATCGAACTTAGGTTTTCAAACGATTTGCCATGCACAAATGTCGGCAAAACCAAAAAGGCCGACATACTTTCCAATAGAGATATTTGTACTTACAAGTGTTATATTAGCTATCTTATATTATTTCTGCTTTTTAATATATGAAACCAACAACCACTAAATTTCTATTTTTTTCTTTCTTCAAAAGCTTTGTACCCTGGTTTCGCTTCAAAGGTATACCAAATCTTTAACTGGATTGCAGAGAGCTTCACTGGTTGAGAAATCAAGGCAGAAACCATAGGATAGAATGATGGCATTGAGCTCGGTTTGTCAAAGACAACTTTTTAGGGGTGTACTTAAATCATTTGCTGTTACTTTTTGGTATGTGCTAGAAATATATGTAATGGATATTATGTGTATGTTTGATCATGTTTAATACAATGTTTGTGGATATTTGATATGTTTAATATAATGTGTTACATTTTCTGATTATTATATTCTTCGATCTTACATTGTTCATATTGTTATGTGTTTAAAGAAGGTTCATTTTGAATGCTATTACTAAACTGTAATATATAGCAGGATGCATCAAACAAAAATAAAAATAAAACATAACACTTAAAATCCGTTAGAATTATATAATATAAGCACTATAAAAAGGTAATATAATACAGGTGCTTACCGTCGAAGGATAGTGGCTTAAAAGCGCTAGTATCCATGCATTTTATAGTGGAATATACATGCTGTAATTCGATGTAGAATATACTATAACATGTTGATATATAGCGCTTACACAACCGCTACAAATGTTATTTATAGCGCCAGTACTGCACTAGTCTATATAAATACCAATACGGTATATACGTGCTATGAAAGCTTACTATTTTACAATGGCATTTTTTGTGTTATAAATACTATATTGTTTTTTATAACGTGTCGATATACAACGTTTATCGAACTGCAATGTTTTGGTTAGTAGCGGCTTTGTGCCACTATAAAAAATTCCTTTTGTTGTAGTGCAGTATTTGTGATGCATTGGAAGTACAAAAGTACCTAATTTTAATTTCATATGTATGTTTTGCAAGTGCTCACGGCCAAACTTAAAGAAAATTAATTTTTCAAAAATTAAATAATATTAAAAATGATTTTAATTTAATTAAAATCTAAATTAAAAGAAACATAATATAATGTATGTTTTAAATTTTATATATGTTCATTTATATGCACAATGCTTTCGGCAAGTTAAAAAAATTAATTTGTTATACATATACATTATTGTTTATAAAAGTAATTATTTATTTAATTTAAAATTGATTATACAAATAAACTACATATACATATGTTTATAAATAATATAAAATTTTAGTGCAAAATTTAGTATGAAATATTGTTAATTTTGTTTTCAAAAAGATTTTTTTTAAAATTTTTTATATATATTTAACCATTTCCATATGTGTTTTAAAATTAAATAATAAATGTTTATTATTGAATATATATATATATTTATAACCAAAATAAATGTTAAGCCGAGAGCAATATTAAAAAAAATTATTTTATTATTAATATTTAAATATATGTATGTATGTATAAGTAATTATATATATATATGTATGTATGTATATATATATGTATAAATCATATATATATATATGTATAAATCATATATATATTACTTTTAATTGAAAATAGTTTTTTTCTCATGGATTACATGTAATATTTTAAGTATTAATTTAAAATATTTTATAAGATGGTATTTAAAATAATTTAATAATCTAATATTATATATATATACATACATATTTCTTTTTGAAATTGGGTTCTTATATGTAGTACATATTAGTACTACAAGTCTTAGGTAGTATACATTATACTACATGTCAATGTATGTTTGAATCATTCTACGCAAGTTTTGAACCTATGACCTCTCACACCAAAGTCGAAGCGCCTAACCATTGAGACAATGGCGCTGATCATAAACAAATCTTATATATATATAAGTATTTTATATGTATTTTATATTATAATAAGTATTTCACTTTATATACACACATATATAACAATGTTTATACACATGTATATATTTGTATTATTTTGATGTGTACACACACACACATATATATATTTAGACAATACATTTGTATACAGAGGGATTAACATGTTTATTGTGGTGTAAATCCCAACATACATACACGAGCATGTTAAACCATGTACACCATATTATATTGCACGTGCATGTACACACATATGTGTATATGACACACACACACATATATAATATAATACAAACTATATTATATACAATTATATTTATGAATAAAATAAAATATTGATTTTATCTAAAAAGAAAATTTAGGAAAGTTCTAAATAAATTTAGGCTTTATTTATGTTATATTAAACGCTAAGCGAGGCGAGGCGATAGAAGTCTCGCTTCTCTTAATGTCGCTTAAGCGCCGCTTAAGCATCGCCTAAGCGCTGCTTAATTTTTTAGCGTAAATTATTCATATCAACATAAATTTATGTAAAATAAATATATTAAGTGCATCATTTATATATTCACAAATTGATCACAAAAAAGTAAAGTTTAAATTATAAATTTATAGGTTACAAAAACTAGATTTGACTTTCGTTATTCATTAGAAGTAAGCATACTCGAGTTCAGTATAAACCGTGCAAATTTGGTAAATAAATATAAACATATCTTAATGCAAAATACTACCCATCATCCATCGGCCCATATGATAGAAAATGTGGAAATTTTGTTAGGGAATGTGGCATTTTTGCTAAAATCGAATATTCTTTTATTTTAAAAATAATGCTTAATAGTGCTTAATCATCGCTTAAAGTTAAGCGAAGTGAAGATAAGCACCAACTAAGCGCGCTTAAGCGCTCATCGCTTAATTCTATTGTTTTTTCAATAAATGCATTGATCAAAATCTTATCAATTTTTCTATCTGTGTTTTAATTATTTGCTCAAATTTCTATACAGCTATGGCATTCTTAACAAAATCATATTCCTTGCCTAAGTCCATAATTTCTATATTCCAATAGTTATGAAGCTTGATAATTCTAGATTCAACTCTTGATGCCTACAAGAACAAAATGATATTCAATATGTACACTACTATTATTGTAACGACCCGGAATTTTGGTCGTTTGGTTTTGAACATTTAATTTATTTTTTAAATGTTGAATTGGAAATATTAATTTATTTTGAATATGGAGATTTTGGTTGAATTAGTGAAATGGTTTAAAATTTCAAATATAGCGATTAAATGGATTTGGTGAATAGTAAATACAATATTTGAAATTGGATAAATATGTGAATATGGAGTTAAATGTGAATGGGAATGATTTCTAAAGTTGATTTAAACTCTATTTGAATTGGAGTGATGATAGTGGACTTTTGAATGGAATTAAAAGTCGATAAATTAAAATTTGAAATTATATATATTAATTTAATAGTGAAATTTAATATCTGAGGTAATGTAAATAATTGAATTTGTGATTTAATATGAATCGAAATGGTTTCTAATATGGATATAAATTCTATTTGAATTATAATGGAGTTAGTAAGTTTTTAAAATTGGAATTTCAAGTAATTTCGTCGATTTTGAAAATCGTTCGATTTAAGCGACAAGTTAAAATAGCCTTCTAGGGCACAGTCTCGAAATTTGATGAAACCAGTTTCATTGGGATCTGTAATAGTGTATTGTTGTAGGTTTTCAAATTTCGTAGCAATCAGATTTATCGTTTGCTCGTGAGAGCTGAAAACGCGTAGAAATTATTTAAGGAATTTAATTTAAAATCAGTCGTTTAAAACCATAACTCCTATATACTTTGGAATTGGCTTTCAAAACATGTTTCATTATGTTCGAAATAGGGGTAAAATATTGTAAACGCCAGGTTGCATGACTCGTTTGGAGTTCGCCCAAAAATTTGCGTGAATAGACGAAATATATTAAAATAATATATTTACGCGTATATATATACACCACCCTCTCCAAAACCCTAAAGAAAAGTTGCAGCCCCCACCCCTATTCCTTAACGGCCAGAATCGTGCATGCTTCATTCCCTCCGATCTCTTCATCCTCAACCAATTAGCCGAAAGCTTCAACTACAAAATTGAAGAGCTCGTCGAGCTCGACGTATCCAACAGTGGAGTTCTTGTATCGTCGTCGATCGGAGGCGCAAAGGAGTCGCACTCATGGATCGTTCATGGAGATTTCTACGTGCCTAGAAGTGGCTGAGTTCGACGTGGGTCTGGGCGATGGTGCGCTGGAGCTTGGTCGACGTGATGGAGGTGTTTGATCGTCCTTTAGATGAACGTGGTGGTCGCGATATGGATGAACGAATGGGCGGGTATGGGTTACGTTCGATCAGAACGAAGAAGAAGGGGATAGAGATATGCAACTAGGATCCTTGGATGTAGAACGAACGGTCAGATTTGAGGTTGAAATGAAAATAAATAAGAATTTTGTAAATCAAATATATTTTAAATTATGAATTCTTATAAAATGCATATCTTTCACATACGAGGTCGAAATTGGACGAAACAAGCGGCGATGGAATCGTGGCGACGAGCACTACACTCTAGAACTGATTTGCAGATGATAGGAAATAGCTAAAATTTTAGGTTAAATCGAACGTCGTTTGATTTGATTTAAAATTAGAACGTTTGGCAAATTGAAACTCAAGGTGAGTTAAACTCACTCATATGGTTAATCAGTAAGGTTTTATAGCAAATAAAATTTATTTATACTATTTTGGATTGTTGAAATTGGTGGTTGTGAAATTAATTTAGGATGACGATATAGCATCTTGAAATGCTATTAGATTGGTTGAACCGGATCTAGGGTCACGATATAGCATCTCGAATTGCTATTAAACTGTTTATGTTTATTTTTAAGCTTATTTCCAGTATTGAATCATATATGTGTAAAATTGATAAATGGACTGTGGTTGGAATTACATTGTTAATTATAACATAAATTGAATTGGAAAATATTGGTTTTATCTATTTGGCCAAACAAACACCGTTGAAAAATAAATGGAGAAGTTTTATTGTGAATGACCTTGGTTAGCAGAATAATTCTCATTCTGCTATTAGATTAATTTTGACATTTATTTTAAATGTCAGTGGATTCACACTGGATAATTGATGTATTAACAATTGATTGTTAATTATGGATTGACTTACATATATGCCCGTTACTATGTAAATGTATGTAATTTAACATGTAAAGTTAAACAGAAATTAAATGGTAGCTTGTTAAGTATCATTGTGATCGTTAAGCCCCCTTTTGGATTTGGAAGGTTATGGTTTCTGTTTAACTTCAAATTTTATAATTTGAAGTAAAAGATTTTATTTAATAATTATTATACAAATTGTTTTGTTTAAATTTTTATTTACAAATGTTTTGTAAAATCATTTATTTGGTAAAGTAATTATTCTTTAAAATTAAATGTTTAATTGATTTTGTTTAAAGAAAATAAATTATTTACTATTATTACTTATCTAGAACTAGAAAATTATTTCAGTAATAATACAATTCAAAAGTTGATTAATTTTATTTAAAGGTTGATTTAGTTATTTTATTAAATTTTAAAATTATTAAAGGTTAAATGATTTTATTATTAATAAATGTTTTAGAAGTATTTTTATATTATCAAAAATTGCTAAGATATTTTTGTGAAGTTTAATATTTATTATAATTAGGTAATAAATTGTTTATAAAGGAAATCCTTTATGTGAAGAATTGGTTAAAGGAGTTTATAAATGTGAAGGTGGTTTGAAATTTAAAAAGGGAGTTTACAAATGGTTTGGAATTTGTAAAAGGATATTTCGCTAAGTTAAATTTGGAAATTTATAAAGAAGTTTTATAAATAGATTTGGAAATATTTATGGAATAAAGAAATTTTGGGAAGTAATGATATATTTTCAAAGCGTAATTCGAGGGGCAGCGATTGCCTACAGTTTGGGATGTTTTCGCTGGGATAGCAACGTAACCATTGTGCAAACTGCGATCTGTGATTTGATTGCATGACAGAAATCGGGAGGCAGAGATTGCCTAAGTTAAGTTTGGTTTTTATGGGATAGAGATGCAACCATCGAGCTGCGATCCATGGTCGATACTGAATGGTACTTCCATATCTATTTAAATGAGGTTTCAAGTATTTTTGAAAGAAAATGATTTGTGAATATACTTATTCAAATGAAATAAGTATATGAATGTTTTAATAAGGAGATTCGATTTATCCAAATCAAATTAAACGAGGCTTAGTGATTTCAGTGGGAAATGTGATCATGGTTGAATGTTTGTTTATTTGATAGTTAAATAACCGACTATCAAATCTTGGCCTAAATATGTAATTCTTCTTAATTTTGGTGGTAGGAAACGATTTCCTATTTAACACCGAGGGATTTTAACTCTGGAAATATCTAGGGGAAACACAAGAATTATATGGCAGTTACCGTTCGAGGTGTTATACTGTACGTATAAACTCGTTGTTTTTCTAGGATAAATGATAAGGAGATCCATCCACTTAAACGGTTAGGGGGTGATCCCCGCTCTTATGTATTATATGATTATTTCCTAAAGAACCGGTATTGAGCATTCCGAAATCGGCGAATGCGTTTTGGAGCACCCAGGAAATGGAGAGTGTACTCGTAAGAGATGACTCGGAACCCATGACCTACTCCAAAACCATATATGGTTAAATAGAGGAGATGCGTTATATTTTGGGATGTTGAAATCCATATGTGGTTCCGTGACTCGTTGGAGTGTGGGAATCTGTGTGAGATTCCAAGATCTATTTGAGATGTAGGAATCTGTATGGGATTCCAAGGCCATTGTGGTGTGTGAATCAATATGAGATTCCTTGATCTATTTTGGAGCGGTGTGTAATCTAGAACACCGGACGTAGCCTCATCGGCCGAAATGACTAAAACCATTGATAGGAGGCATGGCCAGTAGGGTTGGCAAACCCATAGTTTGTAATTGGCTCATTTTCTAGCTATATCGATACCTTTAGTTGTTTTTGGCATGCCGGAGCGATGCACTCGGTCTTTGCAAGGCCAAATATGTTTTTCCTGTAATACTCCGGCTAGACGGGTATGATGCTTCGGAAGGATAGCTCTGATCCTTGTGTAGAAGGACCGTTGTCGAAGTACTAAGGGCACCTCCGTGGAAATCCTACACAATTAGCGAACGAGCCTTATTGAGTTTTGATTTTATACTAGTATTATTGTGATGTACACAACACGAGCATCACAGTTACTTGATTATTATTATTTTGACCCTTAGAAATTATTATAATATCACTGAATTTTCTATAAAAATGCTTTGGTGATCGTAAGGTAAAAACCCGTCCGTGTTTATGTGCGGCATGGTCTTACGATATCTTTATTTTGGAAAGTTTTATGACTTTAGAAATCAAATTGAGTGTGTTTTTCTCATGCTAGTTTACCAGACTGATCCGTGTGTTATTATTTATAATAATGCTCGGGTCAGACAGAGCATATTACAGATTTAGATTGGATTGCTTTGGAGCTCAGGAGATGAGCTGGAGACTGAGACGTATTCTCGTTCTTGTATATTCCGCTGCAGTGTTTGCTTTGAAATTATCATCAATTATGAGGACAGGCTGTTATAACTATCCAGGCTGGTAATTATTGATTTGTGTACTTTGATTTGAATTATGTATATTACAGTTTTGATTTGTGTAAAGAACTATTGATACTATATATTATTCAGTCCGCTGTGAGATTCTGCATTTGTTTAGTTTCTTCTTTCTTCTACCTTCTTTCTTTCCCCTAACAATTTGTCTTTCCAGCACTCTATTGTTCGGCATGATATACAATGAACGTATTGATGTCGATTTTCAAGGGTCGAAAAGAGAGCTTAGGTTGGCGATATACCTAAGCTTTGGTGGGGATTACTCATTAGAAATAGAGTCAGTAGTACTCCAGAATGAGTCTGAGTGTATTAATAGATATGAGCGCGTATTTGTTAGTGAATATAAAAAGTTTTATATTGTGTTGACTTATCAGTTGAGTGTTTATGAATTTTGGTCGGTACGGGAAGTACAACTGTATCAATAGGGGTTTCTAAACTCTTAAACAAGGTAAACTGACACAGTATTGTTTTGAAGAGGGTAAATGAAATAATTTTACCCAAATTATATTTTGATATAAAAGAAATATTTCCCCGAAATTATTATAGGGTATATATTTGGAGTGTTTGGTTGGTATTATTATAATCAAAAACATGATTAAAAAATTGAAATGGTTTATATAACCAAATAGAAATTGTATAAGTATAATTATACATACGAGTTGTAACTGAAAGTGGATTCAAACCAGAATTTGAAATTTTAAGTCCTGGAAATTTTGGAAAATGCTTTAAATGGATTTGAACTAAGTACTTGGGAATTTTTAAATCTTAGAGATTTTGGAAATGTTTTCCAAAGTGGTTTGTGAAGGATAATGAAGTATTATTTTGGAGATATTTCTGAATAGAAATTGTTTTAAAATGGGTTTTGAAAGTAAGGAAGCACTGAAACTCACTTCAGTCGCTGGAAATAATTCTGGTGATGACGGCCGCATCATCAGTGTTTATTTTTGAGTTTCTAAGTGACGGATTGCTACCATAGTGATTGGTTATGATTATTTGCTTTGGACTTGTTTGGTAAACGAGTTTTGTTTTAGAAATTTCAAAAGGGAATTGTTTTGGGCAAAAACCAAGTTGTTTTAAAATTCCGTAAGTATGATTTGTATACAAAAGTGGATTTGTGTATATTTATGATTCCAAAATGATTTGAAATAAAACAGGGTGATTGAATTCCGGGATTTCCATTTAAATGATTTGTAAAGTCAGGTGAAAATCAGTTATTAAACTTATAATTTGGAATTGATATAGATAAGAAAGTAAAGTGTGAATTTTAATCCTAGAATTAAAGTTTAACTTAAGCAAGATTAAATGAATAATATGGGTTGAAATTTGACCTAAGATAGGTTAAATATAATTGAATTGGATTTGAATTGAATTAAATATAAAGTTTAAAATATAAAACGATTTTATAACTATAAGTTATGATTATTGAAAGGAATGGATACATTTAAGCTATAAAGTGATATATATAACCCAGAGTTATGATTATAAGATTTGAATGGACTCAAGTAAGTGATATGAGATTTTAAGTAAATAAGTTCTTGAACTTATGAATTGAGAAATGCAATGGTAAAACCAAAATGAAAATGGTTTGATATTATGGTAAAGAAATGAAATTAAAAAAAAATGAATTTTAAATGAAGGGTGAATTGGAATTTTGAGTAAATTGAACATTAACATGAATTGTGAAGTGATTATATAACTATATGTTATAAATATAGAATGTGAGTAAACTTAAGTGGAAATTCAGAGAAGCGTGAATAAATAAGTTTGTATAACTTATTAAACTAAGAAAGTGGAAATGTATGACCAAGTTAAAATGGTTAAGTATTTGATAACAAGAAATGAATCCACTTTAAGAATAAATGATTTGAATATGGTTTTGTAGTATGGATTGGATAAGGTTGAGTATGAACTTAAGTTATAAGCTGAATATGAACTTAAGTAGCGGTATGGAATGTTTATAATAAACCTTAGAAATAATTTTATGAAATGGTTTATAAATAAATTAGCATGGAATGAAATGCCATTCACTATAAAATGAAGTGAATAACACTATGTGAATTAAATGGAAGTGAATGGAAAAGATGTAATATAAGTTGGGAGTGTAAATTAATATGAATGCAAGTGCATGAACCTGAGCTGAATTGTTCGAGAAACGATTTACATGGAATGATTCCGAGATTAATAAAATGGATTTGAATATAATAAATGTAGATATGAATGGAATGCAAATGAAATTGATTGTGAACCAATATAAAATTGAATATACATTGATTGGAAATGAATAATTGAATGTTTGAACCTTGTACTTGTTTACGCATTCAAAATATACATGTTATAAAATGTTTTTTTAATGAAAAACATGTGTTTAAGTTCGTTAAGGGAATGGAATGTTATGAAATTTCATGGTTATAAAACATATGTGCTTATTTTGAGTAAGTACAGGTATAGGGATGCTGTTTGGATAGATTTTGGTTGTGTAATTGCATATAAATTAAGCGAACTCGCTTAATAAAGCTAATATAAGTTATGCTTACACATTTAAAAGAGAAAAGGAGATAAATATTGATATATATTGTGTTTATGACCGTGTGGATCGATGTATATTATATTTATCATATTTGTGATATTGAAAAAGGCTCTCCGTACAAGGGAGACTCTGTTAAAAAAATTCGGAAATTTAGGGTGTTGAAAAATTTTTGTTAACTAAATTTGATTTGAAATTATAGCTTGAAATAATGGAATTTGATGAATAAATAGGAACTAGTGGATTTGGGTGAATCTAAAACACTTAGGAAATAGTAATAACAGAATTTTAATCAAATGGGTTTTGAAAAGTAATGGGTTTGGAGCATTTTTCCTACCTTAGCAATTTCGGGGACGAAATTCTTTTAAGGGGGAGGAATGTAACGACCTGGAATTTTGGTCGTTTGGTTTTGAACGTTTAATTTATTTTTTAAATGTTGAATTGGAAATATTAATTTATTTTGAATATGGAGATTTTGGTTGAATTAGTGAAATGGTTTAAAATTTCAAATATAGCGATTAAATGGATTTGGTGAGTAGTAAATACAATATTTGAAATTGGATAAATATGTGAATTTGGAGTTAAATGTGAATGGAAATGATTTCTAAAGTTAATTTAAACTCTATTTGAATTGGAGTGATGATAGTGGACTTTTGAATGGAATTAAAAGTCGATAAATTAAAATTTGAAATTATATATATTAATTTAATAGTGAAATTTAATATTTGGGGTAGTGTAAATAATTGAATTTGTGATTTAATATGAATCAAAATGGTTTCTAATATGGATATAAAGTCTATTTGAATTATAATGGAGTTAGTAAGTTTTTAAAATTGGAATTTCAAGTAATTTCATCGACTTTGAAAATCGTTCGATTTAATCGACAAGTTAAAATAGCCTTCTAGGGCACAGTCTTAGAATTCGGTGAAACCTATTTCATTGGATCCGTAATAGTATATTGTTGTCGGTTTTCAAATTTCGTAGCAATCAGATTTATCGTTTGCTCATGATAGCTGAAAACGTGCAGAAATTAATATAAGGAATTTAATTTAAAATCGGTCGTTTAAAGCCATAACTCCCATATACTTTGGAATTGGCTTTCGAAACATGTTCCATTGTGTTCAAAATAGAGGTAAAACATTATAAACGCCAGGCGGCATGCCTCGTTTGGAGTTCATCCAAAAATTCGGGTGAATAGTCGAAATATATTAAAATAATATATTTATGCGTATATATACACACCACCCTCTCCAAAACCCTAACAAAAAGTTGCAGCTGCCACCCCAATCCTTAGTGGCCAGAATCACGCATGCTTCATTCCCTTCGATCTCTTCATCCTCAAACAATTAGCCGAAAGCTTCAACTACAAAATCGAAGAGCTCGTCGAGCTCGACGTATCCAACGGTGGAGATCTTGTATCTTCGTCGATCAGAGGCACAAAGGAGTCGCGTTCATGGAGATTTCTGCACGCCTAGAAGTGGCCAAGTTTTACGTGTGTCTGGGCGACGGTGCGTTGGAGCTTGGTCAACATGATGGAGGTGTCTGATCGTCCATTAGATGAACGTGGTGGTCGCGATATGGATGAACGAATAGGCGGCTATGGGTTACGTTCGATCAGAACGAAGAAGAAGAGGATAAAGATATGCGGCTAGGATCCTTGGATGTAGAACAAACAGTCAGATCTGAGGTTGAAATGAAAATAAATAATAATTTTGTAAATCAATTATATTTTAAATTATGAATTCTTATAAAATGCATATATTTCACATACGAGGTCGATATTAGACGAAACAAGCTGCTATGGAATCGTGTCGATGAGCACTACACTCTAGAACTGATTTGGAGACGATTGGAAATAGCTAAAATTTTACGTTAAATCAAACGTCGTTCGATTTGATTTAAAATTAGAACGTTTGGCAAATTGAAAACTCAAGGTGAGTTAAACTCACTCATTTGGTTAATCAGTAATGTTTTATAGCTAATAAAATTTATTTATGCCTGTATTGGATTGTTGAAATTGGTGGTTGTGAAATTAATTTAGGATGACGATATAACATCTTGAAATGCTATTAGATTGGTTGAACCGGATCTAGGGTCACGATATAGCATCTCGAATTGCTATTAAACTGTTTATGTTTATTTTTAAGCTTATTTCCAGTATTGAATCATATATGTGTAAAATTGATAAATGGATTGTGATTTGAATTACATTGTTAATTATAACGTAAATTGAATTGAAAAATATTGGTGTTATCTATTTGGCCAAATAAACACCGTTGAAAAATAAATGGAGAAGTTTTATTGTGAATGACCTTGGTTAGCAGAATAATTCTCATTCTGCTATTAGATTAATTTGGAAATTTATTTTAAATGCCAGTGGATTCACATTGGATAATTGATGTATTAACAATTGATTGTTATTTATGGATTGACTTACATATATGCATGTAACTATGTAAATGCATGTAATTTAACTTGTAAAGTTAAATTGAAATTAAGTGGTAGCTTGTTAAGTACCATTGTGATCGTTAAGCCTCTTTCTGGATTTGGAAGGTTATGGTTTCTGTTTAACTTCAAATTTTATAATTTGAAGTAAAAGATTTTATTTAATAATTATTATACAAATTGTTTTTTCTTAAATTTTTATTTACAAATGTTTTGTAAAATCATTTATTTAGTAAAGTAATTTGTTTTAAAATTAATTGTTTAATTGATTTTGTTTAAAGATAATAAATTATTTATATTATTAGTTATTTAGAACTAGAAAATTATTTTAGTAATAATAAAATTCAAATGTTGATTAATTTTATTTTAAGGTTGATTTAGTTATTTTATTAAAATTTAAAATTATTAAAGGTTAAATGATTTTATTATTAATAAATGTTTTAAAAGTATGTTTACATTATCAAAAATGGCTAAGATATTTTTGTGAAGTTTAAAATCTTATTTATTATAATTAGGTAATAAATTGTTTATAAAGGAAATCCTTTATGTGAAGAATTGATTAAAGGAGTTTATAAATGTGAAGGTGGTTTGAAATTTAAAAAGGGAGTTTACAAATGGTTTGGAATTTGTAAAAGGATATTTCTCTAAGTTAAACTTGGAAATTTATAAAGAAGTTTTATAAATAGATTTGGAAATATTTATGGAATAAAGAAATTTTGGGAAATAATGGTATATTTTCATAGCGTAATTCGAGGGGCAGCGATTGCCTACAGTTTGGGATGTTTTCGTTGGGATAGCGACATTACCATTATGCAAAGTAAGATCTATGATTTGATTGCATGGCGGAAATCGGGAGGCGGAGATTGGCTAAGTTAAGTTTGGTTTTTCTGGGATAGAGACGCAACCATCTAGCTGCGATCCATGGTCGATACCGAATGGTACTTCCATATCTATTTTAATGAGTTTTCAAGTATTTTTGAAAGAAAAGGATTTGTGAATATACTTATTTAGATGAAATAAGTATATGAATGTTTTAATAAGGAGATTCGATTTATCCAAATCAAATTAAATGAGGCTTAGTGATTTCAGTGGGAACTGTGATCATGGTTGAATGTTTGTTTATTTGATAGTTAAATAACCGACTATCAAATCTTGGCCTAAATATGTAATCCTTCTTAATTTTGGTGGTAGGAAACGATTTCCTACTTAACACCGAGGGATTTTAACTCTGGAAATATCTAGGGAAAACACGAGAATTATATGGTACAGTTACCGTTCGAGGTGCTATACTGTACGTAGAAACTCTTTGTTTTTCTAGGATAAATGATAAGGAGATCCATCCACTTAAACGGTTAGGGGGTGATCCCCGCTCTTATGTATTGTATGATTATTTCCTAAATAACCGGTATTGAGCATTTTGAAAATCGATGAATGGTTTTTGGAGCACCCTGGAAATAGAGAGAGTACTCGTAAGAGATGACTTGGAACCCATGACCTACTCCGAAACAATATACGGTTAAATGGAGGAGATGCGTTATATTTTGGGATGTTGAAATCCATATGTGGTTCTGTAACTCATTGGAGTGTGGGAATCTATGTGAGATTCCAAGATCTATTTGAGATGTGGGAATCTGTATGCAATTCCAAGGCCATTGTGTTGTGGAAATCCATATGGGATTCCTTGATCTATTTTGGAGCGGTGCGTAAGCTGGAATGCCGAACGTAGCCTCATCAGTGGAAATGACTAAAACTAGAGATATGAGGCATGACCAGTAGGGTTGGCAAACCCATAGGGTGTAATCGGCTCCTTTTTTTAGCAATATCAATACCTTCAGTTGTTTTTGGCATGCCGGAGCGATGCACTCGGTCTTAGCAAGACCAGTTATGTTTTTCCTATAATACCCCGTCTAGACGGATATGATGCTTCAGAAGGATAACTTTGATCCTTGTGCAGAAGGACCGTTCTCGAAGTACTAAGGGCACCTCCATGGAAATCCTACACAATTAGTGAACGAGCCTTATCGAGTTTTGATTTTATACTAGTATTATTGTGATGTACACAGCACGAGCATCACAGCTACTTGATTATTATTATTTTGACCCTTAGACATTATTATAATATCGTTGAATTTTCTATAAAAATGGTTTGATGATCGTAAGGTAAGAAGCCATCCGTGTTTATGTGCGGCATGGTCTTACGATACCTTTATTTTGGAAAGTTTTATAACTTTAGAAATCAAATTGAGTGTGTTTTTCTCACGCTGGTTTACCAGACTGATCCGTGTATTATTATTTATAATAATGCTCGGGGCAGATCGAACATATTACAGATTTAGATTGGATGGCTTTAGAGCTTAGGAGACGAGCTGGAGACTGAGACGTATTCTCGTACTTGTTTATTCCGCTGCAGTGTTTGTTTTGAAATTATCAGCAGTTGTGAGGATAGGCTGTTATAACTGTCCAAGCTAGTAATTATTGATTTGTGTACTCTGATTTGAGTTATGTATATTACAGTTTTGATTTGTGTAAAGAACTATTGATATTATATATTATTCACTCCGCCGTGAGATTCTGTATTTGTTTAGCTTCTTCTTTCTTCTACCTTCTTTCTTTCCCCTAACAATCTGTCTTTCCGGTACTTGATTGTTCGGCATGCTATACAGTGAACGTATTGATGTCGATTTTCGAGGGTGGAAAAGTCGGGTCGTCACAATTATTTAACATTATATTTGCTAATAAAAACTTACCAAATAGTGCCGAACATATATTTGTGTTTAGAAATACATGATTACTTCAACTTGTTTTTTGAAATTAAAATTTTTATGTCATATATACAGTTTGCACTTGCACTTGAAATCACAAACTCGATCACATGACATCGATATTTGCTCAAATAAAATAAAAAAACTTACTACGCAGTTCCAAATACTAGAAACAATATGATCTTCGAATGCAAAGAGCAATGATGCTCGAACTTCACTTTCGATCGTTTGATTTAATGATGCCTTCTTGCCTTTGCTACTCTTCTTCAGAACTACCACCTCCGTGTCTCTGGTGTCTTCACTTTTGTCCGCTGTATCTTGCCTATGTACATTATCCTCTATTGGATTTCGATCCTTTGTAATTTCTTTACCATAACCTTCAAGTCATTTACTCTTCTCCTCACAGTCGCTTCAGTCGCTATTATTGCTTCCTTCATAGTCATTTTCCACCATAGCTTTCTTAATTTGTTGCTCTGTTGATTTTTTGCGATTCGAAGCCATTGGTGGTATATGAATGCTTGTGGATGACGCCATTGATTTTCTGCTATAACAGACATACAATTTCATTAATATACAAACAAGATTAAAACACTAAGATAAACAATCTAAATACAAGCATGACAATAATTATACCATGTAGCATGTAGAAACAGAAACAATCCAAATATAGGTATGGTAAAATCATATAAGAACGGAAGAAAAACACCAAAACAAATATATAGTGGTGCAGTAACACCACAAACAACTCAAGGGGAGAATAAACAAGAACAAACAAAAACGACAACCCCCACCGAAAAAAACTCATACTCAATAAAACCATACTGCACTAAAATAACAACTCGATAGTGCCTTGCCTAGCTAAAATAAAAAAAACGACAACCCTTGACCGAATTAAATTTTACATCGATATGCCCACATTGATTACGTTTTTGGGGATTTTGATAATGTCAGTAACCCAAAACTATTGAAAAAAAAAACGTAATTTATTGATAAACGAAAAATAGCAACGGTAATCGACTGAAAATCGAGAGGGGCGTTAGAGAAAAATACTTACATAGCCATCACTTTTTCGATAATTTTCGACAGCCTGGATCAACATCGAAAGTGTGGGAGGTGTTTTTTTGTTCTTGCTATTTTTAGTTTTTATGGATTTGAAATATAAGAAGAGAAAGAATAGGAATAGAGTATAATTAACTACCTGAAATATGTACTTCTGTATATGTTTCAAGCACACTTAGGCTCCGTTTGTAAGTTTTTTTAAATATCGGTTTTGACTGCTTTTGACGACTCTGTATTTTAGATGTCGTCATACTTTTTTGTAAAAAAATTTCACATATGTTATTGTTTTTTATAAAACCGGTGAAAAACGGTAATGTAATTTTGATGGCAATTCTCAACCATCAAATTAAAGTGTTTTGATCCCAGCCACTCATATTGAAAAATTAATTGTCACAAAACCAAAAAATAAATAGAAAACCCTTAGAACCTATGTATATTCTCCTAAACAATCGCTATGATAATAATATTTCATGTAAACGATCAAAGCTATCAAACCAGCTCAAAATCTACGATCCTTACCGAATCTTAAGGTCGTCTGCATCCGAAACTACTGACTACTGCCAGTCACGTTATTTATCCTCTAAATTCTAAAGTTCGCAAAAGTGGAAGATGTGTACACTGAAGTCGGCAAACAAAGCGAAAACAGTAGACTGATCGAGCTCCATTCGGTGGCAGTGTTGGTAAGTTCTTCGCTCCTCTTTCCCTCCTTCCCTCCCTCCACTTCTAATTTCGGCGATCAATCCCTAATTTTCGCCTAGTTATATATCCGATTCTAGCGATTATCTAAAATAGCGTGAAATTCGAAGATTATCGATCAAAATTGGTGTTTTGTTTTATTGATTTGAAGTACTTCGGTTGATTAAACCTAATCGGGGTTCTAAGGTTTTTGATTAGGCGATCAACAATTGTGGTAAATTATTCATATTATGAGCATCTCCAGCAGTGGCTAGAGAAGGGGAAATGGGTTCGATTCCTACTTTTATTTCTTTTTTTCCCACGCTCCGGCAGTTGGAATTTGAGCGGAAGAAGAGAGTGAGAATCGTTCCATTTTTTTACGAGCATGGATTCCCTAAACGGTTTTCAGAACATGGTTTTCAAAATCCTGAAAACCCTTTAGGAATAAATAATTTTTTTAATGAAAAATACACTACTTAAACGGTTTTCAGAGGATCATTTAGTGTACAATACACTAAACAATTTTCTGAAAACCGTTTAGTGAAGTTGTTACCGTTTAAGGAAAATCCATGTTCGGTGCTGGGTGAATGTTTGGTACTAGATGAATGAGAATTCTCCTCGTATTTTTCTTCCTTCTCACACTCAAGATGAGCACACTGCTGGAGATGCTCTAATATATGTATACATATCTGGGTAGGTATATATTTTAATTATTTACAATTAAATCAATTTTACAAATGCGCATTTGGCATGATGCAATTCTTAGGTTTAAGCAAATGCCATGGGATATAACATAAAGGTATTTTTTAGCAATCAATATCACATGTGCCTAGGGCTGTTATTAAAGGTATTTTAACAATCAATATCACATTTACCTAGGGCTGTTATTAAAGGTATTTTTAGCAATCAATATCACATTTACCTAGGGCTGTTATTAAAGGTATTTTTAGCAATCAATATCACATTTACCTAGGGCGGGCTGTTATGGTAACGGTAAATTTACCATTACCATACCATTATCAGTTAATCGGTTATCATTATTGATTGATATCGGTATACCAGTTTAATCGGTATGGTAATGGTAAATTTAACATTTTCTACGGTAAATTATCGGAAATATTTCTTCAAAACCAGTGGTAACGGTAAATTTACCAGTCGATTTAAAATACATGTATATTCATGTGATATGCTTTAATATAGACATTTAGCACCAAACAAATTACTAAATTTAGTTCAGTAATAAGGTCAAATAATGCCAAATACACTTCTTTTCTTTCTCATTTATGCATTTTATTAAGTAATACTATAAATAGTATACCGAAAATGCGTTATAGTGTAGAAACATGTCAAGTTATGGATTTTTTTGGACAAACGGTAATTTACCATTACCAGTGTAACGGTTACCAGATTATCAGTATACCGGTCTTCGGTATACCAGCCGATCGGTAACGGTAAGCAATTTTAGATTACCAATAAAAATGGTACGGTAATGGTATTTGTCGAATGGTAACGGTAACCACTACCATAACAGCTTTACATTTACTTGTATAGATGTCATAATAGTATAACACTGAGCGGGAGGAAGCTTGAATAAGCGTAAAAATCATATTGGGTGTTGTATTGCAATAAGAAGTTAACTGCTTATTTTTGATACTTGAATACTCATTTAAGGGTTGAAGAATGCTTTTATGAAGAGATACAAACAATATCAAAAAGCATCAATAAGTGCTTCACAGTTATTAGTTAAAAGTTTTTTACCATAACAAATGTGTACATTTTTATGCAGCATTTAACAGTTTTTAATATCTGTTGGCCTATTATACTTTCTTGATATGGTTAACATAGATAAATATATTATGCCAGTGCTTAGGAACACACTATATGGCCTATGAGTTAAAATATTCTTTTTTGTGCAGCATTTGACTGTTTTTAGTATCCATCGGCTTATTATTCTTTCATACCGTGGTTTATACAGATAAACATTGTGCAAAGGTTCTAGAAGCAAACTGTTTTATCCATTTTAATTTAGTACACATATTTTGTAGTAGACTGAAGTAATCATAGATGTATTTGAATGAGGTCTCTTAGCCCTTTTTGCAAGGAGTTGGTTAGAAACAAAATGAAAATGGGTGAAACGTTTTTTTATCAAAATCTTAAAACCATATGATTTGAATTCCGTTATGAATCAACCATTTCCAGTTCTGATTCAATGCCCAAATCAATTGAAACAGGAAGAGAAAATTTAAGCTAGGTTTACAAATCTAGAGACACGAGCTTCATGACCAATTTCAAAAGTAACAATTATTACAATAGAAAGAAAGATTATATGTACTTAAATGTCATTGGATATTATACGCAGATAAAAATTTAGCATAAAATAATCTATACACATTATTACATAAAGCCTTTGATTCTATGATCTGTTATTTAAATCTATTTAAAATCCAAACTTTACAGTTTACGGTTTGAATCCTATTCTGAAACCCTTGGGGTGAAAAACTTGTTATTGCCGTATGACTTGATTTTTCTTGGTTTTCAGAATTTTAAAATAAGATCTAAGAAGCATGTGCGAGGAAATAGATTTGACGGGAGATGGAGGGGTGCTTAAGAAAATTATCACCAAAGCCAAAGCAGATGCAATCGCTCCCACAGACAATCTTCCACTTGTTGATGGTACTTGTTATGTTACACACACCCTGTGTTTTGTCTCTATTGTTTTTATCGACAACTTTGTATTTCCTTACAAATAAGTATTTCCTTACAAATAAGGACATGATATCAATAAGTAGGTAAACAATAGTAGCGTTTTCCCAAACAACTATCTAACTTAAATAGCAAAAATGATCCCAGGCATAGCATATGTGTGAAATACTTTTTTAGATTTGCAGTTTTGTCAGGGGATTCCCTTGAAAGGAGCTATTCTCACTAGTAATGCTTTTGGCACAAATATTTGGGGTTGGGTTCTTGAGTGAGTTAAAAGGTGAAAAAGAAATAAAAATAATGCATATTTTATTATGGTAATCTTTGTGTCAACAACTTGTGTGCTCATACATAAGATCACCCCCCTTATATCCATATGCTAGCTTGCAATTTCCAGTGCCAATTCATTCTTTTGGACAACAACCATGCAATTTAATTGAAGAAAGTTACTTTGTTATGTTATAAAATTAAGGATGATAATTGCATAGTTATATTTTTGTGTCTGTTTTGTATTTGGTTTGGTTAACATTGCTAATTATGTTTTCTTTTATTTTCACTAGCGCTATTTTTGTTGTAGTTCATTATGAAGGGACCCTTGCTGAGACAGGTGAAGTTTTTGATACTACACATGAAGACAATTCAATTTTTTCATTTGAGATTGGAACAGGCTCTGTGATCAAGGCTTGGGATATTGCCTTGAGAACTATGAAGGTAAATTTTTATTATTTGGTTACATACTAGTTATTCAGCGTATTTTTACCTCTATTGAATCCAAAGGTTGGAGAGGTAGCGAAAATAACTTGCAAGCCGGAATATGCATATGGAAGTGCTGGGGCACCTCCAGAAATACCCCCAGAGTAAATTCTCAGACTTTTTTCTCCCTGTCTTGTTTTGTATGCTGAAAGATATAATGCAACTATTTTTCTAGAATATTGTTTCAAATTCTTTGTTTACTCTTTGTTTATTCCATATGATTACCTTGAGTAAACAAGAATAATTTCATGACATGTCATTTGTGATTTGAGAATGACTTCAGAAGGGTTTAAAAAATAAAATTGGCTATACATGCTTAATCACTAGTCATAACAACCATATTTAGTAATTCACTGATTGGAAAAAGTCTATCAAAAACTTATTTTGATATTTTTCAAATATGCATGCGAGATTGATGTCAATAATTTGGTCAAAAAATGCAGAGAACAGCACAAATTAGGATACATGATTAATTTGAGTATGTTTTAGATTCTCAATATTGTTGTCTTATCACACTTATTGTAAAATACAACTGTAAAATTTATAGCAGTTTTTCGATTAAAATTGTGTTCAGTTAAACACATTTATAAACTTACAAGGCCATCAAACAATGAATTTCCATTACATTCTACTAAACTGACAACGACACATTAGAACACAATAAGAATTTGACTAGCAAAAGCATCAGAGATTGTCTGATTAGATACAATTGGACAGAAATAAATATTACTGGTAGTATGAAGCTTGAAATACAATTCTATTTCATAATTGATTAAGGGTATAGATTTTAGCCTAGAAGAAAAAGGCAAAGAAAATGAAAGTTTCTTTAAAGTTGTATTAACACTCTCCTAATATTAAAGAATGTCTTTCATTCTTCTTTATTTTTACAGTTTGTTACGGCTTGGATTGGTCAATTAATTTATCTCTTTTATATTAAAACATAAAAATCCTTCATTCCTTGCACTGTAACTTATCTTTATTTGTTTTGAAACTAAGAATTTTATGTTTAAAAAAGGACCCAAATTATTTTGGAGAATTAACTTGCATTTGGAAACATACGGGAATAATTTGATTGCTTCATATCAAATAATTAATTCTATGAAAAGTTCATGATTGTGAACAGGAAGGTAATAACTCATGTCGTTCATGTGTGATTTATAAATTATTCATTACTAACTAGGACTGCAACTTATTTATTCAATTTACTCAAATAGTTTGCTTGTATAATTCGATTAAATCCTTCTTACTCCCTTAAAAAGGTTTCAACTCTTATCAACAAGAACTATATGTATTATTTGTTCGTTTCTAAAGAATGATGTAATTTCCCATGCTGTAGTGCTGTTCTTATATTTGAGGTGGAGCTGGTGGCATGCAGACCTCGAAAAGGCTCCAGTGTTAGTAGTGTAACTGATGAAAAAGCTCGGCTAGAGTAAGTACCAAGTTCATTAAATTTGTCAAATTTTCAATCCATATAAATTTATTTGTACACAACTGGTACCCAGAATGATTTTAGCACCAAATATCGCTATTATCACTGCTACCGGAAAAAAAAAACACTTGCTAAAAAGATGATTGAAATAGGGAGCTGAAGAAGCAGAGGGAAATTGCAGCAGCAAACAAAGAAGAGGAGAAAAAGAAGAGAGAAGCAGCAAAAGCAGCAGCAGCTGCTCGAGTTCAAGCAAAATTAGATGCCAAGAAAGGTCAAGGCAAGGGTAAAGGAAAGGGGAAGTAAACTTTGTGTTATGTTCGAACGAATAATATTTTAGTTTGAAGAACCATAACATAACATGCATGATTTCAGCTGATTTGGTGTGTGCTTGGTTTATTAATATGTCCCTGACTAAGAAAACTAAAAACCATCTTTGTGGCTATATGATCAGGGTTTTGTCCTATAGAATATTGGAAAATACTTAACAAGTTCATTAACAACAAGAGCAAACAATTCGTTTATCGTTAGAAACTTCTTGTAGACTCCTCTAGGTAAGAAACAGTGAGCGGCACTCGTCTGTTCGAAAACGAAAATCCAGAAGTCCAATAAATTGGTCCGAGGCGGCGAGGCCCATTAATGATGGATCTCATTTATAATTTGTTGATAATTCCGGAGCTGACAAATACTTTTGAAACATAGATAAACCGAATATCGAGTTGTACAGCTAAAATCCTCTATTCCGGTTGTTTTTTTTTCCATCATCATATCTCATATGCCTCTAATTTTTCTTTTTATATCTCATATCTCCGTATTTTTTTACGTATTTTTTTTTAAATAACAAGAGACACTTTATTCTAGCAGATCACATCTCTTAGAGGTTCGAATTTATGATCTATAGAACTTTTTTTAAAGGTAATACCACTAACCACTTAGGTTAGAGGTCATTCCATACTCCCCGTAAACTTTAATCATCAATCTTTTACTATTTATTTGTCTAATTAAGTTTAGGGAAATCATATTTTTACTATTTATTTGTCTAATTAAGTTTAGGGAAATCATATTTGATCACAGACCGGTGATGTAAAATCTAACAGAAGTGATCTCAACCATTAGGTTTTTACCGCCTTTATGTAAAAAGAAAAAAAGGAAATCCACTGATCAATAATTATTGTGTTAAGATTTTTTGTTTTATTTTATGTCTTAATAGCTAAGTTTATTGTTAATCAATGATAGACATTTAGTTTGCATATGGAGAACGAAAGGGAGGATTTGAGTCCTCTAATCCCATATGTACGTGTCCTCATGTGGTGAGTCTCAACATTCATCGTTCAGTTTTATTATTTCAATTAATTATTTTAATTGTTAATCCATGATGATAACTCATACATTGGAACATTGAAAAATGGAATAGAGGTTTTGAATTTGAGCTAATCCAAAGGTTTTAAATCTTGTATTTTGACCATGTCAAATATATTTTTTAAAGCAAGAATGACAATTTATTCGAACAAAACACTAATTTTAACGTCTTGAAGTTTTGAATCAATGACCTCTAGAATTTATGTTTGAAGCGTTTGAGCTATTGGTCATTGACGGTTATGTCGAAAGATTTTAGAGATTTAATCTTGTATGAAAAGGTATTTTTGAAGGAGATGAATGTATATTGTTTGCTCACGTTTTGATTCGGCTTTACTTGATTTGCTATGCTAATGGCACTATCATTAATAACTTGAAAAAAAATGCTCCATGCTATGTAATGCAAATAAACAATGAGGTTTTTAGGAAAATAATATGAAATGTCACGGTAGTAATGCAAATACGATACGAGAAGACAATTTGGGTTGGAAAGTTCTGCACTCTTAAAATCTCCTTTATAAATTGGAAATTACTTGTATTTCAGGGCTTGTTTCAGTTACACAAGTTTCGTTAAAGAAATTTGGAAAAGCTTGTTATATCATGATTATGCGGTTGCTAGTACTTTTTATTCTTGCTACCAAATTTTACTACTGAAAATGAGATGTTTCAATGAGGAGTTCTTTTATTTTAATTCCCAAAATTATCCGTAGGTGCGTATAATCAACCAAAATTATTAATGGATAATAAACCAAACTTAACCATCTTAATTCTTCATGTCATAAGAAATCAATATATACATGCATATACTCCTATTGAAATCATGATGGTAAACATATATTATTCAGTATGACAAAAACATTATTTTTTAAAAGTAATGATTGGAGTCGTAAATTAGTTCGCATATAGAATCAAAAAATGAATTACCTATATATCAAACATAATCAGAAATCAAATTATCAAAAAAAAATTCAAAAACAAAGGCCTGTTTGGCTTGTCGTTTTTAGTTTTGTGTTTTCGTCTATACAAAAACACATCCGTTGTATGTGTAGTTGAAAAACAAATAATTTTGAAAAATGAAATTAACATATAAAATAGAAAACAAGTTTATTTTGTTTTTCGTATTTCGAGAGATAATAAAAGCACGAAGAACAATCAAACTCTTTCGTTGTCCGTTGGTCGTCCCAACGGCTAAGAATTATAAATTTTCTACTTTTATTTTTTGTTATTTCTTAGTGCAAGTTGAAAACACAAAACTCAAAATACAAAATGAAACCAAATGAGCCCAAAGCTTTCAAAGAAATGTGGTTTAATGGTATGTAGGGATATTAGTAGCTGCCTGTTTCTTCTCTTTTAAGTTCTTAGCCTTTCCATTCCTCTTTCAAAATCACTTCCTCTTTCCCCATCCCAACTCGTCTTTCATCCTCATTTCCCACCCATTTTGCATAGCTGCTTATCCCTTAGTCATTTCTACTTTTCTTAGTTTTGGTATTCCCATCTTCAGATCAACTGCCTCCTTTTCACAACTCTCGATCCAGGAACAAGGCTGCAGCCGTCCCTTCTGATCGTTCTGTATAAAATTAATTAAATATATATATATATATATATATATATATATATATATTAATCAATTACTTATTTAATTAACTAAGTTAATTACACATGTATAAAATTTCGAAAAATGTTAAATTAGTTTCTCAAAACAATTTTGAATTTTTTTAGATCTATTTTATTGCATTTATAAAATTACCTTTTGTAATTTAAACAAAATTTATATTTTAAATATATTTTAAATTTTCAAATAGACTTAAATAACTCTGGACCAACCTTTTGGACTTACTTCACCCATTAGACCAGAATGATAGTCAAGAAGGAGAGAATACTTTATTATTCTATGTTTAGCCTGGATAGCCTTTTAGATTTCCCATCGGATAAATAAGTTTAATTAGCTGGCCCTTGACAAATGAGACTACATAGACCATTTGGCTATCATACCATTATAGGAACCCGATCCATTTTGCAGTGGGTAAAATGTGTAAATTTTTAAAAAAAAATCCCTAATTGGATCTTAGTAGGCTAATGAAATCTAATATTTAATACTAAATTAAATCTAATTGTGCTACTAAAATCATAGTTATTTTGATTAATTCATTCTTGATCAATTAATCTATTTTAATCAAGTAAGATATGCGAGTGTGTGTGTGGGGGGGGACGCACATACGAAATATATAGTATTGCTAAGTGTAACGATCCGCAAATTCATCAGTTCGGAAATTTTTTTAGAATATTCAAATATAAGATTTTTAACACAAATGATAATGTTTTGAACAATAAATAATATTAGTAATCTTATTTTGAATAAATATTTACAAAAATATATACTTTGAAAGATATATCGATAAAATGACTGAAAACCGTTTTATCAATAAACAGCTCTTAGACCATTCGACATCGTGCACAGAGCTGGATACATACATTCATTTATTTATATGAGTCAGAATATGTAATAGAATTATTTATTTTATTTTTGAAAATAAAATCTCTTTATAACATCATCAATAATATCACTATTTTTGAATAAATGATTTTTGAATTTAAATTGAGTAAATGATTTAATAATTATTTTAAATATTAAATAAGCTCTTTTAATTATTATATAATGATGATAGAAATATTATTTTCAAACTTAGTTTACACACACACATATATTAAATAAGAAGTGAAAATATGACCGGAAATCGAAATTGAATCCATAACAATTCAACATAGAAAAGTTGTGCAATGTCGTGAACCATTTGATATATACATATGCACACATACATGTACATATACATGAACACATTCACATGCACATGAACATATATATATACATACAAATATACTCACACACACACACACACATATTATAAAATATTTAAGATATTTACCTAAAAATTCATCCTTAGGTAAACCCAAAGTCAACCCACACTCTTAAGTACAAGCACATGACTACACATATGGATGGGAGGGATCTTCGACCGTGGATGATGAGGTGAGGGGAGGGAGTGGTGATGAGGCAATGGTGATGAAATGTACAACTTTACTAAATGTAACTGATCATCCCACGAGCCTCCGAGATCGAGAAAGCAAGCTCGTAAGAGATCATCCAATATACAACTTACTCTCTTGGTCTGCCCATCAGTTTGTGGGTGATAAGCTGTACTGAGATGCAACTCGGTACCCAATGCCTCATGTAAGCCCTTCCAAAATCCACTAGTGAACAACGGGTCATAGTCGCTCATAATGCTCTTTGACCCAGCATGAAATCGTACAACCCATTTCACATACAACTCGGCCAGTTTGGCTGCCGTTCTACTTTACTTGATGGGTATAAATCTAGTACTTTTGGTCAATCTATCAATTATGACCCAGATGATGTCATACCTTGCTCAAGTCCATCGATACTTGCTCCCACTGCCATTTGGGAACTTCAAGAAGTTGCAACAACCCACTTGGCTTCTTTTGCTCTGCCTTCACTAACTGACAGTTTATACATCTTGAGATGAATATCCTGACATCCTTCTTCATTCCCTCCTAATAATAGGTCTACCTCATATCATGGTACATCTTATTACCACTAGGATGTATGGTCAACCTAGAATGGTGGCACTCTCGTAGCATCTCATCCATAATCCATCGACATCGGGAACAAACTGTCTTACATCCTTACGGAGCCAACCCTCTGGGTTTGGTTCATATTACTTCATCTCTTTAGACTCCATTCCTCCTTCAATTTTCACCATGATCTCCGCTAGTCTAGAATCTCGCCTCTGAATAACACCAATCTGCTCAATCAAAGTATGCATGATAGTCAAACTCGCCAACATCTCTAGCTCTAATTTGTAGCGGGATTTGAAGTCATAATTAGCAATATACTTCAATTGTTTTCACTCCATAAACATCGCTCCCAAACTGGAATGTCTTTTAGTCAATGCATCGGCGACTGCGTTCCCTTTACCAAGTGTATAAGAAATGTTGAAATCACAGGAAGCCAAGAATTCCAATCATCGCTACTGGTGAAAGTTGAGATCCTTCTTGGAGAAAAGATACTTCAAGGATTTATGATCCGTAAACAACTCGAACCTTTCTCCTAATAAGTAGCACCTTCAAATCTTCAAATCAAACACTATAGCTACCAACTCCAAATCATGAGTTGGATACTTCCTCTCATGTGGTTTTAGCTACCGACTAGCATATGCAATAACTTATCCCTTCTACGTCAATACCATGCCTAATCCAGTTCCACATGCATTCGTGTATACTGTCAACTCCTCATTCCTGCTCAGAGTGGTAAGTACTGGTGCCCACATCAAATCTCCTTTAGACTTACAAATGCATGCTCACATTTGCGTCCCAAATGACAATGTGATTCTTCTTTGTCAAATTGGTCGACAGTGCTGCTATCTTCGAGAAGTCCTTGATAAAGCATTTATAATATCCCGCTAAACCTAGGAAACTCTTTACATCTGTAGCATTCTTGGGTTGGTTCCAACCTTGAACTGCTGTCACCTTGGTAGGGCCTACTGCGATGCCTTGCTCTTAGACAGCATGACCCAAGAACCTCACTTCCTTCCTCCAAAAGTGACATTTCAAAAACTGTGCTTTCAACTTGTGCTTCCTTAACACCTCAAGCACAATCTTCAAGTACGTCTTGTGTTCCTCCTATCTCCTATAATAGATCATAATATCATTCATGAACACAAGTACGAACTTGTTTAGGTAATCCCTGAAGACACGGTTCATGAGATCAACCAAGTTTGTCAGAGCGTTGGTTAGCCCGAACGGCAAAACCAATTGCTCATAGAAACCAGTCGACATATAAAACATGGCGATCAACACACTCTCCTTCACTACTCTCAACTGGTGCATCGCAAGATCCAATTAAGAAAACACCTTTACATCATGAAGATGATCGAATAAGTCATCAATACATGGGAGTGGATACTTGTTCTCCTTTGTCACCTTATTCAACTCATGATAATCTACACACAACCTCAGAGAGCCATCTGCCTTAATGGCGAATAGTACGGGTGCACCCCACTCAGATATGCTCCTACGGATGAACCCCATCTTCAACGGGTCATTTACTTGCATCTCCAACTCCTTTTGCTCTTTGGGTGCCATACGCCTCAATAGCATAACTATCGACCTGTGATCCAGACTTTTTGCTCTGCTATACCCGAACTGACTGGACAAGTTAGACACGCTTGTCATTAAGATCGACACGTCAGAAAAACGATCATGAACCCTAGAGATCAGGCACTAATGATTATATGAAGCAACGGTGAAGCAAAAGCGGAAGATAAACTCAATAGAACGCTCAAAATATTAAAATACACAACTCCTTAAAAATGGATCGGGTACGATCCATATTCATCAATTATGGATCGTATCATATCGATTTTACAACTCAATTCAGCAGAAAATAATCGATATCTCAAAATCTACAAGTAAACAACACATAAAACTTTAGGAACATCAATATATTGATGAGTGGAGCCCACTATATCGATTGCAAGCCAATAGGAGCTTTCAAATTTTTTGGTGCTGATCGTTATTACAAGTGATGTGGGACTCGTAATCGATACTGTGACTTCTTCTGGATCTGGAGATTGCGCTGCGAAAAATTCGCGAAGATATTTCATCGTCTTCTCCTATAAATACAGACTTGATTGTTCATTTTTGGGATCTTTACGCTGCTTGTTCCTTTGTACTCTTTTGTAACTAAGGATTATAATATGATCCCTATTATACTTAGTATACAAAGTGATTAAAAAAGCTATCTCTTTAAATTGGACGTAGGCAAACAATGCCGAACCACTATAAATTGCTATGTCTCTGTTATTAGCTTGTTTCTGATTACTTTACTACTATATTCTCTTTGTTTACATTTATTATTCTTCATTTATTCCTCTCCAAAATCTTTATTGGATGTTTGTGTCTATTTTTGGTGCAAACATTTTGATGCTTTCAATGAGAAGAGAATTCTCAGCCTGACTGGATCTCATCATCTACTTGTAGATTCCCATATTCGCGAGATAGATCTAGCTTTCTACCGATAAGTTTCCATTTCAACTCAGATTTGAAGAAGAGATCTATAAGCAGACTATTAGCAATGGTTAGGAATACCAGATCTACAAATCAAAGCATAGAAGGAAACGAGAATGCCATCATCCAGCAAGCAGGCCAGAGTAATCTACCAGTAGATGTTAATGCAACTAATCTAGTTGATGTCCAAAATCCAGCTAATTCCATCACAAGAGCTGATTTTCAGAACTTGATGAGAGAGCTCGTGGATAGCCGTCAATAGTTGAACTAGTAGAATCAAGCCGATATCGATCTATTGAATCAACTCAGGGATCAATAACATAGGAAAACTAGAAGGAAGCCAACTCCCTATTCTACATTGGAAAGCTCAACTTCATCAGATGACCATCAAAGGCGCTGATGTCGTAGAACCAATGGATATCATGCAGAAGCATCATGACATCAACACACAACTAATCATGGGCTGCCAGGACTGACCGGACCTGATCCATCTATAGGGATCGAGGATGATCCCTCCTCAAGCGGAGGAGCCTTACCTTTTTCTGATGGAACTTGAATTAGAGCCGCTACGGTTAATCTGGATGCTGGGGTTCAAGTTAATCCAGATCAGTTACCTCTCTGGAAAGTTGATGATGTGAATGCACATCAAGAGGATGTTTAGCCAAGAAGGAATGAAATGGCCCGTAGACATCGACCAGACCATTTACATGAGGTGAAGCACGACCACTACTTGGCTCCAACTATCCAAATGACGGACTTGACAGCTATGACCAAGCAGCTAGTAAGGGAGTGCCAAGGCTTGACCAATGATGATTGGGGATCTCAAGAAGCCATACCCCGTTCACATACAATATTTTACATGCGGAATATCCGAGGAGACTTAGCATGCCGTCGATTCCTGCCTACGAAGGAAAAACCGACCCCAGCCAGCACATCATGAGATATGAATGGCGGATGGACTCCTCATGAGCGGATGATGCCAAAAAATGCAGATGTTTTCCCATCGCTCTTTCTGGCATAGCAAAGATGTGGTTCACAAGATGGTCCCCAAGGTCAATCTCTAGATTTGATGATTTAGCAACAAAATTTGTGGAGCAGTTCCATATGCATGTAACTCGAACCAAAGATGCAATGTCCCTGTCAAGAGTGATCCAGGCTCCGGGAGAATCGTTGAAAGACTATTTGGAGAGATTTCATATAGCCGTCAAACTCAGTAGTCCGAATGACCATTCAATATTGATGGCAGTAATAAGAGGAATTGGCCTAGAATTTGACAATGGCGATTGGTTAGTTGGCAAACCACCTGCGACGTTAGAGCGTTTCTATACAAAAGCCGCTCAGTATTTGAGGAAAGAGGATGCTAGATGCTCTAGGAAGAAGAATGTTTTGGGACCGAGTGGAGAGGGAGTGCAGAGTAACATTGCAGTGAACCAATCCGAGGAGAGTTCCAAAAAAGTTCAAGTAAATATCCAAAATAAACCAAATTAGCAAAAGAAAGGCGGTGATAGGAACCGTGAATGAAAGAGGGATTCTAGAAGAGGAAAATATATAATTTCAATGTATGATACCTACACACCACAGAATACATCTCTAGAGAACGTCTACTGTCTATGGAGTATAGGAAGCCACCTCCGAAAGAATCGACAGTGAAACAAAACCGACTAGAAAATATTGCCAGTTCCACGAATGCTATGGTCACAACATGAACGAATGTAGGTATCTCCAAAATGTTATTGAGAAACTAATTTGGGAAAGAAAACTACAATAGTTTGTGAAAGCCCCACAGGATGGCGGGCAAGGAACATCCGACCCCAACCGAGGACAAGAGCCGTACAGGGCTGAGGAGCTTGCGTGGACTGGTGGAAGATTAGTGATCAACACGATAGCTGGAGCACAACATCTAGCTGATAAGAGCTGGCACGAGATGGAGCGCTATGCTAGCACAATCAAGCTTATGGATTTTGAGTGTTGTTCAAATATAGAAGATGGGGCTTCGGCCAAACAGCAGTGTACAATGGAAGACGACATTGTATTCAGAAACAGAGATGTAGATAAGGTAGAGGCACTGATGATCAACCCCATGATCATTTCGGCCATGATCGATCCCATATTAGTGATGAAAATCTTAATTGGTTGTGGTAGTTCCGTGAATATAATTTTCAAAAAGACTTACGATCAGATGAGGATGGAAACCAAGGACTTGAAACCATCTAAAGCCCATATTCATGGCTTTAACGGTGTTGCGACTGAGCTATCGGTTAGGTTGAATTGCCCATGGAGTTTGGAGAAGCCACCATACCAAAGTGCAGATGTTGCCATTTGTTATCTTTGATGTTGACACTCCATACAATGCTTTTCTAGGTCGACCAGTCCTAGCTGAATCTAGGCAGCTCTTACCATGTGGTTTTTGACTTTGAAGTTCTCAACTGATAATGGTGTTGGAGTTGTGCATGGTGATCAGGCCGCTGGATATGCCTACTATATAGCTAAGCTGTGAGAAGCCTTGTGAAGAGAGAAAGGAAAT
Source organism: Allium fistulosum (assembly GCA_030737815.1). NCBI lineage: Eukaryota > Viridiplantae > Streptophyta > Magnoliopsida > Asparagales > Amaryllidaceae > Allium > Allium fistulosum. Next base: position 294,527,798 of record CM060908.1, on the reverse strand, counting down.
GGTGTGGAGAAGTCTCTCTACATCCAAGCCACTGAAGATTGACAACCAGTGACCGAGCCTTGGCTTGGGCGCCATAGCGGTTCCATAGAGATATAGATTTAAGGAATGATAAGGAGGAGCCTAAAGAGACCAAGGCTGCATCGGCTAAGCTGACGATTGACATCATAGTCAACCACGATGACCCATCACGGGTCCTAAAGATCGGATCATAGTTCATCCTCCCGATGATCAAAGAACTTGTTGGTTTTCTCCAAGCGAATCTTGATGTGTTTGCTTGGACTCATTCTAAAATGTGGGGGATCTCGCTTACCATTGTGGGCCATGCATTAAATATCGACCCGAGGCATGTCCTGATGAAACAGAAAAGGCGTGGCATGGATCCAGAGAGATCTGCCACCCTTAAAGGGGAGATGGATAGGCTTAAATGCAATGGGTTTATTTGCGATGCCCTCTACCCAGAATGGGTATCAAATCCTTTACTTATGAGAAAGGCAAATGGAAAGTGACGAACATGCATTGACTATTTGGACTTAAACAAGGCGTGTCCGAAAGATAGTTTCCCCTTCCAAGGATCGACCTACTGGTGGACTCAACTGCTGGAAACAAGTTGCTATCTTTCATGGATGCGTATTTCGAATATAATCAAATCCCGATGCACACCCCCAACCAGGAGCACACTAGTTTTATTACCGCGTTGGATTGTACTACTATGTGGTAATGCCATTCGGGTTAGAGAATGCTGGAGCAACCTATCAGCGCCTAGTTAATCGAATGTTTAAAGATCAAATTGGAAAGAGGATGGAAGTATATGTGGATGATATGCTTGTGAAGTCAAGACGATCAAGCAAATACATTAAAGACTTAGCAGAAATGTTCGATATCCTCCGATGTTACAAAATGTAGATCAATCCTCTGAAATGTTCTTTTGGGATTGGATTAGGAAAGTTCTTGGGTTTCATCGTCAATGATTGTGGAATCGAAGCTAATCCAGAGAAGATTTGAGCAATTCATAACATCCAAGCACCAAAGACCATTAAACAAATACAGAGCCTAAATGGGAAGGTTGCCACCCTATGTCGGTTTATTTCCAAAGCTACTGATAAATGCATTCCTTTCTTCAACTGATAAGAAGAGGGAGGAGGAACTTTGAATGGACACAGGAGTGTGAATACGCATTCTAAGCTTTGGTGACCACGTAGAGAGACCTCTCATCTTGTCAAAACTAGTGGATCACAAAGACTTGTATATCTACTTGGCCATGTCGATACACGCTATAAGTGCCGCACTGCTTCATAAGGAGAATCAAATCCAAAGACCGGTCTATTATGTTAGGAAGCGACTAACAGGAGCCGAAAAGAACTATCCGAAGATAGAGAAATTGGTGTACCACTTGTTGATTTCTTCACAAAAGCTCCGCCCTTATTTTCAAGCTCATCCCATCAATGTTTACACCGATCAGCCTTTACAATAGGTCTTACAGCGACCTGAGACGTCTGGAAGGTTACTGAAGTGGAACATCGAACTGAGCCAATTCGACATCACTTATCTCCCTTGAAGTGCTATCCAGGATAGGCACTAGCGGACTTTATAGCAGAGTTCATTGCACAGGATGATCTCCTAGAGAGCGGTGTAGCCCCTACCATTCAGTGGAAAATGTATACAGATGGAGCATCCCATGATCGTTGTTCTGGAGTCAGAGTCTTGCTAGTAACTCCAGAAGATCGATCAATTTGCTATGCTTTGAAGCTTGACTTCCCTGCAACGAACAAGGAAGTTGAGCATGAAATTCTGATTGCTGGACTCAAACTTGGCAGAGATTCGGGAATAAAATCTCTTGAAATTTTTGCGATTCCCAGTTGATGGTATGACAAGTCAGGGGAGATTACCAGGCTAAGGGAAAATGATTCGCTACGTACCTTATCCGAGTCCAAGAGCTATTGACTGACTTCGTGTATTATGACATCAAGCACATTCCTCGGGATTAAAACAAATTGCTCGACTCATTGGAAAAGTTTGCCAGCACCGGGGATGCACAACAAATGGGCTTAGTTCCAATCAAAGTACTAGATGCTCCGAGCATAAACCAGATGGAAATTGACTGGATACTAGAGATGGAGCCTGAGAAGGAGTCGTGGATGACTCCGATTAAAGGTTATTTGCTACAGTGATTCCTTCCCAAACAGAGGTATGAAAGACAACAAATCCTCCGCAAAGCTTCATGATATATCATTCAGGAATGATTCATGTATAGAAAGAGTTTTTTTGTTTCCCTGCTCCGGTGTACCACTTATGATGAATAAAATGAGTCCTGAGGGAAGTTCATGAAGGGAATGTGGCAATCACACTAGGGGGAAAACCCTAGCAAAGAAAATACTTCGTTATGGGTATTACTGGCCAACTATTAACAGAGATGCTGCTAATTATGCTAAGCGATGCAAATATTACCAGATGTATGCAAAAGTTTCGAAAGCTCCGCCAACGGGAATTACACAAATGGCCAGTCCATGGCCGTTTGCCACATAGGGCATAAATATTATCGTCTCCTTACCGATCTCTAAAGGTGGTGCGAAGTGCGTCATTGTAGCAGTTGAATACTTCACAAAATAGGTTTAAGCAGAACCTTTAACCATGATCACGACGAAGAAATGAATTAACTTCATTGTCTGAAACATCATCTATCATTTTGGCCTTCCACGAACCATTGTAACTGATAATGGAACCCAAATTAGACAGCGCTTGTTGATGCCAAAAGTGGGCATCAACACCCCATAGAATCTAGTAGAGATTAAATGAAGAATGAAATTAAAATAGAGAAAATATCATAAACGAACACACAAATTTTTATAGTGGTTCGGCAATCTTGGCCTACTTTCACTTCATATTTTTATTGATCTTGCACATGACTATGATTACAAGAATAGTTGGATCAGCTTGGATCCATTAGTACAAGAATGAAGAATAAAAATGGAAGAGCCTTTCCAGCAGAAAGAATGATCCCGTTTCGGACACCATGCCTGCTGTATTTATAGGGGAAGACGTGCATGGATCAGACTGAAATTTTGGCAAAAGGTTCGGGAGACCAAGACGAGTCAACCCAAAATTTCCATGCCCATTGGGGCCTTCAATAGGGATCGGCACCAATCCCTATTAGCTTGTCCAAATGGGCTACGATCTCTATGAGGGGTGTCCCATGATGTTAGCTATTTACTCCCCAAATTTCATGCAATTTCGACGTACGGTTCGTGAGATAACACATTTTCCATGAAGTAGTGTTGCTTGAATTATGATTTCCGCCGATCCTCCAAAGGGAGTTATGCCGATCCCTCTAAATTCTTCCAATTGGAATGAGATACCTAGAGGGTGTTCCATATGTTGTAGTAAGCTTGTACTCCAAGTTTCATGTTGATAGCATGTGCAAATTTTGAGTTATTGATCGATCATCGCTGAGAAATTGAGTTGTGGAATCAATACGGTACGATCCATAGTGTTGAATATGGATCGTACCTGATCCATCTTCGGGAAAATAGTTAGATTTCATGCTTCTGCTTCATATTGTCATCTATGCTTGATTTTTGGACCCTATAATCATCGCTCTGGGCTACTGGCCTTGATGACAGTCGAGTCTAACTTGTCCAGTCAGTTCAGATATAGCCGGATCAAAATGCCGGATAACGTTTGCCCCCCAAAATACGTCTTGTTGCGTACATGATGTGCTTTGAATTGAAGCAAGTTAGAGTTGTTGAAAATAAATCCATCTAGTTTCCTAAATAGTCGCTATCCTTTTGTTGAATTATCTTCCCAAAGTGTTGTATCCCTCTTTGATTGTTATGACGCTTGGTCGATTTCTAATAGTGTAAATTCAAGATTGTATTCCATTAGTTGCTATCTATAACCGGTTCTACAGGGCTAGTAAGCTTTGGCTATCTAATCCAGTCTTTTCTTTAATAACTATAGGTGAAAATTCAATATTTGTCGATTTCAAGAAATCGAACTTTTTGAATATACATGTGCACGTTCAGGTACACGTTCTTGTCATTGGCTCCTAGATGCGTTTGTATGCTCACGAGTTGTCACCAATTCCTTCTAGTTTAATTGCAATTGGATTGCAATTCCTTGTTTATATATTATTTTACAATGACATAGGGGTTGTAATAAGTCATTCGATGAGAGGGGACTTCAAGTTCTATAGGGATGACGGCCTCGAGGCTGTAAGCAAGGGCGAATGGAGTATGACCAGTCCCAGACTTATGGGTGGTTTTGTAAGCCCATAATGCTATTGGGAGTTCATCCACCCACTTTCCTCTAGCCTTTTCCAAACATTTCTTTAGAATGGACTTTACGATTTTGTTTACAGCTTCAATCTGTCCATTTGCTTGAGGGCGAGCAACTGCCGCAAATCTCTTTCCAATATAATGCTGACGACAGAAGTCTTTAAATTTAGCGCTGTGGAATTGGGTTCCATTATCAATTATAATGGTTCGTGGAAGGCCAAAATGATAGATGATTTAATGAACAATGAAGTTGATTATTTTCTTCATCATGATCGTGGTTAAAAGTTCTGCTTCAGCCAATTTGGTGAAGTAATCAACTGCTACAATAGTGTATTTCGTACCACCTTTAGAATCAGCAAAAAGCTGATGATGTTAATACCCCAAGTAGCAAACGTCTATGGACTGGCTATTTGAGTAATTTCAATCGGCGGGGCTCACAGAATTTTTGCAAACATCAAGCACTCGTCGCATTGTCTAGCATGATCAGCTGCATCTTGATTGGTAGTTGGCCAGTAATGCCCATAGCAGAGTATTTTCTTTGTCAGGGTTTGCCCCATAGTGTGATCTCTGCATTCTTCTTTATGGACTTCTCCCAAGACTCATTTGATTTCATCATGGGCGATACACCGAAGTAGAGGAACAGAGAAACCATTTCTATACGTGACTCCTTCTTGGATGATGCAGCATGAAGCTTTGGGGAGGATCTATCATTTTTTATTCCTCCATCTAGGAAGGATCCCCCATTGTAGATAGTCTTTGATAGGAGTCATCCATGACTCATTTTCTGGCTCCGTCTCTAAGATCTAGTCGATCTCCATCTGTCAATGCGGAATGTTAAGTACTTCAACCGGGACAAAGTCTATTTGTTGCGCATCCCTAGAACTAGCCAGCATGGCTAGTGACTCGGCTTTTTCATTTTGTTCTCTTAGGATGTGTGTAATGGTGTACTACTCGAAGTCGGCTAGTAGCTCTTGGACCCGTCCAAGATAAGGAGCAAGATGTTGCCCCCTAGTAAGATAATCTTCCCTGACTTGGCATACTACTAACCAGGAATCACAAAAGATATGTAAATTTTCCACTCCCTGTTCTCTAGAAAGTTTGAGACTGGAAGGCTTCATACTTAACTTTGTTATTTGTTGCAGGGAAGTCGAGTTTTAAGGCGTAGCAGATCGATCGTTCCTCAGGAGTCATTAACATAACTCCGATGCTAGAACATCGATCATTGGAAGCTCCATCCGTGTATATTTTCCATTGGTTGGTCGGTTCTCCACCGCTCTTTGGATAGTCGTCTGATGTAGTAAATTCAGATATGAAGTCTACTAATGTTTGTCCCTGGATAGCTCTTTGAGGGAGATAAGTGATATCAAATTGGCTTAGCTTGATATTCCATTTGAGCAACCTTCCAGACGTCTAAGGTTTTTGTAGGACCTGTCGTAATGGCTGGCCGGTGTAGACGTTGATGGGGTGAGCCTGGAAGTAATGGCAAAGCTTTCATGATGCAATCAACATGCAATACGTGAGCTTTTCCAGCTTTGGGTAGTTTCTGTCAGCACCTGTCAATCGCTTGATAACATAATATACATGCCTCTGGATCTGATTCTCTTCACGTAACAGTGTGGCACTTATGGCGTGTACCGACACTACTAAATAGATGTATAAATCTTCACGATCCAGTGGCTTGGATAGGATAGGAGGTCTCTCTAAGTTATCTACTAGAACTTGAAACGCATCTATGCAATCCTGCGTCCATTCAAAGTTCCTCTTCCCTCTTCTGATCAAGTCGAAGAAAGGAGTACACTTGTCGTTGGCCCTGGAGATGAAGCGGCTTAGGACAACAGCCTTCTCATTTAAGCTCTGTACCTGCATAATTGTCTTAGGCACTTGGATGTTTCGAATTGCTTGAATCTTCTCGAGATCGGCTTCGATTCCGTGAGATTAGACGATGAAACCTTGAATTTTTCTTATGCAATGTCGAAAGAGCATTTCAAGAGATTTAGTTTCATTCTATATTTTCATAGAACTCTGAACATCTCTGCTAAGTCATCGATGTGGTCATTTGATCGTCATGACTTCATGAGCATATCATCCACAAATACTTAGGTCGATCGCTCGATCTGGTCGTTAAACATCCTGTTGACCAGTCTCTGGTAAGTAGCTTCGACATTATTTATTTCAAATGGCATCACAACATAACAATATAGCCCTAGATCGGTAATGAAACTGGTGTGCTTCTGGTCGGGGACGTGCATCTAGATCTGGTTGTATCCGGAGTACACATCCATAAATGAAAGCAGTCCATATCCAGTGGCTGAGTCTACCAGCTGGTCGATCCTCAAAAATGGAAAGCTGTCTTTCGAGCATGCCTTGTTCAGGTCCGAGTAGTCGACGCATCACCGCTACTTTTCATTAGTTTTTCTCACAAGAACTGGATTGGGTACCCATTTCGGGTAGAGGGCGTCATGGGCAAACCTATTGTTTTTTGAGTTTATCCACCTCCTCTTTAAGTACAACAAATCCCTATGGATCCATGCCGTGTTGCTTTTGTTTCACCAGGACATGCCTCGGGTCGATATTCAATGCATGGCTCATGATAGTCGTTGAGATCACACGCATATCGGAATGGTTCCAAACGAACACATTAAGATTCATTCGGAGAAAGCCAGCCAATTCCTGCATCATCGTTGCACTGAGCTATGATCCATTATTCAGTACCCATGATGGGTCGCCATGGCTGACTGTAATGTTAATTGTCAGCTCAGCGGGTGACGCCTTGGATTCCTTGAGTTCAAACATAACTATTTCGCGTAACAATCAACGTGAAATCTGGTCGGGACGGTCAATGATGATGGTTACTCCGATCGATTCCCAGAGTCTTGTCATGAGTTGATGAGTCTGATAGTGAAGGGCTCTAAATGCTTTGAGCGATTATCTGCAAATGACCGAAGATCAGGCTTAGAAGCACGTTGAATCAAATGTCGAGTAGGGTTCATGTAACAACCCGTAAATTTAACTAGTTTTGATAACGTATTAATTGAAATTTTGTGAATTTTAAAATGATTGAATTTTGAAATAAAAATTTAATATTTGGAATACGTCTACTTTAACATAGCTAATGATAACTTTTCAATTTATAATATAGAAGTTTTTTTATTGTGTAATTCCATTTCAATTTAAATCGGTTAAAATTGATGATAATAAAATATTTTTCAAACCTGAATATTTTTTACACAATAAATTTCTAAATCATCTTCTGAGTGAGACGTCATATTTCGTTTCTTCAAATTTTGACTACCATTGCTCCGTTTATCTTATTTTTGGCATTTTTGCAACATTTTCGTACCGATTATCGACTTTTGATTGGATGATCATACCACTAATATCTGTGTACCGTTTTGATCGTTTCGTCGTGCTGATCTCTGCGGTATATTCATTTCTGTGTTTTGGTGTCCGGAATGCGGCAGAACCCGCGTAACGGATAAACCTATCGTTCGAGTCGTTTTGTTCTATTGTCATTTCGTTTTACCGTGTTAAATCTGGCTATTAATATTCACACTTTTGTTATTCCACGTCCTTTGCCTTTCTCACCGTTTCAATACAATTGATGTTTCATTTCTGCCTATTCACAAAATATACGTTTGTTCTTACATTTATTATATTTGCGTATGAGAAGCCAGCTCGTCACTTATGTCCTGAAGCCAAACCATCCTTCCATCTTTCACTCTTCTTACTTTCTCTAGCTTTCCATTTTCATGGCCACCCTCATATATATTTTCACTTGAATTTGAAACTGCATCACCTCGTCGGTCGCCGCCCTCTACTTCAGCCCCTCTCTTCATCACCGAAGCAGTGCTCTCCTCCAATCTCAAACCCTCTCCAGGTCACAGCCTACTAGCCGACCTCTTCCTACCGTTTCAACAACTCATCCCTCTCCCCTCTTTTCTTCCACGTGTGTAGTCTCCGCACTTTGGCCACCCTTTCTTTCGTATATAGGTATGGATAGTTATATATACTATTATATATATTAGTTTATATACTAGTTAGTAGTTTATATATGTATGAAAATTTTGTGTGAAGTTCGAATGTTGTATGGTAAGAAGTTACGTGTGTATTTGGTTACAACTTTGTTTTAAATGATTGTTTTGCAAAATTTATTTAGTCCGGTTTATATATATATTTCTAGTTTTTATGTTATATATATATAATTATCCATTTATATATATAAGTAAATCATGCTTGAGTTTGTTTATATATGATGGTTGATATAATAAGGAAATTATGTGTTTTAATATATATATTATTTATATATAGAGTTTTAAAATGGTCAGTATGTATATATTTGCTATATGAAATATATTCGAATATGTTCTTTTATATAAAAGGGTTTATATATATATTTGTTGGTGTATATATATGTCTATGAATTTATGTGTTTTATTTTGTTCTCTATAAGGCTATTATTTTTATGGGTCAATTGTATATAGATGTATATATAGATGTCTTTTGGTGAGTTGTTTAGGTTACAGGTTTTGCCTGTAATGAGATTTAAGTCATATATATGGTTATATAGGTGTGTGTATAATATGTTGTGTGTATATATATTTTAAACTGGTATATATATAGTTATAGAATATTATAATTGTATATAAAAGCATAAAAGTTGTCTTGCTTCTGGAAAGTTAGAGAAGTATTTATAAAGTTTATATGTGTTTCGTTTCTATAAAGATGTAATACTAGAAAAATATATATAAGTCTTAGTCTGTACAAGTTTAAAACTATCTGATTTATATTGAGTTTTCTTTTTTGAAAGTTACACGTGTACAAAGTGGTATTAGTATACAACTATACATATAAGATATTAGTTTAACGAATGATTTCATATATTGTACACATAATATATGTACACATATTTTAGTATATGTATATTTAATTGGTTTTAATATTGATTTAAAATGTTTATGTGTTTTTATTTAAGTATTGATTTTTCAATACTATATGATGATGTTTTATTTTAATATGTGTTCGGAATTTAAATATGTTCTTTATATATAAATAGATTTTTATATATATAGTATATATATGAGTTCACTTATACCATTTGTCATCATCGATCGGTTCTAATTTGATTTCGTCAATCCCTTATCTATAAGCTTTTCCATCGAATCCGTGCCAACCTTGATTTGCTTTGGAATTCGTAGCTCATTTCTTTATCAAATCTATCTAGCCTCGGAAGGTGAGTTCGTCACTCTCGACATACGTACTTTTATAATTGTGAAACAATGGCAAGTGAATTGTAGAAAATTTATATGTTATGTTAATATGTTCATATATGCCTGGGATATGATTATATGATGTTAAATTTTGTTTATATATTTGTTACATCATTTGATATGATATTATGTGTTCTACTGTTAATTTATTTTCTGTATCTCACACTACAGGTTCCCTATCACTATGGGTTGAAATGATACATACACGAACGGACATTAGAATAAGGAAAAATCATTATGAGCTGAAATGATAGGCTCGAGTTATTTTTATTATATTTGATTTACTTGGGATTGCGGGTTTGAAATGATAGGACCCAGATTTTTCTTTTTAAATTACGGATTGAAACGATACATATCCGTATCACTTGACCTAGGCTAGAAAATATTATACAGACCCATGGATAATTTTTAAATAATATTTTCCTAAAGATTATTAAGTATTTTGAATTTTTAAATATATGAAATTTTAACTTAAAGTTGATTTAATGATTTAAATTATAGAGATATATTGGTTTTCTATGAGTTGGAAATTTTATAAGTCAATAAGTGGTTTGATTTAAATTATAAAGTTATATCGGTTTTCTATAAGTTGGAATCTTTATATATCAATAATTAGTTTTAAATTGCTATTTAAAGATCTTTATGGATGATAAATAACATAATAATAAAATTTGATTTAATGTGGAATTCTAAATCTAACCTAGTGATGGTAATAGATTTTATTTTATGAAATAGATATGTTTTGTAAAATAAATAATTATGATTTAAAATGGAAAAATGTATCTTAAATTATGAATTAACTTTATATTGGAAACTTTGGTTTTAATTGGAAATGTGAAGTTTGACTTATTAAAAGAATATTTTGTTTATGAAATGGGTATTTCAAATAAAGTGTTAAGTTATTTGTTAAAATACAAAGTTAAGTAAAATAGTGTACTTTTGACTAAATAAATGAATTATAGTAAATTTGGATATTTTAATTATTAAAAGGTTATTTTATTTAAATCATAAGTTAAATGATATCCAAATGAATATTGTTGAAATGTAAGATATGGTTTTATAAGTTAAAATGGCTAAATATTAAAGTTTTAATGTTTCTGAAATGTTATAATAAATCTGGAATTGTATTGATAGCATTTCCAAAGTGCTGCTGTTTCTGAAATTTAACTATGTTCTAAAATAACTAAAATACTATAGCACTTTATAAGTGCTGCTGTTTCTGAATTTGAACTGTTTTTGAAATACTAATATATCTACTGTAGCACTTTATAAGTGCTGCTGTTTTGAATTTGACAATGTTCTTGAAATGTTAATATATTTACCGTAACACTTTATAAGTGTTGTTGTGGCTGAAATTTCAATGAACTTTGGAAATGATTATATTTTGGAAGATTTTGACATTGAATTTAAATGGTTTAAATGAATATGTTTTGAGGTGAAATATAAACCATTTTTGAAATTTATAAGTTAATACAATGTTTCGAAATTGGTATAATTGAACGAATGAACTTAATAATGCTATAACTTTGGTAATGAATATTATTTTTAAGGGTGTTATGATTTTTCTAAATATTATGATTTCCAAACGATAACATTTTAAAATTGATATGGTTTCAAAGTATTATGGTTTCAAAGTGTTTGGTTACAAAGGTGTTAAAACTTTGAAAGCACTATGATTTTGGAAATGAATTTATTTGAAATAATATTTAATTAAGAATTGTTTTAAATATATTGTTTTGCAATTTAAGATTTAAGAATATGGCTTTATAAAAGTGGTTTTGGTTTAAGATGATTTAAAAAGGAATATTTCAAGTTTAAATAAATTAAAAGAAATATTCAGTGATTGGAAATTTGGGTTTGTTCAAATGATATTTTGGTTTTGAAGTATAAACTAGTTTTGAATATGATATTTTGGTTTTGAGGTATAAATTAATTTTGAAATGGATATGATATTTGGTTTTGAAGTATAAATTATTTTGAAATAAACATCCATGGGTTATAATAACGATTGGTTGTTAAAGAGACCGGGATCAGATATGGGCATACTCTCTGTCAATACTGAAAACCACTTTGACAACCGTGTACGTGGTGGAGATTCCAGAATGAAGTAGGATGGTGGCGATGATCCTATTGAGGTATGAATGTGGACCCGACTCCCATGAGTTGGCATAAGGTGGCTAAAACAGGAGCGATTGATGGGCCAATGAGGTAGCACCTCTGATCGGACGCATTTCTTCGATACTATTCTATTACTTTGTGATTTATTTGGTGGCCACCCTTCGATTTTGATTTGGGAGTGTGTTCCGAGGTGGGCGGTAGTGGCTGCTATGCGTTTCCACCAGCCCGGATGCATAATTGGTATATCTACCCTGGCATTGCCTAGTTGTGCCGTGTCACCTACTATATCGAGCTTTACTACGAGTTTGGATTTGTGTCGTAGCCTGTGGAGTATTGAGGGTAGCTCCCAATCTGGGGGTGCGCTGATAATCGATAGACTACTAGGACTATTATGTGTTAAGGGGGATATGGGTACTCCTTAACGCTATTTAAAAGTAAGTTTATTTTACTATTAGACATTATTATAATAGCGTATATTACTACATAGTAGATAGTTTAATGGATCCTTAAGGGATGGGCGATCCCAAGCATCCTTTAAGTTACTTGTGCTTTGCTTTACGCTCGAGTCAGACTGAGTGATACAGCATTCAAGACTCACCTTTGGAGTTGGAGCTTCGCTTGGATCCATCTATTGATTCTTCTTTCAGTCATTCAGTTGATTCCAGTGATGTATTCAGATCTTGTATTTGACTATTGTATTGAGACATCTTTGTATTCGTGATTTCTGTTGTATCTTGTTAACTCTGATGTATACATATATAGTAGCTTCATGAACTACTATTTCTTTGCTTCCGCTGCATTGTTATATTATTCTGTGTCTGTGATCTGTGATTTATTTACTGTATATTCTGAGTTTTGCCAAATTTTATTTACAATCTATTGTTTTGAATTATTCAAGTCCGGCATGTGTGATTTATTTTCGATTTGAATGGTCAAGAATAGTGGGTCGTTACATTTGGTATCAGAGCTTTAGCTCTAGGCAAAACTTAGCATATATGGTAAATTTATTTACAGAATCACTTTCGTTCGAGCTTGAATCTCTTCCTTTTGACTCGATTTCTTTTGAATTTTGGAACGTTCCCTGTGGTTCCAATTCCATTCTTGTCTTTCCCTATTTGTTTTCTTTTGATTCTAGAGTATCCCATAACTCCACTTCGAATGATCTTTATAATGAATAGGCGGTCTCGCCAATCTTCGAATGATATGTAAAGGGGTGAAACTCCTTTACAATTAGCATTGATTCACCGAAGATTTTTGTATCCTCGGTTTACAATGCTATCTATCTCTTGTTATCCCGAATTCTATCTCTTGAGATCTGATGTAAATTTACCCCAGAACTCTACATTGATCTTATTCTTGAAGTCATGGTTGACCCGGTTAAGGTTGCCCGCGATTTATATAAGCTTATTCATTCCCTTATTCTGTTATTTAATCATCTTGTCTTTTGTTTCCAACTTATCTTCAAATCATTCTTGAAGTGTATTTTTGTAAACTAATATTTAAATGTTTTAATATATATTGTGTTGTTTGAGTTGTTGATTTGGGTTTCCGATCGATTCGTTTGATTAACGCTATCGATAGGATTTCCAAAACACTTGAACAGAGCAAACCAACACAATATGGTTTTCAAATTTAGTAAATGAAATAAATTTTGTATAATTATATATATAAGTATAATTTTCTGAATGTTGATAGTTAATTGAATTGATTGTAAGAAACAATATTTGACTTTGTATATATATTGTGATCATTGGCTTTGTTCATATATAAATAATTGAACTATAAAATATGGTTATAAATTAATTTGGAAATTTAAATGAATTTAAAATCAAGAATTTGAGAATTTAATTTCCGATGATTTTGAACTTTGATTTTAAATATTAAAGATACATTATTTAAAGTATTTTCTGAATAGAAATCATTTCTAAAGAATTTTAAAGTTGTAAATCAGTGCTCTTCTCTTTGTCGCTGGAAAATAATTTCGGTAATGACTGCAGCATCATCGACATTCATTTTCGAGTTTCAAAGTGAAGAGACCATTCTGTAGCTTTGCTACAGTTTTGTTTTGGAAAATTTAATTGATTTGAATTTCTAAAATATGACTTGATTTATAATATATATTGGTATATGGTTTCAAATTTGATTTGATATATATTGTATATGTATTTATTTATCTAGAATAGTTTGAAGTTAACCGGAAATTTAATTCTTAAATTTTATCTTAAGGGATGATTTCAATTATAAAATGAAGCCAAAATTTTGAATAAATATTTAAGCTTGAAATAATTGAATTGGAAAATTTTATTTGTATAATACTCAATTGCATTCCAATATAACTTAGCTAAATCATTCAGAAGTTAACTATGTAACTGGATAATGTACAATACAAAAGGATTTTATAAATAAAATTTGAGTGGTTATAATAAATGATATACGCTTAAATTTTAGTTAAAAAGAGATTTATAGGGGTAAACAGAATAAAAGTGAATTGAATAATTTACAATATAAAACGGTGTTAAAGGAATTTATAAATAAATTGGAGTAGTTATAATAAAATGTAAACATACTTAATATATGTGTTTAAGATATATTAAGTGGAATAAATTAATAATAATTTGGAATAAAGAAGAATTAAATTTGTTGAATAAAATATGATTATAATAAATGACTATGCAAATTTATGATTTTAGAAATTGTTAATTAAAGATAACTGGATAAGATAATCAATTTAGAATAGTTAAGATCGATTTAACTTAAGTGAAATTCAATGGATGAAATCAATTATTAATTTTAATTTATATGGTTTCATATTTTATTGTTTTATTTTGTTTTTCAATCTATTTTCTTTCTAGTTGTTTCTATTCTCCTACCTCGTTCCTTTTCGGGGACGAAAAGTTTTGAGTGGGGGTTCATGTAACGACCCGTAAATTTAACTGGTTTTGATAACGTATTTAATTGAAATTTTGTGAATTTTAAAATGATTGAATTTTGAAATAAAAATTTAATATTTGGAATACGTCTACTTTAACATAGCTAATGGTAACTTTTCAATTTATAATATAGAAGTCTTTTTATTGTGTAATTTTATTTCAATTTAAATCGGTTAAAATTGATGATAATAAAATATTTTTCAAACCTGAATATTTTTTACACAATAAATTTCTAAATCATCTTCTGAGTGATTCGTCATATTTCGTTTCTTCAAATTTTGAGTGCTATTGCTCCGTTTATCTTATTTTCGGCATTTTTGCGGCATTTTGGTACCGATTATCGACTTTTGATAGGATGATCGTACCACTGATATATGTGTACCATTTTGATCGTTTCGTCATGCTGATCTCTGCGGTATATTCATTTCTGTGTTTTGGTGTCCGGAATGCGGCAGAACCCGCATAACGGATAACCCTATCATTCGAGTCGTTTTGTTCTATTGTCATTTCGTTTTACCGTGTTAAATCTGGGTATTAATATTCACACTTTTGTTATTCCACGTCCTTTGCCTTTCTCACGGTTTCAATACAATTGATGTTTCATTTTTGCCTATTCACAAAATATACGTTTGTTCTTACATTTATTATATTTGCGTATGAGATGCCAGCTCGTCACTTATGTCCTGAAGCCAAACCATCCTTCCATCTTTCACTCTTCTTACTTTCTCCAGCTTTCCATTTTCATGGCCACCCTCATATATATTTTCACTTGAATTTGAAACTGCATCACCTCGTCGGCCGCCGCCCTCCACTTCAACTCCTCTTTTCATCACCGAAATAGTGCTCTCCTCCAATCTCAAACCCTCTCCAGGTCGCAGACTACTAGCCGACCTCTTCCTGCCGTTTCAACGACTCATCCCTCTCCCCTCTTTTCCTCCACGGTGTAGTCTCCGCACTTCGGCCACCCTTTCTTTCGTATATAGGTATGGATAGTTATATATACTATTATATATATTAGTTTATATACTAGTTAGTAGTTTATATATTTATGAATATTTTGTGTGAAGTTCGAATGTTGTATGGTAAGAAGTTACGTGTGTATTTGGTCACAACTGTGTTTTAATTGATTGTTTTGCAAAATTTATTTAGTCTGGTTTATATATATATATTTCTAGTTTTTAAGTTATATATATATATTTATAATTATACATTTATATATATAAGTAAATCATGCCTGAGTTTGTTTATATATGATTGTTGATATAATAAGGAAATTATGTGTTTTAATATATATTATTTATATACAGAGTTTTAAAATGGTCAATATGTATATATTTGCTATATGAATTATATTCGAATATGTTCTTTTATATAAAAGGGTTTATATATATATTTGTTGGTGTATATATATATGTCTATGAATTTATGTGTTTTATTTTGTTCTCTGTAAGGCTATTATTTATATGGGTAAATTGTATATAGATGTATATATAGATGTCTTTTTGTGAGTTGTTTAGGTTACAGGTTTTGCCTGTAATGAGATTTAAGTCATATATATGGTTATATAGGTGTGTGTATAATATGTTGTGTATATATATATATTTTAAACTGGTATATATATAGTTATAAAATGTTATAATTGTATATAAAAGCATAAAAGTTGTCTTGCTTCTGGAAAGTCAGAGAAGTATTTATAAAGTTTATATGTGTTTCGTTTCTATAAAGATGTAATACTAGAAAAATATATATGTCTTAGACTGTACAAGTTTAAAACTATCTGGTTTATATTGAGTTTTCTTTTTTGAAAGTTACATGTGTACAAAGTGGTATTAGTATACAACTATACATATAAGATATTAGTTTAACGAATGATTTCATATATTGTACACATAATATATGTACACATATTTTAGTATATGTATATTTAATTGGTTTTAATATTGATTTAAAATGTTTATGTGTTTTTATTTAAGTATTGATTTTTCAATACTATATGATGATGTTTTATTTTAATATGTGTTCGGAATTTAAATATGTTCTTTATATATAAATAGATTTTTATATATATAGTATATATATGAGTTCACTTATACCATTTGTCATCATCGATCGGTTCTAATTTGATTTCGTCAATCCCTTATCTATAAGCTTTTCCATCGAATCCGTGCCAACCTTGATTTGCTTTGGAATTCGTAGCTCATTTCTTTATCAAATCTATCTAGCCTCGGAAGGTGAGTTCGTCACTCTCGACATACGTACTTTTATAATTGTGAAACAATGGCAAGTGAATTGTAGAAAATTTATATGTTATGTTAATATGTTCATATATGCCTGGGATATGATTATATGATGTTAAATTTTGTTTATATATTTGTTACATCATTTGATATGATATTATGTGTTCTACTGTTAATTTATTTTCTGTATCTCACACTACAAGTTCCCTATCACTATGGGTTGAAATGATACATACACGAACGGACATTAGAATAAGGAAAAATCATTATGAGCTGAAATGATAGGCTCGAGTTATTTTTATTATATTTGATTTACTTGGGATTGCGGGTTTGAAATGATAGGACCCAGATTTTTCTTTTTAAATTACGGATTGAAACGATACATATCCGTATCACTTGACCTAGGCTAGAAAATATTATACAGACCCATGGATAATTTTTAAATAATATTTTCCTAAAGATTATTAAGTATTTTGAATTTTTAAATATATGAAATTTTAACTTAAAGTTGATTTAATGATTTAAATTATAGAGATATATTGGTTTTCTATGAGTTGGAAATTTTATAAGTCAATAAGTGGTTTGATTTAAATTATAAAGTTATATCGGTTTTCTATAAGTTGGAATCTTTATATATCAATAATTAGTTTTAAATTGCTATTTAAAGATCTTTATGGATGATAAATAACATAATAATAAAATTTGATTTAATGTGGAATTCTAAATCTAACCTAGTGATGGTAATAGATTTTATTTTATGAAATAGATATGTTTTGTAAAATAAATAATTATGATTTAAAATGGAAAAATGTATCTTAAATTATGAATTAACTTTATATTGGAAACTTTGGTTTTAATTGGAAATGTGAAGTTTGACTTATTAAAAGAATATTTTGTTTATGAAATGGGTATTTCAAATAAAGTGTTAAGTTATTTGTTAAAATACAAAGTTAAGTAAAATAGTGTACTTTTGACTAAATAAATGAATTATAGTAAATTTGGATATTTTAATTATTAAAAGGTTATTTTATTTAAATCATAAGTTAAATGATATCCAAATGAATATTGTTGAAATGTAAGATATGGTTTTATAAGTTAAAATGGCTAAATATTAAAGTTTTAATGTTTCTGAAATGTTATAATAAATCTGGAATTGTATTGATAGCATTTCCAAAGTGCTGCTGTTTCTGAAATTTAACTATGTTCTAAAATAACTAAAATACTATAGCACTTTATAAGTGCTGCTGTTTCTGAATTTGAACTGTTTTTGAAATACTAATATATCTACTGTAGCACTTTATAAGTGCTGCTGTTTTGAATTTGACAATGTTCTTGAAATGTTAATATATTTACCGTAACACTTTATAAGTGTTGTTGTGGCTGAAATTTCAATGAACTTTGGAAATGATTATATTTTGGAAGATTTTGACATTGAATTTAAATGGTTTAAATGAATATGTTTTGAGGTGAAATATAAACCATTTTTGAAATTTATAAGTTAATACAATGTTTCGAAATTGGTATAATTGAACGAATGAACTTAATAATGCTATAACTTTGGTAATGAATATTATTTTTAAGGGTGTTATGATTTTTCTAAATATTATGATTTCCAAACGATAACATTTTAAAATTGATATGGTTTCAAAGTATTATGGTTTCAAAGTGTTTGGTTACAAAGGTGTTAAAACTTTGAAAGCACTATGATTTTGGAAATGAATTTATTTGAAATAATATTTAATTAAGAATTGTTTTAAATATATTGTTTTGCAATTTAAGATTTAAGAATATGGCTTTATAAAAGTGGTTTTGGTTTAAGATGATTTAAAAAGGAATATTTCAAGTTTAAATAAATTGAAAGAAATATTCAGTGATTGGAAATTTGGGTTTGTTCAAATGATATTTTGGTTTTGAAGTATAAACTAGTTTTGAATATGATATTTTGGTTTTGAGGTATAAATTAATTTTGAAATGGATATGATATTTGGTTTTGAAGTATAAATTATTTTGAAATAAACATCCATGGGTTATAATAACGATTGGTTGTTAAAGAGACCGGGATCAGATATGGGCATACTCTCTGTCAATACTGAAAACCACTTTGACAACCGTGTACGTGGTGGAGATTCCAGAATGAAGTAGGATGGTGGCGATGATCCTATTGAGGTATGGATGTGGACCCGACTCCCATGAGTTGGCATAAGGTGGCTAAAACAGGAGCGATTGATGGGCCAATGAGGTAGCACCTCTGATCGGACGCATTTCTTCGATACTATTCTATTACTTTGTGATTTATTTGGTGGCCACCCTTCGATTTTGATTTGGGAGTGTGTTCCGAGGTGGGCGGTAGTGGCTGCTATGCGTTTCCACCAGCCCGGATGCATAATTGGTATATCTACCCTGGCATTGCCTAGTTGTGCCGTGTCACCTACTATATCGAGCTTTACTACGAGTTTGGATTTGTGTCGTAGCCTGTGGAGTATTGAGGGTAGCTCCCAATCTGGGGGTGCGCTGATAATCGATAGACTACTAGGACTATTATGTGTTAAGGGGGATATGGGTACTCCTTAACGCTATTTAAAAGTAAGTTTATTTTACTATTAGACATTATTATAATAGCGTATATTACTACATAGTAGATAGTTTAATGGATCCTTAAGGGATGGGCGATCCCAAGCATCCTTTAAGTTACTTGTGCTTTGCTTTACGCTCGAGTCAGACTGAGTGATACAGCATTCAAGACTCACCTTTGGAGTTGGAGCTTCGCTTGGATCCATCTATTGATTCTTCTTTCAGTCATTCAGTTGATTCCAGTGATGTATTCAGATCTTGTATTTGACTATTGTATTGAGACATCTTTGTATTCGTGATTTCTGTTGTATCTTGTTAACTCTGATGTATACATATATAGTAGCTTCATGAACTACTATTTCTTTGCTTCCGCTGCATTGTTATATTATTCTGTGTCTGTGATCTGTGATTTATTTACTGTATATTCTGAGTTTTGCCAAATTTTATTTACAATCTATTGTTTTGAATTATTCAAGTCCGGCATGTGTGATTTATTTTCGATTTGAATGGTCAAGAATAGTGGGTCGTTACATTTGGTATCAGAGCTTTAGCTCTAGGCAAAACTTAGCATATATGGTAAATTTATTTACAGAATCACTTTCGTTCGAGCTTGAATCTCTTCCTTTTGACTCGATTTCTTTTGAATTTTGGAACGTTCCCTGTGGTTCCAATTCCATTCTTGTCTTTCCCTATTTGTTTTCTTTTGATTCTAGAGTATCCCATAACTCCACTTCGAATGATCTTTATAATGAATAGGCGGTCTCGCCAATCTTCGAATGATATGTAAAGGGGTGAAACTCCTTTACAATTAGCATTGATTCACCGAAGATTTTTGTATCCTCGGTTTACAATGCTATCTATCTCTTGTTATCCCGAATTCTATCTCTTGAGATCTGATGTAAATTTACCCCAGAACTCTACATTGATCTTATTCTTGAAGTCATGGTTGACCCGGTTAAGGTTGCCCGCGATTTATATAAGCTTATTCATTCCCTTATTCTGTTATTTAATCATCTTGTCTTTTGTTTCCAACTTATCTTCAAATCATTCTTGAAGTGTATTTTTGTAAACTAATATTTAAATGTTTTAATATATATTGTGTTGTTTGAGTTATTGATTTGGGTTTCCGATCGATTCGTTTGATTAACGCTATCGATAGGATTTCCAAAACACTTGAACAGAGCAAACCAACACAATATGGTTTTCAAATTTAGTAAATGAAATAAATTTTGTATAATTATATATATAAGTATAATTTTCTGAATGTTGATAGTTAATTGAATTGATTGTAAGAAACAATATTTGACTTTGTATATATATTGTGATCATTGGCTTTGTTTATATATAAATAATTGAACTATAAAATATGGTTATAAATTAATTTGGAAATTTAAATGAATTTAAAATCAAGAATTTGAGAATTTAATTTCCGATGATTTTGAACTTTGATTTTAAATATTAAAGATACATTATTTAAAGTATTTTCTGAATAGAAATCATTTCTAAAGAATTTTAAAGTTGTAAATCAGTGCTCTTCTCTTTGTCGCTGGAAAATAATTTCGGTAATGACTGCAGCATCATCGACATTCATTTTCGAGTTTCAAAGTGAAGAGACCATTCTGTAGCTTTGCTACAGTTTTGTTTTGGAAAATTTAATTGATTTGAATTTCTAAAATATGACTTGATTTATAATATATATTGGTATATGGTTTCAAATTTGATTTGATATATATTGTATATGTATTTATTTATCTAGAATAGTTTGAAGTTAACCGGAAATTTAATTCTTAAATTTTATCTTAAGGGATGATTTCAATTATAAAATGAAGCCAAAATTTTGAATAAATATTTAAGCTTGAAATAATTGAATTGGAAAATTTTATTTGTATAATACTCAATTGCATTCCAATATAACTTAGCTAAATCATTCAGAAGTTAACTATGTAACTGGATAATGTACAATACAAAAGGATTTTATAAATAAAATTTGAGTGGTTATAATAAATGATATACGCTTAAATTTTAGTTAAAAAGAGATTTATAGGGGTAAACAGAATAAAAGTGAATTGAATAATTTACAATATAAAACGGTGTTAAAGGAATTTATAAATAAATTGGAGTAGTTATAATAAAATGTAAACATACTTAATATATGTGTTTAAGATATATTAAGTGGAATAAATTAATAATAATTTGGAATAAAGAAGAATTAAATTTGTTGAATAAAATATGATTATAATAAATGACTATGCAAATTTATGATTTTAGAAATTGTTAATTAAAGATAACTGGATAAGATAATCAATTTAGAATAGTTAAGATCGATTTAACTTAAGTGAAATTCAATGGATGAAATCAATTATTAATTTTAATTTATATGGTTTCATATTTTATTGTTTTATTTTGTTTTTCAATCTATTTTCTTTCTAGTTGTTTCTATTCTCCTACCTCGTTCCTTTTCGGGGACGAAAAGTTTTGAGTGGGGGTTCATGTAACGACCCGTAAATTTAACTGGTTTTGATAACGTATTTAATTGAAATTTTGTGAATTTTAAAATGATTGAATTTTGAAATAAAAATTTAATATTTGGAATACGTCTACTTTAACATAGCTAATGGTAACTTTTCAATTTATAATATAGAAGTCTTTTTATTGTGTAATTTTATTTCAATTTAAATCGGTTAAAATTGATGATAATAAAATATTTTTCAAACCTGAATATTTTTTACACAATAAATTTCTAAATCATCTTCTGAGTGATTCGTCATATTTCGTTTCTTCAAATTTTGAGTGCTATTGCTCCGTTTATCTTATTTTCGGCATTTTTGCGGCATTTTGGTACCGATTATCGACTTTTGATAGGATGATCGTACCACTGATATATGTGTACCATTTTGATCGTTTCGTCATGCTGATCTCTGCGGTATATTCATTTCTGTGTTTTGGTGTCCGGAATGCGGCAGAACCCGCATAACGGATAACCCTATCATTCGAGTCGTTTTGTTCTATTGTCATTTCGTTTTACCGTGTTAAATCTGGGTATTAATATTCACACTTTTGTTATTCCACGTCCTTTGCCTTTCTCACGGTTTCAATACAATTGATGTTTCATTTTTGCCTATTCACAAAATATACGTTTGTTCTTACATTTATTATATTTGCGTATGAGATGCCAGCTCGTCACTTATGTCCTGAAGCCAAACCATCCTTCCATCTTTCACTCTTCTTACTTTCTCCAGCTTTCCATTTTCATGGCCACCCTCATATATATTTTCACTTGAATTTGAAACTGCATCACCTCGTCGGCCGCCGCCCTCCACTTCAACTCCTCTTTTCATCACCGAAATAGTGCTCTCCTCCAATCTCAAACCCTCTCCAGGTCGCAGACTACTAGCCGACCTCTTCCTGCCGTTTCAACGACTCATCCCTCTCCCCTCTTTTCCTCCACGGTGTAGTCTCCGTACTTCGGCCACCCTTTCTTTCGTATATAGGTATGGATAGTTATATATACTATTATATATATTAGTTTATATACTAGTTAGTAGTTTATATATTTATGAATATTTTGTGTGAAGTTCGAATGTTGTATGGTAAGAAGTTACGTGTGTATTTGGTCACAACTGTGTTTTAATTGATTGTTTTGCAAAATTTATTTAGTCTGGTTTATATATATATTTCTAGTTTTTAAGTTATATATATATATTTATAATTATACATTTATATATATAAGTAAATCATGCCTGAGTTTGTTTATATATGATTGTTGATATAATAAGGAAATTATGTGTTTTAATATATATTATTTATATACAGAGTTTTAAAATGGTCAATATGTATATATTTGCTATATGAATTATATTCGAATATGTTCTTTTATATAAAAGGGTTTATATATATATTTGTTGGTGTATATATATATGTCTATGAATTTATGTGTTTTATTTTGTTCTCTGTAAGGCTATTATTTATATGGGTAAATTGTATATAGATGTATATATAGATGTCTTTTTGTGAGTTGTTTAGGTTACAGGTTTTGCCTGTAATGAGATTTAAGTCATATATATGGTTATATAGGTGTGTGTATAATATGTTGTGTATATATATATATTTTAAACTGGTATATATATAGTTATAAAATGTTATAATTGTATATAAAAGCATAAAAGTTGTCTTGCTTCTGGAAAGTCAGAGAAGTATTTATAAAGTTTATATGTGTTTCGTTTCTATAAAGATGTAATACTAGAAAAATATATATGTCTTAGACTGTACAAGTTTAAAACTATCTGGTTTATATTGAGTTTTCTTTTTTGAAAGTTACATGTGTACAAAGTGGTATTAGTATACAACTATACATATAAGATATTAGTTTAACGAATGATTTCATATATTGTACACATAATATATGTACACATATTTTAGTATATGTATATTTAATTGGTTTTAATATTGATTTAAAATGTTTATGTGTTTTTATTTAAGTATTGATTTTTCAATACTATATGATGATGTTTTATTTTAATATGTGTTCGGAATTTAAATATGTTCTTTATATATAAATAGATTTTTATATATATAGTATATATATGAGTTCACTTATACCATTTGTCATCATCGATCGGTTCTAATTTGATTTCGTCAATCCCTTATCTATAAGCTTTTCCATCGAATCCGTGCCAACCTTGATTTGCTTTGGAATTCGTATATCATTTCTTTGTCAAATCTATCAAGCTTTGGAAGGTGAGTTCATCACTCTCGACATACATACTTTTATAATTGTGAAACAAAGGCATGTGAATTGTAGAAAATTTATATGTTATGTTAATATGTTCATATATACTTGGGATATGATTATATGATGTTAAATTCTGTTTATATATTTGTTACATCATCTGATATGATATTATGTGTTCTACTGTTAATTTATTTTCTGTATCTCACACTACAAGTTCCCTATCACTATGGGTTGAAATGATACATATCCGAACTGACATTAGAATAAGGAAAAATCATTATGAGCTGAAATGATAGGCTCGAGTGATTTTTATTATATTTGATTTACTTGGGATTGCGAGTTTGAAATGATAGAACCCGAATTTTTCTTTTTAAATTACGGATTGAAATGATACATATCCGTATCACTTGACCTAGGCTAGAAAATATTATACAGACCCATGGATAATTTTTAAATAATATTTTCCTAAAGATTATTAAGTATTTTGAATTTTTAAATATATGAAATTTTAACTTAAAGTTGATTTAATGATTTAAATTATAGAGATATATTGGTTTTCTATGAGTTGGAAATTTTATAAGTCAATAAGTGGTTTGATTTAAATTATAAAGTTATATTGGTTTTCTATAAGTTGGAACCTTTATATATCAATAATTGGTTTTAAATTGCTATTTAAAGATCTTTATGGATGATAAATAACTTAATAATAAAATTTGATTTAATGTGGAATTCTAAATCTAACCTAGTGATGGTAATAGATTTTATTTTATGAAATAGATGTGTTTCGTAAAATAAATAATTATGATTTAAAATGGAAAAATGTATCTTAAATTATGAATTAACTTTATATTGGAAACTTTGGTTTTAATTGGAAATGTGAAGTTTGACTTATTAAAAGAATATTTTGTTTATGAAATGGGTATTTCAAATAAAGTGTTAAGTTATTTGTTAAAATAAAAAGTTAAGTAAAATAGTGTACTTTTGACTAAATAAATGAATTATAGTAAATTTGGATATTTTAATTATTAAAAGGTTATTTTATTTAAATCATAAGTTAAATGATATCCAAATGAATATTGTTGAAATGTAAGATATGGTTTTATAAGTTAAAATGGCTAAATATTGAAGTTTTAATGTTTCTGAAATGTTATAATAAATCTGGAATTGTATTGGCAGCATTTCCAAAGTGTTGCTGTTTCTGAAATTTAACTATGTTCTGAAATAACTAAAATACTACAGCACTTTATAAATGCTGCTATTTCTGAATTTGAACTGGTTTTGAAATACTAATATATCTACTGCAGCAGTTTATAAGTGCTGTTGTTTTTGAAATTAAACTAGGTTTTTGAAATACTAAAATACTTACTACAACAGTTTATAAGTGCTGCTGTTTCTGAAACTAAACTGTTTTGAAATACAAATACCTATTGTAGCAGTTTCTAAGTGCTGCTGTTTTGAATTTGACAATGTTCTTGAAATGTTAATATATTTAGCGTAACACTTTATAAGTGCTGTTGTGGCTGAAATTTCAATGAACTTTGGAAATGATTATATTTTTGAAGATTTTGACATTGAATATAAATGGTTTAAATGAATATGTTTTGAGGTGAAATATAAACCATTTTTGAAATTTATAAGTTAATACAATGTTTCGAAATTGGTATAATTGAACGAATGAACTTAATAATGCTATAACTTTGGTAATGAATATTATTTTTAAGGGTGTTATGATTTTTCTAAATATTATGATTTCCAAACGATAACAATTAAAAATTGATATGGTTTCAAAGTATTATGGTTTCAAAGTGTTTGGTTACAAAGGTGTTATAACTTTGAAAGCACTATGATTTTGGAAATGAATTTATTTGAAATAATATTTAATTAAGAATTGTTTTGAATATATTGA
This sequence comes from Allium fistulosum, assembly GCA_030737815.1. Classification (NCBI taxonomy): domain Eukaryota; kingdom Viridiplantae; phylum Streptophyta; class Magnoliopsida; order Asparagales; family Amaryllidaceae; genus Allium; species Allium fistulosum. The sequence goes on along the minus strand of CM060908.1, from coordinate 294,501,766 downwards.
TTTGCAATTTAAGATTTAAGAATATGGCTTTATAAAAGTGGTTTTGGTTTAAGATGATTTAAAAAGGAATATTTCAAGTTTAAATAAATTGAAAGAAATATTCAGTGATTTAAAATTTGGGTTTGTTCAAATGATATTTTGGTTTTGAAGTATAAACTAGTTTTGAATATGATATTTTGGTTTTGAGGTATAAATTAGTTTTGAAATGGATATGATATTTGATTTTGACGTATAAATTATTTTGAAATAAACATCCATGGGTTATAATAATGATTGGTTGTTAAAGAGACCAGGATCGGATATGGGCATACTCTTTGTCGATACCGAAAACCACTTTGACAACCGTGTGCGCGGTGGAGATTCCAGAATGAAGTAGGATGGTGGCGATGATCCTATTGAGGTATGAACGTGGACCCGACTCCCGTGAGTTGGCATAAGGTGGCTAAAACAGGAGTGATTGACGGGCCAATGAGGTTGCACCTCTGATCGGACGCATTTCTTCGATACTATTCTATTATTTTGTGATTTATTTGGTGGCCACCCTTCGATTTTGATTTGGGAGTGTGTTCCGAGGTGGGCGGTAGTGGCTGCTATGCGTTTCCACCAACCCGAATGTGTAATTGGTATATCTACCCTAGCATTGCCTAGTTGTGTCGTGTCACCTACCATATCGAGCTTTACTACGAGTTTGGATTTGTGCCGTAGCCTGAGGAGTATTGAGGGTAGCTCCCGATCTGGGGGTGCGCTGATATTGGATAGACTACTGGGACTATTATGTGTTAAGGGGGATATGGATACTCCTTAACGCTATTTAAAAGTAAGTTTATTTTACTATTAGACATTATAATAATAGCGTATATTACTACATAGTAGATAGTTTAACGGATCCTTAAAGGATGGGCGATCCCAAGCATCCTTAAAGTTACTTGTGCATCTTTATTACAGTTCACTTGAGTTGGTTTACATTGTATAAGTATGTATGTCCTAACTCGAGTGTTTTGTGTTTTGCTTTATGCTCGGGTCAGACTTAGTGATACAGCATTCAAGACTCTCCTTTGGAGTTGGAGCTTCGCTTGGATCCATCTATTGATTCTTATTTCAGTCATTCAGTTGATTCCAGTGATGTATTCAGATCTTGTATTTGACTATTGTATTGAGACATCTTTGTATTCATGATTTCTGTTGTATCTTGTTAACTCTGATGTATACATATATAGTAGCTTCATGAACTACTATTTCTTTGCTTCCGCTGCATTGTTATATTACTCTGTGTTTGTGATCTGTGATTTATTTACTGTATATTCTGAGTTTTGCCAAATTTTATTTACAATCTATTGTTTTGAATTATTCAAGTCCAGCATGTGTGATTTATTGTCGATTTGAATGGCCCAAAATAGTGGGTCGTTACATTAGCCTCGTGTTGCACGCAACTGCATAGCTGGCTCTTGCTTTGAGTTTGAATCTGCTTGTGTATTCGAGTAATGCGCTTTCCATTCAACATACTCATGATCTGTTACTCGTCGTTTGGGTTGGAGTGATGATCAGTTACCCATGAGCTTGGGCATTGATTTGATGATTCTATCTCTAGGCATCCTTTCAGTCGCAGCCTCGAGTCATTGTAAAACTAGGTATGAATCATAGTATTGAGCTATCGCAGTCGGTCTTTTGATTATCAAACTTCCACCCTCGGTCTCAGGTTGATAAATGTACTACATGGACAGTCGAGTCTCGTCCTAGTCATGTTTATACTCCAACCTAAGCTCCAAAGACTTAGAGTTGATCGATGGATGGTCGGTTCACATTCATCTTGTTTCTCGCTCGTGCTCTCAAGTCTGGGGCAGTAGGAAGGCAAGTCATGTCCAATCAGTGATTGATGTTCTCCCTATTAGATCAAGGGCAAGGATTAGTGTGCAGATGGTCGAGCCACATCCATTTCATATTGCTTTTCTAGTCGGATCATGGTAAGAGTCAACGAATGAATGGTTGTGTCGCATTCATTCGGAGTTGGATGGTTAGTCGCGTCGATTTTGATTCATATTCTCCCACCAGATCTAGTGTTAGAGTTGGCTCAGGTGCAGACGGGTCATGCTCATCCAGTTTCATACTCATCCCGATGGATCGAAGGAGGGTGCTGGGGAATTAATGATCAAGTCGCACTCATTTCTGGTTTATTCTCCTATCCATGCTCTGGTGACCGGAGTTATTCGATGGACGTCTGGGTCATATCCATTTGTGGTTGGTGTGGATTGATATTGACCCTTGATTCGATGGTACGGTATAGTTGGTCACTCGTAACTTCAGATGTTATTCCGATTGGTTTTGTATTGAGGCCTCCTTGCAATCGTTGCCTTAAGTTGTAAAGATCACCCAGCCGGAGCTATAGTAAGATGTCATACTCAACTTGTAGTTTGTACTCTTGTTCCTATTCTTGGGTGAGCAAAATTAGTTCATGGACGGTCGAATTCAAGTCGAAGTTCATACTCATATCAGCACTCATCTATTTGATCATCCATCCGTAGCGAGTTTATAATCCTACTGTCGAGTTCAGGTTGAAGTTTATGGAATATCGAGTGGTCGAACCACACTCATCTACTTGTTTATACTCATATCCACACTCTAGTGATAAGAGTTGGTTGGCGAGTGGTCGAACTGCATCCAATTTGTATTTATACTCCAATCCGCACAGGGGGACCAGAGTTATTTGCTGGATAGTTGAACCACATCCATGTCTTAGTCTGGATTTTAGGCTTACCGATGTCCGAGCAAGGCTTGGATAGTTCGCCATACCTTAGGCGCAAACAAGGTCATGGATAGACATATCACATCCTCTTTGTATTGGATGGTTGAACCACATCCAATTTGGGCTTGGGCTCTCGAACTACCCCCACATCTAGGGCAGGAGTCGATGCGTGGATGGTTGTACCACATCCACTTCAATTTGGATCCTGTTTCTACTATGCCTTGGGAGTAAGATTAGTGTTCTGAAGAACATCGAGCTCAAGCAGGGGAGGAGATGGTCAAATCGCATCCACTTTGAGTCGTTTGTTTGCCCCCAAGTCAAGGGCAAGAGTTGAGGAGCGGACGGTCGAACCACGTCCACTTTTTATGGTATTTATACTCCAGACTACACTAACGGACCAGAGTTGGTCAATAGACGGTGGAACCGTGTCCATCGTTTTGTGTTTATGCTCCGGTCCACGCTCTGAGGACCAGAGTTTTATAATGGGTGGTCAGTCACACCCATTTGATGTTTATACTCCAATTTGCGCTCTGGGAACCAGAGTTGTTAATGGTGGACAGTCACACCCATCTGATGTTTATACTCCAGTCCACGCTCTGGGGACCAAAGTTGGTCGATGGGTGGTCAGTCACAACCATATGGTGTTTATACTCCAGACCACGCTCTGGGGACCAAAGTTGGTCGATGGACGGTCGTACCATTTTTTGGTATTTGTACTCCAGTTCACATTCTAGGGACCAAAGTTAGTCAATGGGTGGTCAGTCACACCCATTTTAGATTTATTCTCCAGTTGTCAAGTCGAGGTAAGAGTTACCGAATGAACGGTCGAACCACGTTCATCCACGAAATGGAATTTTTCGCCCAGCATCAAGGGAAAAACTTGACAAATGGACAGTTGATTCACGTCCACTTACTGATTGTAGCTCCTCCAATCAAGTCGATGAAGGGAGTAAGTGATGGATGGCTAGATCACATCCATGCCTGTGTTGGACAATCAGGTCTCGTCTAATTTTCCTAGTACTCCTCCCAACAAGTCAAGGGAGAGAGTTTTCGGGTGGATGATCAAGTCACATCCACCTCAAGCTGCAGTTGTGTCGACGTGTTGATGGCGATGGTTGATGAATAGGTAGTCGGTCATGCCTACTTTAAGTCGAACTTCCAGACTGTTTCCTATTTCCAGGGCAGGAGTTAATGTGTGGATGGTCAAATCATGTCCACTTTAGTTGGACCTCGGTCGTGCTGAGCTTCGGGAGAGGCATAAGTATTTTGGCGAACTTCAAGTATGAGCTGGGAGTGGATAGTAGGGTTGCATTCACTCCAAGTGTTTCTCCGGTCTTCAAGTCAAGCATGGAGGTTGATGAGTGGATGGTCAGCCGTGTCCACTTTTTATTAGATTCTGACCTTGTCGGTTTCTGAGTAAGGCATAGATGTTCTTCCGAATTGAAGCATGGAGTAGGAAGTGGATGGTCGAGTCACACCGACTTTCCATTTCGAGTCCTTGCCCTCAAGCCAGAGGCATATGATAGCTGATGAGTAGTTGAATCATGCTCATCTTGATGATCCTCTAAAGGTCCGATCATGGTCCATGGAGGTTGGTTGGCACCCAACTCTAATTACTTGGTCACCTGCATCGTTTGGAAGTAGTTTAGTTCAAGTTGGTCATAGTTCATGACATAATTGAAAATGAAATAAATCTTATCGATAAGTGAAGCAAAGTCGAATGCTTACTATTCCACTTTGCCCCAGTCCTCCACGGTTGAAAGTCGACCGTAGGTGGTCCAATTGATAATCAAAGGTCATTATTGGTAAGGGTCGGATGTTCCTTGCCTGCCATTCTACGGGGCTTGCATGTATTGTTGAAGCTTTCCTTTGTAGATCGGCTTTCCAATCACATCTCGTAAGTGTCTACAATCACTGGTGTTATGACCGTGTGTATCTTGAAATATACAACATTTCCTGGATTTCTTTTGGGTTTCGGTGGACTCTCTCGAGGCTAGTTTCCAGTATTGCTTCGAGTCGTGAGTCACCAAGTAGATGTTTTTGATTGAATCGTTCAAAGGACTATATGAGTCAGATTTTGGGATTTTGGGTCGTCTCCTAGAATCTAAGTCCTCAACTAAGGCCTCAATGCTACCCTCGCTTTGACTTCCTTCAGCCAACGGGCCTGCATTGTTCTTTTTCCTAGTTTGCACTACCTCCTTCTTGCTTAGGTTATGGTTCACTTTGTAACATAAATGATTCAAGGTCATATGAGGCTACCCAGGTAACCAATCGCCAAAGTGTTTCTCAGGCTCGATTCTCCTTATCAATCGCCAAAGGTTATGGTTCACTTTGCTGAGATTGTTCACTTTAGTTACAGCGGTGTTAAATCTATGCCAAATGTCTTTGAGGGGCTCTCTTGGCGCTTGGGATAAGTTGGGGAGAACAACATCGCATCCTTGGGGTGAGTCACATGCATTCTGAATTGCTCGGTGAACTCCTTAGAAGTTGATTAAATGAGGAGATGGACCTAGGCGGTGATCGCTAAATCACATGATCAATCGCTACTCCCTCGAGGAATATGGGAAAGAATCAGCATTAATTGCGTTCGTCACTCTGGCGGAATTCATGTGCCCTTCATATTTCATGAGATGCTCTTAGGGTTCTGTGTTTCCAGAATACGCCAGCATAGTTGGCATATTGAATCTTTTGGGATATTATGCATATTGAATGGCTTCAATCAATGGGCTTCGACTGCGGGAAATGCTCCAGTCGTCGTTAGTCCGGTCCGTTTTCAAGTTACGGCTGTTTGTAATGCTTGTGAATGTTGTATGCATGATTATTCAATGTGTGACGGATTGGTGATAATTTACTTGGAGTCTGATCCGAGAAAATTTGCCATTTGCTTGGAGTCAGCCCCTGCTTCGCTTGTAGTCGCTGAATTTGAAGTGCTGGGTTGGTGAAGAACGATGCTTGGAGTCATACTAGTGTTTGCTTGGAGAAAATCTTGGTTTTACCCGAGTTTGACCTTGGGCCAGAACTTCTTGGGTTTGCTTCTAGTCGAATGGATGACTCCTTCAGGTTCAACTTTAATGATGGATAGCTATACTTTGAGATGACATAATAAGTGGCGTAGGGTGGTCGTCACACAAGCCATCATATCATAGCTGGCAAGTTAGGTGTTTGGAAGCTGGTCAGTTGAAAGCGGTCGTAATCTACCCTATAAGCCCGATCCAGTAACCGATCCCAGTTCGTGTCATATCATCTTGGTTCTCCAGCCTTTGGGTATACCATTTGAGTAGCAATTTCATTTCCATTCCTTGGCCCCAATTTAGCAGCTGTCGCTTGATCCCCTATGCCCCGGTCAGTCACAGGATGTAAGTGAAGCGGATAGAACGCACCATTTTAGAGCTATTTTTTTAAAATGGATTGTACCTGATCCATATTTTTTATATGCAGCAAGAAGGAGGGATCAGTCCCGATCCCTTTTTGCCTCTAGGAAGGAAGGTTCGGTTATGTTCCCTTTTTGAATGCAAAAGGGATCGGCTGGAGGGATTGGTTGTAGTTGAGTTTGATGCATGGATCGGTTGAACAAGGTTTTGGTTCTAGACGAATGTGGCATAGGGATTGGTATTGAATGTTTTATGAGAGGGATCGGTCATACGGTGTATGGATGGATCGGTAGTGAATGTAGGGATCGACTATAAGCGATCATTGGAAGGGGCTGGTCATAAAGACGGTTATTGGAATGCGATCGATTGCAATGCTAAGGAGTGATGGTGGTATAGTGATCGGTATATAGTCCTTGCAGAGGGATTGGTATATATACCTTGTAGAGGGATCGGTAAATACACCTTGTAGAGGGATCGGTATATACATCTTAGAGAGGGATCAGTATATATACCTTGTAGAGGGATCGGTATATACACCTTATAGAGGGATCAATATACATATTTGTTGAAGAGATCAGTATAGTTGTTTCGAAGGGATCGGTATTGATGTCTTTAGAGGGATCGATATTGAGCATTTATATGTATTTAGGGGTCAGTCATGAAGGGACCGGTGCTAGACCCCAAGAAGGAGGGACCAGTCATGATGGCCTTGATAGAGGGATCGGCCATTTTGGCCTTGAGAGAAGGATCTACCATTTTGGCCTTGAGAGAAGGATCGACCATTAGCTTACTTGAGTGCAAACTTCAGCATCTGATCCCATGAACTTGCATACATGAGTGAATCCGGTCCCTTCCAAATGGACATGAACAACTCCAAATAAGAACACTAGCATCATCATTTATTTCAGCTCCGTGGGAAGTTAATTTAATTCTTCTAACCATGGCTATCAAGTTCCTTTAGATTTCCTTCACATCTGAGTAGAATAGGAAGTTTACCGGTAGAATGTTGGATCTATCTTGCGAATATGGGAATCCACAAGTAGATGATGAGATCCAATCAAGCTGAGAATTCCATTTTCAGTGAAAGCACCAAAATGTTGACGCCATCAACACCCCATAGAATCTTGTAGAGATTAAATAAAGAATGAAATTAAAACAGAGCAAATATCATAAATGAACACACAAATTTTAATAGTGGTTCGGTAATCTTGGTCTACGTCCACTTCGTATATTTATTGATCTTGCACTTGATTATGATTACAAGAATGTTTGGATCAGCTAGGATCCATTAGTACAAGAATGAAGAATAAAAATGGAAGAGCATTTTCAATAAAAGAAGGATTCCTTTTCTGACGCTATGCCTGCTGTATTTATAGGGAAAGACATTCACGGATCGGACTAAAATTTTGGTTGAAAATTCGGGAGACCAAGACGAGTCCACCCAAAAATTCCCAAGTCCATCGGGGCCCACAATAGAGATTGACACCGATCTTGATTAGTGTATCAAAATGGGCTACAATCCCTATGAGGGATGTCCCATGATGTTAGCTACTTGCTCCCCAAATTTCGTGCAATTCCGACATACGGTTTGTGAAATATCGCATTCCGTGACGTAGTGTGGCTTGAATTCTGCTTTTTGCTGATCCCTCCAAAGGGAGTTATGTCGATCCCTCCAACTTCCTCCAATTGGAATGAGATCCCTAGAGGGTGTTCCATATGTTGTAGTAAGCTTGAAATCCAATTTTTCATGTTGATAGCATGTGTAGATTTTAAGTTATTGATTGACAATCGCTGCAAAATTGAGTAGTGGAATCTATACAATACAATCCATAGTGTTGAATATGGATCGTATCTGATCCATTTTCGAGGAAATAGTAAGCTTTCAAGTTTCTGCTTTATATTATCATCTATGCTTGATAACAGCGCTGAATTTAAAGACTTTTGCTGTCATAGTGCTTGATAACAGCGCTGAATTTAAAGACTTTTGCTGTCATATTATTTTCGAGGAAATAGTAAGCTTTCAAGTTTCTGCTTTATATTATCATCTATGCTTGATAACAGCGCTGAATTTAAAGACTTTATATTCTTTTTCATTCAGTCATATTTATTTTCCTAATTTGCTTTAGCATTTGATTTTCCAGATATGTAATAAGATAAATTATGCCATTTATTTCCATTTGGCAAATAAAAATTTCCTTCATATCTGTGATTGCTATAGCATTACATATTAGTCATGATACCCGACTAAATAATACTGACATGTCCGAGTAGGTTCCTAGAGTTTGATGCAAACCGATTACACAATTTCACGATTGGACTAAACAAAATGAACATGGTCCGATCGTTCATTCAATGATTCTTGCTCACAACTCGATGGGCGGAGTACCTAATGAGAAATAGATGTGACTTGACCATCCGATAATCAAATTAATCCCACCAAGCAATGAGACAGGTTTGAATCAAAAAGCGATTGTAACACGACCAATCGCTCTCGAAGTTAAACCCTAGGCTTGGGGGCAAGTACAATCAAGGAAAATACGAATCGACTATTTTCTGGAATAACTCTAAGTCTCCAAAACGTGGACCAGAGTATAAACACAAATTGGGTGTGATCCGACCATCTGCCAACGAAATCTTATCCCCAAAGTGCGGATATGAGTATAAACAAATAGATGAGTGTGATTTGACCACTTGTATTTCCATTAACTCAGACCTGAAATCGATAGGAGGAGTATAAATTCGCTAAAGATGGAATTCGGCCATCCACTATCTAGCTCCTTTAACTCAAGAACTGGAGTCAGGAGTATAATCCCCCGCTAAATCCAACAGCATAACACTAGAGCTTGAGCCCAGTGTCTAGTATGACTTGAGGCCATGATCGTATGGAGGCCTTGGGATAAAATTAACGGATTATCATACGAACCAATGAGCAACGAATTACAAGTATATTGAATGGAAAATGTAATGGCTCAACTACTTTAGCAAATTCACATAAAAGTTCGACAAAAGTAAAAGAACTTTATTTACATAAGCTTGGAAAGTCATGTACAAGAATACACAGCAAAAGAACCGAAAAGAGGTGCCGATCCCATACCAATTCGGCTAATAAAACCCAAAAGACTTGGGAGCATGAGTACACGCAAAGAATTACTTCCTCCTCGGCTTCCACTTCTTCTTGGAATTGGGATAGATTTCACTCGTACTTTCCCCACTCCTCTTCTCCCCTCTCTTCCCGTTTCCTTAGCCTTTCAACGGAGTAGTCTGGGTTGACCCAGTAGGTGCATCTTGAGCAGGTTCTAGCTAAGGAGTGGAAATAGCATAGTTTCTCCAAGAAAAATGATGGAAATGGGAGGGGAACGAGCTCCATTTTCTCATACTTGACTTTCCTTTCAAGGGCAATGTCATTTCTATGCCATTTCTTGCATAGATGGGCCTGACAAGGATTGGGAAGCTCTAATAATCACAATGTCTCATCAACAGTAATCTCTTGATACAGATCGCTTTCTTCCCTCAACAAAGTGTCTATCAAGTGCTCGTCGATTATAAAAGCTTCCTCTTCTGGGACATCATGGGTTGTTCCCGAAGCCATGATTGTAACGGACTCCGTCGTAGGCACCTGAGGTCCTGGTTGAGAATCTTGAGGAAGAGGTGGAACTACAACCGGAAGATTTAAAGCTGAGGAAACATAATTAAAGAGATTATATATATCAATCGGGACACTCCAGCTTTCTGAAGGATGGGTGAGGTTAAGGAAATACCTTCTCTATATTGGTTCCCCACATGAGCTGGAGTTCCACCGGAACTTCTTTCATAATCAGGGAGAGCTCACTAGATGTATCAACATGCGGCTTCTCAAGATTGTAACCTGGCTTGATAGAAGAATCCACAGTGGTGCTAGGAATAGCCTGGGTCATCGAATTCTGGTCATTTACGGCATTGTGTGACACAGATCCTTAACCTTCACCAGCTTCATGTTGAGAGTTCATGGCATGCTCTTTTTGGTGTATAAGCTGGGTTTCATGTGGAACCTTAGGTTCGTCACCTAATAGAATTTCACCTTCCAGCCTCATCGGATCGATTTCTTCAATGCCGAGAGCCTTTTTCTCCTTCTGAACAAGAAACTCCCAAGCACTTACAAGATGGTAAGGGTAGTTACCCCTGAGCCACTCCAAGTTTCTATGCTTTAGGACGTCGGCATTGTAAAGAATAAGCAGTGGATCTAGTTCTTCCGTAACCTTTTCCCTGACCTTTTCTTTTGTGGCCTCCAATTCTCGTTTAACGAGGGCGTCAATGTATTTGGCCTTTTCAATAGCTGCGTCTCTTTCAAGCCTAATGGTAACCAATTAATCATAGGCATCCTGGCCAATCTTCAGCGCGACCTCTTTTTTTCTTTGGATTTGCGCTCAAACTTAATTTTGTATTCAGCTGCGCTCCTTTGGGCCACATCCTTTTCTAACAATAGTTTATGGTTCCAATGATGAAGTGCCTTAACCTCGGTCAAGTGCCTGGCTTTCACATCCCCAAGTGCCTTGATGGTCATTTCTGCTTTTTTATTGGCTTCTGCCTGTGAGCTCCTTGAAGCTTCTAACTCATTGGTTAGAGTTTCGATGATCCGCTTGTTCTAGGCCACTTGGCGTTTCAATTTCTCAATCTCTACCGCTCTCTCCCAAGATACTTTAGAAATCCTCTCCGCCACTCTCATCCACTCATTATACTGCTTATGGATATCATTTACACAATCCATAGTCATTTGCCGGACCTTTTTGGGAACTTTTTTATGATTAGGTACAAAGAAAAATCCATCGAGACATACATTTCAAAAATCTGACTTAAGTTGGGTCATACGAGCGACGACATCGATTTGTTGAACTTCAATGACAACTTGGGTGCTAGTGCTTTTTTTCCCAAACTTTGTTTGTGAACATCATGCTTACTATGACACCCACAATTGCTGGTTTGCTGAGGATGAGATGGAACAACGGACTGTGAAGAAACTAAAGTGGGAGGGGGACCACGAGAGGTGTCAATAGAAGGAACGTCGTCGCGACGATCTTGTTGCCTTTCAGAACTTTTAGGAGGAGAAGATCTAGACTTGGATCGATGTTTATCATGGGAAGACCTATCTCTGTCACCTCTATTTTGGTAATCCCGATCCCGACTGGAGCGGCAGCTACGGTCATATTCACGACCACTACCTTGGTGGTATGGGCCCGAACGAGAACCGAGAATCTGGCGTGATATTTCCTGTAGGGACTGAAACATGTGCTTCTTCCTCACTATTGTTTCTACAAAGAATGAATTAGCTCTAAGTATTGAAGGACACGAGATAAGTGCAATGCAATATTATGAAGTGCATGCGAATGAATGTGTCTTTGTATCCCCCTAATGGACCAGTTATTAAAGCTTTACTGGTGGAAGTAACCTCGCCCTTAGTGGTTCCATCCCTAGCTCTAGAAGGAGATTCTGATCCGTCGACGCTCATGTCAGTAAAATGAAAGGTATCAATGTCTTCTGGTATTGGAAGATCAGATAATGCCTCAAATGTTTCGTCTAAGTGCTTTGAAGGTTGAAACACAGACTGTTCTGGAATAGCTTGAGGAGTATGGATAGCTTGGGCTGTTTGAAGAGGCAACTCTTAAGGAAACAACAAATAGGTTTCTTCCTTTTTCCTTTTTCAAGAGCGGAGGACTATGGGGTTTGCGAGGATCCGACCACAGCCCCTGAAACTAGAACCCGCATCATTGCCACCAGGGTGGTCACCCTCATCTCCTGCTGCATCTTTATCGGTAACTTCCCAAGCCCCCTCAACTAGGGGCATGATAGGATCAGCTTGAGGGCCTGCATCATCATCTGCATACTAATGCTCAGTCACTGTAACTCTAGCAGTGATCGGTAGCCCTATGCTACGACCCTCTTCCATCAGATAATAGATAATGAGGCATTCATCGGTAAGGAGATTCTCAATGTCTCTATCTTCTGATGGAACCCTTTTGAGCACCAAGATCACATTTGTATATTGTTTTCCATCGGGTCGTGGATAAGTGCGTGCATAAACCATAACAGTTTCTTAATGCAGGATACAACCTAGATACAAACACTCAAGAAATTAAGCAAGGAGTAATATTTACGTCCTTCTAACCACCGTCTAGCAAATCCGGGCGGGCAGCGAATATAGAACCGCTCACTTTTGAAAGCGTGCAACTTGTTCCAAGTACCAGCCAGGATCTGACACTTCTTGGCCGACTCGAGAAATATGAACGAAAGGCTTCCCTTTCACCGCTTGAAGGTGATAAGAAATTGAATGTCTTCAGGTGTTGGAGGAAGGAATAAAAACTCTATGAATGTCATATAAGTATAGTTAAGCAAGGCATAACCATTTGGGTTCAGGTGTGCTGGTGCTAACCTCATATGATGTAGCATCTCTCGGATAAATGAATTAAAGAGTGGGACGCATCCTGCCCAACATATGAACTTGTTGCATGCAGTGAACCTCTTAAGGGGCATATGAGCTCTATCATTTCGAGTCGGGACTCACACATCATCAAAGGGAATCCCATGTCTGGCATAAATTCTGCAAAGAGAGGCTTTATTAATTTTCGAAGCCATAGAATCCTTTGGATCTTCCAAAAATATCATGTCTTCTAGACTGTCGGGAGCAGGTTCTATTACTTCTGTTGGATGGACAGGAACGATAAAGAAAAGATTGAATAATGGATAGAAATTTTCGGTTGTTTAGCTTGATGTCCGGGGAGATTCTATCGGAGCAGTTGCGGAGCTCGATTCGACACCTGTATTGTTATGCTATGAAGGGTGTCCAGAAAACATGGCAGCTAAATGCTCCGAGTGTCTGAAACCCATGACTACTAAACTCACTAGATAATCATCATTAGAAAAAAAATAACTCGTTTGCCCCATGCAGAGTGCGTGCTAGTGCAGAGTGGTGCAGTGTCGTGCAATGCAGTGAAAAATAGTTTAGGATTAAAGATAGCAACTGTGCAAGACTTTGTGATTCAACCGAAGTGATCGTCATTGCCGACCGTCTCAACTGATTCTCCACGTCACTGTCAATGAAAACTCCAAGACCAGCTGTTGGCGTGTTAAAATTCGAATTGTGTGTTTAGAAGTGGATGAGCTTCAAAAATTTGTCCCAGGCATAGGCAACAAATATAGATGTACAAGAGATTAGTCAAGTTCATTCCATAGTTCGATTGTCATATGCATTTAGGTGTCCAAGTATATATATGAAGGAAGCGATAGAAAGTCCATTTCATATGCGAGTCCTATACATCCGTTCAAGCGTTCAAGGCCAAAGCCCATCATGAAGTTCTAATTAAGGTTTTAGGATTTTAAGTATGTTCATCAAAGTTGAATCAACAATCTTCCAAAATGATGTTACGACCGATCTATTTACTATATCCTAACTTCCAATAACTGATCGTCTCTATACGATCATTTTCCAACCAATCGTTATCCCAAATTAATCATTGCGATCGATCCAACCTTCGACTTCTGTTACACACTTCACTTTAATTCAAAACTCCAAACACCGATCCAAATAAAAAACGATTGTTCAAGAAGCCATCTACCTCCTCAAAATTCATAATTTCCAAGATGGTCCATTATACCGCAACCATTACGCTAACATAAACAACTTGACCCGATCGTTATGATTATAACCGTGTCCTCCAATTTCACCACGTCACCATCTCCCCCTCCATTAAGACCGGTCGAAATGCCATGGCCTAAATCATGCAAACTAGAACAAGATAGTATCATCTTGTCATAAAATTATTACAAGTAAGAGAAGTTCAATCTACCTATCTTAGAAATTAAAAAGCTGAAGCGATTTGTATTCGATTATGAAACAAGATCCAAAAAGATGGAGGCGGTGATGGTGGATATATTGAAGGAGTTGGTTGATTGGGAGATGGATGACGTGAGAAACGATTTTAGATCCAAGAATTTAGATCGGAAGTGAAGGGGAAGAAGAAGATGGAGTTTATTTTCTTTTTGGTTTGGTTAATATACTCTTGCTAATGAAATAAAGTGGGGAAAATAATTTAAGTGTCCAAGTATATATATAAAGGAAGCGATTCGAACCATCATAGTTTGCAGTTTAACGGAGAATCCAACCGATAAACGATTGGGTATAATCATTTTATGATGGTCTTATGCTGATCCATTTTTCTTGACACGCAATTAAATTAGTTGGCCAAACCAAGAAACGATCGGATGTGATCGTTCTGTGGTGGAGGTATACCGATCCTTCTCTTTAATACGCAGTGCAATTGGTTCGTTCAACATATAATTAGATCATGTATGATCCAAAACTAATGGCTTTGGAACGATCCATCATTTTTATATAAAAAAAGAAAACGATCGAACATGACCCAATATTAACGAATTTGACCTAATCCATATTATAAATGGATAAAGTATGATCCACTACTGATGGATTCATGCCGATCCATCTTAAAAAAAGTGAAACATATACGAAAATTTGACAATGACCCGTGAATGTGTAAGCACGATCGCGAGTCAGGGATGAATACGTATACATGCTAGTGTACGTCCCAAAAATTTTGATTTCTTGAAATCAACAAAAATTGAATTCTTACATGTATTAATCGAAGGAAAATTTGAGCCAGACAACCAGGGCCTACTGACTTACTGAAATGATGACTTAAATGATCACCATCAAGACATGACTAGAATTTATTGTTGGTACCTTAGGTATTGATTTTGATGATAACAACTATAACATTATATAAAATATAGATAATAATGTTTTATCAAGATATATATAGTATATAGCGCAGGAAATTAGACATGTGTTGATTAAGAAGACTGGATAGTATCAAGAGTAGATTCAAGATGACGATATAAAGTTTCAAGAATTCAAGAATGAAGACTCATGAGTATTGAAGAGTTCAAGATTTCAAGACATGCCAATTAAGTTATAGAGTCATAGAATTTATGTTAAAACCCTGATAACACTTTCCTGATCTCCCTCACCTTCTCTAATTTTGTTTTAATTTTCTTTCAATATTCTGTTTTTAAAATAACCTTTTCAAAATATTTCTCAAAATGATTTCAATCTCTTATACTTATAAAGATGTTATTTTAATGTTTTTAAGTTTATATATATATAGACACACTGAATTTTTGTTTATACTTCAATAATTTATAACTATATTGATTTCATATATATTACTTACGTTATATTGAATATTCTCATTAAATCTTTCAAAATTATTTTATGAAGTTTTATTAATTTTTAGTATGATTAAAATATGTTTAAATTTTTGTACAAAGTTTCAAAATATTTTACAAAACTTAATATTTTCAAAACAATTTTTATTAAGTGATTTTCAAAATACAAAGGTATATGTCGAACATATCCTCTACAAGTATGTCAACATACTAGCCCTGAATTTCAAAATTTAAATTTGAATGGAAGTGTCTTTTCATCATATCTCTTTGTGAAAGGACATGACCGGTTTTTCCCTATATATACCAGACTTCCAAACGAATTTTAATTAACTACTTTCTTATTTTTCTCTCCTCTTTTCACTCTCTTGATTTCTAAATCAATTTCTATCGAAACTCTGCTGAAATTCAACCAGAATCAAATTCAATCATTACTAGTTTGATTCTCTTTCATATACTCTCTGATTTCTCTCATCTCTTTCAAGATCAAAGTGATATTCAAGTGTTATTGGATCAATTGAAATCAAGATCGAAGATTTGAGTCTGTAAACTCTATTAAATCATACTCTTATACTATATGGTGTGCTTGGTATCTCGAAAATCCAAGTAGGTGTGATTGTTGCCTGTTAAAATCAATTGGGTGTGCTTAGTAGCCCGTATATCTAATGGGTGTGCTTGTAGCGCACAAATCAAGTGGCTTGACCTAGAGGCTAGGATTCTGAAGGGTGTGTCTCCTTGAAATCGATATTGTCCTTGCATTTACTAGTTGAAAAGAAATCCGTACAAGGAATTCTATGGGACTGTATGTAGGGTAACTCCGAACCAGTTTAAAATCCTAGTGTGTTCTTTCCTTTTTACTTTTACTGCATTTACTTTTATCCATACTTTGATTCTGTGATTGTTTCTGTGATTGTTAATTACATCATTCCAAGTAGAATCTTAAAGAATTTGAAAAATATTCATATAATCAATTAAACACTATTTACCCATCCTCTAGTGTTAATTTAGCCTTAAGATCCCTATTCCGACGACTCACATTTATACTATTGGAAATAAACCAATTATCTTGTCAAACAGAATGAGATGCGACTCTTCAAGGAAAACAATTCATCGAAGGGATAACTGCTGTTTAGAAAATTGGACGGATTTCTTTCTGATGACACTAACTTGCATCAATTCAAAGCACGTCATGTTGAAACAAGGCATACTTTAGAGGGAAAGGTTATCCAGCCTTTTTGTTGGCTATACCCAAACTGACTGGACAAGTTAGACTCGACTGTCATCAAGATCGACACATTAGAAAAAACGATCATGAACCTCAGAGATCAAGCACAAATTTTTATATGAAGCAGCGGTGAAGAGAAAGTGGAAGATGAACTAAATAGAACACTCAAAATATTAAAATACACAGCTCCCTGAAAATGGATCAAGTATGATCCATACTCATCAATTATAGATCGTACCATATCGATTTTACAACTCATCTCAACAGGAAATGATCGATATATCAAATCTACAAGTCAACTACACATGAAACTTTAGGAGCATCAATATATTGAAGAGTGGAGCACACAAAACAATCGGTGTTGATCGTTATTATAAGTGATGTGGGACCCGCGGTCGATACTGTGACTTCTTCTAGATTTGGAGACTCTGCTGCCAAAAATTCAGGAAGATATTTCGCCATTTTCCCATATAAATACTGACCTGATTGTTCATTTTTGGGATCTTTAAGCTGCTTGTTGCTTTGTACTCTTTTGTAACTAAGGATTATAATCCGATCCCTATTGCACTCAGTTTACAAAGTGATTAAAAAAGCTATCTCTTCAAAGTGGACACAAGCAAACAATGCCGAACTACTATAAATTGATGTGTCTCTATTATTAGCTTGTTTCTGATTCCTTTACTACTATATTCTATCTATTTACATTTATTATTATTCATTTATTCCTCTACAAAATCTCTATTGGGTGCTTGTACCAATTTTTGCTGCAATCAAGGTCTGACATCCTTTACTAAGTCTATCCGAAACTCAATCTCACTAGGTGTCGGTAATCCGGCTACTCCCTTAAATACGTTCGAGTACTCTCTAACAATAGGCACAAATGAAAATCCATCATATGGGGTCTCATGCGAATATATAAATCTAACCATAACCCTACCCTCTGGCAGGTAGCCAATCACTACCATCCGCCCCTCTACAGCCCCAACCGTCACCAATAGCTTCTTGCAATCCACTACTATCGCATACTTCCTTAGCCAGTCCATTCCCAAGATAATACCAAACCTAAAAAAATTCAAAACAAAGCAATCACAAACAAAAGAGCATCCATGACTCGATAAGGTTAAACCATGACAAACTATGCACAGGTTTGTGGAGCCTCTAATAGGATTCTTCACGATTAAGGGTTGGTCAACTATTACAGGTTTCAATCCCAGTCCATCTGCCAAATCACTAGATATGAAGGAATATAAAGCCTCGATATCGAATAAAACATGTATGGGAACATCGTAAATGGAAAGCATGCCTTGAATAACAACGCTCTTACCTTTCTCTTTCGCCAAGGGAGAACTCAACAAAGTCAGAACAACAGCCAAAGCATATGCCTTCCCAACTTGTTTCTGCTATGGCGGTTCCAGATAATTCTTCAGTATATGTCCGGGTTTGCCATAGTTATAACACTTCTTCTTCCCACCGGTCTTGCATTTTCTGATTAGGTGACCCTAGTCTCCACAACCATAACAAATAAGATCCCATTTAGCCTTCTTTTGAGCATTCGTTCCTGAAACTACTTTCTCTTTCCATTCCATTTCTTCTTGCCTCCATTGCTCTCTTGTAGTTTTGGCTCTTCCTTAGCAACAACAGCTAATTTGAACTTAGGGTGTAAACTATTCAAGAGAAGAGCTTTCTCAAAAAGTCTCTCGAATGACTAATCGATATAACTAACCAAATTCTCCCCCAAATAGTCGTCTAAACCCATAACGAACTTCTCGTTCTTTCTCAACGGAGTATCGATGAAAGACATTATGTACTTTGACAAAGCATCAAACTTAGCAATATATTCAAAGACAGATATATCTCCCTAGTTCAAATTAGCAAATTTTCTGAATAGCACCAACTTCTGAGCAACTGAATGAACTTCTCCTCAAACCCGGCATTGAACTATTAAATTAAATTAGCAAATTAGCATATTTTTACCACCATATTTAATCTATTTAAATTAAATAAATGATCATATCGAGTATTTTAACTTGTTTAAACCAAAATTCATATTATTTTCAAATCGTCACATATTCATCTTCATCCAAGAGCAAAATGGTCATTTTTGTGCATATATTAATTTGAGAAAATTTAATTAGTAATTTCTATATTATTTTATAGGAATTTGGCTTCATACACAAGTGGTTTCATGAAGATGTATGCATGCACAAAGAAGATACAAAGGAATGGAGATGGAAATAATTCAAAGGCATGATAATGGAGGACCCCACCTACCCACCTTTCTTCATGTACAAATTAGAGGCTAATGCACATGCTTATGGAATTAATGGCTTCATGTACACTTAAATGATAATTAGTAGAAGCAAATGATTACTTGGCATCCACACTTTCTCAAGGGAAATTTAGGCATTCCCCAAAAATATGAATAAGGGTTTAACACTTGTATAAATACCCCATATCTTCATGTAACTTTTTCCTCTCCCTTAGTCTCTCTTAGTTTAGTTTAGGCTCACAAATAAACAAGCACTTCTCTTTCTCTTTTCATGGCTACTTAGCCATTTTTATCTTCATGTAATTTTTCTTTTTTATGCAATTTAATATATGATCTTTTCCCTTTCTTGTTATTTCCTTTCATGTTGTAGTGTAGATTTACTTTCATGCAAGTAGAATAGTTCTAATTCTTGTTAATTAGCTTCTCTTTTCCATTAGCTTTCATTTTCCTTTCTTTTTTGCTTTCATGTTGCTAGCTACATTTGTTGATAAAATGACAAATATGAGAGGCTAAACCCCTTCAAGTTAGGGGTAATGAAGCTATCTAATTATGTAGCTTCAACTATTTGTAAATTCATGCTCTCTTTTTGTTCTTAATGATGATCAATGAAGTGTTTATTTGTTGTTCTTGCTTTGAATTTGATAGCCTATATTGTTAACACCAAATAGGCTATGCTTAAACAATCACTAACACAAATGCCTCTTCATCAAAATATGATCATGGCATAAGAAAGTGATTGAAATTAAAATTTGATGGTCTATATTTTTAATCAATAGTTAATAAGCCATACTTAAAATAGATTTCATTTTCATTGTCAAGTTTCATGAAAGTTAGTAAGTGGTTTAAGGGGAGTGTTATAGTTTGATGGCTTATGTTGGCTAATCAATAGCACAAATATGCCATACTTATGATAAGCACATCAATTAAAGCACTAATGATCATAAAAGAGAGATCATGATTTCATATATGTTGAACTACATGATCTAGAGAGTGGATTTATTCTCTAAATTGTCATTTAACTCTTATATTTGCATCTCTTTTCTTTTAGTTAGTTAGCTAAATTTCTAATTCTCTAGCTTAACTTTCATTTCAACTTTTGTTAATTTGATTGAATAGAGATTTAAAATCATCAATTCCCTGCGAATCGACCCGTACTCACCATGTACTTCAATAGTACGCCGTGCGCTTGCGGTTAATTTTTATTTCGAAATTTTTTAATGGTTTTCTAAATCGATAGAAATTCCGTCGATTAACAAACTGATCCTAAGTAATTTGATCCTCGGGTATGGCAATAATAATGGCATTCCACCTGTTCATGGTCCGCTCTTGGAGCTATCTAGAGGCCAGCTTTCTTTTCATGGCATCATCTACTTCCATATCACTAAAGATACACTCGCAAGTGTCCAAACAATCCTATATTGTGATTGTGAGGAATGCGGAATATGGATCTTAAGGCTAGGAATAACACTAGCGGGGGAGGGGTGGTGAATAGTGTTTTTAAGAAATTACTAAATCTTTTTGAGTTTATGTTAATTTGAACACAAATGTATGCAATATTCTGACACAGATATAATCATAGAAACAAACACAAATGCAGAAATAAAGTAAATGCAGTAAAGGAAAGAACACACCAGATTTTATACTGGTTCGGGGTTACCCTACATCCAGTCCCGCACAACTAAGTACGGATTTCCTTTCAAAAGCAATTCAACAATTACAACCCTCGGTTTCAAGGCTACGAGGTACACCCTCCAGAATCACAATCCTCTGGGTAGAGATACTTGATTTCCGGGGCAACAAGTTCACCCAATTGATTTCCAAGGCTACAATCACACCTTTTCTCGCTTGATTGATTTCCAAGGCTACAATCACACCTTTTCTCGCTAGATAGATTACAAAGAAGCCTATAACTCTGAATAGCACTTGGATCTGGTTGAGATAGTGATAGAGAATCAAACCAGAGATAATCTAGTTGGATTCAATGTTGATTTCGGTAGAGTAATGATAGGATTTTGAATAAGAAAATGTGGAAGAAGAAGAGAAGTGAAAAACCAGAAAATCTGATATAAAATTCGTTGAAACTAACCCCTATTTATAGAAGAACAACAGTCATGTCCATTCGTGAAAGGTTATGGCGAATAGACACTTCTTTTAAAATTCAAGTTTTTGAATCTAACTGACACTATGTCGACATGGGGACTAGGGCATGTCGACATCCCAAAGGAAATTTTGATGTTTTGTTTTTCTTTGAAAATAACCTTTATTTTATATTAAAACTATTTTAAACTTTATAAATATACTTGACTATAGATAAAATACATAGATAAATATAGAGAATAATATATATAAAATTATACTATAATTTTATATTTAAATCTAAGTATAAAGATAGTTTAAAACAAACGAAGTTTAAAAACACAAGTTTATTAAAAGCAGAGAATATTTTAAGGCTAAAACATCCTTTTGAAAATCATTTGAAAAGATAATTTTTAAGGCTAAAACATTTTGAAAAGCAATTTTGAAAATCATTCTGAAGTAGTTTTGAAAATCATTTTGAAGTAGTTTTTCAAGCTTCTTCCTGCAGAATATCTCATCATGTCAGGACTCGAGAACTTGTACAAAACCAGGATGTTCGTGGGTTTGTAAGCCACTTGTCGTGGGTTTGTAAGCCACTTGTCGTGGGTTTGTAAGCCACTAAAAAGGTAGAAATGGGTTCCATCCCAAAAGAAAAATGGAGTGAAGATTTCAGTGCTATTGTGAAGTTTTAACATAATTCTAGACTCAATACTTATCTTGAAATCTTGAACTCTTGATTATCTTGATACTCATGAGTCTTCAATCTTGATATCTTGAATCTCTATACTGTATAGTCTTCATTCTTGGTACCTGCATGGTTAAATCCTGCATATACATATATATCTAAACTATAATGTTAGTATTTATATTTTATAATCTTATTCTAAGGTTGTTGTCATCAAAACCATCAACTCATGGACTAACAATCTCCCCTTTTTTGATGATGACAACCTTTGTTTATAAAATATTACTTCTATCCTATTGACCCCCCCTAAATCTAATAACTCTCCCTTAATCTATGCCTAACTCTCCTATTTTATATTTCTCCCCCTTTGTCATCAACAAAAACAAACAAACTCTAAACTATATAACTCTTAGTCTAATATCCTATATGATGATAGTGTTATCATCAATACTTACTTGTAAACCTAAAACTTAGTCCTAAACTACAAACTCTCCTAACTAAGAATCTATATAATAATACTTTTAATAGAACGTATATAAGAATACACATTTTTTATTAATTATATATTTGTTTATATTTACATTTTTTGTAGAGATCAAAACAAAACAAACAACAAATAGAAAAGAAAGAGAAGAAACTAATATGTGTCTTTGAACATAGGAGATCTATGAACCGAATAATTTGGATAGTGGAAACAGAAATTTCCACGTTGTTCGACAAGATTTCCATCTTTGTCAAAGCACACTTCGCCAACGCAAACGACTTTGTCATTGTCTTCCGCATGCTCTTCTTCCATTGGTTCTTCTTCTTCTTCTTCTTCACTTTCCTCTTATTCATGATCTCCTGAAGAGTCCTCGTCAATCAAGATTGGGTTAGCATGATTATACATAAGAAATTTTTGCAAATTCCTAAGGATTTTGCCTTGCCTCTCTTGTTCTTTGGCCATTCGAAGTTGCATCACTTGGATTTCAGTCATTAACTGAAGGGTATCTTTCAGAGAATCCTCTATTTTCGTTACACGAGTAAGCGTTGATTGTTGACACGGACCAGAAGTAGGCGATGGGAACAAAAAGGTTGATTTTAAGTTTGATTTGGAAGAGGAGGCCATTGATAAATTGATCTTAGAAGATAGAACAGAAAGAGAACAGAGAAAATGAAGAAAATTTCGAAATAGGAGAAATTTATAACCACTTATTTCAATTTTGGTGGAAAAAAAATTTAAAAATTAAAAACGTTATATGTCGACATGGGTCTAGGGGGGATGTCGACATGGTTCTTGAATTTTTGCCTATTTAATTTATTTTGAATTAATTTTTAATTATACTTTGTTATTTATATTTTATATTTCAGTTAATGAACAAATACCTAATTCTCTTCTTAATTTAGTAAATGTAGATTCATTTAAGGGTTTTGTTAAGATATCAGCAATTTGATTTTCAGAATTGATATAGTCGAGAGTAATTACTTCTCTACTTATATTATCTCTGAGAAAATGGTGTCTGATATCAATATGTTTAGTTCGAGCATGTTGAGTAGTATTTTTGGATAAATTTATGGCATTAGTATTATCACAATAAATTGGTGATTTTGATATATTTAAACCAAAATCTTTTAAAGTTTGTTGCATGTATATTACTTGAGAACAAGCCAAAGCAGAAGAAATATACTATGCTTCAGTTGTTGATAGAGAAACTATGTTTTGCTTTTTACTAAACCAGGAAATCAGAGAATGCCCTAAAAAGTGACAAGTTCCACTTGTACTTTTTCGGTCTGATTTACAACCAGCATAATCAGCATCACAGTAAGATATTAAGTCAAACGAATCATTTTTAGGATAAAATAAGCCATAATCAAAGGTGTGTTTAACATATCTTATAATACGTTTTACAGCTTTTAAGTGAGTTTCTTTAGGTTGGGATTGATACCTTGCACAAAGACAGACACTATGCATGATATCAGGTCTACTCGCAGTGATATAGAGTAGTGATCCAATCATTCCTCTATATAATTTTTGATCTACATCTTTCGAGAGATCTTCTTTACTAAGGTACTCATTGGTTGCCATGGGAGTGGGTTTTCCACTCACAGTAGTCAAACCAAATTTACTTACTAGGTATTTAGCATATTTCTCTTGACTAATAAAGATACCATTATCTAATTGTTTTATTTGTAATCCTAAAAAGAAGTTTAATTCACCCATATGACTCATCTCAAACTCTTTTGTCATTATTTTAGAAAATTCTTTATTCATTTCAAAATTAGTTGATCCAAAAATGATATCATCTACGTAGACTTGTACTAGTTGAATATCATTTTTATTTCTTTTAATAAAAAGAGTATTATCTACTTTACCTATTTCAAAATTTGATTATAACAAGTAAGATCTTAGTCTATCATACCAGGCTCTAGGAGCCTGCTTTAGACCATATAGAGCTTTCTTAAGTTTGTAAACATGATTTGGAAATTTATCATTTTCAAAAAGTGGTGGTTGTTTAACAAATACTTCTTCTTTTACAAAACCATATAAAAATGCACTTTTAACATCCATTTGAAATAATTTGAAATTATTATGATTTGCAAAAGCAAGTAGAATCCTAATGGCTTCTAATCTTGCTACGGGGGCAATGGTTTCATCAAAATCTATTCATTCTTCTTGACAATAACCTTGAGTGACTAACCGGGCTTTATTTCTAACAACCTCTCCTTGTTCATTCATTTTATTTTTATAAACCCATTTAGATCCAATTATTGTTTTATTTTCAGGTCTAGGAACAAGTTCCCAAACATCATTTCTAGTGAATTGATTTAATTCTTCTTGCATAGCCAAAATCCATGAATCATCAGATGATGCTTCCACTACACCAGAAAAGACTTTTGGTAGCGTTGAAAAAACGCTACCATAACTTATGGTAGCGTTTTAGAGAACGCTGCTATACGACATGCAACTAAAAGTCTAAAACTTTTTGTTGCGTTGTAGTAAACGCTACCAAAAGTCACTTTTAAATGCAACTATAGGTATTTTCTGTAGGATTTAAAAAACGCTACCAAAAATCACTTTTAAATGCAGCTATAGGTTTTTTCTGTAGGGTTAAAAAAACGCTACCATAAGTCTTCATTTTTTGGTTGCATTTTTTGTTTATATGCTTTTTTTGATTTTCAGTAGCGTTTTTAAAATGCAACTGTATAATTTTTTGGTTGCATTCAAATAATTGCAAAAACATGCTAATCTCACAATCAAATATAATATCCATAATCAATTCGATAGTAGTTTTTCAACAAAATAAGTCACATACTACAAGCATTCACAGACAAGTTTCCACAAATGGTACTAACAAAATACGACAACATATATAACAGTTAAATTCATGTTCGTTGCTTGATTACCAATAGTTTTTTGTTGTCGACAGTCTTCGCTTCGAAATAGCTAATTACCTACAAACAAGTTTAACAATCAACAATCACTACAAGGGGAAACGCAATTTCCGACGGCCAAAAGCCGTCGGCGGCCGTCGGAAGCTGTCGACCGCCGTCGGAAATAACCGTCGGAAATAGCGTTGTCGGGAAGCAGTATTTCCGACGGTTTCCGACGGACGCTGCCGTATACATTTCCGACGGACACAGACGGTTCCCGACGGTTTCCGACGGATTCCGACACTCGTCGGAATCCGTCGGAAACCGTCGGGAATCGTCTGAGACAGGCCGTCGTTATCCGTCTGTAACCGTCGGGAATTTCGACCAATAAGCTGTCGGAAGCCGTCGGAAGCCGTCGGAAATCTGCTGTTTTTTTTTATTTGCTTCAGATTTAGCCTTCCAACCACATTTCTCTTCAAAACATTCGAATATCAATAATACTACACAATCCAATACACAATAGTCCAACCAAATATTCAAACTCAAACCACAAAATATTTAATAAACACACAAATAAATAAAATTACATCAAAATATAAATAACCATTCCAACATTAACATAATCCTAACAATAACTGTTCTACCATGTTGTTAATACACAAATTCATCAATATTCTCATACACGTTCTCATACTACCATAGAACCAAATGTGTCAAACATAATTATACATAAATCAATAATTACCTACGCCGTCTATCAAATCATTCTAAGTTAAAACAAAACATACCTGAACGAGCAAGTAATGAATTAATCTCCTGCAGATCCAGAGCCAGCCGAGGAAGGAAAGTGACCACCACCCTGTTGCTGCTGCTGCATGTACTCTAACAACTGTGCGGTGTGCATGGCCTGTTGGCGGTTCTGCTCCTCCAACTGGGCAACTCTAGTACGCAATTCTTCTATATCTGCAAGATCGCTCTGATGTCTACCCCGCCGTCCCCTACTCTGACTACTGGACTGCAATAATTGAAAATAAATAAAATTCAAGTTTATTGTTTTGAAAAGGTGAAAATATCATATTTTTAGAAAAAGTAAATTATTTACCGCTAAATTGCCAAATCCGTATCGTCGACCATGCTCTGCTGGATCCATAACGGACTCAAATATAACGTCTTCCTCATTGGTCGTCAGCTGATCTCGACCCGTGTCAGCAAGGAGTTTCTTCCGCTGCTCCATAAACTTCTCCTGCATTAACAAATTAATAATATCATATCTTATGTCATCATAGTTTAACAATTAAAACAATTACTAATACTGAATAAAATAAAATATGCTTACATGGCTTTTGCTAGATTTATCGTCGTGCCATGTGTACGAAACAGTCCCGTCTGGATTAACATGCTCGACAGCATGCGTACGGGTGAACACGTCCATATAGCTGACAGGACCATGTGACTCGGCTTCCTGAAGGTGATTATTACATACAATTATTATACATTTAAAATCATATAATATAAACTATTTACATTTATTATTCAGTAAATTTACCAAATCCTGCCGATACTGCTGAAACGACTTCGATCCTCCGCGATGAGTGACGGGATTCTTATTTCTATTTGCAGAGTTTCTATCCGACTCTGCCTGTACATTCAAAATTTTATACGTTAATTTTCGATCACGTCAAATTAATAATTCAAAAAAAATTAGTATACTTGCCTTCGCCTCGTCCGTCTCCCAGTATCTCAACCAAGCTTCCCACACGCTCTCTCCCATCCACCGTGGTTTCTTACCAGATTTCTTAATCTCGGATATCGTATCCCTGTAGTTCTTGCGCATCTTCTTCATCCAGTATGCTCGTGCCAGCATCATATCATCTGTCTGGATGTCTATCTCAGCCTGTGTTAAAAAAAAGATTACACTTTAAACGATATAAACAGTTAAAAAACGACAAAAACGAATTAAAAATGGAAAACAGAAAAATATGCATACTAGGACATCCTGCCATATGCACTCTATGATGTGAGGAGGGATGTTATCCCACTTCGGCCAGCAGGCACTCATCCTACTACGATAAGAAGCTCTAGAGACGTACAACACAACCTTAGAAGGAAGTAGATCGAACCCCCTGTTTTTAAGTACGATATAGATAAGTACGTACTTATATCATAGAAAAAATAAGATGCTGAATAAAATTTAATTCTTACCCATCTACTCTAGGGACTAACGATACAACTGCACGTTGTGGCTCTTGCGATGGGCCACTACCATCGCCTCCTGACGATCGTGAAGAGCTCCTACCTCTATATGACATAATGCTAAACCTGTGACATATACACATCATTATATAAGACAATAATAACATGATAATGAAATATATTTCATATGAAAATGACATCAACGGTATAAATTGCTTAATTAATGACTGAAATGGAAATAGAAATGGAAGTGTGTTATACCTGATTCATAATGGGTGTACTATTCCAACGATAAGCAGAGTTCATTGCATTTTCAATAAAAATTGCTAAATAAATGACAAATGGAAATAACATAAAACATGCAAAAATAGTAAACGGATTTAAAATCATATAGTTACATCAATTTCATAATACATCAAGAATTCAACATAGTTACATCAATTGCAAAAAACATAATCAGATTTATATCAGTCATCATCGTCTTCTGATTCAGATTCAGTCTCGTTTTCGACGATATTTTCGTCCGCACTGTCAAACGCTTCTACCAAAACATTTGTTTCATCGATCAAAGGACAAACATTGTACCAGATGAATATAAATGGTCGTTTTTCGAAAAGAACGACTATTTATACAACGATCATGTACAACACTCGTCAGACGGGGCCAAAAACTCTCTAAGTGACATTTGTCAGTTACATGCGCGCATTTTGCAAAAAAATACAGTTTTACTCAATGTTCACATTTACAAAAATATATATTAATTTAACACATTTATTCAACGTATTACGCATCAACTAAAGGCTCGTTCGACGTATTTTTTTGTTGCATAAACTAACACAATACAATGATAACAGTGCTACACACATATATAATCAATATAAATTATACATGTTTTTCGCAATTTCACGATATCAGATGAAATAGGAATACCATGGAATGCTAGAAACTATTATAACACTATTGTAAACAATTTCAATCAACAATTACCCCTAATTTATCAAATTATGCAAATCTTGAATTAGGATAAAAACTGAAATTTTGGCTAAAACAAGAGATTATACCTGTTCTAAAGAGCAGTAGAAGTTAATTGCACAGCCGGGAAGAACCTGAAATCTCGAAATTGCTGATTGGAGGGCTGGGGAAGAGAATTGGGGGAAAGTGACCTAGAATTTTCGTATGAAAGTGAAGAAGAAGCAGGCTCGGCTTGAGCCAAATATTCGCGAATTTCCGACGGCTTCCGACGGCCGCCGACGGCCCGTCGGAAACCGTCGGAAATAAGCCGTCGGGAGCCGTCGCCCTACCCTGCCGGTTTTTGAGCTTTTTCTTGTAGTGAATATATATATATATATATATATGTATATATATATATATGTATATATGTATATATATATATGTATATATGAAAATCATGTAATCTATAACTCGATATTCTATATTAACACATATTAACAAAAATTGTTCTATTTTTATATGCATCCTATATAATTCCCCAACGAATACACAATTTTCAATTTACACGGATATTCAGATCAAAACTGGATTAAAAGTCTGACTGGATTTCATTCTATGTGCAGATTGTGTATTCAGTACTATGGGCAGATTGTGTATTCAGTACTATGGTCAAGTTAAATCTTATAAAATATGAAAAAGTATCTGGAACGTCCGTAATCCATCGATGATGCATCCATCCACTAATTGAAATGTACAATTTTCTTTACCTTTGTCGTTTTCTATCAATTGGGTTCTCTAAAACAAAAATATTCTCTAAATTCACATTGCCGTAACTGTATTAGGCAACAACTGTAGTGTCAGTTACTTCCATTTATTTGTGTTAGCCCTCTTGTTAACAACTAGACCAAAGGCATTTTCCTTCCTAACAAAAACGGGCATAAAGTACTTGCATGGACAATACTGGGCAATATTTAATGCTAAACTTAACGTATGTTCTCCCAGTATTACTTCAAGCAATTTTTTCTTCTTATTACATCATGTTTGCTTATTTTTCCAACTCTCGTACTTCTGCTGAAAATACTTAATAGACTTGCAATTGACAAATATTCTTTTTAGTTTTATGTCTCTATATCTATAAACAAATTTTTATATATACTACAAGTTCTGAAACTGATGTGGCCATGAGCTCGTACTAACTAAATACTACACCATTCAAAATCGAACATTTTCATGTTTCCCATCAAATTAAACTCACCTCAAGGATTGGATCCTTATGCGCCTCTAAGACCTCAGCGACCGTAGATTTTTCAATTAACAATTGTAACCTACAAGAAAAAAATCAACTCCCTTATAATCTTCTGCTGAAAATACTTAAGCTCCGAGTCCTCGCCATGCTTCAGTATTCACGTGAAAGTGGCTGAATGATTTGAACAATTTTCCATTTTTGGTCAAAAGATTGAGGTATACTTAAAAGGAAAAACATGTATTATAAGGAGATGGTACATAGTAGTACATAAATATGAATTTACTGAAGCTGACCTTATAGCACATTTGGCAATCTGAATTTGGAATTATAGTTCAGGTGGCAATATCCATTACATAACTCGGCGCATTCATTCAATGCGACACTCCACTTCTCAAGTAGCACCTTACCACGCTTGTCACCACCTCATGCTTACATGTCTGTCCTCCACAGTGTCACCATCTCAAACTCCCTCTTCTCAATGTTTCGTTCTTTCAGTACATGCATTTCAATTGGAACAAATAATATATCCCATATATATATATGTATGTATATATATTTCTTCTACTATTCTTGTTGATCGAACTTTTTCGTCTATCAACGGTTCAAAAATAAGCTTCTATTTCCTTGCTTGCACTAGTTCCATTTTTTCTTCCACCATTCCCTGTACATTAAATAATCTACATAAGAAACATTACTGATATCTGAAGTAAGAATGACCATCATGAAAACAAAATTTTAGTTATATAATCCAATCATTTGTGCAAAAAAGTTTCAAATTGATCAACCAATACTGAAAATAGTCATAACAATAAAAAGCAATGCATCAGCTGCAAAGTCTTGCAAGACTCAGAATGAACAATAACAAAAATAGTAAGGATGAAATATCAGATATACCTGCAATAATTGTTTAGTAGTTTGGCCCTGCATTTTAGTCCTAGTAATCTTTGTGGCCATATCATCAGGGACACCCTTTGTTTCTGGTATGGAAATTGAAGATGTCTGCCATTAGAAGACAATTTGTCGCTTTAAAATCGAAACAAATAATAAGGTTGGGCATAGCATGTTTCTTAGTTCATAAGATTTTCTATCTTTGCATGAATATGGTTATCAAATCAAAATTGAAAATCCGCAATGGAACAACAAAATCTAAACTAGAAACATATTAACTTAACATCTACAGAACAACTGTTGAAGTAGTGGTCTTTCATTATAATTTTTATTATTATTTAATAACAAATGTAGCTAGACTTTTCTATAAATAATTTTTAAAGAAAATGTATAAATAAAGAGGACAAAATACTTCATGTGCATATAATATCATTAAGCATCCTATCAGCACCCATAAGTGAGAAGCACTCGTTGTCTGATATTGTATGCACTTTGATGCACCTCCACTATTCTCTTGCCCGTATGTTCAACTCAAATTATCCACAACCTTATTATACGCATTGATATTAACTAAGCTTCATCATTCTGCTTGTATTATTCATGTTTTACCTATTCAAATCTTGTTTCATGTTCAAGAATCAACTTCGTGCACACTTCAGCTTGTGTCTCTCATGTTTCGACTAGTCATATCCTATTCACAACGTAATAGCTTTAGGACACGTGAAGGAAATTTTAGATTAACTTGACTCATATCAACCCGTGCATGCTACATTTCATGCCACGATCCCACTGAGTTGTATTACACTACTATAGTTCATGCTAGGTTCAAGTCGAAGTTCAGAACTTTATGCCACATGCTTCAACCCTTTTGTGCCTTCACACTGCTAGCCCATGCATTCTGCCCTGCTAGGCCGATAATACAGTAATTCCATTAGTAGTTGAAGAAAATAGTAGTGGACGGTAGGAGTAGTAAATCATTGTGACATGAATAGAATACCAAAATTTATCGAAATGCAATTGAGCGTAGCACTACCCCTTGTAAAGATGTATCTATGTTCTTTGCAGTGTGGTTAGACAGACAAATTATTTATAGCTAATATAGAAACAAAATAAAAACAAATGCAAATAGCCAAACATTTGGCGAACAATAACAAACTCAATAGCATTTGTTAAAATATGATACGTTTACCTTACTTAACCTTTCCACCTTTGTGTAGTTCACATCTTTTCCTTCCTCGAACAAGGATATTAGTGCAAGTTGAACCATCTTCCATGCAAGCTCCATAAACAATTTCTAGGAAGGTTTTCGGTGCATGTATATTTGTTATTTATCCTTATCATCCACAATAAGAAAACAGATTTATTAATGTGGATTTGAATTTCTGAAAGAAGCTAGTTCCTTGCTACAAGCATCTGAAAACCTCCAATTACCGAGTTATAACTTGTAACTATACATCTTTTATAATATAGTATATGCTGAAAATCAGAAGCTATGGAAGATTTCCATGAGTATATTGTAATTTATATAATATACTACATACTAAACATCTGGTTACCATTTTAATAAGACCATTTTTAATATCACTATAGGACAGTGGCTATCTAGAAATATTCGGATTGAATTCCACTGTAATCAATTAACCATGTTAAAAAAACCGGTCATTTCTAATAGTCACAAGTCTAAATATCAATATATCAATTACATATCCTCCCAAAGTTTGCAGATGCATATGATGTTATCATGGTCATATAAAACTTGCAAATAATTAATAGAGGTTCATCATGTTTTTTAGTACTTTTCTATTCAATATTTAAACATTACAGTATGAAGAGATTAGTTTAAAATAATGTCATATTCGGATGCTAATAATATAAGAAAATAATTCATCTAGAAAATTTAATTACAATGTTTATGACCAGTGGCAGTACCATATGTTCTAATATCAACAAACTATGCATACTTAGTGAAATTTTGTTGTAAATAGCTACATGTATCAACTCTAACCTAATAAATGTATTAATGAACATCAAATGGATGTAACGAAAGGTGGTTACCGAAAGTTGGCACTTGGAAGGTGCACTGGTTCTTCCTTCCTTTTCTTCATCAAAAAAGATATTGAATGTCTGTTTCAATGATTTACTTTTCAAATGTATGCAGCGCTTGTCCAACTTGCAGTACCACATCAATCAGTACACTAATACACAGATATGCAGAATAGTACAAAGACAAAAAACGAAAAATATAACATAAGTCATTTTTTATACTACTAACAGATAGAAATAGGACAATCAACTATGTAACCTATATGAATACTCTATCTTCATTCCTTGCTTGAGCATCTGCCCAAAATGACTAGCAAAAGAAGCAGGTTGAATATTATGAGTTTAGGAATTTAGTTTCAAATCCACACATGGATTTAAGCCAAAAAATAAAATCTAAAAAATGTAGAAAAGCAACAACAGCAAAATGTTACATGAACCATCTTACAAAACTATGGTGAATTATTTTTTGATATATTGAACCACTAAATCCAAATATACTCAAAAGTAGCAACAGTGAATTAATTTTTTAACAATAATAGTAAAAAAGGGCAGGTTATCTAGCGTAATGAAAAGGGATATGATGTCTTAAAATTTTCAGACCTATGATATCCCATTTTTCCTCATCCATACATAGCTCCCTATTTATTATCTCATCCAAGCACCGCTCTTTATTAAAACAGATGAATTGAACGATGAATATATGTATAAAATAAGATCATATTCAGCTTAAAGTACAAAAAATATACCATTGAAGCCTTCTCTGAACCTACAAGCAAAGCAAAAAGAATGTAATTGAACCAACAAAAAAAGCAGTCATAATTAATTATCTAATAATATAGAGGCAGCATTTACTAAAATTTCTAAAATAAATGACAAAATTATACAGAAATTTAATACCTTATCTAAATCGCGGTTTTTACGAGTCTCGATTTTCTTTACATAACGACTTAGGGTTTGCGTGAAAACATGGGCCAAGATTGTAGGAGGAGTGGAACGAATTTAGGGTTTTTGTAGAAAGGGGAGCAGATTGATGAAGGAGTGGATCGACAAATTGGAGAGGAGTAGCAAGATGATGAAAGAAACATAGGGCGTGTCGCATTTTTGGTAAGTGAAGAGGAAAAAAGAGCAGAGACCGGAATAAGACATCAAACATAACAATAACAAGCGAAATAGTTTAGGCGGGGAAGGGAGGAAAATTTTTACAGTGCGTAGAAAATTGTAAAATAACAATAGTTGCATTTACAGTTGAAACGCAACTAATAAATGCAACTAAAGCCACATTTTCTTGTAGTGTTCTTTTGGATTTTTGGGTTCAATAGTTGATATAAAAGCTACATTACTCATTTGACTTAGTTGGTTTCTAGTTTTAACAACATATTGCATATCTCCAAGTATATTTTCTATAGGGTGATCTTTTAAAAGTTTAATCCTTTTATTAGGATGATTTAATTCATTATTAGTTTCAGTTGACTCTTGGTTTTGAGTGATTAAATCCTCTTCATCATTTATTTCTTCAAAAATTTTGAAATTTTCATCAAATGAAACATGCATTATTTCTTCGATGGTATTAGTTCTTAAATTAAATACTTTGTATGCTTTACTTCTATTAGAGTATCCGATAAAGATACCTTTGTCGGATTTAGGATCAAATTTATCTAAGTTATCTTTTGTATTTAAAATAAAACATTTACTTCCAAAAATTCTAAAATAAGTTACCTTAGGTTTCTTTGAGTAAATAAGTTCATAAGATGTCTTATTAGTTAAAGGTTTAATTAAAATTCTATTTAAAATATAACAGATGGTAGCAACTGCTTCTGCCCAAAAGTATTTTGGTAAATTACTATCAGAAAGCATAGTTCTCACACACTCTTGAATCGTCCTATTTTTACGTTCTACTACTCCGTTCTGTTATGGAGTTCTTGGAAATGAAAAATTGTGAATTATTCCCTTTTTATTGCAGAATTCTTCAAACTTTTCATTTTCAAATTCACCACCGTAATCACTACGGATAGTTATAATTTTTTGAGAAAATTGATTTTGAACCCTTTTTGAAAAATTCTTAAAACATTCAAAAGTATCACTTTTATGTTTCAAAAATATTGTCCATGTAAATCTAGAATAATCATCTACAATTACAAAAACATATTTACTGTGATTTAATGACTGAATTTGAGATGGACCAAATAAATCAAGATGAAGTAATTCAAGAGGTTTTGAAGTTGAAATCAAATCTTTTAATCTAAAGGAACTTTTTCTAAGTTTTCCTAGTTGACATGCATCACATAGACTATCTACTTTAAAATTCATTTTAGGGAGGCCTCTTACTAGATCATGTTTTGACAGTCTAGATAAGAGTTTGAAATTCAAATGCCCAATCTCTTATGCCAAATCCAAGGGTCACTTGCATTTGCCAAAAGACACAAGTTATCATTTGAAATTTTCATACTAAGAATATAAATATTCTTTTTCCTAATTCCCTCAAATATTATGGTTGAATTATTATCTTCAATGTGACACTTATCTTTTTCAAATTTAATTTTATATCCTTTATCGCATAGTTGACTTATACTTAGCAGATTGTGTTTCAGATTCTTAACTAGTAAAACATTAGTAATAATAGGAGTTTCAGAGTTACCGACTCTGCCGATGCCGATCACATAACCTTTTGAATTGTCTTCAAAGTTAACCAGTCCTCCGTCTTTGTATATTATATCATTCAACATATCTGGATTCCCAGTCATGTGTCTAGAACATCCACTATCGAGTATCCATTTGTTCTTTTTGATCTCCACAGTTTGTTTGTTCTGGATTGATTCCTCAACTCCCATAAAGCATGATTCCTGCACATCAAACAATCTTAGTAGACAACTTGTATTTGAATATTGATTATATGCAGACTCAAGAGACAATGATGATCTGAATATTTCTAAACATGCATTAACAGATTTCTTAAACATAGTCATTTTAAAAAACTTTTTCAAAAATCAGATTATGAAACTTTTGAAAACCTTGCTCCGATACCAAATGTGAGGAATGCGGAATATGGATCTTAAGGCTAGGAATAACACTAGAGGGGGGGGGGTGAATAGTGTTTTGAAGAAATTACTAAATCTTTTTGAGTTTATGTTAATTTGAACACAAATGTATGCAATATTCAGACATAGATATAATCACAGAAACAAACACAAATGTAGAAATAAAGTAAATGTAGTAAAGGAAAGAACACACCGTATTTTATACTGGTCCGGGGTTACCCTACATCCAGTCCCGCACAACTAAGTACGGATTTCCTTTCAAAAGCAATTCAACAATTACAACCCTCGGTTTCAAGGCTACGAGATACACCCTCCAGAATCACAATCCTTTGGGTAGAGATACTTGATTTCCAGGGCAACAAGTTCACCCAATTGATTTCCAAGGCTACAATCACACCTATTCTCGCTAGATAGATTACAAAGAAGCCTATAACTCTGAATAGCACTTGGATCTTATTGAGATAGTCATAGAGAATCAAACCAGAGATAAATCTAGTTAGATTCAATGTTGATTTCGGCAGAGTAATGATAGGATTTTGAATAAAAAAATGTGGAAGAAGAAGAGAAGTGAAAAACCAGAAAATCTGATATAAAATTCGTTGAAACTAACCCCTATTTATAGAAGAACAACAGTCATGTCCATTCGTGAAAGGTTATGGCAAATAAGCACTTCTTTTGAAATTCAAATTTTTGAATCTAACTGACACTATGTCGACATAGGGTACTAGGGCATGTTGACATCCCAAAGGAAATTTTGATGTTTTGTTTTTCTTTGAAAATAACCTTTATTTTATATTAAAACTATTTTAAACTTTACAAATATACTTGACTATAGATAAAATACATAGATAAATATAGAGAATAATATATATAAAATTTTACTATAATTTTATATTCAAATCTAAGTATAAAGATAGTTTAAAAAACCGAAGTTTAAAAACACAAGTTTATTAAAAACAGAGAATATTTTAAGGCTAAAACATCTTTTTGAAAATCATTTGAAAAGATAATTTTTAAGGATAAAACATTTTGAAAAGCAATTTTGAAAATCATTCTGAAGTAGTTTTGAAAAATCATTTTGAAGTAGTTTTGCAAGCTTCTTCTTGCAGAATATCTCATCATGTCAGGACTCGAGAACTTGTACAAAACAAGGATGTTCGTGGGTTTGTAAGCCACTTGTCGTGGGTTTGTAAGCCACTTGTCGTGGGTTTGTAAGCCACTAAAAAGGTAGAAATGGATTCCATCCCAAAAGAAAAATGGAGTGAAGATTTCAGTGCTATTGTGAAGTTTTAACATAATTCTAGACTCAATACTTATCTTGAAATCTTGAACTCTTGATTATCTTGATACTCATGAGTCTTCAATCTTGATATCTTGAATCTCTATACTGTACAGTCTTCATTCTTGGTACCTGCATGGTTAAATCCTGCATATACATATATATCTAAACTATAATGTTAGTATTTGTATTTTATAATCTTATTCTAAGGTTGTTGTCATCAAAACCATCAACTCATGGACTAACAGTGATAGCTGACTTTGTACTAAGGAATGGTTTGCCTTCCAAGGTGGACTAATCTTTGCATAACTTGGCAAAGTCAGCCCTTGATGCCTTCACCTGAGCACCACCACCAACAGCAACATTTAGAGTGCACGCTTTGGCATTTTGAAGCATGTTCGCGATCATTGCATTGAACATAGCTTGAAAATCAGGGTTAGTAGCCCTCGGTCCCGCTCCTTCCTCAACTCTGAAGATGGAGTTCCTCAAAAGTGTTTCTTGTTTTCCAACTCATTCTAGATCTATAACGAGAATGATCAATCTCTAAAAAAAACTATGTTAATGGAACTCGTGTGTGGAGGTGACTTATATAATGTATATCTTACTATATAGTTTTAAAAAACAAAATATATTACAAGTACACACTCTCTCGTATATATATACTCTCAATCCAGTCTAGAGCGATAAATCTTTCCCTATCTCTACTGGGCCATGGTATCAACTCAGGTTAATCGTGTAACCTAAGCTCTAATACCAAATGTAACGACCGTCCTATACCACCGACACTCTATATACATAAGATAGTACACTACTGACGTGTACAACCGATGTACAACGATAATCAAGGTTTTAAAATGAAACAAAACATCACATAACATGTCGTATATCTCACAATGCATAGAATAAAATATAATATACATTACAGATATAAAACATGAGAGATGGTAATAATTAAGTGATCCAAATATCAGAGTACAGATTCACAAAGCTATACAACAAGTAATAGAGTTTATACAATAGAAATAAACTCAAGTAACCGTCTCATAATAATAAGCAAGCACTATTAAGGCTCCATAGTGTTGCACAATGGAATAAGCACAGAAATTCATATATAATACGAGATAGCTCCATCCAGATCATGCTTTGCACAGCTACTGCGTCGCACCTAAACCTTCTCTCTAATCTACTCATTTAAGAGTACCCGAGATAATAAGAAGAAACCCATAAAATCTTGAGCCAGACAAAAGTCTGGTGTGAGCGGTAAATGAATCTCAAAATATCATACAAGTCGATATAGTAATTAACAAGGGTGTAAGAATCATACATAACATGTCCCTACAACCAAAGAGTTAGCACATAACAACATAATATACCACCCTATGAATACAATAAGAGTACACTACAAACTAAGTGTAATGACGGGTATCCAGGTATCCCTATCACCAGTGACATCTCTAGAGTGATAGACTATGGAAGAAAAATCAAAACAACCATATCAACCATAAAACAATCCTCACTACCACTCAATCTGATCTCGTATATAATAGCTTGTATGACCTTTCTACTTTCGGGGACTAATGGAAATCCTAGTTTTCAATGTACTCTATTTAGCCCGAAGTTGACACTAGACCCATTCAAGTGGTTCGGGGTACACGGATCCATTCAACCAATCTGGGGTAGCCTTTCAACGTACCCATTAGTGTCCTTACAATACCCCTACTTTGAGTACATCAAAAAACACTCTGAGTATCAATGATCCCTTAGCACATGTATACGATTCCTTACTTCGCTCCATCTAATTTCCATTATTCTTAAGGAACCATTCTATATTCCTCCGTTCCACGAATGAACCACTCATTTGTTCCATTAACATGCCATCTTTCATAGAACCCACCCTGTGTAGATAACCATTCTCATGACTTCATTCAACATCGAGTTGCTATCATTGGAACCTAACTCCTTTCATAATCAAGTTATTATCAAGTGCCAAAACTATCATCATGCTACTATATTGCCAACAAACCCCAAATTAGCAAGCAAACACCTTTAGCATGACTATAGAGTGCCTACTTCCCCCATGGAAGTTTTATGCCAATCCAAGCAATAGGGATAACTCGGTACTGACATAAATAGATTGGTACTGACTTTTCCACTTGATCAATTTAGGTCAAGTATTGCCAAATCCCTCTTTCTTGCTATGGTCCTCCTCTACTAATCATGCTCTAGAGATCCGCAATATCGCCAACTTGTTTGACCAATATGAACAACTCGGTACCGACATAAACAAGTCAATATCAAATTATTTGCTTAGCTTATTTCCAAATGCGACTTGAACTCCAAAATCCTCCTATGCTCCAGAGTCTACCCGCTAAGTTTCATCTAATTCTGACCATTTTTAATCTCGATTTGTTAATTTGACCATTTGTTTCCTAACTTCCTATAAGCATTAGCAAACAACATCAAAGCACAACATACAATCATAGATAACCATGCATATACATCCATTCATACATACAACAATTGAGAATATGATAATCAAGTAAATCATAACCTAAATCTAAAAATTACACTGACATATGCATATGAAATAAAAGATAGTACAAAACCATTTAAAAATCATTTAAATACCTTTCAAAATTTGTTTTTAAATATATATAAAAGTGTGGTTAAGGTTAGAAATCATTTTAAGGTCAAAATCATATCAAAAAACATCATTGTTGACATATAAACATGAATAGTAGAGTGAGAGGTCAAGAATCACTCACCAAATAACCAAAACACCAATCTTTCTCCTTAGATTTGAAGTGGATAGCAATGGAGAAGGATTCAAATCAGCCAAAATGATAATCTCTAGCTTCTATATACTAATCAGCCTTCTAGTCAATGATTTTCCTAAGATTAGTAAGAAAAAGGTGTGATTTTTGATGAGATTAGGGTTAATGGTGGTTGAGAATTATTTTAGGAAAGATGGAAATGACCTAGATAAGTTCCTACAGCCTCCACTTAGCTCAAATTTCGAAGTGGGTTAGTGGGCCTAAGCATGGGCTTAGTTAATTACCTACTCAAACTGGCCAATAACAGCCAAAACTTAAAACAACTATAACTTTCCAACGATAAGTCCGTTTTTCTATTATGACCACTTTACAGAATAGGAAACCATCATCTTGCAGTAGTGGAAGTAGTTTGAGACACTAATTTGGCACCTATCCAAAGTTATAGTCAAAACTTGATTTCCAAGGTTATAATGGTCATATAGAAATTTGGCAACAATCATAGATGTGAAAAATGTCCCTAAGAGTCACTTCCTAAATTTTTGAGTCATACGACCTCACATGAATAAAATAAAAATATTTTACGATCCTCCGATACATAAAACACGGGTCGTTACATGGTTATTCATTTAGCGGAGTGGCCTTTAGAAATAGTTCCTTTTGTGCTAGTTGGTGAATGCATAGTTGGGGTTGCCCCAACATTAATATTTGTGATGCTATTATTTTGAATGATCCTCAGGATTCTCCAGCATCGAAGGTGGACTAAGCGTCTCTTTGGAGGATGTTTGAGAATGAAGGTATTCCCTTCGATGATGTGCTAGTTCCTATGTGTCTTCAACGAGTGTATCTTCCACTAGAGGGATACCCAATTTGTAATCTGTACATTGCATGGCCGGATGTGTTTCTCTGTTCAATCATTTTATTCACATAGTTCTACAGTTCATGAAGCTTGCCTTAGCCCAACTGCATCCAAGTAACTATGCTCTCTTGAATAGCATGTATATGTTTTTTGTCCGTCATTTGAATCGGGAACACCATGCCATGGAGATCCGTTATCTATATAGCTTTAAGCACTGAAAGGGATCTCCTTCACTCGCTTTCTTGGAACTCGCTAGGGGCTATTGGATAGTGCTGGGCCTTTGGAACAAGCTATGCTATTTTAAGGATGAGTTCTTCTTTGTACGTTACTCTCCCGGCTTCGCACAAAGGTGGTTATTTGGACATAAGTCCCATTCTCGCTTTCTTTTCACTAGGACAGATGTCGCAACTTTAGTTATTCCTATCACTTCTTCTTATATTTGGAGATAATTCAAGAAGGCCCGGTGGAGTGGCCTTAGCGAGGACCCTCGTAGCTCATCAAATCCCACTCGAAGAAAAGGAAATAAAATTGTTCCTCACCGATGAGAACTTGCATGCTTATTATCTTTTAGAGGAGGGTCGTAGTGTAGGTCATGTGCTGGAAATTAAGGATGATGATGATCCTTCGCAGGAACTCGATGTTGCCGCCATGTCGATGGGGGTCATGAAGTGCTTCGTATTTCCAATCCTGTTATTGATCCTAAAATAAAGGAAAGCGCTGGAGAAGGTGGAGAAAATAATAAGCATGTCGAGAAAAGAGGGAGTGATAGTGGAGGAAATGAGGGCGTCGACATTGGTTGTGAATCCTCGAGTAATGGGAGTAACGATGCTCATGAGATTCTTGTAACTCAACATCCTAAAATAAAGACTATTCCTTCTCGGAGGTCCATGTAGCCTCCACCTACGTCTATAATCAATGAGAATCCCATCCAGCCTTCTAGGATATATTTAGGTCCTTTAGGAGTATTCCGAATGAAATTAGCTCCTTTAGCCTTGGCAATATTAGCAGCCGGGATATTGGTTCCCCTATTCATATACCTATTGAAGTGCCTGCTAGTCGTGCGGGAGAAATAACCCCCGTTAGCAAGCTCCAAGTCCACGGTCCGTGGGGGGCATTAGGACACATCCACACTTACATGTCACTACGCTTTTGCATTGTTTGCACTATCTTTTCATCTTACTGGAGTTAACTTGTTCGTGTTTTTTTTTCAAATTCCATAGAGCCTAAGCATTTATACAACACTATCATGAGTCATGGAAGCAGATACAAGAAACCTGGGTCGTCGGACCGTCCTCGTGAGTCATCCCATGAGTCGGATTCTAGAAGGCATCAAAGATGGGATTACACGAGATAAGATAGAGGCTACATATCCCATGATGAGCGTTATGGAGATTCCAAGAGAATTCCATCTCCTCAACGTAGGTCCCTTTCACCTCTATCCCGTAGCTTTGATAGATTTTCAACACGGTCTAATCTCGATCCATCTATTGATGTATCTTTCACTCCTGCTTTAGCGACACCGATAACTCAACCATTGATGTCTTCGCACATGCCACGACGGTCTAAGCATTCATCTGGGTTGGTGTCTCTTGATAGCCCCCAACAAAGTTAGCAAAAAACCATCTTCATGCTTCAAAGTCAACTATGGAGATTGAGGCAGTTTCTACTCCCCATGTGGTAGAAATGAAAAAGGGCTTTCCAAAGGTTTGCTTTGATGACATGGTGTTTGTTCCTTATTTGGAGGAAATCCCTCCAAAGGTTGGCAACAATATCGTTGCTTGCATGAGTGATGTTTACGACCAGTATCATAAATGAAGGAGGATTTCTGAGGCTATTTCAGAAGTTTATTATAAAAGAAAAATTGAGATCAAAGGGATGAAGCTCACTGGAAAAGATGATATGCGCATCATAAAGAATCTCGACAAGGAGGTTGAAGGACTTAGAAAGTCATCGATTGGAACAAAGAAAATATTGTAAATGCAAACCGAGTCCTTCGAGGAAGAATGCTACATCCAACTAAAGCAGGTCGAAGTCGCTCATCACAGGAGCCACACTCTTTTGCTGGAGAATGAAAAATTCCAGAAAGCTATTAAAGAGCAAGCCTTTGAGATAAAGAGACTGAAAGAGTTTGGTAGAATGAGAAAAAGGAAAAAGATGATGTTCCCACTTAGGCCTACGAGTACTGCAAGGAGTTACTGGATGCCTGCCAGTTGAGATGATGTTGATGAGCAGGCTAAGACTACGGAGGATAGAATTAAGTCTGATCTCTTGTGCTATTCTATGAAAATGTAATTAAGTTTGGGAACTTAAGGTGGTTAAAAGAGGGGTATCCCCAAGCTTTGGCCATGGCGTGGGAAGAAATTTTACAATAAGTGAAGGAGCACTCTGATGGAGCAGAGGTTAACGAAGAGGAATTAATGCTTGAGCTCTTAGATGAGGAGGATGTAGAAGCGCTCGAAACTGGCCAGCTCATCTTGCATCCCGAGCTATCCGCTAGGGCCCAATCCAAGCTTTGTTCAAAGGAGTTGGGTGAGAGTTCTAACTCCTTCTCCTAAATTCCACAACAGACACTGTTGCTCCTTCAAAATCAGCGCCGCCATTTACCAAAACTGTTATTCCTCCTCTCGGCTCCATGACCATTCCTATTTCTTAGGCAATTCATGATGTTTCAACTATTCAATCATCTGCATTTGATGCTCGTTATAATCATGAATAACTTGGCTTGGCAGGTGCTGAATCATTCTCGAAGTTACCGATTTTATCTCCCATCTTAGAGGGAGGCTCTGCCGGCACACCTGCTCACATGGAGTCAACGTCGCCTGGAGGCATATCATTGACCTTGCCTATTTTCGAGATGGCTCATATGACACCGGTTGACGTCATTAATCGCTACTTTTCCTTTTTCAAGTTTCATGTCAACCTTTGATCATCTCTTTGCCAAAAGGAAGCTTGTTGGTGGGGACACAAGCCATGTAAACTGAATCAAGTCTGCTCCCAATCTAACTCCAGCTCCTCAGGAAAGCATCACCCCTAGACCTGATGCTGAAAAGATTCACGCTTTAGAAGAGGAAGCCATAGGTGATATTCACGGGGCTCAACGAGATGAAGTCATTATCATCACTGGAGTTGCTGAACACTCTTCGGGGCCTACAATGGTAGAGATGCAACGATCTCAAGACATCTTCGCTAAGGAGATTAAGAAAGAAAAGTTTGGTGACATTCCTCCTCCCGTGTCTTAACCACTGCCCATGGGACCTATCTTCGCTCCCATTACCATTCCCATTGTTGGAAGTTTTCAGGGCATTACTCTTGAGTCACCGGGAAGCAACTATGATTGAGAGAATGACCCAAAGCTTACTTTCCCAAGGATAATAAAGGAAAGAAAACAACCTAAAGGAGACCTAGCAAATCTGGTACACGACACATTCCTCCCATGAAGGGAGGAAGGAGAAGAAGAGGAGGAAGAAGAAAACTTAGTTGCAGTTTTCCCTTGTTTTTCTGTTGCTTTTTGTCTAGTTTAAAACCTGTGTAGGTAGGCTGATGTTGTGCGGGTGTAGCCCCCGCTCTTTTGTTAAGAAAGTTTGTTAATAAAGAATAGATTTTTTCCTTTCAAATCTTGTGTCTATCTATTTGTATGTTGAGAAATGTTTTCATTTAGCTAACTTAGTAACTTTCTTTGCTTATCTTTAGTCGAGCTTCATTCAACTAATGATAGCGAAGGAGTTTATATC
Organism: Allium fistulosum; assembly: GCA_030737815.1. Classification (NCBI taxonomy): domain Eukaryota; kingdom Viridiplantae; phylum Streptophyta; class Magnoliopsida; order Asparagales; family Amaryllidaceae; genus Allium; species Allium fistulosum. The sequence continues at coordinate 294,457,843 of CM060908.1, read as the reverse complement.
ATTTTTCATTTTAAGAGAGTAATATCTTGGATAGCCATCTATGGTCATTTATGTTTGGCCTCACTAATCTCCAGGCATCAACCGAGATTGATCACCTTGAGTGGTGTTTTGAATGTTTACTTCTTAGAAATTTTACCCGATCTCATCTAGCTCTAGGTGTTGATCGCACATGCCCTATCTGTGGGGCTAAGCAAACAGGATGCCATCTTCTAGGCATTGTAATGTCTATCCCGAATGTTTGCATTAGATCTCACCTAACTCTGGGCATCGATCGTCAATTTTGTTGACTTCCAGATAATGATTCGATGTTTTGCCTATCTCTGGGCAAAGTAGTTGAGGCGTACTATCTCGTTCGACCCTTATGCGTTTGTACTCCAACCTCCAAGTCATGGGTTAAAGGAGTTATTTGGCATCTAACTTTGGATACTTGGAATAATCATGTTCCTCATGTCCAGTCATGGACCACAAAGTTCAATTGGTATCTACTTCCGAGTACCTACATACATGCATTTTATAAATGTAAGTTTTTCGATTTTATTATTGTTCATAGCATGTGGTTTAGCTAATGAGAACAAAAATTCATCGATCCCCAAAGCCAATTCATTTTATGTCCACAATAATGGTAGATCATGCCTTGTTAAATTGAAATCAACAAAGTGACAAACAACGTATAGAAATAGTTTTAAACGAAATAGCATCGTAAATGCTTGCTATTCCATGCCCTTAAAAGTGAAATTCCATCAACAGTCGCCAGCTTGAATGTTCCATCTCCAAGATTATGTTCGTGTAACGTCCCCCACTCAAAACTCGAAGATGAACGCCGATGTGCTGCAGTCATCACTAGAATTGTCTTTCGGCGACTATAGTGAGTTCTGTATAATATGAAAACACCGGTAAAGTAAACAGAGCATACTAGTAAAATTTCATTACATGGCCGTATCTTTTTAATTTTCATTACAATTACTTTGGTCAATATTTCCCAAATACGTTCCCATGCTGGGGTCAAATATAATAGAAAATAACATCAAAAGAGTCAGGTCCACATATGAAGATGAGACCCGCACTCCATCATACAGTGGAAACAAAAGTTTTATTAGCTAAAGTGGCTCATGCTCTATCTTTAGTTCTTGTACTGGGGCCATTTTTCCAAACCTGCCGAAGCCCACAAATTTAGCCTACTCAAATGAGTAACCATGAGTTTATGGGGAAAGCAATAATAATAACACGGGTCAAACATAAACTCTGGTGCGATAAATACTGTCCCCAAAAACAAACATATAGTGAGACCAACCTACACTGCGTAGGCTAGGTTTCCCCTTACTATTCAACCAATCATATATGAAACACTTAAAACTTCTGACGTAAGTTATTTCTTATTTATGTCTTTAATTAAATGCTTTCTTAAATGGATTTTCTCTACTACTGCACACCTTGCACTATCCCTTCCTATGTCCTGGTTTAGATTATTTTTGAATCTAAGTATAAAATACTGCACTCCTTACGCAGACCCACCTAGTTTTCCATATAAATCCTTCTTTGATCTACAAAGCATTCCTTTAAGTTCATTCTGTAGAAGTTTCTCTTGTCTAATACTATTTGGAACTATCGACCGCAATATCCATTTAAATTCATTCTTTGGTTCGAACTGTGTAGACTCAGTCCCCTTCGCATTATTTAACTATTTAGTTAGTTAAGCCTTGGTCTACAAAGAAATAGCCACTTGCAGTTCTTTTATATTTATTTACTATTTTCCTTACTGCTTGGCGTTGCCCCATCGTAGTAATTTATTTACTTATTTTTTAAATTGCTTGGAACCACCCACCGTAGTAGACCGCAAAGAAACCCACATGCAGTCTCTAAACCTTTATTTAATTTGGAACTACTTGGCCTTCCCCACCACAGTTCCTGAAAGTTGAATGCCTCTCCTCACTTTTCCTGGGTGTGCATTCGACTGAGCATCCCCACCCGGCGTCAATAGCCCTTCCAACTCCTTGCCTTTATCTAACGTAGGATCCCTTCCCCCATTCTGACCTGGCCTTTCCTCGAGTCCTATTTACTTATCTTTTAAATGCCTTAGATATTTATCTTTTTCAGCGTAGGATCCTCCCGACCCAGGCAATATGCTCTATACTTTACCTAATAAGTGTTCCTTTCTAAGTTTCAACATAGTATGATCTCTTCATATTTAGCGCAGTACACTTCTAAAAATAGAGTTGCTACCCCAATGTCATGTCCCGATAACTCTGACTCTCCTGATAGTGCCTTTACATATGTCAACATACTATTTGTTCTTATTTCACTTTCAATTATTTGCAGTGTCCTTTTCAGTAAATAATTTGTATCTTGGCCCCTTTTGAATATATTTTTACACGGAGTTTATTTTTACTGCATTCCTTCATAGTATACCCTAGCTCAGTAGTTAGCTGTTTTTACTTCTATTTCATTATAGAAATTTTGATAAATTCCCTAAAATTCCCGTACCTCTATTCTTCCATAGTATAACTCTATTTTTCCTTTTAGGGTATTTTCCTTATTTATTTCAAGTCATTAAATTTCAAAAAGTCATGTAGAATTACGTAAGCTTAAGATTGTCTTTTTCTTATTTGCCTTCTTAAGCTTCCACCATTAAGGAGTTTCTAATGTTTTATTTTAGTTTTGAGTAGAATAAAATGAATGAATAAAAATGGGTAATGTTTATTATCCTACAATAAGTTGGGCCCGGCCCTCATACTTGCTTCTATTAGTTCGTTCCCCTCTACCCACTTTATTTAACCCGCCTTTTCCCTTTAATTTACTTAACTAATTGTAAAATTTATGATTATTACAGTCTCCCCTCCTTAAAGGAATTTTGCCTCGAAATTTAGTTAAGATCAATTAGAGACCAGTCCTCTCCTTTATGCTTACCCTAAGCATCCCCATGCATTCCCAATCCATACATGAATAAAATGTACTAGTACTTCTTATTAATACATCAAACAACCATAATATCATATATATATATGTATGTATGTATGTGTGTGTGTGTATGGTCTACATCAGCACAACTCGATACAAAGCATATGCGCTAATTTGTGACAAACTACTTTGGATAGGTCCTCCTAACCTTATCCTCTATTTCCCATGTGCAGTCCTCTTGGTCTATGCTCCACTGAATGCATACTAGCTTCACTACCTTGTTCCGAAGCTGCTTCCTGTCCCGATCCACTATCCAAACTTGTCTGCACATAAGTCATATCTAGTTTGGTAACCAAGTCTCCTACTGCCCTCTGATCAACTACTGCTCTCAGGTCCCTAATGCATTTCCGCAAATATGATACATGAAATACATTATGAATCCCTGCAAAAACACTAGGAAAATCCACCTTATATGCCACATTCCCAATCCTTCCTGTGATCGGAAAAGGTTCTACATATCTGGGTGCTAACTTCCCAGCTTTCTCGGAACGCATCACGCCTCTCATTAGAGAAACCATCATGAACACTTGATCGCCTACTGCGAATTCCAATTTCTTTCTCCTTATATCCACATGACTCTTTTGCTTAGACTATGCTACTTTCATCCTTGCTCGGATTAGATCTACCCTCTCAGTAGCATCATTTCACGACATCTGGTCCTAACATAACCATATCCCCTGCTTCCAACCAACATGCAAGTGACTTACACGGCCTTCCATATAAAGCCTTAAAGGGAACCATCCTGATACTGGTTTGATGGCTATTATTATATGAAAACTCTACCAAATGTACATAATCTTCTCAAGTTCCACCGAAGTCTAAAATACATGCTATCAACAAATCTTCTAGGACCTTATTGACCCTCTCAGTCTGCCCATCTGTCTCTGGGTGATACGCAGTACTCATGCGCACTATTGTACCTAATACCTTCTGCAGACTTCTCCAAAATTCACTAGTGAACAACAAATCCCGGTCACTTATAATAGTGCTGGGCATCCTATGTAGTCTCATTATCATATTCACCTATATTTCTAATAACTTCAACGCTGTTCTCTTAGCCTTTACAGGAATGAAATGGCCACACTTAGTTAGTATATAGATATGACCCATATGGCTTCATTTCCTATCCTTGTCCTTGGCAATCCATCTATGAATTACATAGATACTGAATCCAATTTCCACACTGGGACTTCTAAAGGCTGCATGAGCGCACTTGGCTTTTGAGTTTATGTCTTCACTTGCTAGCATGTAAGACACCTTCTCATATATTCTCCTACATCTTTCTTCATTCCTTTCCAAAAGAAACTCGTCTTCATATCTCCGTACATTTTCGTACCTCCAAGATGTGTGGAAAACACTGAACAATGAAATTAGTCCAATACTTCCTTCCGCAGTTCTCCTGTACCCGGGACATAAAACCTGCCATTCTGAAGTAGTAATTCTTTCTTATTTGTATTGAACCCTTTCAGTTATACTGCCTTAACTCCTAAGTCCAAACTCCTTACCGTGTCTATGCAAAACTTATCATTCTTCTACAGTTCAACTATCCTTTCTACTAGCATAGGCCTAACTTCTAAGCATGATAGTATCTTGTTTGTGCTGCTTGATCCTGCACTAAAATGATATTGCAGTTACATGCATACAACGTTTCAAACACAATCCATTTTTCTAACATTGCCAAAACACTATTTTGTTGTCTTTGTCTTAAGGCATCGGCCACTTTGTTGCCTTTTCTTGGGGTATACACTATCCCAAAATCGTACGATGCTAGGAACTCTAACCATCTCTGCTGCCTCATGTTCAGCTCCTTTTGAGAAAAAAAATATCTCAAGGACTTGAGGTCGGTATACAACTTAAACCTCTCCCTCAAGAGATAATGTCTTCAAATCTTCAACATGAAGACTATTGCGACCAACTCCAAATCATGCATTGGATACCTAACTTCATGAGGTTGTAAATTCATAGATTCGTAAGCAATTACTTTGCTATTTTGCATCAATATCGCGCCTAACTCGATTCCAAATGCGTTAGCATACATTGTCATACCATCATTCCCTTCAAGTATTACTAACAGAGGCGTGTTTGTTAATCTATGCTTTAGTTCATGGAATGCCTTCTCACACTCCAACACCCAAACAGACTGCTCTCCCTTCCTAGTCAACCAGTCATTGGCACAGCTATATAAGTTAAATCCTTAGTGAATCTCCTGTAGTAACCAGCGAATCCTAGAAAATTTCGCACCACGGTCCTTAGGTCTCTTCCACCCAATTACTACCTCTACCTTTCCTGGATCAATTGCCAATCCTTCTTCCAAAATTCCATGGCCTAGGAACTTCGCTTTATTTCTCCAGAAATAACATTTAGAAAATTTTGCCTTCAACTTATGCTGTCTCAACGTCTCCAAAACAAGTCTTAGATGAACTACGTGCTGCTCCTCATCCTTAGAGTACACCAAAATGTCATATATGAACACCAACACATCTGTCTGGCTTATCTTGGAAGATCCTGTTCATCAAGTCTACAAATAATGCAGGCCCATTGGTTAGCCCAAATAGCATAACCAACCATTTATATGAACCATACCTAGCTCTGAATGCAGTCAAAGGAATACTTTCCTCCGCAACTCTTAGTTGATGGAACCCTATAGCCAAGTCTAACTACGAAAACACCTTAGCTTCGCTCAACTGATCCAAAAAGGCATATATTCTTGGAAAGGGATATCTATTCTTCACTATCCTCTCAATCAACTTCTGATAGTCTATACATAGTCTCAATGACCCATTGGATTTCTTCACAAACACTACTGCTGCTCCCTATTGTGAGCTACTTGGTATGATGAAGCTCTTCCCTTCTAACTCTACCAATTGCTTTCTCAACTCCTCCATCTCCCTCGAAGGCATTCTACTAGGAGGTCGACTAAACGGTTCGTCTCTGGTACTAAGTCAATGTGGAACTCTATCTCTCTCAGGGGTGGCAACCCTGAAACTAGTTCAAACACCTCGCTGAACTCCTTCACCACTCGTACTGCTCCCAGATCCTCTTCCTCCGAAGCTAATGCATATAAAGCACCCCTGTGCACTGCTCCACCTTCTTCCAATACCACAAACACCCTATCCTTTTGGTTATGATGACTCAGAGTGATTATTCTCTCGACGTAGTACACCCTAGCACTATAATTTTCCAACCAATCCATCCCTAAAATAACTATGAAGCTTATGAAGTAAACACGTAGGGATCACAAAAAAACTTATACCCACCTAACTCAACATCTAGGTCAGTGCATCTCAATCTGAGAGTGGCTTACCCTCCTATTGGATTAGCGACATGTATGGAAGTGACTAAATAGGTAATCCCTAATCCAAGTCTATAAACCGAGTCATTAACTATAAATGTGTAGGTCCAGTATCAAACGGTACTCTAACTGAAATACCGGAAATCAAAGCCATACCTCGTAGGACTTTCCCTATGCCTTTCTCTTCTACTAACGATCCTTTCTTTGGTCCCTCCGAAGCGTATACCTGCGCTTTAAGCTCCGGGCAGTCCTTCTTCAGATGCCCCATCTTATCACACTTGAAGCACTTCACCCTCGCAACATTCTTAGGCATGGGGCACTTCAAAGCATAGTGTCCCTTCTGTCCGTAGTTGTAGCATATTACTTCTGCAATGGCAACATCAATATTAGCAACTGCACCCTTCCCCTTTGGCACTCCCTTCTTGCCTTTAGTATATAGAGTGAACTTCTTCTATTCTGCCTTGGGCCTCGTCTCCACCCTTCTTTTCTCTTGATACATGCTATCATATCTTCTAGCCATGTCTACTACAAACTCATAAGGAGATGGCAAATGAGCCATCACCTTATAATCAAGCCCTTGCTTCAAGCCTCTAATAAACTTCTCATTTTTCTTCATAGGAGTATTAATGATCTCCATGCCATACTTAGCCAATGCAATAATTTTTTGGATGTACCCCTCCACTGTAAGGTCACCCTACCTGAAGTCAATGAACCCCTCAACAGGACACTCTACCAAGACTCTAATATGAACTGAGCCTCAAACCTCTCCTTGAATTGCTCCTACGTGATCCCCCCTTTGGGGGTTTTGCAATTATGATCTTCTACCAATCCAGTGCGTCTTCCTATAACTGCCTTGATGCCAGTCTCATCTTCTACGCATCATTCAATCCTAATTCACCAAATATATACCCACAACATCTCAACCTCAACATTTCTATCGCGAGCTTTTTCCCTATAAGTACCTTTCCTCTCAGATTTCTGTAATATTTATTCATACTTGGGAAATATTCCCTCACTACTATAGATCTCGGCTGTTCTTCCTCTGATGCAGCTTCTCGCATTATTATGGGCAATGAACCGCCTAAATAAGATGTTTACATCCATTTCCACTTCATTAACTTGCGATGCAGCTTCCTCCCCTACTGGGCTTGGAATTCTTTCCTTCCTTCCTTCATCATTCTGTATTCCTCCAGTCTCTCTTCTTGTACATACCCCTCCATTATTATTCATCCGCTTCCCAAATTCATCTTTCTTTTCTGTTAAGTAAGTCTTCATTAAAACGAAAAGATAGGAAGTGAAAATACAATATAAGAATAGATATATCTATATATATATATATCTATATTGTAATATACAAGTACGATATATATATATATATTAATGCAACCTCTCCCCGGAGTGTTTATTTCTTTTTATTACTTCTTTCATCTTTTATTAGCTCTGTTTTATTTAGATGACCCAAACCACTGCTCTGATGCCAAATTGTACGTCCTCCACTCAAAACCCGAAGATGAATGCCGATGATGCTACATTCATCAGCAAAATTATCTTCCAATGGCTAAAGTGAGTTCTTTATAGTTAGAAAACATCAGTATAGTAAACAGAGAAAACTATTATGATTTCATTACATAGCCATATCTTTTTAGTTTTCATTACAATTACTTTGGTCAATATTTCCCAAATACATACCCACGCAGGGATCAAATATAATATAAAATGACATCATAAAGAGTCGGGTCCACATATGAAGATGCGACCGCACTCCATCATACAACGGAAACAAAATGTTTATTAGCTAAAGAGGCTCCTGCTTCATCTTTAGTTCTTGTATAACGAGCATTATTCCAAACCTACCTAAGCCCACCAATACAGCCTACTCAAATGGGTCCCCATGAGTTTATGGGGAAAACAATAATAAAAACACAGGTCGGACATAAAGTCTAGTGTGAATGATACTATCCCCAAAAACAAACATACAGTGAGACCAACATGCACTGCACAGGCTAGGTTTTCGCCTCACTATTCAACCAATCATACGCGAAACACTTTAAACTTCTGACGTAATTTATTTCTTATTTATGTTTTTAATTAAATGCTTCCTTCAACGGATTTTCTCTACTATTGCACACTCTGCACTATCCCCACCTGAGTCCTGGTTTAGATTATTTTTGAATCTATGTACAAAATATTCACTCCCCGCGCGGACCCACATAGTTTCCCATATAAATCCTTCTTTCATCTAAAAAGCATTCCTTTAAAGTATTAGGCATGGCTCCCTACGCTGCTCTTATATACCTTACTGTAGTATTGGATGTTGCGCCCTTACACAAAACTTACTTAGCTTCCCGTTAAGGTTTGTTTCTTAACTCATACTGCTTGGAATCTCCCACCGTAGTATTCTTTTAAGTTCATTCTCTAGAAGTTTCTCTTATCTAATACTTCTTAGAATAGCCCACCGCAATATCCTTTTAAATTCATTCTTAATTCAAACCGTGTAGACTCAATCCCTCTCCGCAGTATTTAACTATTTAGTTTCTAAACTTTGGTCTACAAAGAAACAACCACCTTTAGTCCTTCTATATTCATTTACTAAATTTCCTTACTACTTAGCATTACCCCACCTTATTAATTTATTTACTTATTTTTCAAACTGCTTGGAACCACCCCACCGCAGTAGAACATAAAGAAACCCACATGCAGTCTCTAAAACTTTGTTCAATTCGGAACTACTTGGCCTTTGCCATCACAGTTCCAGGATGTTGAATGTCTCTCCGAAATTTTCCCAGGTGTGCATTCGAGTGAGCATCCCCACTCGACGTCAATAGCCTTTCCAACTCCTTGCCTTATTTGACGCATGATCCCTTCCTCCATTCTGACCTAACCTCTCCCCTTGTCCCATTGACTTAGCCCTTATAAATCTTATATGTTTATCTATTTTTTGCGCAGGAACCTCTCAACCCAAGCAATATGCTCTACACTTTATTTAATAAGTGTTCCTTCCTAAGTTTCAGTGCAGTATGATCCCTTTATATTTAGCGTAGTACACTTACTTATAAAAATAGAGTCTCCGTCGTGCCCCGACTACTTTGACTCCCCTGACAACGCCTTTACACGTGTCGACATACTATTCGTTCTTATTTCACTTTCTATTATTTGTAGCGCCCTTTTCAACAAATAATTTGGATCATGTTTTAATATTTTTACATGGAGTTTATTTTTACTACGTCCCCCGAAGTACCCATCTACCCCAACGTAGTATTTAGATGATTATACTTCTATTTCGTTATAGATATTCTGATAAATTCCTTAAATTTTCTTAAACCCCTGTTCTTCAATAGTTTAACTTTATTTCATCTTTTTAGGATATTTTCCTTGTTCATTTCAAGTCATTTAACTTCAAAAATTCATATAGAATTACATAAGCTTAAGAAATCTCTTAAACGATAAACCAACTTGCTAAAATCTGGTCTTAAACATCATATGGATCTTTCATTTAGTTTTGAAATCACTAAAGTATGGAAAATACATATAAACACCCCATGTATGCACATTCTTCCTCCAAAACATTAATTGATCCTTTTATACTTTTGCATATAAACCCATATGAACCCCATCATACAAAAAAACATAAAGATCTAAACCGATCTTGTACATATATAAGAAATCGGATTAGAAGGGTTAAGTATTGCTCACCTACATTATTTAAATGTATAACTTTAATCTTCTTAGTCCTTCTACCTTGTGTTTGCTTATTTTTTTTCTTATTTACCTGCTTAAGCTTCCACCATTAAAGAGTTTCTCTAGCATTATAATTTAGTTTTGAGTAGAATAAAATGAATGAATAAAAATAGGTAATGTATAATATCCTACAATAAGTTGGGCCCGGGCCCTCAAACCACTTCTATTAGTTCATTCACCTCTACCTAGTTTAATTAACCCATTTTTCCTGTAACGACCCGTATTTTTAACACTTTAAAAATACGAATTAAAATAAAAATTTTGGATAAAAATCCGAAGGAAATAAAATTTTATGTTGTTAAATGTGAATTACAAGTTAAAATGCAAAACTGAATTCTGAAATAAATTATTTGTAAATTAAATATGAATGTTAACTTGTATTGAATGTAAATAATGAATTGAATTTGATTGTAAACCAAATTGGTTATGATTGTAAATAAAGAATAAATAAAATGGTAGATTTAATAGTGGAAGTTTATGTTATTGAAACTAATATAAATAAATGTAACTTAATATTACAGTTGATTGAAATCAAATAATAACTGAAACTGTAATTTGATAAAGATGTTAACTTGTAATTGAACGTAAGTAAAGATTTAAATTTGAGTGTAACAAGTAATTGAAATGAATTGAATTGGATTGTAAACAACGAAATAAATAAAATGTTACATTTAATATTGAAGTTATAATATGGAAATCAACGTAAATGAATGTAATTTAATATTACTGTGAATTAAAATATGATGATAGCTGAAGAAAATGAAAGTAAATGAATTATAAACTATTGATAATAATGTATAAGTAAATGGTTGATTCAATAATGAAAATGTAAATCGAAATAAAAGAATTCAATTGGAATTAAATAACTTGAATTTGAATTACAATATAATTGAACGCTGAATCTAATGTAATCTTTTATACTGGATTTATAATGGAAAACCGCATTGTAAAAGATTGTTAATTACTGTGAAATTAAAAATGAAATTTGTGAACAATTGAAATTTTATTTAAAACTTAATAATTTAAATTTGGAAATTTTATATTGAAATTAAACCGTAGAAATAGCCATTTTTACAACTGTCTCGGATTTCGACGAAACCAGTTTCATCGGATCCGTAACAGTAAATTATTGTAAGGTTTCAATTTTCGTAGCAATCGGACTTGTCGTTTGGTCGTGCGAGCTTGAAACGCGTAGAAATTTAACGTCGTTAATTAAAATAATCGACTTCAAAAAGCTATCTTCCACATACGATTGAATTAGGCCTTGGGACTAGTTCCATTGCGTCCGGAACGGGGGTAAAACCTTATAATCGCCTGGCGGTACGTCTCGATTGGAGTTCGGACGACTTTGGACCTACCTTTATAAATACACACACAAACCAAGACAGTTTTACTGTCATTTTAATCCAGAAACCCTAATTCTATCTCATGGCCGCCGCCTATTCAATGGCCAGAATCGCTCGAACTTCTTTCCTTAATATCTCTCAATCCGTTCAACGAAATCAAAAAATTGCAAAAGCAAAGTTGTAGATCTCGGCGAGCTCTTCAAATCCATACGGTTGATCTATGCTTTTACGTCACGGATTCGCCCAGATCTGACTTGGAAGCGTGCGCGTTTTTCTCGGTTTGCGTGCAAACGGCGGCGAATGACGCGACGAAACTTGGCGCGTAGGTGGCTCTCAAGGTGGCGCACACACTGGTAGTCGCTGATCATCTTCTGGAGGTCGATGGTGGTTGCGATATGAAGTTCATCGAAGGCGGCTTTGGGTTCTGCGTGCCTGGAAGCGTTCACGCGATTTGGAGATGAGAGATATTGCGTGTGGCCGATCTCGTTCCTGAATATCAATGGCCAGATACGTTCAGGTATAAAAAAAAAAAAAAAAAAATTTTTGATTTAAATTATATTAATATATATACAAACTTTAACAACTCATATCTCATGCGTACGAGGTCCGTTTTGGACGAAACTGGCGATGCCGGAATCGCAGCGATGAGAGCTACGCTGCAGTGCAGATCCGAAGATGTTTGGAGCTCATTAAAATTTTAGGTTAAATCGAACGTTGTTCGATTTGATTTAAAACTGGAAAATCAAGGTGAGTGTTTTATAACGCTCACAACGTACTGAATATCTTTATGGTAGTTAAATTTGACATTATGAAGTGATATGTATTTATTTGTCGTTGTTTGATAAAAATTTAATTGTCATATAGATTGTCATTTGAATTCACCGTTGAAAATTAAATTGACAGTCAAATTGAAGTTAAAATTTAATTGCGATCAAATTACCTGATATTGATAATTATGAAGTTGTTGTGAATGTTATTGGCTTTATGGTTGATTGGTTGTGATGGATGCTATTGGTCGATATTGGTTGTTTATTTATTTTGACATATCATGCTATCATCATGTATATTGTTTATTGCATATAAGCTGTAAACTGAATCATTTCGAATAAATTAAGAAATAGGTTGAAATGATATACCTATGACATCTATTTGGATTGAAATGATATATCCATCCTTGAAATTAAAATTGAAATAATTAATCACTTGGCCATAGGATAGAAAATTATATACAGACACCGGATTGGTTAAATTAATGATTTTAAAAGTTTTTTGAAATTATTTAAATGAATTGATTTTAAGAATAGAATCCAATTTATGGAAATTGAATTATTTCGAATTGAAGCTCGAGATGTTGAAATTTAAACTTGGTAAATGAAATTGTTTAATTATTCGAAGCTTAGATTTTTAAGAAAAAAATGAAATACGGCGTAAATTTTCGAAAGCTGATTTGTTTTAAAAGATTGGACTTTTAATCGAACTCTGAATATTTCTAAGAAAATTTATATGAAATGATATTTCAAGTTGAGTTTGGAATTGAAAATTGATTTGAAATTGAGATTTAATTAATTTGGAATTTAATTGAAATTCAAAGAAATTTGTGAATTGGACTAAATTGAAACTATTGAATTAAATTTGAAGATAAAATTGATTTGAATGGGATTTGAACTGAAATTTATTTGGAATGTAATACTTAAATGAATTCTTGAAATCCGAATGTTAATCTAAGTTTATTGAATTGGAATTGTTCCAGAAATTAAGTAAACTACTTAATACGAATGTTTAATTTGAAGTATATTCTAATTTGAATACGAAATGGTTTTAAAGCGAATCTTATATTCTTATATAAATATATGAGCTGTTTTGAAATGTGAAATATTTAAAGTTTCGAAATATATTGAAAGTGAAATTGTTTATTTTGTGGTTCAAATATGTATTTGAAATTGATAATTTGAAATGGTTTATTGAGAAGCTGAATCGAGTTGAAATTGATGATTTGAGATTTGATTAAATTTTAAATTTTGGAATTCGAGTTATGTGAATCGTTTTGTGGGATATTGAGGCGAAAAATGATTTTGAAATCGAAATGAGATATTGAGGCGAAAATGATTTTGAAATCGAAATGAGATATTGAGGCGAAAATGATTTTTGAAATGAAATTGTATACTTTGAGTAGATATGATGATTTTGAAATGGATTTGATTTTGAAGCGAATATGATATTTTGATATCAATTATGAATCGATTTGAAATGTAAAAGAGCCATCGGTGTAATAATACGTAGTTATTAAAGAGACCGGGATCGGATATGGACATACTCTCTGTCGATACCGAAAACCACTTTAATAACTTGTATACGCGGAGTGTTGATCCAGAACGAAGTGGATGGTTTTGGTGAACGTGTTGATTTGAAGAAAGAGAACGATTTTGGATGACCCCTGACATGACTAAAACAGGAGCCGCGCCGGGCCATTGAGGATCGCCATCTCTAGCGGACACACTCCTTCGTTACCATGTCTATTACTTTTGTGATTCGATTTGGGTGCACCCCTCGATTTTAGGAGTGTTGTTTCGCGGTGTTGGGGTAGTAGCTGCTATGCCCAACATCAGTCCGGATCACGCAACTACTAGTATCATAGTTGGTATTGCCTCATGTACCTTGTCATACTGATTATCCTATTCGCGACCACTACGATTTTGGTTTGTACCTTTAGTATATGGATTGCCCTCTGGTGACTTCCGGTTTTGGGGAAACTATGGTCTTGTATATGCTCTTGGGAATAAAAATGTGTTAAGGGTGGAATGGGCCATGGCTTAACGCTAGTTTGATATTTTACTTTATGATAGATATTATTTTATATAGCGTATTCTATTATATAGTAGATAGTTTAATGGATCCTTAAGAGATGGAAATCCCGAACATCTCTTAAGTTAATGCACGCACGTTAAATACTGGATAGGAGGTGTCTAAAACCCGTAAACATCTCCGACGCCGTCACACTCATATTTACTTATTCGATTAACTTACATGAGATATTTTAGTCCTGACTCGAGTGTTTTGTCTTTTCATTACGCTCGGGTCAGCCTGAGCATTTCAGATAAGGTTGAAGATCTATTTTGGAGGACGAAGACGGAGTTTGGTATTACATCATTTGTATTCTACTACTGTATTATTTTTCCGCTGCATTGTTGTATTATCTCTGATATGTATGTAACTCTGATTTATGATGTATAATAATAATCAAATTTATTTATTTAACAGCTTCATGAACTGTTATTTTATTATTATATCTTGTTCCTTCCGCTGCAAGATTCTGAGTTTGCTTCTGTTCTTTCTTTCCTTTTCTTATTTAACCCCAATAACCATCTGCCTTTTTGAACGGTTTGAGTTGGACATGTGTGGATTATTGTCGACTTGAACGGTCAAAAATGGCGGGTCGTTACAGTTGGTATCAGAGCTTTGGTTTAGATTACCTTGGCTCTAGTGGGGAGTAACTCATTGAAATAGGGTTAAACCTTATGAATGAGTTTGAGTGTATATGAGAGAGTGTATTTGTAATTTTGATATAAAATGGTTTTGTATTGTGTCAATTTGTTCAGTTGAGTATTTATGAATTCTGGTCGGTACTTGGGACGCCAAGGCATCGATAGGGATTTCTAAACACTCGAATAGAACAAACTGACATAATATTGTTTTGAATTATATTTTATATATAAATATAAATTTGAATATATATATATATATATATATTGACTTTATTGGTTGTTAGGAGATGATAATATTAGATTATCATCGTCCATTGATTGATTAGTCAATATTTCTAAACTATTGACTATTGAATGAAAAAGAAAATGAAACTCTGTGAATATAGTTGATAATGAAATTAAATGAATATAATTTTGGATTTGAGAATTAAATTTCCGGTGCTTTGAAATATTTGTAAATGGTTTGAAAATAATATATCCTTGTGTGAAAGTAATTTGAATAGAAATGATTTACAAGTGATTTGAAAAGAAATAAGTGGTGTATTCCCCTCTTGTCATTGGGAAATAATTTTGGTAATGAGTGCACGTATTATCGACGTTTATTTTCAAGGGTCTGAGTGGGGGAGACCACTTAAAGGTTTTCTGTACTCTTTTGGATTAAATAGAAATTGAATTGAAATTTTCTAAAGTATGAAATGAAAATAAGTATATATATATATATATTTCAATGCTGATTAAAATTCTTCTAAAAAAATATGATTTGAGATATAAAGATATTAGTATATATATATATTTAGAAAAAAATGGTTTAAATCGAATCCGGAGTTGAAATTCTTAAGTTCTCTAATAAGGAATGATTTTAATTATTAAACTAAAATAAATCTTGAATTGTTAGAAACTTATGAATTAAAAAGGTGAAATTGAATTTAAGTGAATTTTTTTTATTAAAATTGTAGTAGTAACCCTTAATTTGGAAAATAATAAATTGGAAATTTATTTAATAGGTATAACGCTCAAATTGAATGAAAAGAAGTTGTATATTGTTTAACTACATTCTATTTGCATAGCTATAACTTACCAAATACTTAAAAAGTTTAAATGCTAATAAGGATAAGTAAATGAATAATATACAAGTGTGATTGCGAATAATAAAATGTGAAGATCTATTGATAGTTGTAAATATAAAGGAAATTTAAGTTGTAAAATGAATTAAATTTAAAATGAATTAAATATAAAATTAGTAAATGGAAACTAATTAAATTTGAATAAAACTAAATGTCAATAAACTTGGAAGTGTATGAAATTAAAATTTTGACTTGGAAATGTATAATTGATTTAGTGTAGATTTTGGATGGATGTTAATGTTGATATGCATTGGTTGTTAGTTGGATGGTAATTGATTAAATAGAATTCATTAGTGTAAATGGAATTGAATAAACGGAATAAATTTTTTTAAATAATTAAATTCAAATTTGAAGCAAAGTGAAATTAAATATAATTGAATTCAAATTAAATTGAAGCAAATTGACTTGAATTTAAATTATGAATGAAACAAACTTGAATAAATCGGAAACAAATCGAATGTAAACTTATTTCATGGATAAATAAGAAAATAAACGACTTTGTGTTTATGGTTGTTTCTTTAGAAAATTTGAAGTTTGATGGTTTGTACTTTGAAATAATAAAAGCAAATTTTTGGAAAAATCCAAAATTGTCCAATATATGCTAAAACGAAAACAACCATAACTTTTAAATGGCCGGACGAAATTCGACGATCTTAGACTTTTCGGAAAGCTTAGAAACTGTAGCATGACTTTTGTTTAGAGTGTCTTGAGAAATTCCTTCATTTACTTAGTTAAAAATTGGAATCTTCTCGCTGGCCTGTAAAAAGGAAGCAAAATCAGTAGCATATACCCTTAGTATTTTCACCATAACTTTTTACTGGTTTATCGGATTTTGATGATCTTGCTATTTCTGGAAAGCTAAGAACTTAAGTTAAAACTTTTGCTTTAAGTGTTTTGTGTTTTGCTGTCATTTAGATGGTCGAAAGGGGGAGTGAACGTCGCTGACCTGCGCAATTCATTGCCCAGGCTGAGGCGTATCCATTTAGAAAAATAGCCTTAACTTTTGAACGGATGGTCCGAATTTGATGATTTTAGACATTCCGGAAAGCCTGAAACGAATGCAACAACTTTTGTTTAGATTCCATTGCCAAATTTTATTGTTTAGGTGACCAAAAACTGAGATTCATTTGCTGTCCTAGAATTGGAATTTTAGTTTTGAAGCTAAACATGTTATATGTATGTTGTTTATGCTAAGTATATCGATCTATCTTTATATGCATGGTTCTAACTTGGTTATTGAGCATTTTAGTAGGTAGCAAAGGGGTTGCGCTTCGCTTGTGGAGCTCGCTTCTGCGCTAAATGCAAACTGTAAGTTAAAATGCTAATAAACGCTTTATAAAAAGTACGTTCTCGGATTACGGTTTATGTTGTGGTATATTATTGTGTTCCCCATGTTTTGGGGATGCCTCATTCTTGTAATGAGATGTATATCATGCAATTATTACCACTGTGAAATTTTTCGGTCCTAGCCGCGCAAAGGAGGTGCTGCCGAAAATTTTCAAATATCCGGGAGTTAGAAAATCTTGAGATTTTAAAAATCCTATAACTAAATTTTGCAAATAAGTCGAATATTTTGAATGAATTATATCTAAATGATGGTTTCCCCATCTCCGTTCCTTTTCGAGGACGAAAAGTTTTAAGTGGGGGAGAATGTAACGACCCGTATTTTTAACACTTTAAAAATACGAATTAAAATAAAAATTTTGGATAAAAATCCGAAGGAAATAAAATTTTATGTTGTTAAATGTGAATTACAAGTTAAAATGCAAAACTGAATTCTGAAATAAATTATTTGTAAATTAAATATGAATGTTAACTTGTATTGAATGTAAATAATGAATTGAATTTGATTGTAAACCAAATTGGTTATGATTGTAAATAAAGAATAAATAAAATGGTAGATTTAATAGTGGAAGTTTATGTAATTGAAACTAATATAAATAAATGTAACTTAATATTACAGTTGATTGAAATCAGATAATAACTGAAACTGTAATTTGATAAAGATGTTAACTTGTAATTGAACGTAAGTAAAGATTTAAATTTGAGTGTAACAAGTAATTGAAACGAATTGAATTGGATTGTAAACAACGAAATAAATAAAATGTTACAGTTAATATTGAAGTTATAATATGGAAATCAACGTAAATGAATGTAATTTAATATTACTGTGAATTTAAATATGATGATAGCTGAAGAAAATGGAAGTAAATGAATTATAAACTATTGATAATAATGTATAAGTAAATGGTTGATTCAATAATGAAAATGTAAATCGAAATAAAAGAATTCAATTGGAATTAAATAACTTGAATTTGAATTACAATATAATTGAACGCTGAATCTAATGTAATCTTTTATACTGGATTTATAATGGAAAACCGCATTGTAAAAGATTGTTAATTACTGTGAAATTAAAAATGAAATTTGTGAACAATTGAAATTTGATTTAAAAGTTAATAATTTAAATTTGGAAATTTTATATTGAAATTAAACCGTAGAAATAGCCATTTTTACAACTGTCTTGGATTTCGACGAAACCAGTTTCATCGGATCCGTAACAGTAAATTATTGTAAGGTTTCAATTTTCGTAGCAATCGGACTTGTCGTTTGGTCGTGCGAGCTTGAAACGCGTAGAAATTTAACGTCGTTAATTAAAATAATCGACTTCAAAAAGCTATCTTCCACATACGATTGAATTAGGCCTTGGGACTAGTTCCATTGCGTCCGGAACGGGGGTAAAACCTTATAAACGCCTGGCGGTACGTCTCGATTGGAGTTCGGACGACTTTGGACCTACCTTTATAAATACACACACAAACCAAGACAGTTTTACTGTCATTTTAATCCAGAAACCCTAATTCTATCTCATGGCCGCCGCCTATTCAATGGCCAGAATCGCTCGAACTTCTTTCCTTAATATCTCTCAATCCGTTCAACGAAATCAAAAAATTCCAAAAGCAAAGTTGTAGATCTCGGCGAGCTCTTCAAATCCATACGGTTGATCTATGCTTTTACGTCACGGATTCGCCCAGATCTGACTTGGAAGCGTGCGCGTTTTTCTCGGTTTGCATGCAAACGGCGGCGAATGACGCGACGAAACTTGGCGCGTAGGTGGCTCTCAAGGTGGCGCACACACTGGTAGTCGCTGATCATCTTCTGGAGGTCGATGGTGGTTGCGATATGAAGTTCATCGAAGGCGGCTTTGGGTTCTGCGTGCCTGGAAGCGTTCACGCGATTTGGAGATGAGAGATATTGCATGTGGCCGATCTCATTCCTGAATATCAATGGCCAGATGCGTTCTGGTATAAAAAAAAAAAAATTTTGATTTAAATTATATTAATATATATACAAACTTTAACAACTCATATCTCATGCGTACGAGGTCCGTTTTGGACGAAACCGGCGATGCCGGAATCGCAGCGATGAGAGCTACGCTGCAGTGCAGATTCGAAGATGTTTGGAGCTCATTAAAATTTTAGGTTAAATCGAACGTTGTTCGATTTGATTTAAAACTGGAAAATCAAGGTGAGTGTTTTATAACGCTCACAACGTACTGAATATCTTTATGGTAGTTAAATTTGACATTATGAAGTGATATGTATTTATTTGTCGTTGTTTGATAAAAATTTAATTGTCATATAGATTGTCATTTGAATTCACCGTTGAAAATTAAATTGACAGTCAAATTGAAGTTAAAATTTAATTGCGATCAAATTACCTGATATTGATAATTATGAAGTTGTTGTGAATGTTATTGGCTTTATGGTTGATTGGTTGTGATGGATGCTATTGGTCGATATTGGTTGTTTATTTATTTTGACATATCATGCTATCATCATGTATATTGTTTATTGCATATAAGCTGTAAACTGAATCATTTCGAATAAATTAAGAAATAGGTTGAAATGATATACCTATGACATCTATTTGGATTGAAATGATATATCCATCCTTGAAATTAAAATTGAAATAATTAATCACTTGGCCATAGGATAGAAAATTATATACAGACACCAGATTGGTTAAATTAATGATTTTAAAAGTTTTTTGAAATTATTTAAATGAATTGATTTTAAGAATAGAATCCAATTTATGGAAATTGAATTATTTCGAATTGAAGCTCGAGATGTTGAAATTTAAACTTGGTAAATGAAATTGTTTAATTATTCGAAGCTTAGATTTTTAAGAAAAAAATGAAATACGGCGTAAATTTTCGAAAGCTGATTTGTTTTAAAAGATTGGACTTTTAATCGAACTCTGAATATTTCTAAGAAAATTTATATGTAATGATATTTCAAGTTGAGTTTGGAATTGAAAATTGATTTGAAATTGAGATTTAATTAATTTGGAATTTAATTGAAATTCAAAGAAATTTGTGAATTGGACTAAATTGAAACTATTGAATTAAATTTGAAGATAAAATTGATTTGAATGGGATTTGAACTGAAATTTATTTGGAATGTAATACTTAAATGAATTCTTGAAATCCGAATGTTAATCTAAGTTTATTGAATTGGAATTGTTCCAGAAATTAAGTAAACTACTTAATACGAATGTTTAATTTGAAGTATATTCTAATTTGAATACGAAATGGTTTTAAAGCGAATCTTATATTCTTATATAAATATATGAGCTGTTTTGAAATGTGAAATATTTAAAGTTTCGAAATATATTGAAAGTGAAATTGTTTATTTTGTGGTTCAAATATGTATTTGAAATTGATAATTTGAAATGGTTTATTGAGAAGCTGAATCGAGTTGAAATTGATGATTTGAGATTTGATTAAATTTTAAATTTTGGAATTCGAGTTATGTGAATCGTTTTGTGGGATATTGAGGCGAAAAATGATTTTGAAATCGAAATGAGATATTGAGGCGAAAATGATTTTGAAATCGAAATGAGATATTGAGGCGAAAATGATTTTTGAAATGAAATTGTATACTTTGAGTAGATATGATGATTTTGAAATGGATTTGATTTTGAAGCGAATATGATATTTTGATATCAATTATGAATCGATTTGAAATGTAAAAGAGCCATCGGTGTAATAATACGTAGTTATTAAAGAGACCGGGATCGGATATGGACATACTCTCTGTCGATACCGAAAACCACTTTAATAACTTGTATACGCGGAGTGTTGATCCAGAACGAAGTGGATGGTTTTGGTGAACGTGTTGATTTGAAGAAAGAGAACGATTTTGGATGACCCCTGACATGACTAAAACAGGAGCCGCGCCGGGCCATTGAGGATCGCCATCTCTAGCGGACACACTCCTTCGTTACCATGTCTATTACTTTTGTGATTCGATTTGGGTGCACCCCTCGATTTTAGGAGTGTTGTTTCGCGGTGTTGGGGTAGTAGCTGCTATGCCCAACATCAGTCCGGATCACGCAACTACTAGTATCATAGTTGGTATTGCCTCATGTACCTTGTCATACTGATTATCCTATTCGCGACCACTACGATTTTGGTTTGTACCTTTAGTATATGGATTGCCCTCTGGTGACTTCCGGTTTTGGGGAAACTATGGTCTTGTATATGCTCTTGGGAATAAAAATGTGTTAAGGGTGGAATGGGCCATGGCTTAACGCTAGTTTGATATTTTACTTTATGATAGACATTATTGTATATAGCGTATTCTATTATATAGTAGATAGTTTAACGGATCCTTAAGAGATGGAAATCCCGAACATCTCTTAAGTTAATGCACGCACGTTAAATACTGGATAGGAGGTGTCTAAAACCCGTAAACATCTCCGACGCCGTCACACTCATATTTACTTATTCGATTTAACTTACATGAGATATTTTAGTCCTGACTCGAGTGTTTTGTCTTTTCATTACGCTCGGGTCAGCCTGAGCATTTCAGATAAGGTTGAAGATCTATTTTGGAGGACGAAGACGGAGTTTGGTATTACATCATTTGTATTCTACTACTGTATTATTTTTCCGCTGCATTGTTGTATTATCTCTGATATGTATGTAACTCTGATTTATGATGTATAATAATAATCAAATTTATTTATTTAACAGCTTCATGAACTGTTATTTTATTATTATATCTTGTTCCTTCCGCTGCAAGATTCTGAGTTTGCTTCTGTTCTTTCTTTCCTTTTCTTATTTAACCCCAATAACCATCTGCCTTTTTGAACGGTTTGAGTTGGACATGTGTGGATTATTGTCGACTTGAACGGTCAAAAATGGCGGGTCGTTACATTTCCCTTTAATTTACTCATCTAATTAATTGTAAAATTTTGGGTTATTATAATTTGATAGCACATGGACCTTCCCAAGTCAGACCCATGTTCACTGGGCCAGGGAAGTTTCATTTAAGGACGAGATCGTTGATCTCGAATGTTCGGTTCCTGGCCTTTATGTTGAAATGTCGAGCTACTCGTTTTCAATAAGTAGATTCTCTCAAATTAGCTTCATCGTGTTTCTCATCGATTATATCAAGGGACTCAAGTAGGAGCTCCTTATTCTCTTTAGGATCGTAATGGATCTTACGATGAGATTGCACTTCCAACTCAATTGGAATCATGGTCTTTGATTTGTAGGCCAAAGCGAATGAAGTATGACCAGTCATGAATTTGTACGATAGGCCTAAAGTGCCAGTAGTAATTCTTTGACCCACTTGCATTTAGCCTTCATCAATCACTTTTTCAGAATGGACTTGATGATTTTGTTTATTGCTTCCACTTGACCATTCACCTATGGATGTGCTATTGTGGAAAATCTTTTCTCTATCTGATACTTGCTACAAAAGTTCTTGAATTCCTTGGTATCAACTTGGGTCCAGTTGTTGGAAATGATCATTTATGGGATCCTAAATTGATAGATAATGTTTCTAACTTCAAAAATGATCACCTTCTTTATGGTGATCATGGTAACCAATCCCACTTTAGCACACTTTATGAAATATCAACTGCAACAATAGCGTATTTCGCTTCACCTTTCAACATCAGTAGCACACCAATAATGTCGTTTCCCCATATCGCAAACGACCATGAGCTGACCATCTGTGTAATCTCCATTGCCGGGGCTCTAGGAATTTTCGAAACTCTTTGGCCTCGATCACACCTCCTAGTGAATCAGTTGTATCTCCATTGACAATCAGCTAAAAATATCTGTAGCAAAGAATTTTCTTCGCTAATGTTTTCCCCCTAGTGTGATCACCATAGGCTTCTTTGTGAACATCCACAAGGACCCTTTTTGCTTCCTCATTGGTGAAACACCATAGCAGGGGAACATAGGACCCTCTTTTGTATAATACTTCATTCTGAACAATAAACAATGGAGCTTTGCATAGAAGTATTCTCGTTAATTTCTTCCAATCGGAAGGGTTCCCTTCAAAAGACACCCCTAATTAAAGCCATCCACGATTCTCACTCACACTAATCCCCCAAGATCTAGTTTTCTTCCATCCGATCGATGCTCAAAACTAATAATACCTCTATTGGAACTAAGCCTATGAGTTATGCATCACTGAAACTAGCCAGGTTGGTTAGTGAATTAGCCTTCGTGTTTTCCTTCATGGGGATGTGTGTTATTGTGTAATACTCACAGTCATTGAGCAGCTGATCTAGAATCTTCATCAGATAAGAGGCTAGCCTCACTCCCTCAGCCTAGAATTCCTTCCTCTCCTGGCAGACCACCAATTGAGAGTCACTACATATACGCAAATCTTTGACTCCTAATTCTTTCACTGTCTTAAGTCCTACGATCAACGCTTCATATTTCGCTTCATTGTTCATTATGGGGAACTCAAGTTTTGGGCCTTAGCAGACTGACCATTCCTTAGGGAATACTAAAACCACTGCTGCCCTGAGTAGCGTTCATTGGATGCTCCATCTATGTATAACTTCCATTGAGCACTCTGCTACGAAGCTTCTTCTATCTCATCATCCCGAGTGGTGAATTCACTAAGGAAATCGGCCAATGTTTGGCCTTGGATTGCTTTCCTGGGATGATATGATATTTCCTACAAACTTAATTTAATATTCTACTTCAATAATCTCCCAATATCTCAATTTGTTGTAGAACCTGTCCTAATCGTTGGTCAGTCAGCACCTTAATTGGATGAGCTTGGAAGTGAGGGTGAAGTTTCCTCGATGCAATCAACAAGTAATAGGCCAGCTATTCCGACTTTGGATATTTTCTTTCTACTCTTGTCAATCGCTTGCTGAAATAATAGACCGACCTTTGGATTATAGTTTCTTCACAAATAAGTGCAGCACTTAAAGCATGAACAGACAATTCTAAATAAACAAATAAATCTTCTCCCTCCAAAGGCTTTGACAAGATAGGTGGTCTTTTCAGATGATCAACCAAGGCTGGAAAAATATCCTTACATTCTTGCATTCAGGCAAAATTCCTTTTCCCCACTTTAAGGTGGAATAAAAAACATCCTTACATTGCCTAGGCAAAATTCCTTTTCCCCACTTTAAGGACATTGAAGAACGGTATACATTTTTCTGTAGCCTTCAATATGAATGACTTAGGGCGACTACCTTCTACGACTATAAGATAATCGGTTCAGCAAATCAAGATTTTCCTTTATCTATTTTCTCATTTCATCCTGGCTTTCACGCATCTTGTCATTCAAGTCCTCCATCATCCTATCCATCTCAACCCGTGTTATCATATCTATGTGCTTTGAATTTCAACAGTGTTGGGATGAGCGACTTCTTCAACATACTAAGAGCCAGTGTTTTCAACATCGTTAGCGGGCCTAGAAGCGGTAGACTTTTCCCTAGTGTTTTATGGAGCCATTACTTTGATTAATCCTATGATAGATTTTTTCAAAATTTGAATAGTAATGTATTATAGAAATGAAACCGACCGAACTACTTCATGGACTAAAGCAATCCAAAAGTAGAAAATAGATCCAAATAGCCAGAGATCGATACGTTCTTAGTGAAAGCATCAAAACGTTTACGTCAAAGTTGGCATAAACACCCAAAGATTTATACAAGAGAATAAAATGAAGAAATTAAATGGTAAATGAGAAAAAACCACACACGACAACTATAATGGTTTGGTTAAACACTGGCTTATGTCCACTTGAACTTTGTTTATGATTTTTCAAAGTTTTACAAAGTCAATCTTATGGATTAGTAGTTTATAGATCAGTATTGACACTGGAGATTACAATTGAATTATAGAAATTTTAGAATGAAAGCAAAATGATCTCAAAACCATGCCTGTCACCCTCTTTTTATAGCTGAAGGTCGACAGATTTCTCTCCAACATGTTCTTCCCCACATTACCCACATTCAGAAGGAGTTGCTTAGAAAAGATCGTGGCCAAATCAGCAAGGTTTAGGACTAGCACTGAACTATGCCCTATGGATCGGTACTGATAAATAAGAATGGCTTTAAAGCCTTCTTTGATTCCTCGTTGTTGCTTGGTTGTAATAGCTCGGAAACCAAACCATCTGATAAGTAAAGAAGGTGATATAATAGATAATATCTTGGGTGTAATAGCTCGGAAACCAAACCATCTGATAAGTAAAGAAGGTGATATAATAGATAATATTTTGGGCATAAAATATGAATAAAAAAATAGCTGTATTGCTTGCATCTCACAACACAACAGTATAGAAGTACATCTAAAACCATTATGGTTTGTTCATATATGGATTTTCCATGGAGGTCTCCTCGGTAAAAACTGAAAGTTGACCTCCTACACAAGGGTTTGAACCTACCTTCCGAGGGATGTATATCTCTAGATAAAATATACAATAAGGTATGCATAGCAGTCCATGCTCGAACACAAGATACCGAATATCATCAACTCCTGCCAGTAAGAATGATAATCATCTCTAGATATGGAGTTGATATACAATTGGGGTTAGCTAAACCCCTTAACTATGCTCCTACTCTATTTTTTTATCATTTTCGATGGTGAAGTCATGTTCGACATCTCTCATACAAGTCTTCATCACTCACACAAATTATGTATCTCTCTATGGATCCCATCACAAGTCGTTTGATGAATGCTAACACCGACCTCTCCCTTTGACTTAACCTTATGATAGGAAATTCAATTCTATAACATTAATCTAAAATTTTAATGCTGACCTCTCCTTTGGACTTCACTTTAGGATAGACAGTTCAACTATATAAAATTTCAATTCATAATCGTTTCTAAAACATAGACTCGTATACTAGTTTTGAAGCGGTATTCAGTAAGTAATACATAAGTATATTTGTCTGATCCCAAACTCTTCAAAACTAACTCGATGAATTTCCAGCTAACTCAATTTCGATTCTTTTAGAAGTAAGCAAACTATATATAAAGGAGCCCTTTCCACGGGACTCCTATATATATGCTACTAAAGCTAGAGATGTTTCATACCAATGAGCACTCCCTGGGGAATCTCAAACCATATGAAGTCGTGAAGTTCTCATATACTTCTTAAGTTAATTTGGACTAGTTGGATGGTCGACTAATCGACTGTCTACTTCTAAAAACGATCGCTTATGGAAATCAAGTCTCGTACACTTATCATATTTCCGAGCTTCTCCACTTATACTTTCCCTCGGTCTAAAGTGAAACTGGTAGGTTAGAGCATTGTTACTTCTAAACCCAACACGAATGTCATTCTTAACTCTCATTGATAGAGCAAGTCTACTTTGTCAGCTTTTAGTGCTAAGTGTAGGATTAAGTATTTTCCGTAAACAAGTAAAAAAACAAAACACGATTAAGTTACTTAAGCGACTCCTAACCCCTTTTTAAAGCATTTGTTTATAATTTAAAAGCCTTTAAATGATACACACACACACACATACACACACTAATTAATTGTAAGCTAATATAATTAATAAAATTCTAAAAATAATTTAAAAGATAAAATGTTACATAAGCTTTTTAATAACTTAATAAACTATTTAACTAATTTTATAAAACTATATATACTTGATTATACTTTAAAATACTCATAATTATGGTTTAAATTAATTTAAAATATTACTTAATAACTATTTTATAATTTATTTAAAAACTATAAAAGCATGTTTTCGTTATTTTTAAAATAAACCTTTTACTTTAATGATTCATAACTAATTACTAAAAATATATTTAAATTTCAAAACACTTTTAAAATACTCTAGTATAAGTTATTAAATATTTCAAAAAAGATTATAGGAAAATACTTTAATTAAAAGTCAATTTAGAGAAATTAAATTTTCAAACGGTAATCTATAGCATTTCCAGAATGATGTATTCAAGTCATTAATATATGGATTGTATCTGTATTCAACTACTTGTGAAAGAAATAGGTGAGGGTTTAAAGCTACTACAGCGGCCAAATGTGCCACCGTTGTATGTTGTAACAGGCTATGAATTGGGCAGTTTTAACATCTAGAAAGTTCGACCATTTTTCGATATGAAATAATCTTTTTAGGGACCAATTTTTTTATAGTAAATAATATACTTAATGTGCATCACAACCATGCCAAGATAACCCAAGGATATCTTTACAAAATTTTATTGGAAGTCAACAAAGCAAGGTATTTCGAAGTGCTTATATAGCAACTATTTACTATAGAAACCATTCTATATTCAAGTCCAATTCAAACTCATTCCAACCAAACTGAATCATTTCAAGGCCATGTAACAACTCATAGACCAAATACATGATTTACATATGCCATTTTCTTTCCAAAGAAAGAATCATAAAAGCTATAACATTATATAGTTAAGCACTTTACTATAGTTTAAACAAGCATATTCTACACTTCACATACATTCAAATGGTGAATTCACTCACCCTTTTCCAACCTTACAACCAAGCACAAGCCTCTACCTTGCTGCAACTTCCTACCTCAGCCAAACCAAGCTTCAAAATTCCTCCAACGCTTCACAAAAGCTCACGGCCTAGGCAAGATCTTGTCTACTTTGCTTGAGGCCTTGGGTCTTTGGGGATTGCATGCTCCACTCCTTTAAGCTTCAAGTTGATAATACTTGTTGCTATGTTGTTTAAGGCTTATAGCAAGAGTTTGGTGTAGGTTTGGACTGATTTGATTTGTGTTTTAGAAAGTTAAATAGAAGAGACTAAGGAGAATGAAGAGCTTATTTTTGTGCATAAAATTGTGAAAGGGATTCATTAGCCTTAAGTGGACTTATACAAAAACAACAAGAGGTTACCTTACCCCCTACCTTCTTTAGCTGGCCAAAGCTCATCCCACACCCCCTATGTGACTAATTTTCCACCTCACAAGCTAAAGAAAATATCTCCACTAAATATCTCCTTCCTTTGAACACCTAGAAGCTTTCTAAAAGTAAATTAGTTAACTGTATTAACTCAAATTATTTTTATTAGCTATTAATGATTTCATTTGTTGTTTAGACATGTATAAAAAGTTCGGACAATTTGTATCGAATAAAAATCTATTTGTCGATAAAATGATTTTCGGTTACATTATCGTTATTTCTTCACGGTATTTATTTCTATAAACCAATTTCAAAAACAAGTTTTCTATCATTAGTTATTAATTAAAAGGAGTTTAACAGGGTTATAGAATCACTTTTATAACACTTAACCATATTTCAAATGTTCTGATATTCAAAGACGACGTGTACGAAATTATGGATCGTTATATTCTCCTTCACATAAGACAGTTCCTCATATAAACCCAATCAAGTATGACAACACAATCGAACATAAGAAACAAGTACATATATATAGTACTGCTGAAACTGCATACCAACCAAAATGCATACTAAGTGACTCCACCTCAGGCGGTAAGTACATTACAATAACTATAATATAATATGAAATCGCTAACCTAATAACACTCAAGATAGGACTCCCTCACACTATCCACAGTTTTCCAAGTACAGTCTCTAGCATCATCGTTCCACTGCACTTTAACTAACTTTACAACCTCATCCTCAATTGCTTTGTATCTCAATCAAATATACGAATAGGTTGTCTCGGTATAGTTAAGCTAGGCTCGATCACCAAGTCTTTTTGCTACGATGCTTCCATTATAAAAGAAGGATCATGTACATACGTACGCAAATGCGATACATGAAACACATTATGCATGCTAGATAGCCTAATCGGTAACTCAACTCTATAAGAAAGTGTATCAATCCTCTCTTATATCAGAAATAGTCCTGTATAGCGAGGAGCCAACTTTTCTGAGCCTCCAAACCGAACAACATTCCTCATCGAAGAAACATTTATGGACACCAAGTCTACGACTGAGAACTCCAAATCCCTATGCCTCACATCTGCATAACTCTTCTGCCTATTTTGTGCTTCCTCTATATGTTTTCAAATCCTTGTTACCTTATCAGTCACCTCTCTAATCATATCTTGCCTAGGTAGTAAGCAATCTCCACGTTCTACTCAACACAATGGAGATTTACAAGGTCTGCCATATAATGTTTCAAAAGGTTCCAACCCAATGCTAGCTTGGTAACTGTTGTTTTACGAAAACTCAACAAGGGGTAGGTGCTCTTCCTAAGAACCATCAAAGTCTAAGATACAAGCACGAAGCAAATCGTCCAATACACCGTTAACCCTCTCCGTCTGCCTATCGGCATGTGGATGGTAAGCTGTACTCAAACTCTGCTCCATCCTTAAGGCATCATGTAGACCTTCCTATAACTAACTACTAAATATCGAATCTTTTTCACTTACAATATCATAAGGACACACTTCTACATTCTCCATAACTACATACCTCCTACTAAATGCATTCGTTACAACATTTGCTTTCCCGAGCGTATGCAAAATATCAAGGTTATAAGCTGCGAGAAAGCCTAACAACCTTTTTTGTCTCATGTTGAGGTCTTTCTGGGTGAAAAGATACTTCAATGATTTGCAGCCCATGTATAACTCGAACTTCTAGCTAAGTAAGTGATGCCTCCACATCTTTAATGGAAATACAACCGCTAATAACTCTAAGTAATGGGTCAGATGCCTCGATTCATGCGGCTTGGGTCGACGGTTGGCATGACCAATAACCCTTCCGTGCTGTGTCAACACTGCAACTAAACCTATCCCACAAGCATATGTATAAATAATTAAACCCTCGCCTTTATCAAAATAGTCTAAACAGGACCACTAGTCAACCTTGCCTTTAACTCTTTGAATGTTTGTTCACAATTATCATTCCAAACAAATTTGACGTCTTACTTTATTCAAATTCATGTGAAGCAATCTTAGAAAAACCAAAAAATTTGCTGGATCAACGGAAATACCATCCATCGAGACAACATGTCCTAAGATCCTATCTTCAAACTGCCAAAAGTTACACTTTAAGAACTTAGCTTTTAACGCATGCTCTCTCAATGTTTCATCCTTAGATGAGGAGCATGCTTCTCCTTCGTCTTAGAGTGAACCAAAATATCATCAATAAATATAAGAACAAACTCATTCAACACATCTCGAAAAACCCAATTCGTTAAGTCCACAAAGTATGCTGGAGCATTAGTTATGCTGAACGGCATGACCAAGCACTTATAAAACTTATCAAACCTGAAAGCCATCAAAGGTACACTCTCCTTTGCTACCCTTAGTTGATGAAACCCAATGGAAAGATCTAGTTGAGAAAATACCCGAGCACTATGTAGCTAATCGAACAAGTCATCTTTCTTGAACAAAGGATACTTGTTCCTAATTGTTCGCTTATTTAGCTTACGGTAATCCACATAATGTCTTAAGGAATCATCCACCTTCATTGCAAAGTCGATAAGCGCTCCCCAATTCGATCGACTAAGTCAGATCAAGCATTTATGCAACAAATCGCTGATCTGGTTAGCTAACTCTAACGTCTCCTTCAGTGATAGCCTATGAATAAGCAATACAATACATTTAGCATCTTGAACCAGATCAATATGAAATTCAACCTCACGGTGAAGGGGTAAACCAGATACTTCTTCGGAAACATCCACAAACTCCTTAACAAAAAAATTCGACTCCAACTCTCCTTCAGCCACATCAAGAGAATAAAGAAAACTACTCATTACCGAGCTAGGTCCTTCACAATTCACTACCAGAATCTTCCCTTCCTCCGTCTTAAACAATACAGTTCGCTTAACACAATTTAAGACTGTATGATTTTTTGACAACCAATCCATCTCAAGCAATACATCAAACCCCAAAAAACTAAGAATATACATATCGCATGGAATGAGTCAACCAACACAAGTGACCAGAACTCCCAAACATATCATACTACGGTTGACCGAGCTCCCCATAGGGTTTCATACACAAATATAGTCAAAAGCCATAGCTAGCTCCAGTTTTGGTCTGTTAAAAAGGTTATGGGATATGAAACTAAGTGAAGCGCTAATATCAAATAAAACACGAATAGGAATGCCATAAACATATAATATACCTTCAAGAACTTGCTTCCCCTTTGCAGCTGCAGAAGTGAAAAGTGTTGTAGCAAGTGCGAAAATCCTAGGCTGTTGTCCTTTCAGAAGCAACCGACAATCTCTGATCATATGACCTAGCCGCTGACAGTTGCAACAGCTCCTTGTGCAAACTATCCCTTGGTTGTCTATGGCTCAAGCTTTGGTACCCTAGCAATCGGCGCTTTAACTATCGTCTCTTTTGCCACTTGTCCTCCTCCACTTGACCTACAATTCCTAGCAAAATGTCCCTTCTTTCCACACTTATAGTAAGCTAAATTGGAAACATCCTTTGACGGCTGAAACTTTCTCTTGTTGTTTTTTACTGGTGCAAATATAGACGGCTTTGGAGCCAAACCATCGAACCGTAAAGTCATACCAGTCAGATTCACGAATGTCCCTGGATGTGATTTTTCACGTCCTTTGAAACTCTGGATGCAGACCCAATACAAACATCTCATTCTTCTTCAACGGTGTATCTATCAATCCAAGCCCAAACCAAGACAATGCATGTAACGACCCGTATTTTTAATGATAGGATATTTAAATAATTTATTTAAAATAGAATCGTTAATTAATTAAAGGCCTAAAAACATGATTTTTCAAATATGATTGTATCAAGACTCGAGACCACTTCTATTGCGTCCGGATCGACGTTGCGAATTAAAATGAGTATAAACATCAATATATTTGGAGATCGAGTGATCTGATGGCCGAAACAATCTTGAAATGCGTGAAATTGTCATCTCAAAGCGCTGTCTCGGATAGCGACGAAATTTATACCATTGGAACTAGAAAAATGATGTGATGTACGTCGACAAGTTTCGTACGATCGGATGCGTCCTTTGATCATACGAGAAACATATGACAATTTATTTGACAAATCAAATAATTAGAATATTATATTATTTAAATAAACACTCAGCAAAACCCTCCTCTCTATCCTCATTTACTATTGCATTGCTAGTAAACACAAATATGGCCGCATCCTCTCTAAAATACTTCAAAAAATTAAATAGGGAGATTCGCTCAAAGAAAATCGATGGTACCAGGTCCGTTGAACTCGAGTTGGAGAGAGCTTTGTGATGGTGGTGATAATGTGGTATGCGATAGTGGTTAGAATGGAGGTTGTTCGTAGACGATGATCTAGGGTTACCTTTTGTCAGAGTTAGAGGCGGAGATAGGCCAAACGAAGACTGCCATTGCTTTCTCTTATCCACATCCACCTTCCCCCTCATTTGCAGCCACTTCATTCGATAATAAGGGAATGCGACATTTCTTTGTCATGATCTCGACCACTAGGTCGAGTTCTGCCTCAAGGAATCGAGCTACTTGTCATGGTATGCATCGCGAAGAGGATGCGTAGTATGGTGCGATGGAGGTGGTGGTGCATTGATTCGTCAAGTAATGGAGGATAAATCAAGGAGAGAAGGTGTCAAAGTGGTGGGTTTTGTTTTGCCTGCGCATGCACATGTACTAGGAAGTGGAAATGTTGATTTGGGGAAGAAAGGTAATTAGCAAATTGGTTGTAATTAATTTATTCAATAGATTATCGTTTTGTATTTGATTCGTATCTTTTGCATACAAGGTCTGTTTTGGATGTAGTTTCTTATGCTAGGCTCAAAATAGAGAACTCTAAGATGGTGTAAGATTGGACGGCTTTTTTTGAGGTGAGTGATATTGTCTCTCACCATGCTATGATTGTTAGAAAAGTATAAAAACAACGTTTTGATATGATATATAACTTTAAAACATGATTTTTATTATATTTGAACCTACATCTTATTTATAAAAAGAATTTAAAATGTCACATTTTTCTTATTAATATACAATTTTGATGAAATTGTTAGACTTAGGCTATTTTTAACATTGATCCCACTGGTTGCTTTAGATGTAGTGTAGGCGTTGTAGGTGTGATTATTATAGATGCATGTTGGCTATTATAGATATTTACATGCTTGTTAACTGTATGCATGCTTGTTTTCTTAGTTTGATAGAAAACGTCGATCGTATACGATATAATGCTAGGAAATATCCCATAGGATAGGATTTCGTGCATAGAGTTTCGTGCGTACCAACCGATCTGAAGACGAAAGACGATGGACTTGGATATGCGTATTAAACTTCAAGGTGGATGCTGAACGATTTCATTTGGTTTGTACTTTACCATTTTTGGTTAAGTACACGAACAAAGTGGTCGTTATCGACTACTTTAGAGTAGTCGGTATCTACCACTATTGATGATGGCTGAGTTGGGAAATTTTGACATCGATGATGGAGAGGCTTTGAGGAGCATGATTTGATAGTTTGTTCGTTCGATATTTGATTTCGACATGATGGCTCTTCGATGAGCAGTATTGGTGGTGAAACAAAGATATGACACTTCGACGCAATGTTGCAGAGTTTGATGATGATGATTCCATGATGGGAAGTGACGGCTTCGACGATGGATAGCTGTACTTGGAGATGCAGATTAGGAGACATCAAGTCAGATTGCAGGAACTGTTGGAGGAAGCTTACAGGACGAATGGTGGTATTCTATGACTAATGATGGCTGTCTAGAATAGTTTCCAACTCGGTGACTTTAGGCGGGAGTTGCAAGGGTGGTTCCGGGATGAGCTCTCCTATGTATGACGTGTGAAAAGGGATCATTGATATTAATAGGTTTTGAGTATACTCATGGAGCAAGGGTATGTGAGGACGCTTAATTGGGTATACATGGAGCATCAACCATACAACGTTTTGATCCGTTTACCTTGGACTATTTACGGGGATGCGGACTAGTTCCTTCCCTACTGATTGGCATGGATCCGAGTACCGAGAAATCGGGACGTTGAGTAGTCCTTGACTCTACGAGGGTGGTCATACGAGTATCATATATCCAATGCATTGAGTGAGTGAATATGAGGATGGATGATGGATGCCACGTTTGCTTTGGTTGCTTTATCACCTTAGAAATGTCACACGATGTAGATATCATCGATGTAGATATCTAGACACCCATTAGCACTTTGACGTATAGTATACCCATGATGATTACGATATAGAGTACATATTATTGGTGTTATATGCTAACTCTTTGGATGTAGGGACAGGTCAGGTATGAATTTCCATACCATCTGTTCCATATACTATATCGCTATTTATAGTATTTTAACATTGTTTATCACCACACCAGACTGATATCTAACTCAAGGTTTTCTATTTTTCTTCTTATTACCTTGGGTACTGTTAAATGAGTAGACTAGATAATAGGTGTAAATGACATATCGACATCTGCAGATGGACTAGCAGGAGGTGACACTTTCTCATATTTATATTTTGGGCTTATTATTGCATAGTCTACTATGTGACAATGTAGAGCCTTGACGGTGTTTGGCTTACTATTATTAAAGATAGTTTATCAGTATAGTTTATTTATCATTTGTATAAACTCTATTACTGTTTTTTTATATTTGTATGAGCCTATGTACTCTTATTCTATGGTTCATGTAGTTACTGTTGTCTCGTCTATTTTATATCTATGATGATTATTATATTTTATTCGGCGTGCTGTGAGATATACTATAGGTTCTGTTATTTTATGATGTTTTCTTTCTCTTCTCTTCTATTCTCTTCTTTTCTATTTTCCTTCCTTACTTCTTTTCGTTTCCTTGACAATCGTCCTACATCGATCGGATGCTCCTGTAGTGCATTATTCTGT
The DNA here is from genome assembly GCA_030737815.1 of Allium fistulosum. Classification (NCBI taxonomy): domain Eukaryota; kingdom Viridiplantae; phylum Streptophyta; class Magnoliopsida; order Asparagales; family Amaryllidaceae; genus Allium; species Allium fistulosum. The sequence goes on along the minus strand of CM060908.1, from coordinate 294,422,824 downwards.
TATATGAGCGTCGAAGGTGCAAGGTGGTCATTTCAATGCATTAAACTTATTCTCATACTCAGCAACTGACATAGGCCCTGCTTCAGATCTAGAAAGCTCCTAAACAAATTAGTCTTTCCGGCCTCCTAAACAACTTCATTTCAAACACTTCCTTGAATTGGGCCCAAGAGAAGTTCTCCTGGAGATATACAGTGACCGAGCTCCACCAATCCATAGCAGCATCAGACATATGTCATGATGCCAAAAGATGCTTTATCGCATCATCCGACTCCACGTCTTCTTATATCCTATCACACAAACTAAGCCAAGTCTGAACTTCGATGATAGTCTTAGTGCCATTAAACCTCTTACCGCCCAACCTCTCTAGTCATGGCATAGTGAAGAAAAGTTCATTTGTGGTCAAACCTGCACAACCCCTTTCATAACATTTACCCTCGATTTCTCAATAGGAGCGGCGTTCCTCCGTGCATGATTCCCACCATTAGTAATAATACTACTCCTTCCGCCTCTACCCCTAGCAATAACAACTCTAGTACACATTGTTTTTGCTACCTGAACATAGCTAAACAACTTTAGGATACTTTAAGGATAGAGTTGTTTCTAAGAAAGAGTTATTCCTAAGGAAATACTACAAAGAGGGTAGGTTTATAGAAAAATTCAAATACAATCTCGTATCTATATAACACTCAACTTATTCTAGGGTGTCGCTTACCCTATCTCTAACGAGTCATACTCAACCAATGCCAAGTTATTCGCTAAACCTTTGCACTATTACCAAATGTAATGACCTAACTTTTTTACCCTTTAATTTTAATACTAATACATCCACGATATTGTTGTGCCGAGACTCAAGTACCAAAAAGCAAGATTGTTAGGGTAAAATAAAAAAAGAATCGTAATAAGAAAGAAAGAACACAATATCAGAATCTCACACGCAGGACGATAATATACAATATCCAAAAAGATAGTACAAAGGGTTACTCCAAGATATAGAGTAACTTTAGAGTAACAAAACCTAAGTACTATCATCAGCCTGAACAGTTATAACCGCATGTCCTCACAATGCTACTACATACATAATATTATTGCAACATAAATAGAAATAGGTAGATAAATGGAAGCATCCAGCTTGTCTCCTAAAGTTTAGTAGCATCCAAAGTCAAACTACTTTACTCCGCCCACTCGAAAGAGTACATGAGTAATTAGGGAAAATAAAAACCACGTGTCAGATAAAAGTCTGGTATGAGAAACTCATGATACATACATCCATATAATAGTAGATTATGAGACCGTACAAATCACCGTAACGGTTTTCTCCTCAAAAGAAACCAAACCATCTAATAAGTAAATAAGGTGATATAATAGATAATGTCTCGGGTGTAGAATATAAATCATAAAATACCTATGTTGCTTGCATCTCACAACACTACAATACAAAAGTATATCTAAAACCACTAAGGTTCGTTTGCATATAGATTTTCCATGGAGACCTCCTCGGTAAAAATCGAAAGAAGACCTCGTGCACAAGGGTCATAATCTACCTTCTAAGGGACATATATCTCTTAATAAAATATACCACTAAGGTAAACATAGCTGGTCCAACTCGAACACGTGATACTGAATATCATCAACTTCTGCTAGCAACAACGATAACCATATTTAAATACGGAGTTGATACCATATTTGGGTTAGTAAAACCTCCTGGCTATGCTCCTACTCTATTTTTTGTAATTTCTGATTGTGAAGTCATGTTCGACATCTCTCACATGAGTCTTTATCACTCAAACAAATCAAAAATCTCTCTATAGATCCCAGCACAAGTCATCTAAAGCATGCTAACGCTAACCTCTCCCATGGACTTAACCTTAGAATATACCGTTCAACTCTATGGCATTAGTCTGAAATGTTAACACTGACCTCTTCCTTGGACTTAACCTTAGCATAGACAGTTCAACTCTATAACATTTCACTTCGCAACTGCTTCCATAATGTGGACTCGTATACTAGTTTTGTATTCGTATTCGGTAAGTAATAAAGTAGTCCTCCCAAATGGATCTTTTATATACACATTCTTAAAACTAGAGACGTTCCATACCAATGAGTCATTCCCAGGGGATCTCAAATCGCATGAAACCATGAAGCTTTCATATACTTCCAAGTTAATTTGGTCAATTTTCTAAAACTATATATACATGAAAATATTTCAAATCCTTATAATTATGGTTTAAACATTCATTTAAAATATTACATAAAACTAACTATTTTATGTTTTATCTAAAAACTATAAAAATCACGTTTTCATTTATTAAAATAAACCTTCTACTTTAATAATTCATAATTAATTACTAAAAATATATTTAAATTTCAAACCACTTTTAAAATACTCGAATATAAGTAATTAAATACTTCTAAAAAGATTGTAGGAAAATACTTTAATTAAAAGTCAATTTATAGCAATTAAGGTTTCAAACAGCAATCTATAGCATTTTTAGAATGCCGTAAAATGGGTTTAGAGGCCACCAAAAAGTGCTAATGTTGTGCGCTATAACAGGCTATGAATTGGGCAGTTTTAACAACCAAAACATTTAGTCATTTTCCAATATGATAACAATCTTTTGAAGGACCAATTTTTTAGCAATAAACAATATACTCAATATGCATCATAACCATGCTAAGAAATCCCTAGGGATATCTTTATAAAATTCTATAGAAATTCAACAAAGCAAGGCATTTCAAAGTGCTTCTATAGCGACTATTCGCTATGGAAACCATTCTAGATTCAAGTTCAATTCAAATTAAATCTAACCAAACCTATGTGCATCATGTCAAGACGATGTAACAAGTCATAGAAAGTCATAGAATTCCAAATAGACAATTTACATATGACATTTGCTTTCTAAAGTAAGAATTATAAAAGTTATAACATTATATAGTTAAGCAATTTTCTATAGTTTAAACAAGCATATTATACACTTCATATACATTCAAATGATGAGTTACCTCACCCTTTTCCAACCTTATAACTAAGCACAAGCCTTTACCTTACTATCTCTTCCAACCTTAACTACAGCAAGCTCCAAAATTCCTCCTTTAGAAAATGCTCACGGTCTAAGCAAGATCTTGCCTAATTTGCTCACGGTCTTGATTTTTGGGGCTTGTTGCTCCACTCCTTCAAGTTTCAAGTTGATAACACTTTTTTCTATGTTGTTTAAGGCTTATAACAAGATTTTGGTGAAGGTTTAGGCTGATTTGGTCTCTGTTTTAGAAAGTTAAATAGAAGAGATTAAGGAGAATGAAGAGCTTATTTTTGTGCATAAAATTGTGAAAGGGATTCATTAGCCTTAAGTGGACTTATATAGAAGCAACAAGAGGATACCTTAACCGCCCCTTTACCTTCTTTAGCCGGCCAAAGCCCATTCCCTCATGTAAGTAACTTTCCACCTCATAAACCAAAGAAAATATCTCTACTGAAATCTCCTTCCTTTGACCTTCCAGAAGCTTTCTAAAAGAAAATTAGTTACCAATATTAACTCAAATTATTTTCATTAGATATTAATAATTTTTTTGTTATTTAGACATGTACATAGAGTTTGGACAACTTATATTGGATAAAAATCCGTTTATCAATAAAATGATTTTTCGATCACATAATCGATATTTGTTCAAAGTATTTATTTTTGTAAACCAATTTCAAAAAGAAGTTTTCTACCATTAGTTATTAATTAAAAGGAGTTTAACAAGGCTATAAAATCACTTTTATAATAGTTAAATATATTTCAAATGTTTCTATACTTAAAGACGAGGTGTACAAAATTACGGGTCGCTGCAAAATATTGGAAAAAAAGCCGTAAAGCAAAAAAGAGCGATACCAGAAATTTTTATAATGGTTCAGATTCCTAATCCTACATCCAACCTTATACCTCATAAATATTTTCACGATAACGAAATGTAACGATCGCCTTACACCTTAGATGCAGAATGGTTGTAAAAGGAAAGAAAAAGAAGTAAAGAAGAGAAATAGAAGAGAAGAAAAGGGAAAGGAACATCAATCAGTCACATAACCTCTTGTATATCTCACATCGCATCGAATAAAATATAATAGTCATCACAGATATAAAACAGGCAAGACAGTAATAACTACATAAACAACAAAAACCAGACTACACAGCCTCATACAGTTATACAAAACAGTAATAAAGTTTATACAGCTGATAAATAAACTCAACTGAGAAACTGTCTCTATCAATAGTACGTCAAACACTGTCAAGACTCCATAGTGTCATACAGCGAAATATGCAATAAAAAACTAAAATATAAGTATCAGTAAACGTCACCTCCTGCTAGTCCATCTGTAGAACTCTATATGTCATCCACACCTGCTCTCTAGTATACTCATCTGGTGTGAGTGATAAACAATCTCAAAATACAATGAAAGTTGTAAAGTATATGCAACAGAGAGTATACGAATCACACATGATCTGTCCCTACAACTAAAGAGTCAGCGTATAACATCAATAATATGCTACTCTACAACATCATAAAGGGTACTCCATACTAAGTAAACTTTCGGGGTGCCTAAGTATCCCAATCCACAATACCAACATCATGTGACATCCATAAAGTGACAAGTGGCTAGTGAAGCAACCATAACAAACATAGCATCCATCAAACAATACTAAATATCACTTAGTGTGCTCTAGATATATGATAACTCATATGGTCTCCATGCCAGAGACAAATGGAAAATATCAGTTTTTAATTGTACTCTCGTATCACATAGCCCAAAGCAAGATATGTGTCTCGTATCCTAAAGTTAGACACTAGACCCAAAGCCACAGGTCTAGGATATACAGATCCCTACATAATCCATGGGAGTCTTCACTAACAATACCCCTGCTTCGAGTACAACAGAAAACACTTTGAGTTATCAACAATGCCTTAACATATGCACATCCATCCGAGCCCTCTTTGCTCAATCCAATTTCCATTATCCAGGAAACCCCCATGTTCCTTCACTCCATGGCTCCCTCAAAAATCGAGCCACTTCGGTACCTACTCCCCACACAAGTCACAAACTGAAGATACAAAAATTTTAATCGTCGGTACCTACTCCCACCAGGAGTCACAAAGCGAAGATACAGAGCTTTTATCATGATGTTACATCGCCATCCTCCCCTGATGCGAATGAGCCAACACCTCAAGCATGATTTATAGAGTCCTAAAACTATCAACCTTGGAACCTAACTCCATACACCGTCGAGCCACTATCCAAAGTACCAAACTATCATGTCAAAGCATCTCATCACCATCTCACCATCGAAATTGCTCGTCGTGGAGCAATAGCATCAAGACTCTAGGTCAATCGCATGAACAAACCATCACATCATGCACCTCGAAGTATCCTCACCATCCATGCCAAAGATCGGCCAAATCACCAATCATCAATAATAATAGGCACTGACCACTTTATAGTGGTCAATACCAACCATTTTGGTCATGCACTTAGCCAAAAATGGATAAGTACAAATAAAATGGAAACGTTCGGCGTCTATTCTGAAGTCCGAAGCCCATCCAAATCCATCGTCTTCCACCTTCAGATCAGTCGGCACGTATCCTAACACTCTTCTACAACTTATCCCATTTATTAGTTTTAGATCAATGTGTACGAAATCCCAACATGCGAGATATTTCTCTAACACTCGATCGTCGCTAAATCAGCGTTTTCAACCAAAAACAAGCAAGCAAACAAACATGCAACCAACAAACATACATACATCCAATATAGTATATGCACAACATGTATAATGTGTCCACATCAACCAATGAGGAAATTCATATCAAAAATATCCTAAATTTAGTAATTCCCTAAAAACAGCACATCAATGGAAAAAATGTGATGTCGATATAAAACCATTTAAAAGACTTATTTTCTTTTATAAAAATTAGGTATGTGTTTAAGTATAACAAAATCACATATTAAAGTTAAAAACTATTTAAAAAAAGTCATTTAATACTGTACTAACAATCATAGTATGATGAGAGACAATATCACTCACCTCAACAAAATCCATCCAAACTAATGCCAAGATGTAGAACACTCCATCATGAGCACAGCGTAAGAAACCTCATCCAAAACGGACCTCGTATGCAAAAGATATGGATTAAATACGATTTTGGATTAATTAAACAATTAATTAACTAATTAAAATGATTAATTACCTAATTAGCAACTAAACCATCTTCCTCAATTCATCCCTGTACATGCATGAGATATGCATGCCAAAGTTGTGAATCTCTCCTCCCTAATTTCTCCCTCTATGCTTGACGATTTCACGAACCGTCGACTTCATCGTGCCACACCTCGCAAACTCTTCGCCATAGACCTAAAGAAGTGAAGCTCGATCTCCTGATGTGGAATGCGACCAGGTACCGTGGCCTTGCCCAGGCCCTAAATGCGAGTCACCTTAGGTCACCGGAGGAGCCGTTATTGTGGTAAGAGGTGTGCATCGTCGAGAGAATTGCAATGGTGATCTCTGATCCACCATTCTCCTCCTCTATCATCCGTAAAGTGAAACCCTAGATCTGGCCAAGAACGTCAATGTTCACTAATCATGATCGCACAGTAGATCGAGTACATAGATTCGAAGCTCTCCTCGCTCCGATCTCAGCGATTTGATTTCGTAATTTATCTTTGAGTAAATTAATGAATTTTTATTTTAGAATGGAAGAAAGGGGAGCGGCCATGATTCTTCAATGGAATAGTAACTATAAAAGTGAATTAGAGAGGGAAAGTGGAGGGTTTAATTTATATTAATATTATATTATGATTTATTTGAATTCTCAAATAAACCGTCGTACGTTTCGAGCCCATACGACCACACGACGCGTCCAATCGCAATAAAACCTGTCTGCGTACATAACATTATTTTTCCTATTCCAATGGTATAAATTTCATCGCTATCTGAGACTGCGTCCCAGGATGATAATTCCGCGTGTTTCGAGATCCTTTTAGCCACGGATCGTCCTATCTTCAAATATAGCGATGCTTATACACATTTCAATTTGCAACATCAATCCGAACTTAACGGAAGTAGTCTTGAGTTCTGATTTGGCCATATGCAAAAAAAATCATATTTTTAAGCTTTTAATTAGTTAAAAAATCAACGTTTAACACTACAACAAACATGACCTTTAACAGCGTTTCAAAAACGCTATAAAAGCTATTAACAACGTATTTACATACACTGTATATATCAACATGCAGTTATATGTCAGAGATACACAATGACAAGGAATAAACGTTGTTAAATGTCCTTTTTTACAGCATTTCCTTGGTGTCATGAAACCATTTAACAGCGTTTGGTCTAATTTAACGGCATTTTTAAAAAACGCTGTTAAAACAATTTAACGGCATTTTTAAAACGCTGTTAAAACATTCTACGTCGTTTAAAAATCACCGTGGAATGTTTTAACAGCATTTTAAAAACACCGTTGAATTATATTTGGTTATATTTTAGATACAATTTAACGGCATTTTTAAAATGCTGTTAAAACATTCAACGGCGTTTAAAAAACGCTGTGGAATGTTTTAACAGCGTTTTAAAAACGCCGTTAAATTGTATACACAGCTAAGTCAATTAGGCTTTTTCTACTTTTCTGTAAATTCCATTTCAGTAAACATCAGTCACAATGTGTATATATACCACATTTCAAAATTAGCATATTATATCAATACCACATTTCAAAATCAACATATTGTATCAATACCACATTTTGGACACATATTTGGTGACCAACGAATGAAATTTCATAATCAAAATACACAATATACTTACACCAAACATAAATAGTTCGTCATCAATAGTTCATAAACAAAATATATAACAAGTAGCAATAGCAAAACAAAAGCAAGTAGTACATACGTTAAAACCAAAATGTAGTTCTAGCATCAAAAATAACTTCGATCCATAACTCGTTGCAACCTTTTTTTGCATCACAGTCATCTATCTACCTGTAAAGCAAAAGTAATGCTTGAGAATCAATTCATCAAAAAAGTGTACACAAAGTTAAATCGGATTCATAATGCAAATACTAAATATTCATCACACTATTTTATTAGGCGATTGACTAATACAAAGTAAACAACATGCCATAAAATCAAGTGACATGTTCTTAAATATGTGAGCATCCTGGCAGTTTGGTGTTCATATTTTGAAGGACCAAGAATGAAGTTGAAACCAAATTCTAAGCCTCGGTTATTGGTCTAAATAATGGAACAATGTGACATGTTCTTAAATTATTAAGGCACTTGTGTTAGGAAAATATTATGGATGCTATTAATGTAGAACCCAAAAGGTAGTAAAAAGATAACAAAGAAATGGATGGGTATAAAATAAATGAACTACTTTCACGATCGATACCTGATCACGAATGTGTGTTCGGGCACAAAATGCCAATCTCTCGTGAATATCTACTAATATTCTTTGTAGGGTGGGACCTTAATCCTGCAAGTGAGTCACTATATCTGCTAAGTTGTTCATCTAGGACTTCAATTTTCAGAATATCAGCAAAGCTCACAGAGAGCATCGAGATTTCCTTCATGTATCAGTTTAGGTCGTAATGTATCATACAAATAAGTGCACCTGCATGTATGAGCGCAATATAAGCACAAAAAGCTCATCAAAGCCCTTGCAGAAATGAGGTATAACCGGGACAGACCATCACTTACAAAGGATCTATCAATGGAGAAAAACTGGAAGCTTCCTTTGATGAAGATTGGAAAAAAATGATCAAAGAGTTGATGCTCAAGCTGACAAACCTGATAATGATTATAATATCAGCAAATCAAGACCTTGATAATGGAAAAGATTAGGATTGTGTAGTAGCTTAGCACTTTCAGTCAGCACCTAAATCTTGTTAAACTATGTATTCTAAAAATTGGTCTACTTTTATTTAAACAAAAAATCTTGTTAATCATGACTGACATAGCCATTTTTAATCAACCATGGAGATAGGTGAAGAAGAAAATTGCTCAATCATTCTATTGGTGGGAATGATCGGTTATTAAGACATAATTAAATTAATTGAATAATTCTCGCCAGAGCAAGAATTTGGCACATAGTAGGTGTCAGTTGAATGTAATATTCGAGTCTACATAATAAACTATCTAAGTAAAGATTCATAAGTAATACACATATTTTGTTTTTCAAAACTGGAGTTGCAAATTGCAACTCAGTTGAAAATTGAGCTGCATTTGCAATTTAGTTTCGAAAAATTGAGTTGCAAGTGCAACTCAGCTTTGAAAACCGAGTTGCAATTTGCATGTATGGTTACTTCACACAAGCACAATTTCAGGTCAGATCCAATTTACATACCACAAAATTGAGTCTGCTAAGGACTTATCCTATTCGAATTTAAGAATATGATCATATGCACAATCGGTTGTAAAAGAAACATGTAGTTCATATAGTCTTGATAGTAAAATGTTGAACGTATTTCTGGAAAACAACTTTCCTTGTAAAATAGTTCAGACTCTGCCTATGATTTATTGATTTACAAGCAAATATGGTGCCCGAAATTGAATGAAATGCAAATAAATAAGAACTTTTGTAAAAATTTCATTTTCCACCGTGTGTACAGTATGTAAATATATCATTTTCCACAATTGCACAAGTTTGTAAATAGTTTAGCGTTGAATGAACTTCTATAATTTCATATATGGACAGTTCAAATCAAGTTTGTGTTTTTCTTAACAAATAACTAACCAAAGTACTTAACGAACCCATTTGTTAAACATGCATCAAAATACATAGAAATTCGAAGTTGTAACTTTTCGAGGGAAAGTGGAGAGAGAACAATAAGTTGAGTAAGGAAAACTTTTTACTTCTTCGGTATAATATAACCAGCCATCACTTAGAAGACATTCACAAGCTAAACATGGCCTGTGAAACATTCATGAATATCACAATATTTTAGTGTGCATCCACCTATTTCAGCTGCATAAATTATGATTAATTTTAGGGGTTTTGAACCAAAGGTCCCTATTCTCAAAGCTCATGCACAAAAAGCCCCTATTAATAAACTCATGTAAATTAGGTCCCTATTTTGTTATATTTTACCAAATTGACCCCTTCTAGAAAATTGATCCAGCATTGAAATCAGAAGCAAAAGTGGTATAAATTAGTCAAAAACAAAAATAGGGACCAAATTTTCATAACTTTTTTGGGAGGGACTTTTCTTCCGTCATCTTCCAATTCTAGGGACTTAACAGCCGTTCCTTGTTAATTTTATTCTCCTTTCTCATAACTAAGCAAAGTACTCTTTTTATGAATTCATAGATTAATCTGAACCAATATGTCTCTTTATTGTTTATCCTTATTTAAAAAAATTAGATCCAACATGAATTCATAGATGCAACTACAGATCAAACACCCACAAGACAAGTGTCTCTTTATTGTTTTATCCTTATTTAAAAAAATAGATCCGAAGGCACGATTTTATTTTGGTTGTTGTATGTAGGGATCTACCACAAACAGAGGGAACTCGAAGAGATGCTTCTTCAGTTGATAATATTTACTATGTATTCATGTATCCTATAAATTAAGAAGTTTGTGATAAATATATAAATTAAAATATGTTGGGTAACATACTTGATGGCAGGAGAAGTCCGCTTTGACGCGATAGTTCATATGATCAGTAACTGGGCTATTTGCATTTGGGCCATCGAGGTTTATGTGTAACTGGGCTCTGACTCCATCTACTTATTCTTTCTTCAAGTTATCACCATCTTCGCTATCTTGCCTACATGTCCCACTTTCCTGCTAGAAGATCTACTGCAGCAGCTCTTCTTCTTACTTACACATCCCACCTCAAAACTACCTCACCGTCCTTACCTCTGTATCACATATTCATGTTGAAGCAAAATATTTTCCACTTGCTAGCTTCATTCCTGCACAACAATTTTGTACAACTATATTACACATGTGAATTAAGATGCCACTCCTATATTAAAGGGAAATTGGTTCATGCCACAGGCTAATATGTGCTATATAAGCCAGCACTAATATTGAGATATTCAGTGCCTGAAATATTACATATGACACATAAAATTTTGGCAGTACTACCTCTATCACTCCAGGTGCAAAGGAAGCATACGTATTAAGATCCTAGAACCATGATGAGAATGATTATACGATAACATTTTTTGAATTAGAAGTGATAATGTATGACATGAATTAAAAATCGTAGGTGAAATATCCTTTCAAAAAGTTTATATCTAATAAGATATTCAACTCCTTAAATGTACTTTCTCAGCCTCCTCCTTTTTATGTGAATTAGATGGATAATATATTATGTGGATAAGAGGAAAGAGTATTTAGGCTGAAAGTATAATTTCTGTCATAAGCATGCACGCATCTACTTTAGTTGGGTGTTAAGTGAAAATTTATTTTCAAGGTAAATTACTACATGATTATCTTTTTTTTAATCACACTAAAAGCATAAATAGTACAAAATACTACAGGATTATGTTCCAAATAAAAGATGAGTTTAAACATTACTATGAACAGAATAAACATATTTGTATACAATATTTTGTATACAGTTTAACAGTATATTTTAAACTAACCTTCGAAAACCATGCACTTTAAGAAAACAAAATCTCATATATTTTTGTTGTAAATAATACTAGATGTAGATTTATTGAATCTTAAAAAGAGAGGAGGTGTAGGCTCGAAAATATTACATACCTTAAGATAACGCAGCAGCTCGATTAGAATAAGTATGTCTTTTTTCTTTTACTTCCCATGAAACTACTAAAGCAAATAAAAATCAACCTCCAGTTTTTCTACGTCCCTTGCTTAGCTATCATATTCACCAGTATCCATATTCTACAAAATTAATGCAAACTGTATGACATCTTAGACTACTACACATACACGTATGAGAAATTTAGACTCATGACTGCATGTACTAAGGATACCAAAACTCATTCGCCTAAAAACTTCAATTTTTCTTTACATAAATGACTGCATCGTACATGTATGACATCTGAATTCGTTTACATTTTCTTTACATAAATGAATCTCAAACTTTACTTTCCTTTCTATTAAAAGTTTTCAGGCATCAAACAGTATCATCTACACGACAGAAACGTATCTAAGAACCCAGATAGTGAACCGTGTACAATGAGACTCTACAATAGGTTCTTATTGGAAATGACACACATAAAAGAAGAGGGAAAACACAGTTTTCATCTTCATAATGTGTGTCCAGACAAATATGCCAACCCACAGGTAACACTACACTTCATAATATGTTAGTATCATTAGACTTGTACTGAATTAACTTATATTGTATTAAAATTTATTTGTATTGCACGAAATCGGGGTTATTTGGTCATGCACTGAGCCAATCATGCTTGCAGTCTCTCATCAATTTGAATTTTTTTGGTCATGCAACTGTACGAAATTGAGAAATTCGACATCCACATTTGGAAGAACCCACAAAAATTCTCAAATAAGAAGTCGGCCAAAGCAATCCCATTAAATAAACCTAATATATTGTTTCTATTGTCATGTACTCGCATAACTATTTTTGAAAGAAAGGAAGGTAAGGATATTTTTCATCAGTTTGGCGCAAAGCTAAAATGTACGCTCTGACTTAATTTACATCAAATGCCGCAAACTATTATTTTAATACCAACACGCATGTATCATTTTGATATTCATCGAAATTATAGATTTTACACTATTGTTACAAATCATTTCACAAGACCCAACGAAAAAATCATTGGCAGCAAACACGGAGTATAGCATAAGAAAAACCTAAAATTAGCAGTCAATATGAAACAATAAAGAATCGGTTTTCTTCAAACAACTTCAAGTGTCTATCAATAACCAATAATAAAATCCAAACGTAATCATGCAAATCACTTTAATAATCATTATTTAACCCTTAATCTATACATAAGAATGTAGCGTAAGAAATCTAATCGATTCCTACTCTGAATTGATTAGAAAATACAATTTAAGAGACGAAAAGCAGTTACCTAGGTTGATAAATCAGTGGACCGGAGAAGTGAGCAAAAGAAATAAGCAGCCATGTTTATTTATCTTCGTACAAAAGATCATGGCGCGGAAGAACGACAAAGGGAAAAAGATGGAGATGCGGGGTATCGATCCCCGTACCTCGTAAATACCAATCGGAAAGCAGGCTAGATGTGAGAAGAGAGCGGCATCTAGCTGAAGCTAATGGATTTTAGAGTGAACATACGTGGGAAAAGGAAAAAGAGAGAGGGAAAGCAAAAATTACCGCCAGCTTTTTATTTTTATTAATGACACCGTGACATGAGCTGTATTTTTAGTCTATATGGCTACTAAATAGTTAACAATAGCAAGATACGTTATGATGCTATCGCTGTTTGCCATTAATAGATTATTTTCTTGTAGTGTTAATTTTCAAAACACATGGATAAATTCAATATAGATAATGGTGATAATAATTTTAGTAAATAAAAAATCATCGCATAAATTACTAATCTATATGGTAGATTATTTTAGCTTGTATAATATTTCCTCACATGCAATAAACGACATATTTGTCCGAGTTAAATAATGATATCACTATACTTCTGTTATTTCTTACAACACTGTGGTCCATTTCTATTTACAACAATATATACATCTTACTTCATTTTCATACAAAATGTAAAATTTGGGTCAGCACGATGTTTATAGTGTTTGGTCCAATATTGTGCAATAATTGCCGTGTGGGTACAGAGAAAGATCGAAATGGATGTGTTAAGATCGGATGCATAGTGGAGACTCAAAAAAATTGTGTGTATGGTATGGGTAAGAGTAATGTACGCAGGCTACACATGCATGCTCAAAGAGTAGCAAGTGGGTGTAACATTATGCGACCTGAGCCAACAGTTGAAGGAAGTTGTAACAACCCGTGTATTTGGACCATTTAAATTGACAATAATCCACACATGTCAACTTAAATAATACAAAACACGAATCATTATGGGATTATAAATACATAAATGTAAATGAGAATCAATACAACATCACAGACACAAAATAGTCACAGAATAATGCAGTGGAAAATACATCGTCATAATAGCAGTTCATGAAGCTACTACAGAAAGTACAACAATGTCTCAACATAAAGAGAGAGGGAGGAAATACATAAATGTCCAACAAACTAATACATCAATACTGGAAAGTACATCAATACTGAAATGGAAGATAAGCTGATATGGATAAATGCTAAGTCTTCAGCATCTTCAACCAACCTTGATCAGCCAACTGGATAGCTTCAGACTAACCCGAGCATATACAAAAGAAACACTCGAGTCAGGACTCAAAATCTTATACAAGATAATCAAGTGCAAGGAATAAAGTCCATAACTCAAAGATGAATAAAATAAACATCTCTAAGGATCCGATAAACTATCTATATGTACAATAGAATACGATATGTAGATAATGTCTAATCAGTAAAGTACGATATTAAAATAGCACTAAGGCGTTACCATAATCCCCCTTAACGCATTCTATAATGCCATAGTCTATACAGCACCGTAAACCCCACCGTAAACTAGCGGTTATCAGAGGGTACCCCATAGATATAACACAAAACAAATCGTAGTGGTCGCGAATAGGATAATCAGTATGACAAGGTACATGAGGCGATACCAACTAGGATACTAGTAGATGCGTGATCCAGACTGATGTTGAGCATAGCAGCTACTACCTCAACACCGCGAAACAACACTCCCAAATCAAAGGGTGCACCCAAATCGAATCTCATAAGAATTAGATAAAGTATCGAAGAAGTGTGTCCGCTAGAGATGGCGAACCTCAATGGCCCGGCGCGGCTCCTGTTTTAGTCATGTCAGGGGTCATCCAAAATCGTTCTCTTTCTTCAGTCAACGCGTTCATCAAAACCATCCACTTCGTTCTGGATCAACACTCCACCTATATTAGTTATTAAAGTGGTTTTCGGTATCGACAGAGAGTATGTCCATATCCGATCCCGGTCTCTTTAATAACTACGGATTAATTACACCGATGGTCATTTAGTATTTAACGTTTAAACGAATCAAAGTCCAAAAGTCAAGTTGCAAATTTGACATTCAAAATTTGACATTTCACAATTCAATTTTTTTCAAATATTTTAAACCATATTTACAAATGAAATTTTAGTTCAACTATTTGAATTAACAAATAGATTCAAGTATTCGAGTTCAATTTAATAAGATTCAATTTCACTTGTTAAATTTGTTCATATTCAATGGATTTAAATTTAATGCTCCGTTAAATTTAAATTCATTAAACAAAGTTTCGATTAAATTTACATTCGTAGTTACATTCACCATTCCGTTTAATATAGTATAAATTCGGTTAAGTCAATTTCATTAAAGAAATCTCATTTTATTTACTCAATTCCATGATTTACATAGCCTAAGTTAATTCCTTAACGAGTTTCAAACAGTTTAATCCCAAACCAAGTTATAAAATCAAAGTTAAACCAATTCATTAAATTTAAAATCATTTTAAAATTAAACCCAAATTAAATCCACTACTATACTTAGTTTAAATTACACTTAAGTCAAAATTCCGTTTAATCTTATATTAAATTTCATTATCAAGTTTCAAATCTATTTACTTTAAAATCAAGTCTATAAATCTTACCCTACCGAATTCAATAATCATTCGAAATTATTAATCTTAAATTATTACTTGTCAAATTCTCATTTCGATTATTCAACTTACTTAACTTAAATTTTCTTAAATCAAATTACAATTTCTCAAATTAAATTCATCATTTCCTTTTATTTAAATTAAATAGATTCATAAATCCGTTACAATTGAATCCATTGATTCATTTCAATTAATCAATTAATTTATTTCAATTAAATCAATTAAGTTCGCTAATTAATTTTAAAACAATTGGTTAGGTTCATTTCTACATTTCAAATAGATTTCAATTACAAAATAACTTTTGTTGACCAAACGGGTTTCTTATTTTAATTATCTATCCTAGGCCAAGTTATTTAATCGGGTATATATCATTTCAACCCAATTCATATAAACCATTCAGGTCTATCATTTCAACCCATAACGATTTATCCTTATTCTAATGTCCGTTCGAGTATGTATCATTTCAACCCATAGTGATTCTAAACTAACAAACAACTTGCAATTCAATTAAAATATAAATTCAAATAAACACAAATACTTGCATGGCATTTTACTATCGTTTCATATAAATCAATGGTTATTTCTATTTAACTATCATATATTAAATCCAAATTATTCCGTGAATAAAAACATCGTTATTTCATGTGATACAATTATTAGTTTAATCCTAACATCAACCGTTTAATTAATTTGGTGTCACAACTATCTAGATCACATATAACATCATGTCAAATTTTAAATCATATTAAATCAAAACTAAACAATACATGGTGTACATTATCCATTCAACACTAACAATATTAAATTCTAACTTGCATAGCAATTAACCGATTATTTCAACAAATTTTAACATCACAATTCAACATCCAATTTTAATATTAACAACAATTATAACTTGATTATCATGGCATAATAGATTGAGTCGTGAATAAAATATTCACCTTGCGTGGATAGCGATTGGACGACGAAGCACGAAGATGGATAGATAAAATAGACACTAACAAGCACGACGTGAAACGAACACAAACTGCAATCAACAAATAACTAATCAACAATTTGTTTATTGCAATATATATCGATTGAATATATATAAACCATACCAAACAACGAAGCAAGATAGATTCGACAAGCGGGATGGAAATAGCTTATGCTTCCGAATCAATAGCAGGAGCTGGAATAAAACACATAGCAACAGACTGTATGTGAGCAACCATAAATTTCAAATTATATACTGTTATAAACATAAACTCCAGACTGTATGTGAACTACACAAACAGAAACTCCAGGGTTTCGGATCTGGTACGTAGGAGGCTTCGGTCGTGGTCAGGCAGTGGCAAGGGGAGATTGATGTGGGACGATGGTCCGTTGGTTGATTAGGGGTTCGGGTTCAATGTTTGAGGAGGCTGGGTCAACGTGGAGAGCAGAAGTGGTCATCGGCGTTGGGCAGTGGCGTCGGAGGGGAGGTCTGGTCATGTGCTGATGGGTTTCGGGTTTGAGAAATTCGCTCTAGCCATGGCGAGGTGGAAGCAATGGTACGGCGGCGACGGCGACGTGAGTCTGGGAAGGCGCGGCGATGGGTGAGGCTTGCTGAGTTGAAGGGGAGCAGTTCCCCAGAGGCACGGTGGTGGGTGGGCTGCTGAGGCCGTGGCTTCAGCTGGGATCTGGGTCGTTGGGCGGAGCCTGGGCGTGGCAAATCGTCGGAGGGGGTCAGTTTGCCAGAGGCGCGGTGGTGGGTGGGAAGCGGTGACAAGCAGGGAGGCGGGCAGGCGAGGGCGATGTTCGGGTTGATGGGTTTGGTGGGCTGCGGTGGACGTGGGCAGGGGAGTTTCATTAACTGGAGAGGAGACAAAATAATAAAGAAAATTAGGAAGAGGAGGAAGAAAAATAAGCTACGTACCAAGAGTAGTTTAGAGATTTCAAACGAATGAAATATGAATTGAACCCAGTATATACTAAATAGTGAAGAAAATCAAAAGTCTCCAATTGATTGCCTCGGTACTCAAAGAAACTGTTGGGTTTCCTAGGGTAATTATTGACCAGAAGATGCTTCGAATTCCACCCAGTGCAGCCCAATAGACACTGGTTTTAATAGTGTAACGGACAGGTTTAAAACCTGTTAAATAATTGTAACTTGCAACGCCGAACTTCGATTGACGCAAATAAATATACCGTTTTGATCAGCGCGATGGGGCGAACACAACGGTATGAAGATATTGATGATTTGACACTGTTTGCGAAGTTGTTAATTACAACTCAAACCATTCGCTCGTGTGAACAATTTAACTAGCAATTAAAAGTGGAATTTGACGAAATGAATTGCGCCGACATGATCAGAATATTTTTCTTATGCAATATTGTGAAAAATATTTGGAATCGGACAATGGAAAATTTACACTTAGAATTTAAACTAATATGTAAATGAGACGAACGAAAATAACTTCAATATTTTTCAACGAAATTTGGCGTATGCCTATGTCTATCTAGATGCATTCCAAATGTGAAGTTTGAATAGCAACGGAAGTTGTTTGTGAAAATTCAAATTTCTACACTAAATAAACGATTTTAAAATTTTAAACCGGGTCTGAATTTCAGGGTCGTTACATTCTCCCCCACTCAAAACTTTTCGTCCTCGAAAAGGAACAAGGTAAAGAGTGGAAGAACAGATATAAGAGATACGATAGATATAGAATAGATTATCGAATAAAATATAGAATATAGAATAGAGTTTACCTTCCATGAACAATTCTGGATTAGAATCCCGAATATTCTCTCAGTTTCCCAAGTACAATCACGATCATCGGGACTCCATTGGACTTTGACTAGGCTAACAGATTTCCTTCTAAGCTGCTTCATATCCCTATCAACAATACGAAGTGGTCTCCTTTCTATAGTCAAATTCGGCTCGATATCTACTTCATCTAACTAAGCAATAGGAATGGTCATGGATGGGTCATGCACGACTTTCCGAAGATGTGAAACATGGAACACGTTGTGACACCCTCAAATTTCTCGGGTGTTTGCACAAAAAATGGGCAAACACCTCCAAGTCGTATGATTTAGTTGATTTTATGTTGTTTTTAGTGATCTGGATGATTTACGCAAATATGTAAAGAGTAGGGACTAAACTGTAAAAGACACACAGATTTATAGTGGTTCAGCCGGAATGTGCCTACGTCCACTTTATATATTATTTCTCCTTTCTTGTTCAGATTACAAGTACAAAGCTTCGATACAAGTATATGAAAGTTGTTTGAAAGTTCTATCCGTGCTTGAGCTCTTAAACTTGTCCCCCATTATCGTACCCCTACCCCTCTATTTATAGAGTGAGGTTGGGGGTAGGGGTCTTGGATGTATATAGCTGCTGGTGGGCCTGGACTGGTGCAATTTGGCCTGGCAAAAGTTGGTCCGGAATGCCTTGATCCGGTGGAACTTGGTCCGGTGGTGAGTGAGATTGGTTTTGGTTCGGTACTGCTATTTTGGAGTTGGTTCGGCTATGTAGGTGGAGTGGAGTTGGTTCGGCTATGCAGGGAAGTGGAGTTGGTTCGGCTATGCAGGGAAGTGGAGTTGGTTCGGCTATGCAGGGAAGCAGAGTTGGTTTGGTGGTGGCTTCCCTCATCTTGGTTCGGTAATGCCGGTCTAGCGAAAATACGCCCAACACTTGCCCCCCAAAGCGGGGCATATGCCTGCACATGCCGCGCTTTGTTTTAGCTTGGACATCCTCATCCGGTCCTGTGTGCCGAACCAGTTGGTCCGGTCGTTCCTATTTGCCTATAAGTATGGGTATTATGCTCTCGTTATTCCCTACCAAGTGAGATAGCCGAATCAGATTTGCCGGATCAAGCTTGACTACCGAATCAGGTGATTACCGAATGACTTTCGTGTTTCAAACTACCGAACGAACTTGTGGAGTTCAAGTGCCGAATGAATCTTCGTGCCTTGAACTACCGAATGGGCTTGAGTGCCGAATGAAACTTGAACCTTGTCATACCCGAATGAGTTTATGTGTTTATAAGTGAAACTCTAGACAACATACACTCGTTCGTTTATATCTCTACATCCTTATTCTAATAATGTTTTTTCTCGTGTTGTAGATAATGTCTCATAAAGTTGAAACTCGCTCTGACAAGAAGAAGTCCAAGGACCGAGGAGAGCCTTCCGTAGTGCCCCCGGTTCAGGCAGCACCAGAACGACAGGGACCAACTCCGAGATCGCTAGTTGACGGGTACGGTCCTCAAGAGCTTCTGATCTCACCGCCCGATTGCTTTCCTAGCTCCCTCAAAGATGAGCAGCTTGACGTTATTTCTCGCTCTTTCGGGATTGACAGGGCGCGTATGCTGTTGCCGGGGGAAGGAGTGATGCCATATAATCCCCCCGAAGGATATTTTGCTCATAGTAGGTACCATTGTATGTGTGGGGCCATTCCCCCGATCAATGCCTGGATAGTCAGCTTCATCACCTACTTGAAGGTGGCTCCATTCCAGCTTCAGCCTAATTCCTACGCCATCCTGGTGAGCCTGTTTGTTATCTTCCAGAGGAGATACGGGCGTCCTCCTTCCAATCGGGAAATCCGGTATCTGTACAACATGAGAGGCTACAAGAAGGGGTCTCCGTATATTAGCTTGGAGTCGGCTGTGTCCTTCAAGCCAGTCCTGGATTTATATTCGAAGTTCAACATGTTCAAAAAGGAATGGTTTTTCATCAAGGATGGCTCTGTTTCCATCCGTCGCTTCACCTCTGGCTGTAAGTTGAAGCTTATTTATGATTTCCGTTCTGACTGCAATGCTTCTTCTTATGTGCTTTTATTTCTTGCTAGCGACAGGTGGCTTTGCGGTCGTGGAGAACGATCGCCTGGTTCAGATGGCTGTGGAAATAGAAGCCATTACAGGAAGGGATAGGTTGGCTTCTTACTTGATCAGGAACGCTACACTTCTAGGGCACAACCTTATTCTACCACATCAGTCCGTGGTCAAGCAGAGAGACACGGCGGAGGAGAGGGCTGCCAATGCTAAAGGAGGGGCTACGGCGAAGAGCAGCAAAAGGAGGCCCTTCTCGACACATCCAGTTGCCGGGGGAAAGAGACTCAAGAAGTCCGATGGACCCTCCCCCAGTACATGTCCAGATGTTCCGGAGGAGGAAAATGTGGAGGAGGAAAGAGGCGGGGATGAAGGCGGTGAGGCGGAGAGCGGAAGTGGTAAAGAAGGTGATGGTGATCGTCACGGCGATGATGGTGGCGAAGGACAGGGCGGTGATGGCACCGGGGCTTTGCCTCCTGGGCAGGCAGGCGTGATTCAAGAGTGGACAGATGACGCTCTCCGCCAAGCCTTCGAAGAGTTGGAGGAAGGACCAGCCTTATTGGAGAAGCCCAAGAAAGCTGGTAAGGCCAGGACTGGCGCTGATTTATCTTCCGGGAGTGCTTCTACTGAGGCAACTTCTGCGATTCAAGGTGAATTTCTCTTTATTCTTTTTAATTCTTGAATGATGGCTCAATGCATGCTGGTGACACTTGGTTTTCATTCCAGGAGCGGGCAAAACGGCCAAGACCTCAGATCTTCGGCACAGGCTTGAACAATACAGACTTCTCAAAGCTTCTGCCGAACCGAAGCCTCCTACTAACCGCCCTGGAGACGTAGTCGGCTATCGTCCTCTTCTTGGAGTTATTGAAGAAGATATAAAAAAGAGGAAGAGGAGTCGATCTTCGTTTGAATCTCCTCCTGGCCATCTGGCCCCACTCCAGCCTATTCACGATGTTACGGAGGAGGATACTGAGTTTATGCCTTCCCCACATTCGTCTGAGAATCCAACTGTCACCCCGATAGATCACCCTGGCTTGGTTCGTAATCCGTTTGCGGGTTATCCAGACCTGGACCCGGCCTCTTATGACATCTCCTTCGATGAGGCTACTGGTGAGATCCTTCTCCCTCGCAATCCTATGGTACGGGTGCTTGACAAAGCTAAGTCCCTGGACCTTGATTTGCTTACCACCCGGGTTGTAACTCTGGGGGATGAAGCTAAGGCGAACATCGACCGGGTTGCCGAGGAGACCAGGAAATTGATGGGGCATCACGCCCGACTAGTCAAGGCCGGGGAGGAAATTGGGAGTGCCAACATTCGGCTACGGTTAATGGTTTCCGACCAGGCTAAGCAACTTGCCGATCAAGCCATTCAAAATTTTAAGCATGAGGCCGCATCCAGGCAACTGAAGAAGACTATGGAAGAGGCCAGCAGGGCAGAGTTGCGAAAAATGGAGGCCGCCTGCAAGGAGCGGATTGACATGGCCATTGCGACGGTGGATGAGGTTCGACAAGCGGACCTCGAGCGGGTACAGGAATTATCGGGGAGACTTGAGGCCGCGGAGCTTGCTCAGTCCAGGTTGAAGGAGGAGATGGAGGCGATGAGGATATCCCTTCAGGCTGACCGCTCACGATACCGATCGAAGAGGGATGCTGCCGTTGCAAAGCTGCGTGCTTCTAAGGCCCGAATGAGGGAGCTTGAGGAAAACGAGGGGATGATGGATGAGATGCTCCAGGATATGTATTTGCGCACTTGGAAACAGGGTAACTTATCCTGGATGGATGATTACCCCCGAGTAATGGCCAGGATTTATCTCCGGGCTCTGGAGGAGGCTAGGGCTGATGCGGATAAAGAGGGTGGCACGGTCTTCAGAATGGATGTGGTCACTGCCCAATTTACCAAGGAGGAGAAGGTGGCGGTGAAGGAGGGTATGCGGCTGCTTGCTGCTGAGGAGGTAGGTGTGCAAGTAGTGGACGATGATCAGGATGGTCAGGAAGCAGGCGCTGGTAAGTCTTCCCTTCTAGTCTTTCCGTTAACTTGGTTGCTTATCACTAATGAATTCTTTCTTTGACCGGACAGGTGGGCAACAGGACAAGGGTAAAGCTCCGATGCAGCCGACTCCTTGACTTGACCTGGATATCTTTTTGTTGACTTGACATTGTTGTATATGTTAGTCTCAAAATAGTAACGTAACTTTTTGGTTGTAATTATGTTACTTGTAATAAACAACATTATTCTTGACGTGTAATTTTTTAACTTAAGCTGATTCTGTCGTGTTTGAACGCTTTCGTTATTTTTGATGTGTTCCATAAGAAGTATAGCTGTGCATATGCATGTGATTCTATCGGGTTTGATGTCAAGTTCTTGCTTAAAACGCAATTTCATATCTTGCAATGTTAATGTGATGTGTGAATAAATTATAGCTACGTATTTATACACGAAGAAGGAAGTACCGTCCTTCGTGTTTTAGTTGTAGATGGCAGCACTGAATGTCTTGTGTGACCGAGTATGGAATGCAGCTGAGTGTCCAGTTGTGAGCTCCTATTCCCATTAGCGAGTGTCTCCTATTCTGTGTCCTGTACTTTAGGGATCGTTATAGAGGATAGGAGGAAAGTTCTTTAAATAAAATTGACATATGAGAAACAGTAAAACTTCCAATCACGGAAGGCCTTCGATGTGCTTAAGTTCGTGGCAAATGGGTTTTGTAGTCACTTTCCCTAGCTGTGGGTCTTGGAGACATTTGTCACTCATCTTACGCCTCCGCGGGGAGTTTATCTTTTTTACCACAGCCGTACTTAAGACACATCGGAGCCAAGATCGCGCACAGTAACTACCCGGGCCATTATGGCCCATAATCGTGGGTATTATTCGATTTACCGTGGCCGGCTAGCGTGGGTGCCGATCGTCAACCGTGAACTACCCCTGGCTGGCCACACCTTATGTTGGGGCTTAAAGTAGGTTCACGGCTGCCGGCGAGCCGAACGCCGTAATGAGCTGCCTCGGCTATAGTCGGCCTTCTCGGTGGCTTATAATCGGCTCATTATAGTTGGCTTTAAGGGCCGTCGCGAGCAATGAGTTAACCCGCAACAGAGGGATGCCGGAGGAAAAGTGTCTCATCGGCGAGGGCATAGATTCGCTTAGTACCTGTTAGGTCTTATCCAGGTGAGGTTGCGCCGTGATGTGTCTTGAATGGGGATGTCATTACATAGGATATTTTTCAACAGAAAAGGATAAAGTTAACAAGAAGCCAAGATATAAAGGAACAAGTTAAAAAGAGACAAGTTTTTTAAAGTGGTTCGGCACAAAAATGCCTACGTCCACTGATTCTCTTTGTTAATTCACTTCATATGGGCAGTACAAGTTAAGAAAAGTATCGACGAAGGTGTAGGATGTTCCATGCCCTCTGGAACACCTCCCCGTCCACTGCTGACAAAATATAAGCTCCATTGTGGAGATCTTTATGAATTACATATGGTCCGTCCCAGATTGGATCTAGCGCTCCGGGGCGCGGGAAGATTCGCTTGAGGACAAGATCTACTTTTTGTAAGCTACGATGCTTGACTTTGGAGTTGTATTGCGTTGCCACTTTTTGTTTGTGAGCTGCTGCTTTGAGGGCTGCATCATTTCTTCTTTCCTCAATTAGATCCAAAGACATGTGGAGGAGCTCTTCGTTCTCTTCTGGGTTATAGTGGATCCTATGGTGGGAAGGCATTATAGTTTCAACTGGGAGCATAGCCTCTGATTCGTATGCCAAAGAGAAAGGAGTATGTCCCGTTGTTCTGAAAAATGTGCGATAGGCCCACAGTGCCGTAGGGAGTTCATCCACCCAAGCGCCTTTTGACTTTTCGAGTTTCTTTTTGATTAGAGTTTTGAGAATTTTGTTGACGGCTTCGACTTGTCCGTTTGCCTGGGGATAAGCTACGGATGAGAAGCTTTTGTGAATTTTGTGCTCTTGGCACCAGTTGGCGAACTCCTCGCTGTCAAACTGAAGTCCATTGTCCGATATGAGTTTCAAACAGTTTAATCCCAAACCAAGTTATAAAATCAAAGTTAAACCAATTCATTAAATTTAAAATCATTTTAAAATTAATCCCAAATTAAATCCACTACTATACTTAGTTTAAATTACACTTAAGTCAAAATTCCGTTTAATCTTATATTAAATTTCATTATCAAGTTTCAAATCTATTTACTTTAAAATCAAGTCTATAAATCTTACCCTACCGAATTCAATAATCATTCGAAATTATTAATCTTAAATTATTACTTGTCAAATTCTCATTCCGATTATTCAACTTACTTAACTTAAATTTTCTTAAATCAAATTACAATTTCTCAAATTAATTTCATCATTTCATTTTATTTAAATTAAATAGATTCATAAATCCGTTACAATTGAATCCATTGATTCATTTCAATTAATCAATTAATTTATTTCAATTAAATCAATTAAGTTCGCTAATTAACTTTAAAACAATTGGTTTGGTTCATTTCTACATTTCAAATAGATTTCAATTACAAAATAATTTTTGTTGACCAAACGGGATTCTTATTTTAATTATCTATCCTAGGCCAAGTTATTTAATCGGGTATATACCATTTCAACCCAATTCATATAAACCGTTCAGGTCTATCATTTCAACCCATAACGATTTATCCTTATTCTAATGTCCGTTCGAGTATGTATCATTTCAACCCATAGTGATTCTAAACTAACAAACAACTTGCAATTCAATTAAAATATAAATTCAAATAAACACAAATACTTGCATGGCATTTTACTATCGTTTCATATAAATCAATGGTTATTTCTATTTAACTATCATATATTAAATCCAAATTATTCCGTGAATAAAAACATCGTTATTTCATGTGATACAATTATTAGTTTAATCCTAACATCAACCGTTTAATTAATTTGGTGTCACAACTATCTAGATCACATATAACATCATGTCAAATTTTAAATCATATTAAATCAAAACTAAACAATACATGGTGTACATTATCCATTCAACACTAACAATATTAAATTCTAACTTGCATAGCAATTAACCGATTATTTCAACAAATTTTAACATCACAATTCAACATCCAATTTTAATATTAGCAACAATTATAACTTGATTATCATGGCATAATAGATTGAGTCGTGAATAAAATATTCACCTTGCGTGGTTAGCGATTGGACGACGAAGCATGAAGATGGATAGATAAGATAGACACTAATAAGCACGACGCGAAACGAACACAAACTGCAATCAACAAATAACTAATCAACAATTTGTTTATTGCAATATATATCGATTGAATATATATAAACCATACCAAACAACGAAGCAAGATAGATTCGACAAGCGGGATGGAAATAGCTTATGCTTCCGGATCAATAGCAGGAGCTGGAATAAAACACATAGCAACAGACTGTATGTGTAACGACCCGTAAATTTCAACTGTTTTAATAACGTAATTAGTTGAAATTTTGTGAAATTTTAAACGATAAAATTTTAAAATAAAAATTTAATATTTGGAATATGTCTAGTTAAACATAGCAACTGGTAAATTTTCGTCCGAAAATACGAAAGTTTATTTCGCGCGTAAATTCACTTCAATTCAATCAGTTAAAAAAGCGTTGAAAATAAAATGTTTCCGAAACCTAAATATTTTTACATAGAAAAATTCTAAATCATCTTCTGAGCAAGATTTCAGTTTGTCGTTTTTCCAAATTCGGACATCTTTGGCTCCGTCGTTCTTATTTTCTGCAAAATAACAGTATTCTGGTATCGATATCGATTTTTATCGGATGATCGTACCACTGATTTCTATATACCGTTTTGATCGTCTCGTCGTGCCGATCTCTACGGTATAATCGATTGTCAAATTCGGAGTTCCGTTGTACGTTGCACTTTACGTAACGCTTACCGTATCGGTACCGGTTTGTGACGTTTGGTTTTTGTGCCTTTTGATTTTCCTTTTGTGACCATTCATCTATCTGTCTATTGAATCCAGTTAGCCTCTTGCTTTAAATATTTCTCCTTAATTCATGCTGACTTCCCGATTCCTACCGGTTGTCATTAATAAATATTGGAAAACAAACCGTTCACTTCATACTTTCCCAATGCTTCATTTTCCAATACGTTGATCCATTTACCTCATTCTTCTAAAACTCTTCTATTCCTTTCCTCATGAAAAATAAACTTCCCTGATCATTTTCTTTCGGCTGCAAGAAAAAAGGGGGAAGCTACTCCACTGCAAGCCAGGTTCGGCCTCACGCGACCGCCTCTCTCTCCCACTTCATTCCCTCTTTTTCTCGGGCACACCGAAACCCGACGCAGCTACCCATTGCCACCACGACCTAATCCGTTTCCACCCGCCTCCACTCTCCCATCGGCCTCCTCCCTCAACATCTAGGACTGTCGCCAAAGCAACCTACAGCTCCACCTTTTCCTCTTGCCACCTTTTTACAAACTGCAATCGCATTCATCCGACCTACCACGATTCTTCCCCTCCATCTTTTCCTGCCTCGTCGCCTGAACCCGCCATCAACATTTTTCCGACTGCCAAGCCTCCCCTTGTCACTCATTCCGCCACGCAGCAACCCACCACCAAGCGAGCCGAGCACCAGTTGCCGACCATCTCCCTAAGCACGCGGATCCACTTCCTCCAAACCCGCTTGCATTGAGACCGCCGTCCACCCAAGCCTGATACACCGAGCTTCCACCTTTGGACAACAGCCGCACCCATGTCCTTCTCCTCTCATCGACCACTTCCATAATCATCGGCCCAGATCCTCCTCTGGCCTACGCCCAAAGCGGCTTCTTCTCTGTCGTAGTCGCTTGCTTCTCTTTTGTGCGTTATATGGGTGAGTTTATTTTTGGCAATGTTTACAAATCATGGTTCTAGTTCACGTAATGTTGAAATGTATGAATTTATATGTCTGCATGAAGGCCATGTTATATTTATGGTTCGCATAAGTCACCGTCTATATATATACTAGTTTATATATAGTGTTCACTTATCTCTATTCAATGGCAACTGGTTTCGTGTTTATATTTTATGTATAGTTCATTTTATTATAAAGTATACAATCATTTGCATCTATTAATGAGTACAATGTTTTGGATTATAAATTTTTATTTAGTATGTACATATATTGGTTACGGGGTATACAAATCCTGATTAAGTAAGTTGTAAGGGGTTTTCAAAAAAAAATAAAATAATAATAATAATAATAATAATATTGTTTTCAATATAATATATCTGTTAGTCTGTTGTTACACGTAAGGTGTTTATATATTTTGTTCAAAGAGATTTCATATATTACTGTATGTATGGTTACATTTGTAATATAAAACTTTTTTAAAATATGTTTTTCAGTTTTATATATAGGCCGGTCGGTCTCCTTATTTTCATCATTCGTTGTTCCTTTTGTTCTTGGGATAAATGTTCATTTCGTCTTGGTCGTAGTTTATGCGGTGAAGAAATATATAGTATGCATTGTAAAATATATGCTGTGGTTATAAGAGTCTGCATGTGGTTATAAGTGTCTGCATATGACATGTTTTAAAACTATGTGTATAGTTGCATGCTTATTGCGTGTTCTAAAAAAAAATTTGTTTGTTGATTAGTTCAGATGAATATAGAATCAAACCGCTATATATATTAATACACTATAGTTACATGAGTCAATGTATGTATGTTATTATATTTAGCGTACGCATGTTTGATGTCTTATTTTATACAATGGTAAATTTGATATACTATTAAAATATTTATGGCGTACCATGGATTTTTGTTTATACGGTAGTTATGTATTTATGTTTTGTTTTAAATTATATATATTAAAATTTAATTTGAGTTCAGAATAGGATTTTGATATATAATAGTTATGTACATAGTATGCGCATATAGACATAAATTCACTCATATCGTTTATCTTCAACGGTCCAGCTCGAACTCTACTTCGTTCAATTCTTGCCGATCCTTCTTTGCTGTGAAATTCATGCTTGGATTCGTAACTCAATTCAGTGCCATCTCTCTCTAGCCTCGGAAGGTGAGCACTCACTCACGATTAACGTTCTTTTATTTATTAGATTTGATTTCAATTGAAACGACAATTGAAATATGCAACTGTTAGTTAATTACACTGTTATATATGCTATTACCTGTATCAGTTCACCTGTGACATCTGACACCATTATCTGTTAATTATTTATGCGATGATAATACAGTTTGGCTGATAATTGATTGATTGTTGATGTTTATATTGGATGCTAAATTGTTGATAAACAGTATGAAATTGAACTTGATATAGGATAATTAAATGTTAAATTTGATTAACTGACATTTGTATAGTATGACCCCTTTAAATGTTAAATAAATTGACACGTAGAATAGTGTTAACTATACCTTGAACCATTGAACGTATATTGGATTAATTGTTGTAGTATAAAATTGAAATTGAATGACAAGTGAAGAACCGTATAAATATTAGTGTAATAATCTTTAATCTACATGAAATGATAGTGTAGATTCTAGAAATAATTATATTAATTCGCACAAACAACAATGCGAATTAATACGGTTGTTTCGGGATTATTTGAATTGATTATTGGATTGATATTGATTATTGTTATTGCTTGTTTATTTACTTTGACACCATCCCTGTTATCACTGCAAGTTCCCTTTACTATGCTTTGATTTTGGAATTGAATTGGAATCGGGTTGAAATGATAAATACCCAAATTGAACTTTGACCTTGGATATAGAAAATTAAATAAAACCCGATTGGTCAATATTTTGATTTAAAAATGAAATAAGGATTTTATTTGAATGAATACTATGGTTTTGAAATGAAGTTGAAATCTGAATTTTAATGAAAGGAAATTGTAATATTTAATAAATCTGAAACAAAATATTTACAATATAATCGATGAAAGAATGTTGTTAATTTGAGAAATAATTGTAATTGAGTTTGAAATTGTTAAACTTGGAAATGATTTAATAGTTAAGTGAAATTATAATTAAGTTTGAAATTATTAAACTTTGAAATTATTTAATAATTAAGTTTTGAATTATTTAATAATTAAATAAGATTGAATTTTTAATGATTAAATTGAATTGAATTCTTTAATAAGTAAAAATTGGACTTTTGAATAAGTGAATTTATTTCGTAAATAATTGAAATTGAGTTTTCTTTATTAATTAAGTTGGAAAATCATTTAAGTAAATAAATAAGTGAAATGGAATTTCTTTAACAAGAAATAAAATGTGATTTATTGAAATTAATGTAAGACTTGAAATTTAAAGAATTTGATTGATGAATTTAATTAAATTCAAATTGTAAGTTTTAATATAATGAAGTTGAATTTAAATAATGGATTTAATGAATTGGAAATTTAATAGAAATTGTTTTGAATGGGAAATTTACTTAATGAATATTGAATGAAATCGATAGATGAATTTAAATTGATTTGAATGTTAAATTAAATTAATTTAAATGATTTTGAAATGAAACCGATAAACTAACTTGAATCAAAATTTGAATTGAAATTGAATTATAAGATTTTGAAATGATAATTTGGAAGTTTTGAAACGTAAATTGTGGAAATTGATTTAGAAAGACAAATGAAATGTTAGTTTACGAATTCTATTTGAAATTGTAATTGATTTGATTTTTGAAATATATAAACGACCAATCGGTGTAATAATTACGAAAGTTATTAAAGAGACCGGAATTCGGTTATGGATATACTCTCTATCTAAACCGAAAACCACTTTAATAACTATACGCGGAGTGATGATCCAGAATGAAGTGGTTGGATTGGCGAACGTTGATGATTGAAGAAAGAGAACGATGATGGATAGCCTTGACACTTGTGTCAAATTGGAAATGACTAAAACAGGAGCTGTGCCGGGCCAATGGAGGATTGATACCTCAAGTGGACACACTTCTTCGAACTACTTATACTTGTTGTCGATTGGTGCACCCTTGATTTTGGGAGTGTGTTTCACGGTGTTGCGGGCGCTGCGGCGTTGCGTTCTCACCAGCCCGGATCAGGCGAACGGTAGTATCACTACCTTGGGTATAGCCTCATGTGCCTTGTCATACTTGTATTCCATTTATGCGCGACCACTACGAATCTGTTTTGTACCTTGAGTATATGGATTGCCCTCTGGTGACTTCCGGTTTTGGGGAAACTACGGTCTTGTATATGCTTGTGGGAATAAAAATGTGTTAAGGGTGGAATGGGCCATGACTTAACGCTATTTTGATATCTTTATATTACTGATAGACATTATCTACTTAGCGTACATTACTACCTAGTAGATAGTTTGACGGATCCTTAAAGGATGGTTATTCCAAACATCCTTTGAGTTACTTGTATTTCAATTGCTATTTCACTTGAGTTGAATTTATTAATATAAGAATGTTAATCCTGACTCGAGTGTCTTGTGTTTTTGCTTTACGCTCGGGTCAGACTGAGTGGTTCAGCTTTCGAGACTCACCTTTGGAGTTGGAGCTTCGCTTGGAGATCCAGCTATCTATCCAGCTTTCAGATATTCGATGATTCCAGTGATGTATTCTGATTTGTATCGGTTACTCTTCCGTTGTATCTGGTTTAACTCTGATGTATCGTATTACTCTTCTGTTGTAAACTCTGATGTATGTTATATATTTATATAGTAGCTTCATGAACTACTATCTCTTTTATTTCCGCTGCAAATTGTTACTCTGTGTCTGTGATCTGTGATTATTTATTTACTGTATATGTTCAGTTTTGCCAATTTAAATTAACAACGCGGTATTTTGAGCAATTCAACTCCGGCATGAGTGTCTACCTATACACTTATAATGGATGCGAATGGTCCAAAATTCTGGGTCGTTACAGTTGGTATCAGAGCTTTGGTAGCTCTAGGCAAAACTTAACATATAGGGTAAATGTATTTCCAGAATCACTCTCATTCGAGTTTCAATCTCTTCCTTTGATTCAATTCCTTTGAAATTTTGGAACGTTCCCCTCGGTTCCGAAATTCATTCGTGTCCTTCACTATTCGTCTTCTTTCAATTCATGGAGCACCCCATAACTCCATCTTGAATGATATCTAAAATAGATCGGCGGTCTCGCAAATCTTCGAATGATTCGTAAAGGAGCGAAACTCCTTTACAATAGGCATTGATTTATCGGAGATTTCTGTATCCTCGGTTTACGATGCTATCTATCTCCTGCTATATCTGAATTTTATTTCTTGAGATCGAATGTCGATTTACCTCGGAATTCAGCATCGATCTTATTCTTGAAGTTACGGACGACCCGGTTAAGGTTGTCCGTGAATTAAATAAACTCATCCATCTCCCGATTGTGGTAATTGAATTATCTCATCTTCTGTTTCAAACCTATCTTCGAATCGACATTCTCTTGATTTGAGTCTATCAAAAAATTTTGAATCTCTATCCTTGCTTTGAAATCCATTTTTGTATCTTTAAGTGAGGAAGTGTATTGTAAATTAATTTTAAAATGTTTTTATATGCTGTGTTGTTTGAATTGCTGATGTTGATTTGGGTTTTCGATCGATTCGTCTGATCAACGCTATCGATAGGATTTCCAAAACACTTGAGTAGAGCAAACTGACACAATATTGTTTTCAAATTTATTTGATTATATTGTGAAAATATAAGTAAAAATTTTCTGGAATTTAATAGATAAATTAAATTGTTGTTTGAAATGATAATATTTGATTATCATTTATTGTTCTAAATAAATTTATAAATATGGTTTATAAATTGATTTGGAATTTGAAATGAACTTAATTCAGAAATTTGAGAATTTAATTTCCGGTGATTTCGAACTTTGTTTCTAAAATTTTGAAGTATATAGTATTAAAAGTATTTTCGAATAGAAATCGTTCTAAAGAATTTTAAAATGTTGAAATCGGTACTCTTCTCTTTGTCGCTGGAAAATTATTTCGGTGATGGCGGCCGCATCATCGACATTCATTTTCGAGTTTCGAGGTGGAGATACTATTCTGTAGCTTTGCTACGGTTTGTTTTGAAAAATATTTTGATTTAAATTTCTTTAGTATAAATTGATTTATATATATAGGTATCTTATTTTAAAATTTAATTTGATTTGATATAAATATATTATATATATCTCTACATTGTTTAAAGTTAATCGGAAATCTAATTCTTAAATTTTGTTAAAAAAATGATTTTAATTATAAATAAAACAAAATTTGGAATAAATATTTAAACTTGAATAATTGAATTTGGAAAATTTTATTTGTATATTGTTCAACTGCATTCTAAAACAACTTACCTAAATAATTCAGAGTTGAATATGTAATTGGATAATATATAAGGTAAATTGAATTTATAAATAAAATTTGAGTGTTTATAATAAATGTTATACACTAAATTTTGATTATAAAGATGTTAATAGAGTTAGATAGGATAATAAGTAAAACTCAGTTAATAATGAAATAAATTTGTTTTGAAAGAATTAATAAATTGAAATTTGATCTACTTATGAAAATACCTTGAATTTGAAATCAATTAATGAATATAAATTAAATTTAGATTGAAATTTATATGGTTTAAATCAATTTATATGATTTAAATATATGTAATAAGATATATTAAGTGAAATAAACTTAATAAGAATTTGGAATAAAGAAGAATTTAAAATTGTTGAAGAAAATATGATTGTAATAAAAGACTATTCAAATTTATGGTTTTAAAAATTGTAAATTGAAGAAATGAGATAATAAGGAAATGAATTTAGAAATAGTTGAGATTGATTTTAGTGAAATCAAATGGATTAAATCAATCATTGAATATCAATTAATTTAAATTTGAATTTTTATGGTTTAAATTAATTGTTAATTTGTATTTCAAATCTGTGTTTCTTTCTGGTTGTTTCTATTCTCCTACCTCGTTCCTTTTCGCGGACGAAAAGTTTTGAGTGGGGGAGAGTGTAACGACCCGTAAATTTCAACTGTTTTAATAACGTAATTAGTTGAAATTTTGTGAAATTTTAAACGATAAAATTTTAAAATAAAAATTTAATATTTGGAATACGTCTAGTTAAACATAGCAACTGGTAAATTTTCGTCCGAAAATACGAAAGTTTATTTCGCGCGTAAATTCACTTCAATTCAATCAGTTAAAAAAGCGTCGAAAATAAAATGTTTCCGAAACCTAAATATTTTTACATAGAAAAATTCTAAATCATCTTCTGAGCAAGATTTCAGTTTGTCGTTTTTCCAAATTCGGACATCTTTGGCTCCGTCGTTCTTATTTTCTGCAAAATAACAGTATTCTGGTATCGATATCGATTTTTATCGGATGATCGTACCACTGATTTCTATATACCGTTTTGATCGTCTCGTCGTGCCGATCTCTACGGTATAATCGATTGTTAAATTCGGAGTTCCGTTGTACGTTGCACTTTACGTAACGCTTACCGTATCGGTACCGGTTTGTGACGTTTGGTTTTTGTGCCTTTTGATTTTCCTTTTGTGACCATTCATCTATCTGTCTATTGAATCCAGTTAGCCTCTTGCTTTAAATATTTCTCCTTAATTCATGCTGACTTCCCGATTCTTACCGGTTGTCATTAATAAATCTTGGAAAACAAACCGTTCACTTCATACTTTCCCAATGCTTCATTTTCCAATACGTTGATCCATTTACCTCATTCTTCTAAAACTCTTCTATTCCTTTCCTCATGAAAAATAAACTTGCCTGATCATTTTCTTTCGGCTGCAAGAAAAAAAGGGGGAAGCTACTCCACTGCAAGCCAGGTTCGGCCTCACGCGACCGCCTCTCTCTCCCACTTCATTCCCTCTTTTTCTCGGGCACACCGAAACCCGACGCAGCTACCCATTGCCACCACGACCTAATCTGTTTCCACCCGCCTCCACTCTCCCATCGGCCTCCTCCCTCAACATCTAGGACTGTCGCCAAAGCAACCTACAGCTCCACCTTTTCCTCTTGCCACCTTTTTACAAACTGCAATCGCATTCATCCGACCTACCACGATTCTTCCCCTCCATCTTTTCCTGCCTCGTCGCCTGAACCCGTCATCAACATTTTTCCGACTGCCAAGCCTCCCCTTGTCACTCATTCCGCCACGCAGCAACCCACCACCAAGCGAGCCGAGCACCAGTTGCCGACCATCTCCCTAAGCACGCGGATCCACTTCCTCCAAACCCGCTTGCATTGAGACCGCCGTCCACCCAAGCCTGATACACCGAGCTTCCACCTTTGGACAACAGCCGCACCCATGTCCTTCTCCTCTCATCGACCACTTCCATAATCATCGGCCCAGATCCTCCTCTGGCCTACGCCCAAAGCGGCTTCTTCTCTGTCGTAGTCGCTTGCTTCTCTTTTGTGCGTTATATGGGTGAGTTTATTTTTGGCAATGTTTACAAATCATGGTTCTAGTTCACGTAATGTTGAAATGTATGAATTTATATGTCTGCATGAAGGCCATGTTATATTTATGGTTCGCATAAGTCACCGTCTATATATATACTAGTTTATATATAGTGTTCACTTATCTCTATTCAATGGCAACTGGTTTCGTGTTTATATTTTATGTATAGTTCATTTTATTATAAAGTATACAATCATTTGCATCTATTAATGAGTACAATGTTTTGGATTATAAATTTTTATTTAGTATGTACATATATTGGTTACGGGGTATACAAATCCTGATTAAGTAAGTTGTAAGGGGTTTTCAAAAAAAAATAAAAAAATAATAATAATAATAATAATAATATTGTTTTCAATATAATATATATGTTAGTCTGTTGTTACACGTAAGGTGTTTATATATTTTGTTCAAAGAGATTTCATATATTACTGTATGTATGGTTACATTTGTAATATAAAACTTTTTTAAAATATGTTTTCCAGTTTTATATATAGGCCGGTCGGTCTCCTTATTTTCATCATTCGTTGTTCCTTTTGTTCTTGGGATAAATGTTCATTTCGTCTTGGTCGTAGTTTATGCGGTGAAGAAATATATAGTATGCATTGTAAAATATATGCTGTGGTTATAAGAGTCTGCATGTGGTTATAAGTGTCTGCATATGACATGTTTTAAAACTATGTGTATAGTTGCATGCTTATTGCGTGTTCTAAAAAAAAATTTGTTTGTTGATTAGTTCAGATGAATATAGAATCAAACCGCTATATATATTAATACACTATAGTTACATGAGTCAATGTATGTATGTTATTATATTTAGCGTACGCATGTTTGATGTCTTATTTTATACAATGGTAAATTTGATATACTATTAAAATATTTATGGCGTACCATGGATTTTTGTTTATACGGTAGTTATGTATTTATGTTTTGTTTTAAATTATATATATTAAAATTTAATTTGAGTTCAGAATAGGATTTTGATATATAATAGTTATGTACATAGTATGCGCATATAGACATAAATTCACTCATATCGTTTATCTTCAACGGTCCAGCTCGAACTCTACTTCGTTCAATTCTTGCCGATCCTTCTTTGCTGTGAAATTCATGCTTGGATTCGTAACTCAATTCAGTGCCATCTCTCTCTAGCCTCGGAAGGTGAGCACTCACTCACGATTAACGTTCTTTTATTTATTAGATTTGATTTCAATTGAAACGACAATTGAAATATGCAACTGTTAGTTAATTACACTGTTATATATGCTATTACCTGTATCAGTTCACCTGTGACATCTGACACCATTATCTGTTAATTATTTATGCGATGATAATACAGTTTGGCTGATAATTGATTGATTGTTGATGTTTATATTGGATGCTAAATTGTTGATAAACAGTATGAAATTGAACTTGATATAGGATAATTAAATGTTAAATTTGATTAACTGACATTTGTATAGTATGACCCCTTTAAATGTTAAATAAATTGACACGTAGAATAGTGTTAACTATACCTTGAACCATTGAACGTATATTGGATTAATTGTTGTAGTATAAAATTGAAATTGAATGACAAGTGAAGAACCGTATAAATATTAGTGTAATAATCTTTAATCTACATGAAATGATAGTGTAGATTCTAGAAATAATTATATTAATTCGCACAAACAACAATGCGAATTAATACGGTTGTTTCGGGATTATTTGAATTGATTATTGGATTGATATTGATTATTGTTATTGCTTGTTTATTTACTTTGACACCATCCCTGTTATCACTGCAAGTTCCCTTTACTATGCTTTGATTTTGGAATTGAATTGGAATCGGGTTGAAATGATAAATACCCAAATTGAACTTTGACCTTGGATATAGAAAATTAAATAAAACCCGATTGGTCAATATTTTGATTTAAAAATAAAATAAGGATTTTATTTGAATGAATACTATGGTTTTGAAATGAAGTTGAAATCTGAATTTTAATGAAAGGAAATTGTAATATTTAATAAATCTGAAACAAAATATTTACAATATAATCGATGAAAGAATGTTGTTAATTTGAGAAATAATTGTAATTGAGTTTGAAATTGTTAAACTTGGAAATGATTTAATAGTTAAGTGAAATTATAATTAAGTTTGAAATTATTAAACTTTGAAATTATTTAATAATTAAGTTTTGAATTATTTAATAATTAAATAAGATTGAATTTTTAATGATTAAATTGAATTGAATTCTTTAATAAGTAAAAATTGGACTTTTGAATAAGTGAATTTATTTCGTAAATAATTGAAATTGAGTTTTCTTTATTAATTAAGTTGGAAAATCATTTAAGTAAATAAATAAGTGAAATGGAATTTCTTTAACAAGAAATAAAATGTGATTTATTGAAATTAATGTAAGACTTGAAATTTAAAGAATTTGATTGATGAATTTAATTAAATTCAAATTGTAAGTTTTAATATAATGAAGTTGAATTTAAATAATGGATTTAATGAATTGGAAATTTAATAGAAATTGTTTTGAATGGGAAATTTACTTAATGAATATTGAATGAAATCGATAGATGAATTTAAATTGATTTGAATGTTAAATTAAATTAATTTAAATGATTTTGAAATGAAACCGATAAACGAACTTGAATCAAAATTTGAATTGAAATTGAATTATAAGATTTTGAAATGATAATTTGGAAGTTTTGAAACGTAAATTGTGGAAATTGATTTAGA
The DNA here is from genome assembly GCA_030737815.1 of Allium fistulosum. NCBI lineage: Eukaryota > Viridiplantae > Streptophyta > Magnoliopsida > Asparagales > Amaryllidaceae > Allium > Allium fistulosum. Next base: position 294,385,157 of record CM060908.1, on the reverse strand, counting down.
AAGACAAATGAAATGTTAGTTTACGAATTCTATTTGAAATTGTAATTGATTTGATTTTTGAAATATATAAACGACCAATCGGTGTAATAATTACGAAAGTTATTAAAGAGACCGGAATTCGGTTATGGATATACTCTCTATCTAAACCGAAAACCACTTTAATAACTATACGCGGAGTGATGATCCAGAATGAAGTGGTTGGATTGGCGAACGTTGATGATTGAAGAAAGAGAACGATGATGGATAGCCTTGACACTTGTGTCAAATTGGAAATGACTAAAACAGGAGCTGTGCCGGGCCAATGGAGGATTGATACCTCAAGTGGACACACTTCTTCGAACTACTTATACTTGTTGTCGATTGGTGCACCCTTGATTTTGGGAGTGTGTTTCACGGTGTTGCGGGCGCTGCGGCGTTGCGTTCTCACCAGCCCGGATCAGGCGAACGGTAGTATCACTACCTTGGGTATAGCCTCATGTGCCTTGTCATACTTGTATTCCATTTATGCGCGACCACTACGAATCTGTTTTGTACCTTGAGTATATGGATTGCCCTCTGGTGACTTCCGGTTTTGGGGAAACTACGGTCTTGTATATGCTTGTGGGAATAAAAATGTGTTAAGGGTGGAATGGGCCATGACTTAACGCTATTTTGATATCTTTATATTACTGATAGACATTATCTACTTAGCGTACATTACTACCTAGTAGATAGTTTGACGGATCCTTAAAGGATGGTTATTCCAAACATCCTTTGAGTTACTTGTATTTCAATTGCTATTTCACTTGAGTTGAATTTATTAATATAAGAATGTTAATCCTGACTCGAGTGTCTTGTGTTTTTGCTTTACGCTCGGGTCAGACTGAGTGGTTCAGCTTTCGAGACTCACCTTTGGAGTTGGAGCTTCGCTTGGAGATCCAGCTATCTATCCAGCTTTCAGATATTCGATGATTCCAGTGATGTATTCTGATTTGTATCGGTTACTCTTCCGTTGTATCTGGTTTAACTCTGATGTATCGTATTACTCTTCTGTTGTAAACTCTGATGTATGTTATATATTTATATAGTAGCTTCATGAACTACTATCTCTTTTATTTCCGCTGCAAATTGTTACTCTGTGTCTGTGATCTGTGATTATTTATTTACTGTATATGTTCAGTTTTGCCAATTTAAATTAACAACGCGGTATTTTGAGCAATTCAACTCCGGCATGAGTGTCTACCTATACACTTATAATGGATGCGAATGGTCCAAAATTCTGGGTCGTTACAGTATGTGAGCAACCAGAAATTTCAAATTATATACTGTTATAAAAATAAACTCCAGACTGTATGTGAACTACACAAACAGATACTGCAGGGTTCCGGATCTGGAACGTAGGAGGCTTCGGCCGTGGTCAGGCAGTTGCAAGGGGAGATGGATGTGGGACGATGGTCCGTTGGTTGAGTAGGGGTTCGGGTTCAATGGTTGAGGAGGCTGGGTCGACGTGGAGAGCAGGGGTGGTCATCGGCGTTGGGCAGTGGCGTCGGAGGGGAGGTCTGGTCATGTGCTGATGGGTTTCGGGTTTGAGAAATTCGCTCTGGCCATGGCGAGGTGGAAGCAATGGTGCGGCGGCGACGGCGACGTGAGTCTGGGAATGCACGGCGATGGGTGGGGCTTGCTAAGTTGGAGGGGAGCAGTTCGCCAAAGGCGCGGTGGTGGGTGGGCTGCTGAGGCCGTGGCTTCGGCTGGGATCTGGGTCGTTGGGCGGAGCCTGGGCTTGGCAAATCGTCGGAGGGGGTCAGTTCGCCAGAGGCGCAGTGGTGGGTGGGAAGTAGTGACGAGCAGGGAGGCGGGCAGGCGAGGGCGAGGTTTGGGTTGATGGGTTTGGTGGGCTGCGGTGGACGTGGACAGGGGAGTTTCATTAACTGGAGAGGAGACAAAAGAATAAAGAAAATTAGGAAGAGGAGGAAGAAAAATAAGCTACGTACCAAGAGTAGTTTAGAGATTGCAAACGAATGAAATATGAATTGAACCCAGTATATACTGAATAGTGCAGAAAATCAAAAGTCTCCAATTGATTGCCTCGGTACTCAAAGAAACTGTTGGGTTTCCTAGGGTAATTATTGACCAGAAGATGCTTCGAATTCCACCCAGTGCAGCCCAATAGACATTGGTTTTAATAGTGTAACGGACATGTTTCAAACCCGTTAAACAATTATAACTTGCAACACCAAACTTCGATTGACGCAAATAAATATACCGTTTTGATCAGCGCGACGAGGCGAACACAACGGTATGAAGATATTGATGATTTGACACTGTTTGCGAAGTTGTTAATTACAACTCAAACAATTCGCTCGTGCGAACAATTTAACTAGCAATTGAAAGCGGAATTTGACGAAACGAATTGCGCCGACATGATCAGAATATTTTTCTTATGCAACATTGTGAAAAATATTTGGATTCGAACAATGGAAACTTTACACTTAGAATTTAAACTAATATGTAAATGAGACGAACAAAAATAACTTCAATATTTTTCAACGAAATTTGGCGTACGCCTGTGTCTATCTAGACGCATTCCAAATGTGAAGTTTGAATAGCAACGGAAGTTGTTTGTGAAAATTCAAATTTCTACACTAAATAAATGATTTTAAAATTTTAAACTGGGTCTGAATTTCTGGGTCGTTACAGAAGTGATCAATGAAGACTTAACAACACAAGAATTTGAAGGGTGGAAATTTAGAAAATACCCGAGTGTGAAGACTTTCCTACGCTTGAAGAATGAAACTACTAGCAAGATTTGTGATGATTCCTTTTATGCTGCTATGTTAATAATTTGACTATTGATATGTTAACAAGTGTGACAATTTATTACAAAACCATTAAACAATGATTGTAGATTTTGTGTTTCTAATTACCAGGTGGCATAAACCGGAAAGAGTTTCCAGCAATAAAGAGACTATGAAATAATTTCACATGTACAATTTATAAAAACAAATGTAAAATCTATCACTTACCTGAGTCAAATTATTAACTTGGATATTGAACTTTTGAATAATTTCAATGACTTCATGCTTTGTTGCTGTTGCACTTGCAGAGGACGTTTTTTACTTGTATTATCCTTTGGTTAACCAAACATACAATCAACGTATGTTTAATTGCACATTTACAATATAGACGAACTCATGCAATCTGGCTCTATGTAGATTGTTCAAGAAATAATTTGTTATCATAGAACACATTTGGTAGTGCTGGAGCCATAATAGAATTTTTTTACTGTAGATCCTCATGGAAATTCAAACCAGCTATACCTCATAAATCAGTGAAAAAATGAGGAGATCAACAAATGAAAGTAAACCAAAATCCATATTTATATAATTACTATCGATATGCCAAATTACAACCAAAATTGAACTTGATGATGCACCATGCGATCTATGCAATCATATACTGACAAACAGAATTACTACCAGACATGATTAATACACATATGATAGTCTTGATGCCTAATTTAAATGTAGCTCTATACAATAAAATGAAGTTAACCGTGTCAAACATATAACAGTAGAACTTAGAATTAGATCACTAGTATATGCAAAAATTGAGATAAACCTACCACTTAAGAAATCCTGAGCATTAGAATATTTCAGCTAGAATCCCAGATATTATTTCAATTAGGAAAAGCAACTGAAGTACAAAAAAATAACATATCCTTGACATCAAATAAGGTCATTATCCCAAATGAACCATTGTTATTTTTCTCCAGTCTTAAAATATCTTTATAAACTTTCAAGTCAGGCTCTAGCAATTTAGGAAAAGTAACTAGTATTAACAAATTTACAGTCATAACATAAAAGTATTCTAAACTTCAAAATATAAACATTACAAAATTACCATTGAGTGTCCAATCAGATTTGTTATGAACGTCAATTTTCGTTTGAATTGTAATCATCTCATCTGGTGTAAACCCTCTAAGTGATATTTTTACATATCCTTTTTCGTCTCCTCTCTTTACAAATGCACCAACACTCGCTGCTCTTCCAAGTATCTAACAAAAACAATAATCACTGTTAACTTAGTTTTTGCATTGGTGCATCATCGCAAAATATTTTTCAACATAGTCCAACACCTGTATAGATGGAAGTTCTATGATACCGGTGTTATACTACAATGCACTAAATTGTTCCACGTGGCAACACTCCTTCAGCAAGCATAAATTGTATTATTTTAAATGCATTATGTATATTGCATAAGCCTTAACAACAAAATCTTTAGAACTGAATAATATTTCTAATTAGAAAAATAATGATGTATGCTTCAAACCAAAATTAAGTGAAGTGGATGAGAGACGGTACAAAGCCAAACCAAAAATTATCATCACTAACTTGTACAGAATGATTCCCTAAACTGTCTTGAATATTCATCACACATTTTGAAATTAAGGCTTGTAGTGTTTTCCCCCTTAGCCAAGAATCTGTGTCTTTTTAACTTCAAGCATTATGTGAAAAAACTTGGCATAATCTATATGATGCATTCATTTGTATGATATTGTTAGCCAATATTTATTGGCATAATGCACAAACATACCATACTCTTTAGTTTGCAAGATTGATAAAGATGACATCAGTGATTTTTGGAAACATTAGCAAAAACTTATGATCAATGTACCATCAAAACATAATCCATATGGAAAAATTGTGTTCTATCGAAGCATGATGTATATGGAGTAATGGTGCTGTGTTAGGGGAGGCAATAAAAAATTAAGGTGGGACCGGGAAGGAAAAGTTACAACAAAGCAGCAGGTGCATATAAACGGAAAAGAAAGGTATTGATGTTTAAAGACATAATATTTTAGTAGCTAATGCTTTGGACAATGTACAACTTTATAACATTTTCAAATAAAAGAAGCTGTAACTTATTCATAAAAAGAATATTATAACTATGTTTGATATTTACTTAATGGTTGAGAGTGATTTGTTAGGGAACTAGTTACCTTGCTAAATTTTATGTTCAATGAATAGGTCCAGCGGACGTGAATTGTTTTTTTGTGTACATTGCTAAACTTGCATCTTTGTCATGCCAGATTATATTTTAGACTTAATTATATTTTATCTGAGCTTAACAATGTAAACATATCTTTTATTGTATATAAACAATGAAATTTTAAGCTAATTAACAGTTTTTTAATCAAATCTATTATTAAGATGGTATTAACGTAAAATAGCATTATATACTGCACAATATGATTCTCTACAAACATTAAATTAACCTAACCCTACCTAATATCATAAATGAATAATGGTTTGGAAGTGAAAGAAATTTGTGTTTTCCCCCTTTTCTTTTTTGCATTAGTGACATTGCACTGAAAATAATTTCAATAAAATTTAGTTATGCAACTTTACCTAGAAATCTTGCTCCAAACAAACATTTTACTTCAGGATACCACAAACTTGAATAACAACGTTGATTTTATGTATAAAAATTAAACACAAAAGGTTATCTCTACACCATATCACTTCAAAAGCATATCTAGTTATTCCATTATCTGGAAATAGAAAGTAATAAAACAATTAAATTAATGAATAGTGCCCATATCTGAAAAAATCATTTCAACTAATGCATATCACTACCATTTTAGCTAAATAGAAGTAAATATTCTCCAAATCACAATTTCAAGAAGAAAAAAATTTAGTCAGAATAATGACTTAATATTGGATTACAAGAAATATTCACTTTAATTTGAAAAAAAAAACAACCGAAAGTACCTATTTAAGTCTTCTAGGGTTTGGTACTTGCGGTGAAGACTGCACCAAGAAGAAATTGCTGCTTCAGCTTTGATGGGGTATTGAAAGCGGTATTTGGTGAAGAGAATTTTTCTTATTTTTTCTTCTAGATTGAAAAACCAGTGATGAATTGGAGAAATGTGTTCGACAAGAGAGAACTACGAACATGAGAGAGATGGAAAAGTTTTTTGCAGCCATCAATTTAGAATTAATTTCCCGCTTAAGTTTTGCTAAGCCGCCTAAGTTTTTAGCTAACTTTAAAGCGTTTTATTAAGTTTTTTCTTATTTAATAAGACTATAACAGCATGGTCACTTACAACGCTGTTAGGTGCTGCTGTTAACATTAATTTTTCTTGTAGTGTAAAATCCTATCATTAAAATACGGATCACTCATTCTCCCTTCCTTAAAAGGATTTTGTCCCCAAAATCACAAAGTAAGAAGAGCGTCCCCTAACCCATAGGCATTTAAATGCCCCTCAGATTCTGGAAAATTCGGCAGCACCTCTTTTGCGTGGGTAGGTTCAGAAAAAATCCTAATACAACAAAAATATACATACATCTCATATCCGAGGCATCTCGTTTCCAAGGACAACCAAGCATATATCATCAAATCTATACTACAGATGTTACGTACCACTTTTATAGCGAGAGCATACCATTTAAATGCGAATATAAGCAGATAAGCATCCAAATAGCCAATGATTTCTTCCATATACTTGAATTTATACTCAACAAAGAGAATTAAGCCCAAATGTAACATTATAGTGTATCTAAACATACTAGATCATATATATAGCTACCATCTCTAATAATTATGGTATATCAAACCAAAACTATCCTACATGCCTCACAATCATATAAGCATAAGCTATCATATCAAATGCTAACAATCCAACATCAAACATGCATACATAAGATCAAACATAAAAATGTAGCATCCATGTCTATCCTAGCATGCATGATACTAAACTGTTTAGTATAAAACATCAAGTATGATGTCCAATATGAAAGCCGACGATGAAATCTCACCAAGTGAAAAGCTCTGAACAAGCGGTCCTCATGCTCTTCTCGGACTTCCATGTCCTACCGCCTTCGCTTTCATTCCACCGAACATTTACTACTCCACCGGCTTCCTCCTAACCTGTTTCGTTACATGTCTAGCGGTATAAATAGGCCTACGAGGTCTCAAAGTTCCTGGTTCAGTCTTGATATCATATAATCGATTTGGTGCCAAATTTCCTAATGCCTCTTGTAAGTTTTCTTAAAACTCACTATTGAACAATGAGTTTCAGCCATTTATAATGCTCTTGGCATACAATGGAATCATACTATCCATTCCACATATAATTCGATAAATTCGGAAGTCGTTCTACTAAACTTAAGGAATACAAATCCAGCATTCTTCGTCAATCAATCGACTGTGACTCAAATGCTATCCTTATATCCTCAATCCTTAGCAATCCATTAATGTAGCCTATAAATATATATTCCCACTACTTAATAATAAACAATCTCTCATCCCTACGGAACCAACAGTCTCGGTCGGGTCCACACTGCATCACCTCGACATACACTACTTGTTCCTCTAACTTAATCATGATCTCCACTAGTCTAGCCTGCCCCTCTGACTAGTACTGATGTGCTAAATCAAAGTAGGTCTGATCGTAAAACTGGCCATCACTTTTGGTCGTAGCTCCCATCGAGTTCTGAAGTCATAACCAGTGATAAACTTAAGCAATGCCCACTCTAGGAATATTGCTCCTAAACTGCTATGTCTTCCACTCAAAGTATCAACAACTGCATTACCCTTACAGACGTATAGGAAATGTCAGAGTCATAGGTGGCTAAGAATTTCAACCATTATTACTGGTGAAGGTGAAGATCCTTCACGGGAAGAGATACTTCAATGATTTGGAATCACTGAACAACTTGAACCACTCTCCTAATAGATAGTGCCTCCAAATCTCCAAAACAAACTCTATCGCCGCCAAATCCGAATCAAGAGTCGGATACTTCCTCTCATGCGGTTTCAATTCTCAACTAACATGCGATAACCATACATTTCGGTAATAATACTGCACCTAGTTAAGTACCACAGGCATGTGCGTACTATCCACTCCTCATTCCTGCTCGAATGAGTAAATCGGTACACTCGTCAACCTCTCGGTCAAACTTACTAACGCATGTCGATACCTCACATCTCAAATAAAACTCTGATCTTCTCTCATCAAATAAGTTAACAGTGCTGCTACCTTGGGTCCATTCAGATTCTGGACTGTCGTAACCTCTATAGGATCTATAACGATGTCCTACTCTAAAACAACATGACCCAAGCATCTCACTTCCCTCTTTAAGAAGTGATACTCCAAAAATCTCATCATCAATCGGTGTCTCCTCAACACCTATAATACCATCATCAATCGTGCCTTGTGCTCTTCTTTCGTCCATGAGTAGACGAAGGTATCATCAATGACATAAGCATGGACTCACTCAAGTCATCCCTTGAAACACAGTCCATGAGATCAATAAGGCATGCCGACACATGGGTTAGCCCGAATGGCATAACCAATCCAATCAAAGGTCAAAACAGCGTACAAAACAATGTAATCGGAACACTCTCCCTAGTTACTCTTAGTTGGTGAAAACCCATCGCAAGGTCCAACTAAGAGAACATCCTAGCGATCACTACACCAAAAAATGCCTTTTACAGCGTTGAAAAAAAGCTGCAAAAGCTTTTAGTAGCGTTTCGATAAACGCTGCGATACGACATGCAACTAAAAGTCTGGAACTTTTTGTAGCATTGTAGAAAACGCTACCAAAACTTGACCTATTGCAGGGTTTTAGAAACGCAACAAAAAGTTTCAGACTTTTAGTAGCATGTCATATTGTAGTGTTTACTAAAACGCTACTAAAAATTTTGGTAGCCTTTTTTCAACTCTTCAAAAGTAGTATCACATCTATTTACATTTATTTTAGTAGCATTTTTAAAACGCTACTAAACTTATTAACTGTTTTGTAGCATACTGCACACGCTACTATTTCATGTTAATGGCTTGTACCATTTTCAGCCATCGCTCACATAATAGTTTTATTACAACCAGCAATCAATCACCTAATCATCATATTCAAACAATCAATCAATCCATCACATAATCATCTACTCAAACAATTTAAAAAACACGTTAATCACATAATCAAATATAATATCCATAACCTTTTCGATAATAGTTTTTCGACAAACTGAGCAAATTCACATAAAATCCATAACCATTCATAAAAAAGTTTACACAATAAGTACTAACAAAATGTTATAGTATATATAACAATTAAAGACATGCTCATTACTTGTTTGCCTACAATTCTTTGCTGCAGCTGGTCTTTACTCCTAAAAAGCTAATTACCTGTAGACAAGTTTAACAATTAAAAAATGATTATGAAACTGTTTCATATTTAAAGTATTTCAAACATCCTTAGTTAAACTTTTTTTAAATTTAAATAATTTTCATAAAACTTAGTTAAATTTTTATAAAACTTGGTTAATTTTTATAATAAACTTATTTAATTTTTAAAAACTTATTTATGTAGATAAATTCTAATAAAACTTAATTAATTTGTATAGATTTATTTAATTTTTATAAAACATAGTTAAATTATATAAAACTTAGTTAATTTTTAAAATTTTGGTTAATTTTTATAAAAGTTGGTTAAATTTTTATAAAGCTCGGTTAACTGGTTTATAAATTATTTATATTAACTCAATTTTATAAATTATCACAATTAGTAAAACTTAGATGTCATGACTTATATTTCAATTAACTTAAACTTATAAATTATCTCAAACTTAAATTTTATTAACTTGGTTAATTTTTATAAATTATCCACAACTTATAAATTTTTCATAAACTTAGTTAATTTATTATTATTATTGTAAACTTAGTTAATTTATTACTATTACTATTATTATTATAAACGTAGTTAATTTTTATCAAATTATAGTTGTTTATTATTATTATTTTAAACTTAGTTAATTTTTTATCAAGCTTAGTTTATTATCAAGAAACGTTGTTAAATTATATAAAACTCAGTTAATTTTAAATTTTGGTTAATTTTTATAAAAGTTAGTTTAATTTCTCTAAAAAACGGTTAACTTATTATCAAACTTAATTAATTTTATCAAACTTAGTTGTTTATTATTATTATAAACTTGTTAATTTTTATAATACTTAGTTAATTATTACAAACGTATTTATTTTTTTACAAAATTAGTTATATTCAAACTATTATTTATTATTATTATTATTATAAAACATAATGGACTTGGTAGATTTATTATTATTATTATAAACTTAGTTAATTTTTGTCAAATTATAGTTTATTATTACTATTATTATTGTAGACTTAGTTTATTATTATTATTATTATTATTATAAACTTGTTAATTTTTATATTCTAACATGCATAAAGCTAAACTGAACTAACATGCATAGATTGAATTGATGGTCCACGCGAATATAAAATCAAAATAACAAACTACACTAACTATATGGTAGCGGAATATTACATATTTTGAACAAGACATGAGTCTCTAATAGTGATTCACTACACCCTTTTATTTTGAATCAGCTATAGTGTACGAACTATCATTGCGTACCTAGTAAATATATATGGCCTTGAATATGTTTGATGTTATAGTCTGTTTACAACAAACAACAATGTATTCGAATGTTATATCAATGCTAATGGAACATATTCTTTCATTTTTTTGTTTTTTTGTATATGGATAGTATATAATGTGCACGGCTGAGACGCTGAGCTATCTAATTGTGTACAATGAATGCTCCGAAATTTGTTTTGTTTTAGACCAAGAGTGTATCAGTTTATAGAGCTGTTGTTATCAATTCTATATCAACTCGTCTACAACTTTGTATTTATTTCTAATTTTATATTATTCTTTGGATTTTCACTATTTGGAACCACCTTTAATCAATCAAGCATTTGAAACCATAAAACAAATAATTAAACATTGGTACCTGATCTTGCAACTCACCACATATTATCTCTTTGGCTAGTATATAACATACTATCCCCTCTTTGAGTGCTTAAACCTTTATATGATTTAAAGTAAGAAAATTAAGTAGACAACATCAAAACTAGAATAAAAGAAGAAGAAGAAAAACAACAAAAGGCAAATAAAGCAAAAAAAAATAACTGGCTCACCTGAATGTCCCCCTCACTATATGCCCTCCTCAACCCCATAGCAGTTTCAAAATCAACACCCTCAAAATCTAAAAAATTTGGTCTCAAATCACAATTTCCAATCCATTCCATTGAATTTAGACACCCGGAGCTTACACTTTTCTATAACCATCCCTCTGTGTTTAATTGTACCTTCTCCAAACTGGGAACTTCTTCAGTTTGAAAAACTGGAAGTTTAAGTTCTAGCATAACAGGAAATGGTTCGTTTATTGCATATTTAGCCAAAAGTTCTTCCTTACACTCGTATAAAACATTTTGTAGATGATCATTTTGGATTGATTCCATGTCAACAACTTTGATTGTTTCGTTCATTATATCTTGTCCATTAGATATAATTGTCATAGCAGCACTCATAGGATCCAACGTAACTGTTGGTTCTTCTATAATTGGTTCAGGAGCTTTGAATAAATCTCCTTCAGCACCAAGATAATATTCTAATATATTGGATCCTTATTATAAAAATTAATACATCACCTTATTACTTTATATATACTATTACTAACATTGGTTTCAAAGTTTCGATTTTAATTAGAACGTAACAGGCTAACGGCTAATAATCCTTGTTGAAAATATACAACCAAGAATGGAAAAAATACCAGCTTGGGGTTAAAAAGATTACATAGCTAAAGCATAAGCAAATTTTAGGTGATTGAAACAAAATTGTACAATATATGGTTTCGGTAATAATAATGGAAGGAAGAAACAAACCCAGAACAATCCCATTGGTATAAGGAGAATCTGATGGTGCTTGAATGGTCAAGTTGTGAATCTCTACTTTACTGCATCACATGCAAATAAAAGAAAAGAAAACACAATTGAATGCTCCATAAGTATCCAAAACATAATTGCATTAGTATAGAAGTGAACATGACACCGAAAACCAATACATACATATAATACACTAGACGAATGCTCCATGAAGGTGCATTCAACAATGTAAGATTCGAAACTTACTATTTTGGTCGAGCTTAAAAAGTTCTACAAGATGTGGACGGCTATAATGCAAACTATGTGAATTAAACCATTCATACCAAGCTAATCCTTGACCATCTATAGTTCCATTGGCCTTTGAAATTTATATAAGAAAAAATTAGTAAAACAATGAACGTTGGAAATTCTAGTAGTTCAAATAACAATGAAAACCCATTAACTAATTACCAATTATCATAACATAGGTGAAGTTGTATCCATTGATTAAATTGTATTGTCTTCCACTTGGAAGTTCTATTCCACGGCCATACGAGGGCAAAAGAATCGATGATTAGCCATTGAGTTGAGTCTTATAACGTACAACAAGTGCTCTACATGTATCTATAGAAAGAAATCATGTGTCCAAATGTTTTTTGGGGACAATATAATAAATCAGACACTCATGACAAGTTCAGATTGCAAGAGAGTATAGTTTATTTTTTTTGAAAGCAAACTAAGAGGAAATCACAGAAAGAGAAAATAGGGAAAAATGATATATGTTAGCACTATCTAACTATACCGGGCTTCTCGTGCCTAAAAGCCCCGATATAGTTAGCACTATCCTAAAAATAGGAAACTATATGCCATAATAACCACTCCGAAATATTTAAAACAGTAACAATATTACTCATTTCATAATATGCAATTAGTTGGGTGATATATTGTTGGCTGGCCATATGACCATTAGGTGTTATACTACCAAATGAAACAATCAAATTTACTTGGTAATATAAATCAGTTGGGACTTATAGTCATTTTATTCCTAATCATATGCAAAATTATTAAAGGAAGAAATGTTTATATATTTAAATAAGTGGGAAAAGAAACTTACCAGTATCTTTGACAGAGAGAATGCAAGCCAAGCTTGCCAGTAATTTCAGCTGCATTCATTGCATTTGGAAGATCCTGTTTGTTTGCGACAATTAATATTTATGGCTCAAATCCAAAACATTTTACACAAAGATACAGAGTAAAACATCCAAAGACGTTATATTATAGCTTGCTAAATGTTTTGGATCACATGCTCTTATAACCTTGAAATGTTGAGTATTTTTATCTCTCTCCATTAGAACCCCTCCCCCAACTTTGAGAGGTTATTATGTATGCGATTCAAACTCAAGACTTCTAATGATAACTCAAACTAGATGTCTAACCATTGCACCAATGGTCCTTAATGGACTTCGTTTTTTTCTGCAAACTAATTCTAACCAAACATATTTATCTTCACTCTTGATTTTGGATGAAATATTAAATGATAATTGAAACTAGATAATGAACTAAATGGATATAATATTTGAGATTTATACATGTAAAGGGTAAAGCTTTAAGAAGAAGAAATATAGGAGTGCATCCATATAAAGGGTAAAGCTATGAACTAAAAGAGAAATATATTTCAATATATTATCCATTAGTCATGTATTTCCAATCCAATTGAATTAATGTGAATGCAGTTAACTAAATATACCAGTCATGTAAAAATCGTAGTAATTTTTTAAAGCATATAATATATATATGGAAACTATACAATGTAGTGCACTTTTAAAAACAAACTCACGCATAAAAATACAATATATTTTGCATTTCATGTTATAAATGATTAAAAATATGAAAATATGGAAGCAGCCATATACCGCAGCCTTATTTTTAGAAACTTATTAATTTAATTTTTGAATTAGTTAACTTTGTTAATGTTTATAAACTTAGTTATTATGTTTATTACTATTACTATTATTATTGTTATTTATAAAACTTAGTTAAGTTAATTAATTTGTTATTATTATAAACTTAGTTAGTTTTCACCAAACTATAGTTTACTACTACTACTACTACTACTACTACTACTATTAACTTAGTTAATTGTTGGTTGCGCCAAAATTGGTCACAAACCCTAGAAGTAGTGAAAGCACCAGTGTATACACACAAATCCTTAATATCCAAACACAGATCTCAAATCTAGATGATGTAGGGAGTAAAAATGAAGAAATAAAAAAATTAAAATGAAAGAAAGTAAGAGAAGACACAAGATTTATAGTGGTTCAGCATTGTAGCCTACGTCCACTTTGAATAGTTTGCTATTTATTGATGATCCTCTACTAATTTACAACGGTACAATCAATAGCACCCAAGTTATAATGGAGTTTCAGCAGAGTAATGGCGTAAGAGCTTCCCAAAAGTCCTTTTTCAATAGGCGTAGGGGTGCTATTTATAGAAGTAGATCTGGAAATATCTGCCCCAAAACTCATTATACCCTTTCTCATGCGTAGGTGGGCCCACCAGATCGATCTGGGGTTGTTTGGGATCGTTCCTTGATCGGTCCAAGTGGATTTCATATCGATTGTTTGTACCAAAATTGGGCACAACACTCTTCGAAAGTCTTTGAAAAGATAAAGTGAAGAAATTAAATGTAAAAAGAGGATTTATCTAACAAAAACTCCAAATTTCAGAAGTGTGAATAATTAAAGTGCAGGGAGACACAAGAGTTTAGAGTGGTTCGGCGTATAGCCTACGTCCACTATGAAATAGTTTGTTTTATTGATCTTCGTTTGATGTTTACAAGTGAATGCAATGAATTACAAGAGGTAACTATGATTTGCAGCAGTGAATCTTGTTGGTAGCAGCAGCAAGAGAGTTCAGATCTGGATCTGGCGGAGCCCGGGCGCTGGAGATCTCAAAGAGGAAGAAGAACCCCTTTTTTGTTGGCTTTGTGGGTCTATTTATAGGTGTAGGAGGCTAGTATTTCACTCAGATCTCGGGAGACCCTCTCTGGCACGTGACCAGGCCCGCACGCCAAAGCCCGTGAAGTTTCGGTCCGATCCGTGATTGACACGAACAGATTTCGACTCGCTCGAGATTTCATCCAATGGAGTCGAAATTTGGCGTGGACATTCTTTAGCATGCACGTAGTCTTCTGTGAAAATTTCATAGCATTTGGACTTGTAGATTGGGAGATATGATTGATACGAAATGGAGTTCTCGGCAGGCTGTTTCCTTCGACTCGCTTCCTATTTCGACTCGCTTCTGTTCGACTCGATGACATGGCACTCAATTCTTACTCTGTCCTGGACGTTGCTTTGAGCGAGTTGAAGTAAGCACTTGGTCGAGCGAGTCAAAGCAAGTGTTGGTCGGGCGATTCGAAATGGATCGAGTCGAAATGGAGCGAGTCGAAATGGAGCGTCCTGGGAGGTTTGAGCAGTGGAGTCGAAGTATGCACTTTCGAGGGTTTCAAACTAGAGCGAGTCGAAGTTGAGTAGCTCTGAGGGGCGTGGAGAGAGTCGAAGTTGAGTAGCGTGGAGCGAGTCGAAGAGAGCAGCTCTGAGGGGCATGGAGCGAGTCAAAGTTGGCTTCTCCTGGGTGTTGTGAAGCGAGTCGAAGGAGCGAGTCGAATGGTGACTGATTTTCGTCCAATTTTGTATCCTTCATAACTTGAGCATTCGAATTCGGATTGTCTTGAGATTTTGAACGTTGGCTCCCATGGCTTAGCTTGTTATGTCCTACCAATTTTGGCTCGATCCGGACTCGGACAAAATTCATCGATATCCGTAGTGAGCCCGTATATAACTGATCTCTGGGATGGGTCGTCACTGGTTACTAGTCAATTCCTTGGTGTTAGGGCCTTGCCAAAAGGCGGGATAACATTTGCCCCCCAAAGTACGTCTTGTGAAAACATGATGTGCTTTGAAGTGCTGCAGTCTTTACTCTGAATAGTTATCGTCTTTTCGATGAAAGTTGTAACCTTTGACCGTTCTTCTTGATAATGTAAACTGTTGACTGTTGTACCATGTGTTTGTTGCAACTGATTGTTGTATGCTAGTGGTTACCCATTTGCCGTTGTAATCGTTATTAGATGAATATCTGATTTATGAAAATCTGGAATATTGAATATTAGTCCGACATTTATGCATATATGTTAATCTGACTCCCGCTGACGTTAGTACGTTCTCGAGTCATTATCAGTGTATTGTTTTCTGAATTCCGTATCGATCCTCTCCTGAACCGATGTGAAATTCGTTGCAACAACGCTTGATGATTGGTTTTGAATGTTCCTTCGTAACGATCCTCTCGAAGCGCTTATTTGACTCGATGATGGACGTGACCCGAGCGAGTCGAAATGGAGCGAGTCGAAAGGCGCTTCCCTGAAGGATTCGAACTGCTTGTTTTGCTGCACTGGAGAGGGAGTCGAAACGCACCGGAGACAGGGGAGCGAGTCTAAGAAAAGATGGAGTCGAAGTGATGTCTTTCATTGCTGCATGAGGGAGTCGAACTGGTCACGGGGATGGAGTCGAAGGAGCGACACGAAAGGGAGCTCTGCATCAGTGCGCTGAAGAGGGAGTCGAAGCACGTGTTCGACCCCGCTGGAATTCGAATCGATTATTCCCCTTACTTTCGAGTCCATATAAATATCTAGCACTTAGCCATTTTTTCACTTTTTACTTTTCATCTTTATCTTCCTTGCCTTCGTATCGCTCTGAGATTCGAGAAGAAAGAACGAAAATCCTTGCCTTCGAATCGATTTACACCATCACTTATTCGAACTAATCTGATAGATCTAGGTAACCCATTAAACGAATCCAACACGTGAACGATGAGACTCGGTTTTCTAGCACTAAATCAACCTGAGTTGTGATTGATCGAAAGTTTCAGGATCTTAGCTTCGAGTCGATCTGGAGTGGGAGGTTTCGAGAGGATGAGGCAGAGGCTTTCGTATCGATCGATGGTGGAGCTTCGCATCGAGTCGAACGCCCTAAATCTATGGATCGATACGAATGGGCTGTGTTTGATCAATTTGAAACGATGGCCTTTGATCGAATCGAAGTGGGTAGCTTCGGAGCGAGTCGAAGCCAATGGCTCTAGATCGAGTTGAAGTGTAGAGCCTTGGGAGCGAGTCGAACTCGATGGTCCTGGGGAGCGAGTCGAACTGCATGGTCTTGGGACCGAGTCGAACTCGTGATCTTGGGATCGAGTCAAACTTGATAGTCCTGGAGAGCGAGTCGAACTGCGTGGTCTTGGGACCGAGTCGAACTCGTGATCTTGGGACCGAGTCGAAGGAGCGAATCGAACTATGTGGTCTTGGGAGCGAGTCGAATTTAGCGAGTCGAACTGGGGATTTCGAATCGGGTCCATCTGGTTTGAGTCGAATTTTGCATGCCAACCTTCTGACCGAGTCTGACTTATATGCATATGACCATAGCCTATTGATGCGAACATGGCTCTTGCGAGCGATACAAATTTGATCTTCCAAAAATTTGAAATTTTTAACATACTTTAACAATTGCCTCCGGCGAGCTTCAAACTTGCATAACTGGACTTAACTTTTTCACTGCATATCTGATTTTCCTATCGAAGCTCGTCGATGAAACTACAACTTATAAAAAATGACTACGAACTTTGACCTGAAATGATAGTCGATGGTAGGATGGTATGGTTGTGATGGTCAGCGATGATGGTCCGTTCGACCAAATTCCGAAGTCTCGTCTTTCATATGCTTCCTTCAATCCTGTTGATCTTCTCAAATAACATACATTACCGCACTGCACAACACATTCAGACACTTTACACTGGGGGACGCACGAGTGTTATTTGCCAGTTTAATAATGATTTTTTATAAGCTAGCTAGTCATGGACCCTTCAAGTTCTCAACAGCCGGAATTCCCAAGTTCAGTTCCTCTTACTATAGAGATACCGGTTATAGAAGCCGAAGTTATTGAGGCAGCTCCGGACGAGCGTCTAGGGGCTCGGTTTATTTGTAGTCCACCCGATTCGGTGCCGTCGGGTATT
Organism: Allium fistulosum; assembly: GCA_030737815.1. NCBI lineage: Eukaryota > Viridiplantae > Streptophyta > Magnoliopsida > Asparagales > Amaryllidaceae > Allium > Allium fistulosum. The sequence continues at coordinate 294,367,389 of CM060908.1, read as the reverse complement.
TCTGAAGACATGTTAGGCCGGATCTGCTTAAGGCACGGTTTGTCACTTGACGATGTGCTACTTCCTGGGCCAACTGACAGGCCACACAATCCCCAGGAGGGGTTTACTGCTTTTAACCGTCACGCTTGCACAGCGGGGACACTCCCTCCCTTCAATGATTATATAAGGGAGATGTTGTCGTTCCTCGGCATAGCTCCATCTCAGCTACATCCCAACGGATATGCCTTGTTAAAAAGCATCTTTGTTCTCTTCATGGAGATCCTTTTTTGACCGCCGAAGCCGATCGAGATCCGGTATTTATTCAATGTCAAGAGCCGTGGAGATAACCCCTCTTTCACCTTCTTGGAAGCGGTCAGGAGCTGCCATATTGTACAGGGCTCCTGGGGAAGGCTAAGTTATTATAAAACCTAATGGTTCTACGTTCGGTGCCCTCCTGGATTTGCTGGGCGGTGGTTGGATAAACATAAGTATTGCCACTTCTCTCTTGAATCATTGAGATACTAGTAACTGACTTCAAAAACTGACACACTTTTCCTTTCTTACAGCTGCACTCTCCCGTCCCGACGGCGCATATTTCAGAGAGCTTGTTCAGATTCTTCAAGCGTTTTCGAGCGAAGAAAGGCACATAGACTTAGTCCTGACCGACAGGAATTTGAGGGCTGTCGGGTTGATAGAGCGGAGACAGAGCATACATCTGGAGGTGGTACATAGAGTGACTCCGAAGAAACGCGTGAAGCGTAAAGCGCCCGCAGTTGTGATTACCGAAGAAGTTGATCCAGAAAGGACGCCCACCGATACTGAGCTCCCGGCTGGACCTTCTACCAATGTCCAGGACTCGGGTGGAAGAAGAAAAGGCAAGGCCGCTACTCACAAGCGCCCTAAGTCTAAGAGATTTAAATCCGTGGTCGTGTCTTTACCTTTCCAGGGGATCAGAATTTCAGAAGCTCCTCTCCTGCAAATGGAGAGTCCTTTTGCAGGGCTTAATGATATCCCGATCCCGGATTTCGTGTCATCTCCACACGACGCCGGGATGGAAGGACTTGATAGTGCTTTTGAACCGAGTGGGTCGCTGGCTATGAGTGCGGCCGACATTTCTGGTTGGTCGGGGGATTGCACATGCATACACTTCACTACACTACATGATCCACAACTGTACTTCATCCAACTTAGGAAGTTGCCAACTCTTTCTTCGCTTTTCATTTTCAGGTACTATGTTTGGAAGAGGATCAATGCTGAACAGTCTTCGTTCAGCCCGAAAGGCTTCTGGTTACTACAATTCTCGCAGGAGGGATTCTGATAGGGATCGCGATCACGAGCACTCTAGTCAGGATAGGTATGGGCGTGATAGGGATAGAGAATACCGACATTGGTCTAGATCATGTTCTCCTCCTCCTAGGCTTCCATCTCCACCTCCTGCTCATGTTCCACCACCGTCAGAGCCTTCTCGTCACAGGCCTTCTTCTCACACTTCCAGATCTGAGACTCATCTTCAGAGAGTCGAGACTACATCTTCCATGGTTACAGAGCAGGTCCCCGTTGATACCACTGGAGAAGGGGCCCTTAAGTTGGCCCAAATGAAGAAAGATTTTCCAAATATCTGCTTCGACGGCTATGTCTTCCCTCCCCACTTGAAAAGAATTTCAACAGGGGTAGAAGGCACGATGCATGACTTTGTCCACGACATCTATACCCAATATCGAGAGTGGGCGAAGGCTGCCGAAAAAGCTTCCAAAGTGGTCTTCGAGCGGGCAAAAGAGATCAAGAAGATGGAGACCGAGCTCGCGAAAAGGGATCGTATTATTCAGGTACTCTCTGCTGAGTCCGAGTCTTCTCGGAAATCTGAGATTGAGGCCATTAAGAAGGCTGATGAAGCGAAGGTGGAGATGGAGAGGTTGGGGAAGACACACGTTGCCCTGGTGGAGGAGATGGGCCACCGGAATACCAAAGTTATCGCCGAGCGGGATGCGGCGGTCAAGGGGCTTAATGAACTAAAAGCCAAATTCGCCAGCTTGGTCAAAGAAAAAGATGACGCGAACAACGCAGCCCATGAGGCGTGCGATCAGGCTGTTCTGCTCAGGGGAGAACGGGATGCGGCGGTGGCCAAAGTCCAGAAAGTGGAGACTGAGGTCGAGGAGAGGGTGAAGTTGGCCGAGTCTAGGTTAGAGGCCGACATTGAGGACCTCCTTGTTGTTTACAACGCTGGCACAGGGGCCTGGCCTGGCTCGATGATTATTCGACGCATCTCCATAGTGCTTGGGGCCGACTGGTTGAGGAAGAGAAAGAGGCGCACCAGGGTGAGTCTGTGGATGAATTCGAGCTCGAGAATCGTCTGTTAACTGATGACGAAAAGAAGATTCTCCATGATTCAATGATCTCTTATGAGAAGGAGAGGCTCGCCACCTAGCACTTGGAGGTAGGAGAGGGCTCCGGGGTTGGACATCATGATGCAAGTCTTGACATTCCGGTGTCAACCCAGCCTGAATCTTTGCCTGCGGCTAGTCCTCAAGCTGTTCCTGCCTATATTCCGGATTAGCCGTGGATGTCTCCAACTACAGCGCCAGCTACTGAAGCCGCCCCGTCGCTTACAAGCCAAACTGAGGAAGGTACTCCGAACATTCCACATGTCTTTCATGAGTCGAAGTCTTCGATCGAGTTTAAGTTCTAACAATTCTTTTATTCCTTGTCCAGTGATTGACGTTACAACGCACATGCCTTCTGCTACTCAAGGATTATATCAGACGCAGGAGGCTATCATGACCGAAGCAACCACTATGAGCATAGCTGCCCCGATTGATGATATGCAGGGGGGTTCGATCGTGTTCAATGAGCAGCTGATGGATGAACTTTTTCGTTGCCACGGCGATCCTCGTGTTGAATTGCCATCTGTTATGAGCGGAACTGATCCTGCTGCAAGCTCTTCAATGCCGACTGCTGATGCCCCCAGTAGGGCTCAAGCAGTGACCGAAGAGGAGATGTTTGCCCAGATTGACGCTGAACTGGCAGCAGCTGGTTATGGCGGCAGCTTTGGAGGTGGGATGGCAGTATCGGGACCTGCCCCGCTCGGAATGATGTCTCTTGGTGGTTCTGTTTTTCTCACCAGCCTGCCCATTCCACCTTCTGTCATTGACCCCGTTCCTCTGAATCCGCCCGTAGGGAGCATTCTTATTCACACAAGTTCGGAGGATGACGTCAACATAATGGCCTCGCCTGAAGACCAACCGCCGCAAAGCAAAGGCTCGAAGAGGAAGACCGGCGATGGCTCCAGCGGGTCCACATCGAGGAGGAAGCTAAGGAAAAAGAAAGATTAGGCATGCTCTCCCGGTGTATTTTGGTTTTCATTTTGTTAGCCGTGTATAGATGCGGGTTCGGCCCCTGCTAGTAGGAATTTTTTGGAAACTTGTATATGAACTTCTTCTATAACCGATAGAAATGAAACTTTTCTTTTTTGACTTCTTTTTGTCATTGTGTATTTGTCTAAGTGTTTCAGTGTCTGAGCCGCACTTGTGAAGTTTCAGTTTCCGAATGAAGTTTGTTTCTGTTTGCCAAGTTTGGGTATTGTGGACATGGTTTGCGACCGGGAAACGAGTCGAATTTTGAAGTCGTGTTGCTTTAGTCAATGGTTGATGCTTAAGTCTTGCCCCCCAGTCTTGGTGGCATGTTGTAAAACATCAGTTGGCGATTACCCTTTTCTTCTAGCATGCCGAGTTTAGTGCCGTTGGACGAGCATTTAAGGCAAACGAGGGTTGAGCGGTTTATTCGCGCTTGTCCGATCTTTGATGACCATATCCGCACTCCGGGGATCCTCATTTGTTTACTGGCGGTTGGTCACGCTGGCTTGAGTTTCAATCATATACTCACTGTCTGGGGACTTGGAATTGGTTTTTGTACTCCAACTCGCGCTCCGGGAGTTTGGAGCTGATAATTATACTTCGATCCATGCTTTGGGAACTTGAAGTTGGTGTTTTAGGCTCCGTTCTGCATTTTGGGAATCCGGAGTCGATGTCTATGTTCCGACTTGTATTCTGGAACTTCGGAACCGATGTTTATACTCCGGCTCGCACTCTGGGTATACATAGTTGAATGTTTATACTCCGCTTCACACTCTGGGAATACGGAGTTGAATGTTTATACTCCACTTCGCACTCCGGGAATATGGATTTGATGTTTATACTCCGGTTTGCGCTTTGGGAATTCGGAGTTGAATGTTTATACTCTGGTTCGCGCTTTGGGAATTCGAAGTTGGATGTTTATACTCCACTTCGCACTCCGGGAATATGGAGTTGATGTTTATACTCCGGTTCGCGCTTTGGGAATTCGGAGTTGGATGTTTATACTCCACTTCGCACTCCGGGAATATGGAGTTGAATGTTTATACTCCGGTTCGCGCTTTGGGAATTTGGAGTTGGATGTTTATACTCCACTTCACACTCCGGGAATATGGAGTTGATGTTTATACTCCGGTTCATGCTTTGGGAATTCGGAGTTGGATGTTTATACTCCACTTCGCACTCTGGGAATATGGAGTTGATGTTTATACTCCGGTTCGCGCTTTGGGAATTCGGAGTTGGATGTTTTTACTCCACTTCGCACTCCGGGAATATGGAGTTGAATATTTATACTCCGACTGGCGCTCTGGTAGTTCGGAGTTGGATGTTTGTACTCTGACTCGCGCTCTGGGAGTTCGGAGTTGATGAAAGATTGTCGTGTACCCATCCCTTTCTTGACTTTGATGTGATGGCTTGCCCCCGGGCTCGGGTTTCACTTAGGGAGTGATTAGTTGCACCGCAGCCACTCTCTATTTGAATAAGTCCCACCGTATGATGAGACTTAGCTCTCCGTGCATAGTGATGGTCATATGAAGTATTTTCAAGTAAATCACAGCTCTGGCTTTAAGAGGTTGCATTTTGTTACTGAAATAAGAAAGTATGGCAAAGTCAGTTGCCTTATTACAAGTTCTAATTTCGAAATGCATAAACAAATTGCAGAAAAGGAAAGTAAACTAAATGGATAAAGATAGCCTGTCAGGTGTAATAGCGGCGAAGGCTCTCGCTATTCCAAGCTCTTGGCAGGGTAAGACCGTCGACGGTCGATAACTTGAATGTGCCATCTTCGAGCCTTCGTTCAATAACATACGGTCCTTCCCATGTCGGCTTCATGTGTGAAGGAACCGAATAGATTCTTTTTAAGACGAGATCACCTAGTTCGAAGGTTCACGGATGGGCCTTGGCGTTGTACAATTGGGCGACTCGACTTCGATGCGCAGTTGCCCTCAAATCAGCCTCTTCACGCTTCTCATCCAGTAGATCAAGAGATTCAGCAAGTAATATAGCATTTGTCTTTAGATCATAGTTTGTCACACGATGAGAAGGTACTTCTAGCTCGACTGGAATAACGGCCTCTGAACCGTAAGAAAGAGAGAATGGAGTGTGGCCGGTCGCGGTCTTGTGGGTTGTTCGGTAAGCCCATAGAGCCATAGGAAGTTCATCGACCCACTTGCCCCCGACCTTTTCTAGTCGCTTCTTCAGGATGGACTTTATGACTTTATTAACTGCTTCGACCTGTCTGTTCGCTTGAGGGTGTGCAACTGCAGAGAATTTCTTTTGGATGTGAAATCGTTTGCAGAAATCTTTGAATTCAGCTCTGTCGAATTGGGTTCCGTTGTCCGTGATTATGGTGCGTGGGAGACCGAATCGACATATGATGTTACGAACCACAAAGTTGATCACTTTCTTCGTTGTAATGGTAGTGAGAGCTTCGGCTTCAGCCCACTTCGTAAAGTAATCAACTACGACGATGGCGTACTTCGCACCACCTTTTGCTAGAGGTAGAGCACCGATGATGTCAATGCCCCACATTGCGAATGGCCATGGGCTGACCATTTGCGTTATCTCAGTAGGAGGAGCCCTAGGGATTCGGGCGTATTTCTGGCACCTATCACATTTCTTTGCATAGTCTAACGCATCGCGATTCACGGTGGGCCAGTAATATCCGTAGCGAAGTATTTTCTTGGCAAGTGCTTGCCCCTCGGTGTGATCGCCACATTCTCCTTCATGCACATCGCGTAACACTTGTTTAACTTCATCGTGAGCGATACATCGGAGTAGGGGAACCGAGTACCCCCTTCTGTACATGAGTCCATTCTGGATGGTAAATCTTGAGGCCTTTCGAAGGACCTGTCTCTTTTCACTCCTGCGCTCTGGCAGGGTCCCGTGCTCAATGTAATTTTTGAGTGGAGTCATCCATGAATCTTTTCGGGGATGGTTTCGCATACCCGGTTTATTTCCGCCCGGTCGATACTTGGGGAAGATAGCGTTTCTACGGGAACGAGTCCCATTTGTTGAGCTTCGCCTATGCTGGCTAGCTTCGCCAGCGAATCGGCCTTTTGGTTGCGTTCTCGAGGTATACTGTAGATGGCGTAGTAATCGAAATGGTTTAGTACTTCCTTAACTCGAGCTAAGTAGGCAGCCAACCTTCGATCTCTTGCTTGATACTCTCCTCGTACCTGACACATAACTAACTGTGAATCACAATAAACTTCCACTGCGATAATTCTCAAATCTCTAGCGAGTTTTAAGCCAGCTAGGAGGGCTTCATATTCAGCTTCATTATTAGTCGCATGGAAATCAAACTTTAAGGCATAACATATGGATCGACCCTCGGGAGTTTCAAGCACAATACCAGCGCCTGAACACCGGTCGTTTGATGCTCCGTCGGTATAAAGTTTCCAGACGTATTCGGGGGATTCACTGGCTTCGGGCAAGTCCTCTGGGATGGTAAATTCAGCTATGAAATCGGCTAGGACTTGTCCTTGTATGGCCCGTCTCGGAGCGTAAGTAAGGTCAAACTGGCTCAGTTCGATGTTCCACTTGAGTAACCTACCATACTCTCAGGCCGCGAAAGGACCTGTCGTAACGGCTGGTCGGTGTAAACAATAATGGAATGTGCCTGGAAGTATGGTCGGAGTTTTCTTGATGCAATGACAAGGCAGTAAGCCAACTTTTCCAGCTTCGGATAATTTCTTTCAGCCCCAGTCAATCGTTTGCTGACATATTATACTGGCCTCTGTATCTTGTCTTCTTCTCGGATTAATGCAGCGCTGATAGCGTTTTCTAATATCGCCAAATATACGAACAGCTTTTCATGATCGATAGTCTTTGACAATATTGGTGGTGTGGATAGATGTTGAACTAGTGCTTGGAAAGCGCCCTCGCACTCTGTGGTCCATTCAAAGTTTCGTTTCCCTTTACGAATCAGATCGAAAAAGGGAATGCACTTGTCAGTGGACTTTGAAATGAACCTGCTCAATGCTGCTACCTTTCCATTGAGACTCTGGACTTGCTTTATAGTTTTGGGAGTTTCAAGATTTCTGATTGCCCAAATCTTTTCGGGATTGGCTTCGATTCCCCAAGCGTTAACGATGAACCCAAGGAACTTTCCGGATGCAACCCCAAAGTGACATTTCAGTGGATTGAGCTTCATCTTGTACTCCCGAAGTATGTTGAACATGGTTTCCAGGTCTTTTACATGGTCGGTGGAGAGTCGTGACTTCACAAGCATGTTGTCTACATATACTTCCATTATCTTCCCGATTTGATTAGCGAACATCCGATTGACCAACCGTTGGTAAGTAGCCTTGGCGTTCTTGAGTCCGAACGGCATAACCTTGTAACAGTAAAGTCCCAGATTGGTTACAAAGCTGGTATGTTCTTGATCGGGTAAATGCATCGGTATCTGATTGTAGCCTGAATACGCGTCCATGAAGGATAAGAGTTCATGTCCAGTTGTCGAATCCACTAGCTGATCAATTCTAGGAAGTGGGAAACTGTCTTTGGGGTACGCTTTATTCAGATCGGAATAGTCCACACATGTTCTCCACTTCCCGTTTGGCTTTCGGACGAGCACGTGATTTGACACCCATTCAGGATATAGCGCATCTCGAATGAATCCGTTCGCTTCAAGCTTTTCTACTTCCTCTTTAAGGGCGGCAGATCTCTCTAGATCCATTCCGCGCCTTTTTTGTTTGACCGGGACATGCCGCGGGTCAATGTTCAGAGTGTGGCTCGCAATGTCCGGCGAGATCCCACACATATCAGAATGTGCCCAGGCAAATACGTCAAGATTTGCCCGTAGAAATTCAACCAAATCCTCTTGAGTTTGCTGGCTTAGTTGAGATCCAATCTTTATTATTTTTGAATCATCGTTATTGTCAATTGGGACATCAATCGTCAGTTCGGCTGGGATGCTTCTCGGGCGTTAATTGTCAATTATCGGCAAAACGGACGTAGAGAGATTCCTCTACGCCCTTTCTCTTCTCCTTCCGTTGCGCCTCCCGTAGCTCAGCAACATAACAGGCTCTAGCAGTGGCCTGATCTCCATGAACGATTCCTATTCCTTGATCAGTGGGAAATTTTAAGGTTAAACACCATGGGGCAATGGCTACTCTGAATTCAGCGAGGGCCGGTCGGCCCAAGAAAGCATTGTAAGGGGAGTCTATGTCTAGAACGATGAATTGCAACATCCGTACTCTCCGACGTTCTCCTACTCCCAACTCCACTGGCAGTTCCACCATCCCGGTGGGAATTGTGGCACTTCCGTTGAAACCATGGACTCGAGATTGACAAGGCTTCAAGTCTGCGGCTTCCATCTTCATTTGATCATAAGCTCGCTTGAACAAAATATTCACAGAGCTTCCATTGTCAACTAAGATCCTTTTTATCCAAGGGGGACCTACTTGTGCAGCGATGACCAGTGGGTTGATAGTGGGAGCTTCGATTTTATCTGCGTCTCTGCTTCTAAACACGATGTCATCCGTTATCGTTTTCTGTTGCTTGGCTGGAGCCCCCTCGTCAAAACTACTGCAACACTCGAAGTCCGCATGCCTGATAGAACTGGCATACGACTCCATTTCCTTCCAGCTTCGATCTGCTGGGTGAGGACCACCACTTATTGTATTGATGACCAACCTCCCGTCTGCACGAGCAGGTTCTTCCTGTCTTTCCTGGTTTGGTGCACGATTCTGATTTGATGGGCCCGCACCACCGGGTTGTGGCGCCCGTAATTACTGATCCAAATTTCATATCAGTTTTTCAATGAGGTCTTGTAAGTGACGACACTCATTGGTGTTGTGGCCATAACTCTCATGGAATCTACAGAACTTTCCTGTTTGGATTTGTCTTTTAGTTGGTGGTTTCGGGGCAGGCTTCTTATACTGCATGGTATTGCAAGTCTGCAAATACACATTTTCCAACGACGTGTTCAATGGAGTGTATTTTTCGTACATGGAAGCTCTACGCCGTTGTCCACGATCCTGATCGCGTTTTTTGTTCTGATTTCTATTGTCCCTCTGCTGATTCTGTTTATTTTGGACGTTCAACTAAAATTTTCCAAAACTATCTCCGGACTGTTTAACAGCGACGTTACTCTGGATACCTTCGATGTTGGGTCCTGCATCATCCTGCTTCCTTGACTGTCTCCCATCCTCCCTTCTCAGGAATTGGGCTGCCTTGGAATAGAAACGATCCAATGACGCAGGTGGTTTCCCAGCTAACCAACTTCCAAACTCGAAATCAGCATCAATCCCCTTAGTCAGAGCCATCAGGATAGAGTTATTGTTGGGATTGCTTATTTCCGCACACGCGGCATGGAATTGCTCCAAGTAACATCTAAGCGTTTCTCCGGGAGCTTGCGTAACACTAGACAGCATGTTAACGTCCTTTGGCCTCGCCACATGCATATGGAATTGTTCAACAAACTTGGTGGCCATCTGGCCAAAGTTAGAGATGGATCGCGGTGGCAAACGAGTGAACCACATGGTAGCGATGCCCCATAGGGAAATGGGGAAACTACGGCACTTTACTGCGTCATCAGCTCTAGCAGCATTCATCAGCCATTCGTATTTCAGGACGTGTTGATTGGGGTCAGAACTCCCTTCATAAACTGGCAAAGCTGGCATCCTGAAGTGCCAAGGTGGTTCAGCATATAAAACATCATCGGTGAAAGGGGTATGACTTCGGGAGATTCCCCAGTCGTCATTAGATAGACCCTGACTTTCATGGATGATTTGGCGGATCATCGCTGGTATATCTGTCGTTTGGACACTTGGAGCATGTTGTGCCAAGGTGTGGTCGGGTTCCACAGCGCGAGTCTGGACCGGACGCGGTCGACGGTTCGTGCCTCGCCTCCTTGGTTCAACATCCTCAGGGACATAAGGTTCAGGAGTCTGCTCTCGTCGGCTATGTTGAGGATCAGCTTGGTTCCAAGCATCACCTCCTCGTCCAGCAGTGGTGGTAGTAGCAATGTTGCCGGTAACATGATAAGGAGCAGCTCCTCCCCGAGTTGTAGGTTCTGTGCGGAGGCTAACGGATGGTCCAACTCTAGGTTGCCCAAGATTCGAAGCAGGTTGGTGTCTCGTGGCCTGGGTGTAGCTTCCACCCAACCGTGGACGTGTGGATCTAGTTTGGCCATCGGAGGAGGCTGAGCTCTCTGTACAGGAGTGAGAACCTTGGTCTCTTCTAGATCTTCTTCGCCTTTGGTGATTTAGCTGGTTAGTCAACTCCGTGTTGGTGCGTTGCTGCCCCGCTAGATGCTGTCGACTTTGGGTCAACTCCTGAAGCAATGTCTGGAATTCTTGTCTAGTGATTGGACCTGATGGATCTGAAGGTCCTGCAGCATTTTGGTTGGAGGGAGGTGATTGCGCAGGATTTTGTCGGTCCCGCGCTCCCTGATCAGCAGCTGTAGAGGTGGTATGTGTGCTCAACATAATGAATTGGTGAAGTCCTTTCCTAGATCTGATTGCCAATCTGAGTAGAATGGAAGGGCTTCGAAGTTCTAGATCTGGATCTTCTTCTTAGATTTATGCAATCCAATATAGATAGGAGATCCAAAGAGTGGGAGAAAAATTGGGTTTTTTCTCAGTGAAAGCACCAAAGTGTTTATACCAAAATTGGGCACAACACTCTTCGGAAGTCTTTGAAGAGATAAAGTGAAGAAATTAAATGTAAAAAGAGGATTAATCTAACAAAAACTCCAAATTTCAGAAGTGAGAATAATTAAAGTGTAGGGAGACGCAAGAGTTTAGAGTGGTTCGGCGTATAGCCTACGTCCACTATGAAATAGTTTGTTTTATTTATCTTCCTTTGATGTTTGCAAGTGAATGCAATGAATTACAAGAGGTAACTATGATTTGCAGCAGTGAATCTTGTTGGTAGCAGCAGCAAGAGAGTTCAGATCTAGATCTGGCGGAGCCCGGGCGTTGGAGATCTCAAAGAGGAAGAAGAACCCCTTTTTTGTTGGCTTTGGGGGTCTATTTATAGGTGTAGGAGGCTGGTATTTCGCTCAGATCTCGGGAGACCCTCTCTGGCACGTGACCAGGCCCGCATGCCCAAGCCCGTGAAGTTTCTGTCCGATCCATGATTGACACGAACAGATTTCGACTCGCTCGAGATTTCATCCAATGGAGTCGAAATTTGGCGTGGACATTCTTTAGCATGCACGTAGTCTTCTGTGAAAATTTCATAGCATTTGGACTTGTATATTGGGAGATATGATCGATACGAAATGGAGTTCTCGGCAGGCTGTTTCCTTCGACTCGCTTCCTATTTCGACTCGCTTCCATTCGACTTGATGATGTGACACTCGATTCTAACTCTGTCCTGGACGTTGCTTCGAGCGAGTCGAAGTAAGCACTTGGTCGAGCGAGTCAAAGCAAGTGTTGGTCGAGCGAGTCAAAATGGAGCCAGTCGAAATGGAGCGTCCTGGGAGGTTTGAGCAGTGCAGTCGAAGTATGCACTTTCGAGGGTTTCAAACTAGAGTGAGTCGAAGTTGAGTAGCTCTAAGGGGCGTGGAGTGATTCGAAGTTGAGTAGCATGGAGCAAGTCGAAGAGAGCAGCTCTGAGGGGCATGGAGCGAGTCGAAGTTGGCTTCTCCTGGGTGTTGTGAAGCGAGTCGAAGGAGCGAGTCGAATGGTGACTGATTTTCGTCCAATTTTGTATCCTTTATAACTTGAGCATTCGAATTCGGATTGTCTTGAGATTTTGAACGTTGGCTCCCATGGCTTAGCTTGTTATGTCCTACCAATTTTGGCTCGATCCGGACTCGGACAAAATTCATCGATATCCGTAGTGAGCCCGTATATAACTGATCTCTGGGATGGGCCGTCACTGGTTACTAGTCAATTCCTTGGTGTTACGGCCTTGCCAAAAGGCGGGATAACATCGATCAAGTATCACTCCAAATGAGCATCAATCAATCATGGTGGAAGATGATGGTGCAAAGTCCTTGCTCTCCAAATTTCATTAAATTCCAGTGTGTAGTTTTTGAGATATGATCGATCCAAGTTTCAATTTCCTAGTGTTGGCTGATGATTTCGTATCCATGATTCGTATCCATCACTTTTGCATCGATCCGAGTCTTCGAATCCATCATCCCGTGTCCATTGCTTTCGCATCGATCCGATTCTCATGCTATGATCCATGTTTCATGCTCCATCTTTTGACCGATTCCTTCATATCGATCGCATTCAATCGATACGAACGCGATCGATACGAAATGGCTTCGAAATCTCTTCGTATCCATCCAGCATAGCTATCCCCAAGTATGTACTTCGTATTGATCAATAATTGATCGATAAGAAATGCTTTTCCAAACCCCTGTAACCATTGCCTTGTATCTATTCTTTGCTCCTTCCTTCGTATCGATCCCCAGCCCTTCTCTTCGTATCGATCTGATGCCATAGATCGATACGAAATCTATCGATACAAACTGCTATCGATTCAAAGAAAATGCACAAAAGAAAGTGTGCGTTATCCATAATCATGCCCACCTTGATCGATAAGAAAGTATCGATATAGATGTATCGATCCGAAGTATATAGCCACATCAACTTGATCGATACAAAAGTATTGATACGAACCAGCCTTCCGTGAACAATGATTCATCCATAACTCGAGCATATGAACTCCGATTGACTCGAAATTTGAAGTGTAGCCTCACCAAACCTTGTTTATCATTCCTTGTCGATCCCACCTTGATTGGATCTTAGTCCAATTTTGACGGTATCGATCATAGCCTTGTTTCCAATCGATCTCCAATCCTGATATCCATCCTTTTTAGCCAATTTGTTGATATCCCAGCCTTGTCCAAAATGTGGGGTAACATTTGCCCCCCAAAACATGCCTTGCGGTAGAAATTCGTGTTTTTAATAGCTTTAAATCCGACATCCAAAGTCCATATTCCATCCATAGCCATATCATCTGATCCATAATTCAATCCATTACCAAGCCATGTTATCCAAGTGCCATAGCCATAGCCATATCCCTATCCAAACTTGCGACTTCTCCGAGTTGATATCCGATTCCGAATCCAGTAACCAAATCCTTAGCCAATTCCATATCCATCCGAACCCGACAACCTAGTTCTAATCCATCCATATCCAGTAACCAATAATCGAATCCATGACCTCTCTGGGTCGATTCCCAAATCCGGGACCGCTCCGGGCCCTTATCCAAAGCCGAGACCTGTCCGGGTCCAAATCCAAATCCATAGATCTCGCCGGGTCATTTTATCCTACTTCGGCCTCGACTTTCCAATCAAGGGCTTAATCATGGTTTTACTCCGGCCTTGACTCTCCGGTCAAGGACTTAATCCATAGGGTATCTTTCTCCGGCCTTGACTCTCTGGTCGAGGACTTATATTCTTTGGACTTGACTCTCCGGTCGAGGACTTTTTATTCTCTGGCCTCGACTCTCCGGTCGTGGACTTATATTCTCCGGCCTTGACTCTCCGGTCGAGGACTTATATTCTTTGGACTTGACTCTCCGGTCGAGGACTTTTTATTCTCTGGCCTCGACTCTCCGGTCGTGGACTTATATTCTCCGGCCTTGACTCTTCGGTCGAGGACTTTTTATTCTCCAGTCTCGACTCTCCGGTCAAGGACTTATATTCTCCGGCCTTGACTCTCCGGTCGAGGACTTATATTCTCCAGCCTTGACTCTCCGGTCGAGGACTTTTTATTCTCTGGCCTCGACTCTACAGTCGAGGACTTATATTCTCTGGCCTTGACTCTTCGGTCGGGGACTTTTTATTCTCCGGCCTCGACTCTCTAGTCGAGGACTTATATTCTCCAGCCTCGACTCTCCAGTCGAGGACTTATATTCTCCGGCCTCGACTCTCTGGTCCAGGACTTTTTATTCTCCGACCTTGACTCTCTGGTCGAGGACTTATATTCTCCGGCCTCGACTCTCTAGTCGAGGACTTTTTATATTTTCCATCCTCGATTCTCCGTCGATGACTTTTTCCGTGTTCGAGTTCATTCCTTCGCTCTCCGACGAAGGGACTCGTAACCCACGGTTACTGCCCCATCTCTCTGGTCGAGACCGTAATCGCGTGACCTATATTATTTATTACATTAATCCAAATCCAATCATCACAGAGTTCAAGTGATAAAATAAAAGTCCGTACTACCCAGAAAACTAAATAAACATAGTGCCAAAAAAGAAACCAGAGTTTGTAGAAAATAGAAAAAACAATATTTCATAAACCCGAGCATCACGGTTTATCATCATCTTAGAGCATGCCTAGGGACCGTCCTCGATCTCGTACATGTGTAAGTGACTTAGCTACATTACTTTGGGGTTTATTACTTATTCTATGCCATAAATCCAATCAGCTGATAATAATCCGATGATGATGCCTATATCTAGTGCCATCTTCGTTTAAGGTGAGCGGTGGCTGCTCCTGTTCCACGGCCACAACTCGATTCCTTATGTATTGTTGCAAATGACCATTTCTCACATGTTCCTCAATAATATCCTTCAGGTGCTTACAATTGTTCATGTTGTGCCCATCCAGCTCATGGAATAGGCATTGCTTTCCCGAAACCGCTTGTATTAAGAGGGTTCCCTTTTTACCGGCCTTCGATACTGGAGGCGCCCTCGAGTATCCAAATAAATCCTTTCCAGGGTTTCAATCAAATTCGTGTAAGAAGAGAATTTAGATTCCCTTCATTTCCTTTTTGATGTGTTACCACTACCATTCATTTTCCTTTTGCCTCTATCGTCCTTGTTTGAATCCTCCCTAGGTGGACCTCCACCTTTTACCACATAAACTTCAGCCTCTCTCCCCTCTCTTTCAGCCTTTGCATCTTCATGTCGTAGAAAACTCTCTGCTTCATGGTAAAACTCCCCGAGATTCATCGGTGGATCCTATTCCAACGATATCTTAAAATCCGAATTATCTACAATCCTTAAGACTGCTGCCATCAAAACCATCGACGGATCGGGTTGATCCACCGAAGTCACCGCCACATTGAATCTAGTTAAGAAATCCCTAAGTGATTCTCCCTTCCACTATTTCATCGATGTTAAAGTCATCACATTCTTGGGTCTCATGATGTGGACCCAAAATTGCCTTATAAACCTCTTGATCAACTCCGTCCATGTGCCAATAGAGCCGCTTTCCAGTTGTCTAAACCATAGCATTGCTATATCTGACAAATAAAAAGGGAAGCACCGTGCCATGACTTCCTCCGATGCCCCTAGTACTTCCATGTGTCTCATGTACCTTGTCAAATGAATAGCGGGATCCGTTCTCCCATCATTCATCTCCAGCGTTGGTAGTTTGAAATCCGGTGGATTCCTAGCTTGCCTGATCATAGGAGCAAAGGGGCTCCTATTCACATCCTCCAAATCTCTATTCACCAATCTCCCCTCATAGCCCGTCTGATCATGTCCGCTAACCTGTCATTGTCATCAAGTGGTAGCCTCTGTCTGCTATCTCTAACCTGCCCCTCGAGTCCGTGAGGGAATCTTGAAACCTATCCTTCTGGACGAGCATCCATATCCCGATCAATGCCAAACTTCACAGCGCTGCATGGTATCCTTCCTGGAATTGAGCCAATATGATTCGGGGGCATGCCCCCCTGTTTAAGGGCCGCTCCCGATGGTTCCGCTCTGTCCCGCATGCTGTTTGTTTCATTTTCTCGGTCCTGATTCTGGATCGTCTCTATTCCTGCTGCTCCAGCTACATGATCCTCATTTCCAGCATTCCCTGCAACTCCATTCCCTTGACTTTTCAATCCAGCTTGTCCAACCTGTCGTGGTAGGTTCTGTATCATGTCCTCTTGCCTTTTCAGCATCGTTTCCATCTCGTCTCTAGTAATATAGCTTGAGGCCTGATTAGCTCATGAGGAAGCCTCTTGACTTCCTTCATGCTGACTCCTCCCCGTTCTCTGTCTCCTTGTCAATTGCTTAGCCATTGCTTCCCAGAATCCGAGTTCCTAAGCTTTCAGATCCAAAATACAAGCTTTCGAATCCTTGAGTGCTAGCGTTCTTAGTGAATGCACCAAAGTGTTTGCGCCAAAATTGGTCACAAACTCCGGAAGTAGTGAAAGCACCAGTGTTTACACACAAATCCTCAATATCCAAACATAGATCTCAGATCCAGATGATCTCAGATCTCAATATCCAAACACAAACTCCGGAAGTAGTGAAAGCACCAGTGTTTACACACAAATCCTCAAGAGAAGACACAAAATTTATAGTGGTTCGGCGTTGTAGCGTACATCCACTTTGAAAAGTTTGCTGTTTATTGATGATTCTCAACTGATTTGCAACAATACAATCAGTAGCACCCAAGTTACAATAGAGTTTAAGTAGAGTAACGGCGTAAGAGCTTCCCAAAAGTCCTTTTTCAGTAGGCGCAGGAGTGCTATTTATAGGAGTAGATCTGGAAATATCGGCCTCAAAACTCGGAATACCCTTTCTCATGCATAGGTGGGCCCAGCAGATCGATGAGGGGTTGTTTGGGATCGATCCTTGATTGATCCAAGTGGGTTTCCTATTGATCAAGAATCACTCCAAATGAGCTGCAATCGATCATGGTGAAAGATGATGGTGCAATGTCCTTGCTCTCCAAATTTCATGAAATTCCAGTGTGTAGTTTTTGAGATATGATCGATCCAAGTTTCAATTTCCTAGTGTTGGCTGATGATTTCGTTTCCATGATTCGTATCCATCACTTTTGCATCGATCCGAGTCTTTGTATCCATCATCCCGTGTCCATAGCTTTCGCATCGATCTGATTCTCACATTGTGATCCATGTTTCATGCTCCATCTTTTGACCGGTTCCTTCGTATCGATCGATATGAACGCGATCGATATGAAATGGCTCCGGAATCTCTTCATATCCATCCAGCATAGCTATCCCCGAGTATGTCCTTTGTATTGCTCAATAATTGATCAATATGAAATGCTTTTCCAAACTCCTGTAACCATTTCCTCGTATCCATTCTTTGCTCCTTCCTTCGTATCGATCCCCAGCCCTTCTCTTCGTATCGATCTGATGCCATAGATCGATACGAACTGCTATCGATTCAAAGCAAATGCACAAAAGAAAGTGTGCGTTATCCATATTCATACCCGCCTTGATCGATACAAAAGTATCGATATAGATGTATCGTTCCGGATTATATAGCCACATCAACCTTGATCGATACAAAACTATCAATGCGAACCAACCTTCCGTGAATAACGATCCATCCATAACTCGAGCATATGAACTCCAATTGACCCGAAATTCGAAATGTAGCCTCACCAAACCTTGTTTATCATTCCCTATCAATCCCACCTTGATTGGAGCTTGGTTCAATTTTGACGGTATCGATCATAGTCTTGTTTCCAATCGATCTGCAATCCTGATATCCACCCTTTTTAGCTAATTTGTTGATATCCCGGTCTTGTCCAAAAGGCAGGGTAACAATTGTTATCAAACTTGGTTTATTGTTTTTGTTGTTAACTTATTAATTTTTAAAAAACATAGTTAACTTAGTTAAAATTTTATAATACTTAGTTAATTTTTATAATATTATTTCTTTTATATACTTAGTTAATTTTTGTCAAACTATAGATTATTATTATTATATAAACATAGTTAATTTTTCTAAAATTAGTTAATTCTTATAAAACTTAGTTAATTTTTTTTACCATAACTAATAATACTGACATATCGTCTACATTTCATACTTGTTTGTTTTATACGTCTATTTTAAAAAAGAAACTAATATTGGAAAAACAATGAATCCTATATCTTTATTGTTTAATCTTTTATTTTATTTTTCATGTCTATCTTTAATCATTCTATGTATAAAATGATTTCAAACAAAGAACCAAATTATGAATCATAATTTTATTCTTTTATGGTTCTAAACAAATGATAATTATTTTTATCATCTCATGATAAAGTAAATCATTTTTTGTTTCAACTGTCAACTTACATGAGTTATAAATCAGAGCTTAGTTTTTACTGTGTGTTACTTCAACTCTGCATCCATAGGCATATGACTATCATATTTGTAAGTTAAGATAATGATTAAAATACACTTACTATGCTCAACATTATTTGAAACTAAAATGGTACATTGGATATATCAGAAGGAAATAAAACCTGGCATTGCAAAGATGAAATCGCTTGAGGATGAGCTTCTAACTGTTCGCAAAATAAACAAACAGCCATCATCACTGCATCATTTCCACTAATCAAGGCCCATAACCCTTACAACTTTAGTTACTTTCTATAAATACCTATAGCTACATAGACAAAATCTGACTTTCTTTTTATTCAATGAAGTCATGAAATTGTTAAAGAACTTGCTCATTTTGGTGATGAAATCTAAACTTGTTCTAGGAACAAAATAGAACTCAAAAAGTGTATCCTTCATTCAATGGAAAATGAGTCTCCTACATTCAAGGGGAAGCTCAACATACTCAAAGGTATCCATTATTATTTATACAAAATGGCAAACAGACATATAAGTTTATGACATGGGAAATCTGATTCTCTTCTATTAACTTAGTGCTAACAAGGGTAATAGTTTAGAAAGAATTTCTACAATGAATTGCATAGAAAACAATACAAATATCATGTACAACTTAACCACCTCCAACCCATAAGTCAAATGAAGGTGTGAGCATTTGTTTCTTAAGAATATCATTATTGTATAAAGTGTGCATTATCCTTTTAAGATTAACTTAAACTTAAACAACAATGGTTCTCAACACCTTATTACTGTTAAGATTAACTCTATAAACTCAAAATAACAACAACGACTTTCTCATAATAGCTGATGTTGCTAGAAAAATAAGCACTGAAGAAAATATCAATAATTTTCTCACAACAGCTGATGTTGCTAGAGAAATTGCTCCCACATGATATTTGAGCAGCAAGCATGACCAAGGCACCATGCAATAACAACAATGGCATTGAAAGACAAAGAAACAAGACGTGTTTATCGCAACAAAGTACCATTACAAATAGCTATTCAAAGTTTGAAATAAAAACTCTAAAAACTGCTAGAGAAACATGTTTATACTAATCAGAAATGATGCATTTTTTCAATAAAGAAGCTCAAAATTCATGGTTGTGTTCATAAAATATACTTCTTCATCTTAATCTAAAAAACTTATTACAACACAACATCTTAGTAAACTAAGTAATACACTAGTTACAATTTCATAGTTGCAGCAAAGAGGATGAAAGTTAAAATGTAGCTATCCACATTACATTGTAATTAAAATATCTGACATGTTTCAGCGTACATTATCATTATTTAAATGTCACCACAATGTAAGGTGGTGTAACGAAACATTTGTGTCAGTTAAACTTCCAATACTCCATATATGGACCTCTTATAATAACACAAATACGTACTTGCATAAAACTCAACAAAAATATTGAATTCCAAAGGTTAGCAAAGACGATTTGAAATTAATGGGATACTAGTCATAATGCTAAACTTAATCAGCATAACTGATTGAAAAAAGTGATTAATGCAACTATTGTTGATCTTTCTAGTCATGAAACTGTATAAACCATTGGATTTTTCAGATGCAACGATACTAAACCAGAGATAATCTCACTCAATTAGACCATTTATCTAAAAAAGATTACTCACAGATATTCTAGAATATATTTGCACACCCCAAAATAATGATT
The DNA here is from genome assembly GCA_030737815.1 of Allium fistulosum. NCBI lineage: Eukaryota > Viridiplantae > Streptophyta > Magnoliopsida > Asparagales > Amaryllidaceae > Allium > Allium fistulosum. The sequence goes on along the minus strand of CM060908.1, from coordinate 294,347,402 downwards.
TTTTTAATATAAAATCCTACATTCCAAAGCGCATGACAAAGCCTATATTTAGACGTTATATGCTTCATTTTATATCAGAAAATACAAAAACTTAACAAGTACAAAGTGGTAGAGAGATATGTTAACAAAACTATATGTGGCTAATAAGAATCGCTGGATAGATCTAAAATCTTCCGGATACTTACTCAAATTGAGCAAATGATTGTTATTTCATAGCTATTAAACAATGCACTGTTATACTATCTTAGCTATCAAACACATGATTCCAAATGCTTTTTATCATTATTGCAAATGATTTCTACTAAACAATGTACCATCATACTAACTTAGCTACAAGAATAGTTCCAACAAGCAAGCATGATACACTGTATGTTATTATTGACTATCACTAAAGTTTAAGTAAAGCACATCAAAATTCACCAAAAAAATAACGTGAACATTAAAGAAAAGAACAGGTAAAAATCAAAAATCAAGCATTTGATAGCGCAAATTCAATGGTAACAGAGAAAAGAAGGTCACCTAATGGCATCAGCTTCCAATACACACACAGTTCAAAGACAGGTCACGACTCCAGACAACGTGACCCACTCATAAGGTCTAAGCAACATCGGCATCTCAAAATTGACATAGATGTGGATAAAGTGATTTCAATCAAAATTTGAAGTCTATCTTAATCTTAAAATTTAAACCATCTTAATTTAATTCTAGCTAGTTCTAAAACAATATGGATATAAAAGTATTGTCAATGTATAGAAATATAAAAGAGAGATGGTAAACCATAATAGAAGACATGAAGGTATACATAAATCTAACTGAAAATTAGAATATTACCTCAAACTAAAAGTAAACATATTTAATTAAAAGCAAAGTTTCCTACTCATTTTAATATCGATTTGAAAATTTTATGAATTTTTTAAGAGTAGATGATATTAGTTCCAGAAGAAGAAGAAATTTGTTGTGTAGAAAAGTAAGGGCAGACAATGAGAGACAGAGGACCAAAGAAATTAAGCAATATAAACAATTAAGCAATATCATTAAAGAACAAACAAGCAGGCAGTTAGATAAAATTCAAAATTCAAAAAAAGATATGAAAGTCAATCATGATCTCTTAGAAATCTAAAATGTTATCAGCAACCATAACCAAGGACATACCTTCAGATTCGCTCGGCTCGACCCCTAACTCAGATAAGAAGTTTGCAGCCAATATTTCATCATTTTAATCATCAGTTTCATGCATCACAAGCTTCCGTCCATCATTAGATCTCGACTTCATCAACTTTAGAAACTTCATTACCTCCAGCTATTGGCGACAGTTGCACAAATTTGTAGGTGACGTTCAAGCTTCCAGGTGGCAGATCTATTCTAGGCGGTGTCGATCATCATACAAAATCAAACCTTAGATTTGATCGTGAAAACCTTCATGATAATATCATTTTTCTTTAAGATGATATCACAGTCAAGACAATCTAGTTTTTTTAGTGGTGGGACGATCTTTAGGCAGTGGATGTTTAAGAGATTTGAGAAGAGGAGTTGGACTTGCATAAATTTTAGGTTTTTTTTTGGCGCTAGTAACAAAAGACAATGAAAATTAGATGGTGGCATGGTAAGCGGGAACAAAAAAACAAAGCCCGCGCCTGAACATATCTACAAGTAAGATGCTGCAATTATAGAAGGTCATAGAAACAGCAACATTTAGCCTTCAAAGGCTGCTATATAATGCAACTAAAAGCACAATTTCTTGTAGTGAATATAGAGCTGATCGAACAAGATATTAATAAGCAGGAGTGGATACTTGCTTGTCACTTCATTCAGCTCACAATAATCAACAAACAACCTCAAAGAGTCATCCTCCTTAGTGGCAAACACTATAGATGCATCTAGCCAAATATGCTCCTGCGAATGAACTCTCGCCTCAATAGGTCATTCGCTCGCACCTTTAACTTCCTCTACTCTTTGGGCATCACATGCTTTAAAGGCATAACTGTTGGTCGATCACCTCTAAGCAGATCGATACGAAACTCAATCCCTATATGGTGGTAATCCGGTCACCTCATCGAATATGTCCAGCCACTCCCTAGGTACAGGCATAGATGATAACTCATAATATGGAACATTGAGCGAATATAGAAAGATAACCATAACCCTATCCTCTTTAGGCAGCCAATCCCTACTATTCGCTCCTCCATAATCCCAATCGTCAACAATGGCCTCTCACAGTCCACCACTATTATGTACCCCTTTAGCCAGTCCATTCCCAAACTATAATATCGAACCCAAGTAAACCCCAAACAAATCAATAGCAAACAAATAAGCATCCATGACTCAATAAGAAAAAGTCTCGACAAACCATGTATAGGCCGTTTGAGCCCCTAACTAGGTCCGTCATAATTAAATGTTGGTTAACTATCATAAGTCTCAATCCTAATCTATCTGTCAAATCACTAGATATGAAGGAATGTAAAACCTCGACATCAAATAGAACACGTATGGGAACACCATAAGTGGAAAACATACCTCAAATGGTAATTACATTTCCCTTCTCTTTTGTCGTTGGAGGACTCGACGTAATCAGAATGGCAATTAATTCATATGCTTCCATGGTTTGTCTCTACTTAGCTGGCTCAGGACCACCCGTCTACACTGGGTACATGCTTTCACATCATAAAGCCTTCTCGATCAACTTCTCAAAGCTCTCATCAATATGACCAATCTATCGCTTCCCTAGACGATTACTCAACCCAATGATAAATTTTTGTTCGAAGTGAACTATGAACTAATCCCAAGTAAAATGATATTCAATAATCGAAGCTGTAAGAGCACTCCACTAGTTTATTGTTTATCCTTAGATTTATCTAGAGGTCAACTTCTACCTCATTGTGTCATCTAACTCTAAGTCATCAAAGATCCTCTTCAAGTAGCCATCTAATATTTCCTTTCAATAGCCGACTCTGTTCCAAGGAACGGTATGCCTCCTAAACTCACGTAGTGTTTATACAACTTGGCAAAGTCGATTCTAGCCATTTGCACTTTATCACCATAATCATTTAGAGTAACTTGGGCATTCTAGAAAATGATTCGCACTTTCTTTGAGAATATATTCCATCAATCAAGGTTAGTGACCCCGATCCTGCCCACTTCTCAACTCTGAAAATGGAGTGACTAGTAGTATTTCTCGTATGCTAGATCATTCCTATTCTATAATAAGGATGATCAATCTCTTATAAAGAAAACTGAATCAATAGTGATTATGTGTGAAATACAACTTATATACTACATATACTACTATATAGTTTTGAAAACCAAAATATATGATAAATATGAACTCTCTCGTATATATACACTCTAGATTTAGTCTCAGCCGATAACTCCTACCTTATCTCTACTGGATCGCGGTATCAACTCGGGTTAATCATGTTACCTAAGCTCTGATACCAAATGTAACGACCACCCTATATCTCAGATGTAGAACGGTTGTCAAAGGAAAGAAGAAGTAGCAAAGAAGAGAAATTGAAGAGAAGAAAAGAGAAAGGAACATGAATTAGTCATACAACCTATCGTATATCACATATCACATCGAATAAAATATAGTAGTCATCACAAATATAAAACATGTGAGATAATAATAACTACATGAACCACAAAAATCAAAGTACATAGGCTCATGTAGTTATACAAAATAGTAATAGAGTTATACAATTGATAAATAAACTTAACTGATAAATTGTCTCTATTAATAGTAAGTTGTAACGACCCACTATTTTAGACCATTCAAATCGACAATAATCCACACATGTCTGACTTGAATAATTCAAAATAACAGATTGTAAATAAATTTGGAGCAAATGAAATCAAATACACAGAATCACAGACACAGAACATATTAGAATAACTCGCAGCGGAAATAAAATACCATAGTAGTTCATGAAGCTACTATATACAAACTCTCAAAAACATATTACATAATATCATTCTAAAAACATATACAATAGAAATCCCAAATACATAGAAGTTTATAAATACCAGATCTGAAATAGAACAACTGAACTGGAAGGAAATAGATAACTAGACAAGCAGAATCTCCAGCGATTCCTAGCTCCAGAACAAAATCCAAAGCTAAGCTGTAAATACTCAGGCTGACCCGAGCGTAAAGTAAAACACAAAACTCTCGAGTCAGGACAATATATACTTATATAATGTAAACCAACTCAAGTGAACTGTAGTAGAAATGCACAATAACTCAAAGGATGCTTGGGACCGCCCATCCTTTAAGGATCAGTTAAACTATAAATTAAATACATCCCGTGGTTAAAATTTCAAAATGGTATTTTATACTTCGAAATAAAATATCATTTCAAAATTCAATATCATTCAAAAATCCATTTCAAAATATCAAAATATCATATTTCAAAATAGTTTATATTTCAAAACAAATTACTTCATTTTAAATAATAAAATGAAGTTATTATATTTAATAATTAAATTATTAAATTTCCAAAAATTTTACTTTTCAAAGTTCATTCGTTCACTTAAATTAATTAAAACAATGAAAATTCAACTTTCGCAGCATTTAGAAAATGCTACGAAAAGTCACATTTAAAACAGTTCAATTTAACAAAAGACAGCATTTAAAATGCTGTAATAGGGTTACATTAGTTTCAAATAAACTTAGTTAAATTCAACCATTTGGTTCATTATTATCAACTACAGCATTTACAAATGTTGTATTATCATTTACATTAGAATTAATAACATTTCAGAAATGCAGTTAATTAACTTCAAATATTCAGTATAATTTCACAAACAATTATATTTTTATATAAATCATTTTTAACTTATAAAATCATATAATTTCACTTTTAAAACAATCATTCAAATACCCTTATATTCATGATTTTATAAAGTTAAACCTCCATTCAAAAATCAAAATTTAATAATAATTCACTTATTAAATTCCAATATTAAATTATAAATTCATTAAATTAAATTAACTTAACACTTAAGTTTAAATTTTCAAATATAACTTAATTCCATTTTTATTTACTTAACTTAAATTTCACTTTTAAGCCAAATTCACAAATTTCCAATTTTAGTTATATTTCAAAATTTCAACTTAAATATTCATTCATTTCACATTTTTACTTTATTCAAAAATCATTAATATATTATAAAATCATTTAAATTAACTTTAATCCAAATTATCATGAATTTATCATATTTCATATTAAATTTAAATTCCAATTATCACCAAATTAAAATTTCCCAAAATAACTTACATTTCAGATTTTCTAACTTTACCATTAATTTATTTCACTTATAAATTTTCAAAAAAATCAATAATGCTTTACAAAAATCATTTAAATAAAATTTAAATCAAAATATTATAACATTTATATTTCTAAAATATTTTAAAATTTTTAGAAAAACATATTTTAACTACAGGTCTGTATTTCATTTTTAGCCTAGGTAAAGTGATACGGGTAATATATCATTTCAACCCGTAATTTACAAAGAAAACCCGGGTTTGATCATTTCAAACCCGCAATCCCAAGTAAATGAAAATAATTGAAAATCATTCAGGCCTATCATTTCAGCCTATAACGATTTTCTCCTATTCTAAAGTCCGTTCGGGTATGTATCATTTCAACCCATAGTGATTCTAATCTAAAGGGAACTTGCAGTGTGATAAACTGATAAAAATAATAGAACAGCATAATATAACAGTAACATATAATATAATAGGTGTTTAAGCATGGGTGAACATCATAAAATCATAACATAGCAGGTGTAACATGATAATGCATTTTACAGATTCAAAAGGGGTCAATTCACTAGTTATATATGTACATATTGTCTGGTGAGAATAACTCACTGGTTTGAGCTGGAGATACAACGACGAATACACAAATGAGATCCACACAAGCACGATAACACGACACAGAGATGAGTGGAAGAGCCAAAGTATCAATTCCCTTGAATACAAGTCACAGAAAACAATCTAATATACATAAGTTTTTAATTCAAAACTACTAAACTAGGCTAGAAATAACTGCATAAATCAAAGCTGAAATGCTTTGCACTTGCTTCCAACACACTCTAGGTTCAGCCATAAGGTATACTACAGGTCTAAGGTAAGATTTGGATCAGGTTTTGGTTGGGTATGGTCGGCCTAACATGGTTTGTTGATGAAGCAAAGGTTTGTGTGCATGAAACTGCACAACTATAAGGCACAAAACAACGTTTTCAAGGCAACAAAAGTGGTTTCCAAAGCAACAAAGGTCACGACCACAAGCAAGCATGGCACGGCCAGGTCTGTAGTGGACTGGAAGTGATGTGGCAGAGGGTTTCAGGTCTGGTAAGGGCTGGAGATGGTGGTGCAAGGGGCGGCCAAGGTGGTGGTTTGAGGTGATGAAGGCAAAGAAGCTAGGCTATGTACATATATGTGGGTTTTGCTCAATTTCTTGGTGGATCTGATCCACAAGGGTGCACGGATAGGCTTGGGTAGAGGGCTGGAGGTGGTGGAAACCTGATGTGGTGGTGTTGGAGGTGGCCATGGTGGTGGAGGAGGGAGTGGCCGAGCAAATAGATGAAGGCAAGTGCAAGTTACATAAGAAAAACAAGGAAAAAAATGGAAAAAAAGAATGAAAGTTTACCAAGCTTTCCAAGGAGATGATGGCCGAAATTTTTTTGTGGTTGAGGAGTTTTTGATTGTACGTGAAAAATATGAGAATAGTCAGCTGAAAGAATGAGAAAAGAACGGCCAAAATTGAAGTGGTGTTGGTTGAAATGAAGAGGCAAGAATACAAAGAGACTAGGTATACAAAAGGACTCAAACTCTTCAAATTTCCCTAATTTCTTTTTGCATATTAAAACAAATGAAAATGCTGATAAATAAAGATAAAACTCAGAAGAAAAAAATGAATTCATAAAATAAATAAATAAATTTTAATTAAATATAATTAAATAAGGAAAATAGCTTAAAAATGTAAACTAGGCTAAAAAAATGGAAACAAATTCTATAAGCTTTGGAAAAATTTTATTTAAATTTAAATACATGTAAAATGAATATAAATAAAGTAGAAACACAGCAAATACAAGTGAATGCATAAAATAAATAAATAAATTTTAAATCATATATAATTAAATTAAGAAAATAGCAAAGAAAATGGGAACTAGGTTTTAAAATTGAAAATAAATTCAATAAACTTTAGAAAAATTCTATCAACACTTTAAAAATATTTAAAAGACAAAATATATATAATATAGCATAAATATAAAAATTAGAATAAGATATATCAAATAAAAATATCATTTATATAAATTAAAATAAATAATATTGTTAAATAAAACAGTTTACACTCAATATTGTAAAAAGCATAACTTTCACAATATAACTCCGATTTCAACGAAACGAAAAGCAGTATTCTAAAAATTTAATCTATTTTCATAATAAAAGATAAAATTCAAAATTTCAAATATTTAAATTTAAAATTTAAAAGTCAAAGTTTGACCCAAATTGACCAAAACTCAATATTCAGGAAAATATTCAATTTATACCAGTTTGAAATTATAATTCACATAATAATCAACATTTATATTTAAAAATGAAATGTTTGAAAAAAAAAATTTACAATTACTTAAAATAAAATAAAGTCAAATTTAAATATATGCAGAAATCTAGGGTTGTTACATAAGTCAAACACTATCATGACTCCATAGTGTCATATAGTGGAATATCCAATAACAAACTCAAATATAAGTATGAGTAAGCATCACCTCCTGCTAGTCCATCTACAAAACTCCATACACTGTCCATATCTACTCTCTAATTTACTCATTTAAGAGTACCCAAGATAATAAGAAGCAAAGCATAAAACCTCAGGTCAGACAATAGTCTAGTGTGAGTGATAAACAATATCAAAATACTATAAAAGTCGATATAGCATATGGAATAGAGGGTATATGAATCATATCTTGCATGTCCCTACAACTAAAGAGCCAGCACATAACATCGATAACAGGCTACTCTACAACATCATAAAGACTCCATACTAAGTAAACCATCAGGGTGCCTAGGTATCCCTATCTACAATACCTACATTATGTGACATCCCTAGAGTGGCAAGTGGCAAGTGTCTAGTGAAGCAACCATAACAAACATAACATCCATTAAATAATACTAACTGTCACTCAGTGTGCTCTAGATATATGATAACTCATATGGCCCCTACGCCTGAGACTAATGCAAAATCCCAGTTTTCAGTTGTACTCTCATCTCACATAGCCTAAAGCTAGACACGTGTCTCATAGCCCAATGCTAGAGGAAAGACCCAAAGCCACAGGTCCAGGGTATACAGATCCCTACATGATCCATAGGCATCCCCACTTACAATACCCCTGCTTTGAGTACAACAGAAAACATTCCAAGTTATAAAGATCCCTTAGCGCATGCACATCCATCTGAGCCCTCTTTGTTCAATCCAATTTCCATTATCCACGAACTCTCCATGTTCCTTCACTCCAAGAATCCCTCAAATATTGCGCCACTTCGGTACCTACTCCCTACATGAGTCATAAACCGAAGATACGATGTTTTTAATCTTCGGTACCTACTCCCACCATGAGTCACAAACCAAAGATACAAAGCTTTTATCATGCTATTACATCACCAACCTCCCCTGATGCGAATGAGTCAACACCTCTAGCATGATCTATAGAGTCCTGAAACTATCAACCTTGGAACCTAACTCCATATACCAACGAGTCAATCTCCAAAGTACCAAACTATTATGTCAAAGTGTCACATCACCGCCTCACCATCGAAATCGCTTGCCGTAGAGCAATAACACCAAGACTCTAAGTCGAGCGCACAAACAAACCATCATATCGCGCACCTCATAGTCTCCTCATCATGCATGCCAAAGATCGGCCAAGATGCCAATCATCAATAATGATGGGCACTGACCACTCTATAGTGGTCAATACCAACCACTTGGGTCCTGTACTTAACCAAAAATGGATAAGTATAAACCAAATCAAAACGTCCGACGTCCATCCTAAAGTCCAAAGCCTATTCAAATCTAACGTCTTCCACCTTCAAATCAGTCGGAATATATCCTAACACTCTTCTATAAGTATCCCATTTGTTAGGTTTTCGATCAACGTGTATGAAATCCCAACACTTGAGATATTTCCCTAACGCTCAATCGTTGCTAAATGGGTGTTTTCAACCAAAAATAAGCAAACAAGATAACATGCAACCAACAAGTATCTTACATCCAACATAGTATCTACACATCATGTATAATGTGTCCACATCAAACAATGGAGGAATTCATGTCAAAAATAGCCTAAATCTAGTAACCATAAAAATAGCACGTTGATGGTAAAAATGTGATATCCGATATAAAATCATTTTAAAACACTTTTATATTCTTTTGTAAAAATCAAGTATTTGTTTGAGTATAACACAATCACATTTTAAAGTTAAAAACCAAATCAAAATAATGATTTAATACTCTACTAACAATCATAGTATGGAAAGAGATAATATCACTCACCTCAACAAAATTTGTCTAAAGCAATGCCAAAATGTAGAGCTCTCCATCGCGAGCACAACACAAGAAATCACATCCAAAACGGCCTTGGTATGTAAAAGATATGGATTAAATACGATTTCAGATTAATTAAACAATTAATTAACTAATTAAATTGATTAATTACCTAATTAGCAACTAATCCATCTTCCTCAATTCATTCCTGTACACGCACGAGATATGCACACCAAAACAATGGATCTCTTCTCCTCAATTTCCCCTTTTATGCCTGATGATTTCACGAACCGTCGACTCCATCGTGCCATACTCCGCAAACTCTTCGCTATAGACCTAAAGAAGTGAAGCTCGATCGCCTGATGTGGAATGCGACCTGGTGTTATGAGCTCGTCCAGACCATTAATGTGAATCGCCTTAGGTCACCGGAGGAGCTGCGATTGTGGTGAGAGAGCGTTGTCGCGAGAATTGCAATGATGATCTCCGACCCACCTATCTCCAACTCTATCATCTACAAAGTGAAACCATAGATCCAACCAAGAACGTCAATGTTCACCAACCATGACTGCACATTAGATTGAGCATGTTGATTCGAAGCTCTCCTCGCTCTGATCTCAACGAATCTGATTTCATAATTTATCACTGAGTAAATAGATGGATTTTGATTTCTAAATGGAAGAAAGGGGAGCGGCCTTGATTCTTCATTGGAAAAGTAATCGTAAAAGTGAATTAAAGAGGGAAAGGGGATGGTTTAGTTTATATTAATATTATATTATGATTTATTTTAATTCTCAAATAAATCGTTGTACGTTTTGAGCCTGTACAATCACACGATAAGTCCAATCATAACGAAACTCGTTTGCATACATCATCTCATTTTTTTGGTTCCAAGGGTATAAATTTCATCGCTATTTGAGACTGTGCCCCGAGATGATAATTTCATGCATTTCGAGATTGTTTTGGCCATCGGATAATCCAAATATCCAAATATAGTGATGCTTATACTCATTTTAATTCGTAACATTAATCCAAACTCAACGGAAGTGGTCTCGAGTTCTGATTTGGCCATATGCAAAAAATCATATTTCTGGGCCTTTAATTAGTTAACGATTCAATATATATATATATATATATCAATTATTTAAATATCATATCATTAAAATATGTATCATTACACAAAACCTTGCAATTCCGTGGGTGGCTGGTACACCTATGCAACTTGGCTTTGAATCAGGTGGCAAGCACACATACATTAACTTTCCCCGGGTGACGGGACATACCTAACCTCTTCACTTTTCACAAGTAGTCAGGATCACTTATACAATCTTGGCTTTCTACGGGTAACATGATATACCTTTACAATTCAAGTAGTAGGAAGTAGTGCACTATACAAAAAAGCCTTTCACAGCGTTTAAGAAATTATGTGCTATGATACGACGGCGTCATTAGGAATGCCATATAACGACTTCCTGCCATAAATACAAAACTTGCAGCAACAAATGAAAAACGCTATTAAAAATCTAATTTGATGCATTTGTATTAAGTTGTTAATAATTTTCTGCATCGTTTACTAGCTTGCTATTTAAACTTTTTACGGATTTTATATTTTGCTATAAAAGATGTTTATGGTTATATTTTACATTTTTGTCAGCAATTGATAAGCATTGCTGCTAACTTTTAGAATGTTTACAATTTGTTGTCAAACGTATTTGCATTTGTGTTTTACATTTTCACAACAATCAAAATATGTTATTATTAACTTTAAGAAATAATCAAAACATAGATTAAACATTGCTTGTTAATATGACTTTTAGAGCATTCATATTTTATTGTACTATCATAATATTTCTAGACACAAATATCAAATATCATTAAACTGTATTTGAATACATTTCAGCCAGCTAATGTACATAACATATTCGAACCAAACTCCAAAACTATCATATGAACACATTAGTTATCAATAATTTCCATGCTAAGCTTAACACAATATTCACAAAGGCATTATCCATCAACCAATTTTACCTGATATCCTTAAACAAAAGTAACATCCATAACCAAATCCACATGATACCTATAAACTTAACTAAATGTGCACAATATTCATTTAGCAAAACACACATTAAATGTTCATAATATTTCAAAAGTGCAAACCAAAAGAAAGTTATTGCATCAAAAATAACTTCTAGCCACTATTTTGTTGCGTTGTTTTTTTGTTATTTGCACCCAAGTGTCCAATTTCCTATCAAGGACAAGGATAAGAGTTAGCAATCTTAATATGAATAATTTGCAAAATTCATTCTCACTTAAATTAGAAATCATAATCAAAATATTAGAATAATATGAATAATTTTCTTGGCAGTTGCCAGCAGATCACCTTACAACATGGTCATGGCTACAAGTACACTACATTGCTCCTTGTAAACAGATGTCATTAAATATAACTAGACTATAAATATTTGTGTTTTTAATAAATATATGCATTTTTATTGCATATATTTACCTTTTTAATGAAACTTGGTTAATGACTATTTTGCAAAAATTGCTTTATAATGACAAAAGTATTGGTATATGATGTGTAATGATATGGTGTTTGCTATATAGAATAACTGAGATTCATGTACTTATTAGATACCTATACTATATAACTAGTGTGAACACATGCTTCGCACAAAGGTTGGAAATAGAAGTATAAAATTAATAATTCCAAATAGTTGGAAAGCACTTGTTGCAACTAATCTATCCTTAATAGTAGTAAACATTGTGTAGTAATGCAATGGTGAAGGTATTCACTGTTTGAAAGTATAAAAGCAAGGGTACATTATTATTTATACGTTGTTGGTTAATATTGTCCTAATTTATGTTTTTTAAAAAGCCGCACATGAAATGGTAAGATAGTAAAAGTTCAAACTAAACATGTACCTAGTCTTTACTTAGAAATAAGTATAATGAAATATAATAGCCATGGCTTGGTATAGTTATAAGTAAAGTTAGGTGTTGAGGAAATTAAGTACAGTATGCACATACACAATAGTTGTTGAATCACGCAGTAGCCATGGCCCATTTCGTAGGCATAAATAAAACATCAAATAACATGATGTATGAAAAGCAAACATTAAATATATAGGTTACTTGCTAGGAGCTAAAGTTGAGGCCCTACTAATTATCAAAAACATTAAATATAGCGAAACCCGATCAATTTCTGAAAATGGACTTACATTGTGGAACGCGTTACAGATAAATGTGAATATAGTAAAATTTGATTATCAAAAACTATAGTATCTAAAAGGTGTCAAAGTTATAGATAAAGGAAAGATAAACCTTTAAGTAACAACAATATTATCTATCTAGAAAGTGTTGTTACATAGTTTCTTATTGATTGATGAAACATGAAAAGTACTTAAAATTTAATTTACATTTTTGCGTGGTAACTTTGAAAAATGCACTTGACTCATATTCGTTAAATTTTGTTCCCTCCATCAACATAGTATTTTTTCCTAAAGCATCAAGAGCAACTTGGAAAAACAACAAAAGTGTCCATGCATAATAGTAAGTACTTTTATTATCTTGCTTATACTTTAGCTAATATAGCCAGGATGAACATAAGTGTATAACAATAGTGTGATGGTGAACTCAGCCCCAATAGTAGTAGTGGATTAAGGTAATCTATACCATTGTACTAGTAATGCACAGATTGAAGTCTTGAAGAGTTAACAAAGTTTAATACCTTCTTGGCTGTTTCAACTTAGTTCTTGATGCACCCGTTTGTACCTACAATAACAAATCCATTTTTAGTTACCGGTGCATGTTATGTAGAAGTAACAAAACTATGCAATAGTATCATTTTTCATACTGAATGTATTTTAAGAAAGATGGTACTTATATCTACATTAAAGCCTTTAAATGCCCTTTGTAGTAGAAGTAAAGATTTACAATTGTGAAAGAGATTTTCTTACAGTGCAATATTTGAAGCTGTAGACTGAAAGCTTCTTCCTTGAAGGCTACACCATTCGTTTATGAAAGTTAGTTTAAAGATTTATAAGGAAAAATTAGTAGTAGCAGAAGGAGCGGTTGGCAAGTTATGTAATTTGGTTCTTACTGAAGTTCTTTATTAACGACTTCAACTATGAACAACATTTCATATTATCAGTAGTTATAAATATCTAGTTGTTATCCAAGCGTTAATTGAGCCAAAAACTTCGGTAACTACCGCTAAAGTTAACCAAAAATGCATTGAAAATGCAATGCACCCGAAGTAATATCTGTTGCTAATCATGTAACCAAACATATGGAGAAAGACTAACAACAGTGAATGCAACAACATAATTTACAGTTGAACATTGGCATTCAAACAACATTGTTGGTAGTGAGAAATTATCACAATATCATATTTTATGTATACCATAAAGCTTAAAAGACGTGAAGCTAAAATCTTAAAAGATGCATAGATGTGAATGACTCGGACCTTAAAAATGATGAGAACCTAAAAGCTCAACAAAATGGACAAGGTGAATTCAAGAATATTGAATGGGAGTCGTACATTTCACAACATACTATTATTCTAGAAATAAACAAATACATTTTAGAAAGAGGCCAATATACAGTATAGTGATAAATTATCTAAAAAGCATATTATAGTAAAGCGTACTTTGATCAATCGTTTAATTTAAAAGGATTAATTTTAAGCAACAGTAGTTGATCAAAATGCATACTGTTTTTGGTATACAAGTAGTAACGCATACATAATCAAATGTGGGTATTTTAAAAACAACTATTATCCAACAAATAAGAAATCATGTTTTGGGTGCGATGCTTAAAGGCAATTTGCCATGTTTGCAACAATTGTTAAGATAAACATTAGATTATTCAGCTACTAAAAAGTTGTAATATAAGCAAATGTGATCATAGTGATGTTTAAAAAAAATAAGCAAACAACTGCCAAGTTAGAACAACTACCAAGGGAATTGCTTAAGTTTAATTTGTCATTTCGTAATAATGAAATGTGGAGTCTTAGCATTGGATTTTCCAAAGCAATACCAACAAATATAAGATGCAAATCTTATCAAAAATCATAAATAATCACTAAGTGAATAATATTATACAATTACCAATAAAAATTTAATGGTTAGTAGAAGGTCTTTTTATCTATAATCAGTATATAAGTTGCTCCCATACCATGGAACTTCGAATGTTCCATTTTGAGTTGGCAACAGGTGTAACACATAACATTTTTTAGCCAAATAAAACTTGAGTTCACTTTCATTTTTAATTTTGAAGTTAACATATCAATTTCATCCTATATTAACATCTAAATTTCATCATATAACATAATTCACTTGTCAAACACATTTTTTCCTACTCTAGCTTAGGGGGAATGCCCATGATAGAACTCTTTCTTTTTTTCTTAATTTTAAATCATACTAAAAATGTGGTGTGAATATTTAGGTGAAAATTCATTTTTAGCCAAGGCCTGAGTTACCAAAAGATGAAAATTTATGAATTAAAAAATTACAACTGAATAGTAGATTGGAGACTATTAGCAGTCAAAACGACTAGACTTAAGCAAAATTTGTAAACATAAGCTGTTACCAGGTTGAATTTTGTGTTTGGCGGTGATTTAAGTTGACTGGTAGAAAATTGGTATGTCGTGGGGAAGGGTGGAAGCGATTTAAGGTGTCATGTCATGGAAGGTAGAGCAGTCGCGGCACAGAATTTGCAAAATGACAATTATATATAGATCAGTACATAATCACATTTTAGCTACAAATATGACACTAACAAACCAAACCATTGTAAAGTCCACTATACCAAGCTTTTAAAGGAAATTTTTGTTACATGTATAGTTGTAAAGTAAAGTAGGCCTAATACTAAGTTTAACTTCTTAGAATTCATAAACCCTTAATTTTCTTCCATGTCTCATAGAAGCTGGGATAAATATACAAAAATTCAATTATTAGTTTGATTTCTCTTATCATTACAAAAATATAACATAGTGAACACTTGATGTAGTTTCGAAACAATATAAAGTTAACCTTCTTTCTAAAAGTTGAACTTAAGGGTTGTTTAAGGTGAAACCTTACAGGGGGACGTTGTAGAGAAGAACTTATGTAACTCGAGCAATTTATGTCAATGTTAGAATATATTTTTTGTCCACTTAAGACATTTAGTAATTATGATTGTGAAAACATTGTAACAATGAAATATTGAAAGCATTCCATATCTATTATGTACACATGATCATTCTGTAAATATCTTCTAGATATTTGTGTATCAAAGTTACATGTTGCTTTTCACTCCAATTTATGATTAAACCCAGGTGTATTTAAAGCTAACTTTAGCAGTTCACATGTATCAACATGCTCAAATGATTGAAGGCGTAGTTATAGTTGACATAAACACCAATATTGTAGTACAATCCTAAAAGATATAAAGCCCGTCAAATGATGGTAATAAAGAAATCAACTTATAACCATTTATCTTTTGTATTTTCAAAACTACAGTACATATTTATAGCTCCAATATGTCTATAAAAAAGACATCTTGTAAATCTATTTAGTGCAATAGTAAAATTAATGAGTACAAAAAAGATCCACTTAAGCTAGATGCCAAGTGCAAGCATACCGCTTACCACTCAATAATATCAGCTATAACTTGAAGAGAATATGTATCAATTACAAACTAACAATAATATGAAATAATTATGCCTACATAATGAAAATAAAGAATATGGATACAATCAGTTGAGTAAATAAGAAAAGATTACCTGAAGGCTCTCAACTTGTATTTAATTATGAAATGAGTACAAATGCAAGCGTATTGCTTACCACTCAGCCATATCAACTATAACTTAAAGAGAATATGCATCAATTACATACTAACAGTAATATTAAACAGTGAAATCCTAGACAGTAAAGATAAATAATATGGATACAGTTGGTTAAGTGAATAAAAATGATTACCTAACGGCTCTCAACATATCTATATTTTGAAAACCACCCTAGATAAAGCTTTACATGTTTTTTTGTTAATGCTTACTAGAAGAAGGAACACATTTTTATGACAAACAATCAAATACATTAACATGAAATAATATAGAAGATGGAGTGGACAAAATATTTTGCATATAAATAAACAAATAGCGCTAAATTTTGTTTTTTAGATAATTAAACACAGTAAAAAATTTTATCCCATAAACGATTTCTCATTCACAGCTTATAAAATTAACGTCGATAAAACCTAAACATGATATTTTACTTGTTTAAAAAACGGAATTGAGAACGGATTTTGAAACAAAAATTCAAATATATGGACATGAAAAGAGATATGGGATGATGCGATCGGAAGTTGTTCACATGGACACGAACATGCACGCACGTGCATACATATGCCAAAGGCAAATATCAAATTATATATATAATAGAATAGATTTAAAAATAGGTTATAAGTTAGCATATCCAAAAATAGCAAAATGTTGGTATATCACAAAATGCATACATGAGCACATGGCAATGTAACTGTTTTTTCTTATAAACAATATCAAACTTAATATTTTTCATATGTATGTATTTATATATAGGAAAAGGATTGGCTATACCTCAATTTAGCTATACCTCATTTCCCCCATGATTTTCATCACACATTTCGATTTAAATATTAATGCTTTCTATTGTTGAATTTTGGCGACACTATGTGGAGAATTGAAGAGGTCGGAGTAGATTTATAATGGTGAAAACGGTTCGCAAATCGGAGCTCGGAGGAGGAAGATATGGTGATGTAAGTGAGTGCTGTAGCTAGCATCAGGCGACATATGTCTGTCATAAAGTGACAGACGTCCATGACTTCGGGATTTTGAAACCCGAGACTTGGGATAGACATATGTGGCTTTAGGAGAGTTTTCCCGAAACTTATGACAGACGTCTGTTATAAAGTGACAGATGTCTGTGACTTTTTTTAGCCTACTTTCAGCCCGGGTTTTGGTGTGATGATTTATGATATTCGGAGAGGCAATTCTGGAATTTTTCCTAGGTTTTCTACTCTCTTATATAAGCTATTTTCAAGATTCAGAGACGGTAAGGAGATTAAGAGTTTAATCTAGGGTTTATCCTCCACTAATTAGGGTTTTATCTAAACCTAGTTTTCTTCAATTCTCTTCTCCACAACAATTCTATTAGAATTTTGATCATTGTAATTAATTTCTTGTACTCTTCTCATTGGTATAAATAAACGTTCTCTCTCAAAGTGGATGTACACTATCAAGACGTTAGTGGAACCATGATAAATTGGTGTGTGATTTATTTTTCGTTATTGCTTTGATTTTCTATTGCTTGTTTAGAGATTGTGATTGGTTTTGGATTGGATTGAGATTTGGATTGAGATATCGATTAGTTGATTTTTCACTTCTTACCACAATCTCATTTTCCGCCATGCTTTGGGGTTTTGATTTGAGTGGTCTCGAGTTAGTATTCCCACAACATTTGGTATCAGAGTTTTGGTGTTGGTAGGTGGTTGTAGAAATGCCGGAATCAGATAATACCTCAGGTAGTTCCTTAATGGTTAATCCAAGTGGAGTAGCGCCTTATGTATGTGGATCGTATGCGGCTTCGGGATCACAATTGGTAACAGACAAATGGAATGGCGATAGTGATTTTGAAAAGTGGCAATGGAAGATGAAAGCGGTTCTAAGGCGGAATCAAGTACATCGAGTAGTGTTTGACACACATTTTTTGTCGGTGGGCATCTTGGATGTTGAGAGAGAGGAAATGGAAGAGTGGGCATTCACTACACTTCAACTTGCTATAGGGGAGAATGTTATCTCCGAAATTAGTGGTGAGACTACCGCTAAGTGTATTTGGGACAAGTTGGAGGAGTTGTAATGAAGAAGTCACTAACTAATCGTTTGATCTTGTTGTGAACGTTCTTGACCTATAAGATGAAGGAAGGTACTTCACTAAAGGGGCACTTGAATATCTTTGATGATTTGCTAATGAAGATGAAGGTGGTAGATTTGAAAATTGAGGAAGAACAAAAGCGATGATATTGTTGTGTTCGTTGCCGGACCATTATATAGGTTTCTCAAATAGTTTGATCTATAGCCGAGATACTTTGACTCTTGACAATGTCAAAACAGGTCACCTTAGCGAGAAGTTGTGGGATCAAATGAAGGAGCTGAGTGATGGAAGTAGTGGTGCTACTAGTGGTCACGGATTATTTATGGAGAAGGAAAGATATGCAAAGAAGGAGAACCGTGGGCATTATAAATCAAGGAACCCCGATTGGAAAGGAAAGTCGAAGGAAAGAAAGGGCAAGTGCTATATTTGTAAGAAACCCTGTCATTGGAAGAATGAGTGTCCAAACAAGGAGAAGGCAAAGAAGGAAGTAGCATCTTCATCCATAGCAGCGGAAAGTAGAGTTGGTGGGGGAGACGTAGATATGTTGACGGCGGTAGCATCAGATGTTTCGGGTAGCGAATGGGTGCTCGATTTGGGAGTGTCTTACCATATGACGCCGAATAGGAATTGTTTTTCTGATTATATCGAAAAAGAAGGAAATTCAGTTATAATGGGTAATGATGTTATTTGTAAGTTGAAAGGCATTGGTTCCGTGCAAATTCGGATGTTTGATGGAGTGGTTCATACTCTCACTATTGTACGCTATGTGTCGGTATTTCGGAAGTCTCTTATCTCTTTGGGGGCAGCTAGATTCTTTAGGTTGTAAGATTACTATTGAGAGTGATAGCTTGTGGGTTTCGAAGGATGCGCTTGTGGTGATGAAGGGTGCTAGGACTCATGGTGTTTATTTGCTTCAAGGTGTGACTATGGAAGGTGAAACTTGTGTGGGAGTTGATAGTTCTTATGGCTTAGATGTGACTAGGTTGTGGCTTTTGAGGTTAGGTCATGTGTCGAAGAGGAGTTTGAATATTCTTCGGAAGAGGGAGATAATTGATGGAGAGAGTTTCAACAAACTAAAGTTTTGAAAGGAACGTGTCATTGGGAAGAAAACAAAAGTTTCATTCGGTGAGGGAAAACATGATTCGAGAAGGTTTCCTGAGTATGTTCACATGGATGTATGGGGACCGACAATAGTAGCTTCTTTGGGGGGAGCTCGCTATTATATTTATTTTATCGATGACTTTTCTCGAAAGGTATGGGTGTATGTAATGAAGGCCAAGTCCGAGGCATTTGCAAAGTTCAATGCATGGAAAGCTCTTGTTGAGAATGAGAGTGGCAAGTCTTTGAAGGTTCTAAGGTTCAACAATGGCATAAAGTATGTTTCCAGAGAATTCTTGGATTTTTGCAAGCATCATGGTATTCGGAGGCATTTTACTACACCGGGAGATCCGCAGTCGAATGGTGTTGCAGAGAGGATGAACCATACTCTACTTGAGAAAGCTTGATGCTTGAGATTGACATCGGGTTTGTCTAAGGGATTTTGGGCCGAAGCTTTGTCAACCGCGGTGCATATTATTAATCGAATTCCGTGTTCGGCTATTGGTAAAACAATTCCGAATGAAGTGTGGAAGGTAAAGAGCATTGATTGAGTTACCTTTGTGTGTTTTGTAGTCCGGTTTATGTGCATGATCCGGAAAATGATAAGCATGAGCCTAGAGCTTTCAAGGGGATTTTGCTTGGCTATACGGATGGAGTAGAAGGCAAACGGATTTGGAATCTGGAAATGAAGAAGGTAGTGAATTTTTGTCATGTTACTTTTGATGATTCGACTTTGTTCAAGGAGAATGAGAGCCCATCGGATGTTCCAGATTTGGTTCATTGTGAATCGAAGGAGAATGAAGTCATTCCCATCATTCATGCAAGGAGTAGAGTAGTCAGAGATGCTTATGAGGAGGAAGCGGTTGATGTAACATCAAAGAGTCCATAGGGTTGCTCTAGTAGTGTTGGTTATGTACATGATTCTAGAGAGGATTCAGTTAAATGTGGAGCCGAAAGGAATTGGGTGATGGTATTGCTAGTCGGGTAGGTCATCGTGCTATAAGGCCACCCGATAGATGTGGTGATTGGAACTATCTTACCTTTTGTGATAATTTGGACTATGCTCTTCACATAGTCCAAGATGAGCCGATGGATCTTGATGACGTCATGGAGTCGAGTAATAGCTCAATATGGATTTGTGCCATGGAGAAAGAGATGCAATCGTTGTTGAAGAATCAAACTTGGGATTTGGTTCCACTTCCTCAAGGAAATCGTGCTATTGGGTGCAAATGGATATACAAGGTGAAGGACGATCGGAGATACAAAGCTAGGCTAGTGGCTAAGGGGTTTGCATGGTGACTTGGCTGAAGACATCTACATGGAGCAATCAGAAGGTTTTGTTATGGATGGTAAGTCAAATTTGGTTTGCAAGTTAAAGAAATCACTATATGGTTTAAAGCAGTCACCTAGACAATGGTACAAGAGATTTGATCATTTTATGCTTGAAAATGGTTTTGATAGAAGCATCAATGATGCTTGTGTATATTTCAAGAAGTTGAAAAATGATTGTTGGGTGTATTTACTCTTGTATGTGGACGACATGCTCATTGGTTCTAAGGATAAGAATGAAATCAACAAGTTAAAATTGAGTTTGAAATCAGAGTTCTAAATGAAGGATCTTGGAGAAACAAAGAGGATTTGGGCATGGAAATAGAAAGAGATCGAAAGTGTTTTGAGTTGAAATTAACTCAAAAGGAGTACATAGAGAAAGTGATTTGTCGGTTTAGCATGGAGAATGCAAAGGCGTCAAATACACCTTTACCTTTGCATATGAAGCTTTCGAGTAAGGGATCACCTATCTTGGAGAATGTTTGTACCAAAATTGGGCACAACACTCTTCGGAAGTTTTTGAAGAGATAAAATGAAGGAATTAAATGGAAAAAGAGGATTATCTAACAAAAACTCAAAAAACAGATAATGAAAGTAATAAGAACGCACAGAAACACAAGAATTTAGAGTGGTTCGGCGTGTTGCCTACGTCCACTATGAAGTTGATTGCTTTATTGATGTTTCTTTGATGATTACAATTGATTTCAGCGGGTTACAGCAGATAACAATGATTTACAGCAGTGAAATTCGTTAGTAGCAGCAGCAATGGAGTTTAGAACTGGATCCGGTAGAGTCTGGGCGTTGGAGAATTCAAAGAAGAAGAAGCTCCCCTTTTTTGAATGCCCTGGGGCTCTATTTATAGGTGTAGGAGGCTGATATTTCGCTCAGATCTTGGGAGACTTCTTCTGGCACGTGAGTAGGCGCGCGCGACCAAGCCCGTGAAGTTTCGGCCCGATCCATGATCGATACGAACGAATTTCGTATCGATCAAGATTGTGTCCGATGGAGTCGAAATTTGGCATGGATATTCTTTAGCATGCACGTAAGCTTCTGTGAAAATTTCATACCATTTGGACTTGTGGATCTCGAGTTATGATTGATTTGAATTGGGGTTTCTCGGCAGGCTGTTTACTTCGAATCGATCATTTCGACTCGATCAGTTCGAATCGATGGTTGTGTGCGATCAGGTGGTGACGTGGCACGCATCCTTCGTATCGATCCACCTTCTTCGCCGAGTTGACCGAGCCGTTTCTGAGTTTTCGCCTCATTCGTATTGGTGCTTTTGCCTTGTTCGCATCGATAAAGGATGCACAGTTCGTATCGATAGAAGTTCCTTGGTTCGTATCGATTGTTATGCTCTGTTCGTATCGATCATGGGGCCTATTTAGTATCGATAAGAGTGCTCCACCTAGATGGATTCGAACAAAGACTCTGTGATTGATACGAAGTGGCGCGTCCTGATGGATTCGAACAAAGGTTCTGTGATGGGTACGAAGTGGCGTGTCCTGATGGATTCGAACAAAGGTTCTGTGATGGAGTCGAACTCGATCGATTCAAACAGTGGCTATGTGATGGAGTCGAACTCGATCGATTCGAACAGTGGCTCTGTGATGGAGTCGAACTCGATCCATTCGAACAGTGGCTCTGTGATGGAGTCGAATGCGAGGCTGTTTTTTATCCACTTTTGCATCGATCGTAACTTGAGCATAGGAACTGGATTGATTTGAAATTTGGAACATTGGCTTTTATAGCTTCGCTTGTCGTGTCTTGCCGTTTGTAGCTCGATCTGGACTCGGACAAAATTCGTCGATATCCATAGTGAGCCTGCGTATAACCGATCTCTAAGACGAACCGTCGTTGATTTCTAGTCAGGTTCTTGGTGTCACAGCCTTGCCAAAAGGCGGGATAACATTTGCCCCCCCCAAAGTACTTCTTGTGGAAACATGACGTGCTTTGAAATGTTGCAATCTTCATTCTGAACAGTTATCGTCTTTTCGCTAAAAGTTGTAATCTTTGACTGTCAACTGTTGTACCCTGTATTGTCGTAACGTATTGCTGCTTGACTGAGATTAGCCGTTTGTTGTTGTAATCGTTATCAGATAAGTATCTGTTTCTGATCCTCTCCTGAACCGATGTGAAATTCGAATTGTAACAACGCTCGATGGTTGTTTTTGAATGTTCCTTCGTATTGGTCCTCTCCAGAATCGATGTAAAAGGTTGGAACCTTATCTTTGCATCGATATGCATCGTATTGATGGATAGAAATGAGCATTTCGTATCGATGGGTGTGAGGTCCGATGGATACAAATCGATCATTCTTATCGATGGATTTAAATGCCTTCAGAATAGCCCTTGCTGTTCATTTCGAATCGATGGACCTGGTGTCGTTGGATACGAATAGACAATTCGTATCGATGGGTACTGGTCTCTGAGAGCTGCGATTTGATGGATTCGAACTGATCGTTCGTATCGATGCACTGGGGAAGGAGTTGAAAATGATCGATACGAACTAGGATTTGTATCGATGGATTGTGGATGGAGTCGGAAGCAGCGGATACGAACAATAGTCTCGTATCGATGGACCTTGGTGATTCAGAAAAATCCCTGTTACAGATTTCGTATCGATGAAAACCGAGTGGATGGATACGAATAGTTCGTTCGAATCAATCTTGTGGTAACATTTTGTAACCAGTCAAATCCATTAGGAGGCGAATCGTTTATTCCATTCACCCTCAAGTCCGTATAAATATACTGTGGACGTAGCCACTTTTTACTTTTTACTTTTTATTCTTCTGCCTTGTCTTCGTATCGCTCTGAAGACTTGGAAAAGGAAAACTGCTCGACTTCGAATCGAACCAAAATCTTTAAACCATTTAACCAGTTGTCGAAATCAGGTAATCAATTGAACAAAATCAGTCCTAAAACGATGAGATCCAGATTCTCATGCCATTCCATTCGAACTCGTGTCCAAACAATTCTCGAGGAAGTAGATAACGTGCGAGGTCGAGGAAGGATAAAATGGAGTTCGAATCGATCTGTGGAAGAAGAAAAAACAACGGATTTGAAATAGTTGGTGGGCAGTTTTTTGGCCACAATCTCGTATCGATTGAGGAAGAAAGTGTCTTGCTTTGTGTCGATCCCCGATGGGAAATCTCGTATCGCTGTCTTGCTTTGGGCTTCGTATCGGTCACCGAACATTTACCTAGCATTGGTTGTTTCGAATCGATATTGAGCGATATGAAATAGATGTCTTCTGATCGATACGAAGCAGGTGTTTTTCTGATCGATACGAAGCAGGTGTTTTTCTGATCGATACGAAGTAGTAGGCTCCGATCGATTCGAACTGCGAGCCATGGGATCGACACAACAATGTCTTTGAACGATTGATACGAACTTGAATCCGTACCCCTGATGGATGCGAACAACCACACAGATCGATGTTAACTCGAACTTTGATGATCGACAATATGCCTAACCTTGATGATCTTGAAAACTCTTGTGCATTTGAACATCTAACTCCGACGAGCTTCATTTCGGCATAATTAGACTTGACTATTGGACTGCATATTTGACTTTCCTTCGAAGCTCGTCGTTGACACTGTTACTTAACAAAACTTTCACAACTTTAACTCATATCAGTCTCTAAAATTTGGATGGCATGGCTGTGACGGTCAGTGATGACGGCCATTCCGACTGAATTTCGAAGTCTCATCGTTCGGACATTTCCTCTAATTCTGTTGAATCTTTCAAGTGATATACAGTACTGCACTGCACTGCACAACATATTCACACACTTTACACTGGGGGATGCACGAGTGTTATTGTCTGTTTAACAATGATTTTTTATAAGCTAGTTAGTCATGGAACCTTCAAGTTCACAACAGCAGGAAGTTCAAGGTTCAATTCCTCCAATAATCGAGATACCGGCCATTGAGGCCGAAGTCATAGATCCAGCACCGGACGAGTTTCCTGGCGCCCGGTTCATTTGCAATCCACAGGATTCTGTGCCGTCCGGCATCTCCGAAGATATGCTGGGACAGATTTGTTTAAGGCATGGCTTGTCGCTTGACGACGTTTTACTACCACGGCCAACTAATCAACCACATGCTCTCCCGGAGGGGTTTACTGCTTTCAACCGCCATGCTTGCACGGTGGGGAAGCTCCCTCCATTTAATCAGTACATACGGGAAATGCTGTCATTCCTTGGAATCGCCCCATCCCAGCTTCACCCTAACGGATACGCCTTGTTGAATAGCACTTTCATCTTCTTTATGGAAATTCTCTTTCGACCACCAAAGCAGATTAAGATTAGATATCTTTTCAACATTAAGAGCCACGGAGACAGTCCTTCTTTCACATTCTTGGAAGCAGTTAGGAACTGTCAGATTATAACGGGGTCCCGGGGAAGGCTGAGTTACTTCTGGACAGAATTGTTTTACGTTCGATGCCCCCTGGATTCGCTAGTCGTTGGTTGGATAGACGTAAGGTTTGCAGTTTTTCTTATGATTTATCAAGATAGTAACAATTGTTCTCAAAACTAACATACTTCTCTTCTTTAACAGCCGCGATCTCACGACGCGATGGCGGATATTTGAAAGAGTTAGTCTGGATCCTCCAATCAGTTTCGGGTGAAGAGAGGAACATTGACTTGGTCCTAACCGACAGAAATCTGAGAATTGCCGGGCTGATTGAACGAAAGCAAAGCATACGGCTGGAAGGGACACTTAGAGCGGTCTCGAAGAAGCGGGTGAAACGCAAGGCGCCCAGAGTCGTAATAGCTGAAGAAGTTGATCCGAAGAGAACTCCTACTGATAACGAACTCCAAGCTGGGCCTTCTTCCGTGTTCAGGATTCAAGAGGAAGGAGAAAAGGCAAGGCAATTGCTCACAAGCGTTCTAAACCCATGAGACTGAAATCCGTGGTTATGTCTTTGCCCGTTCCTGGGATTAGAATTTCGGAGGCTCCTCCCCCGCAAGTAGAGAATCCTTTTGAAGGGTTTGCCGATATTCCGATTCCGGATTATGTGTCGTTTCAACACGACACTGGGATGGAGGAGCTTGATAATGCTCTTGAACTGAGCGGGTCGCTTGCTATGAGTGCGACCGACATTTCCGGTTGGTCGGGGGGTTGCACATGCATACACTTCACTGCACTACATGATTCATAACTGTAAATCGTCCAACCTAAGAAATCACTAACTTTTCCTTCGTCTCTCATTTTCAGGTACGATGTCCGGAAGAGGATCAATGCTCGGGAACCTTCGCTCGGTTCGAAAGTCTTCTTCTACCTATTATGATTCCCGCAGGAGAGACTCAGATAGAGATCGCGATCGCGAGTACTCTAACCAAGATAGGTATGGGCGTGACAGAGACAGAGAATACAGACACCGTTCCTCATCTCGCTCTCCTCCTCTTAGAATTCAATCTCCACCTCCTGTTCATGTTCCACACCCGCCAGAGCCTCCATGACACACACCGTCCTCTCAAACCTCGAGGTCTGAAACACATCACCAGCGAGTTGAACTGTGCCTCCCATAATTGCAGAGCAGGCCATTACTTAGCCCACGGGGGAAGGGGCTATTAAAATTGCTCAGCTGAGGAAGGAGTTCCCGAGCATATGCTTCGATGGCTACATCTTTCCACCTCACTTAAAGAGAATCCCATCTGGAGTGGAAAACACGATGCATGATTGCATTCATGATATCTACACCCAGTATAGAGAGTGGGTAAAGGCTGCGGAGAAAGCTTCCAAGTTGGCCTTTGAGCGAGCCAAGACAATTGAAAAAATGGAGACCGAGATTGCTCAAAGGAACCGGATCAGTCAAGTGCTCACTGCTGAGGCCGAGTCTTCTCGGAAATATGAAATTGATGCCACCAAAAAAGCTGATGAAGCAAACGTGGCAATGGAGAGGTTGAGGAAGACTCATGTCGCCTTGGTAGAGGAGATGGGCCACCGGAACACTACAGTCACCGCCGAACGGGATGCGGCGGTCAAGGAGCTCAACGAGCTTAAGGCCAAATTTGCTGACATGGCTAAGGAAAAGGATGATGCGAACAACGCAGCCCAGGAGGCGTGCGAGCAGGCTGCCTTGCTCCGGGGTGAACGGGACGCGGCCATGGCTAAGGTTCGCAAGGTGGAGACTGAGGTTGAGGAGAAGGTGAAATCGGCCGAGTCCAGGCTAGAAGCTGACATTGAAGACCTTCTCGTTGTTCACAATGCTAATGTGCTGAAGCATAGGGGTCTAGCCTGACTCGATGACTATCTGGCACATTTATTCAACGCTTGGGGCCGACTGGTTGAGGAAGAGAAAGCGGTGCATCTGGATGAGTCTATTGATGAGTTTGAGCTCGAGAATCGCCTGCTGAATGAAGATGAAAGGAAGATTCTCCACGAGTCAATGATTTCTTACGAGAAGGAGAGACTCGGCACCCAGCACCTAGAAGTAGGAGAAGGCTCTGGGGTTGAACACCACGATGCAAGTTTTGAACTTCCAGCGTCAACCCAGCCTGAATCTTTGCCTACGGTTGATCCCCAAGCTGTTCTTGCCTATAATCCGGATCAGCCGCTGATGTTTCCGGCTACAGAGCAAGTTATTGAAGCCATTCAGCCGACATTCCACATATTTGCCTTAAGTCGGAATCTTCACTCGAATTAAGTCCTAACAGTTCTCTTACTTTTTGTCCAGTGATCGATGCTGCACCGACCGTGTCTCGTACTACTCAAGAATCATATCAGACGCAGGGGGCTATCGTTACTGAGGCGATCACTGTAACTATGAATGCGCTGCTTGACGAAATGCAGGGGAGCTCACTTCTTTTTGATGAGCAGTTGATGGAGGAACTCTTTCGCCATCATGGCGATCCTCTAGCTGACTTGCCAATTGTCATGGGCGGAGGCGTTCCTGCTATAAGCTCTTCGATGCCAACTGCTGATGCTCGCATCGATGCCCGAGTGATTACTGAAGAGGAGATTTTGGTCGAAATTGACGCTGAGATGGCAGCAGCGGCTCAT
This sequence comes from Allium fistulosum, assembly GCA_030737815.1. NCBI lineage: Eukaryota > Viridiplantae > Streptophyta > Magnoliopsida > Asparagales > Amaryllidaceae > Allium > Allium fistulosum. The sequence goes on along the minus strand of CM060908.1, from coordinate 294,319,529 downwards.
GGTGGCAGCTTTGGAGGTGGAATGGCGGCACCTGGTCCAGCTCCGCTTAGAATGATATCGCCTGGTGGTACAGTTTTCGACACCAGTGTGCCTATTCCGTCTTCTACAATTGATCCTGTTCCTCCGACTCCGCCCGCAGGAAGCATCCCTATTCATTTGAGTTTGGAGGAGGATGTCGAGATCATGCCCTTGCCTAGAGACCGACCACCAAAAAGCAAAGGCTCAAAGAGGAAGGGTAGTGGCGGCTCCAGCGGGTCTACACCAAGAAGGAAGCCGAGGAAGAAGAAAGATTAGACATGCTTCCTTGGTTCAATTTGACTTTCATTTTGTTGGCCGTGTATAGATGCGGGTTCGGCCCCTGCTAGTAGGAATTTTTGGAACAAACTTGTGCATGAACTTCTTTTTCAAACAATAGAAATGAAACTTCTCTTTGTTTGGCTTCTTTTCAGTTATTGTGCATTTGCCTAAGTGTTTCAGTATCTGAAGTGCACTTATGAAGTTTCAGCTTTCGAGTCAAGTTTGTTTTGGTTTGCTAAATCCGGAGGCTGTGGACATGGTTTATGACAGGGAGGTGAATTGAGTTATGACGTCGCACTGCTACAGTCGATGGTCGACATTTAAGTTCTGCCCCCCAGTCTTAAGGGTGAGTTGTAGAACATCAGTCAGCGGTTGTTTCTCGCTTACAACATGTTGAGTCTAGTGTCTCTGAATGGATGTTTGAGACAAGCAGAGACCGAGCGGTTTATCCACGCTTGTTTGATTGTCGACGATCATATCCGCACTCTAGGATTCTCATTTGTTTATTGGCAGTTGGTCACGCCGGCTTAAGTTTAAATCGTACGTCCGTGCTCTGGGGACTCGGAATCGACATTAATACTCCGAATCGCAATCTGGGAGTTCGAAGTTGATATTTATACTTCAATTCAAGCTCTGGGAATTTGAAGTTGATGTTTATACTCTGTTTCGCACTCTGGCAATCCGAAGTTGATGTTTATACTCCGTTTCGCACTCTGGGTATCCGAAGTTGATGTTTATACTCCGACTCGCACTCTGGGAATTCAGAGTTGATGTTTATACTCCGACTCGCACTCTGGGAGTTCGGAGTTGTTGTTTATACTCCGTTTCGCACTCTAGGAATTCGGAGTTAATGTTTATACTCCGACTTGCACTCAGGGAGTTCGGAGTTGTTGTTTATACTCTGTTTCGCACCCTGGGAATTCGGAGTTAATGTTTATACTCTGTCTCACACTCTGGGAGTTCGGAGTTGGTAAGTAGATGGTCAGTCACATCTGCTGTATGTTTTTGGATTTCACTCACACTCTGGGAACGAAAGGCGTATCAGGATCGTGGATGGTCGAATCACATCCACCATGAGTCAACAAGTGAGGTCGTTAGATGGACAGGTCCACCCTCCTCAAACTTGGTGCAAATACGAACGAAGTCATTAGGCGGACAGATCCACCCTCTTCGTAGACGTATTTTATACTCCAGTTCGAACTCTGGGAATCTGGAGTTAAGTGAAGGATTGTCGTGTATGAATCCCTTTTTGACTTTGGTGTGATGGCGTGTTCCCGAGCTCGGGTTTCACTTAGCGAGTGGCCGGTTGCATCACAGTCACTTCCTATTTGAATAAATCCCACCGTATGGTGAGACTTAGCTCTCCGTGCGTAGTGATGATCATATGAAGCATTTCAAGTAAATCACTGCTCTGGCTCGAAGAGATTGCATTTTATTGCTGAAATAAGAAAATATGGCGAAGTCAGTTGCCTTATTACAAATTCTAATTTCGAAATGTAGAAACAAATTGCAAAATGGAAAATAAACTAAATGAATAGACATAGCCTGTTATGTGTAGTAGCGACGAAGACTCTCGCTGTTCCAGGATCTTGGCAAACCGTCGACGGTCGATAATTTGAATGTGCCATCTTCGAGCCTTCGTTCAATGACATACGGTCCTTCCCATGTCGGTTTCACATGCGAAGGGACTGGATAGATTCTTTTCAGGACGAGTTCGCCTAGTTCGAAGGTTCACGGACCGACCTTGGCGTTGTACAATCGGCTTCGATACGCGGCTGCCCTCAAATCAGCTAGATCCCCTTGAACGACTCCAACTCCATTGGCGGTAAGGAATTTTAAAGTTAAACACCACGGGGTAATAACAGCCCTAAATTCAGCAAGGGCCGGTAGGCCCAAGAAGGCGTTGTATGGCGAACCTATGTTCAATACAACAAATTGCAATGTCCGGACTCTCCAGTGTTCTCCAGTTCCCAGCTCCACTGGAAGTTCCACCACTCAAGTGGGTATAGTAGCACTTCCGTTGAAACCATGGATTCGGGATTGACAATGTTTCAAGTCCTTAGCTTCCATTCTCATTTGATCATAAGCTCGCTTAAACATAATATTATATCCACAGAACTTCCACTGTCGACCAGAATCTTTTTTATCCAGGCATGACCTACTTGAGCTGATATGACCAGTGGATCAGTGACTGGGGCTCCGACCCTGTCAGCATCTCTATTTTGAAACACGATATCGTCAGTCATCGTCTTTTGTCGCTTGGTCGGAGCTCCTTCATCAAAACTACTATAACACTCGAAGTTTGCATGCCTGATAAAGCTGGCATACGACTCCATTTCCTTCCAGCTTCGGTCTGCTAGATGAGGACCATCACTAACTGCGTTATCACCAACCTCCCGCCAGTACGAGCGGGTTCCTCCTGTCTTGCCTGGTCTGGCGCATGAATTTGATTTGATGGGCCCGCAAACCCTGACTGCGGAGCCATCACATACTGATCTAACTTCCTAAAGCAGATCAATTTTTCGATGAGGTCTGGTAAATGTCGACACTCATTTGTGTTATGACCATAACTCTCATGGAATCTGCAGATCTTCCCTATTTGGACTTGTCTTTCCGTTGACGGCTTCGGGGCTGGTTTCTTATATTGCATGGTATTACAAGTCTGTAAATACACATTTTCCAACGACGTATTCAATGGAGTATAACTGTTGAACACGGGAGCTCTGCGCTGTGGACCGCGACTTTGATCTCGCTTTTTACCTTGATTTCCACTGTCCCTCTGCTAATTCTACTTGTTTTGAATATTCGACTGAACTTTTCTAGAATTTTCTCCGGATTGTTTAACGGCGATGTTACTCTGAATTCCTTCAATGTTGGGCCCTGCATCATCCTGCTTCCTAGACTGTTTCGCATCCTCCCTTCTCAAGAATTAGGCTGCCTTGGAATAGAAACGGTCCAATGATGCAGGCGGTTTCCCGGCTAACCAATTTCCGAACTCGGAATCAGGATCAATCCCCTTAGTTAATACCATCAGGATAGAGTTGTCATTGGGATTGCTTATTTCTGCACACGCAGCATGGAATCGCTCCAAGTAACGTCTAAGTGTTTCTACGGGAGCTTGAGTAACACTAGACAGAGTGTTAACATCTTTAGGCCTTGCTACATGCATACGAAATTGTTCAACGAACTTGGTGGCCATCTGGTCAAAATTAGAAATGGATCGTAGTGGCAAACGAGTAAACCACATAGTTGCAATGCTCCCCAAGGAAATGGGGAAACTACGGCATTTTATTGCATCATCAGCTCTCGCAGCATTCATCAGCCATTCATACTTCAGGATGTGTTGGTTGGGATCAGAACTTCCTTCATAGACCGGCAAAGTTGGCATCCTGAAGCGCCGAGGTGGTTCAGCATATAGATTAGAGGCAGGTTGGTGTCCTGTGGCCTGGGTGTAGCTTACATCCAGCCGTGGGCGTGTGGATCTGCGATGATCGTTAGATGAGGCTGAACTCTCTGTGGAAGAATAAGAACCTTGGTCTCTTCTGGATCTTCTTCGCCTTTGGCGATTTAGCTGGTTGGTCAACTCTGTGTTGGCGCGTAGTTGTTCAGTAAGTTGTTGCCGACTCTGAGTCAACTCTTGAAGCAGCATCTGAAACTCTTGTTTGGTGACCGGGCCTGATGGATCTGAAGGTCCCACGGCATCTTGGTTTGATGGAGGCAATTGCGTGGGATTCTGTCTGTCCCGTCCTTCTTGATCAGCAGTTGTAGAGGTAGTTCGCATACTTACCATGATGAATTGATGAAAGTCCTTTCCTAGATCTGAAGCAAATCTGAATAGAATGGAAGGGCTTTAAAGTCTGAGATCTGGATCTTCTTCTTGGATTTATGCAATCCGGTATCGATAGGAGATCCAAGGAGCATGAGAAAAATTGGTTTTTTCTCAGTGAAAGCACCAAAGTGTTTTTACCAAAATTGGGCACAACACTCTTCGGATGGTTTTGAAGAGATAAAATGAAGAAATTAAATGGAAAAAGAGGATTATCTAACAAAAACTCCAAAAACAGATAATGAAAGTAATAAGAACGCACAGAAATACAAGAATTTAGAGTGGTTCGGCGTGTTGCCTACGTCCACTATGAAGTTGATTGCTTTTTTTATGTTTCTTTGATGATTACAATTGATTTCAGCGGGTTACAATAGATAACAATGATTTACAGCAGTGAAATTCATTAGCAGCAGCAGCAATGGAGTTTAGAACTGGATCCGGCAGAGTCTGGACATTGGAGAATTCAAAGAAGAAGAAGTCCCCTTTTCTGAATGCTCTGGGGCTCTATTTATAGGTGTAGGAGTCTGATATTTTGCTCAGATCTCGGAATACTTCTTCTGGCACGTGAGTAGGTGCGCGCGACCAAGCTCGTGAAGTTTCGGCCCGATCCATGATCAATACGAACGGATTTCGTATCAATCAAGATTGCGTCCGATGGAGTCGAAATTTGGTGTGGACATTCTTTAGCATGCACGTAAGCTTCTGTGAAAATTTCATAGCATTTGGACTTGTGGATCTCGAATTATGATCGATTTGAATTGGGGTTTCTCGGCAGTCTGTTTACTTCGAATCGATCATTTCGACTCGATGGTTGTGTGTGATCAGGTGGTGACGTGGCACGCATCCTTCATATCGATCCACCTTCTTCGCCGAGTTGACCGAGCTGTTTCTGAGTTTTCGCCTCGTTCGTATTGGTGCTTCTGCCTTGTTCGCATCGATAAAGGATGCACAGTTCGTATCGATAGAAGTTCCTTAGTTCGTATCGATTGTTATGCTCTATTCGTATCGATCGCGGGGCCTATTTCGTATCGATAAGAGTGCTCCACCTAGATGGATTCGAACAAAGACTCTTTGATGGATACGAAGTGGGGCATCCTGATTGATTCGAACAAAGGTTCTGTGATGGGTACGAAGTGGCGCGTCCTGATGGATTCGAACAAAGGTTCTGTGATGGAGTCGAACTCGATCGATTCGAACAGTGGCTCTGTGTGGAGTCGAACGCGAGGCTGTTTTTATCCAATTTTGCATCGATCGTAACTTGAGCATACGAACTCAGATTGGTTTGAAATTTGGAACGTTGGCTTTTATAGCTTCGCTTGTCGTGTCTTGCCGATTGTAGCTCGATCCGGACTCGGACAAAATTCGTCGATATCCATAGTGAGCCTGCGCATAACCGATCTCTAAGACGAACCGTCGTTGATTTCTTGTCAGGTTCTTGGTGTCACGGCCTTGCCAAAGGGCGGGATAACAGAGAAAGACAAGGCTTATATGGCAAAGGTGCCATATGCTAGTGCGGTTGGGTCTAATGTATGTTATAGTGTGTGCAAGGCCCGATATTGGAAACGCTGTCGGGATGTTTAGTCAGTATATGGCTAATCTGGGAAAATCGCATTGGGAAGCGATGAAGCTTATATTAAGATACCTTAGAGATACATCATCTCATGGTCTTGTTTTTGGCAGTAGTAAGGGGATGAATTGCAAGTTGGTTGGTTATTGTGATTCGGACTACGTCGGTGATGGAGATCAAAGAAAATCATCTTTTGGATATGTCTTCACACTTGGTGGTACGACTATAAGTTGGATATTAAGATTGCAGACCGTAGTTGCTTTATCCACTATGGAGGCGGAGTTGATAGTCGCAGTGGAGGCGACAAAGGAGACACTTTATTTGAGGCGACTGTTGTGTGACTTGGGATTCGAGCATGATAGCATCGATGTTCGGTGTGATAGCCAAAGTGATATTCACTTGGTAGAGAATTTGGCGTTTAGCTCACGGATTAAGCATATTGAAGTGAGAGAATCATTTCTAGTAGCCATGGATGAAGATAAGCAAGTATATCTTTGGAAAGTGCACATAAATGATAACGTGGCGGATATGTTCACTAAGGCATTGCTGGTTGGGAAGTTCGAGCATTGCTTGAACTTGATTCGCTTGATGAAGTGCTAGATGCCACAGGGTGGCACAGCTGAGGGAGGATCTTGGTTATGGAGCTTGGTTATGGATGAGGAAGAGATTGTGATTCTATCTTCTTGGTGAGTGCTAGTTTACACTCCTTAGCACTTTAGTCTTTGGTGAGACGGTTTAGGATGAAGATATTTTTAACACTTTTTTAGCAGGCGAGGGATTTTCCTGAGCTCGTTGATGGGGTGCAATGGGCGGTGGCTTTGCCAGAGCTCATTGGGAAAGCATTCACATTTGGTTGAAGGTAGAAGTGGTGATAGTTGGTGCTATCAGTTGTTGATGATGGTATGGTACCATTGGAATTGGAGATGGATATAGTGTCGAGGTGGAATGTTGAATATTGGCGACACTATATGGAGAATTTAAGAGGTCGGATGTAGCTTTACAACGGTGAAAACGGATCGAAAATTGGAGCTCAGAGATGGAAAATATGGTGATGTAAGTGAGTGATGTGGCCAGCATCAGGCGACAGACATCTTTCAAAAGTGACAGACGTTTGTGACTTCATGAGACTTGGGACAGACGTCTGTGGCTTCAGGAGAGTTTTCCTGAAACTTATAACTGATGTCTGTCATAAAGTGACAGATGTCTGTGACATTTTTCAGCCTATTTTCAGCCCGGGTTTTGGTGTGAAGATTTGCGATATTCGGAGGGGCAATTCTAGAATTTTCCTAGGTTTTCTACTCTCCTATATAAGCTATTTTCAAGATTCGGAGACGACAAGGAGATTAAGGCTTCATTCTCCACTAATTAGGGTTTTATCTATACCTAATTTTCTTCAATTCTCTTCTCCATTGTATTAGAATTTTGATCATTGTAATCAATCTCTTGTACTCTTCTCATTGGTATTAATAAAGGTTCTATCTCAAAGTGGATGTACACTAACAAGACGTTGGTGGAACCATTATAAATCGATGTGTGATTTATTTTTCGTTATTACTTTGATTTTCTATTGCTTGTTTGGAGATTTTGATTGGTTATGGATTGGATTGAGATTTTGATTAAGATATCGATTGGTTTTGTTTGTACTTTTTACCACGATCTCGTTTTCCGCTGTGTTTTGGGGTTTTTATTTGAGTGGTCTCGAGTTAGAATTCCCACAACATCTATACTGTAGTAGGAAGAGAGAGAAAGTATTAATATTTAAATTGGAACTTATGGTGGAAATCGAAGAGGATTACAGGTGTAGCCGATCCTTGCCCATACACACACACATATATATGTATATATATGTAAATATATATATGTATGTATGTATGCCATTAAATCGAACATGTATTTCAACAAAAATTTTGCTCATTCATATTAAAAAAGATCCTTTTGACCCTAATTTCTATGGCTAGATATATTGGATTGATCACTTTCACTACACCAAATACTGAGATTTGCAACTAACCATCCGCACATTTGACAACGGTTAATAACCATTGCCATTTAGCAATGGTTAATAACCGTCTTGGTTCAGTTAGCAACGGGTTTTTCTTGTTGCTAATTGGGAACGGTTATTAACCGTAGCTGCTTTGGAGACAAATGATGGCGGTGAATTTTATCCTTTCGCGCCATAATTTTTGGCGCGCTTCGTTCCAATTAGAAACGGTTTTCAACCGTGGCTAATTAGCAACGGTTATTAACCGTCCCAATCTTTTAGCCGGCCCAGTGGCAAGCCCACCAAGCCCCTGGGATGGGGCAACCAACTGAGCCGGGCAACACCCAAAATCTGTTTTACTTCACAGTTACAGCTCAATAGCAATCTCCATGTTGGCGATCTGCTCGAACCCAAAAAAACTAGGGTTTCAAAAATCAACGCTTTCTAAATAATCATCGCTGCATACTCGGCTATTCCATCAGCCATCGTCGGCTCAAGCTTGCCTCCTACGCGATATTTTCTACTGCTGATTTGAAGTCCTGCTACAGTCTCTATACTGCCACTGCTAATTAAGTATGCGAATTTCTTGTTTTGAGTTATCTAATTTTCTAAAATTGAGTCGCCCTTATCTGTTTTACTTCATAGTTACAGCTCAATAGCAATCTGGCGATCTGCTCGAACCCAAAAAAACTAGGGTTTCAAAAATCAACGCTTTCTAAATAATCATCGCTGCATACTCGGCTATTCCATCAGCCATCGTCGGCTCAAGCTTGCCTCCTACGCGATATTTTCTACTGCTGATTTGAAGTCCTGCTATAGTCTCTATACTGCCACTGCTAATTAAGTATGCGAATTTCTTGTTTTGAGTTGTCTAATTTTCTAAAATTGAGTCGCCCTTTTACTGCTTTAGATTTCATTAACCTTGAAAACGCCTGAAGCTAATAACTTATTAGTATTTAGTTATAAACAAGTAGTTTTCTATAAATAATCGTTTAGGAATTGAAATTTGAAAGCTGAAGCTAAAAAACTAATAATTATTTAGGAACTGATACTTACATTGATGTACTATTTTTCCTACAGTGTGTGTATGTCTACCCGCAAACATTTAGTTCATTTTTTCTGCAACTTGAAAAGATCCCCTTCTGCCTTTTTTACTATTTCCACTGACCATGTGTAAACCAGACCATCAACTGCACAACCAAAATGGTCGTGAAGGTCATTTCTACTTACCATGTCTTCATATGTCACTCCTCAGAATTGAAGTGAACTCAAAATATATCAACTGCAGATGTTATACCGTTAAAAAAAAAGGGTCTACCATATATAGGTCGAAAATTAGAAAAATAGGGTGAACACGGAACCAATAAAGCTAGCCGCTTTTTTCCTACCTCTATCTCGACTCATATAATGGTTTCTCATATCATAGACAACTTAGAATAATAGCCATACATGTAATAGGTTCACCATATGTAATGATTTCTCATGATTTATACTGTGCTTAAATTATGTTTAACCTTGCTTGCGCATAACACAAAAATTCAAGCTTCACATATAATAAACTTCAACTAGTCAAATTAATAGCACCACATTGATTTGTTTTACAAATTGTAATGTACTGTACTGCATGCTAGTTAGACATAGTTGCTTATAGTGACTGCTAGGGTATAAGTTGATGCAATGAATTTTGTTTTACTAAATATGAGACCATATTTTGTAAGTGGATAAAATTGTTGTTAATGGCGCAAACCAAGTATCAGGAGAGGGGTAATGCATAGACATTACTCTGGTGCTACAAAATGGCGCCGTTGTAATGGCAAATTTTTTGGAAACAGTTTGATGCTAATGTTAAATTTCAAGTGAAATCAAAAGAATATTCATCTGTTTAGTTAATATCAGAGTTGAACTTGGTGGAAAGCCATAAGATATTGTTACCCATGATTTATTATTAGCTCTTGTTATTTTCTTTCAGTATGTCTTTTAGTATAGACAAACATTGGATGAATCAAACTAATCGAAGAAATACAGAATATGTGGAAGGTGTGAGAAATTTCGTTAAATTTATTGCTGAAAACGGTGGCAATAAGGAAAAGTATTCGTGCTCTTGCACGCGGTGCAAAAATGAAGATACATTCAAATTAAATGACATTCATTTTCATTTGCTTAGATATGGTATTGTTCAATCATATACCGTGTGGTGTTTTCATGAGGAAAGAATACCGGAGAAGCCAAAACAACATCCGGTTAGTCATGCCACAAATACTGATGAGTCCGAACATATTAGGATGGAGGATTTGATCAATGATGCAGATAGATTCCATCATTTTCAACCTACAAGTCAGTTTCATGATAATGCTAATATTGGTGAGCAGTTTACAGATAAATCATTTTTTGATAGTGCAACTGCAACAGAGCCATTGTATCCTTCTTGTCCAAAAGAGATTACAAAGTTGTATGCCATTGTGAAACTGAATAGCTTGAAGACCCAATACGGCTTTTCAGACAATGGTGTGACTGCAGTACTCGAATTCATAAAGGAGTTACTCCCCGAAGGTAACACACTACCTTCAAAGTACCCCGACGTGAAGAAGATCATTAAGCAAGTTGGGATGAATTACATAACTTATGATGCATGCATTAATGACTGCATCTTGTACTGGAAAGATAATGCGAACAAAGTTTCATGTACAAATTGCAACGCACCAAGATACAAGACATCATTCGACGAAGAGAGAAAAGCTACCACAGTACCTCAAAAGACCTTAAGACATTTTCCTTTAATTTCTAGATTGAGAAGACTATATATTGTACCATGGATAGCAGAAGCGATGAACTGGCATGGTCATGCCAAGTCCGGTACAACCGTAATGCGTCATCCACGTGATACTTCTCAATGGAAAACTACAGATTCTTTTGATTCTTCGTTTGCTGCTGAACCACGAAATATCACGCTTGGAATAGCAACATATGGTTTCTGTTCGAATGCTTCTTTAACTAACCCTTACAGCTGTTGGCCAGTAATTGTAATCGGAAGCGAGTCAAGTGTTCTACTCAAAAGATTTAAAAAATAACGGATGGTTTGTGGTTTTGCATACACCAAAACGGTTGACCATAAATGTGGATGACACTGAGTTTCCCACCGTTTATCAATCAGCTTTTGAAGACAATGAAAAATTAGAAGATCTTATCAAATGCATATGTTAACTTTGTATTTCAGAGCAGTTATTGTACCTTAACAAAATATTTATTTAAAATGGTGTAAAATGTAAAATATAGCGTGAATGATAGTAATAGATGCATTATATTTTTTATTAGTGTCATTATAATATTATGATGGATCCATAAGGATGAATATATTGCAAGAGTTCATTTTGTGTTTGTAGTTGTAGGTACTTACATATGATCACATACATACACACATGTACACATACATACATATAATCAGCTTGACTATTCTTTCTTTCTTTGTGTTTGTAGGTAGACAGGCAGTTCAAGATATTGTATTTGCACTCTTTAGTTCAGCAGTGCTAAGGTACTATATTTTTGTATTTGCATCCTTTATTTCAGTCAGTATTTTAGATATTGTTTTGAATCCGCTTAAGTTTAAAATTCTGGTGATGCAGGAAGACTTTATCACTGCCGCATTAAAGTGAATGTTCCCCTTCCCGTCCATCCCTATGATCCCCGATTGATGTTAGCCACATTATTGCATGGACTCCCATCCATAACAAGGTCAAACGCATTATATGACTTAATAAAATTGCTCCAAGCGATTACTGGTAAGCTGCTGTACAGCTGATATAGTAAACAACGTCCCCTTCTGATTTGTCTGATCCCACCATTCTCTCATCACATTACGATTATTGTCAGTCGGACTGACAAAAATCGTAATGTGGTGAGAAGTTGGTGGGATTAGACAAATCAATAAGGGGATGTTGGTTCATATATCAGATGTACAACAGCTTAACTGTGATCGCTTGGAGCAAATTTTATTAAGACATATAAGGCGTTTGATCTTGTTATGGAGGGGACTCCATGCAATAAGGTGGCCAACATAAATCGGGCATCACAGGGATGGGCTGGAAGAGGAAGAACTGTACGTCATAATGTTGTTGGGATTATTTTAGGATTTGAGACTTTGCAGGACATAATGTCACAAGATGCCACACCACCGTCAAATGATACAACTTCCCAATCATCCACTTTAAAACGGGAGAAAATTGATATAGACAACTACGGTTCTCCAGTCGGAAAAAATGGTTCAAAGGTCGCTACGAAGATTGGTAAACTAGTAAGAAATCATGTGCCAATCTCATATCCAAGTTGGAAAAAAGTTTCGCCAAATTACAAGGAAGACGTGTGGAATCAATTGGAGGTAATAATGAGCTCCGTTCATTTATAATGCTTTCAATACAGAAATAAAAAATGGTTTACATGCATTTTTTGTTATGCAGAAATATTATGAGCTCGATCCTTTATCAAAGGACCTTATTATGAAAAAAATGTCCGAGGCTTTTAGGAGACACAAGAATGATTTGCGCAAGAATCATTATGACCTTTTCATCACTGACGAAGAAAGAATGAGAAATTGTCCACCGAAAATTGCTCAAGATGATTGGGATGAGTTCATAAGAAACGAATCAAAACCCGAGGCGAAAGAAAAAAGGAAGCGAGGCAAACAAAATAGATCAATGCTCGAATATGGTCATCGTTCGGGACGTAAGAGTCACGCTATGATTACTCAAGAAATGGTATGTGTCATTGAATTGGTGCATCACATTGCATATACCGTTAGTTCCAAATATAATTTTAGGTCATTGTATGCAGGTCGATTCAAGTAGTCCGGGAACAGAAGTATCACGTCTTCAAGTATGGGAGAAAACGCATAAGAAAAAAGATGGCAGCATGTCAGATGCGACATCTTCCTACTTTGTAAGTTAAACAAATAACAACGCCTCTAAATTAAATTTTCATTATTAATATATATGTATTTACTTTTTAGGACAAAATTGAAAAAGAAAAGGAAACGACGAGTGGTGGTGATGAAGCCGTCTTTATATCAGTGTTTGGTAAAGATGTAAAGGGCAGGAGCCGAAGTATTGGGACCAATATAGCTCCTAGCCAAGTTAAGAGTGCTGCCATTCCATGCAAACGGCTCAAACAGGCCCAAGGAATATATGAGTAGCGACTGCAAATGTGGAGCAAAAATTGATGAAGCTGGACAATATGGATGATAAACTGGAGCGTCTTCTCAGCATAGCCCAAGATAATCGTCAAGTAGGCAGTGAAATCGCATCTTCTTAGTTTGCCACTCCGAACAATCAGTTAATCGACCAAAGATGTGAAATCCTGAACTTCGAGGACGAAGTAATTGCAACAGGTACTATTTTATTAAAATTTGAAGAAAATAATATGTTGCAAAGTCAGTGAATGCTTAACTTCGTGAATGGGAGAGTGTGCTGCATTTTCTTGCACGTATAAGAAAATTTATAACTTGCTGCCACATGTTTAATACAAAGTGAACCGTCACAATTTTGCTGAGTTATATCTCAACACATTTTTACATTTTTCATTTAACATAGCTGAACAATAGTGAGGCTGTTAGTCAAGAAATAATGGCTGATATTGTTTAAACTTCTGCACCCTTTTAAATTGAGTTGCTAGCTGTTGTAGAGTAAAGACAGGTGAGTTTGAAACTCACGCATTTAATATATATGTTGCTTGGTTGCCAAAAAAATTCTCTGTAATTCACTTCTGGCATTAAACCCAAGTCATTATTAGGCAAATTTGGGTCTAGTTCATATGCTATGAAACTTGGGCCATCGCTGCATGTTTGTGAAATGGTTTTGGGTAGCATGAGTTTTGTTTTTTGTTAGTTCTGTAAATGTGATTCCATATATTCACTCCAAAAATGCTTATATAACAGGTACTATATGTCGAGATTCCACAGCATTAGTAATTCATGGAAAAGCAGTACCACCCACATATGAAAAAGTGTTGTTGGACAAAATTTTATTGCCGAATGAGCTAACCGCCAAAATATGTCGACAATTTACCGAGACCTTTGGGGATGTTGGAGTCGGAGGTTATGTGAGCCATCAAAAGGGTTTGATACGATATCTTTAGTCGGAGGTATTGATATTTCTGACTTGTTCTTTGCATATATTGCTGATTTTCTTTTGTTTGCCTGTACACAATCGTACACACAGTCATGCATACATAAATACAAGCATGCAAGCACCTTTCACAATTTACATTCAAGACTTATCACATGCAAAATAGATATATCAAGTTTTAAGAATTTATAAGGGTGGTTTGCTCACCTGGATAGTTTGACAGAGAGGAAAGAGAACCTGAAAAAGATTTCAAAATCTGGAAATTGAGGCTTGATCAAATTTTCTTTATCCTAACCGTTGTTTGCTTTGAATTGCTTTGTACTAGTAGTCTTGGCTTTAGTTAGATGTATATATATGCCTTGTACTTATAGTCTTGGCTCTAGTTAGATGTGCAGTTTGCTTTATTACTGCCTGGTTTGTCGTAGATGTATACTTGTAGTTTCTTTTACTGGTCTGCCTTTGATCTTGTTTATAGTCTGGCATAGTATCCATACGCATTTGGTCCAACCAGTTTGTTCTTGTATATCATGTGATGGTTAGTTTGCATCAGTTATTTATGCATTTCAGTATAGTTGCATTCTTGTGCTTTGTCTCTGCATTCACTTCAGATATACTAACTTTTGTTTTCATCCCCTGGTTGCTTGGTACATTTCTGTAGCTCCACTGATGGTCTATATTGTGTTGAGCTTCAAGTCTGCACTGTAAATCATTTTGCCTCGAGTTTGTAGCTGCACTGCAAATCATTTCTGTAGCTCCACTGATGGTCTATATTGTATTGAGCTTCAAGTCTGCACTGCAAACATTGAAGTCTGAAAACTGGAATGCTTTGCCCTGTAATGAACCATGTAGACTTCACTGCTTGCAAAACAATGTAGTGTAATTAATGAAATCTTTGTACTGTAGTGTAATAAACAATGTAGTGTAATAAGTATGATATTCCGGCACGGTAGCATTCTGTTTGCAAAACAATGAGTGTAATTATAAGTTTGATAATAATATTATATGTATGGAATATATGCGATATGTTTATAGTGCTTGTGTACCAATATTTTGATATTCTGGCATATTTTGATATATATTGATATTCTGGTATATATACTGAGATATACGCAGTAGTGAGTTATAGATGTGATTTTGTAGGAGCAGGAGCAAACACTATGTGCAACGGTTGTTAACCGTTGCTTTATGTGTGACTGGGCATAAAGCAACGGTTTTAAACCGTTTTTTACTGGACATAAAGCAACGGTTTATACCCGTTGCTTATTGTCCATAAAGCAACGGTTTATACCCGTTGCATTTTTCCCAATTTGCAACGGTTAATACCCGTTGCCTTTGATCCAATTTGCAACGGTTTATACCCGTTGCCTTTGACACAATTTGCAACGGTTTATACCCGTTGCCTTTTGGACATAAAGCAATGGTTTTCTCCCGTCGCTAAATTCAACCACTCCTGTAATGAAGACGGTTTTTACCCGTTGCTTTTAGACTTAACAACGGTTTATACCCATTGTTAATATCTTATAATGGTGTAGTGTTTGACCTAAATGCGGAGTGGATTTTATTATTAAAATCTTCCAATTACACACTACACTATCTTAAAAAAATGTAGCACTACTCATTTTAAAAAGTGAGTTTTTGCTCTTATTTCACTCGCGTTTCAACCTACAAATCAAGAATATATGTTTACTTATCTATATTCAAATACACTTTGTCAAGAGGGTTTTGTCATGTGCAATCTTATTTAGTGACTTTTTTTTGAAAAGCAATATATATAGAACAAAGGAGAAAAAAAAACGCCTTTCTCCGGAGGCTCACAAAAATACAAGACTAAGCTCGAAGAGCACTGAACAAAGAAGCAACAATATAGAAAAAAATAACCAAAACACGACAGAAAGAAACCGCACAGAACAGAAGCAAAAAAGATCCAACCACTCAACCACCAATCCCGCCTTTACCTATAAGATAAAGGCCAGTCCACCTAGCTAGTCCGCAAGCAAAACCCAGAGAACAAAACAAACGGCACCGACTACAGAGGAAACATAGCCTAGGGAGAGAATCCAGCGCCGAGGGAAAGGAAGAGCCAGCTCAAACTGACCAATGCGAGATCCACAAAACCTGGGTAACATAAGCATCAGACCCCGAAGTAAGGTAGCTGCTCTGAAGAAACTAGATGAGCTCCGGATAAACCACCGCCCATCTTACATCACCCTTGAGCTCCGGCAAGGCCACCGCCCAAAGATGATGTAATAGAATCTCAAAGAGAGCACCCAAGGCCTAAAGAAGACATGAAGCCATGAGACGAGCCCAGAGAAAACAAACAAGCCCCCCATTGGAGCCCAAGTGATAAAGGCAAAGAGCAGCCAAAAAGAACCACCCTGCGCTACTACAAGAAGATCCCGATCCTGAAACACTAGCAACCACATAAGCAAGAAAATAAGGGGGGAGGAGCAGAAGGGTGAAAAACTTCTGCCCCTTGAAGCGAACTCAACCTATACCAGCTCTAGCGGATGCCCGGATACAGTAAATAGAGAAAAGATTCACAAGCCGATTGGAATGGGATCCGGCTGACCCTTTGAAGGGTCTACCTCGAAAAGCAAGAAGAACATCATATCTAACACGCCTGATGATGGAAGGGGGATCCATCGGTTCTTCCTCAAAAATTGCCTTATTCCGTGCGCACCATAGATGCCAGCATATCAGGCAGGGAATCAGGCGGGAAAGGATTGATCGAAGCAATTTCCCAAAGGGATTGTACCACCAGTTTCTCTGTAAATCGGCAAGAGATCTGTTATTACATCAGATACCAACTAGGTTTCCGAAGTAATTCCAGCAAGATCTGGCAGCGAAGCCCAAAAAAAAACAAATGAGCCAAAGAATCCGTGTCACCGGTGCCACAGCAACTGCACCGGGATACGATAGGAATGCCAATCCTCTTAAGGTTCTCGTCTAATGGTAGACCATCATGTAGGGCTCTCCACATAAACATAGAAACTTTCGGGGGAATACGGGAATCCCAAATGAAGGAAAACAGAGGAAGCACCGGAGCCGGTGAGCGCACCGAGTTCCAGGCTTTGGAGATAGAAAACGAACCGTTATCCCAGCCAGAGAGACCACCATGAGCATCAGAAAATGATTTCACCGATTGCATGTGTTTCCATGTCTCACTAGCGTAAGTAGGACATCCGGTGAAGCCAGAGCTTGCCAGACTTCGGTATTTAACATGCAGAAACGACGCCCACAAGGAGTCGTTTGCCCTGAAACGGTACCACAGCTTGCAAGCAAAGGCTACGCAGATGTCCTTCGGGTTGCGAATGCCTAAACCACCTTCATTCTTGGGACGGCAAATAGAATCCCAAGAGACCCAGTGATGTCGGCGGGAACATTCCTTCGTCCCCCAGAAGAAGGAGGAAGCCAAGGTTTGAAAAGACCGAAAGAAGGAGGCGGTCGGGGTCATAGCAGCGAAAATATGAGTGACCATCGACCCTAATACCGACTTGATGAGAACCAGACGACCGGCTTGAGAAAGGAGGGAAGCATTCCACCGAAGAATCTTTCCCCTAACTTTATCCGTCAGGGGATCGAATATAGCATTAAGCTTCCTGCCTCTGTAAAGGATAATGCCAAGATAAGGTAAAGGAAGGGAGGTTTCCTTGAACCCGGTATAGTTCTCTAACCAGAGGAAGCCCTGGTAGGAGACATGTCCTTCGCATGGACGAAACAACTCTTAGAAGAGTTAACGAGTTGACCCGAGCACCTCTCGTAAAGGTGGATGAATCGAATAAGCCGGCGAACAGATGAGCGATTTCCATTGGAGAAAATGACAATGTCATCTGCAAAGGACAAAGAAGAGATGAGCGGACAACCCCTAGGCAACCCAAACCTATGAATCTGACCATAAATGGACAGGGTTTGAAGGCCTCGAATGAAAGCCTCCGCCGCGATAACGAAGAGCGAAGGCGATAGTGGGTCTCCTTGCCGTAAACCCCTGCCGGCTTTGAAGAATCCGTTGGCCGATCTGTTAATGAGGACGGAGAACCAACAGTTGGAGATGAGCCTCCAGACTAGATCAATAAGATTTTCCGAAAACCCAAAGGATCGAAGAACTTTTATGACGAAAAACCACGACATACGATCGTAGGCCTTCGCCATATCCAGCTTGAACACAACATTTGAGCCCCTAACCTTACGATCAAGTTGGGAGATCAATTCCTGAGCTAGAAGGACGTTATCCGTGATTAGCCGACCTTTAACGAAGCCCGCTTGAGATCTTATTTAGTGACTTCAATGGCCAATAGTTTTATTACATGTTTAAAACATTTGATAGTTTCTCCATAGAGGTAGAGGTTTCTGGAAGTTGTCATATTTCATAACTTTTCCTAATTTAGCAGCGGAAAGAAAAGATAAATAGTTTCGAAACTCAAAATGAGTGACCGTATGATGAGAAGCGAAGGTATCATACTATCCCCGACTAAAAGAAGTAACTTAATAATGGTGCTTATAACGTATTACCATGTTCTCCAAAACTATGCGTAAGATGTTGGAAACAACTCAAAAATTTAAATAAGAAATTTACGTATTCTATAAACTTATTTGGAAAACACTGAACATTAAAATTGCATGTTGTAATGCTTAAATACAAAAGGATAATATTAGGTATATAATTGAGGAAATTATAAGCACCCCTAAAATGATATAATAAGGAATAAAAAAATACAGGAAATTATTGTCAAGGACAAAAATTTTCAGCGTTTTGCCTCAAGGACAGGCCTTCAATATTTTATCCTGAAGGACAACTTTCTTTAGGTATCAGTTTTTAGTCATTGATAGCAGTTTTTAGGTATCAGTTTGTAGTTATCGGTAGCAGTTTTTAGGTATCAGTTTTAGCTTGGTAGCAGTTTTGTTGTCCTTATGAATAATTTTGGAAAATATTTGTCCTTATGAATAATTTTTAGGAGAATGTTTGTCCTTATGGTAAAAATATTGAGGTTGTGTCCTTGAGGCAAAAAATATACAAATCTTTGTCCTTTAAATTAATTCCCTCATAAATAAATATGCCAGAAGAAAATTTTAAATTCTATTTATCTTACTAGCTTTATCTGTAATTTCTTTGTTTGCACAGTCAGTTACAATATAATGATAGAGCTTGAGCATCAACAGTTTCCATCTTTTTACCTTCTTTCCTTTTTATCTTTTAGAATAGGGCCTTCCCTTTCAATAGAATCTGAAAGGACGGAGAAAAACATAAGAGAATTATCTCCATAGTAGAACAGATTTATGAGATTCAGTATGATATGCAAAATAGCATTACACACATATGTCTGTATGTGTGCACTATATATATGAGATTACCTAGTCATTGATTAATGCTGCCTTAAATTCCTAACAATTTGATATATAAAACTAAGTGATCTAGTTTATTATACCATAATAATTCAGTCTTGCATATCCGAATGGGTGAAACAAAAGTCTGTTAATCTTAATTTTCTCTTAGATATGTATATTGGAATATTGTGTTCCAACTTTTCCAAAGAAAACTAATTTTATGCCAATCCGTACATGGATTTTGGTAAGAGGAATATTGTGATAGATATTTTCGTTATATCCATCCCTTCACCAACATGGATATTAGTATGTCGCTTATAGATATTATATTTTCTTCCTATGTTTTTGTTAATTCTTAGCTTTGCAAACAATATTTCCACCATTAAACTTACTCCAATACACCAAATACAACAAAGCAAAGGATATGAATTTTAACTTTTAACAATTCACGAAACATCTAAAGAATCAAATACATAAAATAAACTAATTACTATTTAGGCATAAGAAAATTATAGCTCCACGATTGGTTAAAAATAGCTTCCCATTCCCAGTATCCTTTTCCTAAAGTCTTAAATTTTAGTCTTGCATTTTACACTACATTGGGTTTTATGGAGTTATCAATTAATCAACACTAATGCACAAATATGTTACATAATAAATGAATATATCTCATTTTCTGATATTTCCATGCTAAACCATTACAATTACCGAAAAAAAGTCTTTATATACAATATAATAAGTATTAAGGTAACAACTACCAAAAAGTTTTCATCTAGTTTTAGTGTCTGCATCTGTGATTTTATAATCAAGTTAGCTTGAATAACTCATTTATTTGTACAAATACTTATACAAAAAAGCCAGACTTTATACATAGTACAAAGTAAAGGGCTATAAATTACAAAGCCTAATCAAAACTTTTGAATTATGCTACAGTCCAGAAAAAGTAAACAATCGAGGATATTGCATTTAGGGAGCAAAACACGTAACAGTGTAAAATTACTAAAAATCACAGACTAACTTAAACAATGATCCTAATTTTTATTCGAAGACAGTTAGCTAACTCAAGTAATCTAATAAAAAGAAATTAACATTCATCATTTCAGTTAAATAAAAGCTCATATTCATATTCTTTCTAATGTAAGAAGTAAATATGGCACAAATTAAAATAAAGTGAAATTTTTGATAAATTTTGGTTGTAGAAAATAAATCTTAAAAAATTACACACTCTGTTATATATTAATTGATATATAATTTATATTAGTTGATACCCATAATTCAATAATGCATTTACACACTCTGGTTAAATTTATCAAGATTATCTTATTACTCCTCCTGCTACTACTATTTATGATATATACGCATATACAAAATTTAAATATATAGTTTATATGATTTAAATACACACACAAAAACACACAGATATACATACATACATATATGTATGTATGTATGTATGTCCATATATATATATATCCATGTACTTGTTTATATATAATATATAATTTATCAAAGCTATACTATGTTCACTTAACTCAATATATTAGAAGAGAATGGAAGCCTGTAGGAACATGGGATGTTTTTGCAAGAGAAAATGGATTTATTATATAAAAGTTAGTAATGAAGAATATTTTAATAGGTTTCTAGATGGGAGTCCTTGGTTTATAGAAAAAAATTGATATTTACAAAAAGTAGGAGCCAAATCTAAGACTGGGGAGAGACATGCTGGAATCGCACTTAGTTTGGGTTAAAACGTTTGATCTAGATATAGCATTATGGAATGCTAGGGGAATTAACAAGTTAGCAATTTTGATTGAAACACCAATGGCTATGGATAATAATACGATAATTGTGAAAAGATATAAATATGCAGGAGTGCTAATAGATTTAAAAGATGGATCTGAATTGAAAAAGCAGTTGAGAGTCAAGGACGATAAAGGTAATGTATATATGCAGGAGATAGAGTATGAATATATGCTACCAATGTGTAATAACTTAAGTGCTTTGGGCATACTAATGCACAACGTGACACAGTTGTATCTCCTATCAAGCATGTTTGGAGGAAAAAAGAAGCATACAACACAAAAAGTGATATTCATATAGATAACTCTATCAGTAGCAAAAATATGCATTCATCTGATCCTACAGATGGACACATGAAGTCAGTTATAGAGGACCCAAAAAAACTACCTATTCAGATATGCAAGATATAAATACTATTGGAAAATTTCAACATGTGTGCCACATATGTAAAATAAAATGTGTTGTGCTATTTTGGTGTAAAGCGTAATTAAAGTGACCAAATTATGAACTAAAGTTAAAAGGCTTAAAGATAAATTGTCATGATACTAATGTGTAGATACCGAGGCACTACTAATTTGTTTAGGAAATACCAACATTACAAATAAGGAGTTATGGTTCTCAAATTACACAAGCTCTAATTAATCTTCTAATCTCTTCTATGGAAATAATCCAGATCTAGGGTTTCTGTCAATTTGAAAGATCAAACCAATTTTTCTTCTCTTTCAATCAGCTATTATGGATTAAGGTATGTGTAACATTCCCTATCTGGAGGCCCGAAGCGAAGCTCTACAGATGCTGCAGTCATCCATAGTATTAACTTCTGGTGACCAGATACGGTAATGTTAATGGTTGTGACGCCCCACCTCTATACTCACACTAGCCAAGGACACTACGGGGTAATGCCGTCGACTAGCACGAAGAATAAGGCTGATGAGGAACGACCATCTCTGTAATTGTTGTGCGAGTACCGATATGTCAAATAATAGGCCATGCATTTCATTTCAAGAGGAAATCTGACATATCAAATACAAACTCAAAGCTACTACATAAAGGCTATGTGGCCTTCGGAAACAAATATAAAATAAGAATAACATAAATCAGTCACAGATATTCATATCACAAAGGCGGAAACAGATATGAATATAACACATAGAAGTATACATCAAAGTAGTGGTGATACAAGATCCACTACATCACAAAAGAATAGGTACAAGTGCTAGACAAGAGAATATGTATACATCAAGGAGTCTCTATCTCGAATGTATAAAAACAAAAACTACTAAGCTAAAGTAGTTAGCCAAAAGTCAGATGACGATCCCTGATAAGAATTCAAGTGGAAGCACCTGAAACACCTTGGTCTGACCTGAATATTATTTAAGAAGAAAAATAATAAACGGATCAGTCTAGCTATAAATATCAGATAAGATGAGATAGGATAAGAGATATGACAAATATATATGATAACCACAAAAATCATACAATATCTCAAATTTTCTCATACACCAAAAATAATGTCATATTCTTTATTTTTATTCACCAAACCTCAAATATTGATAAAGCCTATCAATGCAAATCACAAAAATTGGTGAAACACAAATTCTAGAAATCAATAATTAGAAATCTAGAAAACACAAAGGGGGGAGGCCTATCACAAACAGGAGCACGTAAACTCACCAACATGTGTATCACAAATGGGACGCTATCCCATAAAAATACGGGGTATAGCCCCCCTTGGGGACAGATAAGCTGTACATCGATGCACCTAAAAAGATATGCCCCATGCACGGGCGAACATCGGCGCACCTAAAAAGATACGCCCCATGTACATATTTAATGAGCCGAACATCGACGCATCTAAAAAGATACGCCCCATGCTCCAAATTCGTTGAGCCGATTGCTCCACGAACGATCAAAAGACCAGAGGTCGCTAGCCCCTAAAAATGAGACGAAGCTCCATAAAACGGGGTATAGTCCCCCACGCGGACAAAGAGAAATCGCATATCGCTAGTCTAAACCATAAAATGATCATCATAGATCAATAAGAATGTAAATTACACTAAGCCAATAAATAAATGAGTTTAGCTTCATGTCCTATAACCACTGGCTTAACTTAAATATTTACGAACAGATTGTAGATTTCCACTCGAAAATTGTCATGAGATTTCAATCGAACAAGTCCAAGAATTAACCGACGAAGTAAACGCAAGCGTTTCATACCACTTGTTTTGCTATGTCGTTTAATTAGATTTCTCATACGAATGAGGTAAAGGTTTGTATATACTAATAGATTGGAAAACGGTTTTAAAAATGAGCTTTGTATTAAAAGAAATGTTGAAATCATTTATGTGAAAGAGTTTGAGTATTTACTACTAGTATAGAAACCTTTGTATTTTAAAAGTGACAAATCATTGAAACGATTGTAAAAATAATCTATCGCCAAAAATTCACATACGACGACGTGAATTAAAACCATAAAAATCAATATCAAATCCACAAAATGGATATTTCCAAAAATCCAGGAAAGAAATCATCAAAGTCGATAATAAATGACAACAACCAACCGGATCAACAAAAATCGATTAAAACGGAAATCCACTGAAAATTAGGCAAATTGGCTGAATTAAACAGCACCAGACGTCTGGACGTTTTCCTAGACGTCTACGCTGAGAATCTGGAAATTTTCTTCCAGATCGCCCAGACGTTTCGGAATAACCTCAGACGTCTGAGTGTACATCTGGAATTTTTATTCCGATGGCCCAGACATCTGAGTGTTTTCCTAGACGTATGAGCTGAAGCTCAGGGCAAAAATCAGCCTAGGCCATTAATGGCCAAATCGGTTCAGAAGCGATCGGATGAGCGATGGTGGCTAGGGATTTATGCCAAGCGACAACCCAGCCCTATAGGCTCTTCAATACACTCCAAACAACATATCCAAATATCCATAGTAGATTTTCAAAGATTTTGACTTCAAAATACCAAAAATTGGCAAATTCAACAAACCAATACAACTCAAAACCAAATGAACATAAAATAGATATTAGGAATTCATACCTAACAACTATCAAAGGTATAGACATAGATGTAAGTTCAAGAACTCGCCTTTAAACTCAAATATAGAAATGAGAAGCTCTAAAACAAGCTAAGATTGATTTCTCTTCAACAACACCTCAAGAAAATTCAATCTATTATCAAATGCAATATTTTTCCTAAGTTAGGTTATAGGAATTTCTGAAAATTGAAGAGAGATTGAGATGGAGAAGATGAAGAGGATGCTTACCTAAGCTTCTCTTTTATTTATAACTTGAAGTTGAATTTCCTAAGAGAATTAGGGCTTAGGAATTTCTAATCTCTTTTCTTTTCCCCCATTTTTCTAGGGCTTGAGTGTTAGGAATTTAGAAAGTGGAATGAATGAAGAGGAGTGGAGTGGAAGGTATTTGGTAGAAGGTTTGGGTTCTCTTATTGGGTTAGTGGGCTAGTACACAAACCAAAGCCCAAACAAAATACCAAAATCCTAATCAACTTCAAACATATCGATGTTTATACTCAGAAAAGTTGTAAACGTCATTTTGAACTCAATGGAAGCGGTCTCAAGTCCGGATTCGACTGTTTACAAAAAGTAACATTTCGGACTTTAAATTCAACAAACGATGCTATATTTAAATAAATCATTTAAATATATAATCGTAAAATATGCGGGCTGTTACAGACTCCCCACCTTAAAGAAATTGCGTCCTCGCAATAATTAAGAAGAAAATAAAAGGTAACAACCCCTCTAAGGCATAACAACACAAAAGAAGAATTTGAAGTGAGAAGTTCACCTTATAGAGCACGAGAGAGTAAGTCCGGATATGTTTGCTCGATGAATTCTATGGATTCCCAAGAACAATCCTTAGGATTTGCGGACCATTGAACTTTCACAAGCAAAACAACTTTATTACGAAGGTGTTTAACCTCCGTAGAAATGATATGAATAGGATGTTGCTCATAAGTTAAATTAGGTGAAACTTCAATTTCTTCAATAACACCGTGCTCAAGAATAGAATCGGAATCTCTAAGACATTTCCGTAGTTGAGAAACGTTAAATACGTCATGAATAGCAGAAAATTGAGCCGGTAATGAAAGGCGATAAGCCACAGAACCAATGCGCTCGGTGATGGAAAATGGGCCAATATATCGAGGTGCTGACTTTCGCGATCGACTGAAACGCACAACACCCTTCATAGGTGAAACATGAATGAATACCAAATCTCCCATAGAAAATTCTAATTTCCTTCTTCGGTTATCAGCATAGGATTTTTTGTCTACTTTGAGCTTCTTTCATCCTATGATGAATAAGGTCAATCTTTTCTGTGGCATCACGAATAAAATCTGGACCTAAAACCAGCTTCTCACTGGCTTCAAGCCAACACGAAGGAGATCGACATGGCCTTCCGTAGAGTGCCTTGAAAGGTGCCATACCAATACTAGATTGGAAGATATTATTATAAGAAAACTCAATAAGAGAAATATGATCTTTCCAACTTCAACCAAAATCAAGAACACGTGTATGAAGGAGATCTTCAAGAGTTTGATTCACACGCTCTGTTTGTCCATTGGACTAAGGATGATAAGCGGTGCTAAAATTAAGCTTTGTTCCCAAAGCTTTTTGAAGACCCTTCCAAAATCCACTAGTAAGTAATGGATCACTATCGCTAATAATAGAAGTAGGAACTCCATGCAATTTAACAATTTATTTAACGTAGAGTTTGGCCAAAAGAGGTACGATCCGATTGGATCGAACAGAAATAAAATGGGTGGATTTTGTAAGTCTATCTACAATCACCCATAAACTGTCTGACCCGAACGAGAACGGGGAAGACCGTCAATAAAGTCCATGGAAATTTGATCCCACTTCCGTACGAGAATGTCTAAAGGTTGCAATAACCCACCGGGCCTTTGATGCTTGGCCTTAACGAGTTGGCAAGTCATGCAATGCTTAATAAAGTTAGTAATATCATATTTCATTCC
The DNA here is from genome assembly GCA_030737815.1 of Allium fistulosum. Classification (NCBI taxonomy): domain Eukaryota; kingdom Viridiplantae; phylum Streptophyta; class Magnoliopsida; order Asparagales; family Amaryllidaceae; genus Allium; species Allium fistulosum. The sequence goes on along the minus strand of CM060908.1, from coordinate 294,293,616 downwards.
ATACCAATAATAAAGTCGCTTCATGTCCGCGTACATTTTACTACTACTAGGATGAATGGTAAATTTAGAACGATGAGAATCTTCTAAAATGTCTTTACGAAGATCACCAATATTTGGCACAATAAGTCTACCAAATTTTCGAATGCCCCCACGAGCATCGATTTCAAAATCTTTCAAACCATCAATACTTCTATCCCTACAACTTTGGCTAAGATGAGCCAATTCGGGATCATGCTTTTGAGCTTCAAGGATGCGGTCTAAAAGAGAAGGATGAGCCTCAAGGCAACATAAAACAAGAGATGAACATAAATCGGATTCACGATCTCGAATCTCACAAGTGGACAAAGTCTCGAGATCATTCCATTCGGATATCATCATGGAAACAACCGCTTGTTGTTTACGACTTAGGGCATCGGCAACACGATTTCCCTTTTCGGGAGTATAAAGAATATCAAGATCTAAAGATGCAAGGAATTTGAGCCAACGTTGTTGACGCAAATTAAGTTCCTTTTGAGAAAATAAATACTTCAAATATTTATGATCGGTGTAGAGAACAAATTTCTCTCCCAAAAGATAATGATGCCATATTTTAAGAGCGAAAACAATGGCCGCTAGCTATAAATCATGAGTGGCATATCTAGGCTTTAATTGCCTAGAAGCATAAGCAATAACACGTTCCTTTTGCATGAGAACGGCTCCTAAACCAACATGACTAGCATCGGTATAAATAATCGAGTCTTGATTCCCTTCGGAAATCACAAGAATAGAAGCATTGGAAAGGAGTTCTTTTAATTTCTAAAAAGCAGCTTCACATTTGTCTGACCAAATGTACTTAACTCCCTTCTTTATCAAACTAGTAAGAGGTATGGAAATTTTAGAAAAGTCTTTTATGAATCGACGGTAATAGCCCACCAATCCAAGAAAGCTACGAATTTCCATCACATTCTCCGGTCTCTTCCAATTTTGAATCGCTTCAATCTTTGAAGGATCCACGGAAATTCCGGATTCAGAAATAATATGTCCTAAAAATTTCACACGGGATTGCCAAAAGTGGCACTTAGAAAATTTTGCTTTCAATTGATTGCTCCTAAGAGTTTACAACACAATTCGAAGATGTTTTTCATGCTCTTCCTCGGTTTTAGAATAAACAAGAATGTCATCTATAAAGATGAGAACAAATCGATCGAGGAAGTCTTTGAAAACTCGATTCATAAGGCCAACGAAATAAGGTGGAGCATTCGTTAAACCGAATGGCATAACAAGCCATTCATAAGTTCCATAACGAGTACGGAACGATGTCAAAGGAATGCTATCCTCTGCAATACGAAGCTGATGAAAACCGGTTGCTAAGTCTAACTGTGAAAAGACTCTAGCACCGCTAAGTTGATCGAATAGATCATTAATCCGAGGCAAGGGATATTTATTCTTGATGGTGAGATCATTAAGCTTGCGTTAGTCAATGCAAAGCCTAAGTGTACCATCAGATTTCTTCACAAAGATAGCCGAAGCTCCCCAAGGAGAGGAACTAGAACGAAAAAACTATTTTGCTTCCAATTCAGATAATTGTTTACGCATCTCCTCATTTTCCTTATTGGACATATGATAAGGAGGACGAGTGATAGGTAGAGCTCCAGGGATTAGATTAATTCTGAACTCAATTGCTCGCTTAGGTGGTAATCCTAAAACGGGCTCAAATATATCAGGAAATTCACAAACAATGTGAATGAGGAAATGACATCTTCCTCATCATCATTATCATCATCATGCGGATTTAGAGAATATAAGGATGCCACCGTATTAGAATCTGGATCTTTAAGAACAATAGTAATCTGCTTAACAGATTGGGGATGTTGAAGATAGATAGTCCTCTCGGGACATAGGATGTGGGCTTCATAATGATTAAGCCAATCCATTCCCAAAATCATTCTGAAACCTAAGTAATGCATAACATGCAAATCAGCACGGAAAGCATAATCACATAAAATAATCTCGACATCTTTACAAAACAAACCGAGTGTTGCGGATCCACCAACCGGATTCGCAATTCTCAGTGAAGTCATCAAGCACATAACATTTAAAGACAAAGTATCAATAAGTTCCTTTGATATAAAAGAGTAAGATGCAACTGTATCAAAAAGAACTCGAATAGGATGATCACGAAACATAATAATACCATCAAGGACAAAAATACCTTGACCAAGAGAAGTGTTACTAGAGGCTTGCACAACATTTAGCTTTCCCTCTTTCTTGCTTTGAAGTTTGGGACATGAAGATATATGATGACCGGAACTTTTGCAATAGCGGCAATAAAGGGGTTTCAGACACCTATTCGCATAGTGGTCCTTAGAACCACAATTGTAGTATTCTCCATGATTAGGGGTAGGAGTCTTTGCTACCGAAGTTGCTTGCTTCCCTTTCTTATTGGGATTAGGTTTGAACTTAATAGGCCACTTCTTGTTGATGTTGAAGTTCTGTTTGGCACCCACAACTTCAACATCACTTTCTTTATCGGCCTCTTCAAGTCGAAGAGCGATATCTACAAGCTGGTCGAAAGAAACTTCTAGTTTCAGAAGTAAAGGGTTTTTAAGGTTCTTATTCAACCCATAGATAAACCTATGATTTTTCTTCAATGGGGTATTAATATACTCGACCCCATATTTAGAGAGGGATTCAAAAGATGCGACATAGTCAGTCACAAGAGATTCACCTTGAACAAGGTCAATAAAGCGTCGGGCTAAAGTTACTTTTTCAGCTTCCGGCACAAACTTTAACTCGAACCTTTCCTAGAATTTCTCTCAAGTAAGATCCGCTTCAATAATTTCCGAAATCAAAACCTCATACCAATCTAATGCTCTCTCCTGGAGCATGCTAGAGGCCACTTGGACTCGATATAGATCCACAAGATTCATGCGAGAAAAGATGCGATCGCATGTTCTAAGCCAAGCTTGGACTTCTATAACACTTTCGGAACCCTTGAATGGCCTTCCACCCAAATTGGTATAATCACTGCACAAGCGTGCAAACCCGGATTTAGGATGAGTAGGCTCAGGAATGGATCCGGTAGCTTGGGCATTCTTTACAAGATCCAAAAGCTGTTGGGCAGACATGAATACGCCATCTTAAGGAGTAGCACTGGATTGACCGGCGCTGGGACGGCCAAATCTAACCATTACTCTTCTTTAAGAAAGAAAGAAAGAAGAGGAAAAATGTTATTCTCAGAATGAATATCAAACAAACTTGATTTGTAAAACAAGGCATCATAAAAGAAAATAGGATAGAATGGGTCTTAAGACTCGAATTAAATCCTAAGGCACGATTCTTAAGAGAGACTTAGGACGATGATCCTTGTTATAATATTTTATATTGTTCCGAAGTTTGGTTCTGATACCAAGTTGTGACGCCCCACCTCTATACTCACACTAGCCAAGGACACTATGGGGTAATGCCGTTGACTAGCATGAAGAATAAGGCTGTTGAGGAGCGACCATCTGTGTAATTGCTTTGTGCGAGTACCGATATGTCAGATAGTAGGCCATGCATTTCATTTCAAGAGGAAATCTGACATATCAAATACAAACTCAAAGCTACTACACAGTGGCTATATGGACTTCGGAAATAAATATAAAATAAGCATAACATAAATCAGTCATAGATATTCATATCACAAAGGCGGAAACAGATATGAATATAACACATAGAAGTGTACATCAAAGTAGTGGTCATAAAAGATCCACTACATCACAAAAGAATAGGTACAAGTGCTAGACAAGAGAATATGTATACATCAAGGAGTCTCTATCTCGAATGTATTAAAACAAAAACTACTAAGCTAAAGTAGTTAGACAAAAGTCAGATGACGATCCCTAATAACAAGTCAAGTGGAAGCACCTGAAACACCTCGGTCTGACCCGAGTATTATTTAAGAAGAAAAATAATAAACGGATCAGCCTAGCTATAAATATCAGATAAGATAAGATATGATAAGAGATATGACAAATATATATGATAACCATAAAAATCATACAATATCTCAAATTTTCTCATACACCAAAAAGAATGTCATATTCTTTATTTTTATTCACCAAATCTCAAAATTGATAAAGCTTATCAATGCAAATCACAAAACTTGGCAAAACACAAATTCTAGAAATCAATAATTAGAAATCCAGAAAACACAATGGGGGGAGGCCTATCACAAACGGGAGCACAAAAACTCACCAACACTTGTATCACAAACGGGACGCTATCCCATAAAAATACGGGGTACAGTCCCCACTTGGGGACAGATAAGCTGTACATCGACGCACCTAAAAAGATACGCCCCATGCACAGGCGAACATCGACGCACCTAAAAAGATATGCCCCATGCACATATTTATTGAGCCGAACATCGACGCATCTAAAAAGATACGCCCCATGCTCCGAACTCGTTGAGCCGATTGCTCCACGAACGGTCAAAAGACCAGAGGTCGATAGCCCCTAAAAATGAGACGAAGCTCCATAAAACGGGGTATAGTCCCCCACGTGGACAAAGAGACATCACATATCACTAGTCTAAACCATAAAATGATCATCATAGATCAATAAGAATGTAAATTACACTAAGCTAGTAAATGAATGAGTTTAGCTTCATGTCCCATAACCATTGGCTTAACTTAAATATTTACGAACAGATTGTAGATTTCCATTGGAAAATTGTCACGAGATTTCAATCGATCAAGTCCAAGAGTTAACCGACGAAGTAAACGCAAGTGCTTCATACCACTTGTTTTTCTAAGCCATTTAATTAGATTTCTCATACGAATGAGGTAAAGGTTTGTATATACTAATAGATTGGAAAACGGTTTTAAAAATGAGCTTTGTATTAAAAGAAATGTTGAAATCATTTATGTGAAAGAGTTTGAGTATTTACTACTAGTATAGAAACCTTTGTATTTTAAAAGTGACAAATCATAGAAACGAAAACAATCTATCATCAAAAATTCACATTCGACGACGTGAATTAAAACCATAAAAATCGATATCAAATCCACCAAATGGATCGATATTCCCAAAAATCCAGGAAAGAAATCATCAAAGTCGATAATAAATGACAACAACCAACCGGATCAACAAAAATCGATTAAAACGGAAATCCACTGAAAATTAGGCAAATTGGCTGAATTAAATAGCACCAGACGTCTGGACGTTTTCCTAGACGTCTAAGCTAAGAGTCTGGAAATTTTCTTCCAGATCGCCCAAACGTTTGGGAATAACCTCAAACGTCTGAGCTATACATCTGGAATTTTTATTCCGATTGCCCAGACGTCTGGCTGTTTTCCCAAACGTCTGAGCTGAAGCTCGGGGCAAAAATCAGCCTAGGCCATTAATGGCCAAATTGGTTCGGAAGCGATCGGATGAGTGATGGTGGCTAGAGATTTGTGCCAAGCAACCCAGCCCTATAGGCTCTTTAATACACTCCAAACAACATATCCAAACATCCATAGTTGGATTTTCAAAGATTTTGACTTCAAAATACCAAAAATTGGAAAATTGACCAAACCAATCAAATTCAAAAGCAAATGAACATAAAATAGATGTTAGGAATTCATACATAACAACTATCAAAGGTATAGGCATAGATGTGAGTTCAAGAACTCACCTTTAAACTCAAATATAGAAAAGAGAAGCTCTAAAACAAGCTAAGATTGATTTCTCTTCAACAATACCTCAAGAATCTACAATCTATTATCAAATGCAATGTTTTTCCTAAGTTAGGTTATATGAATTTCTGAAAATTGAAGAGAGATTGAGATGGAGAAGATGAAGAGGATGCTTACCTAAGCTTCTCTTTTATTTATAACTTGAAGTTGAATTTCCTAAGAGAATTAGGGCTTAGGAATTTCTAATCTCTTTTCTTTTCCCACATTTTTCTTGGGCTTGAGTCTTAGGAATTTAGAAATTGGAATGAAAGAAGAGGAGTGGAGCGGAAGGTATTTGGTAGAAGGTTTGGGTTCTCTTATTGGGTTAGTGGGCTAGTACACAAACCAAAGCCCAAACAAAATACCAAAATCCTAATCAACTCCAAACATATCGATGTTTATACTCAAAAAAGGTGTAAACGTCGTTTTGAACTCAATGGAAGTGGTCTCGAGTCTGGATTCGACTATTTACAAAAAGTATCATTTTGGACTTTAAATTCAATAAACGATGCTATATTTAAATAAATCATTTAAATATATAATCGTAAAATATGCGGGTTGTTACAATGGTATTCATAATATCAGAAGCATGAATATGAAACAAAATCACAGATTTTTCAAAAACAACATTTCTGATTGCATTTCATAAAACATGTTTCATATCCAGATTACATAATCCCATCGTTTTCCCAGGTTCAGATAAAATATAATTATTAGAAAATATGCCAAGAGCGACATATGAAGATGCCCCTTGGTTGACCAGAATATTATATAGACATAACTGTCTTAAATACAACACAGCGGAATCAAACAATGTAAAACAGTAACTCCTAAATAGCTATCTGTTAGTCGCATGCTCGTCTCCGAATGCTTTATTCGCCAACCTACTAAAAACCTATAAACCTCAACCCTTAGCCTACTCAAATCAATTTTGAGCACCCGAGAGTTAAAGGGGAAAAACATAAACTTCGAGTCAGACATAAAGCCTGGTGTAAATAATATTATACATCTCGGTTATTTGATATTAAGTGAGACCACACCACTTAGTGGAACAGGTTTCCCCTCACTAATATCCTTTTAAAACATATCTTTTGCAAACCTTTTTCCTGCAACCAAAACTGGTTAAAATTGTAAATCATTGTTATGAAAACATACATATCAGGTAACAAATGACACTATAGTTTTGTTTGGCTAACTACTAACATTTGGCTGACTCGGGCCCACAAGACAATATAATCAAAATAATCTAACACCTGTTAGACACTCCTCTTCTAGACAATTTCTCCTTAACTATCTGTTAAATACTCTTCTTATGGACAGTTTGTCCCTAACTTAACATCTCCCAGGGTCACCTGATCTTAATGGTTTTGCGGGCTCACCAATAACCTATATGTATACAAATATATATTCCCAGTAAAATCCCCCTACATGGAGGCCCAAAACTAACGGCTACAGAGGCTGCAGTCATCCATAGTTATTAATCTTCGACGACCAAATACGGCGGTGCTAGATACATTGATATACAGATCACAGAAATATGGAAAAAAAATTAACAATTCAAAAAAATATCTCCAAATTTCATTCAAAACCTTCAATGTTCATTACATAACCCCAAAACGTTAACCACGTTCAGCAAAATATAATTATTACAAATACGCGAAGAGCGACATATGAAGATGCCCCCTTGGTTCAGAGTATATAATAAGGCTAATAAATCTGCCTTTACAATAAATCACACAGCGGAAAAGAAAAACTCTAAATACTATCAGCCTCCTGCAGGCCTACGGAAGCATTATTCGTCTAAGAAGAAAACCTGTAAACCTTAAATCTCAAACTACTCAAAATCAATTGAGTACCCGAGAGTTTAAGGGGAAAACAAAAACTTCGAGTCAGACATAAAGCCTGGTATGAATAATAAACTAACATCTCAATCCTTTTTAGATGTCTAGTGAGACCACGCCGCTTAGCGGAACGGGTTTTCTCCTTATTGGTATCCTAAAACTTTTATAAAACCATATTCTGTATTCCTGCATCCACAATGGTTAAAACATACGTTTTCAAAATATTATGATGATATGCATACTTACAAACAATTAGGATTTCCCTATCCCTATTAGATTTTAATTTGCCCCAAAGAGGGACTATCTATCCTATATTCATTTTACTCTGATGTGGACTTTCCATCTTACATCTCATAGTTTTCCTAGGATGACTATAAACCCTTCATTATACATATGGAGACTATCCATCCCCAACATGATGTTGACTATCCATCAACCATCCCATAGTTTTCCCAGGATTACTATGAACCCTTCTTCAATCATATCGAGACTATCCATCTCCAACTTGATGTTGACTATCCATCATACATCCCATAGTTTTCCTAGGATTATTATGAACCCATCACTTGACCATTTAACTCATGCTATCCACATGAATCTACTAATCTCATGTTATCCATATGATTAACAATGATTTTCAAATCATATAAGTGCTGATATCCCCAACTATTGTGTTAAACTCATTAAACCCACCCTGGTATCCCCAAGATTAAATAACATTTATTTTATAAGGTTAAAAGAGAACAATTTTTCAACCCCTTCAAAGTATCCCCTTCAAAAGCTTTGCTTCCGACCCTTTTGAAAGCAACCTTTCGACCCCCTTCGAAAGCATAAACCATAAATTTTAAAAGATCAGGTTCCTGCCTTTATAATACTTTAAAACCTCTCCTTCAAAACCTTTCAACTTAGTTGAAGTATCATTAAGTAAGAGTGGAAGCATAACTTCCAAACCATTTGTAAGTAAACCTTTCGAAAGCATTGGAAATCAAACCTTTCGAGACCATTGGAAAGTAATCCTTTTGAAACCATTCAACCTTTTAAACATAAACCTTTCGAAAGCTTATCGGGTTCAATTTAAAACATGTGGAAAATCTTCTTTTGAAAACCTTACGACTTCATTGGAAGTTACCTTTCGACTTAGTCGAAAGCTCTTCTTCGAAAGCTTTGGGTTATCTTCAATTAGAAAAGCAAGGTAAAACATCTAAGTCGAAAGCTTTCTTTCGAAAGCATGGAGAAGCGGCTAGTTTTAAAAACAGCTAAACATTTCAACTTTGTCGGATGGTTCAAATCAAAACAAAACAAAAGCGGTAGTAACCTTTCGACCACGTCGAAAGGTTTCAAAACAAAATAGTGATAAAACAGCAGTAACCTTTCGACTTAGTCGAAAGGTTTTAAACCTTTATTTAAACATTTGACCTGGTCGAAAGCAACCAAGCCGAAAGCTCTTATTCGAAAGCAAAAAAGACTATCTTTGGTTTATAAAACAAACACACTTCAACCTCTTTGGCAACCAACCTTTCGACTAAGTACCATTCGACCTTGTTCAATTCATTACGTACAAAGTAACTTGATACCATATGCATTGGTTTGACTTTGTCGAAAGCTATTACCTTTCGACTGCGTCGAAAGGTCTGCGTCGTAAGGTTTGATGCCTAAAATGGCTGAAACATGCTAAAAGCTTGTTTTTCTTGTTTTTAACTTAAAGAAGATAACTTTTCAACTAACCTGCCATTGTTTATCAAATTCTCATTGGTTAACAATTACTTTTCAGAAAAGTACAGCCTCTAATTTCAGTATTGGATAATAATTTTATTTTATGAAATGCCCCTTCTCCTTAATTAAATATATAAAACATTTAACTCTCATACCTTAAATAATTTTATATATTCATCAAAATCACTTAGGAAAAATCTGGAAAAATCCCACAAAATCTATGTTAATACGTTTTTCTACATAAAACTTTCGAACCCAAATAATAATTATTTTAGTCATAGATAATTTATAACCCAATAAATCATTTTCTTCACTGGAAAATTAATATAAAATCCACATTAATTCAAAAAATTATGGAAACTGAAACCCATCTCAAAATCATGTTTTCTACAACATCAAATTTTCCCATGGCATTTAAAAATCTGTTCATCTCGGTTTTATTCCAAAACCGTGTATATCTCCTTTTTAGCAAACTTGTTTAATCCATATAAATCATGAATTCAAGCATATCATCATTCAATATATCATAAAAACATATTTACACTAAAATCTGAAACCATATGATCATAAAACTAAAATAAAGATGTAGAAATTATTATTCACCTTAGATTAGATAAGGAAATTGAAGTTTGATTGAGATTGATTTCTTCTAGCTTGATCCTAAGCTTTTACTTTGATTTTTCTCTTCTCCTCTTCCTAATGGTCAGCCTTGCTTGCTTCTCACAGTTATATGTTTTAAATAAAATGAACGTGTATGAGTAAGAAAGATAGTATAAGGGTGAGAAATATGGGCGGCTATTTACCCTAATGCCCTTGTGTTCAATTACTTAACCATTTATATAAGTTCATTAGATTTTTAATAAGAACGACCACCTTATTCTATAATCAACCTCGATCTCCTTATTTACATTATTTTATTTAATTTATTCTAATTAAATCTCCTGAATAATGTTAATAAAATTAGGGGTGTTACAAACTCCCCTCCTTAAAGAATTTCGTCCTCGAAATTCAGTAAGGACTAACTAACAAACATAGCAATCATCTGTAACATTTCATAAAAACCCTACTAGCTTACCAGTCTAGCAATAATCTATATAAATCTAATATAGACATACCATCAAAGCAGATCAGGATAAGCCTCTCGAATCCTGTCGTCTGTCTCCCAAGTACAGTCTTTCTCGTTGTCGCTCCACTAGACTTTCACTAACTTGACTATCTTGGTCCTCAATCTCTTCTCATCCCTCGCTACAATACGGACTGGGTGTCTAACAAAAGTCAAATCAGGCCCTACTACCAAATCCTCTAGCTCTGTCTGAGGAATGGTAGACTCTGGATCATGTACATACTTACGAAGATGAGACACATGGAATACATTATGGACACCTAGCAAACTGCCCAGCAACTCTACCCTATATGTGAGCTTTCCAATCCTTTCTATAATCTGGAATGGTCCAACCTATATTGGAGACAGATTTCTCGACTTTCCAAATCGTACCACACCCTTCATCAGTGATACTTTAATGAAAACCCCGTCTCCCACTGAGAACTCTAGTTCTTTACGCCTCTTATCTACGTAACTCTTCTGCCGGGATTGAGCTTCCTTCATCCGTCCTCGGATTAACTCAATCTTTTCCGACGCCTCTCTAACTAATTCAAGACCTAAGACCAATCTGTCTTCCGTCTCTAACCAACATGTAGGCGATTTGCATGGCCTTCCATACAAATCTTCAAAAGGAGCCATTCCTATACTAGTCTGATAACTATTATTATAGGAAAACTCAATCAAATGTAGGCGATCTTACCAAGATCCACACAAGCTCTCAATAAATCCTCGAGTACCTTGTTGACTCTCTCCTTCTTCCCATCCGTCTATGGGTGATATGCTATACTCATCTTGAGCTTGGTAACTAATACCTCTTGTAGACTCCTCCAAAACTCACTAGTGAATAATGCATCTCTGTTGCTGATTATGCTACTAGGAATCCCATGAAGTCTAACTATATTCTTCATGAACAACTTAGCCAAAACAGGTGCCATCCTGGTTGAATTTACCAGAATGAAATGGGCACTCTTGGTCAACTTGTCCACAACAACCCATATGCTTTCATTTCCTCTCCTTGACCTTGGTAACCCATCTATGAAATCCATCGATATTGAATCCCATTTCCAAAGTGGAATATCTAGAGGCTGAAGTAACCCACTCGGCTTCTGATGTTCAGCTTTCACTTGTTGACAGTTTACATACTGCCTAACCCACAAGTCAACATCCCTCTTTATGTCTTCCTAATAAAAGCTCCTCTTCATACCTTGATACATCTTGGTTCCTCCAGAATGAATTGTAAACTTCAATCGATGACATTCCTCTAGAACTTCCCTCTTTAGGTTCTCTATATTTGGAACGCAGAGTCGTCCCTTCTTTCTCAACCATCCTCTTTGGTCAAGACTAAAATCCTTTAGGTCCTCATTCTCTGATCCTTCCTCAAGCCTTCTATTCCTATCAGCTAAGACTGGATCTTCTCTTTGCTTAGAAGTTATCCTCTCGATCAACACTGGTCGAACTTCTAAACAAGATAATATGGCAGTACCTCTACTAGAACTAGCAGTTGATCTTAACTGCACACCACAACTGGCTAATGCTTCTAGATCCTTCCATTCTGCCAACATCGCTAAGACCACATTCTGATGTCTTCTACTAAGAGCATCTGCTACCTTATTTCCTTTCCCAGGAGTATACTCTATACCGAAATCATAAGCAGCCAAAATCTCCAGCCATCACTGCTGCCTCATATTCAACTCCTCCTGAGAGAATAAATACTTTAATTACTTATGATCGATATACAACTCAAATCTCACTCCCAAAAGATAATGCCTCCAAATTTTCAAGGAAAAAATCACCACCGCTAACTCTAAGTCATGAGTAGGATATCTAACTTCGTGCGGTCTAATCTGCCTAGATGCATAAGCAATAACTTTGCCCCTCTGCATCAATACTACTCCCAATCCAATAACACATGCATTAGTGTATACTACTAATCCTTGGTTAACATCCGGAATTACTAACACTGGAGCATTGGTCAACATATGCTTTAACTTAAGGAATACTTCCTTACATTTGTCGAACCAAACAAACTTCACGTCCTTCCTGGTCAACTTAGTCAAAGGTGCTGCTATCCATGAGAAATCCTTGATGAATCTCCAGTAATAGCCAGCAAGTCCAAGAAAATTTTTGATCTCGATTACTGTCTCTGGTTTCTTCCAATTATTGTCAGCTTCGATCTTTACTAGATCGACCGACAATCCTTCTTCTGAAACTACATGACCAAGAAACTTGACTTCTCTCTTCCAAAAATGACACTTGGAAAATTTCGCCTTCAGCTGATTTTGCCTCAACGTCTCCAACACTACTCTAAGGTGAATCTCATGCTCTCTTTCTTCTTTAAAGTACACCAAAATGTCATCTATGAACACCAATATGAACCTATCCAAATGCTCTTGGAAAACCCGGTTCATCAAATCAACAAAGAAAGCAGGTGCATTTGTCAATCCAAATGACATCACCAACCACTCATACGAACCATACCTAGTCCGTAATGCTGTTAAAGGAATGCTATACTCCTCCACTCTCAACTGATGGAACCCCATCGCCAAATCTAATTGGGAAAATACTCTGGCTTCACTCAACTGATCAAACAGATCATCTATCCTTGGTAGAGTGTACCTATTATTGATCGTCCTTTCGTTTAACTTATGATAGTCAATGCACATTCTTAACGACCCATATGGTTTCTTCACAAACACTATGGCTGCTCCCCAAGACTAACTGCTTGGTTTGATGAAATTCCTTCCCTCTAGATCCATTAATTGCACCTTTAATTCCTTCATCTCTGTCGGTGTCATCCAGCCAGGTGGTCTACTGACAGATTTAGCTCCCGGTACAAGGTCTATCTGAAACTCAACAACTCGTTTCGGAGGTAATACAATAACCGGCTCAAATACATCTGCAAATTCTCTCGCTACACGAACCTGACGCTCATCTCCAACCTCCATGGAAATTAATAAAGCACCAACACTTCTACTGGAGTTCTCCACTGAGAAGATGATTCGGTTATAACTATTTGGGTGCCTCAATGATATTTCCCGATCCTGGCAAAATATCCTAGCCTCATACTTACCCAACCAATCCATACCCAAAATGATCCTGAAATCTATGAAATCATAAACAAATAAACTACATGCAAACTTATGACCTAACAAATCAAGTTCTAACTAGTCACATCTCATCCCAAGAGTTGCATACCTTCCTATTGGATTCACAACCCTTAAGGAAGTAACAAGGTATGTGGGTTCTATATATAACCATTCAACCAAATACTGAGATATAAATGAATGCGATGCTCCGGTATCAAACAATACCCTAACTGGTAAGCTATGAACAAAAAGCGTACCTTCCATCGTAGACTTTCCTTTCTCAGCAGCAGTTGGTTTAGATGATGGTTCCAAAGCAAAAACCTTTCCTTTTCCTACATAGGCAGTTTTAGGACACTTGTTCTTGTAATGCCCATCTGGTTGCAATTATAGCATTGGACATTCTGCTTCCCCACAACCAACCTTCCATCTCCCGAACGACACTCATTTGCATAGTGACCCTTCTTATCACACTTATAGAAAACTATATCTGCTTTACCTCTCTTGGTTGCTCCTCCTTTCTAAGCACTCTTCTTCTGTAAAAACTTCCTCTTCTTCCCCTGAGGACCCTGGGTTCAATCGGCTTCTCTCTAGCTGAAATAGCAAGCATTTCCTCATAGCGAATGTCCATCTCCACCACCACATTAGAAGGATCTCGAATATGGGCCATAGTCATTCTTCCTAGCTCTGGCCTCAATCCTCTAATGAATCTCTCATTCCTTCTGCCATCTGTGTCAACCAAAGCATAACCATATCTAGATAGCTCATCAAACTTAGCAGCATACTCGATCACTAATATATCTCCTTGGACAAGATCCATAAACTTCCTAATTAATGCTGATTTGGTAACCTTAGACAAGAACCTCTGTTCAAACCTTCTCCTGAAATCAGCCCATGTAAGCTCTTCTTTCGGAACTCCAGCTGTCACACTGTTCCACCAATGAAGCGCTAACCCTTGCAACTGTCTAGAGGCTAGCCTTCTCTTCTCTCCATTCCCCAAGCCTAAATCAGTAAAGATCCTTTCACAGTTCAATAGCCAGTTCTCAACTTCAACTGCATCTTCTATTCTAACAAATGGCTTCCTACCAAGATTGATGTAGTCTCGGCTTAGCTTAGCATAGTTATATCCAACTGGAACTACAAAATTAGCTCCTCCAACATTACCAGCTACTCCTGCTTGTAACGGTTAGCCAACAACTGAAACACCATCCCCGCATCCACTGGCGGATTTCCAGCACCTAGATTGGCCTCGGCATTTTGGTTAGCATTAGCCTGTCGACCTTGCTTCCTCCGGGTATTAGGTCGAGCATTTCTGTTGGTTGTGGTGCTTCCTCTACCTAGATTTCCTCTTCCGTTTCCTACCTCCATATCTGCTTTCTCGTATATCTACATACAAGCCTTAGTAAGATACAGAAGAACGATCTAAGATAGAGGGGAATACGTACTTAGATATATACCTTTATATCAAATACAAGTACGTTAATATAGCGTTAACCCAAACCACGATCATATTTTCAAATTCTTTGGATTATGTTTGAAAAACATTTAAAGTTTAACTATTCTTTTTAAAGTTTCATAAACCTATGCTCTGATACCAACTTGTAACATCCTCCTACTTGGAGGCCCAAAACTAACGGCTACAGATGCTGCAATCATCCATAGTTATTAATCTTCGACGACCAAATATGGCGGTGCTAGATACATTGATACACAGATCACAGAAATATGGAAAAATTTTAACAATTCAAAAACATATTTCCAAATTTCATTCAAAACCTTTGATGTTCATTACATAACCCCAAAATGTTAACCACGTTTAGAAAAATATAATTATTACAAATATGCCAAGAGCGATATATGAAGATGCCCCATTGGTTGATCAGAGTATATAATAAGGCTAATAAATCTGCCTTTACAATAAATCACACAGCGGAAAAGAAAAACTCTAAATACTATTTGCCTCCTGCACGCCTCCGGAAGCTTTATTCATCTAAGAAGAAAACCAGTAAACCATAAATCTCAAACTACTCAAAATCAATTGAGTACCTGAGAGTTTAAGGGGAAAAAACTTCGAGTCAGCCATAAAGCCTGGTATGAATAATAATCTAACATCTAAATCCTTTTTAAATGTCTAGTGAGACCACGCCGCCTAGCGGAATGGATTTTCCCCTCACTAGTATCCTAAATTTTTTATATAATCATATTCTGTACTCCTGCATCCACAATGGTTAAAACATACATTTTCAAAATATTACGATGATATGCATACTTACAAACATTTAGGATTTCCCCATCCCCTATTAGATTTTAATTTGCCCCAAAGAGGGACTATCCATCCTATATTGCTTTTACTTAATCGGGTGTGGACTATCCATCTCACATCTCATAGTTTTCCTAGTATGACTATAAACCCTTCATCATACGTATGGAGACTATCCATCCCCAACATGATGTTGACTATCAATCAACCATCCCATAGTTTTCCCAGGATTACTACGAACCCATCTTCAATCATATGGAGACTATCCATCTCCAACTTGATGTTGACTATCCATCATACATCCCATAGTTTTCCTAGGATTACTATGAACCCATCACTTGACCATTTAACTCATGCTATCCACATGAATCTAATTATCTCATGCTATCCACATGATTAATATATTGCCATTATTATCCCTAATTAGGTTATATCCATTTATAATTTACATTAGTATCCCCAATGATTATCAAAACATACAAGTGTTGATATCCCCAATTATTGTGTTGAACTCATTAAACCCACCCCGGTATCCCCAAGGTTAAACAACATCTATTTTATAAGGTTAAAAGAGAACAATTTTCCAACCCCTTCGAAAGTATCCCCTTCGAAAGCTTTGCTTCCGACCCTTTCAAAAGAAACCTTTCGACCCCTTCGAAAGCATAAAGCATAAATTTTAAAACAATAGGTTCCAGCCCTTATAATACTTTAAAACCCCTCCTTCGAAACCTTTCGACTTAGTTGAAGTATCATTAATTAAGAGTGAGAGCATAACTTCCAAACCATTTGTAAGTAAACCTTTCGAAAGCATTGGAAATCAAACCTTTCGAGACCATTGGAAAGCAAACCTTTCAAAACCATTCAACCTTTTAAACATAAACCTTTCAAAAGCTTACTGGGATCAATTTAAAACATGTGGAAAATCTTCTTTTAAAATCCTATCGACTTCATTGGAAGCTACCTTTCGACTTAGTTGAAAGCTCTGCTTCGAAAGCTTTGGGTTATTTTCAATTAGAAAAGCAAGGTAAACCATCTAAGTCGAAAGCTTTCTTTCAAAAGCATGGAGAAGCGGCTTGTTTTAAAAACAGGTAAACCTTTCAACTTTGTCAGATGGTTCAAATCAAATAAAACAAAAGCGGCAGTATTCTTTCGACCGTGTCGAAAGGTTTTAAAACAAAATAGTGATAAAACAGCAGTAACCTTTCGACTTAGTCGAAAGGTTTAAAACCTTTATTTAATCATTTGACCTGGTCGAAAGCAACCAAGCCGAAAGCTCTTATTCGAAAGCAATGCAGACTATCTTTGGTTTATAAAACAAACACACTTCAACCTCTTTGGCAACCAACCTTTCAACTAAGTACCATTCGACCTTGTTCAATTCATTTCGTACCAAGTAACTTGATACCATATGCATCGGTTTGACTTTGTCGAAAGCTATAATATTTCGACTGCGCCGGAAGGTCTGCGCCGGAAGGTTTGATGCCAAAAATGGCAGAAGCATGCTAAAAACTTGATTTTTCTTGTTTTTAACTTAAAGAAGATAACTTTTCAACTAACCTGCCTTTATTTATCAAATTCTCATTGGTTAACAATTACTTTTCACAAAAATACCGCCTCTAATTCTAGAATTGGATAATAATTTTTTTTATGAAATGCCCCTTCTCCTTAATTAAACATATAAAACATTTAAGTCTCATACCTTAAATAATTTTATATATTCATCAAATCACTTAAGAAAAATCTGGAAAAAACCCAGAAAATCTATTTTAATTTGTTTTGCTACATATAAAAATTTGAAACCCAAATAATAATTATTTTAGCCGTAGATAATTTATAACCCAGTAAATCATTTTCTTCACTGGAAAATTAATATAAAATCCACATTAATTCAACAAATTATGGAAATTGAAACCCATCTCCAAAATCACGTTTTCTACAACATAAAATTTTCCCATGGAATTTAAAAATCATTTCATCTCGGTTTTACCATAAAACCGTCTATGTCTCCTTTTTAGCAAACTTATTTAATCCATATAAATCATGAAATCAAGCATATCATCATTCAATATATCATAAAAACAGATTTACACTAAAATCTGAAACTATATGATTATTAAACTAAAATAGAGATGTAGAAGTTATTATTCACCTTAGATTAGATAAGGAAATTGAAGTTTGATTGAGATTGATCATAAGCTTTTACTTTGATTTTTCTCTTCTCCTCTTCCTGATGACCGGCCCTCCTTGCTTCTCAAGGCTATAAATTTTGTTTTAAGTAAAATGAACGTGTATGACTAAGGAAGATAGTATAAGGGTAAGAAATATGGGCGGCTATTTATCTAATGCCCGTGTGTTCAATTACTTAACCATTTATATAAGTTTATTAGATTTTTAATAAGCACGGCCATCTAATTCATTAATCAACCTCAATCTCCTCATCTACATTATTCTATGTAATTTATTCTAATTAAATCTCCTGAATAATGTTAATAAAATTAGGGGTGTTACATTCCCTTTTGTGTGTAATCATAATTTTAGTCTTACCTGTGAAAAACCCTACACACTGGAATTTTGGACTAAATTAGTTGGGGCTAATAGCTAATGTATAGGGCACGAACCTTACCAGTCCCATATGGTATTCTAATATCTGAGTAATTTTTCTTAGGGTAATCTTCCCTTAAATTTTCCTTGAAAACCTATTCATCTCAAATTGATCTAAAACCTTTAAACCAAACTTAAACAAGGAAAATATATACTCTATGCTTTACTCAAAATCACCGTGCCATGTTATATATACTTTACTCAAATCTTTGTTGATGAAAACATTTAAACCTTTGAAAGTACCCCTTTCGAATCCATTGAAAGTACCCCTTTCGAAACCAAGTAAACCCTTCTTTATAACCTATGCCGAAAGGCAAAAACATTCCTTTCGAAACCATTCGTATAAACCTTTCGAAAACACTTGAAAAACCTTTCCATCGAAAGCTTTAAAACCTTGGACATCCTACCTTTAAATATTTAAATTTTTTCCTTTCGAAACATTGGAAAACCTTTCCTTTCAAACCTTTCGAAACCATTGGGGAACCACCCCTTCGAAACCATTCTTTAAAACCTTTCAAGAGCGTCAAACATTAATCCTTTCGAAAGCCTTTGGGTTCAAGTAAAACATGTGGAGACACCTTTTGAAACCATTAAAAATCATCTCTTTTGAAACCATTTGGGTTCTAGCTTTAACAGAGCAAAAGGATCATAAAACATTTAAGTCGAAAGCACTCTTTCGGAAGCATTTCCTAAGCAAAGAAGTGTTGGTGTCGAAACCAACCATCCAAAAGCATTGGAGAAGAGGCTAAGTTTTAAAAGCAAAGTATACCTTCCGAAACCATTGGCGTCGAACCCATTCAAAAGCATTTACATAAAACCAAAGGCGCAAACTTATCGAAACCATTCCTTTAAAACATTTGACTCAGCCGAAAGCCAACTAAGTCGAAAGCACTTCCTTCGAAAGCAAAGCAGGTGCATTTTCAATTTAAAACCAAGGCACACTTCGACCCAGTCGGAACCTATGGTCTCGACCCAGTACCTTTCGCCTTAGTCCAATTCACTCTGTACCAAGTTATTGATACTATGTGCATTGGTTCGATGGAATGGAGACGGCGGTACTTAGTCGGAACCCCTGTGCCAAAAGTGGCGAAACATGCTAAAAGCATGTAAAAACTGAATTTTACTTTAAAAAGAATTTAATTTCAACTAACCTGCCTTGTTTGTCAAAATATTATTGGTTGCTAATTTTCTTTTCTAAAAGTGCTGCCAATATTTCAGAAATAAACAATTTAATTTATTTATAAAATAGCCCTTTTCCTTTTATAAATATATAAAACATTTAAGTCTTATACCTTAAATAATTTTATATATTCATCAAAACACTTAGGAAAATTCCACAAAAAATTCCAAAAAATCATTTTTAGTATGTTTTCTAACATATATTAATTCTAGACCCAAAATATTAATTATTTAGCCGTAAATAATTTAGAACCCAAATAATCATTTTCTATACTATAAAACTAATATAAAATCCACATTAGCTCAGAAAATTATGAAAATTGAAACCCATCTTTAAAATATAATTTCTTATCTATATATAAAATCGCAAGGCATTTGGATGTCATTTAATAGGGTTTTTACATTAAAACATATCATAAAACATATACAAACAAGCATAAATCATCAACAAGCATATATAAACATTTAACCATTCGAAAACATGGCATAATCATGTAAAATACTTTGGATTCATCTTAAAACTGAAAACAATTAGAAAAATGAGATGTTGTCATTATTCACCTTAGCTTTGAAATTAAGGATTTGAGATTTGATCTTGATTATGTTGCTTATGGTTTTCCTCTTGAAGTCTTCTCTTTGCTTTTCCTAACGGTGGCCAGCCTTAGTTTATATTTTTGTTTGTGAAATATGAATGAACGTGAGAATGAGGGCTTAAGGGGTTTAGGGTATAAGAATGTATCTATTACTATATTGCCTCTTATCTATTTGCCTTAACATTTTAATTATTTAGTTCATTGTTTACATGGCAAGGCTGCCCCTTATTAATCACAAATCTCAATCCCCTAATCATCCCATTATTTTATTTTATTTAGCTAATTAAATATCCTAAATAATGTTACTAAAATATGGGGTGTTACAATCTCTCCTCCTTAAAGAATTTCGTCCCCGAAATTATAATAAGGTACACAACAAATCAAACATAAAGATAAAACATGCCATCAAACAAATCGGGATAAGCGTCTCTAATCCTGCTCTCAGTCTCCCATGTATAATCTCTCTCATCATCGCTCCACTGGACTCTAACTAATCTAACTGTCTTATTCCTTAGCCTCTTCTCATCTCTCGTGACTATACGTCGGCTTCCTAGCTATAGTCAAATCTGGTTCTACTACTAAGTCATCTAACATAGTCGGTGCTATAGTAGACTCCGGATCTCAAACACACTTCCTTAGATAATAAACATTAAAAACATCGTGGACTCCTACCAAACTATTCGGTAACTCTACTCTATATGCGAGTTTCCCGATCCTCTCTACAATAGGAAATGGTCATACGAACCTCCGTCCAACTTCCTTGGTTTCCCGAATCTAATTACACCCTTCATTGGTGACACATTAATAAACACATGATCTCCAACAGAGAACTCTAAGCCTTTCCGTCTTCTATCTGCATAACTCTTCTGCCTAGACTAAGCCTCCTTCATCCTAACTCGAATCAACTCAACCTTCTCTAACTAAATCTAGACCAAGAACCAACCTATCCCCAGTCTCTAACCAACAAACGGGAGATTTGCATGGCCTTCCATACAAAGCTTCAAACGGTGCCATCCCTATACTACTATGATAACTGTTGTTATATGAAAACTCAACTAAGTGTAGATGGTTTTCCCATGATCCTACAAAATCTAACAGACAAGCTCGTAATAAATCCTCCAAGACTTTGTTAACTCTTTCTGTTTGCCTATCGGTCTGTAAGCGGTACTCATCTTGAGCTTGGTTCCTAAAATATCCTGTAGACTCTTCCAGAACTCATTAATGAATAAAGAATCTCTATCCCTTACTATACGACTAGAAATTCCATGAAGTCTAAATATATTCTTTATGAATAACTTAGCCAAGACAAGTGCCATCCTGGTTGACTTAACTGAAATGAAATGGGCACTCTTGGTCAATCTATCCACTATAACTCATATACTTTCATTTCCTCTATTCGATCTTGGCAACCTGTCTATAAAATCCATAGAAATAGAATCCCACTTCGATATCGGAATATCTACTGGCTAAAGCAAACCACTTGGCTTCTTTGGCTTCTACTTGTTAATAGTTCAGACACTGCTTCACCCATAAGCCAACATCCCTCTTCATACCTTTCTAGAAGTTACTCTGCTTCATATCCTGATACATCTTAGTTCCTCCTGGATGAATAGTGAACTTTGAACAATGGCATTCTTCCAAAACTTCCTTCTTTATGTCTCCCACATTCGGAACACATAACCTTCCTTTCTTTCTCAACCACCCAAGACTAAAATCCTTCAAGTTATCGCTCTCCGTTCCAACTTTCAACTTCTTGATCCGTTCAGCCAACACTGGATCCTCCTCCTGTTTAGAGGCAATCCTTTCAATCATTACTGGTCGAAGTTCTAAACAAGATAACATAACAGTTCCTTCACTAGATCTGACCTCAGATCTCCACTGAACTCTACAAGTCGACAACGCTTCCAAATATTTCTACTCTGCTATCATTGCTAACACAGAATTCTGATGCTTTCTGCTAAGAACATCCGCAACCTTATTTCATTTCCCTGGTGTGTATTCAATTCCGAAATCATAAGCGGCAATAAACTCTAATCGTCTCTGTTGTCTCGTGTTCAGCTCCTTCTGAGAGAATAAATACTTCAACGACTTATGATCCGTATACAACTCAAATCTGTCTCCTAAAATATAATCTCTCCACACCTTCAACGAAAAAATCACTACAGCCAACTCCAAATCATGCATTGGATATCTGACTTCATGCGGTCTAAGCTGTCGTGAAGCATAGGCAATCACTTTACCTCTCTGCATTAACACAGCTCCTAATCATGTTCCATATGCATTTGTATAAACTACCAAATCCTAATTTCCTTCTGGAACAACTAATACAGGTGCATGGGTCAATAAGTGTTATAAGCTCTGGAATGCTTCCACACACTTTTTGGTCCACACAAACTTCACATCCTTTCGCGTTAGCTTGGTCATCGGTGTTGTTACCCACGAAAAATCCTTTATGAACCTCCTATAATATCTAGCCAATCCAAGAAAACTCTTTATCTTAGTCACTGTCTCAGGTCTCTTCCAATTATTCACCACATCAATCTTAGTCGGATCTATAGACAACCCTTTCTCTAAGACTACATGACTAAGAAACTTCACTTCCTTCTTCCAAAAATGACACTTTGAAAACTTCGCCTTCAGCTGATTCTGCCTCAACGTCTCAAGCACAATTCTAGGATGAACTTCATGCACCGTTTCATTATTAGAGTATACCAAAATATAATCTATGAATACAACCACGAACCTGTCCAAGTGCTATCAGAAAACTCGGTTCAACAAATCCACAAAGAATGTCAGTGCATTAGTTAGTCCGAACGCATCACTAACCATTCGTACGATCCATATCTAGTTCTAAACATCGTCAAAGGAATACTATCATTTGCTACTCTAAGCTGATGGAAACCTGTTGCTAAACCTAACTGAGAAAATATCTTGGCTCCACTCAACTGATCGAATAGATCGTCAATTCTGGGCAACGGATATCGATTCTTTATCGTCTTCTCATTCAACTTACAATAATCGATACATAACCTCAACGAGCCGTCCGGCTTCTTAGCAAACATTGTGGCAGCTCCCCAAGGTGAACTACTAGGTCTAATAAAATTCTTGCCTTCCAAATCCACCAACTGCACCTTCAGCTCCCTCATCTCTGTAGGTGTCAACCTGCTTGGCAGTCTATTCATCGGTTCTACTCCAGGCACGAAATCTATCTGAAACTCAATAGCTCATTTCGGTGGCAATCCTACTACAGGCTCAAAAACTTATGCAAAATTTCTAACCATGAAACCTCTGTTCAACTCGTCTTCTAACTCCACAACACCCAATAAACATTCACCTCACAGCTAGGGTTTTCTACGGTATATACAATTCGATCACTATAGTTAGGGTGTCTAAGCGATATTTTCCTATCATGGCAAAATATCCTAGCATCGTACTTACAAACCAATCCATGCCCAATATAATCCTGAACCCTATAAAGTCAAACACATGCAAACTGCAGACAAAGGTATGACCTAACAAATCAAACTCTAGGTGGTCACACTTCATCCGAAGTGTCGCATACCCTCCTATCGGATTTGCAACCCTTAAGGAAGCAACTAAATATGAGAGTTCTGGGTTAAGCTTATCTACCAAACAATGAGATATAAAAGAATGCGATGCACCAATATCAAATAGAATGCTAACACACATACCATGAATCTAAAGCGTACCTCCCAACACTGCCTTCCCTTTCTCCTGCACTGTTAGTCCTGATATAGCATTCTCCAATGCAAATACCTTTCCCCTTCCATCCCTAGCAGGCTCTTTGCATTGATTCTTATAATGACCAATTTGATCGTAGTTGGAGCATCTGATGTTCTTCTTCCCGATCACTTCCTTCACCTTTCCACATTCGCAAAATGCCCCTTCTTGTCGCACTTGAAGCACACAACCTCAGACTTTCCCTTCTTTGCGGCTCCACCTTACTGAGCACCCTTCTTATGAAAGAACTTCCTTTTCTGACTCTGCCCTATCTGGACCTCCTTCGTCTTATTCTTTTCCAAAGAAGCAAGCATCTCCTTGTGTCTTAAAGTCATCTCCACCACAACGTCACAAGGACCCCTAATATGAGGTAATGTAGCCCTAGCCAACCCAGGTTTCAACCCCCTTATGAACTTCTCATTTCTCTTCAACACAGTATCCACAGTAGCATACCCATACCTAGCCAACTCCTTAAATCTTCTAGCATACTCCAAAACAACATCTCCACCTAGTCCAACTCAGCAAACTTTCTGAGCAAAGCAGACTGTGCCATCACAGATATGAACCTCTCCTAGAACCTCATTCTAAACTCAGCCCATGGCATCGCCTCTTCATTCACCCCAATCGTCACACTATTCCATCAGAATAAAGCTGCTCCCTGAAGCCGTCTCGAAGCAAGCCTCCTTTTATGGTCATCATTGAGCCCTAAGTCCGCAAAGATTCTCTCACAATGTAGCAACCAGTTCTCCACCTCAATAGCGTATTCAGTTCCAATAAATGCTTTCGTCCAAGCCTAGCATAATCTCTGCTCAAGATAGCATAATTGTTGACCACCGGAGTTTCCTGAACTCCTACTCCAGCATTTCCTCTAACCATTCCAGTAGCAACACCTGCCTGCATCATATTCACGAAAAAGTGATACATAGCTCCCATATCCGCTTGTGAGACTCTAGCACCAACATTCCCTGCTTGTGCCTAACCTCGGGTTCTCCTG
The DNA here is from genome assembly GCA_030737815.1 of Allium fistulosum. Taxonomy (NCBI): domain Eukaryota; kingdom Viridiplantae; phylum Streptophyta; class Magnoliopsida; order Asparagales; family Amaryllidaceae; genus Allium; species Allium fistulosum. Next base: position 294,268,828 of record CM060908.1, on the reverse strand, counting down.
GTATTTGGTCTGGCATTTCCATTTGTGGTCGTGCTTCCTCCAAGGTTCACTCTTCCACTTCTTGCGTCCATATATATCTGTATTCAAGTCTCGTGAGATACAAAAGAATAGCCTAAGAGAGATAAGAAACTAAAGATATAGTGCATACTTATATATAGCAAATACAAGTACATTACTATAGCGTTATCCCATACCCCCGATCTTATCTCTAATTCCTTAGGATTATATTTTCAAAAATAATTTTTAGTTAAATTTTTTCATAAAACTATGCTCTAATACCAAGTTGTAACATTCCCTATCTGGAGGCCCGAAACTAAGCGCTACAGATGCTGCACTCATCCATAGTATTAACTTCCAGTGACCAAATACAGTAATGTTTAATGGTATCCATAATATTATAAGCTTATGAATATGAAACAAAATCACAGATTTCACAAAAACAACATTTCTGATTACATTTCATAAAACATGTTTCATATCAAGATTACATAATTCCATCGCTTTCCCAGGTTCAGATAAAATATAGTTATTACAAAATATGCCAAGAGAAACATATGAAGATGCCCCCTTAGTTGACTAGAGTACTATATAGACATAACTGTCTTAAATACAACACAGCGGAATCAAACAAAGTAAAATAGCAACTCCTAAATAGATATCCGTCAGCCGTCTGCTCATCTCCGGAAGCCTTATTCGCCAACCTACTAAAAACCTATAAATCTCAACCCTCGGCCTACTCAAATCAATTTTGAGCACCGGAGAGTTTAAGGGGAAAAACATAAACTTCGAGTCAGACATAAAGCCTGGTGTGAATAATACTATACATCTCGGTTATTTGATATTAAGTGAGACCACGCCGCTTAGTGGAACAGGTTTGCCCTCACTAATATCCTTTTGAAACATATCTTTTGCAAACCTTTACCCTGCAACCAAAACTGGTAAAAACTATGAAGCATTGTTATGAAAACATACATATCAAGTAACAAATGAACTACCTGTAAGAACACTATAGTTTTGTTTGGCTAATTACTAACCTTTGGTTGACTCGGGCCTACCAGACAATAATCAAAATAATCGAACACCTGTTAGACACTCCTCTTCTGGATGGTCTGTCCCTAACTATCTATTAAATACTCCTCTTCTGGACAGTCTATCCCTAACTTAACATCTCCTAAGGTCAACTGATCTGAATGGTTTTGTGGGCTCAACAATAACCTATCTGTATACCAATATATATTCCCTTCTATGTGTAATCATAATTTTAGTCTTACCTATGACAAAGCCCTACACACTTGAATTTTGGACTAAATTAGCTGGGGCTAATAGCTAATGTATAGGGCGTGATCCTATAACAGTCCCATCTGGTATTCTAATATCTAAGTCATTTTACTTAGGGTAATTTTTGCTTAAATTTTCCTTGAAAATCTTTTCATCTCAAATTGATTTAAAACCTTTAAACCAGACTTAAACAAGGAAAATATATACTCTATGCTTTACTCAAAATCACCGTGCCATGTTATATATACTTTACTCAAATCTTTGTTGATGAAAAAATTTAAACCTTTGAAAGTACCCCTTTCGAATCCATTGAAAGTAACCCTTTTGTAACCAAGTAAACCCTTCTTTATAACCTATGCCGAAAGGCCAAAACATTCCTTTCGAAACCATTCGTATAAACTTTTCAAAAACACTTGAAAAACCTTTCCATCGGAAGCTATAAAACCTTGGACATCCTACCTTTAAATATTTAAACATTTCCTTTCAAAAACATTAGAAAACCTTTCCTTTCAAACCTTTCAAAACCATTGGGGAGCCACCTCTTCGAAACCATTCTTTAAAATCTTTTGAAAGCATAAAACATTAATCCTTTTGAAAGCCTTTGGGTTCAAGTAAAACATGTGGAGACACCTTTCGAAACCATTAAAAATCATCTCTTTCGAAACCATTAGGGTTCTACCTTCAACAGAGCAAAAGGGTCAAAAAACATTTAAGTCGAAAACACTCTTTCAAAAGCATTTCCTAAGAAAAGAAGTGTTGGTGTTGAAAACAACCATCCGAAAGCATTGGAGAAGTGGCTAAGTTTTAAAAGCAAAGTGTACCTTCCGAAACCATTGGCGTCGAAAGGTAGAAAGGCGACAGCTAGGAGTTTCGACCCCATTCGAAAGCATTTACATAAAACAAAAGGTGCAACCCCATCGAAACCATTCCTTTAAAACATTTGACTCAGCCGAAAGCCAACAGAGTCGAAAGCACTTCCTTCGAAAGCAAAGCAGGCGCATTTTCAATTTAAAACAAAGGCATGCTTCGACCACTTCGGAACCTATGGTCTCGACCCGGTACCTTTCGCCTTAGTCCAATTCACTCTGTACCAATTTATTGATACTATGTGCATTGGTTTCAATGGAATGAAGGCGGCAATACTTGGTCGGAACCCCTATGCCGAAAGTGACGAAACATGCGAAAAGCATGTAAAAACTGATTTTTACTTTAAAAAGAACTTCCTTTCTACTAATCTGCCTTGTTTTCAAAATATTATTGGTTGCTAATTTTCTTTTTTAAAAGTACTGCCAATATTTCATAAATAAACAATTTAATTTATTTATAAAATACCCCTTCTCCTTTTATAAATATATAAAACATTTAAGTCTCATACCTTAAATAATTTTATATATTCATCAGAACACTTACGAAAATTCTACAAAAATTTCCAGAAACTCATTTTTAATATATTTCCTAACATATACTAATTCCAGCCACAAAATATTAATTATTTAGCCATAACTAATTTAAAACCCAAATACTCATTTTCTACACTATAAAATTAATATAAAATCCACATTAGCGCAAAAAATTAAGAAAATTGAATCCCATCTCTATAATATCATTTCTGATCTATATCTAAAATCACAAGGCATTTGGATGTCATTTAATAGGGTTTTTACATTAAATTATACCATAAAATCTATATGAACAAGCATAAATCATTAACAAGCATATATAAACATTTAACCATTCAAAATCATGGCATAATCATGCAAAATACTTCGGATTCGTCTTAAAACCAAAAACAATTAGAAAAATGAGATGTTGTCATTATCCACCTCAGCTTTGAAATTAAGGATTTGAGATTTGATCTTGATTAAGTTGCTTAAGCTTTTCTTCTTGAAGTCTTCTCTTTGCTTTTCCTAATGGTGGCCGACCTTAGTTTATATTTTTGTTTATGAATTATGAATGAACGTGAGAATGAGCACTTAAGAGGTTTAGGGTATAAGAATGTATCTATTCCTATATTGCCCCTTATTTGCCTAACATTTTAATTCTTTAGTTCATTGTTTACATGGCACGGCTACCCCTTATTAATCATAAATCTCAATCCCCTAATCATCCTATTATTTTATTTTATTTAGCTAATTAAATATCCTAAATAATGTTACTAAAAATATGGGGTGTTACAGTATGGCTTGCGCTAATTTATTTAACTTCCTCTAATTTCATCTTAATCAAATCAATATGGGTCACCTATTCAGTCAAAGGTTTCATAATTAATTAATCGTAAAGTATATTGAAATACCAATAAGTGGTATTAGAACCACCCATCACTAATTTCAGTGGGAAATTTTTATGTTTTTTATTATGAGTACATTTTGAATTAAGCTTCATTTAGAAGTCATTAAATTCCACTTAAATTTCAGATCTGCTTGATCTATGTATCAAGGATTTTTTTGTGTTGATCATTTTGGATTTGATTTAGTATTGATTTTTTTTCTATATATTGTAAATTGAAAGGTTGATTTGTGAAAGTGTTTTGGTGTAGAAATATCGATTTAAATGATCTATATGTTATTTATCAAATAAAATAGAATTTTGAAACCATTAAAATATTTGGGAAATAATTTAAATTCCTCAAAATTGCGGAAACAACTTATGTTGGTTAAAGTATCCGCATGTTTATTATTGTATATTTTGTAAATAAGTTGTGAATTTTAATGTAAGGAATATTTTGAAGCTGATATGTACAGTCATTTTATTTAATATTTATTAATGGTATTGATAGATATATATAATTTAGAACAATTTATGCCAGAAATATAAATTTGGTTCTACGATTGCTTTATCTTCCTTAACTTTTGATTAAGTGATTTGGATATATATTTATATATAAGGTATTTGGGTTATTTCAAAAATTTTGACTAAGTAGACATAAAGTATGCTCCTTTAAGGTGTTTATGTTAATTTTATTGTTGAAATAAATTTTACAATGACACTAATTAACATTTTATACCGCATGACAGTCAATGGCGTTTATTTTTATAATAAATGAAGTAAATGTGGTTGTTATGGTAATAAATTAATTAACTTATTATCATAAATGCACTAAATGTGTCAGTTTTAATAAATTTAATAATGCGACATGTTTGTATTCGAAATAAGAAAAGACATATGGTTTATAATTTGATGCACTTATGTTTGCTAGATATGGATATTTTATACGTATGACTCATGCTCATTGAAGATGTATTTCACTTTTACGCTTCGTTATTATAAAATAAAAGGAGCAAAAGTTTTCATATTTTGCCAAAATGCATAGTTACAAAGCTTAATTAAGTATTAAAATAATAAAATAAAGATAGAATCATACTGTAGCATTTTGTATAGTTGTATTATTGTTTAGAAATACATCATAGCTACTACATTCATTCATGTTCTTTAGTACAATATTTACTATGTCAATTATATATAACTTAATGTGGCATTTAATTCTACTGTTCATTTGTGACATTTGTTATGCGATTTATTTATGATGTTTTGTATCATATTCATTTAGGGAATTTCATGAATATAACCACATACTTAAAGCAAAACATTACAACCGCTATGATTAAAACATGTTGTACTATGGTTATAATTTTGAGATTTTCAAGTGTCATATAGACCTAAAGTATTTTTGGAAGTGTTTTATATCACTCAAAATATATTGTATATAAACTAAGAAGTAAATTCAAATATATTTTTGGTGTCTCTTTGTAAACTAATTGTAAATATCCTACATTCCAAGTGAGCTAATTGAAATAACATGCCACCAAAGTGGCCTCTCTTATTTTAGTTGTTCATGAAAATGTTTGATATTTGTGTGGATCTATTCATGCGGACATTAGCCAGCCCAAAGGAAGACTAATATTTGGTCGAATCACTTACATATGTGTGATGATAAATATGTGACAATTATAAGGTTTTACAAGTGAATAACTAATTGGCCAAAAGGAATTTTGTTATTTGACTTGTACTTATTGTCAGTGTTTGATCATTACAACAAGAGTACCACTTATAGTTTATATTACTATCCAAAGACTTGATACTAATATTGTGCTACGTATCTTGAGAAGAGACTTATCAACTATTTGAATTTACTATGGCTGATATTTGGATATGAGCATATACGGTCAATCATTATCTTTTATTAAATTTTCAACTAATTTTGGTAAATTTTCTACCAATTTAAATAATGTTCTCATCTTGTTTGGGACTAACTCTAAGAATTAGTAAGAGAACATGTTTTTTTCTTTTGACTTCGTGGATTTAGCTCTTGCAATTAGGAGGATCACAACCAACCCTATTACAATTGAATTTTCTTATAATGTTATAAAGAACATTGAGATGTGGGATAATTCAAATTGCAAGAGTCAAATGATCATAAGGTATAATATTTCAAAAGCTTCAAGGGTATGATATCCATAGGGATAATCAATTTAAAGGAGTTCTTTACAAACTGAAAAGTGTTTTTTCCAAAAATTATAAGGGTAACAAGCACGCTTTATATTGCTTGGTTCCATAAAGTCAAAGTAATGGAAATATGAATGAGTATTATATGGAAAGATGTTGCTTCAAAAGTTAAAGACACTCAAGTTATTTTTTTTTTGATACTCTCTCTATTCATAGTATAACCACTTTAAGGTTATTATAAATTGTTATTTTTTAAGAATAAAATAACCTCCTATTGAGCTCATTTCGCATTATGGGAAGAAGAAGAAGAGAGATTGAAGCATGATAAGATAGAAAGTACCCATTTAATGTACATTGTAAATAAATGTATAAATAAGGTTAAGAAGTGCTAAGGATCTAAACAAAACAAATAACATACAAATATATGCGTAATTGTTTCTTTATAAAATCTATGGACATATAAAAGAAATTTTACTAGGTATCACGCATGTCATGTCTAAAAAGATATGCATATTGTTTGTTATTTGATATTTTTATTATAATATCACTTAGACAAATTACGGTTTCTAATTTTGATATGAACAAATTTGGTTATTATTATTCCTTCAGAAATAATAAGATTAATCTATCAACAAATTCATACATTATTGGAATTTAATATCTTGAGATTCATGATAAATATCTCTTATAATGAAGCCTTGAATTTGGATATGGTGATTAATGTAATTATTTATTCCATCTCAATAAATAATTCTAGATTGAGGCACTAAAGATGGAAAATACTTTATTGATATTCTAAGTGACTTAAAAGCTACAATTTTCTAAACCCACACAAAGGAAAAAATTTAAGACGGGAAATGCTAAAATTTTTAATGACATTGAGTCTAGGTGGAGAAATAATGTATGGATCATTGTCTTTAAGGAGAATTATTATCTTTAATTCAACTACATCTATTTCTTCGGATAATGTATAGGGTTTGTTTACTTTCATTGACAAGAGGTAAATTAGAAACCATAATAAGACAATGTTAAACAAAATTTTAAAGTATGGATCATTGTCTTTAAGGAGAATTATTATTTTTGATTCAACTACAGTTACTTCTTCGGCTAATGTATGTGATTTGTTTCCTTTCATTGACAAGAAGTAAATCAAGAACCATAATAAGACAATGTTAAACAAAAAAATTCCTCAAATTAAGGTTGGTGTTTCAAGAAACCAAACTCAACAACCTTAATGTGCAAGGTCGCTAATGAAATGCACTTGAAAGGGAAGAAATACTGTTCCAGATGACTATGTAGTACTTCTCCATAAAGATAAATGATGGATTAGTGAAGATGTTTTGTTGGCTTACGTAAACCCATACAAGATATTAATTTAAAATGTGGATTTAAGGTTTGGATATATAGTGTAAATCTATAAAGGACAATAAAGTTTGAGATCTCCCTCTAATTTAAGGCAACATGATCATTGGTTGTGAATAGCTATTCAAAATGAAAAGGGATTAACTGGGTAATGTGGAAAGGTATAAGCCTCGTTATAGAAAAAACTATACTCAAAAGGAAAACAATGTTTTCTTAAAGAGACTTTCTCTTTGGTTTTAATGGAAGACTCTTTAGAATTATGTTGGAACTTGTTGCATATTATAATTTTATGCACGAAAGGATATTAAAGTCGAGTTTCTCTGTGGAGACATCAATGAAGCAACTAAAGAAACACACTTATGGATTACTCATTTGTATTAGGGGTTCAAATACACCATTATTATTCATGGGTGATATTTGAATTATCATAAAAGAGTGATGCAGCTCAGGATGAAGGACTAAGTCGCACACGACTTAAAGAAGTAACTATAGGTCGTCTTCGACCTAAGGAAGCATGTGAGCAGGAGCTACGACTTAACTGGAGACCAGGGGAAGGAGTTAACTCGAGTTTACGACCTAAGGAGAAGGTTCTGGGTTGTCTACGACCTAACGAGATACTGGAACGACCTAACTTGTTTTTAGGTCGCATACGAGCTAACGAGTTAAGGTATAGGTCGTGGGAACGACTTAACATATCAGCAGGGAAAGAACTACGACCTAACGGGTTTGGGGATGCCGAGTTAAAACAAGGAGATAGGTCGTTGGAACGAGCTGAGAAGGTGCTACGACCTAACAAATCACGACCTATGATAGGTCGCAAGAAAATGGAACGAGCTAAGTTAGGTCGCAAAGTCTTGGGTCGTGGAGACTTAGGTCGCGAGGCCTTAGGTCGTGAAGAATTTCTGAAGCCGCTTCTGTTAGGTCGCAAACGAAAGGATGCCGTTCATTCTTAGGTCGCAAAGCTCTGGATGCCATCGATTTCCTTAAGTCATTGATCTGGAATGCCGCATATTGTTAAGTCGCTGAAGCTTGTGAACGTTGATTCTTCTACCAAGTTAATCTCTGCCGCTGATGGAAGCTTGTGTCTTGTGTACACTGTTAAGTCGTCAAGTCAGTGTGTTGTAACTGTTTGATGTTAGGTCGCTGCCGACCTATGCTAAGTCGCGTATGTTCTTAGGTCGAACCATTATAGGTCGAAGGTCGCTCACGACCTAAGTACTTGTAAAATTTTTGAAATTTTCTGTTGTGTTGAGTTGTAGCCTATAAATAGGCATGTATGGTCATTTGTAAAGGTTGTTGCTTTTTGAATAAAATTCTCTTTTGATTGCTTTGTGCTTTCATTCAAATTGGTAGTTGAGTGTAATCTCCTATCTCCTCTTTCGGTTAATCGAGTGCGCTCGATTCAACGATTGTAGAAGCCAATTCGCGGAATCAAGTGCGCTTGATCAACGCTTGAAGAATTGAAGATCTTTGAACCCGGTATCGTGCACGATCAACGAGTTCGGGATAGCTAGAATTCGGTATCTTCGGATCAACGAATTTGGGCATTTCAGTATCTTCCAATCCACCGATTACTACATTCACCGTTTTACATCGTTTTGATTAATCCGCTGCGTCAGTTTGGTATCAGAGCTTGTTCTAGCCAATCATAGCTAGATCGAGACTTGGAGCCTATTCATTTAGAAGTTGAAGAGATTTTCCGAGCTCGAAGTGAAGAGTGGAGGTTGTTTATCACGGCCGAGAGTAAGAAGAGTTTGTTCGAAGATTGATTGATCGAATTTGTATTGGAAGCTGAAACTTTGTCCATCGTGTTCATCGCGATTTGCTACAAAGTGGAAGTTTTCGATCCGTTTCATTTTGGATCAAAGTCCGAAAAGTGTTTGAATTTTGAAGTATTGAAGTGTTTGTAAAGATTTCAAGTATGCCGCCAAGAAGAGCTAATCACCACCAAAACGTAGAAGCTTTGTATCGAGGAGAAGAAGTTGATGAGATGGAGCAAAGAATCAATGAAAACTTTAGTGAAAAGCTTAACGAAGGAATTGGCCGGTTAGAGAAGCTTATGACGGAGATGAATCAAAATCGGAGAAGGGTTTCACCTGAATCTAACCATGGGGTTAGTAGAGTCTCGCCACATTCCAATCGAGACAGAAGTGTTGAAAATAATCAAGGGCGTGGGAGGAACGTGAATGATCGTGAACGGAGGAATGTAGATAGAAGGGATGATGGTGGTAGACGTGATGGTAGTAGAGATGTGGGTGGACGAGATAGACAACGATATACATCTGATTTTGAAGAGGAGTATGATGGTGGTAGTGTTCAAGGACAAGGACGAGGACAAGGAAGAAATTACTCTGAGTATGATCACAATTGAGAGTCGGGGATGAAGACTGAAATTCCTGAATTCAAAGGTGGTATGCAAGCGGAGGAATTTCTAGATTGGGTGGCTAATGTTGAAGAGATTTTTGACTTTAAAGAAGTTCCAGAACATCGTAGAGTGAAGTTGGTTGCTACAAGGTTGAGGGGTAGAGCTTTGGCATGGTGGCAGCAAACCAAACTTACACGTGAACGAATGGGGAAGTCAAAAGTTGAATCTTGGGAGAAGATGAAGAAATTGATGAAAGCAACGTTCTTACCTTACAATTATCAATCGCTTATGTATCAGAGGTTGCAAAATTTGAGAAAAGGAACGAAATCTGTGAACGACTATGCTGATGAATTTTACCAACTGATAGCAAGGAATGATATTATGGAGACAGAAGAACAATTGACATCTAGATTCATTGGGGGATTGAGAATGCAGATTCAGGATATGGTTAACATGTTCGATCCTAGATCTGTAGCGGAAGCACATCAGAAAGCGTTGGCTTGGGAGAAGCAGGGACGACGAGGAGGTGGTGTGTTTACTAGTTCCAACAATTAAATGAAGGGTGTTAGTGGAAGTTCAAATGTGTCTAAACCTATCAGTAAACCGGTGGTGAAGGAGGCTGAGAAGGCAAGGGTTAACAATGGTTTCAAATGTTACAATTGTCAGGAATTGGGTCATAAAAGCAGTGAGTGTCCAAAGCCGAAGAAACGAACCATGATTGTAGAAGTTGAAGATGAGGATGTTGAAGGGGAGTGTTCTAGTCCAGTTGAGGAAGATGAACAGGATATTGCGTCAGGAGATGAAGGTTGTAATCTAATGCTGAGGAGATCGTGTTTAACACCGAAGCAGGAGGAAGCTAGTTGGTTGAGAAGTAATATTTTTCAGTCAACATGTACTATTTTGGGGAAGGTGTGTAAGTTTGTGATTGACGCAGGAAGCTGTGATAATATTATTTCAACCGAAGCTGTGACAAAGTTGAAATTGAAGACAGAGAAACATCCGAGTCCATACAAGTTAGCATGGTTGAGAAAAGGAGGAGAAGTGAAAGTGGATAGACGAGTTCGTGTTCCATTCTCTATTGGGAAGAAATACAAAGATGAAATATGGTGTGATGTAGTAGAAATGGATGTTTGCCACTTGCTTTTGGGAAGACCATGGCAGTATGATCGAGCAGTACAACATGACGGTCGGACCAATAGCTACAGTTTTATGTTTGAAGGCACGAAAATTATCTTAGTTCCAAAGAAGAGACAACCAGGAGAAAGTAAGTCAGAAGAGATTGAAGAGCTGAAAACTTTATTATCTTTGAAGGAGTTTGTTAAGGAAGTTGAGAAAGAGCCGGAAGTATTCTTGTTGATTGGACGAGAGAGCGGTGAAGAGGTTGAAATTCCAGAAGAAGTTAAACCGGTTTTGAAAGAATTTGACGATGTATTTCCAGAGGAGTTACCAACGGAATTGCCACCGTTGAGGGATATACAACATCAGATAGATCTTGTTCCAGGTGCTGTGTTGCCACACAGACCACATTATCGAATGAGTCCGAAGGAACATGAAGAGTTGCGGAGACAGGTAGAGGAATTGCTTGAGCAGGGGCGTGTGCAGGAGAGTCTGAGTCCTTGTGTTGTACCAGCTTTATTGGTACCCAAGAAGGATGGGACGTGGAGGATGTGCACTGACAGCCGAGCATTGAATAAGATTACTGTGAGATATAGATTTCCAATGCCGATGTTGGATGACTTGCTAGATCAAATAAGCGGAGCTACTATCTTTTCGAAGATTGATTTGAAGAGCGGATATCATCAAATTCGTATCAGACCAGGCGATGAGTGGAAGACTGCTTTTAAAACCAGGGAAGGTCTATACGAATGGTTGGTTATGCCATTCGGCTTATCAAATGCACCGAGTACTTTCATGAGGGTGATGAATCAAATTTTTCGACCATTCATTGGGAAGTTTGTGGTGGTGTATTTCGATGATATTCTGATTTACAGTGGGAGTCCAGAGGAACATTTGAATCATCTTAGAGAAGTGCTAATGGTATTGCGACAAGAACAATTCTATGCTGCAACGAAGAAATGCGTGTTCATGATGCATAGTGTTTTATTTCTGGGATGTGTTGTCTCGAAGGAAGGTATACAGGTGGACCAGAGTAAAGTTGAGGCGATCAGAGATTGGCCGCAGCCCAAGACGATAACGGAAGTTCGTAGTTTTCATGGGTTAGCTTCATTTTATCGGAGGTTTATTCCACACTTTAGTAGTGTGATGGCACCTGTGACTGATTGTATGAAGGGTAAACAGTTTTCATGGTGAGAGGAAGCAGGGAGTGCTTTTGGAAAAATCAAGGAGTTGCTGACGTCCGCACCAATTCTAGTGCTACCAGATTTTCAGTTAGTGTTTGAACTACATACTGATGCATCCAAGGTTGGAATTGGAGGAGTATTGAGTCAGAGGGGATGACCAATTGCATATTTCAGTGAGAAGTTATCAGGAGCAAAGATGAGATACAGTACGTATGATGTGGAATTCTATGCTGTTGTACAATCTATTAAACACTGGAGACATTATCTATTTCAGAAAGAGTTTGTTCTGTATACTGATCATGAAGCATTGAAGCATTTACAAGGGCAAGATAAGATTTCAGCAAGACATGCATCGTGGATTGCATATCTACAACAGTTTACTTTTGTTGTGAAACACAAGTCAGGGGTGACGAATTGAGTAGCTGATGCTTTGAGTAGGAGGAATCATTTGTTGACGACAATGAAAGTTGAGGTGACTGGTTTTGAATTATTGCCGGAGCAGATTGCAGAAGACTCTTATTTTAAGAAATTTGTTGAAAGGGACGATGAAGGGAAGACTGATGAGTTTATGATGGTTGATGGTTTTCTTTTTAAAGGAAATCGATTGTGCATACCGGAGGGTAGTCTGAGAATGAAGATTATCAAGGAGCTACATGAAGAAGGACACGTGGGTAGAGACCGAACATTACAGTTGATTTCACAATCCTACTTTTGGCCATCGATGAGGAAAGAAGTAGAGAGGTTTGTGGAGCGTTGTCATATTTGTCAGGTTTCGAAAGGAACTGCGACTAATGCTGGTTTATATATGCCGTTACCCATGCCTGTAAAACCATGGGTGGATATCAGTATGGACTTTGTGTTGGGGTTGCCGAGAACGCAGCGTGGTAATGATTCCATTTATGTGGTGGTTGACAGATTTTTGAAAATGACACATTTTATTGCTTGTAAGAAGACGGCGGATGCTGTTCATGTTGCTCAATTGTTTTTCAAGGAGATCTATCGACTTCATGGATTGCCAGAATCTATTGTGTCGGATAGAGATACTCGATTTCTGAGTCACTTTTGGTTAAGTCTGTGGAAAATGGTGGGAATGAAACTAAAGTTTAGTAGTGCTTATCATCCGCAAACGGATGGACAAACCGAAGTTGTTAACAGATCATTGGGGAATTTGCTGAGGTGTCTTGTACAAGATAATCTGAAGAGTTGGGATGTGAAGTTATGCCAGGCAGAGTTTGGCCATAATCATGCTGTAAATCGTAGTACAGGGTTCAGTCCATTTCAGATAGTGTATTCAAGCTTACCGAAGGGACCGTTGGATTTAACGGTAATACCACACTCGAAGGGGACAATTAAGAAAGCCGCTGATTTTGTCGAGGGGTTGACGGAATGTCATAAAATCGTTCAGGAACGATTGGAGAAAGCGAATGAGAAATATAAACGTTCTGCAGATTTGAAACGACGAAATGTTGAGTTTAATGAAGGAGATATGGTTTATGCAGTGTGAACAAAAGATCGTTTTCCAGTAGGCGCTTATAACAAATTGAAAGCCAGGAAAATTGGTCCGGTGGAAGTTGTGAACGAATCAATGAAAATGCTTATAAATTGAAGCTGCCAGATGATGTGTATTCGTCCGACGTATTCAATGTTAAGCATCTCGTACCATATCATGGGGATGAGTTTGTTGTGGTGAATGCAGAAAGTGCAAATTCGAGGTCGAATTTTTCTCAACCTGGGGAGGATGATGCAGCTCAGGATGAAGGACTGAGTCGCACACGACTTAAAGAAGTAACTATAGGTCGTCTTCGACCTAAGGAAGCATGTGAGCAGGAGCTACGACTTAACTGGAGACCAGGGGAAGGAGTTAACTCGAGTTTACGACCTAAGGAGAAGGTTCTAGGTTGTCTACGACCTAACGAGATACTGGAACGACCTAACTTGTTTTTAGGTCGCATACGAGCTAACGAGTTAAGGTATAGGTCGTGGGAACGACTTAACATATCACCAGGGAAAGAACTACAACCTAACGGGTTTGGGGATGTCGAGTTAAAACAAGGAGATAGGTCGCTGGAACGAGCTGAGAAGGTGCTACGACCTAACAAATCACGACCTATGATAGGTCGCAAGAAAATGGAACGAGCTAAGTTAGGTCGCAAAGTCTTGGGTCGTGGAGACTTAGGTCGCGAGGCCTTAGGTCGTGAAGAATTTCTAAAGCCGCTTCTGTTAGGTCGCAAACGAAAGGATGCCGTTCATTCTTAGGTCGCAAAGCTCTGGATGCCATCGATTTCCTTAAGTCATTGATCTGGAATGCCGCATATTGTTAAGTCGCTGAAGCTTGTGAACGTTGATTCTTCTACCAAGTTAATCTCTGCCGCTGATGGAAGCTTGTGTCTTGTGTACACTGTTAAGTCGTCAAGTCAGTGTGTTGTAACTGTTTGATGTTAGGTCGCTGCCGACCTATGCTAAGTCGCGTATGTTCTTAGGTCGAACCATTATAGGTCGAAGGTCGCTCACGACCTAATTACTTGTAAAATTTTTGAAATTTTCTGTTGTGTTGAGTTGTAGCCTATAAATAGGCATGTATGGTCATTTGTAAAGGTTGTTGCTTTTTGAATAAAATTCTCTTTTGATTGCTTTGTGCTTTCATTCAAATTGGTAGTTGAGTGTAATCTCCTATCTCCTCTTTCGGTTAATCGAGTGCGCTCGATTCAACGATTGTAGAAGCCGATTCGCGGAATCAAGTGCGCTTGATCAACGCTTGAAGAATTGAAGATCTTTGAACCCGGTATCGTGCGCGATCAGCGAGTTCGGGATAGCTAGAATTCGGTATCTTCGGATCAACGAATTTGGGCATTTCAGTATCTTCCAATCCACCGATTACTAAATTCACCGTTTTACATCGTTTTGATTAATCCGCTGCGTCAAAGAGCTAGATCGATATGTGCATATAAAGGATTCATATGCAAACTGCGAATCAATTAATTCTTTTTTGCCAAAAGAGACAAATGTTATCTTATATAGTGATATAGCATCCTTGAAGCTAAAGAAATGCAAAATATTCCTCATTCACTTGTGGTGTGGAGTCTAATGCGTGCTAAGGCATATACACATATGAGTATTACATGTATTATTTGGAAGATATCTTATTGACATTGAAAGTTGATCAATGTTTAGTACCAAAATGGTTACGAGATATCATTAAGAATAAAAAGATTATATGTTTATGGATAAAAGATCGAATTGGTTGGAGATCATAAAGCATTATGATCCGAATATTTTGGATGCTAAGAGTATAAAAGATCCACTTCAGGTAATAATATTTTTTTACGTGGAGCTAAATAAGGAAAGTTGTCATACAAACACTTACAACCTCTTTTATTATGGAATTAAAGTTTATTTTCTATTATGAGGCATCCAACGATGGAAAATAAATGCAATTTTTTTTCATAAAGTTGTGGAATATTGAAAAAGAAATTGAAAGACCATTGAAGTAATATTATGGCAGTAAACAACATATTATTTTCCAATAAGAGGAGAGTGCAAAATAGATTGTAATTCATAGAGCATATTATGACAAACTCTATTATGGCAGATCTGCTTACAGAAGGATTATCATCCATAGTCTTTCATAAGCAAGTGACTCAATGGTGTAACTTTTATGTATGGATATTTTGGTTTAGGGGGAGTTAGTATTTGGCACGGTCATATGACACATTGCTCTATACTTAGGCTACAGATATATATGTCAAGTTCTTTTGTCTGGTCAGAAATAAAGTAATAAAGTTTTTTTGCACTCTAGGTTCAAATATTGAACGTTTTAATCTCACTAAAGTAGGACTAGTTGGAAGTAGACTTGTATAGGTCATATTTCATGTAATTTCCATGCTATCCGTGATTGATCTATGTCGTTTGATTGTGTTGGTATAGGTGATCATTGATGGGTTTAGTTACGCTAAAAGCAAGGAAAGTCGCTTAATGGACTAGATTATTTTGGAAACACCTTATGTTATAAATAGCAAATTTTGAAGCTCATAAAGTTAAACACATTTATAAGGTTATTACATATATGGCCCAGAGGGAGATTATTGGAAAATTTCAAGCTACATACGTAAAATAAAATGTGTTATGCTATTTTGGTGTAAAGCCTAATTAAAGTGTTCAAATTATGAACTAAAGTTAAAAGGCTTAGAAATAAAATTGTCATGGTATTAATGTGTAGATACCAGGACAATTTTAATTTGTTGAAGGACCAAAATAGAAAATGCCAACATTATAGATAAGGGGTTACGGTCCCTAAATTAAACAAGCTCTAGTTATTTTCCTAATCTCTTCTATGGAAATAATTCAGATCTAAGGTTTATGACAAATCAATCAGCAACTATAGATTCAGGTATGGCTTCCCCTAATTTATTTAACTTCCTGATTTCTTCTCAATCAAATCAATATGGGTTACCTATTCAAATCCAGGGTTTCATGATTAATTAATCCTAAAGTGTATTAAAATACTAACAACAACTAAGACTATAACTGTCTAGGAGGTAAGTAGAAAAACCTTGTGGATTCAGAACAGAAGAGAAAGGATGAGGCATAATAGGTTCAAGATGCAACCATTATGGAAATCCAAGAGGAGCTAGTAGACTAAAGCCTTATTGAAGAGTCAGAAAAGCATATGCCTTAAACAATAGAAGAGGTTAGTAAAATGAACGTTGAACTGCATGATTCAAAGGAAGAGGATGTAGAGGCACAACATGAAAATGTATACATAAAGCCCAATGTTGACAATGATAAACGGTTTAAAAGTAAAGAAGCAAAAGGTATGGCAAATACTTCGCAAGGGGATTAACCTAGAAAATTTAAGAGTAGGCCTCAAGATTCTAAATGCCTATTATCTGCTAGAATTTTAGAGCTCTTAACAATGATACATGCAACTTAGACCTCTATAATCTTAGGAGGAATTATGTTCCTTAATAACCTAAAAAATGGATCAACATCCTGGATTGAGTGTGAAAGCACCAGCCCTGTTCTTACAGAGCAATAATATAGAAAATAAATGTAAAAAAGAGCAGAAATATTAAAGAGACAAGAAGATTTTATAGTGATTCGGCTGTTAACGAAGCCTACATTCACTTTATAAGCTTTATTATCGACTGATTGCTATTACAAGTTGAATTTGGTTACAAGATGATGAGATTATAATAAGTCACAACTACAAGAATTCACTGGAGAATCACAGTGAACTAATAGATGACTGTTGTGTGGGAGAAGAATAGTGAAGAATAATCTTTGCAGAGTTCCAGCAGCTAGTTCGAAAGTTCCTCTTTGTGTTGTAGGTAGGATTGTATTTATAGGCAGAGGAGAGCAGTTGGGCCAAGGCCGACTTGTCAAAAGCCTCTGCTCGGTGCTAGGAAGAAGTCTAGAAAAACTCACGGCGACTCAAGCTATCATTATGGATCCCTAGGGATCCATGCCCTTAAACTATTTTTAAGTCTACCATTTTGGTTGCCTTCCTTTCATCTATTTGAATACCTTGTCCAAATATCTGGTCGTTTGGAGTTTGTAATGGTCTAGAAGAATCATCCATAACTCGCTCAAAACATATGAAATTAGATGAAGCTTTGCAGGTTCACTCTAGAGAGTGTCTAGGACCTACCCTAAAAATTTCAGGTGGTGGGGCCCAATCTACATGGATCGCTAGCGATCTATCTAGTTAGGTCGCTAGCGATCCATCTAGACTTATCTAATCAAGCCTATTTTTGGTGAGTGCCTTCTTTTATATCTTCTAAATCTTCTACCAAAATTTCAAGTCAATCCGACTCTGTATGAGTTCTCTAGATTCATTTTAAGTTAGCTGCTTTGGTCAAAAAGCGGGTAAATATTTGCCCCCCAAAGTACGCCTTTTGAATGAAATGTGTGCTTTGCTTAAGAACAAGTTCCTATCTATGCTCTTCGATAGTTTATCTTTCTAGCTGCTTTAGTCTTTGTGAATCATCCAGTTCCTTCGGATTCTCTTGCCAATCACAAGTCATTCTAAACCTGTTACAGCCTAAGACTGTAGACTCTACCTAAGTGTAATATATACGTCACAATCATATCGAATTCATTCGAAGTAATTACATCACACATCTCTAACTATCCTGTGTCCATCTAGGATTTACATTATTATCATTCCGACTATCGTTCAGAGTTATAACATCATATATCAAAATTGTATTATATATCAAAATCACATCACATCATATATCAAAATCACATCAAATATCGAAATCATCCCGTGTTCATCCAGGATTTATTAGTTTTACTCTATTTATAAGGCATTCAAATTCTTTTATTAATTCAAATTGGTTCGATCTCTCCGGATCGTTTAATGTTTAGTTTAATGTTTAGTTTAATGTTTAGTTTAATGTTTAAGTTAAGGGGGATATTCTCTGCGGATCATTTGTTTGTTAAGTTAAAAGGGATTAAATAGGCTCATCCGCTCACTCTTCGGTGAAGAGACTTACTTCTTGCACTCCAGTCCCATCTCTCTGGTCGGGACTCTAAGGCGATCAATATCATACAATTCCATCCAAAGGGACTTGCACCTTTCACTCCGGTCCCATGTCAGGACTCTAAGGCGATAAATATCATATAGGTCCACCCTCTCGTTTTTCTGGCAAGGGGACTTGCATCTTGCACTACGGTCCTGTGTCGGGACTATAAGGCGATCATATTAGTCATCACAATCAAAGTGGATTTTTCAATATTCAAATATTCAAATCAAAACAAACAAGAAGAAATCAATCAATCAAGAATCAAAACAAGCAGAAATCCTACATGTTCACCTTGGAGATCCAACTCGGAGCGGGCCTACAGACCAATCTGGGTCTCGTACACGTGTAAGCGGTCCGAGGTTGTTATTCTCCTAAGTAGTCATCTCATGCATCCGACTCAGAGATTGCCTAGGGACCCTTCAGGATTTCGTACACATATAAGCATTCTGAGGTTATTATTGTCTAAAAACCAAAAGTAGAGTGCAGAAAAAGAAACGAAAAAGAAAAGCATGGGAGCCAGATCCGACTCCCATCTACATCGATCATGGGATAATTTGTCTTGGCTTAAATCCCTGGGCGTTTCTTGATGCATTTGCCGCGTATGGTGGCTATTCTTGCAATTCTACCGCAGTTTCATTCCTTACGTATTGTGGCAGCTGGTAACTAGTTCTTCAATCAAATCACGAAGGTGTCAGCACTCATTTGTTTCATGCACATTCAGCTAATGGAAGATGCAAAACTTTCCAGATCTTTACTTTTGATAGTGGGCTCCCCCCTAGGTGGCCTCCAGCAAAGGTTCCGCCCCCTTGTATCCAAGTATATCCTCTCTAGGATTTCAGTCAAATAAGTGTATGAAGAGAATCTGGGCTCCTTCCTTTGTCATTTCGGCTCCCCGAAGTCATCATCGGTTTTCCTTCTCCCTTTGTCTTTTCCAATTCCATCTCCGGACGGTCCTATGTCCTCCACAGCATTTATTTCAGCATCCACATCTTCATCCTCGTCTTTAGCATCTTCCTGACGCAAATATCTCTCAGCTTCGCAGTAGAATTCCATAAGATCCATCGTTGGATCCTTTTCAATGCAGCTTTGAAATGAGTCTTACTCGCGACTTTAGATACTGTTGCCATTAGGATAAATGACGGATCCGGCTTGTCGACTGCAGTCGTCGCCACATTGAATCGTGTTAAATAACTTCTTAATGACTCTCCAAGCCCTTGTTTTACATTTGAGAGCATAAGTACATTCCTCAGTTGTGAAACGTGAACTCTGAACTGTCTCAAGAACTTGCTCATCAAGTCTGTCCATATGCTTATGGACCCATTCTCCAACTGCCTGAACCACATTGTGGCCAAATCCCTTAAGTATAATGGGAAGCACCGCCCCATTCCTCAGAAGCACCCAACACCTCTATATGTTGGATGTATCTCATCATTTGAATCATCGGATTTTTCTTCTCATCGTACATTTCCAACGTCGGAAGCTTGAAATCTGAAGGATTTCTCGCATTCCGGATATTAGCAGTAAATGGATCCTATATTCATGTCTTCCAGACCCTGATCTAGAAGTGCTCCTTTAATGAACCTTCGTACCAATTCAGCAATTCGGTTCTCACCGTCCAGTGAAGGTCTCCGTCATAAAGCAATATTTTTCCCCTATTCCAATTGGGGTATCCTAGGATGTACTCTTTCGGCTACACACCTGTGTTCTGATTCATAACTCTAGCTTCATTCAAACATGTGTTCCGTCGAGGAAGTTTTGGTACATATTCTTCTATTGGTTGCATCCTAGTATTTGGATTAGCTCCCATACCACCAGTTCCTAGTGTTTCCACAGTCACTCCGACATTGGGATTGATTCCCATGTCGATTCCAGCGTTGCTCCCAAGTATCCGTTGCTCTAGGCTTGGGGGCAAGACTCCATCTTGTTCTAGTCAAACTCCTGCAGCTCCTGCGTTGTTCCTTGGAGTTTGATTTCTATTACCTGTAGACCTAGCTATCCCTTGCTACTCTATCTTCTAGAAGACGCCGTCCATTATCTCCAGTTGTCTAGCTAAGATTCCATCCTACGTCTCTTTCATCATCCTTTCCCTCTACTCCCTAATCACATGGTTAGGTTGATGAGAATTTGAGAGCACTTCCCAGCAGCCCCCAACCTCTAGTTGATTTGCTCCGGCTCTCGATCTGGTATTAGGCCTGGTCATCTTCTCCAAGTCTTAAATTCAAAGTTCAAAACTTCAGATCTAGCCCTAAGTTCAGTTTTCTCAGTGAAAGCGCCAAAACGTTAACCCAAAAAATGGATCAACACCTTATACTGAGTGTGAAAGCACCAGCCCTGTTCTTACAGAGCAATAATATATAAAATAAATGTAAAAATAGCAAAAATAGTAAAGAGACAAAAAGATTTTCACAGTGGTTCGGCTGTTAACGAAGCCTACGTCCACTTTATAAGCTTTATTATCGATTGACTGCTATGACAAATTGAATTTGGTTACAAGTTGATGAGATTAGAACAAGTCAGAAGTGCAAGAGTCGACTGGAGAATCATAGTGAACTCCTAGATGAATATTATATGGGAGAAGAAGAGCGAAGTATAATCTCTACAATGTTCCAACAGTCAGTCCAGAAGATCCTCTTTGTGTTGCAGGTAGGATTGTATTTTTAGGGGTAGGAGAACAGTTGGGCCAAGGCCGACTTGTCAGAAGCCTCTAGTCAGTGCTAGGAAGAAGTCCAAAAAAATACAAGGTGACCCGAGCTAACATGATGGATCGCTAGCGATCCATGCCCTTAAACTATTTTTGAGTCTACCCTTTTAGGTTTCCTTCCTTTCATCTTTTGAATGCCTTGTCCAAATATCAAGTAGTTTGGAGTTTCTTTGATCATCTGTCTTCATGGGTCATCTGGTCCAGAAGAATCGTCCAGAACTCGCTCAAAACTTAATCAAATTAGACGAAACATTGCATTACACTATAGAGGGTGTTTGGGACTTACCTTAAAATTTTCAAGTGGTGTGGCCCAATCTACATGGATCGCTAGTGATCCATCTAGTTAGGTCGCTAGCGATCCATCTAGCCTTATCCAATCAAGCCCATTTTTGTTGAGTGGCTTCTTTTATGTCTTCTAAGTTCTCTTTCAAAATTTAAAGTCAATACGACTCTGTATGAGTTCTCTATGTCCGTTTTAAGTTAGCTGCTTTGGTCAAAAAGCGGGTAAACATTCCTTTGATTTTGAGTATTATAGAAAGCAAGTTTAATGATGCAAACCTATCCTTTTTCACTGAAATGAAGGGACCTGAATAGAATTTTACACATAATAATGATTTGCGTGGAAAAGGTAGAAATTTACTTATGTTGTGTAAAAGCATTTGATAGGTGAATGTTGTGGATAAAGATAAGCAATAAATTATAGTAGTGGCCACTAATACAGAGGGTTAACTATGAATTACACTTGTGTGTATGCAAATAATTTCGCTTCATTTAGGACTAATCTATGAAGAAAAATCAAACATTTAGTAATAAGTATAAATGGTCCTTGGCTTATAATGGAATACTTCAATGTAGTCCTAAAAGTAGATGAAAAAGGAGGACTAACATTAAAAGTATCAACAAGCTGAATTCAACAACTGTGTAGTTGTAACTGGATTAATGGAGCATGTCCATATAGGCCTGAAATATACATGAAGAAGTAGGGAATGTAAGAAAAACTCATGTAAACTTATAAAGTGCATGTTAATTCAGATTGTATCGACATGTTTTCAAATATCAATATAAGTACCTTGGCAAACTCTACAAGTGATCATAGTCCATTACACATTCTTTAAACGATAATGAGTGTATTGGGAAAAGGAAATCTTTTAGATACTCTAATGATTGGCATACATATGAAGACTATAATAAAGTAGTTAATTTTGATACTTGTGAACAAGTGGAGGGATGTCTATTTTTTAAACTGGTGCATGTTTTAAAAATAATGAAAAGTAGGTTGAAGGAGTGGAACAAGTGCAAGCCCAGAGAACATGATAGCATTAGAATATTAAATAACCAACGCGAGGAAATCTTCCACAAACTAGACAATGATAATAAGCATGATGAATTATGGAGACAATACTATCATACTCAAAGTAAAATTAAATATGCTATGAAAATAAAGAAAATTGAGTTCAAATAGAAAGCAATGGAGAAATGGATTATAGAAGGGGATGAATGCACAAAATATTTATTCCATAAGGTCATTCAGGAAAAATATTAACAACAACTATCACTGTTTTGACCAAGCAGGACAGTCGCCACTAAGTTCTCAAAAATAGAAGTGGATGCAAATAAATACTTCGTTGAGTTATACATCGTCGGATAAATCTACCTGAAATTCATTACAGAAGGTTGGTGAATGCTAAAGGCACGAGAATGTTGTCCAAATAGGTACTAGATGTAGATGTTTGGAAAAATTTGAAGTCCATCTATAGTGATTCTAATCCAGGCCCTGATGGATAAGGGCCATGTTGTTTAGGCTACACCGGGGGATCTAAAAGAAATGATAGTGCATGTCATATAAGAATCTTTCAACACAAGTAAAATTTAAAGTAAATTAATCATACTTCATATATTTGATTTCCAAAAATGAAAAACCAACAAAAACTAAGAATTACAGACCTATTGCTTGTTGTAATGTTATTTACAAAATTTTGAGTAAAATAATATGCAATAGAATGAAAAAGTCTTAGCGAACATTATAGCTAAATGTTAAGTGCATTTATTAAGGGTAGAAGCTTATCTGAAAATTCACTAAATGCACATGAATTGACTAGTAATTTCAAAAAAAAGTGCTGATAAGTTTTGTCTAAAGGTTGACCTCCAAACGATAAGGTTAATAGATTTTTTATATCACACATGCTTAAATGTATGCGGTTTCCAACCAAGTTTATTGATTTGGTTAGTGATTGTATTACTACGCCTACCTTTTCTATCTTGGTGAATGGAATTCGCAGAGTATTTATTAAAAGTAACATACAGTTAAAGCAAGGAAATCCATTATCTCCTTATCTATCTGCAGTTGCTATTGAAATTTTCACTCTCTTAATGGAGTTGGCTAGCCATAACAAGTTGATCTAGACAATTCATAATTTGCAGCCTAGAGCAAGTCATCTCTTATATGCTCATAAACTAATCATTTGCATAAAAGCAAGTTATGAAGTAACTGTAGCTATCAAATGCATATTTCGTTCATTGGAAAAGAAAGTGTAACTAATATTGGATGAGCTTAAAACTAAATGTTAATAGTAAATTTTGTAGAAGAAAGAATGAAGTGCTGGAAATATTGAATGTGGAGGAAGGTGATTTGCCAGTAAAGTTTCTAGGAGTCCCAATATCATCAAATAAAATTACAGATAGAGAATGTGTTGATCTTATAAAAATATAAGGGAGAAATTACAAGGTTGGAGTTCAAGATTATAGTCTTTTGCTGATAGAATTGAACTAGTGCATATTATAACACATGCAAAAGCCAAATTTTGGCTACGGACATTCTAGCTTCTAGATGCATCAATCAATAAACAAAATTGAAAGGGTATGTGAAAATTTCATCTTAAAAAGGGATTATATAAGATCAAGTATGGAGACTTATGCATGCCAAAAAATGAAGGAGTATGGCATAGAAGGCTGAACGATATGAGGGATATTTTCACCTTGAAGAAAGGATGGTAAATAATTAACTCAAATGGGCTTTGGGTTAGATGGATGAGGCAAAGATATATTAAAAATAACTTTTGGCATATGGTCATTAACAATAGTGCAATAGCAAATTGGAAGGCAATCATGACAATAAGAGGAAATTGGATTCTTGTTGTACTAGAGAGATAGCTCATGGGAGAGATACAAATTTGTGGAAGGATCCATGGGTTGAAGGAAAATCACTAATAGAAGTCTTGGGACGGGTTTCTTTTTCTGCATATGGGTACCCATATAATAGAGTAAAAGAATTGATTTAGAACAAAAGGTGGAATTGTGAAGTAGTACCCATCAGAATTGAACAACAGCAGCGAATAGAGTATATGCCAATATACTTAGGGAGAGAATATGATATCTGGGCCTGGGAACCTACATAGGGTGATTTCACAACTAAATAAACTTGGGAAGTAATTCGGTAGGGAAATCAGGTCAAGAAATGGAGCAAAATCATCTGGGATAAAGCTAACTACCTTAACTGGCTTAGACAACATACAAAGCCATTATGGGGAGACTGCCAACAAAGGATATACTGGTAAAATAGGAGATTACGAAGGAGAAAAGATGTGTTTTATGTGAAACTGAAGAAGAAACACATAAGTATCTATTTTTTGAGTGTAAGTGTTCCAGAAATATATGAGAAAACTGCAAATCAAGTGTATAAATACAAGATCTAGTTTCTAATCTATAAGATGCAATCGATTTTCTAACTGAGATGTGGAAAGGAGTAAACTAGGAGTCCAAAATGCATGGTATTGCCTTGACAATTGATGTTTGGAGAAATTGGAAAAACGAAACCACTAAGCATTCCAAAATGTGAACATAAGCTAAGAGAAAGTTAGTAAGTTGGCTAAAATCGGCACGCGGCTTGTTTCAAAAATAACCAGTAGTAAATTCTTACCAAGGAGTCGGGATTAGAACAAGAGTGGTGATGGAACTAGGCCAGTCAAAAGCAGGTTAAATACGAGAATTTCAAAAGAAAATTCCATTTTGATCTTAGTTAAGCCTATGAAGCCAAAATTGATGTTAGGTATAATCTAAAATCAAATCTAAAATTTTGAACAAAAATTTCATTATATTTTATTAGTTTAAGTTCAATTTTGAGTTGTATGTATGTTGTAATTAACACATCAAATGCCCCATATGCAAAATTGCAAGCTGTAATGACCCGTAATTTAATCACTTTAAATACGAATATTTGGTGTATTTTTAAATAATTAATTAATGGACTTTACCACTAAAGTTAACCTCTTTTAAATAATAATTAATGATAGCGAAGTTTTTTTAAATTTGATTTACAAAAATAATTAGCTCGAAGAAAAATCGAAAATGTGACCGAAAATCATTTTCTCGGATTTTCGAATTTTTATCATCTAAAAGTTATCGGAATACGTTATGTACACTAGAGTATATGTATACATACAAATATAAATAACTTATACTTTAGTTAAGAAATGGTTAGAGTTAAAAAAAGTTTAAATTAGTTACTTAAGTGATAAAATGAATGTTGACTTTTCTTTTTAAAATTTTAAAAATAAAAGAAATGAAAAGGTAACACCTTGTCATGTGAATGAAGTGAAGTGATGGAAGGAGGGAGGTTGATGTTTGCATGTGCAAGGAGGTATAAGGGTGGTGAGGTGGCAACAAAGTATGGAGGATAACGGGATAAGGGTAAAAAGGTAGTTTCCATATTTCATTTTGTATAAAAACAATTTTCTTTTTCAATTTTTATTTTACTTCGCTTTCATTAATTTCAAAACCTTATCTTTTCTTTTCCCAAGCTTCAACTTTATTTCCATGGCCCCTTTGAAGTTTTCAAGTTAAAAATCCTTTCTTTTTCCATTTTTAAAACTTTAAACCAAGCTAAAAACACCTCCTATCTTCTCCACATCTCATATACTCCACAACAAGACCCAAACAATCCTCCCTAAGCCAAGGCTGAGCCCAGTTCTCCTAGGTCGAGCCTACCTACTACCCTTAGGGCCTCAAAAATCAAGTTTTTGGAAAAAAAAAAAGCCTAAGTTCATGTGTTAGTGCGAAGTTTGGTGGTAGTTTGAGTTGTATTCGTGTAGATTTTAGTGAGCAGATCTCATTTTTAAAACCAAAGTTCTGAACTTTATACTTGGGACAATAATGTTAGTCAGTAATTTACTTATGTGTATAAGTTTGGAATGTATGTGATTGGTTTGGTTCCTGCTTAAAGCGGAGGGTATATGTGATATTTGGTTAATGCTTGGAGTATAATCGAAGTGCTATGTATAATGTATAAGTAATAATCTTTGTTGTGGATGACATTTACATGCGTATATGTGTGCTTATGTATATGGTTGGTTGTATGTTAGTTGGAAAGTAAACACTTGAATTTGTTTATTTTCGACACCGAAATCCCGTGTCTTTTAAAATTTGTTTATTTCCTTGTTTTTTCTAGAAATATTTCTAAAAAGTTTCCAAACTTTCCTTTTTTTTTCAACTCTTATACCAAGTTGTTTAAGTGAGTTAAATATGGAAGGAAAAAAATTAAAGGCTATTTTGATGTATAAAACAAATTGAAAGTTATGGTCCACATAGCGATCGTCGCTATGGATGCAGTCTGTAAATTGATAACTTTTGTGTAAACTAAGAGGGGTTTTTACTTTAAATATTTTTGAAAAGTTTTTAAAATATATTATAAGTATTGAAAAGGAATTATAAAATATTAAAAATATTTTCAATAATTAATTATTAATTAATTAAGTAAAAGGTTTAATTAATTAATTAAGTAAGGTTTAGTTGATTAATTAAGTAAGGTTTAATTAATTAATTATGGTTTAAGTAATTATTTAAGTAAGGTTTAGTTATTAATTAATTAAGTAAGCTTTAATTATTTGTTAATTAATCAATTAATTAAGGTTTAATCATTAATTAATTAATTAAGTAAAGGTTTAATTATTGTTTAATTATTATTCAATTATTAATTAAAATTTTTAATTATTATTTAATTATTATTTAAAATAAAATTTTAAATTTATTATTAATTAATTGTATAAAGGATTTTAATTCATTTTATTCCTAAATGTTGGTTTGTTTAGAAGCAACTTTCTTTTACAAAGAATGGTTTTAGATACAAGGGATTTCTTATCTGTGTCATTAAGTAGCCAAACAATTATGATAAGTTATGCTAAAACGTTGACATGTTTTATTAAAAGTAAGTCATCTTATAATTAGCATTAAAAGCCAATTAGTAGACTTTCCTCTATCTGTGAGATCTAGAGCCAACTTTCTAGGCGAGGGATGGAGAAGTCGTAATGTCAAAAATGTGTTAAATATAAGGGAGTAAATTTTGATAAATGGGTCATGATTAATTAAGTATATGGAAGATACTTCATTGTATACTTGACACTAAATTCTGAGGTATGGAAACTCATCTCTATCTTGAGAAGTAAGAATGTAAGTCGAGTCAAAGTTAGTTTTCTAACTTGTCTGACTTCATTGTTAATCAAGGGATAGTACTGTTTAAAATCGAAAAGTGAGGATAAGTATAGGATGTTTTATTTTTCATATGCAAATCTATACTCACCCGGATATTGGATTTGTCCACTATCAATAACTTGACTAGTTTTAAAATTATCGAATGTTGGTTCGAATAGACCAAAATCGAACAACATTAGTAATCCGAAAACTACTTCGAACCAACGTAAGTGTTCGAATTAGAAACATATGGTAGACGATGGAATGGAAGATGAAGATCATTGAAGTGCACGGGCTACTTGCTAGTAATTCTGAAGGTGATTCCAAACGGACATAGTAGAAATAGTGCCTTCGGTTTGTTCATATCCTAAACAACTTCTATGTACGAATGTTGGCACTACAATATCACTTGGAGGGTAGTGTTAGCATTCCAAGTGGGATTGCTATATAAAAAGGTAAAACGTAACCTCAAGCCTCATAACTAGGAATGACTTATATGCAGCAGGGCTATGTGGGTCACACTCAATAAGGTATGGTTATCCCTGATCTAGATCGATGTTATTTCTTTGGATGTATGCTTTGGGGCCTAGTACGGTTGTTGATCACAACCAGAGGATGATAATATTTGGTACTATCTAGGAAGGGGTAGGCCGGTCCTATGTTGGCAGGGGTGTAAGATGTTCTTGTTGACCTCGGTACATTTTATCCAGAGGTGCACTATGATAGGCGGTACCTCAATAGCTTTGTCACTAATGGAATAAATTCCCTAAGAAGTTCCATACAGACTTAGTTGTGCCCAAATATATTGGAATGTGAGATGCAAGCATTTCAACTATATTCAATATGTATTTTAAGCCCTAGACATTATTATAATATCACTGGATTTTCTATTAAAATGTTTTGATTATCATAAGGTAAAAATTCGTTCATGTTTATGTGCGGCGTGGCCTTACGAGATTCCTTTACTTTTAAAGGAGTTTTATAAGTATAAAAAATTCAATTGTTTGGAGTTTACTCACACCAGACCCATGTCTGACCCGAAGTTTTCTTTCTTTCCCTAAAACTCTTAGGTACTCAAATTTGTCTGAGTAGCCAAGTAGCCTAGGTTCTCAGGATGCATTCTGGGAGGAGCATGAAGCTGGAGGCTTCGATGTTATCTGGTTATCTATTTTATTTCTGCTATGTATGTATAATATGTATCAGCATTGTGTGGGCAGGCAGTTATAACTGTCCTTGGCTGAAGTTAGTATCTGTCGTAACTCTGATGTTTCATTTTGGAAGTGACTATATGTACTATCTTATGTTCTATTATATATGATTTCCTTGCATTGTGAGATTCTATGTTTTTTTCTTCTTGTCTTTCTTTTCATTTACTCCAATGGATTGTCTTCAGGACAGCTAGAGGATCGACGCATGAATACCGTGGACGTATTAAGTGTCATCTTTAGGAGTAAGAAATGTGGATCATTGCATGTGGTATCAGAGCTTAGGTTGAGCGAACACATAGGCCTTAGTTGGGGTCAACTCATTGCAGATAGGGCCAGTAATACCCTAGAATGAGTTTAGTCTATGAGAGCGCATAGCTATAATTTATATATATATATATACATATATATATTCGAATTATTTCTGCAAAGACTATACTAATCTGGGAGGAAAGCCGTTTAGGAGCACGAAATCCATCATCGAAGTCCAAGATTGGCTTCATTCTTACGAAAAGATTTTCAAGGGGTTGGATATATATTTTGGATAAGCAGAAGCATTTCTTAGTATCTTGGCAGTTGCAAGATGGACCTGCAGCATGGTGGGGCTCTGTTATAATGAATGTTCCGAAGGATTATTTTTCTTGGGCGAGATTTAAGGAGGTGTTTGAAGACTAGTTCATGCCCGTTGCATGAAAGACTCATATGTTTAGAAGTTTCTTAGATCTTAAGCAAGGTGATTAGTTTGTAGCTGAATATGAAACCATGTTTAATGAGCTATCACCATTTGGCCCAAAGTCGATTGATACTCCTCTTAAGAAAAATGAGATGGTTGTGATGGGGATGAGAGAAGAATTTCAGGAGAATATGATTGCCCATTTGAAGGGATCTTTTGTGGATTTGATAGATATGGCATTGAGGTATGAAGTTCTGAAGAAGAAGAACCGGCAGTAGCAGCCCTCAATAATAGTAGCAACCTAAATAAGAGGAAGTTTAACCATCAAGGGAAGAAGTAGTGGAAAGGAAAGCCAGAAGGAGGGGGCACAAAAGATCGTTTCAAGGATTATATTTGTAATACATGTAATCAGAAGGGTCATATCGCAGGATTCTATAAGAGCTTCAAAGCTCAAAGGCAACAAGTAGGGCATGTTTCTCTAATGGTTCAGAAGACACTTTGTTACAATTGCCACCAACCAGGGCATTTGGTGAAGGATTTCCCACTATTGAACAAGGGTCAACGAACCAAAGTTTATGCCATCAAGGATGAAAAATAAACCTCAAAAGATGTGAGAGAAAGGAGTTCTTAAAGGTACCTTATTAGTGAATGGCATTTTGATTCTAGTACTGTTTAATATCGGGGCTTCCCATAGTTTTATTTCTATAGAATCGATCGGTAGGAAGATTGCAACTTTTCTAGATTTTAAGGGGTTTAATGTTATATTTGGTAGGGATTGGCTGTCAGAGAATGGACCTATTTTAGATTGTGTTGGGAAGACGATATTCTAAACTTAGGGGATTTGTTGAGGTATCATGTGAAGATCTAGACAAACGAATGAGTAGTTTCTTTTATGCCCTTGAATCGTCCCAGGCAAAGTTGTGATCGATATAAATTGTTAAGGATTTCTATGATGTTTTTGAAGAAGTTAATAGTCTACCACCACATCGGGAGATTGAGTTTCATATAGACTTAATTTCCGATTGGAAACCTATTATTCAACCTATTCGTAAAATAGCTCTGATAGAGAAAAAGGAGTTAAGGGATCAGATGATGATTTGTTGAGAAGAGAACTGATTAGACTAAGTTGCTCGAGTTGGGGAGCAGTTGTTTTTGTTGCAAAGTCAGAGGTTCGTTAGGACTTTGTATGGATTACCGGGAGCTAAACAAGCAAACAATTTGGAATGAGTATCCCTTACCTTATATAAATGACATTTTTAACCAACTTCATGGAGCTAAAGTATTCCCAAATGGACCTTGCTATAGGATTTCACCAGTTAATGGTAGCAGGGGATAGTACACCCTTGATAGTATTTAGAGGACCAGATTGTTTCTTTGAGTGGTTGGTTATGCCTTTTGGGCTAACCAATGCACATGCTTATTTTGTAGATCTTATTAACCGAGTTTTTAGAGGTGTGTTGAATAAGTTTATGTTAGTCTTTATAGATGATATCCTTATTCACTCTAAGACTAAGGATGAACACAAACACCATTTGGAAGTGGTGCTCGAAAAATTAAGGAAACACATTTTAAAAGCTAAATTTTCTAAGTATCATTTTTAGTAATTGGAAGCAAGGTTCCTCGGACATGTTGTGTCGGGGGATGGCATTTCGGTTGGTCCAGCAACGGTAGTGGTTGTCTAAGTTTTGAAGACACCGTAAACTCCTAAAGAGGTCTGAAGTTTCTTAGGTTTGGCCAGATATTATAGAAGGTTCATCCAAGACTTCTCCAAGATTGCCTTGCACCCGACTAAGTTGAGAAGAAAGATGTTAAGTTTATTTAGACTTCGAAGTGTGAAGAAGCATTCATTGGCTAAAGAAGAGGTTGATTAGCGCTCCAGTTCTAGCTATTCCAGATGGAGATGAAGGGTTTACTGTGTATACCAATTCTTATGGGGTAGGCTTGGGTGTAGTTTTAATGCAACATAAGAGAGTTATTTCTTATGCTAGTAGGAAGCTGAAGCCTTATGAGCAGAATTATGCAATGGATGATTTTGAATTATTAGCTATTGTGTTTGCATTGAAGACGTGGTGGCATTATTTGTTGGGTGAAAATTTCGAGCTTTTCACGGATCCCAAGTCCTTGAAATATCTTTTCACACAGAAGGATCTGGATATGAGGCAGCAACGATGGTTAGAATTTCTGGCAGCATACGACTTAGATATTTTATATACATCGGGAAAGGCAAATGTGGTAGTGGATGCTTTAAACAAGAATGCAGTTTATGCTCTTTTGGAAGTTACTTTGACTCTTCTAGAGTGGATTGCAAGTAAACAAAAGGAAGATGGACTTCTGGTAGAATTTATGCAAGGAGTGGGGGAAGGTCGATGTTCGAGTTTTGACATCAATAGCCGTGGAGTTTTGAGGATAAACGGAAGGTTATGCGTTCCAGATGTTGATGGACTTAGGAAAGAAGTTTTAACGGAATTCCATAAATCTAAGTTTAGTATCCACCCTAGAGTTAACAAGATGTGCAAGATATGGGGAGAGTGTCTTGGTAGGTAAGGATGAAGAGGGATATCTCAATCTATGTCAGCCGATGTGCGAACTGCCAGCAAATAAAGAGTGATCACCAAAGGACCGCTAGATTACTCCAACCACTAGATATTCCTAATGGAAATGGGAGCAAGTATCAATAGATTTTATTGATGGGTTTCCCAGATCAAGGAAAGGTGATGAAGGTGTTTGGGTCATTATAGATCGGCTAGCCAAGAGCACCCATTTTAGTCCAGTAAAGCCGACGAGGACTGCAACAACATTGGTAGAAATTTATATGAGGGAGATCATCCAATTGCATGGAGTTCCCATTAGCATTGTAAGTGATCAGGATCTAATCTTTACCAGTCAATTTTGGAAGGCATTACAAGCAGCTTTGGAACAATGCTAAGTTTGAGCATGACCTACCATCCTCAAATGGATAAGCAAACAAAAAGGGTGAACCGAATCCTGATAGATCTTTTGCAAACATGTATCTTAGACTTTGGAGGATCGTGGGAAGATCGTCTTCACTTGGTGGAATTCTATTACAACAACAGTTATCAAGCAAGCATTGGCATGGCATCCTATAAAGCTCTGTATGGACGGCCATGCAAGTCACAAGCATGTTGGGTAGAAATAGGAGATTGAATAGTGCTTAAACCTGATATTATTTGGGAGGCTATGGAAAGGTTGTTGTGATCAAGAGGAGGATGAAGAAGCTCAAGATCAACAGAAAAGCTATGTCGATTGGAGACGAAGGGATTTGGAATTTTCAATTAGAGATTTGGTGTTTATCATGGTTTCCTCGATTAGAAGAGTTACTCGATTTGGAAGGGCAGGGAAGTTGGCACTTAGATATGTTGGAACTTTTTGAATTCTTGAGAGGATTAGGCCACTTGCCTATAGGGTCAAGTTGCCAGAAAGATTCTCGGGAGTTCATAATGTATCTTATGTATCACATTTGAGGAAGTAAGTGCATGACCCATCTCTCATTGTTGAGCCATATGTTCAGGAAAATTTGGAAGTAGAACCGAACCTGATCGTGCATTCGATTTTCATTGTAGAGCGAGATTGTTTAAAGTTTAGTGGAGTGAAGATTCCAGAGACTGCACTTGGGAGACGGAAGATAACAAGAAGGAAGCTTATCCCGAGCTGATGATAGGATAGTAGTTTGCTTGTTGCGTGGATTGTATATCCACCAATTATGGTGTAGTTGCTTAGTATGTATCTTTTGTACACATTTCATCATATATAATATTTTCCCTTGAGTTATTTTGAGTTATCTTTTTGTTTGTTAATTTTAGGATGAAATTCTTTTAGGGGGGAGAATGTAACGATCCATAATTTAATCACTTTAAATATTAATATTTGGTATATTTTAAATAATTAATTTATGGATTTTATCACGTAATAAACCTATATTAAATAATAACTAATGATGGTGAAGTTGTTTTAAAATTTAGTTTTGAAAAATAATTAGTTCGGGGAAAAATTGAAAATATGACCAAAAATCTTTTTTGGATTTTCAACTTTTCAACATCTAAAAGTTGTCGGAACACGTTGTGTACACTAGAGTATATGTATACACACATATAAATAACCTATGCTTTAGTTAAGAAATGGTTAGAGTTAAAATAAGTTTAAATTATTTACCAAAGTGATAAAATGAATGTTGACTTTTTTTTTAAAATTTTGAAAATAAAAGAAAATGAAAATGGCAACATCTTGTCATGTGAATGAAGTGAAGTGATGGAATGGGTGGAGGTTGATGTATTGTGTGTGTGCAAGGAGGTATGGGGTGGTGAGATGGCAACAAAGTATGAAGGGTAAAGGGCTAAGGGTAAAACGTAATTTCTATATTTCATTTTATATAAAAACAAAATTTTCCTTTTCAATTTTTATTGTACTTCACTTTCTTTCATTCCAAAACCTTACCTTTTCTTTTTCCAAGCTTCCATTTTATTTCTATGGACCTATTGAAATTTTCAAGTTAAAAATCCTTTCTTTATCCATTTTTAAACTTTAAACCAAGCTAAAATCACCTCCTCACTTCTCCACATCCCATATACTCCACAACAAGACCCAAACTACCCTCCTAAGCCATGGCCAAGCCTATGTTTTCCTTGATCGAGCCCACTTACTATCCTTAGGGCCTTAAAAACTAAGTTTTTGGAAGAAAAAACTAAGTTCATGCGCTGGTGAGAAGTGTGGTGGTAGTTTGAATTGTATTCATGCGGATTTTGGTGAGTAGATCTCATTTTTAAAACTAAAGTGTTAGTGCAAATTATCATCTACACCAACAGCTCGAGATCCGAAAGTATAGCTCCGGAACGAGTTGGAATAATGAACCCAATGAAGAGATTGTCGAGATGCGAGTTAATCAAGCTTAAGTTATGGAATGTTAGACATAGATTCAAGAGAGCAAATGCAGAGAAGGTAAAGTGCAGAAAGTAAATAAAATCGAGACTTTTATAATGGTTCGAACCAAAAGTCCCTACGTCCACCGTCCTTTCTTTATTTGGTCACTCTTATCTCGCCGAGAGGCGTATTACATTAAGTTGTTTTTTTTGCATTTCCATCATTAATGAGTTTTCAAATAGAGCTCTAATATAGGAATGTACAATATTATTTTATGTCTCAATTCTTTTTCATGCCAGGAAGATCCTTGCGCTTTGGGATTACCATCTATTTATAGCCAATATGTTGTAACACCATTGGTGGAGGGCTCCTTGGATTGATGACCTGACTTGCTATGTGCGGCTTAGATTCGAATGCTTTTCATCATCTGCTTGAGTGCATTTTGACATAGATTGCTAATATGATGATTTTATATATCGTTTCTTAGATATTTTCCATTTATCCTAACCGTTGATCTCGGCCTGGGCTATCTGAGCCGTTGATTGTTAAAACTTAATGAAACGCTTTTGATTCCGAAAACTACTGCCCTTGGTTAGGCCTCTTGTCTTAGCTAGACAATGTTCTTGATCTCGATCAACACTTTAACTCATGCTTTTGAACTAAGTGCTCTTGGATACTAAGTCCGGGGCTTAAGCTCTCGTTCGAAACCAAGCAGTTGATCTTGGAATTACAAGCCAATAAACTTTCCTCTTGAATATTTGTAATTTGTACTTGGTAGAAATTATGGTGTAACACCCTCTAAAGTTCACCTCATATGGTTGATGAGGTGGACTATGGAAAAAATAGCGTTATATCAGGCTCAATACTTGCTTGTTTTTTCCATTCCCATCATAATGTTGATCCTGAGCTTTTGGGTAAAGTAGCATTTTGAGAACTTTTGGAAGCATTGCTTTACCTAGACAACTTATAAAAATCTATCCTTGTTTAAAGGGTTTTGAAAGTAATTTGAAACCTAACCTCATCTAAAGGCTTTTGGAAATTGAAATTAGAGCCTAGAGGCGATAATACTTTGATACCATGCTTCAGACATCTAGATCTGGTCTTATATAGCAATTAGGTTTGAAAACTATTAGTGGTGGTATAATGCCTATATTTGCACATTATTATAAGAAAATTGGGCTATTTTGCTTGAAATTAAATTTTAATTTTGGGTCAGAAGGCATGGTTTTAAGCAGACCATAAGGTCTAAAAATATTTTAAAACCGTCCTTGTCAGTTAGAGCTACCTAGGCTAAATAATAAGCAAAATTGTTTTAAGTGTCGAGAAGAGAAATCTGATTTGAGACCGTGAGGTCAAACCATTTGAAATCATGCTTGCCACTTGAAGCCACCTAGACTAAGTGATAAGCGAAATTATTTGGGCGCCGAGAGGCAAAATTTGATTTGAGACCGTGAGGTCAAAATGTTTGAAATCATTCTTGTCACTTGTATCCATCTAGGCTAAGTGATAAGCAAAATTGATTGGGCATCAAGAGATGAAATCTGATTTGAGACCATAAAGTCAAAACTTTTGAAATCGTGTTTGTCACTTGAAGACATCTAGGCTAAGTGATAAGCAAAATTGTTTGGACACCGAAAGGTGAAATCTGATTTGAGACAGTGAGGTCAAAACTTCTGAAGTCGTGCTTGTCACTAGAAGCCATCTAGGCTAAGTGATAAGCAAAGTTGTTTGGGCGTCGAGAGGAAAAATCTGATTTAAGACCATGACGTCAAAACTTTTGAAATCATGTCCGTCACTTGAAACCATTTAGGCTAAGTGATAAGAGAAATTGTTTGGGCACTTAGAGCCGAAATCTAATTTAAGACCGTGAGGTTAAAACTTTTGAAATATTTTTTGCCACTTGAAGCCATCTAGGCTAAGTGATAAGCGCAATTGTTTGGGCTCCGAGAGGCGCAATCTAATTTGAGACTATCGACTCAAAACTCTTGAAATCATGCTTGTCACTTGAAGCCATCTAGGCTAATTGATAAGCGAAATTGATTAGGCGTCTGGAGGTGAAATTTGACTTGAGGCCGTGAGGTCAAGATGGTATTTGCAGTATGAATTCATAAGTCATCATTCATAATGAGATCTTTGAAGGGATGGGTTCTAATCTTGCATTAAATGTGAGTCCAGATGTTGGCTGTTGATTGGTTACCTTCAAAAAAGCGTTTCTCTTTTTCTATGCAAGGATGCTCTGATGAGATGATCTCTTAATATTATCTTATGGGCATCTTTTAAGCTAGATCTATGGTAGAAAACTTCTCTCTCTTTGATTTGTGCCATTCTTTTTTAATGTAAACAATCTTTCCTTTTTCTCTCCTCTTTTCGCCTGTTCGAATTGTAAAACCGTCGTTGATATTTTCAAGCTCTCCTCGATCCTTATTTTGATATTGGCTCTTAAACCAGTAAGTTCTTTTCAATTTTATTATTCTTATTAAGATTTCCAATATCATCATCGATACTCCTTTTATTTCTTAATCAAGAAATAGTCTTAGGTTCTTTACTAGGTTTAACCTGCTTAATCCTGGTTTTGGGGGTAATGTCAGTTTTTCTTTTAACAATTACATACATTGGCCCTCCTTTTCTTAGGTCTAAAGTACATGCACCTATCAAAATTCAGCAAGATCTCGATGAAGTTTTGTCTTCTTATGGGATTGCAAGAGTCGAAATGATCGCTCATGGCTCCAGGGTGCATTTTAACAACCCTCCAGCGGGGTATTCTGTATGGTCCATAAAACATTTGGAACATGGAATATTCTTGCCTTTAGCCCCTTTGTTTGTTGATGTCTTGGAATTTTATCGTATTAATCCCTTTCAACTCCTGGCTAATTCCTATTCTACTTTATTTGCTATGGCGATTCTGTATCAGGATATATCCATTAGCAAGGTCAATTACATGTTCAATCTGCTAGAGTCTAAATCCATTAAGGAATTTCCCATGTATTTCCTCAAATTCTGAAGGTTATCTCCTCTAAAGGATCCTTTCAGCAAATAGCGCCGAGTCAGCGGTTTTTTGTCACGACCTTTCCGATCTAATAGCCGTTCTTTCAATAATGCCGGTATGTCCTTAGATATTTTGCTTTTTCCTAGTCTTATCTATATTCTAGGTTATGTTTCCTTATTTTATTAAATCTCAAACATTAAAGACCGAGAAGAGTGATGACCCAGCTATCACCAATCAATCTAAGGATAGGTATAAGGAAGTCATGAAGATTCCTTCTTTACAACGATACCGACACTTGATTCTTACCGAAAGAAAATTGAAAGCTCAAGGACTACTACTTCCTTCTGCTAAGTTTGCCAAACTTAAACCCTCTAGGAAGAACAAGAAAGCTTATATTGTAGTTTTTGATACCGGAGAAGAAACTGAATCCAATTGTGGGGAAAGCGAGATGGAGGGTTTCACCTTTTAACCATTAGACTAGCTTATTTTATGTTCTTAGTACAACTTAGTCTTGATTCCAATTTTAACCTTACCTCTTCCTCCTTGTTGCAGTGACTTCCTCTTCTAAGAAGGCCAACTCCCTTGATTAGAGAAAGGGGACCAATAAAAGGTCCAAGTTGTTGCTTCCTAGCAAAGATACTCCTGGCTCGAAGAAGCAAATGGTTTCCAGACCCTCTAAAGCCAAAAGTTCCAAGGGAAAAGATTCGGATCTTTTTGCCAAGAAAAATAAGAAAGCGATAGAAATCACAAGAGTTGCCATTGAGGGTGACATTTTTCTATGCCAACACCGAAGTGCATTCAAGATCTCCAACTTCTACCCCAGGAATTTGAAGAGCAATCGAGTATATACTTCGGGAGAGCATCAAGGTAGGAGCGAAATTTTTTTTATGTATAGGTTTACAATGTCAGCATTTATTCTTACTCTATTGCCTTTTTTAGACTATGGTAGAAATCTCTGCCCTTCAACATGGGTGGCTGAAAATGAAGGATACGGTGGCCATTGCCGAAGCAACGAAAAAGGAGCTTGTGGAATTCAAAGCTAAAGTTCAAGAAGTGAATGTTCAAGTAAAGGAATCATGTAGGACTGCTGGGGAGAGGGATCGTAAGATTGAGATTCTTGAGAAAGCCTTAAAGAAATGGGACAAGAGGTTGGAGAAAGCCGAAGCCGAGGTGGTTGATAAAGAACATTACATTGCTAGAGAAGAGCATGAGAAGGAAGTCGGTAGATGAGCCTTTCAAGTCTTATTTGATGCTTATGCTCACCACCGAGACCAAAACATACCTTTTCTCTAACCTATCATGGGAAAAATGTTGCCACAATAGAAGCCAACTTTTCTAAAAGGTACAAGGAACAAAAGAAGAAAAAGGAAACCGATGCCATTATGGAGGATGAAGTGGCGCTCCCGATAGAGGAGGAGGAGGAAGCTGCTTCTTTTGACGAGGAGGTACAAGAAGACACTCCTGATTATACACTTGAAGAAACATACTGTAGCTTGTCCTTGTAGTGATGTGACTTCTATAACTTTTGGCTTGTATAATTTTCTGAATGAAACTTTCTTGTTGACTTTATAATGTTTGAATTACCTTTCAACTTTATACGATGTGATTGTCACATAATATTCCAAGCTAGAGTAATCGACATGGATTTTTTTATTTTTCTCTTTTCTCATCTTAAGTTGGTGTTCCTTAAAGAGTACTCTGCCTGAACTACTCAAAAACTTGGCGAGGGTATACTTCTCTTCACCAATCTTATGAGGACAAAGTAGCCAAACTTCATAAGCTAAACGTAACCCTTAAGGCATTTGAGATCACGATCAATTTCCTTGAGTCAAAGCTAGGTCTAAAAATTAACAACCACCTTACTTCAGAGAAGAGTAAACCTGAAACCAATATCTTACCTTAGGAGATGATATCGCCATTCCTTTTAGATGAAGGGAGGAAATGAGGCCAAGGATGATGTTGCTAATAAATTCCTT
Source organism: Allium fistulosum (assembly GCA_030737815.1). Classification (NCBI taxonomy): domain Eukaryota; kingdom Viridiplantae; phylum Streptophyta; class Magnoliopsida; order Asparagales; family Amaryllidaceae; genus Allium; species Allium fistulosum. Next base: position 294,229,675 of record CM060908.1, on the reverse strand, counting down.
TCGAGATTACGAAACTAAGATTGTTTCGGAGGGCACTGACTTGCCACATTGGATTGCCTATTTAGAAGTACTCCTCCTTTCGTTTTTATATTTTATCCTCTAATGCTCTCGATTATGTAATCCAGTTTCTATAATATTATTTCTTTAGGCGTTCTCCTCAGCTTATCCTTTGTAATGTCTTCTGGGACAAACCATATGTAAAGGAATTTCATTCTTTTCGATTTTATTTCTTATGTTGTCACTTTATTTGAGTGTGCTTTAGAATCTCCTTTTTGTGGGGTATCTCTTGCCCTTGGTATACTTTTGTCAAAACAAGGTCTCGGACCCAACCAAATTTTATTGTTGAATTCTTGTCCGAAGCGAATATTGTGGCACAACTAAGATTTTCGTCTTGTTTTGATTCCATGCTCACCTTTACTCTTCTCTGTTTATCAAGAATCTACTCGATACCTTAACTTAGGAAATTTTCCCTATACTTCTATCTGTATTGGGAATCTATCCATTTTTAATCTTATGCATGGTTATACTTGTCAATGGCTCACTATTATTGGGGACCTATCCAATATTCTAATCTAACTGGGAATCTACCCAATGCATGGTACTACTTGACCATGGCTCGCTATTATTGGGAATCTATCCAATATTCTAATCTAATTGGGAATCAACCTAATGCATGGTACTACTTGATCACGACTCACCATAATTGGGAATCTACCCAATGCATGGTAGTACTTGACCATGACTCACTGCTATTGGGAATCTACCCAATATTCTAATCTAATTGGGAATCTACCCATTGCATGTTACTACTTAACCATGACTCACTATCAGCATGTATTCTACTTTTCGACGTCTTTTTAAACCAAGGTGATATGGCCTTACACTTTGTAGGACATCACTGTAGGGGTGCTTTTATCGCGAGGTCTACCAACTTATCGTTGGATCCAAATCTACAACCACTTTTGGTGGGCATCGGCCATCTACAACCACTTTTGGCAATGTCAGCCATCTACAACCACTTTTTATCACATTAACTTAATTAAAATACAATAAATGATTAATTTCACTCCAGAACCTCAAAATAAAGTTTTTAAAACTTTATTTCCATCAATTTGGATTTATTTCAACAATTAAATGTTGAATTACATCGCTTTGTAAATTTATTAAGGCGAGTGTCGGCCATCTACAACCACTTTTGGCGGGTTCTATCCATTAAAAACTATTTTAAGTTAACGGTCATACAGAACGCTAATTATAACTTTGTAAAGGGAAATATGAGTTGTTCAAAAAGAGGGCTTTTGGACTATTTTGTAAAAGACTCTTGAAATTACTTCATAAATCACATTGTTTGATAGAAAGTTTGATCCGACTTTGAAAAAGAAAACCATTAATAGAATCGATATTTCTAGAAAAAGTGAAACTCTTCATCAATCTCGTTGAATCAATGGAATAGTTTTAGTCCTTAAATTCTAAATGAAAGTATGATATGCACAAGTTCTTAAGAAGAGAAGACATATCGAAAGAAATTCTGCAGATATTGAGATTAAATGCATCCTTTGGGTAAAGGCTCAATAGACAAGGTCATGCCAAAGAAAAATGCATTAGGAAAAAGTCAAGACTTTCTGATTAAACTTCAAGAAATCCAAGAACATGAGGTGTCCCTTACAGTTGAAACTTTTATGAAAGAGGTTATAATGGAGAAGAGCATGTTAATAAAATTGGTCTCTTCCATTTGACCATGGGAGCTTGATAAAAAAGGATTCTTCTTGCACCTTCATCTTTGTAGAAAAACGCCTTATGTATTCATGGCAAGAGTTACATGGAATTCTCCTAGAGTCATAAAGACGAAACAAAGTAAATAATTCCGAAACAAAATATTCAAACTAAGGTTTAATAAATCTGGTTAACCTCCCTTTCTGTATGAGTTTCTCGACCGCGTAAGAAAGCTTTTGGCATTCTTCCGTCTAGTGCCTGTTTGTCAAATGATAGATACAATATTTCTCACTCTTTGAGTCTTCTTTATTTAATGGAGATTAATCCAGATAAGAGAAGTCTTCACAAGTTTCCAGGAATACCCTAGATAAGCTTTGGTTGAGTGGAGTAAGAACCCAATCTTGCTTCAATTTCTTTCGAAACTCACCATTTTGAGCGATTGGGAGGGTTGTCTTATTGGGAGAAACCAAACCTTCATATTTCAACAGCTCGATGGAAATATTTGTAATTTCATTATTTGGGGACTTAACCATCTTCTGTAATTGAACCGACTCCTGGAGGGAGTCTTGAAGATATTCCAAAAGCTGCCTGATCTGAGGAGCATGAAGCTCATAGACAAGATTGTATTCTTTGCCATTCTCTTTTCCAAAACGAGGGTGACCAATTTTCATTGTTTTCTTCTTTGATGAGCTGAATGCTAAAGTTGAGGGGTAGCTCTAAGAGGGCTTGAGAAGACACCAAAACTCAGAGACCCAGCATTCGTATTCGGTTTCACTCTCTATAAGGTCTTCGTGTTTTGGTGTCTTCTCTATCTTTAGAACTACACATAATTGACTGGAATGTTCCATTGGATTTCCGAGAAGAAACAAGATTCGAAGGTTCGAGCCCTTCTTCTAGCGCTAAGAAATGTTAGTGCAAATTTTCATCTACATCAACACCCCGAGATCCGAAAGTATAACAGCGAAACGAGTTGGAATATAGAACCCAATGAAAAAATTGTCGAGATATGATTTAATTAAGCTTAAGTTATGGAATATTTGACAGTAGAGTCGCGATAGCAAATGCAAAGAAGGTAAAGTGCAAGAAGTAAATAACACTGAGACTTTTATAGTGGCTCGGGTCAAAAGTCCCCATGTCCACTGTCCTTTTCTTATTTGGTCACTCTTACTAGCCGAGAGATGTATTACACTGAGTTGTTTTTTTGCATTTCCACCATTATTGAGTTTTCAAGTATAGCTCTAATATAGGAAATTAAAATATTATTTTATGTCTCAATTCTTTTTCATGCTAGAAGATCCTTGTGCCTTGGGATTGCCGTCTATTTATAGCCAATATGCCGTAACGCCATTGGTGGAGAGCCTTTTTCTTGGATTAATGACCTGACTTACTATGTGCGGCTTAGATTTGAATGCTTGTCATCTGGTTGAGTGCATTTTGGTGCGGATTGTTGATGTGATGCTTTTATATATAGCTTCTTGGATATTTTCCATTTATTCTAATCATTAGTCTTGGCCTGGGCTATCTAAACTATTGATTGTTAAAACTTGCTGAAATGCTTTTGGTTTCGGTAACTAGTGCCCTTGGTTAGGCTTCTTGTCTTAGCTGGACAATGTTCTTAATCTCAATCGACATTTTGACTCATGCTCTCGGATACTAAGTCCGGTGCTTAAGCTCTCGTTTGAAACTAAACAGTTGATCTTAGAATTACAAGCCAAGGAACTTTCCTCTCGAATATTCGTAATTTGTACTCGGTAGAAATTATGTTATAACATAAAGTTTTCAACTTTATATTTGGGATAATAATGTTTGTTAGTAATTTACTTATGTGTATAAGGTTGAAATGTATGTGATCGGTTTGGTTCCCGCTTAAAACGGAGGGTATATATGATGTTTGGTTAATGACTTATAATATAATCGAAGTGCTTATGTATGATGTATAATAATAATGTTTCCTTGTTGTGGATGACATTCACATGTGTATATGTGTGCTTATGTATATGGTTGGTTGTATGTTAGTTGGAAAGTAAACACTTGAATTTGTTTATGTTCGACATCGAGATCCTGTGTGTTTTAAAACTTGTTTATTTTCTATTTTTTTTCTAGAAATATTTCTAAAAAGTCTACAAACTTTCTTTTTTGTTTTCAACTCTTATAAAAAGTTGTTTAAGTGATTTAAATATTGAAGGAAAAGATTTAAAGGTTATTCTGATGTGTAAAACAAGTTGAAAGTTATGGTCCATATAACGATAGTCGCTATGGATGCAGTTCGTAAATCGATAACTTTTGTGTAAACTAAAAGCGGTTTTTACTTTAAATATTTTTGAAAAGTTTTTTAAATATAGTATAAATATTAAAATTGAAGTATTAAAATATTTTCAATAATTAGTTATTAATTAATGAAGTAAAAAAGATTTATTTAATTAGTTAATTAATTAATTAAGGTTTAAGTAATTAATTAAGTAAGATTTAATTAATTAATTAAGGTTTAATTATTAACTAATTAATTGAGTTTTGATTATTAATTAAGTAAAGGTTTAATCATTATTTAATTATCAATTAAAATGTTTAATTATTATTAAAAATAAAGGTTTAGATTTATTATTAATTAGTTATATAAAGGTTTTTAATTCACTTTATTTTTAAATGTCAGTTTGTTTAAAAGCAACTTTCTTTTACAAATAATGGTTTTAAATACAAGGGACTTTTTATCTCTGCCATTAAGTACCCAAACAAATAAGATAAATTATGCTAAAACATTGACACGTTTTATTGAAAGTAAGTCATCTTGTATTTAGCACTAAAAGTCGATGAGTAGACTTTCCTCTATCTGTGAGGTCTAGAACCATATTTTCTATCGAGGGATAGAGAAGTTGAAATGTCGGAAACGTGATAAATATGAGAGAGTTAATTTCGATATATGGGTCATGATTAATTAAGTATATGAAAGATACTTCATTGTATACTTAACACAAAATTCTAAGATATGGAAACTCATCTCTATCCTAAGAAATAAGAATGCACGTCGAGTCAAGGTTAGTTTCCTAACTTGTTTGACTTCATTTTTAATCAAGGCATAGTACTATTTGAAATCGGAAAGTGAAGATAAGTATAGGATGTCTTACTTTTCATATGCAAATCTATACTCACCCAAACAGTCGATTTGTCCACTATCGATAACTTGAACAGTTTTAAAATTATCGAATGTTAGTTCGAAGAGACCGGGATCGAATAACATGAGTTGTTCGAAAACCACTTCGAACCAACGTAAGCGTTCAAATTGGAAACATCTGAAAGATGATGGAATTGAAGATGAAGATCATTAAAGTACAAGGGCTGCTTGCTACTAATCCCAAGGGTGATTCCAAAAAGGACATGTAGAAGTAGTGCTTTCTGTTTGATCATATCCTGAACAACTTGTACGGACGAATGCTGGTATTGCATTATCGCCTAGAGGGCAATGATACATTCCAAGTGGGATTGCTATATAAAAAGGTAAAACATAGCCTCAAGCCTCACAACCGGGAATGACTAAAATAGAGGATATGCAGCATGGCTATGTGGGTCGCAACCATTAGGATATGGTCATTCGTGCTCTAGATTGATATTTTTTCTTTGGATGTATGCTTTGGGGCCCAATATGGCTGTTGATCACAACCAAGGGATGATCATATTCGGTACTATCTAAGAAGTGGTACGCCCATTCTGTATTGGTAAGGCTGCAAAATGTTCTTGTTGACCTCAGTACATTTTATCTAGAGGTGTATTATGATAGAAGATACCCCAGTAGCCTTGTCATTGATGGAATCCATTCTCCAATAAGTGTCATACGGACTTAGTTGTGCCCAAATATGCTGGAATGTGAGATGCAAGCATTTCAGCTATGTTTAATATTTATTTTAAACCCTAAACATTGTTATAATATCACTGGATTTTCTATTGAAATGTTTTGGTTATCGTAAGGTAAAAAGCCGTCCGTGTTTATATGCGGCGTGGTCTTACGAGATACCTTTACTTTTAAAGGAGTTTTAAAAGTATAAAAAATTCAGTTGTTTGGAGTTTACTCACACCAGACCCATGTCTGACCTGGAGTTTTCTTTGTTTCCCTAAAACTATTGGTTACTCAAATTTGTATGAGCAGCCAAGTAATCTAGATTCTTATGGATGCATTTTGCGAGGAGCATGGAGCTGGAGCCTTCGACGTTATCTAGTTATCTATTTTATTTCTGTTGTGTATGTATATTATGTATCAGCATTATGGGGGCAGGTAGTTATAACTATCCCTGGCTGAAGTTAGTACATGTTTTAACTCTGATGTTTCATTTTGGAAGTGATATACTATCTTATGTCCTATTATATATAATGTCTTTACGTTGTGAGATTCTTTGTTTCTTTCTTCTATTCTTTTACCCCAACAGCTTGTCTTTCGGGCACATGGATGATTGGCACATGAATACCGTGGACGTATTAAGTGTCGTCTTTAGGAGTAAGAAAGGCGAATCGTTACATAAGCATAACATATAGAAAGTGTACATAGTTAATGTGAACGTTGTTTAGGTATTGGGATTTACATCGCAACCGACACATTTCCCCTTTATATATGTCTTTATCATCCAAAACAATTTTTTTTTACAAAATAAGGTTCACTCTATATACATATTTATGTGTATAAATATACACATACACACACACACACACACACACACACACACACATGTATGTATTTAAACTTGTTTACATCAAAATAAACTTTGATTATCTAACATGTTTTAAAGTTAAAGGAAAAAAATTTAAATTTTGTTTTAATTAAGAGATAGCTTAAAATGAAATTACAATATTTACATAAAATTCCATTTTATAAACCTTGAGTTGAGATTAAATACATACACAATACATACATATATATATATATATATATGCGTGTGTCTGTTTGTATACACACACACACACAAAATAATTAGACCGATGTTTTTAAATAAAACAACGTACTATAAATGTATTCAACTAGTTTGTAATTTTAAAGTCATATCTTCAAAAAATAAAGAAATCTAACTCAAATCTAATTGTTAACTTAAGAAAGAAACCAAAGGTTTTAATGTTTGTCTTTTTTGAAAAACAACTTAAGAATTTTAAATTGGCTTAATTTTTTTCTCATGCAGACAATAGCCAAAGCTAATTTAAATCAACTATTGATATATGAATTCAATTTTCAACCGTATAACATGAAACTTAGTAAATTAATAAAATTGTTTTCAAAAAAAAATTGTACAAACAATAGTTTCTAAAACAAAATGAATTAAAAGACTTAGGCACGTATAAATTCTTAATAATTAGAATCAGATCTAAATCAAACTTGTAATATGAATAGACAAACAAAAGTAGTAGTGAATCAAAAGTTATTAGCATAGATAACAAATGAACAATAGGTAGGAAGGACTAGGAGATACTATAAACATATTAAGAAGATGAGAATGCAATTGATTTAAGGGAAGAATATAGAGCTCTAAGTCATATTTCAAATTCATATAGGTGAAAGAGATAAAAAGGTGGAGAATTCAAGAAAACAAATATGATGAATTTGTATATAAACAAAATAGAAGGTTGCCTTGAGATGTAGCCAAGAGAAGCACCATGGATGATGAAAAGATTTCTAGATTCAATGAATCAACCTTCGAATCCTGCAACAATCGAGAGATAATCGCCTTTTCTTCTTGGGGTTTTAGAACCTTAATATGCATGAAATATTCAACGAATAATAGATCTAGGAAGGAGAGGAAATGATGAAGGCAAATGAAAATAAGGAATGAAATAAAGATTTCATTTAAGATATGCTGAATTACCTTCCTATAATTAAGAATCGCCTTTTCATTTAAAAAAATAAACTCCTCCTCTTCTATAACCTATGGTCAGGGGGTTTGGGCCATAAACAGTTCTAAAACCCAATTGGTATTAGTCCCATTTAAATTCAATTTAAATTTTCTATCAATTTCATTTATCGATAAATGCATTCATAACTTTTATATACGCACTTTATTAAATTATAATGGCATTCAAAAAAATCAATTTTGAATAATTAATATTTCATAAATATTAATTAATTTAATTTATTTAAAGTTGTTTTCAATATTTATTCTAATTAAATCAAATTTAAAATTTCTACCGACATCGTCATCAATATGCGCGTTTATAAATTTTCTATATGCACCTTTTTAAACACTAATGGTTTCAAACAAATTAAATAGAATTCAATAATTAATGTATCATAAATATTAATTAATTTAATTAATTCTCAATGATTAAAAATTAATTAAACTATGTGGTTCATTCGGAATATTCATCATTTCGATTATGCGACTCAAATATGTAAATTCAGTCAGCAATTAATATTAAACAATTCAAATATTAACGTTCATACATTTTCTTAGCTAGTGATGTGACATTTTGGCTGAATTTATTGCTTATACATCTTTCTATATCACATTAGGAATTATGGAATTTGGTGTTTGGTCAAAATGTCAACATCGTCCACATTCAACTTTGTAAGTCCAAAAATAAAGTCTTTGGTTTAATAATAACAGTTATTACTAACCCTACTACTCTGGCTAAAGATTTTGACTCTGAGTTAAGTACATTTGACTATGATACTAACCCTATATAACCGAGGAGATGAATCTGCTATTGAATAGTGTTTCACTTCCAATGCTTCAACTTAGACCCAACTATAATAATTCAATAGACATCATGCCAAGATTTAACTATAATCAAAGTGGAGTGTCCATATTAAAGTTCAATAGTATTCTCAAGTTAAGAGAACTATATAACATCATCACTTCAAGATTCTCTATTTGATTTTAGTTATATTAACCAACATAAATCTCTTGAATGATTCGTTCCATAGTTATCCAATAATTATCAGTGCATAACCCCTAGGTGCTCCCGCAGCCACGAAGTACATTGCCTAACATTTGGAGAGCATACTTTAGTCTCAACGAATGAATCAATATCCTTTTTCAAAAGAACTTGACTAGGAATATTTAAAAAAAATGTTATTTTCAATGTGATAAAATTCTCATGATTGCATCACTTCGTAATTCCTATCACATAACATATCATTTAAGGATTTCCATTTATATACTTTAAATTAATTATTTAATTATTTATATCACTATATAACAAGTATATAATAGAAATAAAAACACCTTTTATGTTGAACAAGATTGGTCATATAATTAGATATATGTAACAAATTACATAATTGCCCCTAGGGGATACCCCTAACTCTATAAATCTCCCTCTTTCACTTAGGGTCAATTATGGAATCTTATTCCAACTTCATATATCGGTTTTCTCAAAAAATAATCAGGTTGGTCCCTTAGTGAATGGGTATGCTATTTTGTTTTAATATCTCCTCCGTCAATCAACTATCTCCAATGTTGATAAAATGCCTTTATCATGTGGAACTATTCGAAGTATGTCTCTCAACTTCTAGTGAGCTCCAGATTCTATTACAAATTGTATCACATCATTGTTATCATATACCATTGTCATGGGATTCTCAACATTTGAAATCACCCTCAGCTTGGCTATAAATTTGTGCATTTATTTATACTTCTTACATTGCAGCATTATTCAAGGCAATATACTCAGCCTTTGGTGGAATCAACCACCACTTATTGTTTGGAAAAATTCCAACTTAAAGTTCTTTACCTAAGTTTGAACATGAATTTAGGATGGCATACTATACTCGATATCATTAATGAAGTTTTAGTTCATGCACTCATTTATAAGGAGTCCGTTATTTCTATAAACAGTTCTCTAATATTTCATAAATACTCGAGAACACTCTAATTTATCATTAAATGATCTGAATTCGGAGTTTTACTTGCTCTATGTATAAAATACAGTAGTGAAGTGTGATATTATAGACTGTATAACATGTATGATAATACATATTACCAATGCATAAGAAATCCATCTTACATTCTCCATATTAAACAATTTTAGTATCGTGTCTGCGTATATCATTTTGGGGAATCCTATCACCCTATTATATGATTATAAAAGATGTCATTTTCAAAACCAATGTCGAGTATTAAACAACCAAAATAAAATAATTTTAACATCAATACATTATTAACAATCATAAGTTTGTTATGCACTTATAGTTTTAGAAATATATTTAGTACTTATTGATATTCTTTCTTATAGACACATGCTTCCTCTACATTTTCTTTGAAATTCAAATTATTTGATTTCTCTATCAAAATACTTGCTTAACTCAAATGCTTATCGAATAACATTTTCATATTTCTTAGATCGTATCCAATACACATAAACTCGGTTATCGCTCCCACTAACTTCGAGACATTTTGTTTGTTATGTGCAAATAGTTTATTCTAAATTATTATTTATAAATTTTTATTTCAGCATATATGTTCTCAAAGTCATATCGGATGATAAATTTGATGAGTAAAATCCGAATTAACTAAAGCACGTCGAATGACAAATTTGTTATGTTAGTTTCAACAATTGAAATTTTATGATATTATTCATATCAACATGGCTTATATTCCAACTGCATTTATCTTCTTCCTGAAGACACTTTTGTAGCCAATGGATCATATCCTTTTTGGTACTAATATCAAAATCATATATTGATATTGTACTTGGAATCCATTATAGGTTCGCGCATCGTGCCATATGGTAGAGTCGATATTCTTAATGGCTTATTTAAGATCGAGGAAGTTCTTTTTTAGATATTGGTAGAATTAATAATTTCTCTTTAATGTGCGAGATTTATCACCAGACATTTTAATGTGTCGTGTCTATTCAGTTCATTTAATTTCATTCCATCATTCGTTATCTATTTTATCTTTTTATCTTTGGATCGTATCCAATTCCATTTTACTATCTATAATTTCTTAAAGAAATTCTTTTGTTATGAAGTTGGCGTTTCTTGAAACAATAATTATTTCTCAGTACAATGGAATATGTATTCATAAACATTTTATGAACTACCTAAAATATGTATGAAACTATTTTAGTTTACTATAGTTATGTTCGTAACATAAGTCGATCAATTAATACTGATCGGTCCCAAACTCCTTTGGGGTGGTCCACCAAACTCACACGACCTGTCAACTTCTTAACCTAGGACATGCATGGGTTTCTTATAAACATTCATCTTGTATGATCTCGTACACTTTTTTTAACAAAATTAATTTTTAACCTTATGTACGTACTCTTATGTACACGGCCTTATAGAAAGAACTTAACTCAACTTCACTCATTATCAATCATATTTTGTCCAATAAAGTTTAATTGCTCCAAATTTATACATCATTATGTATCATAGGGAAGAGTGACTTTTGAGATTGAATCTTTATTTCTTTTTAGGCACTTTTGGAACTATTTATATATATACTCACAAATTCGATTGAATTGAGTTTATTGTTTCATGTACACACTTTGTTTTAAACCCCTATTTTATATTGAATGAACTTATCATAAATATAGTATTCATGTATTAAATATACTTGTTCATTTTATGTCAATTCATCTATGAATTAAGCGAGTATTACTAGACTTTCGACTATATACATCTTTATGTATCAATCTGAAGAGATCATCAACTCAACGCTTGAACGGGGGTTTTGTCCTTAATTCCAAAGTAACCATAACAAATTATAGATACTTCTATGTCATTTAAATAATGCAACAAATACCATTATTCTAATAGATTTATCCCATAAAGATTATTCAAAACATTCATCATAAAATAAAACTATCTACTTTCAGTCAATATTGAAATTAATTATTATTTCATAAATAATATTTGGTATATTTACGAAAATAGTTTTTCATACCTTGATGCATCTACTGATTAGTATTATATGACATGCTCCCACTATTTCCGCCATTACTATAATAGCGTATGAAATAAGAAGCTTCATTCAACTATTTATTATGGGTTATTTATTTCTTTTATTATATTAGTTTATAGTCAAGAGTTTTCGATCAAATATCTTAAATTCATAGAAATGAATTTTATAGAAAATAATTTTCTATATAAGAAACACAATTGGAATAAAAATTACATTTACCAAGCATATTACGTATCTACTAGTATGTTATACTATTCTCATTTCCGACATCACTACATGAAGCAGTGTTGACTATTCACTCTCTGCATCCCAACTACGCCTAAGTTACATCCACTCTTGTGCATTCGCTTTCCTTTTCTAAATGGTCGAACCGTTGAGAAAGGAATTCCTCATTATAATCAATCATATTGAATACATGATTTCACGTTATGGTTTATTTGTTTATTTTCAATGAAATAATTTCATTTTAGTTTTGTACATTACAAATTGCGACTGTTCATCATATAATATTTATATGTGATTGAATATGGATCAAATATTCTTATCCTTGTGTTTTTTGAGAGTTTAAAGCTTATAAAAGACAATGCATAGTCTCAGATAAATAAACTCTTAAGCAATTGAGACAGGGATGTTTTAGTGGTTTTGCAAATTGGCTCTTTCATAGGTTACGAAGTGAAACATGCCAAAGGATTTAAAGTAAGTATATTTTATATTTCTTTGCCTATCCTAATTTAGTTCAATTGTATATTTCAACTGACAAACATTTTATTGCTTATATTATTTGCATAAATTTATCGATGTAGATTATTTCAACTTTATATAGAAAATGTTCTTGCAATATTAGAAAGGTTAATTGTTATTATTTCATTTTTCTAAAAGCTCCCACTATATTTTTACGTTTCTCAAAACCATAAGAAAAACATAAAAATCTTTTGTTTCTCTAGTGCGTGTTAGGATTCGCTTGCCTTGGGATCATGACCTTGAGAAAAGCTCAATAAAACATAGGCCCACAAGCGATGGATAACTGTAGCACCATGCAATTTTTACGATCAGATATTTAAATGATTAATTTAAATATTAATTGTTAAGTAACAGAATGCATCTTTTACTCGATTTTTACAAACGATTGAATTGGGACTTGACACACCCATAGTTAAGTTCGTTTTTCCGACGCTAGTAAAATGAGTACAAACTTGGTTATGTTTGGAGTTGATAATTTTCAAAGATGAATGGTGATTTTGGGAAAAGAGATGAATTTGGACTAAGTCCATTTACCTAGCCTATATTAAGCTAACCACTTCATATTTTCATTCTCACTTTCATTTCACGTTCCCTCTCCTTCTCCTACTTAATCGCCTCTTAGTCCCTCCCTAATCACCAAACCCTAAACCCATTAATTAAACTTCCTAAAATCAAATAAAAATCATCATAATTCCTATTTTCCAATTCTCTATAAAATCCATGAAAGGAACTGGCATAGATTCGAGTATTGGTGTGCATTTCGAAATTTCAAGAGAGCATAAGTTTGGGTTTTGGTGATTTAGGCTTGGTTTGGGGAAGAGCAGAGTCAGTGGGATGATTCTCTTATTTAATTTACATGATATACTTCATATATTTGTTTATTAATGATTATGAAGTGATATGGAATGATTTGGAGAATGTTAGTAATGTAATTAGGCTTATTTTTAGACCTTAGATATGTTTATATCATCACAGTATCAGTTAGAAACCTTAAAGATCATATTTTGGAAAGTTAGTTAGCCCTAGAATTGATTTGGGTTAATTGGATGATTATTTGTGATGTTATTGATTGATATGTGATTAATTATGTAATATAATGATGTGCATGTCATTAGTTAATAATAACTAAACTAATTGAAATGGTTTTGAAATTTGTTAGTAAGCTAATTTAACAAATTTTGAACTCTGCACTTATTTATTTAAGTGATTAGAGGGTTAATGAAGCTAAATTAGTATTTATAAACATCATTTAACTAAAGGAATGATTTTTATAAGTAAGAAGGTATTTTATAAAATGATATGGATTTTGTAAAATAGCAAATGAAGCTCAATGGGTATTTATAAAATGGTTAGATGATTTTATAAATGAAGTACAGATTTTATAAATGGAATGAGATTTTATAAAATAGTAGTATGAAGTATACTTGATTTCAAGTTAGATAGTATTTAAAGGCTTAAAATTGATGTATAAGTTAATGATATATTTTATAAAATAGAAGTAATATGTTATAAAATAGTATGAAACCATATTTGACTTCTACTGAATAGATTAGTAAATAAAAGTAATAATTGATTAAATAATAAATGAATTACTTGTTTAAATATACGTGTATGTATATAAGTATGGGCAAGTATACGTGTACATGTATTTAAAAATATATAACAATCAAAACATTGGTTGAATTGTAGTTAGAATTGTTGTATGTTTGGTTATTATATAAGTTTGCAATTTGTTTGATTATATAGAAATATAATTGATTATAAGTTTGTTGCGGGCATTTTACGTAGTCATAGCGACTATCGTGTGTGCTAAGTTGCATGGGAATATACCACGCCGAGTAATCACCCTGGTGATGTCCGAAACGTGATTTGGGTTGTGATGATGTGTTTGCGTGAATGTGTATGCATAAGCATGCACAAATGGGTGTATCAACACATGTATAAGCTACACACTAGGCAAGGAGGCCGGGTAGGTTGTTTTGGTGTGTTAGAGGAAGCCGGGTTGCTATAATCGCCCGTAGAACTCTACTCGTGCAAAGAGTGGATTTTTGGTACCGAAACCATTTTTTGAATACTTATAGAATTCACTTCCAAAACTTCAACAAATAAACCCTGGTAGATGTCTGATGGGATAGAGTCAGGCTTTGGAAGTAAGGCGACTTATCGGTAAGCATTGAAAGAAATGACATGAAAATCAACAGTCGAAAGGGGTGCTTTCTCACTAGCCCAGGTTCACCACCTAGGAATATTAGGTTCCAATCGACTAGATGAATTGTTCAGTCGATTGAACCTGGGAAAAATTAGTGGCCGAGGGGGGAAGCCCCAAAATAAAAGACTAGGGGATAATTCTTAATCGACTAAATTCAGTCGACTAAAATTCTCCCCAGTCAACTGAACTAGAGGGCCCTGTCTAACTTCGAGGATTTCTTTCCCTGTTCGTTTGCAGTTCTTCATGGCATCTTGGCAGAACTTCGGGAAGACTCTGAGCTACTCAAGAAGGCGGGATGCAGGGCGAAGCCCGTGATTCAGATACGAATATTAATTGATTTCTTTGGAATCAATAATGATCGGGCATGGGTCAGTACGATGATTAGTCACACGATCACGTCTTGTGAGTGTGTACCAAAGAATGAAGTGAATTCGTACCTTCGAGGGTCGACTTCGGGGTATGTATAGTTCGATAAATTGTATCGGTCTTATATTAGTGACCATACACAGTGTTGATCTTTTATTGGTGATCGTATAGCGTATGGCCTTATAGTAGTGGCCATGTGCATTATTGGTCATTCAGTAGTGACCATCTATATAGATGGACGATGCCAAGATATTAATCTAAGTTTATGATATAGGTATTTGATTACGTGACGTTATATTTCAATATATATATATATATCTATATGGTATAGGTGTTCCTTTTTGGCCTCGATGGCATATTACATGAGACTATTTACTTTGAACCCCGGAAAGAAATCGTTGGATCATAAGTATCCATTATTGACTACACCGATCAGTAACGATGGATATTGATTGTATTCCTTAGGTATTTTCCATTGTTATATTGTGTATGTAATTAGTTGGCTGTTATTATTATTGTTTCATTTACTATTATTTCGTACTTCACGATAAACTTATATTATGATTACCCTACTTTTGGATGTTTGGTTACTTTTATCATAGTATGATATTTACGTTTCAGTCACATTATATTAGTTCTGCTGACTCGTTGATTACAGAAGAAGAGCAGGTTGTGGTATGATCCCCTATTCTTGAGATGATTTATTGCACTTGTTTATAGACAGTTCAGATTACCCCTGAGCCACGTTTGTGGAGAGGGCCTGTTGTAGTTTAATTGTTCCTGTTTATTTGTATATAGTGTTAACATACGGTATTTTGAGATAGTTCCCCTCACACCAGGCTTTATGTATGACCTACGTTTTGACTTTGTCTGCTTATATCATAACAACTCTCGGGTACTCGATTGAGTGATTTCAAAAGTCAGGTGCTTTGGCGATATGCTTGTAGGATGCAGCTGGAGCATTTTGGAGGCGTGGCATCGATATTTTGATATATATATATATAGTAGTACATGACAGACCTATTATTTTTATATGAGACAGTTGTATTAGATATTTATTAAGAACTATGTGCTTGTGAAGTTGATGTATTCTGACTTTCTAAATTGATATTTATTTATTATTTGCTTCTGTTAGGGTGATCTCTTATATATTATTATTCAAGTATGTTCATGTATATTCAGTATATTACATGTCATTCTGTTGTGAGATCTTATCGATGCCTTGGTTTAGTGTTTTGCTTTAATTTTACCCCAACAATCTATCTTTCTGATTATTTCCAAAAGGCAGGTTATTACAATAACACCTTATCAGTTGTATCATATCTAACTCCTAACCCACGGTCTTTGTCCTAATCTCATCTTTACCATGAGGAAAGCTCAACAAAAAAGGGAGATGATTCACTCGTACCCAACATTTCACGATAGCCTAAGTATGATGCACATATCTTGAGGAAAGCTCAACAAATATGTACAATTATCCTATCTTGTCTATTCTATACATTAATAGTACTACACATAACATCCCTAACTTGAGGAAAGCTCAACAACTAAGGAGTATGCAAGTAATCTATTCATATAAATTTTGGTAGATGATAGCTTTTATATTATAGATTCATAATCTTTAATACGTTTATTTGGGTGATATCGATTTAGGATTAAAGTATTTCTTCTGAAATTACCTCGCGATGCAAGTGTCAGAAACATCTGAAATCATGGTATATGTACTAGACATATGTACTTATTCCTCAAAATCTAATTTGTGTTTCGTTCTGGTTCCACTTATATTATGCAAGTTTAATTTTTTATAATATAATTAACTTATATGATAGTCTTATGTATATTATTAATTAATTTAAATTTTATTAACTTTGTAAAAAATATTTAGATTACGTTTAGCCCGCATCCGACTGTCCTAGTTCCGTAATTAGTATCAAAGCTAAATCAAACACACAATATAAACAAACAAATAAAAGAAGTGATGAGTCTTACGTTTTTAGAATAGATAAAAAAATGAACAAAAAATAAGAAGGAAAATGAGATATTATAAAAATACTAACAAGATGAGCATGCAATTGATTTAAGAGAAGAATATAAAGAACTAAATCATATTTCAAATTCATACAAGTGAAAGTGAAAGAGATAAAAAACGGTGGAGAATTCAAGAAAATAAACATGATAAGAATTTGTCTATAAATAAAATAGAAGGTTACTTTGAGATGTAGCCAAGATAAACACCTTGAATGATGAAAAGATTCCTAGATTCAATGAATCAATCTCCAGATCTTGCAGCAATCGAGAGATAACCACCTTTTTTTTTTCTTGGAGTTTAAAAGCCGTAGGCCCTACAAAATTTTCAGCCAAAAATAGATCTCGGAAGGAGAGCAAAAGACAGAGGAAAATGAAAATAAAGATGAAAATAGAGATGTCATTGAAGATATGCTAACTCACATTCCTTTAATTAAGATTTGCCTTTTCATTTCAAAAACAAAAAACTCGTTCTCTCCTCCTACAAGCTATGGCCGTAAAGGGGATTTGGGCCCTAAATAATTCTAAACCCAATTAATACTAATCTCATTTGAATCCAACTTAAATTTTCCATCGATATCGTATATTGATACACACATTTATAACATTTATGTATGCCCTTTATTAAATGCTAATGTTACTCAAAAAAATCAAATAATAATTAGCTCAATTCTATTTCTACGCCACCTGCAATTGATGTTTCTTCCTCCCCTCTACACCTCGCACCAAGTGCCACTACTTAATTTTTCGCGATGATGCCAAAATTAGGCTAAATATATAATCGTTTCTCAATTTTCAAGCCAAATTCTAATCAAATGTTGATGAATTAAGAGAATAGGCCACCCTAAATCAATTGTACTCATTGAGATGAGAAAGACCATGTGATCAATACGAAGAACAGAGCTACGAATCACAAATCAACAGTCGTGATTTTCCTTAACTATTCGTGGAAATCTAAGTAGGGGTAGCTTTTGATGAAATTAATATTATTGGAAAGCTCTCAAAAAAATATGGACAACAGTGAACACTGTTCATTCATATCCATCTGTATGTAAGAGAAATCGTTAACTAAAGCTCGAAAAATTTAATACCAAATGATTGCAACGTTTAGAAATTTGAAGTTTTAAAACTTAAAATAATTGAAAATGAAGAAAAGTGTAGAATGAAACAAAGTAAACAAATCGACCTTCGAAACAAATATACATTAATGAATAAAATTAACTCCTCACATTATGAAATAACACAAAAACAATCATAATAAAACAACCTTTAACAAATTCAATTACCAGATAAAACCGAACAATTTTAGTCAAAAAAGTAGCACTAGAATAGCAAACTTACCAAATCTATGAATTTTTTAAGTATTAAACCAGATACAATTTCCTTGAATATATTAAGTAAATGTTTATTTCCAATTTTTGATTTATTTTATACAATAAACTAAAAATATATAAGAATCATTTATAACAAAATTCTATGATTCACTAATCTGGGGTTCAAGCTTTCTTTTTAGGTAAAAAAAGGACTATCTATTATTAAAGTATATTGATTTCATCATTAAAAGCATGATTCTAGAAAATTTTGGATTTCTTTATTGGACATGGATTATTATCTGATTATGAGGTTTCTGGATTTTTTTTATTACTATCTAAATGATACACTCCTTCTATCAAAGCACCTCGCTCTCAACATGGCGATCAAAAAAAATTATTAAACAAAATATCACTTTAGCTCTCCGCTTCAAGAAAATTTCCGGAAAGGTGAGTATTCAAATTCCTCAAACTTCAAAAATTAAAGCCGAAAGATTCTTTTTTATTTGTTTTGATTTCTTTAAAATAAAGAAAATAGTAGTAATTATTAGATTGTACAAAATAGTTCCTTTTATACACACACACATACATACATATATAACCTATATACTTTTCGAAAATGGATTTTATTTAAAGCCCTTTGCGGTATTTGTTCTATTTAAATCGAATTTAATTATCTATCGACATCTTATATCGATACACGTGTTTATAATTTTTATATATCTTTTTAAACACTAATGGTATTCAAACAAATTAAATAGAATTCAATAATTAATATTTCATAAATATTAATTAATTTAATTAATTTTCAACAACTAAAATTTAATTAAATTGTGTGGTTCGTTTGAAATATTCATAATTTTGGTGGTGTGACTCAAATGTGTAAATTTAGTCAACGATTATTATTGTAAAATTCAAATATTAACATTCACACATCACCTTAGTTGGTGATGTGACATTTTGGCTGAATTCATCACTTACACATCTTTTTGTAAAATCCAATTTTACTTATTATAACCGGTACTTGGTAGTAACAATTATTTACACTAATTCTCTTCGTCAAAACTATATCACAATAGGACTTATGGAATTTGATTTTGGTCAAAATTACAATAGCGTCCACATTCAACTTTTTAAGTCTAAAACAAAGTCTTGGTTCAATGATAACATTTATTGTTAACCATACTATTCTGTCAGAGATTTTCACTTTGAGTTGACTACATTTGACCGTGATACTAACCCCATACAATTAAGGAGACGAATCCTCTATTGAATAGTGTTTCACTTCCAACGCTCCAACTCAGACCCAACTATAATCGTTCAATAGATGTCATACCATGATTTAACTATAATCAAAGTGGAGAATCCACATTGAAGTTCAATAGTTTTCTCAAGTCGAGAGATATGTGTAATATCGTCACTTCAAGATTCTCTACTTGACTTTAGTTTTATTAACCAATAGAAACCTCTTGAATGAGTCATTCCATAGTTATTCAATAACAGTTAGTACATAACCCCTTGGTGCCCACAACAGCCATGAGAAATACACTACCAACATTTGGATAGTGTTACATACTCTAGTCTCAACGGGTGAACCGATATCCTTTCTCAAAACACCATGACTAGGAATATTTAAAATGGTATTTTATTTTCAATGTGATAAAATTCTTATGAGTACAACACTTTGTAATTACTATCACATAACATATCATTTAAGGATTTTCCATATATACATTAAATTAATTACTTAATTATTTATTTTACTATATAAGAAGTATATAATAGAAATAAAAACGCTTTTATTTTAAACAAGATTGGTCACAAAGTTAGATATATGTAACAGATTACATAACTGCCCCCAGGGCATACCCCAAGCTCTATCATATGGTTTGCAGTAGCGAACCGGGAGCAGAGAGTTGAAGAAATCCAAGGTATGTCATTTTGGCAACCATGAGAAGCTTGGAAGGAAGGTGAAGAGTAATAACGTAGAAGAAGTTCAGATCTAGAAAGTGCAGGAGTTAGATTTACTAATGCATGCTTTATAAAGTTACTTTTGTATTGTTGTGTAATTTGTATACGGCCAATATATGGGCCGAGCACCTTCTTGAGCTGGTAAAGCCTAATAAAGCATTTAGCCATTTTAAAAAAAAGGCTACATTATTTTCACATGTATGATTCTAGGATATGCTTACTTAATAAATTTGTCAAAATAATAAGTTTTTATGATTTACATATAGGTATATAAGTACAACTATGGTTTATATAATATTTGTTATATATATAATCTATATTAGTTCATATAATTATTTATTATATATATTATATAATTTATTATAAAATAATTCATATATAATTTTGTATTTTATTAACCAAGATGAGCTGTTTTAAAATATGCATTTGTTATTTACTTTTATAAGATTAAGAGCACAAGTTAAATGAAATACTATGAACAAAAATGAGCAGACCTTAGATAATAGTCATCGAAAAATCTATCTAAATAGACTTAGCAATTCAAGGCTAAATCTCACAACTCGAAACCCTTTAAGAAAATTGTAAGAAACCAGATATTACAAAATCCTAAAAAAGCAAAAAGTAGAAATGACAAAGATTTTACTGTTTTTAGCAATAATAGAACTTGTATGCATGTTGTCACCAACCATCACTGAAGTTGGTAGTTCCATTACCCATCATCTGCACTGCTAAGAAAAATGCAACAAGCATAACATCTCATATCTGTGACGACCCACCTTTCTGACTCCTAATTGCGACACTAAATACATCTGCAGTATTCATGTGTCAACAATTTAAGTGTCTTAAAGGCAGATGTCGGGGTACAAGAAAATAAAGAACATGAAGAAAGAACAGAACAACATTTTCTCACAACAAAAAGATCATATATAATATAAACAACAAGTAGTATATTTGGTTACTCTCAAAATATAGGGTTTATCAAAGTTACAAATATGTACTAACTTTAGGCCTAAACGGTTATAACAGCATGTCCATGTATATATACTAATAGTGTAGCGAAAAACAATATAGCTTATAACTTCAAAAGCCTCCTGCTCGCTATCCGTCAGCCCCAAAACGTCAAAAATATAACCTATCTTTCTCAACCTACTCATATGAGTACACGAGAGTTTAAGAAAAAATAAACTTCGAGTTGGACAGGTTCTAGTATGAGAAATTTATGATATATGCGTAAACATATAATGGTAGGACCATGCCGTAGAACGAAACGGATTTTCCCCTCACAAGGACTAAAATAATTTTATTTTTATAAGAAAATAAGGTTGATACATAGATAGTGTCTAATGTGTGAAAAATAAATATATAAAATAGTTGTAATGCTTCCATCTCACATCACAACGGTATTTAGGTATGCATATAAATTCGTAATGGTGTCGTTTGATAAATGGATTTCCAAGAAAGAGCCATAGTACCTCATGAACTCTTTCCAACATGACAAGGTAGGGGCCTCCCCGTCGAATCTACGGTATATATCTAGAGTAGATATACTTGAGCCTGCGTAATTTAGGTCACTCTTGGATGTTACCAAGTGTAACGACCCGTATTTTTACGGATCGAAACATCGTAAAATAGTTGACATTTGGTCGCATTGTTGATAAGTCGTCCAGAGTCTAAGTCTTACGTCGTATGAGAGTTTGGAGCGACCTAAGGAAGTTGGCGAGTTAAGGGGTAGACGACTTAGTGAAGTGGAGCGACCTAAGGATTGGAACGACCTAAGAAGTTAGGTCGTGTAATAGTTAGGTTGTATAGAATTAGGTCGTGTAATAGTTAGGTTGTATAGAAGATAGGTCGTGTGCTGGCTTAGGTCGTGGGGTAGGTTAGGTCGAGTGAGCGACCTAGGAGATTGGAGCGACCTAAGAGAGTTAGCAACCTATAAGAGTTGGCGACCTAAGGTTTGAGCGACTTAAGGGTTTGCAGCGACCTAGGAGAGCTGGTAGTTAGCGACCTATAGGAGTTAGCGACCTATAGGAGTTAGCAACCTAAGGGTTAGTAACCTTCATTATTTAGCGACCTAGTGGTGAGCGACCTAGTGGTGAGCGACCTAGTGGTGAGCGAGTTAGCGTAGTTAGGTCGTTAGACGACCTAAGGAGTTAGGTCGTATCCTGGCTAAGTTAGTTAGATCGCGTGTGTGTGTTAGGTCGCAGGTGTGTTAGGTCGTAGAAGCAATCTGTGTTAGGTCGCTAGCTGCATCATTTGTTAGGTCGTAGGTCGCGGATGCGCGTAGGTCGTTGGATCTGTTAGGTCGTATGGATGCGCATTCGTTAGGTTGCGAGGAAGTGCATATGGGTTAGGTCGTAGGTCGCATGGATGTGCATTCGTTAGGTCGTAGGTCGTATGAATGCGCTGATCTGCTAAGTGTTAGGTCGTAGGTCGTAGAGGCTTTGGTTGTTAGGTCGTGGGGTTTTTAGGTCGCGGGTTTTTAGGTCGTGGACGACCTAAGAGCGAACGACCTAAGTTTTTCCAGCCTATAAATACACGTCCATTTCTTCATTTTTGGGATCCGGATTTTGAAGCGACGAAGTGCTGACATTTTGAGAGCTCGACTTCTACACTTCTTCACTTCTTTTCTCCACTCTAATCTAGTGATTCCTTCCATCCAAATCGAAGATCCAAGAGCTTAGATTGAAGATCTACATCCATTGAAGAGAGATTTCATCGTTTGAAGCGGATTTGTGATAGATCGAGTTAGATCCTTCGCTGTCCAGATCTGAAGTGGGTTTCTTTTGAGGTGTTTAGGTGATTTGGTGAGTGGTGATTATCTCTCACACGGATCCAAAGGAGTATATCGGATCGTTGGTTTGATTTGGTGTTAAAGTAGTGATTTTCATGCATTTTTGTAAACTTAAGTATAGATCCATATAGATCCATTGTTCATGATGATTTGACAACCATTTTACTACATGTTAACCTATGCAAGTTCATTCATCAAGATTATAGAGACATTGCTCATGTTTTCATGCTTGTTAGACTTTTGACTCTTTATTTACGAAATTGCCATTATTGTTATAATTGTCTATTTAGATCATATTTGAATGCTTGATTACTTGGATAAATGTTTGACTTGATTGATTGCTATGAATTAGATGATTGATGATTTGATTTAGACCGAAGATGATTCAAAAGCTAAGGGAAAGGCTCTTGAATTGGAAAAGCTGCTTGTGGCATGTGTAGCGGATGATGAAGCTCATATGGATAGATTTGATGATGATGTTGAGATGAGGCTTTGCTATGATGATGATGAGGCGAAGCATGATATGAGATAGCCTTGGTCTAATCTAGACGGGATCATTCCAAGCAGATTGATAACTCGGTGAAATGGTTCGAGTTTGAGGATAATGGTTTGCTCGAGAGGCGCTTGAGCTAGTATGGAAATAGTCGTCGAGGAGGATGACTAGAAGGTTGAGATCTCATCGTTGTTGAAGGTTCTAGCATGCTCAAAGAAAGAGTACGTTGGGCAGATTTGATAGTCCCTGAAGGCTACTGATTGGCAGTCGAGTACTCTGGGCAGATTCGATAGTCCTAGGCACGGGTCACGATGATGTGCGGAGTCATGTCTAGAACCGGAGTTTCCATTAGCCCTTGACGGACGGGTGAAATAATGAGCCGGTCATTCAATTAAAGATGATATCGAAGCAATGATAACAGTGATAGCCAGAGTCATGGATGTTTGGTTGTATCGTCATTCGGTCTCAAGAGCGGTATTTTCTTGGTGCTTATCTGATCTTGGTTTAGGCCTTGGGGGTTTGTACTTGGAAAACATCGCCCTTGACTCGAGTGATAATTGCTTTACTTTAAATTGTATGCTTTGCTATGTTTGCTTCTGCTTAGTGTGTGTCTGGGGGCTATCACTGTAGGAAGAGGTGGAGTGGGAGGGTTGTATTCCTATTCCTTTTCCTTTATGCTCTTTTGGTATGTTGTTAGTTAATTTACCGCTCACTAAGACTGTTGTCTGACTCAAGGCTTTATGTTTTAACTCTTATTGCCTTGGGCTGTTCGTCTATTTTGGGACGGGTAGACTAGGTAGCAGGTGACAGGTGCTGTTCTTGCTTTCCACGATGCTGATGTCGAAGACGAGCTGGAGGATTGCATATTACCTTCTTACTATATGTACTGGGTGTTCCGCTGCTTGTATATTCTCTGAGTGTTATGTAGTGAGGCTTGATGTATTGACTGTTCAGATGTTTGTATTCAACTATTATGAAGTTTTATTGATGAGATTCTATTCTATGATGCTTCACTATATATATATTCTATTGTATTTTGTCCATGCGCTGTGAGTAATACGATAGATTCTGCCGTTTTAATTTACCCTGGCAATCGTCCATGGTCGCCTGGCACACTTTACAACGCACTATCTCTAGGTTCGGTGCAGGGGTCATGGGCGGTCGTCACATTTGGTATCAGAGCATTGGTTAATCGATTTTACCCAACGCTCGCTGACGTAACTACGTATGAGAGACGTAGTTGTATTTTGATGGATGATTACTATATATAATATAGTAGCTTAGTAGAGTTTGAGTCCTTTATGCAGTTGTTTCTCTAGGTGTGCTAATCATTCCTTTTTATAGATATTAAGGATGAGTCGAAGAGGAAGACCAGTTCTTGAGTATGTTTCTAAGTTTGAAGCTTTGTCCAAGTATGCCCGATCGTATATTGAATCTTCGTATCAGAAGAATGAGAAGTTTGTGACAGGCTTGGACAGTTATCTTGGGAGGCAGTTGGTGGATCATTTGGACGATCCATTTGAGAAGCTTGTGGAGAAAGCTCTTAGGCACGAGAATCTGTTTCCTAAAGAGGGATCTGTTGTTGCTGTGACCAAGGAAGAAATTAAACCACAGCAGGGTGGATACAAGAAGAGGAAGCAGTAGCAGCAGAAGGGAAAGGATGGCCAGAAGAAGCCGAAGGGCGAAGTGACCTGCTACAATTGTCAGCAGAAGGGCCATTTCTCCAGGGATTGCAAGAATCCGAAGGTGCCAGTGAAGTTGTGCAGTTAATGCCCCGCTATATCCCCGCTATAACTCCGATATATCTTATAGCGGATTCCTACCGCTACGATTTTTCCATATATCCCCAACATATAGCCTTTCCGCTTTAATCCCCGCTATTTCCGCTATATCCCGTTATTTCCGCTATATTCCGCTATTTCCGCTATATCTTCTATATAAAATTGGATTGAAAAATGATATTTATAGGCTATAAAAATTATGAAATTAATTAATTTCATTGAATTTTTTATATATGTTTAGAAATGATAATACTCTAATATTCTACTAAATTAAATTAAGTTATATAACAGTTTTACGTTCATTTACAATACATTTGCACATATTTTTTTTTTAAATTATTTTTGTATTAATTATAATTCAATTGAATGTTAATTTTTCACATAATTACTATCTATATATTTGTAAAAACAACAAGTATGGGATTTATATGCTATTTTAGAGTAATCCGATATATCCCGCTATATCTTCGCTACATCCCCGCTATGACTTTTTGCACCTCTACCGCATTGAATCCACCGAGCGCTTTAACTGCACAGCAGTGAAGTGCCACAACTGTGACAAGTTGGGGCATGTTAATAGGAATTGTCCAGAACCGCGAAGGGACAAGCAGATTGTGCAAGCTTATGCTTTGGGAGCTGTTCCATCGTCTTCGAAAGCTCCTACCGCTGAAGAGAAAGGAAAGAGTGTGGTGGTTCATGGTACTCTTTTCATTTGTAGTGTTCCAGTTACAGTGTTATTTGATACTGGGGCGTCACATTCTTTTGTTTGTAATGAACTTGTAGGCCGGTTGGGTTTAGAACCGGATATCGTTGATAGGCCATTGGTTGTGACTAATCCAGTTGGGGATTCGTCTTGTTTGTGTATGTTATGCCGTGGTTTGATTGTATCGAGTCATGATTGCTCTTTTGTTTGTGATTGTTTTGTTCTGAACTTTGCGGGGTTCGGAATTATTTTGGGTATGGACTGGCTTAGGAAGTATGCGGCAAAGGTTGATTGTGATAGGTTGGAGGTGACAGTCGAGAATGTGGAGGGGCGAAAGATTGTGATACGATGTAAGCATAAAGAAGGCGTCTTCATGAGCTTCATGTATTCGCTGGTTGTTCCACAGGATGGACTGTCATATGTGCCAATCGCTAATGGATTTGAGGATGTCTTTGACGAGGTCAAAGGGTTACCGCCGCATAGGGAGATTGAGTTTCGTATAGATCTAGTTGAAGGAGCCAGACCTGTTGTGATGCCTCTTAGGCGGATGGCGCCTAGGGAACAGCAGGAGTTGAGGGTGCATGTTGATGATCTTTTGCAGAAAGGATTCATTCGGCGTAGTGTGTCCGAATGGGGTGCACCAGCTGTGTTCGCAACCAAAGCAGATGGATCGTTGAGGTTGTGAGTGGATTATCGTGAGCTGAATAAGGTGACTAAGAAGAACAAGTATCCATTGCCGAGAATCGATGACTTGTTTGATCAGCTTCACGAAGCTAAGGTGTTTTCTCAGATGGATTTGGCAACGGGATTTCACCAGTTAAGAGTGGCTAAGGATAGTGTGCCGAAGACTGCTTTTAGGACACCATCCAGTTTCTTTGAGTGGCTGGTAATGCCGTTTGGATTGACTAATGCACCAGCATATTTTGTGGATCTTATGAATAAAGTGTTCAGAGATCAGTTGAGCAAGTTCGTGCTAGTGTTCGTGGATGATATTTTGATTTATTCCAGAACTAAAGAAGAGCACAAGACGCACTTGCGTATTGTTTTGGAAATCTTACGGAAACATCAACTGAAGGCTAAGTTTTCGAAGTGTCACTTCTGGAAGAGCGAAGTGAGGTTCTTAGGCCATATTATTTCTGGAAATGGAATAGCGGTTGATCCCGCTAAGGTGGCAGCAATCCAGGATTGGGTTAGACCTAAGAATACATCTGATGTGAGAAGTTTTCTTGGATTAGCAGGATATTATCGTCGATTTATCAAGGACTTTTCCAAGGTGGCTGCACCATTGACAGGATTAACGAAAAAGAACCAAGTATTCAGATGGGATGCTAAGTGTGAGCAAGGTTTCGAAATCCTAAAAGAGCGACTGACAAGCGCTCCTGTTTTGACTATTCCAAGTGGGAATGATGAGATGGTGGTTTACACCGACGCATGTGGTACTGGACTTGGAGCAGTACTGATGCGGAGAGATAAAGTTGTTGCGTATGCAAGTCGACAACTGAAGCCGCATGAAAGGAATTATCCGACTCATGATTTGGAGTTAGCGGCGATTGTATTTG
Source organism: Allium fistulosum (assembly GCA_030737815.1). Taxonomy (NCBI): domain Eukaryota; kingdom Viridiplantae; phylum Streptophyta; class Magnoliopsida; order Asparagales; family Amaryllidaceae; genus Allium; species Allium fistulosum. Next base: position 294,202,132 of record CM060908.1, on the reverse strand, counting down.
CTCTGAAGATGTGGAGACATTATCTATTAGGAGTTCGATTTGAGTTGTTTACGGATCATAAGTCGTTGAAGTATCTTTTCTCCCAAAAGGATTTGAATCTTCGGCAGCAACGATGGCTAGAGTTTTTGGCATCATATGATTTTGGTATAGCTTATACTCCGGGAAAGGGTAACGCAGTGGCAGATGCGTTAAGTCGAAGACATGCAGGATTGGGAGCCATGTTTTCAGAATGGAAGAGCTTCGAGTATTTAGCTGGATTTGACTTCAGGCCCAGATGTGAATTGGAACCTGAGATGTTGGCAAACTTATCGATAAGACCGACTCTTGTGGAAAGGATTGGCGAGAGCCAAAAGCGAGACGATAAGCTTGTCAAGATTATCCGTGATTTGGAATCTGGATTGGATCCAGAAAAGGATAAAGGATTCGAGGTCGATCGAGAGGGTTGGCTTCGGAAGCAAGGACGACTAGTTGTTCCCAATATAGATGAATTGAGAAATGAAGTTCTGAAGGAAAGTCATCACTTGAAGTTGACAATTCATCCAGGTGGAAACAAGATGTATCGGGATATGAAGAGAACCTATTACTGGGAAGGTATGAAGAAGGATGTTGGAAATTTTATTTCCAAGTGCATGAACTGCCAGTTGGTAAAAGCCGAACAGAAGAAGCCAAGTGGATTGCTTCAGCCATTAGAAGTTCCTACATGGAAGTGGGAGCAAATATCGATGGATTTTATTGATGGGTTACCTAGAACGAGAACGGGAAATGAAGGGATTTGGGTCATTGTAGATCGTTTGACTAAGAGTGCCAGATTCGTTCTTGTTCGATCGACTAGGACTGCATCAAAGTTGGCTGAGTTGTATGTTAAGTGGATAGTTCGATTCCATGGTATTCCGAAGAGTATAGTGAGCGATCGAGATCCATTGTTCACTAGTGGATTTTGGAAGAGCTTCCAGGAAGTTTTGGGAACTAAGTTGTGTTTGAGTACAGCTTATCACCCCCAAACAGATGGTCAGACCGAGAGAGTCAACCGAGTTTTGGAAGATCTCCTCAGAGCTTGTGTTTTAGATTTCGGAGGATCATAGGAAGATCATCTTCATTTGGTAGAATTTTCGTATAATAACAGTTACCAGTCAAGCATTGGTATGGCACCGTATGAGGCATTGTATGGAAAACCGTTTAACTCTCCGACATGTTGGTTAGAAACAGGAGAAAAGCTGATACTTGGGCCAGAAATGATTCGACAGACTTCAGATTGTATAGAGATCATTCGGCAACGAATGAAGGTAGCCCAAGACCGACAGAAAAGTTATGCTGATAAGCGTCGAAAGGATTTGGAATTCGACGTAGGTGATATGGTTTTTGTGAAGATTTCTCCTCTGAAGAATGTTATTCGATTTGGGAAGAAAGGAAAATTGACTTCGAGATATGTTGGACCATTCCCGATCACCGAGCGAATTGGAAAGCTCGCCTATAGATTGGAGTTACCAGAGAAGATGTCGGGTGTGCACAATGTTTTTCATGTATCGTATCTACGGAAGTATGTGCACGACTCGAATACAGTGATTTCTGCTGATAGCTGTGAAGATTTCGAAGTTGATCTAGTCGATAGGAGACCTCGTAAGCCGCTTCGTGTTGTGGAAACCGACACGAAACAGATTAGGAGGAAGATAGTTAAGTTGCTCAAGATACAATGGAGTGATGATGATAACGACTGTACATGGGAGGTGGAAGAGAGGATGAAAGCAGCTCATCTTGAACTCTTCAAGGTATGGCCCTAAGGTGTCGTGTCATCTAACGACATTGTAACTTGTTCTAAGTTTTAGAATTCTGCATGCTAAGCTAGAATTGGATGCATGGTTTGTTGATTGCTATGGATGGTAGGCATGCAGAATAGTCTTTGATTGCTCTGTTTGTTTGGAATTTCGGGGGCGAAATTCCTAAGGGGGGAAGAATGTAACGACCCGTATTTTTATGGATCGAAACATCGTAAAACAGTTGACATTTGGTCGCATTGTTGATAAGTCGTCCAGAGTCTAAGTCTTAGGTCGTATGAGAGTTTGGAGCGACCTAAGGAAGTTGGCGAGTTAAGGGGTAGACGACTTAGTGAAGTGGAGCGACCTAAGGATTGGAACGACCTAAGAAGTTAGGTCGTGTAATAGTTAGGTCGTATAGAAGATAGGTCGTGTGCTGGCTTAGGTCGTGGGGTAGGTTAGGTCGAGTGAGCGACCTAGGAGATTGGAGCGACCTAAGAGAGTTAGCAACCTATAAGAGTTGGCGACCTAAGGTTTGAGCGACTTAAGGGTTTGCAGCGACCTAGGAGAGCTGGTAGTTAGCGACCTATAGGAGTTAGCGACCTAAGGGTTAGTAACCTTCGGTATTTAGCGACCTAGTGGTGAGCGACCTAGTGGTGAGCGAGTTAGCATAGTTAGGTCGTTAGACGACCTAAGGAGTTAGGTCGTATCCTGGCTAAGTTAGTTAGATCGCGTGTGTGTGTTAGGTCGCAGGTGTGTTAGGTCGTAGAAGCGATCTGTGTTAGGTCGCTAGCTGCATCATTTGTTAGGTCGTAGGTCGCGGATGCGCGTAGGTCGTTGGATCTGTTAGGTCGTATGGATGCGCATTCGTTAGGTCGCGAGGAAGCGCATATGGGTTAGGTCGTAGGTCGCATGGATGTGCATTCGTTAGGTCATAGGTCGTATGAATGCGCTGATCTGCTAAGTGTTAGGTCGTAGGTCGTAGAGGCTTTGGTTTTTAGGTCGTGGGGTTTTTAGGTCGCGGGTTTTTAGGTCGTGGACGACCTAAGAGCGAACGACCTAAGTTTTTCCAGCCTATAAATACACGTCCATTTCTTCATTTTTGGGATCCGGATTTTGAAGCGACGAAGTGCTGACATTTTGAGAGCTCGACTTCTACACTTCTTCACTTCTTTTCTCCACTCTAATCTAGTGATTCCTTCCATCCAAATCGAAGATCCAAGAGCTTAGATTGAAGATCTACATCCATTGAAGAGAGATTTCATCGTTTGAAGCGGATTTGTGATAGATCGAGTTAGATCCTTCGCTGTCCAGATCTGAAGTGGGTTTCTTTTGAGGTGTTTAGGTGATTTGGTGAGTGGTGATTATCTCTCACACGGATCCAAAGGAGTATATCGGATCGTTGGTTTGATTTGGTGTTAAAGTAGTGATTTTCATGCATTTTTGTAAACTTAAGTATAGATCCATATAGATCCATTGTTCATGATGATTTGACAACCATTTTACTACATGTTAACCTATGCAAGTTCATTCATCAAGATTATAGAGACATTGCTCATGTTTTCATGCTTGTTAGACTTTTGACTCTTTATTTACGAAATTGCCATTATTGTTATAATTGTCTATTTAGATCATATTTGAATGCTTGATTACTTGGATAAATGTTTGACTTGATTGATTGCTATGAATTAGATGATTGATGATTTGATTTAGACCGAAGATGATTCAAAAGCTAAGGGAAAGGCTCTTGAATTGGAAAAGTTGCTTGTGGCATATGTAGCGGATGATGAAGCTCATATGGATAGATTTGATGATGATGTTGAGATGAGGCTTTGCTATGATGATGATGAGGCGAAGCATGATATGAGATAGCCTTGGTCTAATCCAGACGGGATCATTCCAAGCAGATTGATAACTCGGTGAAATGGTTCGAGTTTGAGGATAATGGTTTGCTCGAGAGGCGCTTGAGCTAGTATGGAAATAGTCGTCGAGGAGGATGACTAGAAGGTTGAGATCTCATCGTTGTTGAAGGTTCTAGCATGCTCAAAGCAAGGATAGTTGGGCAGATTCGATAGTCCCTGAAGGCTACTGATTGGTAGTCGAGTACTCTGGGCAGATTCGATAGTCCTAGGCACGGGTCACGATGACGTGCAGAGTCATGTCTAGAACCAGGGTTTCCATTAGCCCTTGACGGACGGATGAAATAATGAGCCGGTCATTCAATTAACGATGATATCGAAGTAATGATAACAGTGATAGCCAGAGTCATGGATGTTTGGTTGTATCGTCATTCGGTCTCAAGAGCGGTATTTTCTGGGTGCTTATCTGATCTTGGTTTAGGCCTTGGGGGTTTGTACTTGGAAAACATCGCCCTTGACTCGAGTGATAATTGCTTTACTTTAAATTGTATGCTTTGCTATGTTTGTTTCTGCTTAGTGTGTGTCTGGGGGCTATCACTGTAGAAAGAGGTGGAGTGGGAGGGTTGTATTCCTATTCTTTTTCCTTTATGCTCTTTTGGTATGTTGTTAGTTAATTTACCGCTCACTAAGTCTGTTGTCTGACTCAAGGCTTTATGTTTTAACTCTTATTGCCTTGGGCTGTTCGTCCATTTTGGGACGGGCAGACTAGGTAGCAGGTGACAGGTGCTGTTCTTGCTTTCCACGATGCTGATGTCGAAGACGAGCTGGAGGATTGCATATTACCTTCTTACTATATGTACTGGGTGTTCCACTGCTTGTATATTCTCTGAGTGTTGTGTAGTGAGGCTTGATGTATTGACTGTTCAGATGTTTGTATTCAACTATTATGAAGTTTTATTGATGAGATTCTATTCTGTGAAGCTTCACTATATATATATATTCTATTGTATTTTGTCCATGCGCTGTGAGTAATACGATAGATTCTGCCGTTTTAATTTACCCTGGCAATCGTCCATGGTCGCCTGGCACACTTTACAACGCACTATCTCTAGGTTCGGTGCAGGGGTCATGGGCGGTCGTCACACCAAGCCGGCTCACGTTTATCATACGTAACGCTGAATATATCATATATGCACACGCACGACCGAAATCTGCTCTAGAAAAGATATGACATACCCTAATGGTAGCGATCCAAATAGCTCGGCCTCTCATATGCCCCATTTTAGTCATTTCCCAAGTCGAGGTCCGCGTTCCAATTGTCTTTCTAGCCAAACATAGGAATGCTAATGCTGCCCTCTCCCTTGGAATCGCCCTTAAGATAGGCAGTACAACAGGTCTAACAAACCGAACAAATCACAAGGAGGTTGTCCTTTGGAATCACACTATGGATAGAAAGTACAATAGGTCCAATATCCCGAATAGAATCTTCTTCAGAGATTTTTGAAAGTATTTTCACTCGATTTAACGCATTTTCAAGTTTGGAAGCGGATTTGGTTAAGTATACCTACGTATGCTTATCCGACTCCGGACTCTTCAAAACTATCGTATAGTGAATTTCCGGTTAACTCAATTCCAGTTCTTTTGAAAATAAACGAACAACCTATAAGGTAGAGCCTCACTGGGAGCATATCTATAGATTTTTCTCTTAAAGAGAAAGACGAGTTTATATATACAGTAGAGCCTCGCCGAGAGGATAACAACACGAATCTTGGAAGCTCGTCATATAACAAAACCAAATGATCAAAGATCTATTACATATCATGTATTTCGTAATTATGTGTTGTTTAATTTGTATATACCTACAATCAAGTTGTTAAACCACACATTTTGGTTCACTTTTCAATCAAAACAAAGCAACTAAGAAGCAAAATGGAAGAAAGGAGCGGCTAAGTGACCGTGTAACGGAAAAAAACTCTAAATGAAGCAGGTTAGAGCATCTCAACTCTTTTTGAATGTGTCCTCTTCTATTCTACAACTAAATTGAGGTTCGTGCTTCATACATAGACAATTATGGAATAAGCTTGTAGTTGGAAGCTTGAGTAGTATGATAGTTAAGGTTACCGAGACCCGCATTTTGAGCGCACAGTAAGATGGTACAACAAAGCAAGTATATACACAGCAGTAGGATGAAATAAATGATTCTCCATCCAATGATAGCACGTTGCATTCTTACTATTGTAAACACACTTACTTATTAACATCTATTTAACATAGAAAGCATTACTTAACAAAAAAAACCGGTCGATGTTATAAAAGAAATATGAGGAAAGGAACTGCAAAGTTTATGTGCTGAAATAAAATCAGACTATTCAACTGACAAATGATGAAAGTAGTACATACAGAAGGCGGAAGGTGGTACTTATACTAAAACCCAAACCTAAATACATTAAACACTAAAGATACAGAAAAATAGTTAAACATAAACACAACTGAACTAAAGACATGTAAAGAAACTGAGTTACCGTTCACAGCGAGGATGCACAGAGGATCCATTTAAATGCAGCAAATGCATCAACGGTAATTTGAGCACTTCAGACCTCCTTTGTATCAAATCATTTTTTGCAAAAGAAAGTTACTAAGGTATTGGTCAATCATGCAACTGTATGAGAACATAACAGTCAACATCACATTTCTCATCAGAGTACTGGGTTAGAGTTGAAAGTCAACATAATAGACCTTCTGTCAAATGAAGATGCATTCTAAAAGCAGAGTAAATTCAGACTGAATGCACAAATAAAAATAATATGAATCTCTATTTTAGAAGAGGTAGCATAACTTGTAATGTCTTTTTGATCTTTTTGTCCATTGTTACCAAACATCAATTACCCATCCCTTACTATAAAATTTGATGTAGAGAATTCACACAATAAGCAAATATTCTCATGAAATTGTAACAATGAATATGAAGTTTTGTTAAAAATAAACATATAAAAATGGATTAAATTAGTATATGGATAATTACAAACTAGTATATGGGCCAACATCCATAGCCGAGCAACTCTATCTTTGATGGTAGTGTGAGTCGGCAGAATTGGGATCTTAAGACTAAATTAACACTAGAGAGGGGTGAATAATATTTAATGGATTATATGAATATTTTTCAAATTCTTTAAGAGTCTACTTGAAATGATGTAATTAACAATCGCAGAACCAAAGTGCGATAAAAGTAAATGCAGTAAAAGTAAAAAAGAAAAGAACATACTAAGATTTTATACTGGTTCAGAGTTACCCTACATCCAGTCCCGCACAATTCTTTATACGGATTTCTTTTCAACTAGTAAATGCAAATACAATCTCGATTGAGACACACCCTCCAAAATTCCGACCTCCAGGTAGAGTCACTTGATTCCAGACTACAAGCACACCCACTAGATTTACGAACTACTAAGCATATCCAATTGATTTTACATGCTACAATCACACTTACAAGTATAGCAATATTATTTGATAGAGTCTTACAGACTCAGATCTTCAATCTTGGTTATAGTTGATCCTATAACTTTTGAATAGCACTTTGATCTTGGTTTGAGTGGGAGAGATAAATAAAATCAGAGAGTAGATAAAGGAAAATCAAACTAGCGATGATTGAATTTGGTTCTGGTTGAATTACGACAAAGTTTGAGTATATTTTGATTTAGAAAATGAGAGAGTGGAAGGAGGAGAGATGAACAAGAAAATAATGATTAAAAATTCGTTTGAAAGTCTGGTATTTATAGAGGAACAACAATCATATCCATTCGTGAAGAGATACGACGAAAAGACATTTCTTTTGAAATTTAAATTTTTAAAAAAACAATTGACCACTATGTCGACATGCATACATAGAATATGTCGACATACTGCTTTTAAAATTTAAAAATACTTTTAAAACATTATTTTGAAAACTCGTTGTTTTGTAAAATAGTTTAGTACTTTGGAAAATCCTCCAAGCATAGTTTATACATATTTTAATCATAATAAAATTTAATATAATAATTTTGAATTTTTTTTGATATAATGTAAATAATTAATACACACACACGTATATAATCAATATAATTATAACTTATTAAAGTATAGACAAAAATCAATATGTGTGTGTGTGTCTATATATATATATATACATACATATATAAACTTAAAAACACTAAAATAATATCTTTATAAGTATAAGAGATTGAAAATCATTTTGAGGAATATTTTGAAAAGATTATTTAAAACCATGATATTTGAAAAACAATTTAAAAAAAAAATTAAAGAAGGAGAGAGATCAGAAAAGTGTTATCAAGGTTTTACATAAACAACTCTACAACTTATCTAAAATATCTTAAATCTTGAACTCTTCAATACTTGTGAGTCTTCATTCTTCAACTCTTGAAACTCTATATCAACATCTTGAATCTACTGTTGATATTGTATAGTCTTCTTAATCAACACCTGTCTAATATCATGCACTATATACAGGCCCGGCCCTTTCCCAAAGCGGGAGAAGCATCCGCTTAGGTCCCCAAAACAACTGCAGCACGCAATAGAAAAATAAACCTAAATCGCAACGAACCAGAGAGGCGGCGACGACGATCCATCTACGTGGCTCCATCTCTTCTCCAGGCCGGCTCATATCGGCAGCTAGGGCACAGGTAGGCGTGTGGTAGCAGGCTCCTCCATCTTGATCTCGACAGTCGGCAACTAGGTCACAACCACATAGGCAGGCAGCAGGCTCGTCCTCCATCTCAGTTGAAGCTTGAGCTGAAGGTGGTAGTACTATATTTCAGTAATTTGTAAACCTAATTTACATTATTTATTGTAATTTACATTATTTACTAAAACTAATTCAGTAATTTGTGAAACTAATTCAGTAATTTGTAATTTACATTATTTACTAAAACTAATTCAATAATTTGTAAAACTAATTAAGTAATTTTGTACTTGTAATTTACATTATTTACTAAAACTAATTTAGTAATTTGTAAAACTAATTTGGTAATTTGTTATTGTAATTTACATTATTGTATTGTAATTTACATTATTTACCAAAACTAATTTAGTAATTTGTAAAATGATTCAATGAAGAACAACAGCTATGTTGTGCAATACAATGCAAATTCAATTTTAATCCTTTATATTCTAATTTTGGGCTAGTTAGTTATATACGATTAATGAACTTGAATATGATAATATTATTAGTAATTTTGCAAGCCAAAAGGCTAGAAAAATGTTCATAAGTAATAATTTTAATTTTGTTGTATAACTTGAATTATTGTAACGGATAAAGTTACATTTTTCCCTTTTTCATTGTTTATAAACAATATAAATTACTTTTTGCTTTTTTTTTGTATAAGGGCCTTGTTTTCACTTTTTGCTTTAGGTACTAAAACTTCTAGGACCGGCTCTGACTATATACTATATATAACTTTATAAAACATTAACATCTATATTTTATATAATGTCATATAGTTGTTATCATCGAAACCAATACTTAAAGGTGTACTAATAGGTAGCCCAATTTGTTCCATTCACCAAGTTGGATAGCAATATAACATTCTGATTCATTGTTCGTGAAGAAAAGATATGGTAGATTTAAAAGTACAAGTAAATTCACTTTTGCACTTCACTTTTAACCAACTGTTGTGATCTAAATACTAAAAGCATACCAGGATTGTTATATATAACTAAATTCACTCAACAATCTCTGACGATTGAAGAAAAGTGGTCAGTTATCATTTTATTCCACGCGTGCATATAATTTTTCTTCTCTTATTAGTAGTACCGGTTTTTGATTTAATAAATTCGTCCCTGAATAGTTTTGAAACAAAATAAGCTGATGTGGACCCATTTTTGAGAAGGAAAAATGAACAGCTAACAAATTTAAAGCATAAATGAAGTAGTAAACATATGCATTCTGTTCAGGAATATGCTAAAAAATTAATTTAAAACTATAAACCTTTTTTAAAAAAGCTAAAAAACTTAGAAGGAACTTTAAGAATTCAAATAGTAAACAGAACCAGTAGACATTAACTGTTTTTGTAAACATTGCTACAGAAAGTTTTTATAAACATACTTATTACCTTAAATGACCATACCGAGATGTACCACATAATCATCAACCCATCAACATCATCATCTTTGCTTATTCATCCTACCTCTTGCTGTTGAAAAGCATTTTATAATATGATGAAAATAGTAAAAATAAAAGGTCACCGAAAAATGAATTCAATTTTGGTTTCAAATAAACGTTGGTCCAAATAGTTATTTATATCTTCACAAATTACAGTTATAGAGTAATATATGTTTTTAAAGTTTAAATCGAAAATTAAATCTAAATATTTTTAAACCATGGCACAGATGAATGAATAGGCCAAACTTCAGCTAGAATCCATACTATTTTGAATATACATCATTAGTAACAAAGAGGTAAGCACACATGATTTGATAAATCACACGTGCAGGGATATATACTTATAAATGTATACACATATAAATATATATGTGCATACACACAGAACCAACCAAACCTACCGCCGAGGCATACATACACAAAAAATATTTAGATGTCTTGACAAAAACACCAACCAAGACACAACGCTACAACTCATAAAATTGTGCTTGATATGTGCACGTACATACGAAGTATACGAATTATGGTTCAAAAATTCAATAGTGAATATAAATTATTAACACAATACGTTACCAAATAAATGTGTCTTACAAACACAAATATTGGAACATTTGAGGCAACAATAAGCATGAACCAAAATTAAGTAATAAAATGCGGACTGTACACGAAAAAAAATTGAATTACATAAAGTAAAGGATTTAAAACAACAAATAAGTAGATTGCCACGGTTGACTTTATCCACTAATGAACGATAACCAGATATGAAAATCAATCAGCATGGCAAGCAAGCAAAATCAATCTGATACAGGATTGAAAAATGAAAAAAAATTACCTTGCTAGCCCCCATCGACATACTGCTGGAGGCTATGCACAACCAATACAGCTAAGACCGGAACCCATACAACCTCCCTACTGTAAGACAGTTGATAACCCAACCAGTTACAATCATCATTTACAACATTAACTCAAAGTGGATATTTTATACCCTCAATCCAACACACACATTCAAAGAACGTATTTTGGTTACACGTGCAAGGCTACAGTAAATTCAGAAATACAAAATCCCAGGCAAGCATGCAACAATAACTTACATTATAATTTCATAATTTGATTGTGGTATGCATGGAAATGTCAATCTATACTGGAAATAACTGTTATATTAAACAGAGAAAAAAAATAGGATTAGCCAAAAAAATTCATATATAAACAGGAAATATACTTAGAAAAAATTGTTCAAACGCTAATTAAAGTTTAATTTTAAAAAAATTTAAACCACCATGCAAAAGCATGCACTGTCCAAACTTCATTTGCAGCTTAATATAATTTTGATGTATACACCATTAGTAACTTACAGGAAAATACACAAGATTTAAAAAATCACATACACGAAAGTATACATATATATGTACATATAAAAAATACACAAACACAAATACATATACATACATACATACACACACAAATATTAACTTATTTAGTTATTTTAAAATTAAATAACTAAATAATTGTGATTATATATACTTCCACATCATGGATTACAATGTCTACAACTAGACAATATGTTTCACAATGTCATGTAATTTTCTTGACACATCATCTTTAAAATTCATTCAATATTTGCATTAAAGATAGTAAACTTGACAAAAATGTTAATTGATGATGTGTCTTTGATTTTACATTCAAATTAACAAATGGTTGGGGATGCTCTTAGTTTCTATAGCTTGTAGGTTCCTAATTATTGTATTTCAAAATACTTTTGTCAACGTTTATAGCAGAAAGGCTATTTATTATTGATATGAAAAAACACATTTTCCTATAGTGGTTCTGTAACGGTCCATGTTTTTAGCTATTTTAAATTATTGAATTTAATATAATTATTGAATAAAAATGGTTGGAAATAAAAATTTATATTTTATTTATGTAATTTATTCAATATGAACTCGAATAAAATTTTGAAATAACCAATATCAAAGATTTAGGCAATAACAAGTATTGAAATGAAATTCTATGTATTGAATATGTTTATAATCAATAGCTGGAATTGAATAATAAATATGAATTACTGTAAAATTGAAGTGGTTGTTTTATTATTTGAATTCGTTTTAAAAGTAAATTTTATAAGTTAAATAACTTATATTTCAAATATAGCAATTTATTGGATAATTAAATTGTTAAATTTAATATTGGAAATTATTTAATATATTTGAATCTTGAATTTAATATGAATGAAAATGATTTCAAAAGTTGATTTAAATTTTATGTAAACAAGAATGAAGATTGTTAGCTTTTAAAATTGAATTTAAAGTGATTAAATCGAATTTGGGAAATTACTTGTTTTAATTAACGTGTAAAAATAGTCGTTTATGGGCACTGTCTTGGATTTCGACAAAACCAGTTTCAACGGATCTGTAATAGTGAATTATTATTCAACCAGTTTCGACACATGGCTTGCAAGGTGATAGCATGTGTTTCTTGGATTGTTTCTTCACTGTGAACTTCATCCTCATCTTCTGTGGTTTGTTCCTCATTATCATCAAGTTCATCAAATGTCATCATCCCTTCTAACACATGAATTTGTGGGCTTTTACACTTGTGTCCTTTGTGCCATTTCTCTTTACAACCATAGCAAATATTTTGTCTCCTCATTTCAATTAATTGATTAGGAGTTAATCCTTTGCTTCTTGCCAGTCCTTCCAAGTAGTTAGGGTCCCATTCTTTGGATTTAGAATTGTTGTTCTAGGGCTTTGAATAAGAGACAATCTGGTTATGATTTCCTTTGGATACTGTTCGAATTACTTTGTTTCCCTTCTTGGTTTGATTCAGCACACCTTCAAACATTTTAGCTAAAGCGACTGCTTCCTTGAAGTCCACTGGTCTAGAGGTAAGAACATCATATTTTATCTCTTCTTTAAGTCCACCAACAAATCTGTCCAGCAGAAATCTAGGTGGTAATTTCTCAATAGTAGATTGCAGACCTTCAAATTTGGATAGATAGGCTGATATAGTGGTTTGCTGTTTGAGTTTGGCTATGGTTTCATAGGGTCTTTCCATTTCTTCTGGACTGAATCTCACCAATATCTCCTCTTTAAATACTGGCCATGATTCTGGATTGGGGATACTTTTGGTAAACCAATTATACCATGTTAATGCATCTTTTTTTAAGTAGAAAGAAGAAATTTCTACCCAGTAACATTCTTCTGTTTGGTGGAATCTGAAGTATTGCTCCACTTGGTTGATCCATTCATAGACCATGTCATCACCAGTATATATAGGACAGTCTAATTTCAGATTAGGAAAGGGTGAGTTCTTGTTCCAAGAATTATTTTCTTGATGGGTTGGTTGGTTGTGGTGATGGACAGGGAGTTGCTGCTGGGGTACTGGGTGTGTAACATGGTGGTCTGAATCAGGCGTGATGTTTCTTGGATTTGGTTGGTGGGTGTGAGAGGAGGAAGATGGTTGATGGGGGTTTGGTGCAAGAATTCCTTGAAGATTGTTTGGTGTTGTGGATGGGGAAGGTACTGTTGCATTCTGGATTTTGAGTTGTTGAATATCCAATGCTAAAGCAGATAATACATTGTGTATTCCTTCGAATTTAGTGCAGAGTTCCTTTGTAGCATGATCCAATCCTTGTGTGGTTGCCTCTAATTTTCTCAATGAATAGTTGGTTCTATTATTGATTTCTTCCTGTCTTTTGATCCAGTTACTTTCTTGAACTTGTGAAGTGGTTTCATGGCCATCATAGAGATTCGTGATGTGTGATCCTGGCTGGTTGTCAATGGTTAGCCCAGCCTCAGGCTCTGATACCAATTTGTGGTGGTCTTGTGCTTCAGGAGGAGTAACCATGATTATATGATCAGTGCGGCTTCAGAAGTATTGAAGGTATAAAGATAGGAGGAGATAAGCACACAGAATTTAAAGAGATAGATGGAGAATGCAGAAGATTAAAGATGATAAAGAAAGGATAAAGAAGCAAGATTGAAGACAATAGATAAGGCAGAAAAGATTAGATAGGGTAGTAAAGAAAAAATTGTAAAGAGAGAGAGTGAAAGAAGAATGAGTGAGAAAAACAGAGAATGTAAACAGCAGTTTAATGAAAAAGAGGAAATATAATTCTTGTTATTCTCTTTGTTCAATACATAACATATGTATTTATAGCTAGATTTCTAACAGCTATATGCCAATAAAATGCCAGCTCATACTTGATTACAACTCATATGAACATTAACACTGACTCAACATTAATAAACTATCAGTTCCAGAACTCTGTGCACAGAATTCTTGTGTGCATGTGCACAAGCCTACAGCTATCCAGTGTCTTCAAACTTCCACTGCAGTATAACAACCTTCCTTCTCTTCATTATTTAAGTTGTTGTCATGCTTTTCTTCTACCCTCTGCTGGTCTGAACACACAACTTTTGCCATGGCCATTTCATCTTCAATTTTCAGTCTGAACATATTAAGTAGAGCAAGGTTGTTACATATACTTGAAATCGATGTTGAGAAGAATAGAATCTAGGTTCGATTTCGACCTGCTGCTTGAAATCGTTGATCGAAGTAATGGTAATGTTGAAATTTAATATCGTTTTTCACTAATTTTCATACTGTAAACTCTTTTTTTAAGTTTTCTTCCCTTTTAAATTCCGAGACGGGATTTCGATGAAATTCCGGTCCGGTCCATGCCGGGACCGGGACGGAAACGTCAGTATTCCGGCATATACGTTAAATGGGATATTTACTCAAATTTGGTTAAAAAACACGATTTGCCTATTTATACATGGACTATTACCTTACAAACATTATTTGCATCAGTTAATGTATAATCTATTTTATTTATACTTTGTATACATAACTTTGTATAAACAGTCGGAAATATTGTTCAATTATGCACTCATCTATGCCCATAAATGATAAAATTTGATAATACCCTTTGCTCTGTGCTTATGCTTATTCAATTCCACACTTGTTAAGGTTTTGGAAACCATCTTCCAATAATCAATTGAATGCCTCAAGATCATCACTTTACCAAATTTCAAGATACATATCTGAATACAGAATACCCTAAATACCAACAACATATTACCAATCTCCCAATTTGTCAGGTCACTATTAACTGACTTTATTTTTTTTATACTAACAAAACAATTTGGTTTCATTTTGCAATAATGTAACAGACAGTATATATGGGTAATTTCATGTTTCGCTAGGATTGGTACTCTTTATATATATTTGCGCTTACTGTACTCACACCATGTTAGTTTAAACTGTAACCTAAGCAATAAACTGGAGCATACTGGTATAAATATGATATGTTCATCTTTGCCAATGACGTAAGTTTACTTTTAGTTATCGTCTTTGTCTATTTAGTCATAGATACTTATTAGTTATTACCACTTGTTAATAAATGGACTGACATTATTAAGCAGAAGTTCAGTAAATGTGAGCAACAGGTTAACATATAGACATGTTGATCGTGAAGCATCTGTACTTTTCTTATATGATATAAGTTAAACATCCTAATCCAGTAGGAAAATTTGTTGCTAAAAATAGTGACATGCTCATAAATTCAAAAAAAGCACACACGAGTAGATAAACTTATAAAGTTGGCATCAATTAATTAATTGATGCACACTCGAGAAATTTGGTTAACTAAAAACAAAGTGTAGACTGTAGGGTCTATATCAATTAATTATTTTAAGATATTCATGACATGATGGTTGTACTTCTCAAGTAAAACACCAATATATCCAGGCAGAAATTACACGAGGATCCACCCGTTCAGAATCCGCCTTAAAAAATAAGCATCCATATGATCTAACATGTTGGACAATGGACATCCCATTTGACATCCACCAGGTATTCACTGCAATAGTCACACCATCACTATCAACTTGATGATACAATCCTTCCAGAATAAAGAGAGCATCTCCGGGATGAAGAATCCCCGTTTGAGAATATTGGACTGAGTGACTAACTCTAGGATGAATCAAGTAAGACAGGATTTTCTAAGTCTACAGGCTACAGCCCTGTGGTTGGAAGATTCTCCATGTTGAGCGTTGGGTACAATAATAGAGATGCAAAAGGCGGCCATATGACCATGCAAAGTTGGATATTGTATGGATCATAGTGAGTAGACTGCGATCCCACCCTATTCATCCAAATACTGATAGATGCGAGCTTTTCTATTTCCAAGAATACAGGATTTTGTTTTTCATGTAGAATTCCTAACTGAGATTTCCCTTTATTTTCAGCACTAAATATAGGTACCTGGGCAAGACATTACTAATTAGAGCCTTTCAATGAAGTTGAACATTGGGCTTCAAAATAGACTTGTGACCATGTATTTTTTGGTCCATTGGGAGAAATACCGACATTTTGAATATAAAGTTTGCAAGAAGAAACAAATATTTTAAATGGTAAAGGTACCCACCCACATTATGGTAAACAGTATATGTATGAACATAGTATAAAATTGGTTATGTTTGATATTAAATATCTGTTCTATTATCAAGTGTATTTTGTGATTGTTACTTGAATTTATTGAATTATTTTTGACATAGAATTCGGGAAACTATTTTAATTTTGTATTTGAAATGTTATTGAGTGATATGAACGAAAAAGAAATCTGATGTCTAACACAACATAAATAAATGCCAGAAAACATGAGAGATAGCAGAATGCTATGTGAAGAACTGAAAAGCATTGTAGACCGGTCAACAAAGCAATTCTTAGCATTTCATTTTTAATACCGTTTGTTAAACGCTATTAATACACAACTTAAGTGTTTAATAAACGTTATAGAGCTCAACTTATGATAGCGTTTCATTAACGCTATAATGGACAACTTTTGATAGCATTTCAAAAACGCTTTAATGGACAACTTTTGATAGCGTTTCATAAATGCTATTAGCTATCGAATTTTGATAGATGGTTTCTTCCAAACCTTTTATAGCATGTCGTTATATAGTGTTCTTTGAAATGCTTTGGAAAGATTTAATAGTGTTTTTGAAATGTTATTGAAAGTTCAAAATGTGCAGTGACGATAAAAAAATTTACGCAACAAGGTGCTTTTACCTATGAATTAAACAACAATATGTTAATAAAGGTGGTAGAAAATAAAAAAACTGATAAATAAATGCTGTATAAAATTAATCACAAAAGAAATTAATATTATAAAATTACTCATTTTTATGACGTTTCAGTTTATGATGTTGTAAGTCCAAGACATATTGCAACATGTCGTTATACCACATATTTTAAAATGCAATTATAGCTTATTACAACATTTTCCCTGCCCTGTTAAATGTGTTTTCTGGTGTAGTGCACTGGTTTATAAAATAATGAATAAGTATAAAATGCATTAATGATGATGATTTTATAGGATATAGATTTTGATTAGAGAACAACTACATACATTAAGCAATATTGCTAACAAGTTGTTCAACTAGAGAAAATAAACCAATATAAATTAGTATAGATGTGATTCAATCGTAAAATAATGAAATAATGATTATAAATGAAGTTAAAATAAGTCTAAATCAAAATCTGGGTGATCGAAGTCAAATGAAAGAAGAAAAAATGAATGTAGGAGAAAAAAAACAAAGAAAAATAAATTAAAACGGTACTACCCATCGACTTATGACCACCACCGGTCGATCTTTGGTGACCACAAAGGTCGACTAGTAGCCGTGTGTTGGGCTAGGATGAACCTGGACCCAACCGGGCCGAACTGAGCGGGGTGCATTTTTGGGAATCGAGTTTTGGCATTACGTTTTGGACTACCTCTAAGGTGATTCTTCTAGATGAGACTACGACTCGACGACACACTTTTATATTAATTGTTTGGATGTATTTTATATAGATGTCGATGTTCGATGATTATATCGATCACATATTTTCATTTGGTGGCTCCATATTATGACGACACACTTACTGTGGCGTCATACGCCACATATATAAATTACGTAGACGGATATAAAATGGAGATATCCATGCAAAGGCTTATATGACCTTCACTGGCCATCCGGTTAAACGAGCAGTGAGCATAGGATACACTTTGTTGTATCATTGATATATTGTGTAGTTGGATGTAACATGACCTTAATCGAGTAGTCAATTGCGTTAAGTTTTGATATTACTCCTTGAATGCAAGTTGCATAGGTTAAGGTATGTTTACATAAGTTAGTAGATAAAAATGATGTTTATAATAATATTTTTGAAATATATATGGAATAGATAGTTTCATTCACTCAGACATATATCTGACCTCCTCCATAGTGTTTTGTACATTTTAGGTTGATGGATTGTAAAGCAGGCTATTAGGTGATGTTGAAGGTGCGGATGACGGAGGTATTACCTATGTATATATTGTAAAATGTTATCATATGACATTATAGTGTGTTAGTGTGGATTTGATTGATGACTAGTATTGTATGAACCTATGGATATGGATATACATTTGAAAATTTGGTTTGTAGATATGGTTATTTAATATTATATATTGTTCCTTCCGCTGTGAGTTTTGAATTGTATGGGTATAAATATTATTATTTTTCCTTGTTATCGTCTCTTAATGAATTGCCATTTTCGGCTTTCGTAATTTGCATATTGATTCGAGCGTTAAACCAGAGGGTCGAAAAATGTGGGTTGTTGCATGGAGTTTTTTAAACTTTGTTTATATTTGTAAATCAGTTGATTGCTATCAAGTTTGCCACCAATTGTAATCATAAGCAATTATTTTCCTCCCAGATTTAATAACATTGTTGCTTGATAGAACCAGACTATTTGCTCTACTGTTTAAGAGATGCTTGATATTCTTCAGCTTTAATATTAGCTAAAATAGAGGATTACCCTAAGTATGAAAATTTAAACCAGAATGCACAACCTCTTTATAACCAGTAAGATCCACCTTGGTATTACTGAATTTAAATGGGGATTTCCCCCAAAATTATCTAAAGTATTAAGCTACAAATGAATAGGACAATGATTGTTTGTAGAGTGGTTAAGAGCTATAGCTTTGTATATGTTATCAAATTCGTAGTTTATGAGTACTCTATCGATTTTTCTATATACTGAAAAGTTTTGAACCCCTCCAAGTGATAAAGTTTCCTCCAACAGTAGCTTTTGAAAGTTGAGCTAGATTAATACAAGAAGCAAAAGAATCAGCATTATTATGGCCAATATAACCACCCCCTTGCCTACTTGAAGGAAATGTAATACCATTGAAATTCCTAGCTAAAATACAAGGAATGTTAATGTCCTTGGATTTATTAGAAGTATAACTATAGATGATACCTTTTGCTTATATCATTATAGCCATGGATGCAAGAGACAACGATGACTTATTCATTATTGCTTATATCAATCAATACATCATCAACCAATACAAGCATGTAATTACTTGTTCATGGGTATCTAACATAGCAGCATTCCAAATGGTAGAATTCCAAGAAATGAGAATGCTACCATGGGAGAGGCTACTATTATTACGATGATACGCCCAATTTTGTAGAAAAGTATTGGCAAACTTACAGATATTATCATCAGTCAACTTATGTCCAGTAAGGCAATAAAATACGTTGACACTTATTTGTTATCCCAGAAGTATCTAATTTTCTTAAAGTGGAATTTAATCCCCTTACTTTCTAGAAGAGTAAAGGCGGTACGATGCTGAATGGGGACTCCTAGTGTCTGCGTCACTTGGAGTATTGATACTCTTCTTGCATCTTTTGGCTATTTTTGCCTTTGGCTTCAGTTGGTTAATCAATAAGCTCCATTTAGAGTTAACAATGACTTCATATTCTGCTAGAACAGACTTGTTTCCTAAAGAATTTAATAACCTTTAGTTTTTTCTAGTAGAATAATGATTGGCTACATTAATTGTATCAGGCTTGATAATAAAAGGGTTAATAGAATCTGCATCTTGAGTTTTATGTTTCGGTTGACGACCCAATTTTGTGGACGATTTAAATTGACAATAAACCACACATGTCTAACTCAAAGCATTCAAAAAGGAGGATTGTCAGTGGGGTTTAAAATAAAATAAGAGAAAAGAAGGAAAAAGAAACACAGAATCTCACAGCGGAATGATAAAATATATTAATCAAATAAACAGTTCATGAAGCTGTTTTACAGTATACATTTGATTACACAACAAATTCAAAGTACAATCAACAACATACCAAAACAATGCAGCGGAATAATAATAGTAAATATGCTCTAGCAACCTCCATCTTCATCTTCAAGGAATAGTGTCTTCAAATACCATAATACTCAGGCTGACCCAAGCCTAATGAAAAGACAAAACACTCGAGTCAGAACTAAAGGTTCTTATGTAAGTTAAATCAACAATAATTAAATATAAGTGTAATAGCAGAGATGTTTGAGGGATTTTACATCTCCTATCAAGTGTACAACGTGAGTGCAATAACTTAAGAGATGTTACGGGATTTTCCATCTCCTAAGGATCCGTCAAACTATCTATACATAGTAAGATACACTATATATGTGTAGAATATGCTAGTATATGATTTTTGTTTGATGATAATAAACATATATATATATATATTCATTTAAATGTATTTATTATTGTACTATTTTATTTTTCACATAATTAAATAAATATTTGTTGAATAAAATAAATAACACACAATTTAAATTGAAACAAATATTTTATTCAAACAAATATTTTATTACAATTTTGAATAGTACAAATTTGAGCTCTTACTATATATACACAATTTTCAATTACAACATAATTTTTCACTATACAATTATCATTTACATTAGCACCTCACTGCATATCACTCGTTCACTCATAATTGTTCTTCTACTGTATTCCAATTTGTATCCAGCATCTGAGTTATCTGCAAAATAAACACTAACGCAGTAAAATTGAAAAAGAAATATTTTGCAGGGTAAAATAAAATGCGTATTTTGAAAATGTTATTTTCCTCAGTTATTTGGGTTGTTCGTCATCATTTAATTTTGAATTCATCTTACACGAACAACCTGTGACATGCACAGTAGATCACTGTACATGCCACAAGGCCGTGCACACCGATATACACTGGATAAAACTGCAGGGACAGGTGAGCACAAGGTCAAACCCGAGCCAAAGCTAGGTTCAACTCAAGTGCAATACAAATAAAGTCACGATATGAGCACAAGGTCAAACCCGAGCCAAAGCTAGGTTCAACTCAAGTGCAATACAAATAAAGTCACGATATGAGCACATGGTCAAACCCGAGCCAAAGCTAGGTTCAACTCAGGTGCATGCAATACAAAACAATGGATCAAGACAAAACTGAAGTGGCCACGGTTCAAGTCCACAACAGCATAATGAAATCACTTGAATAACAGTCAATGGTTCAAATGACAAACAACAAAATGTAGTTAGGAGCAACACTGTATATATATGGAACTAGACCTGGCAACAAGTGAAACAAGTGCAACTACCACATGAGACAAGACTACAAGTGAAAAGCACAGATGAAACCAGACATATGGAACCAGAATCAAAGTGTACAAAATCAACATGTGCACCAGACAGGAACAAACATGAATGCAATGACCAGCAGCCTCAACAGTAAATGATTCACATGACAACATACATGAAATAAATCCAGGCATCAAGTACACATGACTCGAAGCAATACTTACATATAGACTTCAAGATGAACCAGATCAAAACAAAACAATGGAGCAACAACATGAATGCAATGAACTGGTCAGAGCAACCCAACTTTTCAACAAGCTCCAAGCAGACTACATAATGAACACAAGTGCAAGACCATGTCCGAAAACAATGCAAGTTAACACACACACATACATCAGTGTCAACCAGAATTTAAAGGCGTATACCGGACAGTGATATGTATGAAACAAGTGCAGACTGCACAGACAAAGTCAAATAAAAACAATACAAACTGTTTCAAAGGATGATGCCATAGAATCACCAGACAAGACACAAGTGTACACAAACTAGATTCAGGCATGAAAGAAAATCTCATTAATGCAGACCAGAGCATATACACTAGAGCATGAATGCATACACATATCAGTTCAGGTTTGGAGACCACCAAGTTAACATGGAGCCTCAACAAAATATACACATGTGAAAACATGTATCAAGACAACCAAACCAGAATACATGATACAAATGCAACAGAGGTGACAACAGAGTATCAAGTCGAGCAAAGCTTCACAAGTATACATATATACATGCGCAAACACACACGTATACATACATACATACATATATATATATATACATATATATATATATATGCAGTAACAATATGGGATGTAGTGAAGCAGTAAACATGTACTCAAAGCATCATCAACACAGCAGAGATGAAAGAACACAAATCAAGCCGTGGGTCAAAAAATTTCAAATAGATATATATACAATAAATTGAACAAGACAAAACTTCTAGATTATCAAAAAATTAATACCGAAGTCATAGGAGAAAAGAATCAAAGCTGTGGTGGCCAAGGTGATAACAAGAATCGAACAAGTCAGAGTCAAAACATCACAATTTCAAATGGCCAAAGTCAAAAATTCGATCGTTGCCAGCAAGAATGAAATCAGAGATGACAACAGAGAGAAGAAACGAAAGCCGTGATAATCAAGCAACGAAAATATACGAATTGAACTAGTCAGGATTAATCATCAGCATCCAAGCAAAATCAAATGGCCAAGAAAATAATAATTGAAGAATTCAACTCGAAAAATACAAATGTTAATTTAGGGTTTTCAACCCTATAAAACCCAATCATCATCGGCATTATCATTCATTCGAGTTCAAGCAAAAAAACAGAGAGCAATAAATCATTAAACTCGAATCAAAGTCGAGTATAACCAATTATCAATAAAATGAATTCACGTACCAAATTCAAGCATCATTCGAACTCGACAATTTGAAGCAGCCAAAGCTAAGCGAAGAACAAAGATCGAAGAAGCATCAAACTGAATTGAGGTTCGACAGTAAAGTCGATCAATAAGCGGCGGCTTCAAAGAGAAATAGAACCCTAGCTGATTGAAGAGAAACAAAAGCACGACAAACATTATTACTCAGAGAAAAAGAAAAGAGGGGAAACATTTTAGTGGGCCGGTTCTATATTATTACTTGTTATAATTTGGGATTAAAAATTATATAGGGTTTTGTATTTTAATTGTTATTATTTTGTAATTTTCTTTTAAACTTTTATTAAATTCTAGTCGTGTGACTAGGAGACGAACTACGGTGGTGTAGTTCGAGAATGTGTAACTCAGTGGCTGAGTTATGGCAAGGTTTTGAGTGTAGAGTTAGGTTAGTCAATAGCGAGTGTCGCGAGTTTACATGTGTAAGCGTCTGACTGCTTAATTTCTAATAGAAACCTTGGGGGCAGCACGTAGGCAGGGTTTTGTTGAAGCTGGCTAAATATGTGTTGTTCTATTTCTGCTTTTAATATTCGGCTATTATCTGTGCTGCAATTATTTTATATATTTCCGCATTAAATTTTTATAATTAATGGCATCACCCTATTCACCCCCTCTAGGGTGAAATCGATCCTACAATATGTAGTGTCTATCAGTAAAGTATTAAAATAGCGTTAAGGCTTTACATTGATCCTCCTTAACACATTTTTAAGCATTGTCCTACATTTTGCCTTAGTAGCATCACCAGTAACGTCGGTAGCCAGGGAGGCGTCGTGATAAGACAACACTAAAACAAAGTCATAGTAGTTGCGTATAAGGATAAAAGTACGACAAGGCACGTGAGGCAATGCCAAAGGTAGGATACTACCAGTTCGGGTCGCAGGGCCGGTGGTAACGTATCATAGCCACGACTGCCCATCGCGTCCAACACCCCCAAAATCAAATTAAGGTGCACCGATCAAGTCAAAATCAATATAGCAATACGAAGAGGTGTGTCTGCTAGGGGTAGCGAGCCCACTTGGCCCTGATAAGCCTTCATGTTTTAGTCATTTCAAATTGGCACAAGTGTCGGGGTCATCCATCATCGTTCTCTTTCTTTAAATCCAGCAATCGTTCACCAAATCCAACCACTCATTCTAGATCATCCACCACGTACAGAGTTGTTAAAGTGGTTCCAATATTGACAGAGAGTATGCCAATAAAAGGCCCCGGTCTCTTTAACAACCAAACGTTATTTTTCACACTGGTTGGTTATTTTACATTTCGAAACCAATTCATATTTGATATCAAAATATCATTTTCACTTCAAAATATCCTTCATTTCAAAATCATCATATTTACTGCATATGTCATTTTCACTTGAAAATATCATTTCAAATTCCAACTTAAGTTACAACCTCATTTAACCACATTCGCATTTAAATCAACGATTTAAATATAAACATTCCAACTTTGCACAGTTTGAATTTTTAGAAAATGGTATGAATAGTTTCAAATAGTTAAAATAGTCTAAAATAGTTTAAAATAGTTTAAATTTTTAAAACAGTTTGATATAAAATGGTTTATATAGTAAAATATTTTGGAAAATCAAAATAATTTGAATATTAAAAAAATTAGATTTTAAACAGTTTATATTAAAATAGTTTATTTTGAAAACAATATCAAATCAAACTGTTTCTTTCCATTTCAACAAATCTAGACCCATGTCAAAATTTCAAATCAACAAAACTCAAGTTCCAATCTTTTAATTCAATTGACTCAATTTCGATTTAGTTTCAAATCAACTTGATTTCGATTTCAATTCGAATTAACTTCAATTTTTGAAATGTTTATTTTTAACTTCAAATTCGATTTAACAATTCAATTCAATGATTTAAATTTCAATTCAATTCTTATTTTAAACCATTTCAATTCATATCGATTTCAAGTCCAATTTCAACTTACCGATTTAAATCACTTAAATTAAATTAAACTTCATCGTTCAATTTACGGTTCAAACTTTAAAATAATTCAATTTTCAAAATTAAAGTCATATGTCGATTATAACTTCACCTTTCAAATTCACTTCTTTTAAGACAATTTCTTTTACCCAATTTCGATTTCAACATTTCTAAGCTTAAATCAGAAATAATTCAATTCATGTAAATCAATAATTTATTTCCTTTAAAATAATACCATTAACCAAAAAAAATATCTAAATTCAATATTTTAAAACCATTTAATTTAACCAATCCGGTGTCCGTATATAATTTTCTACTCTATGACCAAGTGATCAGTTATTTCAATTTTAATTACATGGATGGATATATATCATTTCAATCCAAATCAAAGTGTCATAGGTATATATCATTTCAACCCATTTCTTAATTTATTTGGAATAGTACAAATAACAGTTTATATGCTGTCACTTAATATACAAAGTGACAACAGGGATATATAAAAATAAATAAACATCCAATCATCCAAAATGTCAACAAATAGACATCCATCACAATCAACATCCAAATCAGCCAACAAATCACAACAATTAACTAGTTATCAATGTCGGGATTTAACTAGCAATTCAATTTAAAATTCAAATTTAGCTGTCAATTTAAATTCTTATCAGTTCAACTAAATGTCAATTTAAATGTCAGTTAAATTATCAAACAACGGACAATAAAAATAAATAACTTCACGATTATAATGTAACTAACCTTAGAACCATTTTAGTATTTATGAGCGGGTTTAATCACTCACCTTTGATTTAAAGCCCAATACAATCCAATAAAAGCCCAAAATTTCAATAGTCTCCAAATTCAACCAAACCTATTTCATGCTGTCTGGAATTTTGATACGAACCAAACGGAAGAAACCGCCCGCGAATCCGAGTTCGTTTGCAAAAGTTATTAAGGTTAGAACATTTGAAATTCAAAATTTAAATTAAAAGAATTCAGGGGCAAAATTGTAAATATGTTCACCTTCCCCAAACCCTACCGCTATCTCCAGCAACCCACATGCACCTAGCTGCCACCCCCATCTCATGATCGCCGCCGCCACACACGTCGAACCTCAGATCTGAGATCGCCGCGATCTTCCCCATGCCAAGCCGCGCCTATGCATGGTCGCGCGACCACTCCGGCCTCCCCTACGTGCTCTGCGGCCGCCGACCTTCTTCGTCATTTTCGGATGAACTCGAGCCACTAGACGATGATCAGCCACCATGGATTGATAGCCCCTCGTCTCCTCTACACTGCAGCGCTTCGTGATCCTCGGTTGGTCATCGTTTCATCGTTGAATTGCAAACCCTACAACAGACAGCCGAGACTTCTTCGCTGATTTCTAGACAAACAGAGCCTCCAATCAGAAAACGAATTGTAGATGCTGATTCCGTTCGTCGAGAGCTTTGTAATGATATATTATACGATAGTTTTTTAGCAGACTGAATTTTTGGAGTTTGATTTGAAATCAATAATTAGAGTTTGGGATATCCGCCATTTGAGAAGGAACAAATTAGAACTAATTTGTATGTACAAAAAATAGAATAGAAAGCTGCTAGCGTTTATAACAATATACATATAGGTAGAGATGGATAAGAATGGATGGAACAGATCGATTGGATCGAATCGATAACAAAGACCCGGAAAGCCCGTTTCATTTCCGAAGCGAAAATAGGTCATCCTATATGTCGAAATATAGGTTTTCAATATTTTTAAACTCAATGGAACTAATTTCAAACTCTAATTCTAATGTATATAGAAGTTAGCTTTTAAAATCAAATTATTTTAATTAAATTCCTATAATTGATTAAACAGAATTTATAATCATTTAAAATTAAATTTTTCCATGTTAAATCCAATATTTAAATATTAAATTAATTTCAATGTTAAATTAAAACTGTAATAAAACTCATTTATTATATATTTAAAATTCAGACAAACTCTTTTATCTTGATTTACATTCTTATTATTAAATCAACAAATACCTTATGAATTCATTAAACATAAGTTTTCATTTTGTTACACTCATATCCTACAGTTAACGTCTTTTCTTATATTAACTGCAGTATTTCCATTACATTAAATTTCATTGATTCCCAAATTAATTTCAACAAATTTAATCGTAAGATGATAATTTAAAACAATTGTTATACATTAATAATTCATATTTATTAACTTATTGCTTACAAACAAGGATTATAAATTTACGTACAAAATAATTGATTTGACATTTTATATAAAACCCAATCCCAATTAAATAACATATAATTTCACCATTAATACATCATTTATTTTATTCCTTATTTACTTTTATTATTACAATTGATTGAAATTACATTAAAATAGTTGTCAATCACATTCAATCAATATTATTAAATTATATTATAATAATTTTTTCTCATTAATAAATCATAAATTTTAATTTCTCACATTATTAAATTCCAGAGTCTTATTAAATTGAATACTTTTAATTATCAAAAATACAGGTCGTTATAGTGGGTCAGTTGTCTTCATAGGCACTATTGGAGGGATGGTTAACTTATTAGACTAAAGTTGGATCATGAATCTCTTGCATTCTGAATAGGATCACTTATATTAAAGAATGATGGCTCTAACCTCTTAATATTAATTTCTAGATTGGTTGAAAAAGATGATATCGTTTTCTTTGCAGCATGTTTCTGTTAGAACATTAGGTCTCTGTTTTAATGACGACAACTGTATACTGCACTTATATACTATATCATGATATCAGGCTTTCATTTAAGAAGACAAAACGCGAGGCAAAAAGCAAGAAGAATAATCTACAAGTCAAAGAAGTCAAAACTATGGAGCTTCAAAATCAATAGTATGTATATGGTCTTAGATTGAATTGTAAAATCTCCTTGATAGTTCATATACACCCATAAAAACACACTCAAACACAGATGTCAAGATATCATAGAGATTTGAATTCGACAAATGTCAAAATTGTTTATACAAACTGAACTTACACAGTTCAGTCGACTGAAATTGGTTTTAGTCGACTGAGCCCAGTCGACTGAGCCTAAGTTCAGTCAACTGAAACTGTGTTAGCCAAATTTTTTTAATTCAAATTTTTTGCTGTGAAAATTTAAATGTTCATACTCAGTAGACTGACGTATTCACTCAGTAGACCGAGATTCTGTAATGGTCATAGTTTTTGAAAAGTCTCTTCAAGATTTGCAACATTTTTAAATAGGATTTTCAATTCTGAAAGGATTTCTTGAAGGTTGACAGCTCTTAATTGCCTTTCTTCGATATTTATAAATAGCACAATAAATCATACATAGTTTTTAACTTTCTACTCTGATTTCTATTGATTCTATTCTCTTATGCTATTTTAATCATTTGTACTTTCAACTCTATTATTTCATTTGCTTTGTTCTAATAATCACTGTGCACTCACTTCGAATCATCAAGGAGATTATAGGAACCATTGTACTATCAAGTCAAAATTAGTGTTAGACGAACACAAGATTATCAAGCAAGAATTGAATTTGTTAAAGGAAAGAATAAATCTGAGAGGTGCTCAAATTGGTTGAGTTGTAAAACTATTCCTCCGGGTCAAGCGAGGGATTTACCAAGGAAATACCTAAGAGGTGCTTAGGGACTGGACGTTGGAGAGGTGCTCCAAACCAGTATAAATCTCAGCGTGTACATTTACTTACTGCTTTATTATTTCATAGTATAAATTAGTATATATACTTTTTTTTATTAGCCATACACGATCTACTAGTTCTTACAATTGGTATCAGAGCAAGGTCTATTCAAAATCATAACACAATTTTGAATACTATGGCCAATATGAGTTATAACACATTTCAAAAAGGACAATCAACTGCACGTCCACCATTTTTACAAGTTCTAATTATATGTATTGGGCTACACATATGAAAGTATTTATGGAATCAAGTGGACTTGACATTTTGCTATCTACTCTATCTCAGTATGTAGCTCCTACTATTGAAATTAGTACATGGACAGATACTCATAAAACTACTGCTTCAAATAATGCAAAAGCTATGAATGTTTTATATTGTGCATTCGATAAGAACGAATTTTCTAGAATTATGATGTGCAAAACGGCTTATGATATATGACACATGCTTCAAGTCACACATGAAGGAACCACCAAAGTAAAGCAAACTAAGATAAGTTTGTTGAAAAATCAATTTCAATCATTTAAAATGAAATCTTATGAAAGCATTGTAGAAATACACTCCAGATTCCAAACTATATAACATGATCTCATGGCATTAGGAATTTTATTTACTGATTTTGATTTAGTTACACGTATTCTAAATACATTAACTAATGAGTGGGAAAGAAAAGTATTAGCTATAGAAGAAGCTAATGACCTCTCTACACTCAAACTAGAAGAGTTAATTGGAAATTTGATGTCATATGAAGCAAATTTGCAAGCTGGAAAAAATCTAGCCCAAGAAAAACAAAGTATTGCTTTTTAGGTAAATAATGATGACGACTCAGACTTGGATGAAGAAGATGTAGTTTTCCTTGATAAAAACTACAACAAGTTCAGAAATTCAATAAAATGGTGCAAAGGCAAAAACCAAGCAACTCCAACGATCCTTCGTCATTTAAATGCTATGGGTGCAATCGATTTGGTCATATGAAAAAGGATTGTCCAGGATTAAACAAAGATAAAAAAGCTTCAACAAGAACAACAAATATGAGAAATTTTTGAAAAAGAAGCGTGCATTTTAGGTAACATGGGATGATTCCTCAAGTGATAGTGAAAGTAACAGTGATAGTGATGAAGAACAAGCCAATGTTTGCTTCATGTCAACTGAAGATGAGGTACTTTCAGAATTATCTTTTGACGATATCATAGAAATAACATCAGAACAAGATAATAAAATATAGAAATCTTAGAAAGACTCATAAAGAATGTTCAGGAAAAATGACTAGACTAGAACTAGAAAAATGAAATGCTAAAAGATGAGAAAATTATAATAGAAGAAGAAATTCAAAAACTATTTGTAAATCTTTTAACCAAAACCAAAATGTGGATGCTTTAGAAAAGGAAATTGCAACACTATCAAATGATAACATAAAATTAAGAAAAACTGTCAATAATTTGGAAAATTAGGTAAAAGTATTAAACGAAGATAAACAATCATTAGAAAAAAAAATGATCTATCTATAAACATTTCTAAATTTAACCAAGGATAAGAGAATCTATCTCATTTAATTAGCATTTCAAAACCTTCTAGCAATAAAAATGGATTAGGATTTATAAAATCAAAGAAACCAAAAGTTCAACACAAATATGCTACACTTTATTCTAAATTTCGTAAACCAGTGAATAGCAAATCAAATTATAATAAAAAGACTATTCAGTTATGGATTCCAAAAACAAATAATAACTTGATTAGACAAAAAAATACAGATAGATTTATGAATGATGTTCATTATAATAAAGTTTTTAGATTCAAAGGTTATACCAAACCCTCCTGGGTATGATTATCTTCAGTTTAACCCCCAAGACCCTAATAAAGGAAGTGGGTACCATTAAATTACTTTTATCTTTGTAGGTACCCTGACACAACCAGGAGAAATGGATTCTCGACCATGGATGCTCTAAACATATGACTAGAAATGCTGATATGCTAATAAACATCTCTTACAAAGATGGTGAAACCGTCACTTTTAGAGATAATTCCAAAGGTTATGTTATTGGACAAGGAGATGTGCCTTCTGTTGGTATATCTAACTCTCCTCTTATCTCAAATGTTTATATAGTTAAAAACTTAAAACATAATCTTCTTAGTATTAGTTAATTATGTGATAAAGGATTTTCTATAACTTTTGAAATAGGAAAATGCATTATCTTTGATAAAAATAAAAATTTAATCTTTGAGGGAATAAGAAAACGTAACATTTATATTTTAAATATGAAAATAAGACATGATAAAGATGTTTGATTAATAGTAGATATTTATGATCCATGGATTTGGCATAAATATTTATGTCATGTTAATTTTAAATACATTCATAAATTAGCTAAAAATAATGTAGTTTGTGGTTTACCTAAAATAAATTTTAAAGTCAATAATATATGCGATGCATATCAAAATGGGAAACTTAAAAAATACTCTTTTATTTCTAAACAAGAGATTTCAACAAAACAACCTTTAGAACTTTCAGATTTAGATCTCTTTGGATCAATGAAAATTATATCAATTAATCATAATAAATACGTTTTTGTTATAGTTGATGATTTTTCATGATATACAGGATCTTCTTTTTAAAGCATAAAAGCGACACTTTTGAAACATACAAATTTTTTTCAAAACGTATTCAAAATATTAAAGATTTAAAAATCAAAACAATTATAAGTGATCATGGTGGAGAATTTGAAATTGAATTATTTCAAAAATTCTATAATAAAATAGGATAAGTCATAATTTTTCATTTCCTAGAACACTACAACAAATGATGTTGTAGAAAGAAAAATAGAACTCTCTAAGAATGTGCAAGAACTCTTCTTTGTAGTAGTAACTTACCTTAAAAATTTTGGGCAGAAGCTGTAGCTACCGCATGCTATGTTCCAAATTGTGTCTCTCTAAGGCCTTTAACCAAAAATACTCCTTACGAACTCCTTTTTCAAAGAAAACCAAAAGTGTCTTATTTTAAAATATTCGAATCCAAATGTTTTATTTTAAACACTAGTGATCCTTTAGGAAAGTTTGATCTGAAAGCCGATGAAGGAATTTCGTAGGATACTCAGGTCAAAGTAAAGCATATAGAATTTTTAATAAAAAATCTAACAAAATTGAAGAAACATTACATGTATCGTTTGATGAAAATTTTAACACTATTAAAGAAGATGATGAAAACTTAAATCAATTAAATATTTAAAACGAACAAATAGAATCAATCAATCCTGATAATGCTGAATTAAAATCACCCCCTAGAATATTAAAAGATCACCCAATAGATAGTATTATAGGAGACATTAATACCAAAGTTTAAACACGCAATCAATTAAATCAAATGAGACATATAGCTCTTATTTCAAACTTTGAACCAAAAAATGTTAAAGAAGCATCTACAGATGATTATTGGATTATAGCAATGCAGAAAGAACTAAAATAATTTAAATGTAATAATGTATGGGAACTTGTTCCAAGACCCAATGATCAATCTGTTATCGGAACTAAATGGATTTTCAAAAATAAAAAGGATGAAAATGGTGATATAGTTCGAACTAAAGCAAGACTTGTAGCTCGGGGGTATTCTTAGAAGGAAAGAATTGATTACGAAGAGACCTTCGCTCCTATAGCTCGTCTTGAAGCTATAAGAATTCTCTTAGCGTTTTCTTGCCATCATAACTTCATATTATATCAAATGGATGTTAAAAGCTCATTTTTAAACGGATACATTAAAGAAAATGTCTACAACTACCATTGTTTGTACATGAACAATTTCCAAATCATGTATTTAAATTACGGAAAGTTCTTTATGGTCTTAAACAAGCTTCTCGTGCTTGGTATGATAGGTTAAAACCACATCTTTTAGAATTTGGTTTTCAAATTGGCAAAGTTGATTCTACTCTATTTATAAAAAAAATGAAAACAATATTTTAGTGGTACAAATATATGTAGATGATATTATTTTTGGATCAACTAATAAAAACTTATGTGATGAATTTTCTAAAATTATGAAAAATGAATTTGAAATGTCACATATGGGAGAATTAAATTACTTTTTAGGATTACAAATTAAACAATTAAAAAACAAAATTTTTATCTATCAAGAAAAATATTGTAAAGGTTTAATTAAATGTTTTGGAATGGATAATGCTAGTAGTCAAGCTACTCCTATGAGTACTAGTACTCACTTAGACAAAGACGAAAATGGTAAAGATGTCGAATAAAAATTATATAGAAGTATGATAGGATCATTATTATATTTAACTACCAGTAGACCCGACATTTTAATGAGTGTTTACTTGTGTGCCCATTTTCAAGCTAATCCAAAGAAAGGCACTTACGAGCAGTGAATTTTACGATATTTATCAAATACCAAAGATTAAGGACTTTTTTATCCAAAAGACTATCCAATCGAACTCGTATCATATAGTGATGTCGATTTCAGTGGTTGTAGATCGGATCGAAAAAGTACAAGTGGAACTTGTCACTTTATCGGTCAATCGTTGGTATCATGGTTTAGTAAGAAACAAAATTGTGTTTCATTGTCTACATGTGAAGCAAAATATATATCTGCAGCACTAGCTTGCGCTCAGGTTTTATATATGCAACAAACATTACAGGATTTTGGAACATATCTAAACAAATTTTCAATCTTTTGCGATAACACTAGTGCAATTAATTTATCAAAAAACCCCATTAATCACTCAAGAACTAAACACATTGACATCAGACATCATTTCTTGCGAGATAATGTGGAAAAAGTGAAAATAACATTAGAATTTGTTACTTCAGACAAACAAATAGCAGATATATTTACTAAACCTCTTTGTGAAACTACATTTTTGAACCTCCATCGTAATCCCGGAATATGCTCACTTAAAGATTTGGATATGTAAAGTATTTTTCTCTTAATATCACTTTGAACCAACATCAGAAATTAGAGAATGAAAACCATTGGACATCAATTAAGTTTTAAAAGTAACTAAATTTTATAAGGAACACAATTGTTTACTAAATTTAACTGAAGGAAGAACTTGATCCAGAACTTAGAATTCTTATAAATAGTAAAAGCCCTATACATATAAAGAGTCTCTGTAAAAGGAAACATAGAAAAATAAGTTAAAAACTATACTATCAATTGAATAATGTCGGACAATTATGATTCCACTCATTCGTATCTCGAGTTTAGCTCTTCTTCTTCTTACAGTGAATATCCATCACCAAACGTTTCAACTCCTCATTCTACAAAATCACCATCTATTCATATTACTCCTTCTCCGACTAATCACATCGGATTCTTGCTAAGGTAAAGAAGATAAAAAGAGTTTAGGAGCTAGACACTCACACTAAAATAGATGAAATACATCACTACTAACAAGAGATAATGAATGTCCAAAAGGAGATGTGCTACAAACAAAGACGTCAAGGTGCACATCTGAATTTTTTGGAAAGATGCATACTTGCTATCTACGGTCATTCCTTGACCAAAAACAGTATCCGTCAACGTAATCCATGTATTACCGAGTCTCCGATTGTCATCGACAACACTCCACCAGAAAATTCCTAGGAAGCTAGATCATCCACGTCATATTGGAACAAAACTCCAGTTAAGCATAACACATGATCTCCACTTCGACCATTAATTGAAGATACCAAGGTGGAACCAAATTCTTAGGATCGTTTTTCGGATAACAAGTTTGATGATTTGAAAGATAATCAATAAGTTATGACAATATTTGTAACGACCCGTATATTTGAGCCATTTAAAACGACAATAAGTCCACACATGTCGATTTAAATAAGTCAAAACACGAATCATTATGGGGTTATATATACAAATATGTAAATGAGAATCAACACAAATCACAGACACAGAACAATCACGATATAATGCAGCGGAATAATACACTGTCATAATAGTAGTTCATGAAGCTACTAAATAAGATACAACAATGTCTCAGAGAAAGTGACTGAAATGAAACACATAAATGTCCAACTGACAAATACATCAATACTGAATGGAAATAAACTGAAATAGATAAATAGATAAGTCTTCGACATCTTCAAACCAACCTAGCTCAGCAGTTGGGAAGCTTCAGACTGACCCGAGCATAAACAAAGAAACACTCGAGTCAGAACTCAAAATATTATACAGGATAATCAGGTCCAAGTAATAAACATAACTTAAAGACGAATGGAATCACATCGTCTTTAAGGATCCGATAAACTATCTATATATACAATAAGATACGCTAAATAGATAATGCCTAAAGTAAAGTAAAGATATCAAAATAGTGTTAAGTCGACGCCCATCCCCGCTTAACACATTTTTATTCCCAAAAGCATATACAAGACCGTAGTTTCCCCAAAACCGGAAGTCACCAAAGGGCAATCCATATACTCAAGGTATAAACCATAACGTAGTGGTCGCGAATAGGATAACGGGATGACAAGGTACATGAGGCGATACTAACTAGGATACTAGTAGTTGCGTAATCCGAACTGATGTTGGGCATAGCAGCTACTATCCCAACACCGTGAAACAACACTCCCAAATCAAGGGGGCCCCAATTGCATCACAAAAGTAATAGATATGGTATCGAAGAAGTGTGTCCGCTAGAGGTAGCGAACCTCAATGGCCCGTCATGGCTCCTGTTTTAGTCATATCAGGGGTCAACCAAAATCGTTCTCTTCTTCAACTCAACGCATTCACGAAAACCATCCACTTCATTCTGGATCAACACTTCGCGTATAATAGTTATTAAAGTGGTTTCAGTATCGACAGAGAGTATGTCCATATTCGATCCCGGTCTCTTTAATAACCTCGTATTTATTACCCGATGGTCATTAAAGTTCAAACAAATCCTAGTTCAAAGTAAACTTCGAGTTACTTTCAAATTCATATTTCGCAATTCACTCATTTCAATTTCTAAACACAATTTCAAAATAAAATTTGGTACGACATTAAACAACTTCCGTTTACTTATTAAATTTATTTCGTCTTCCATGAATTTCACTTAATAATCAATTTAATTCAAATCGTTTAAGTTCAATTTCGTTAGTTCAAGTTTATATTACATTCCCTTTCGTTAAGTTTAAAGTCAAGTTCAATTAAACAATTTTATTAACCATTTCCATTTACTAAAATAGTTCTGACTCAACTTATTAAACAAATCGCATTTCAAATTCCAAAGAGATCCTTCTTACTTAATTTGACTCCAAACATAATTAAATTTAAATCAATTTCAAATCTCTTAAATTTAATAACCAAGTCTTTAAAATCATAATTAAATTAATTCATTAAATTTAAACCTTTAAATAAATTCACAACTCTACCTAGCTAAATTTCATAAGTCAAATTCCATTTAATAAATTAAATCCGTTACTTAATTCCATTCCATTCCAAATAAATTCATTAATTTCATTCGACAAAAATCCATTTGATTTATTACAAATAAATCCATTTATTAAATTCAAATAATTCCATTTATCCATTTCAACAAATCCATTTATTCATTTTGAAACATTGTTAAGTTTATTTTAATATTCAACAAAATTCAATTTCAAAACAATTTATTGACCAATCGGGTTTCTTATTTAATTTTCTATCCTAGGCCAAGTGGTTTAATTGGGTATATATCATTTCAACCCGATTCCATATAAATCGCTAAGGTCTATCATTTCAACCGATAACGATTTATCCCTATTCTAATGTCCGTTCGGGTATGTATCGTTTCAACCCATAGTGATTCTATACTAACAGGCAATTTGCATAAAATAACACATATCAAAATTTCAATTCAGATAATTACAACTAATCAGATTGATTTTACACTATCATTTCATGTAAAATCGCAATTACTTCTGTTTAACGTACATGTAATAATATGCCAAATTCAAATTACTTCCCTAATTAAACATCGTCATTTCATGTGATTAAACTGCCAATTTTAATCCTAACTAAAATAATTTACAACATGATGTCATACTAATTAAAATACATGTCCATATGTCGCATGTTAACTATAACAATTTTAATCAATAATATGGTCTCGATTTATAAGTCCAAGTGCTAACATAAATTTTCAACTTATTTTATAGCTAGCATTTCATGTGATAATTTAACATCACTTAAATCATCAATACAACGACATATCAAATGAACTTTCTACACTAACAACATAGGTGATGGTTTCTATAACTAATCAAATGTGCAACTAGCATTAACACCTATATCACTTGGTTATCGATATATAAAATTTTAGTCATGAAATAAACATTCACCTTTTTGTTGCGGCGAGGATTGATAAGGAGATGACACGAAGACGGAAGACACGAACGAAGATAAGCACGAACTGCAACTGAAATTCAAACGAGGAAATTATTCGACAATCGATTGACGTATATATATAACACCAGTATATATAAGACGTACCGAAACAAGCCGGGATGAGAACGAACGAGCCGAAGCGATATCCTAAGAATCCGGAACGGTAGCTGAAACAACACACAAAGTTTCTAATATATATATATATATATATATATATATACTGCTAATCTTAAACTAAAACAGAAGTTACTGTTTAAGTATAAATTGTTTACTGCTTGTAAGATATCTATAACCACTATATATTTAAATTATCATGTAAACTAAAGTTTATAAAACAAGTCAGAAACCGCTGGTACAAAAATTTATGAAACAAAGTTTATACAAACAGTTCTGTACCCAAAATTTTAAACAACTGCTGTATAAAGTTATATAACTTTACTAAACAAACTAAAGTTTATAAACTGACAACTCATATATGTATGATATATTTTTACACTAAACCCTACTAACCCACTACTGCAGGTAACTACTTACCCATTTGAATCAAACATACTTGCACCCAACATCTAAAGTTTACAAAATCAACAACTTATAAATTTAGTTGTTCATAATAAAAGACCTGTTTTTTTTCACAAAGCTTCCAAGGCATATAAATACATGAAAGAAGGTCGGCTGTTGTCGATGGTGTCGAGGGGACTGCACGGGGACGGGATGCGTGGGAATGGTGACAGCAGGCGGTTGTGCAGCGGTGGCAAGGGCGGAGGCAGTGGAGAGGAGCGGTGGCTGATGGGAGATGCAAAAGGTGGTCGGCAGATTTGAGAGCAGGCGGAAGTGGAGAACGTGCAAAACGGCAGAGGGTGAAAGCAAGGGATAAGTTGGAGCAAAGAGAGGGCGAGCTGCTGTGTGGGTGCGGTTGTTGAAGCTAGCTTGGTGATGGGCGTGATTGTGCAGCGGTGGCAAGGGCGGAGGCAGTGGAGGCTGGCGGTGTTTGTGGTGGAGTAGGGTGACGATGGGAATAGAAGCACTTGCGCAAATTCCCCCCCCTTTCTTTGGTTTCGATATGCTGGCGAACGAGAATTAAAAAAAATGTGAGGCAGGAGAACAAGGATGAGAAGAAGAACTTCAGGCGGAAAAAGGTTTGCTTGCGTGAATGTAAATGGAAGAGTTTTATCAAATATAACACTCAGAACCGAACGAAATGATTTTGTGGCTATTGCACTCTCCTAGGTGACTATTCACGGTGCAGTCTCTTGCACTTCCCTAGCTGGCTATTCACTGTTCAGTCTCTTGCACTCTAGGTGCCTAAGGCTGTTGAGTTTAATTTGGGTTAAACGGGTTATGAACGAACCGATTACAATCCGTTTAACGAATACAATTCGCAACGCCGAACTCCAAACGGCACAAATAAATATACCGTTTTTCTCAGCGCGATGCGGCGAACACAACAGTATGGAGATATTAATGGTTTGACATTGTATGCGAAGTTGTTAATTACAAAATAAACCATTCGCTCACGCGAACAATTTAACTAGCAATTAAAAGCGGAATTTGACAAAACGTAACCTGCCGTCATTATCAGAATATTTTTCTTATGCCACATTGTGAAAAATATTTCGAATCGGACAATAGAAAATTTACCCATAGAATCCAAACTGATATGTAAATGTGACGAACAAAATTTACTTCAATATTATTCAATGAAATTTGACGTACGCCTATGTCTATCTAGATGCATTCCAACTGTGAAGTTTGAATAGCAACGGAATTTGTTTGTGAAAATTCGAATTTCTACACTAAATAACGATTTTAAAAAATTTTAAACTGGGTCTGAATTTCAGGGTCGTTACATTCTCCCCCACTCAAAACTTTTCATCCTCGAAAAGGAACAAGGTAAAGAGTGGAAGAATAGACAGAAGAGATACGATGGATATAGAATAGATTATCGAATAAAATATAGAATATAGGATAGAGTTTACCTTCAACAAACAATTCTGGATTAGAATCCCGAATACTCTCCTCGGTTTCCCAAGTACAATCCCGATCATCGGGACTCCATTGGACTTTGACTAGGCTGACAGATTTCCTTCTAAGCTGCTTCGTATCTTTATCAACAATACGAAGTGGTCTCCTCTCTATAGTCAAATTCGGCTCAATATTAACCTCATCTAACTGAGTAATAGGAATGGTCATGGATGGATCACGCACAACCTTCCGAAGATGTGAAACGTGGAATACGTTGTGCACACCCTCAAATTTCTTTGGCAATGCAACTTTGTAGGCTAGTGTACCAATCCTCTCAGTGATAGTGAATGGTCCAACAAATATGGGAGCAAGCTTCCCTCTTCGACCGAATCGAATGACATTCTTCAAAGGTGATACCTTAAGGAATACCTCATCCCCAACCTGGAATTCCAAATCTCTTCTACGCCTATCTGCATAGCTCTTTTGCCTATCCTGTGCGGTCTTCATCTTTCTTCTGATCTCATTAACCTTCTCGGATGCTTCCATAATCATATCTGGGCCAAGAACTAATCGATCTCCGGGCTCAATCCAACAAGCCGGCGATTTGCATGGCCGTCCATATAAAGCTTCGAACGGTGCCATATCAATACTCGCCTGATTATTAAAGATAGTTAAACTTCAATTCAAATGTATACTTATTCAAATTGAAATTTTGATTTACCTGATAACTATTATTATAAGTAACCAAATGGAGATGGTCTTCCCAAGATCCACCAAAATCAATAATGCAAGCTCGAAGCAGATCTTCTAAAATCTGGTTCACCCTCTCTGTTTGACCATTTGTTTGAGGATGATAAGCTGTGCTCAGATTCAGTTTGGTGCCCAAGACGTCCTGAAATGCCTTCTAGAATTTACTAGTGAATAAAGGATCTCTATCGCACACAATACTAGATGGAACTCCATGAAGTCTAACAATCTCTCTCATATAAGTCTCGGCTAAACTCGAAGCAGTACGAGTGGTCTTAACAGGAATAAAGTGAGCAGATTTGGTCAACCTATCAATAATCACCCAAATACTCTCGTTACCTTTTCTGGTCCTCGGTAATCCATCAATGAAGTCCATAGAAATCTGATCACATTTCCAACACGGAATCTCTAGGGGTTGAAGTAATCCTGTCGTCTTCCGGTGATCGGCCTTGACTTGCTGGCAAGTGGTGCATCTACTGACATATACAGAAATATCTCTCTTCATCCCACTCCACCAATATAAACGCTTCATATTTCGGTACATCTTAGTGACGCCAGGATGAAATGAAAGTGATGACAGATGGTTTTCTCTAAGCACTTCTTGTCTCAATCCATCGACATTAGGAACACAAATACGATTGTCAATCCTCAGAACTCCATTACTATCTATCTGTGCTCCCACTTTACTGTCAGCATTTCCAACTCTACCCAAAACTAACTCTTTCATGCGATAGAGCAAGGTGTCCTCATATTGCTTAGCTTTGATGCGATCCATAAGAGATGGAGAGATAACAAGCTGAAATAACATGCCTTCAACAAGATTACAGCAAGACAATGCTTTGTTGTGGCTCAAAGCATCTGCTATGACATTTGCCTTTCCGGGAGTATAAGTAATGTCGAGATCATATGCAGCTAAAAATTCGAGCCATCGGACTTGTCTCTGGTTCAAATCCTTCTGAGAAAAGATATATCTCAAGGACTTATGATCAGTGAATAATTCGAATTTTGTTCCCAAAAGATGATGCCTCCATAGTTTCAAAGAAAATACAACGGCAAGAAGCTCAAGATCATGTGTGGCATAGTTCAATTCATGGGGCTTCAACTGACGACCCGCATAAGCAATAACCTTTCCATTTTGCATAAGAACAGCGCCTAAACCTTCTCGGCAAGCATCTGTGTAGACAGTTAATCCTTCACTTCCATCGATTACCGCAAGAACTGGGGCGGAAGTTAACTTGCGCTTCAACTCATTAAAAGCCGATTCGCACTTCTCACTCCAAATAAACTTGACATCCTTTCGAGTTAAAGCAGTAAGTGGGGCAGAAATCCGGGCAAAGTGCTCAATAAATCTGCGATAATAGCCGGCCAAGCCCAAGAAGTTACGGATATCAGTAGGAGTTTTGGGAGTCTCCCAATCCTGTAGATAAATTTTCAAATTAGAAAAGAATAAGAGGGATTGAATAGAAATAACGAATAGGATAGAACTTACATTGATTATGGCGATCTTAGCTGGATCGACCAAAATCCCATTTTCAGAAACAATATGGCCAAGGAATCTCACTTCGTCTCGCCAGAAGTGGCATTTAGAGAACTTGGCCTTTAGTTGATGATTTCGAAGAGTTTCCAGAACATAAGCAAGATGTGTCTCATGCTCTTTCTCATCCTTGGAGAAGACGAGAATATCATCAATGAAAACCAGTACAAACTTATTAAGGACATCGCGGAAGACTCGATTCATCAAGTCGACGAAATAAGCAGGTGCGTTGGTCAAACCAAATGGCATAACCAACCATTCATAGAATCCATTCTCGGTACAGAAAGCTGTCTTATGGATACTATCTTCTGCTACCCTGAGTTGGTGGAACCCAGTGGCTAGATCCAGTTGTGAGAAGACTTTAGCTCCATGGAGCTGATCGAATAAATCATTGATGCGAAGCATCGGATAACGATTCTTGAGAGTGCGTTTGTTTAGTTCTCTGTAATCAACACACATGCGAAGAGATCCATCTGATTTGGTGACAAACACAACTGCGGCGCCCCATTCAGAACAACTTCTCCTAATCAAACCCTTAGCAAATAGATCATCAATTTGAGTTTTTAGTTCAACTTTTTCTCTAGGAGCCATCCTTCGGTGTGGTAGAACGACGGGAGTGGCTCCAGGAATAAGATCAATGCGGAAATCTATTTCCCGTTTACGCGGTAGAGAGTTGACCTCTCCAAACACATCGGGAAATTTCTGAACAATAGGAGTAGTATTAAGGCCATCCGGATGGGCATCAAGAGAGAATATGAAGCTTCCGGCATATTTCTGAGGTGATTGGCATTAAATAGTTAGAGGTTTTCTTTTATCGTCTATAAGGGAGACGATTCGGGCCTTGCAAGAGATAACAGCTTCGAATTTGCTTAACCAATCAGCGCCTAAAAGAATGTCGAAGGCTTGGAATCCCAGCACATAGAAATTCCAAGTGAAACGATGTCTTTCATATAAGAGCACCACCTCTTTACAAACTCTATTAAGGTTGGCAGGTCCTCCAATAGGGTTGGAGACACATAAAGAAGTAGTGGCAAAAGTAGGTTCTAATTCAAGCTTATTACAAAGGTCAACTGATATAAAGCTATGTGAAGCACCAGTATCGAATAATATTCTAATAGGTAGATCATGAAATGAAAAAGTACATCGTAAGGTACCTTGGTCATCTTGGGCCGGTGGTGCAGATGGTGCAGGTGTGGTGATAGCAAATACTCCCGAAGTGGTGCCACACTTATGCATTGGGCAGTCTTTCTTGAAATGTCCAGGCTGGAGGCAGACATGGCATAAATCTCTTCTAGTCATAGGAGGTGGTGGGACAGCAGCTCCGGCAGATGGACAGCTATTAGCATAATGGCCCTTCTTATCGCATTTGAAGCAAGTGATATTAGCAAGGTCGATTGGGCTTTTCTGGGCGTATCCCAATCCAGTAGTCTTCTGCCAAGCATTCTTGTGTTGATCAAAGTTCATCTTCCTTTTTCCGGGCTGGCTAGAAGAGGGCTGAGTAGGAGTGGCCTTGGCAGTAGGTCCCTTTGGCTTCGCCTCATATCTAAGAGCATAATCAACAAGCTCTGTGAAAGTGCAGTGAATGTGGCCAGTAAGCAAGTCATAATATTCTGGTCTAGCTCCCAAACTGAATTTTTCGTTTTTCAGAAGTGGGGTATCAATCAAACCAGGACCGAACTTGGAGAGTTCATTGAATTTCCTCTCATACTCAGAAAAAGTCATACTGCCTTGCTTAAGATCCATGAAAGCTCTATAAAGTTGGGTTTTCCCAGCAGCTGGCATCCATTGTGCCGAGAAAGTATCCCTAATCAACAGATGAACTAGATTAATAACATTCCAAAGATTGAAAGAAGAATTTATGTCATGAAATCCAACCGAATTTATACCTAAACTGGGCCCAAGTGATGGTGTTTTCCTCGATACAAGAAGTAACTGACTCCCACCAATCTTGTGCGGCATCCTGAAGTTGCCAAGCAGCCAGTTGTCGCTTCTGAGCATCAGTGATCTCCAAACCAGAAAATATCTTTTCTAAGCCCTTAAGCCATTGCTGAGCTTCGATAATGTTCTCGGATCCAGAAAACTTAATACCTCCAAGCTGTGTATACTACTTACTAAGAGTGGTGAATTTGACAGGAGCTGGAGCGGCAGGTGCAGCCTGAGCAGGACCATGGCCCCTTCCTCCCCTATTGTTTCTTCTGGTACCCATCCTGAAATACCAAAAGAGATTTTTAGACCCAAGGATAGAAAATCATAAACTTCAAGGAAAGTCTAATCAACGAATCAATAAGGAGTTTGAATTGAAAGGATTTGGGTATTGAATTGATTCTCCTCAGTCTAGGGTATTACCACCCTATCTCTAATGAGTTTATATAATCCCGAGCTAAGGTTTTTAGGGAAACCAATGCTCTGATACCAACTGTAACGACCCGTATATTTGAGCCATTTAAAACGACAATAAGTCCACACATGTCGATTTAAATAAGTCAAAACACGAATCATTATGGGGTTATATATACAAATATGTAAATGAGAATCAACACAAATCATAGACACAGAACAATCACGATATAATGCAGCGGAATAATACACTGTCATAATAGTAGTTCATGAAGCTACTAAATAAGATACAACAATGTCTCAGAGAAAGTGACTGAAATGAAACACATAAATGTCCAACTGACAAATACATCAATACTGAATGGAAACAAACTGAAATAGATAAATAGATAAGTCTTCGACATCTTCAAACCAACCTATCTCAGCAGCTGGGAAGCTTCAGACTGACCCGAGCATAAACAAAGAAACACTCGAGTCAGGACTCAAAATCTTATACAGGATAATCAGGTCCAAGTAATAAACATAACTTAAAGACGAATGGAATCACATCGTCTTTAAGGATCCGATAAACTATCTATATATACAATAAGATACGCTAAATAGATAATGTCTAAAGTAAAGTAAAGATATCAAAATAGTGTTAAGTCGACGCCCATCCCCCGCTTAACACATTTTTATTCCCAAAAGCATATACAAGACCGTAGTTTCCCCAAAACCGGAAGTCACCAGAGGGCAATCCATATACTCAAGGTATAAACCATAACGTAGTGGTCGCGAATAGGATAACGGGATGACAA
The DNA here is from genome assembly GCA_030737815.1 of Allium fistulosum. Classification (NCBI taxonomy): domain Eukaryota; kingdom Viridiplantae; phylum Streptophyta; class Magnoliopsida; order Asparagales; family Amaryllidaceae; genus Allium; species Allium fistulosum. The sequence continues at coordinate 294,158,069 of CM060908.1, read as the reverse complement.
GGTACATGAGGCGATACCAACTAGGATACTAGTAGTTGCGTAATCCGGACTGATGTTGGGCATAGCAGCTACTATCCCAACACCGCGAAACAACACTCCCAAATCAAGGGGGCCCCAATCGCATCACAAAAGTAATAAATATGGTATCGAAGAAGTGTATCCGCTAGAGGTAGCGAACCTCAATGGCCCGGCATGGCTCCTGTTTTAGTCATATCAGGGGTCAACCAAAATCGTTCTCTTTCTTCAACTCAACGCGTTCACCAAAACCATCCACTTCATTCTAGATCAACACTTCGCGTATAATAGTTATTAAAGTGGTTTCGGTATCGACAAAGAGTATGTCCATATCTGATCCCGGTCTCTTTAATAACCTCGTATTTATTGCCCGATGGTCATTAAAGTTCAAACAAATCCTAGTTCAAAGTAAACTTTGAGTTACTTTCAAATTCATATTTCGCAATTCACTCATTTCAATTTCTAAACACAATTTCAAAATAAAATTTGGTACGACATTAAACAACTTCCGTTTAATTATTAAATTTATTTCGTCTTCCATGAATTTCACTTAATAATCAATTTAATTCAAATCGTTTAAGTTCAATTTCGTTAGTTCAAGTTTATATTACATTCCCTTTCGTTAAGTTTAAAGTCAAGTTCAATTAAACGATTTTATTAACCAATTCCATTTACTAAAATAGTTCTGACTCAACTTATTAAACAAATCGCATTTCAGATTCCAAAGAGATCCTTCTTACTTAATTTGACTCCAAACATAATTAAATTTAAATCAATTTCAAATCTCTTAAATTTAATAACCAAGTCTTTAAAATCATAATTAAATTAAATCATTAAATTTAAACCTTTAAATAAATTCACAACTCTACCTAGCTAAATTTCATAAGTCAAATTCCATTTAATAAATTAAATCCGTTACTTAATTCCATTCCATTCCAAATAAATTCATTAATTTCATTCGACAAAAATCCATTTGATTTATTACAAATAAATCCATTTATTAAATTCAAATAATTCCATTTATCCATTTCAACAAATCCATTTATTCATTTTGAAACATTGTTAAGTTTATTTTAATATTCAACAAAATTCAATTTCAAAACAATTTATTGACCAATCGGGTTTCTTATTTAATTTTCTATCCTAGGCCAAGTGGTTTAATTGGGTATATATCATTTCAACCCGATTCCATATAAATCGCTCAGGTCTATCATTTCAACCCATAACGATTTATCCCTATTTTAATGTCCGTTCGGGTATGTATCGTTTCAACCCATAGTGATTCTAAACTAACAGGCAATTTGCATAAAATAACACATATCAAAATTTCAATTCAGATAATTACAACTAATCAGATTGATTTTACACTATCATTTCATGTAAAATCGCAATTACTTTTGTTTAACGTACATGTAATAATATGCCAAATTCAAATTACTTCCCTAATTAAACGTCGTCATTTCATGTGATTAAACTGCCAATTTTAATCCTAACTAAAATAATTTACAACATGATGTCATACTAATTAAAATACATGTCCATATGTCGCATGTTAACTATAACAAGTTTAATCAATAATATGGTGTCGATTTATAAGTCCAAGTGCTAACATAAATTTTCAACTTATTTTATAGCTAGCATTTCATGTGATAATTTAACATCACTTAAATCATCAATACATCGACATATCAAATGAACTTTCTACACTAACAACATAGGTGATGGTTTCTATAACTAATCAAATGTTCAACTAGCATTAACACCTATATCACTTGGTTATCGATATATAAAATTTTAGTCGTGAAATAAACATTCACCTTTTTGTTGCGGCGGGGATTGATAAGAAGATGGCACGAAGACGGAAGACACGAACGAAGATAAGCATGAACTGCAACTGAAATTCAAACGAGGAAATTATTCGACAATCGATTGACGTATATATATAACACCTGTATATATAAGACGTACCGAAACAAGCCGGCCGGAATGAGAGCGAACGAGCCGAAGCGATATCCTAAGAATCCGGAACGGTAGCTGAAACATCACACAAAGTTTCTAAAATATATATATATATATATATATATACTTCTAATCTTAAACTAAAACGGAAGTTACTGTTTAAGTATAAATTGTTTACTGCTTGTAAGATATCTATAACCACTATATATTTAAATTATCATGTAAACTAAAGTTTATAAAACAAGTCAGAAACCGCTGGTACAAAAATTTATGAAACAAAGTTTATACAAACAGTTCTGTACCCAAAATTTTAAACAACTGCTGTATAAAGTTATATAACTTTACTATACAAACTAAAAAACTGACAACTCATATACGTATGATATATTTTTACACTAAACCCCACTACTAACCCACTACTGTAGGTAACTACTTACCCATTTGAATCAAACATACTTGCACCCAACATCTAAAGTTTACAAAATCAACAACTTATAAATTTAGCTGTTCATAATAAAAGACCTGGTTTTTTTTCACAAAGCTTCCAAGGCATATAAATACATGAAAGAAGGCCGGCTGCTGTCGATGGTGTCGAGGGGACTGCATGGGACGGGATGCGTGGGAATGGTGACAGCGGGCGGTTGTGCAGTGGTGGCAAGGGCAGAGGCAGTGGAGAGGAGCAGTGGCCGATGGGAGATGCAAAAGGTGGTTGGCAGATTTGAGAGCAGGCGGAAGTGGAGAACGTGCAAAACGGTAGAGGGTGAAAGCAAGGGATAAGTTGGAGCAAAGAGAGGGCGAGCTGTTGTGTAGGTGCGGTTGTTGAAGCTAGCTTGGTGATGGGCGTGATTGTGCAGCGGTGGCAAGGGCGGAGGCAGTGGAGGCTGTCGGCGTTTGTGGTGGAATAGGGTGACGATGGGAATAGAAGCACTTGCGCAAATTCCCCCCCCCCCTTTTCTTTGGTTTCGATATGCTGGCGAACGAGAATTAAAAAAATGTGAGGCAGGAGAACAAGGATGAGAAGAAGAACTTCAGGTGGAGAAAGGTTTGCTTGCGTGAATGTAAATGGAAGAGTTTTATCAAATATAACACTCAGAACCGAACGAAATGATTTTGTCGCTATTGCACTCTCCTAGGTGACTATTCACGGTGCAGTCTCTTACACTTCCCTAGCTGGCTATTCACTGTTCAGTCTCTTGCACTCTAAGTGCCTATTTAGATTTCAAGGCTGTTGAGTTTAATTTGGGTTAAACGGGTTATGAACGAACCGATTACAATCCGTTTAACGAATACAATTCGCAATGCCGAACTCCAAACGGCACAAATAAATATACCGTTTTTCTCAGCGCGACGCGGCGAACACAACGGTATGGAGATATTAATGGTTTGACATTGTTTGCGAAGTTGTTAATTACAAAATAAACCATTCGCTCGCGCGAACAATTTAACTAGCAATTAAAAGTGGAATTTGACGAAACGTAACCTGCCGTCATTATCAGAATATTTTTCTTATGCAACATTGTGAAAAATATTTCGATTCGGACAATAGAAAATTTACCCATAGAATCCAAACTGATATGTAAATGTGACGAACGAAATTTACTTCAATATTATTCAACGAAATTTGACGTACGCCTATGTCTATCTAGACGCATTCCAACTGTGAAGTTTGAATAGCAACGAAAGTTGTTTGTGAAAATTCAAATTTCTACACTAAATAACGATTTTAAAAAATTTTAAACTGGGTCTGAATTTCAGGGTCGTTACAATATTACATATGTATATTACAAATAAAAAGAAGCTATGTATATCGAAAATTGGATGTAAACAATAAAGTATATCATACAAGTTTGTTATCGAAATAGCTATGAAGAATATCTTTCAAAAACACCAAAAACAACTTTGAACAGGTTCAGTTGACTGAACCAGATTACTAGTCGACTAAACCCGTATCAAATTTATACTTGTTCTCTGCCTAAAAAAGGCATGGTTTTAGTCGACTGGGAATCTGTCTTAGTTGGCTGAACCTGTACGAAAATGCCCACTTACTCTCTGCCTCTTAAATATGTGTTTTTAGTCGACTGAATTACTACCTCAGTCGATTGAACTTCACTAAGTTGACAGCATAACTACCTTTTTTTCATCGTACCCTTTCACCAAATCACTTTGCCTCTTCACAAACCCTAAACTCCAAACATCTTTTTAATGGCTCCAAGAAATAAAATTCCTGCTACTCGTCCTAAAGCTAGCAAAGACAAAGCTCCGGCTTCTTCTTCATCCATACCTACTCATCCCGAATTTGCTTTCGATGCTCAAATCTTAGAGTGGCTTAATGGTAGTGCCAAAAATATTCGAGTCTTCAACGAATTGAATGACAAACAAATTTTTCAAGAGACATTCTACAAGATGGAAGACTTTGCTGCTTTTGGCATAGAGGATTTAGCAAGAAAATATGGATTCTTTTCCTTGATTGATGAAAAGAAAAATAAGGTAGAAATTTACCCATTCTTAGTTAAATTGTTCTATTCAAATCTTTGTGGAGATTTTTATACACCTCCAAATGAAACTGGAGAGGGAATTTTATGGAGTAGAGTATTAGAGATTGATAAAGTACTCAATTATCAAGATCTAGGAGCTATTTTAGAGTGTAATGGCCATGAATCTTATATTCTTTAGATAATGTCCTCCATCGTGATTTCTCCTATGATTCAATTAGCTACAAATTCCGTGTTGAAAACATGGAAAATACTTCGGTGAATTTACGACCTCAAGCTCGAATAATTAATAAAATGTTTCTTCATGTCGTTTTTCCTCGCATCGGGAGCTGTGAAAAAATGTACGACTACAACTACAAAGCTCTTTGTGCCATTTATTCTAACACTCAACTAAATTGGGCAAATATTATTCATTATGAAATAAAAAGCTTTAGTTCCTGTTCCCGCAAAACAATGTTTTTTGGCTTCTATCTCACAAAGATATTTATCCATTCGGAATTAATGTGGACATTTTACAACATTAGATCACACTAAAGGTTATGGATCAAAAGTATATTTCGCTTATAAAATTACCCTCTACAATGGAACCCCTTCGCTCATATAATGTTTATTTGTCAAATTTGGTAAAAAATACCTTGGATCAATCATCTTCACAACCACCTCAAGCTCAAACCTCTCAAGAGCAAACACGTGGTCAACCAAGTCATTGAATTGTCGAAGAAGTTAATTGGTCTTCAGATAGTGAAAATGAAGTTTCTTTGGTTCAACCTTCCAGAAACATCAATGCCACAACAACTATTCTTCGCAACTAAGAAATTCTTTTCAAACAATAACAAAAAATGATGAAACGTCAAAAAACTTTTGGGAATTTGCTTAGTAAAATTTGGAAAAAGGTTTCATCATGCTCAAGCTCATCATCATCTGAGCCTGAATCTTAGTCTCTTCAACTCCCTCTTTATTTGGTAAGATTATCATATTTTTTTATGATTCAGCATGGTTATCGTTCAAAAACTATCATTTCATTGTGTGTTGTTTATGTTATGTTGGTATGTAACTTAATTTGTGATGTTATGCAACTTTCTGTATGCGATAACTTCTATTTGATGTTATGTAACTTTATGTGAAAACTTCTATTTGATGTTATTTTTAATGTATGATTGGTCATAGAGTATTCATTGTGTTTAATTATTACTTTTGATGCCAAAGGGGGAGAACCATATAGATGGGGGGAGCATGAATTTAGAGGGAGAAAAATCAATATTTTTATATTTGAACTTTGATAGTTGTCATCATCAAAAAGGGGGAGATTGTTAGAACATTAGGTCTTTGTTTTAATGATGACAACTGTATACTTCACATATTTACTATATCACGATATCAGGCTTTCATTCAAGAAGACAAAATGCGAGGCAAAAAGCAAGAAGAATCATCTACAAGTCAAAGAAGTCAAAACTATGGAGCTTCAAGATCAATAGTATGTATATGGTCTTAGATTGAATTATAAAATCTCCTTGATAGTTCATATACACACACAAAAACACACTCAAAATCAGATGTCAAGATATCATAGAGATTTGAATTCGACAAATGTCAAAATGTTTATACAAACTGAACTTAATTACACAGTTCAGTCGACTGAAATTGGTTCCAGTTGACGGAGCTCAGTCGACTGAGCCTAAGTTCAGTCGACTGAAACTGTGTTAACCAATTTTTTTAATTCAAATTTTTTACCGTGAAAATTTAAATGTTCATACTCAGTAGACTGACGTATTCACTCAATAAACTGAGATGCTATAACAAACATATTTTCTGAAAAGTCATCTTCAAGTGTTCCAACTTTTTTGAACAGTTTTTTCAATTCTGAAAGGATTTCTTGAAGACTGGCAACTCTTGATTGCCTCTCTTCAATATTTATAAATAGCATAACAACTCACACTTAGTATTTTAACTTTCTACTCTGATTTCTATTGATTCTATTCTCTTGTGCTATTCTAAGCATTTGTACTTTCAACTCTATTATTTCATTTGCTATTGTTCCAATAATCACTATGCACTCACTTCGAATCATCAAGGAGATTATAGGAACCATTGTACTATCAAGTCAAAATCAGTGTTAGACGAACACAAGATTATCATGCAAGAATTGTATTCCTTAAAGGAAAGAATAAATCTGAAAAGTGCTCAGATTGGTTAAGTTGTAAACCTATTCCTCCGGGTCAAGCGAGGGATTTACTAAGGAAATACCTAAGTGGTGCTTAGGGACTGGACGTAGGAGAGGTGCTCCGAACCAGTATAAATCTCGATGTGTACATTTACTTACTGCTTTATTATTTCATAGTATAAATTAGTATATATACTTGTTTTATTAGCTATACATGATCTACTAGTTATTTTAGTTTCCCAACATCGGTAGGAACAGTTATTTGAATCAACTTGTGCTAACATATTACAAATTTCATTATTTTAGGGAACAGAGCCCACTGTAGGACTTGCCACATTTGAATTATTGTAATCTAATTAATTGTATTCTTTTACCATTGTAAAATAAGAAGAGTTATTCATTTAATCATACTTTGTACTTGTACTTGAATGCTAATTACAGCTCCGCATCTGATCGTTTTATGCTGATTTCAAGTGTGTAGACTTAGAAGCTAATTTATCAATGCTCTGTGCATCCATGCCATTTTGAGATAACTTTTGCACCTAAACTTTAACATTTCTACACATAGACTCATTATGGCCAAAGCACTTACATGTTCTACGTGTTGGAGGAAGCATACGAAATACGAATCATACCATTTGTGACTTAATCAAGTTTGATTGGCTTACCAATAATTGAAACAATGCGACTTATCATTCCATCCATGAAATGAGCAAGTTTAGTCCAAGAAGTGTAACCCAAATAGGAATTAAGCAAAGAAATTTTTTATTTTATTTAATTCTTGGGTTCCATTTGCGCAACATCACAAGTTTTTTTGTTGTAAAAATATGGACCTTCTTGTAGAATTTTCCATGGTCATCACAAGACTCAAATTTAATAATACAAAATTCATTCTCTCTATTTCAAATTTGAAAATCGCTTTGTTGTTGCCAAATGCGAGAAACATTGGCCTTCTAGTAATGGAAATATGGTCTGCAACCAAGAACACGGATTACAAAAGCATCACTCCATTTTAGTCCTGCATGTTGTCCTAGATCATCTGTACTATAAGCACATAAAAGGCCAATAACATTTTCTGGTGGAATAAATTGAAGAGGAAATTGAGTCGATTGAGCTTTCCCTGATACAAACTCTCTCTATGTTCTGGCCTTATTAGTAGATGAATGGTTGATGTGAGGAAAATCTTGATGATTTTTTTTAGATAGTTTATTTATACATTTAAAGTTGATATGGAAAAAGCCATAAATGAGCTATATTCTCAACTAAGCACATATCTTTTTTATGATTGACTTTCATTTGAAATTATATAAATACTTCTTTTTTGTAATCCTTCGAAAATAAAATTTCCATTTTGATAAAAGATACTACGCTCATATTTTTCAAAAGTTATTCTAAACCCTTTATTTCATAATTGGCTTATGCTAACTAAGTTATGTTTAAGTTTTTCTACTGGTAGGAAGTTAGTAATTAAAGGAGAGTTGGATATACCATTTTTGCCTATGCCTCCTCTACCTATGATGTACCCTTTTTAATTATGGCTGAAAGTGACAATTCCTTGATCTATGTGTAATATTTATTAGCATACTTGCATTTCATATCATATGCTTATAACATCCACTTTCAAGAATCCGTATCTCCGTATTAATGTTGGATGCCTGTGAAAAATTTAACATGCATATCTATATCCAATTCCTTCATTAAGGTCCTATCTTAGGTGACCATACCCAAATGGGTTTGGTAGACCCATTTCAAACATAGTTATGGTTATTATGAGTATTTCTAATAACATTTTGTATATACTTTTTCTTAATAATATTGTTACTATTTTTAGTAACCTACATGGTACTAGTTCTATTTTTCATTGGTTTAGAGGCACTCATATTTTTAGGTTTCCCAAAATTAGTATATAGAGAACTATACTTCATAGGATTTGGTTTGCTTACTTTAATAGATGTTGTAAATACTAATCCATTTTTTATGTGTTGGTTTACAATTTTTATCAAGTTAGATAAATTTTCATCAAATTTGTTGAATTTAGAAACATATGTCGTAAGTTTTTCTACTGATATGTAGATACTAACTTCGTTTCTTAACTTTTCTATGTTAGAGTTAAATCACAATTTTCTTTTGACAACTTGACATTCTCAGCTCTATATTTACATTTCATCATTTAGTATAACGTTTTGAGAAGTCAAGTTTTCGTAAAAATTTTGTAATTTGTCAAACTCTTCTTCCAATACAGTTTTCTTATGGTTAAGCATACACAATTCCAACTCTATTCTATTTAGTTTTCCAATAGTATCTTTATGTGTTTCTTTAGAAATCTAGGTTTTTCATCTAATTCAACCTAGTTATCCTTAATAAGTTATCATAAGAAAGTTCAAAAGATACCTCACATATAATAGCCATAAAGAATACATTTTGCCTATTTTGAGTCACTATTGTTGTAACATGAAGGTGAAGATGTTGAATCTAAATCATCTCATGTGACTTGGAATTCTTGGTTTCTTTTCTTCTTGAACTTTTCATATTTGTTCTTATTTTTGAGGCTTTTCTTATTATTGTTCAACTTTGGGCAACCCTTTTCCATACAACCCATTTTTTCACACTCAAAAATTTTCAATATAGACAAATTTTGACTACCGACAAACTTTTGATCATTGTTCAATTTCTTGAAATTTTTATGATTTTGGCAATAAACACTAAGTTGTCTTCATCAAAATCTGAGTCCTCTTCTATTTGAAAATTATGGTTATTGTGCTTAGTTTCGCTTAGCCTATAATTCACTTCATGTGACATTAAATGACATATTTACTCTTCGACCTTGATTTGATAGATGTCATTGGCAACTTCTATATCATGTATTCCTCATTTATTGGCTAAATTTTTTAAGATTTCTAAACCAATTTCAAAATAAGTGGAAGTCCCACCAAATACAATAAGAGCATGATATATATCTTGAAATCTATAGTACACATAACCAATACTCTAATTTAACTTCATTATAAAGCTTTTTATATAATTTTCAAGCATGGAAATCTTAGTTTATTTGAACTTATTTGTGCCTTCATGTGACTTGCAATATGTGTCGTATACCATATGTAGCTTTACGACCACTACTCTAGTAAATTTATAGTTTGTCTGATGCCCAAAACAATATATTCATAGATTTTGAATTATTAATAGATATAAGTTTGTGGACATCTGTCCGTGTACTCAAAAGCGTAGAAGAAGCATCATGCTTATATTGAGTAGCATCCCAGATTTCAGGATTGTTTGCTTCCATGTAAATTCTCATACATTTAGACTAGTAAGTATAGTTAGAGCCAATCGACAAAAGTGGTTATGCAGTGGACTAACCTTCTTGAAATGTTTTAAAACTAGTAGTGACCACATTACTTAAAATTTCCAAAACTTTTGTTAAGGTATTTGAAAAGTACTATTCTGATACCAAATGCAGGTGCTAGTGGATCATGTAATATAACCAAGATATTGTAGTTCTACAAAATGAATTAATTAGCAATGAATAATGGGAAAGTAAAAGAAGATCACGTTAGAATTTTATACCAATTCGGACCTCCCATCCTACGTCTAATACCAAGCTCTTCTTCGAAATTTCCACTAAATGAATCCCTCTTTTAACACAGAGAAATAGGTATTACAAGACTAGGCACGATCTTCTCAAAACAAGACTTCAACCTTCATTGATTTATCATGTCCAGCACACCCTTCCTATGTCGTTCACAATAGTAGTAATGAGTGCACATGCAAGTTTAGGAAGTTGAAGATCACAATTGTAGAAGTTAGAATTTGACGCTTGACTGGTCTTTGTAAATGAGAGCTTTTGAATGCTTTTTATTGTAGATATAACACAAAGATATGAGATCAAGAAAGTAAAAAAGGTTAATTTAATCTCTTCTCAAGAACTTTATTTATAGAACTAAAAAGTTATGTAAAAGAGTTATAGCCATTAATGATCAATCACAATGAATCTGAAAAGAAATGACTATTTGAAGGAGAAGAGACAATTATTTAAAAATCCTATAAAAGTTAGAATACTAGAAATAGACCAAAAATAGACTAATAGCCAATCAGTCAACTAAAACAACAAATCAATCGGCTGCATAGAACCATAATACTATGCCATATTTTCTAAAACAATATGTACAATTTAGCCTTCATTCAGTCGACTGAACAAGGATACTAGTCGACATGATGCCTTCCAGTCAATTGGTCATGTCAGTCCAGTCGATTATTAGGTTGGCAATGATTTTTATGAAATTCCACCTTTTGGATTTTAATTTGGGTGTTTTTTACATACTCGACCTCATTATAGAAAATGCTTTGTAAATCATATTTTGTATGTGAGTGCATGCGAATACCACTATGTGAGAGTTAAACATAAAAACTTCTAAGACCTATGTACACATAAAGACTCTTACTCAAATTTCTTTCAATGACACTCTCTTGAGTCTTCTTTGTCTTCTGCATCTCATCATGCCAAAATCTTTCAAGCTTACATACATGAAATATCTTTTAGATATAGGAATATAATTGTATAGTTGTTGTAATAATCCATATTTTACGTATCAAAGCATCGTAAAGTATTTTTTTTATATGAGATTGTATGATTCTATAATTTTGGTATATGATTCTTAAGGACATTTTACACACCTGTGATTTTTTCCGAATTTCTATGTGCCGATATTGACCCTAAATATCTTGTTTGGCCTATAACTTTTAATAGGAGTTGAAATAGGGTATCAAACTAGTTCCATTGCTTTAGGATGATGGTTTCCCGTTCCATAGAGTGATCATAATAGGAAAAAGGACTTAAAACTAGGAAGTTATGTCTTTTTTAAGTTTTTAAAGATGCTAGGCAGGATTAGTGTGTAATTAATTAAGCATTTGTGAGCCAATTCGACTAATTAGAGAATAATATAAATAGAGGGTTGAAGAGTCAAAATAAAACTTTTCCCTCTCATTCTAAATCAGGTCTAAATCCTAATTAGCCTTATATCCATCCTAATTTCATCCAAAATCATCCAAATTGCTCTCTAAATCAAACTAGATTGCGGATTAGAGATCAGATCCTCAATTAGAAGATAGAGATCGTCGATTTTCTTGATTTGGAGTGCTTTTCTTTATTGTTTGAATTAGATATATATACAAATTGGTTGAATTTGGTAATTGGTGAGTGGTTTATGCCTTCTCACTATATTATGAATGTTTGTATGGTAGAATAATAGGATTTAACATGTTTTAAATCGATTTTTGACCATAAAAACTTTTCTAATTTTAATTACATGTTAAACTATGTATATGATCTAGATTGATTAGAAATCACCATTGCTCATGCTTATATATTCATGCTATATGCAGATCTATGTTAGGAATTGACTTGTTTTTCTTATTTTAATGGATTGCATGCTTGATTGGATGAAATTACTTATTATTCTTTGTTTTGATGTTATGATTTGATGTTTTTTGCTAGCATTTTGACTTCATAGAAACTTAGGTCCTAGAATTAAGCAAATTAAAGGCTAATTTGGTCGGGATTGGAAGAAACTTGGTGGATGTGCTCTGGAGCATAGTGGGAAGCTATAGGATAAGCATACTTCATTTGGAGTTGAAGGCTAAAGTCAGCCCCGAATTAATTAGGAGCTTAACTCAGCACCAAGATAATAGGGCGACTCCTATGGGTCAATGGTTGGCATGGAAGGTTAAAGCTTGGCTAGATGAGATGTTATATAGCAAAGTGAAGAAAATTGGCTAAGTATAGGATTGGATGACAAGCTATATCTAGAACATGGAACTGGAGCTTTAGATTAGGACCAAGTTATCAAAAGAGGGATGAGTCGGGGTTTAGGGCATTCGGAGGATGAGTACTAGAAGTAAGAAAGGAGACTGGAACAAAATATGGCTAAGGCATAACTCAGGCCCGAGTTAAGGGCTTAACTTAGCACTGAGTTAAAGAGGAGAGTCCGGTGGTAATGGAACTTCTGGGGACTGTTGTAGAGGTTCTATAGATCATGCTAAAGGTGCTGGCTCGGTTGTATCAGGTGGGATGACGATATAACAACATGATAAAAATCTATGATCTTCGGATGTTGGCTCGTGTTGGGAGTAAGTTCCGAAGATGGAGGCTCGTAAAGGAGGAAGACATAGAATCGAGGAATGTGGAAGGGTTCCTCATGAATAATGGGAACTGGATTAAGCAAGAAGGGCTCGGTATCTAAATAGAGCAAAGGTGGGATTGGGTGTATGTGCTAAGGAATCATTGATGACTCGAAAAAATTTCAGTTACACTTAAAGTAGAGGTATTGTAATTACGGACGCCCATGGGTCAATGAAGGGACATGTATACCTTGGACCTATAGCTTTGGGTCTAGTGTCAAGATTTGGGCTACGAGACACGTATCTAGCTTTGGGCTGCGAGATACGAGAGTACAACAGAGAATTGAGATTTCCATTAGTCCCTGGCTTAGGGGTTATGCGAGGTATCGTATATTCAGAGCACAAGGATTGATAGTTAGGATTGTTGATGGATGTTATGGATGCTTCGGTTGTTTTCTTTAGTAAGCTATCACTCATGGGTATCAGGGAAAAAAGGTATTGGAGATAGGAATGCTAGAAGACTAATATCCTTCATTTGGTTTATGGATATCTTTATGATATTGTAGAGTAGCATATTATAGTGTTATATGCTAACTCTTTGGTTACAGGAACAAGTCAGGTATGGTTCATGTACTCTTGTTCCTTACCATATTTACTTGTATAGTACTTTGTGATTCATTTACTGCTCACACCAGACTATTGTATGACCCAAGATTTATGCTTTGCTTCATATTATCTTGGCCACTCTTAAATGAGTAGACTAGATAACAGATCTAGGTGACATAATAACTGTTCGAAGGACGAGCTGGATAGAGCTATCTCTTATTATATACATATATGGACTTATTCCGCTAACCAATGCTATGGAGCCAGTGACAGTGCTTGCTTATTACTATTTGTTAAGACGGTTTATTTGAGTTTACTTCAGTTATATAAACTCTGCTACATTCGATGTATAACTTTGTGGATCTATTGCTCTAATGATGATTTGTTGACATAGTTATTACTGTCTCTTCTGTTATATCTGTGATATTATATTTTATCTATGCACTTTGAGATATGACACGTTATATACTATATTGGTTTATTTCAACCTTGATGATTGTCTTATATCGGTTGGATACGGGCAAAGCACTATTTATATACTATTGGTGCCGGTGGTATAGGGTGGTCGTCACATTTGGTATCAGAGCTTTGGTTACACGATTAGTTGGAGTTGATGCCATGATCCAGTAGAGATAGGGAAGATGTTATCGCCTTAGACCGTATCAAGAGTATATATGTATACATGAGAGAGCGTACTTGTTATAAGTTTGGTTTTCAAAGCTATATAATAATATATTATATAATATAAGTCACATGCATATGAGGACTATTGACATAGTTTTCTTTATGAGAGACTGATTATTCTTGTTACAGATAGGAATAAGCCGATATACAAGGAACGATGTAAGGAATTCTTCTTCAAGAGTAAAGGAAGGAGCGGGATCAGGAGCTGCTATGTCTGATGTTAAAGCCATGTTCAATGCTATGATGGCTAATATAATGAGAAATGCTCCTGGAGTGGTGATAGGTGGAGGTGCTCCCGTGCAAATGCCTAGAGCTGATTTCGCCAAGCTGAACAAAGATTATTCTACTCTTAGGGGAAGTCATTCCATGGGATGGAGTCTAGAAGTGCAAGATTGGTGGGATACTTATGAGCACATCTTTGGGATATAGAGGTGGAAGATGTTATGAAGAGAAAATTGGCTTTGAGACAACTTCAGGGCCAAGCTATGAATTTGTGGAATGCTGTCGTTATTGCTACTCTGAAAGACCAATTTTCTTGCGATCGGTTTAAGACAAGGTTTGAGGAAAAGTTTATTCTAGTTGCTCAAAAGTCGGTTCTATCTTGAAAATTTACTTATCTCAAGCAAAGAAAGGTGATCGTTTCTGAATATGTTACAGAATTTAATGCTTTGTCTAAGTATGAGACGTCGTTCATTGACACTCCATTAAGGAAGAATGAGAAATTCATCATCGGTTTGGATGACTACTTGGGAGAAAATTCAGTGGACCATATAAATGAGCCATTTGAGAAGCTTGTAGAGAAGGCGCTTCGCCATTAGAGTTTATACCCTAAGGCTAAGATTGCTATTGTTTTTTCTGGCGAAAGAGAAGAGAAAAAATCGAGCAAGGTGGTGAAGGTAAGAAGAAGTGGAATAGAAAGAGAAAGCAGTCCCAGGGAAAGAGTGAAAAGAAGAAGGGTAAATGGGAACCTACTTGCTTTGGATGCAATGAAAAGGGTCATTTGATTAAAGATTTCAAGGCGAGTGAGAAGAGGAAATGTTAAAATCGTGACAAGCCAATGCATTTGAAGAAGAATTGTCCAGAACTGGTGAAGGATAAGTAGGTAGTGAAAATGTATGCTTTAGACACGTTCCCAACTTCGTCGAGTGCTCCCTCGGTGAAGGAGAAGGGAAAGGGAGTCGTCATTCAAGATGTGCTTTCTATTGGTGATGTTCCTGTTCAACTTTAGTTTGATACCAATGCTTCTCATTCATTCATCTATAGTGATGTAGTAGATAGATTAGGATTGGAACTTGAGATAGTAGACCGACCCTTAATCGTGACAAACCCTGTTGGAGGCTCTACTAGTCTTTGCATGGTTTTTCGTTGCCTGGTTTTATCAAGTCATGGAAGTTCTTTGGTTTGTGATTGCTTTTTTTGAACTTTCTTGGGTTCGGGGTTATCTTGGGTATGGACTGGCTTAGGAAGTATGCAGCCATAGTGGACAGTGAGAAGCCGTTGGTGACAATCAGAGATGTGGATGGGTGAATGGTAGTGATTAGCTACCTACTAGAGGATGGGGTGATGGTTAGCTTTCTATATTCACTTTATTCTCCATAGGAA
Source organism: Allium fistulosum (assembly GCA_030737815.1). Classification (NCBI taxonomy): domain Eukaryota; kingdom Viridiplantae; phylum Streptophyta; class Magnoliopsida; order Asparagales; family Amaryllidaceae; genus Allium; species Allium fistulosum. The sequence goes on along the minus strand of CM060908.1, from coordinate 294,142,433 downwards.
GGATTTTCATCAATTCCTATCACTAGAGAGTATCCGGATGTCTTTGAGGAAGTGACGGGATTGCCGCCTACTAAAGAGATCGAGTTTTGTATAGACTTGATGAAGGAAGCCAGGCCGATAATTATCCATTTGAGGCATATGGCACCTAGAGAGTAGAAGGAATTGGAGGTGTAAGTGAATGACCTATTGAGGAAAGCGTTCGTTCGAAGGAGCATATCTGAGTGGGGCACACCTGTGGTATTCGCAACAAAGGCGGATGGCTATTTGAGGTTGTGTGTGGATTATCATGAACTGAATAAAGTGACAAAGAAGAACAAGTATCAACTCTCATGCATTGATGACTTGCTTGATCAGCTGCACGGTGCGAACGTGTTCTCTCAAATGGATTTAGTGATAGGATTTCACCAGTTGAGAGTAGCGAAGGAGAGTGTGCCCATTACTACATTTCGTACGTCGTCAGGTTTCAATGAGTGGTTGGTGATGCCATTTTGATTGACCAATGCTCTGGAATACTTTGTGGATCTCATGAGTCAGGTATTCAGAGACCAGCTTAATAAGTTCGTGCTTATGTTCGTGGATGATATTTTGATCTACTTCAGAACTTAAGAGGAGCACAGGACGCACTAGAGGATTGTGCTAGAGATATTAAGGAAGCACAAGTTGAGAGCGAAGTTCTCTAAGTGTCACTTCTGGAGAGAATAATTGAGATTCTTAGGTCATATCATTTCGGAAAAGGTATAGCTGTGGATCCTACGAAGATGGCAGTAGTCCAAGGTTGGAATAGGCCTAAGAATGCTATAGATGTGAGGAGTTCTCTAGGATTGGTGGGATACTATAGACACTTCATAAAGGACTTCTTGAAGGTAGGGGCACCTTTGACCAATTTGACTATGAAGAATCAAACTTTTGTATAGGATGCGAAGTGTGAGCATGCATTTGTGAGTTTGAAGGAGTGACGAGTGCACCAGTATTGACCAGTCCAAGTGGAAATGAAGAGTTGAAAGTATACATCGATGCTTGTGGTACTAGATTGGGTGCGGTGTTGATGTAGAAAGGGAAAGTTGTTGTTTATACTAGTCGACAGCTGAAACCACACGAGAGGAATTACCCAACTCAAGATTTGGAATTGAAAGCAATTGTTTTTGTTTTGAAGATGTGGAAGCATTATTTTTTTGCGAGAAAGGTTTGAGAAGTTTATGGATCATAAATCCTTGAAGTACCTTTTCCCATAGAAGGATCTCAATCTTCATAAGCAATGGTGGTTGGATTTCTTGGCCTCTTATGACTTTAGTATTTCCTATACTCCAGGAAAAGGGAAGGCAGTCACCGATGCATTGTGTAGAAGACATGCTGGGTTGGGAGCAATGTTCTTGGAATGGAAGCAGATAAAATATATTATCAGATTTGATTTCAGGCCTCACTGCAAGCTAGAACCTGAAATTTTGGCAAGCTTATTGATTAGACCTATTCTGATTAAAAGGATCAGTACTAGTCAGAAGCGAGATGCTAGGCTAGCAGAGATCATAGCAAAGATAGAGAAAGGAGTAGAATCTGTAGAAGTGAAGCAATACATACTCGACCGAGAAGGTTGGCTTCGTAAAGGTGGGAGATTGTTTGTCCCTGATGTTGATGGATTGCGGGATGAAGTGCTAAGAGAGTGTCATCATTCCAGATTGAGTTTTCATCCTGCCGGTAACAAGATGTACCAAGATATGAAGGGACCTACTACTGGGATGGTATGAAGAGGGACATTGGGGCATTCATCTCGAAGTGTATAAACTGTTAGTTGGTGAAGGTAGAGAAGAAGAAACCTAGTGGATTGTTGCAACCATTAAAGATTCCTTAATGTAAATGGGAGCAAGTATCAATGGTTTTATTGATGGATTGCGGAGGACTCGAGCAGGGTACGATGGAATTTAGGTCATAGTTGATCGGTTGACCAAGAGTGCAAGGTTTATACATGTCAAGTCAAGTAGGATGGCAACCAAGCTGGCAGAGTTGTATGTAAGGTGGATAGTACGATTTCATTGTGTGCCGAAGAGCATTATGAGCGACTGAGACTGTAGTTCACTAGTGGGTTTTGGAAGAGCTAATAGGAGGTGCTAGGGATAGAGCTGCATCTTAGTATAGCTTATCATCCACAAATGGATGGGCAAACCAAAAGAGTAAATTGTATATTGGAAGATCTCTTGCGAGCATGCATTATAGACTATAGTGGATCATGGGATGATCATATGCATTTGGTGGAGTTTGCATACAACAATAGTTATCGGTTGAGTATTGGTATGGCTCCGTATAAAGCGTTGTATTACCGACCTTGTAATGCTCCTTCATGTTGGTTGGATGCAGGTGAGAAATTGATACTTGGGCCAGATATGATTAGAGAGACTTCAGAGAAGATTGAGGTCATTCGGCAATGAATGAAAGCTGCTCGGTATTGATAGAAAAGCTATGTGGACAAGAGACGAAGAGAGTTAGAGTTTCCTATCAGAGATATAGTGTTCATAAAGGTTTCTCCTTTAAAGAATGTAGTTTGATTCGGTAGAAAGGGAAAGTTGGCACCGAGATTTGTAGGATCTTTTCCGATAGTCGATAAAATCGGGAAGCTAGTATATAAGGTCGACTTACCTCAGAAGATGGCGAGCGTGCATAATGTTTTTCATGTCTTTTATTTACAGAATGTTGTGCATGACTCAGGCATAATGATCACATTAAACCAGCTAGAAGATGTTGAGGTAGAGCCAGAAGTTTTTATACCTTGTAGGCCGCTTCGTATTGTTTGGTACAATACAAAATAGCTTAGGAGAAAGACGGGGAAGCTAGTGAAGATACAATGGAGCGGAAGTGATGACAACTGTAAGTGGGAGAAGGAGGAGAGCATGAGGACTATGTGTCTGGAGCTCTTTGTATGGTAAGATCCACTGTTTATTGTATCCACTTTCACTATTGTATGTTATATTTGATAGGTTAGTATTTCATATGCTAGGATAGGTCACATATACTATTGATTGCATGGCTGCTTGTTTGATATGTGTGATGGTTACTTATGATTGGTAGGCATGCGAGATGACCATGGTTGCTTATACTTTTGCTTGTTCGGGGATTTCGAGGGCGAAATTCTTAAAGGGAGGAGAATGCAACGACCCGTATTTTACGTATCAATGGATCATAAACTATTTTTATTTTATTCATATGAGGAAATGTGATTCTATAATTCTAGGTGACTGTTAGAGACGTTTTACACATCTATGATTATTTTGAATTCCTATGTGACCATTTTGAGTTTGAAAATCTTGTTTGGGCTATAACTTTTGATAGAAATCGAAACTGGGTCTCAAACCAGTTCTATTGCTTTAGGAGGATGGTTTCTCATTCCGTAGAGTGGTCATATTGGAAAAACGGACTTAAAATTAGAAATTTATGCCTGTTTTAAGATTTCAAAGCTGCTAGTCAGGATTACTGTGTAATTAATTAAGCCCATTTGTGAGCCCATTAGTCTAATTAGAGAACACTATAAATAGAGGGTTGAAGAGTCAATTTAAAACATTTCTCTCTCATTATAAATCGGGTCTAAACCCTATTAGCTCTAGATCCGTCCTAATTTCATCCAAAATCACCCAAATTGCTATCTAAATCAAACTAAATTGCGGATTAGAGATCAGATCCTCAATTAGAAGATAGAGATCATCAATTTTATTGATTTGGAGTGCTTTTCTTCACTGGCCAGATTAGATCTACATACAAATTGGTTGAATTTGGTAATTGGTAAGTGATTTATGCCTTCTCATTATACTATGCATGTTTATGTGGTAGAATCATATGATTTAAAATCTTTTAAATCGATTTTTAGCCATAAAAACTTTTCCAACTTCAATTACACATTAAACTATGTATATGATCAAGATTGATTAGAAATCACCCTTGCACATGCTCATATATTCATGTTATATGTAGACCTATGTTAAGAATTGACTTGTTTTTCTTATTTTGATGGATTGCATGCTTGATTGGATGAAATTACTTGTTATTCTATGTTTGGATGTTATGATTTGATGTTGTTTGATAGTGTTGTTATTTCATAGAAACTTAGGTCGGAGAATTGAGCAAATCAGAGGTTAAGTTGGTCAGAATTGGATGAAACTTAGTGGTGCTCTAGAGCATAGTGGGAAGCTATGGGATAAGTCGCACTTCATTTGGAGTTGAAAGCTAGACTCAGCCACGAGTTAAGAGCTTAACCCGGCATCAAGTAAACGAGGACAACTCCCATGGGTTGGTGGTTGGCATGGAAGGTTAAAGCTTGACTAGATGAGATGTTCCATAGCTAGGTAAAGGAAATTGCTAAGTATAGGATGTGATGATGAGTTGTCTCTCGGACTTGGAAGTTGAGATTTGGATTAGGACTAGGTTATCAAAAGAGGGATGAGTCAGGGTCTAGGGTATGTGGAGGATGAGTACTAGAAGCAAGAAGAGAGACTGGACCAAAATATGGCTAAGGTTTAACTCGGGCCTAAGTTATGTGCTTAAATCGGCACGGAGTTAAGGAGGAGATTCGGTGGTAGTGGAACTTCCGGGGACTGTTGTAGAGGTACTATAGATTGTGCTGGAGGTGTTGGCTCGTTCGTATCAAGTTGGATGACGATATAACAACATGATGAAAAGCTACGGTCTTTGGATGTTGGCTCGTGTTGGGAGTAGTTTTCGCAGATGGCGGCTCGTAAAGGAGGGAGTTGTGGGATCATGAAATGTGGAAGGGTTCCTTGTGAATAATGGAAACTGGATTGAGCAAGAACGGCTCGGTATCCAAATGAAGCAAAGGTCGACTCGGGTGTATGTGCTGAGGAATCGTTGATGACTTGGAGAGTTTTCAATTATACTCGAAGTAGGGGTATTGTAAGTGGGGATGCCCATGGGTCAATGAAGGGACCTATATACCTTGGACCTATTGCTTTGGGTCTACTGACCAGCTTTGGGCTGTGAGACACGTATCCAGCTTTGGGCTATGACATACGAGAATACAACAGAGAACCGAGATTTCCATTAGTCCCTGGCTTGGGGGTTATACGAGTTATCATGTATTCAGAGCACTTGGCAGATTCAATGCGACGGAGGTGCAAAAACTCATAGCGGGGATACAGCGAGGATATATCGGGATATAACGGATGGCTCTAAAATAGCATATAAAACTAATACTTAATATTTTTACATATATATAAATGGTAATTAAATGAAAATTAACATTCAATTGAATTATAATTAATACATAAATAATTTTAAATAAAAACATGTGCGAATATACTGTAAATAAACGTAAAACTATTATATAACATAATTGAATTTAGTAGAATATTAGAGTATTTTCATTTCTAAAAGCATATTAAAAATTTAATTAAATACATAATTTCTTAATTTTTATAATGTATAAATGTCATTTTTCAATTCATATCTTTTAAAGAAGATATAGCGAAAATAGTGGAATATAGCGGAAATAGCGGGATATAGCAGAAATAGCGGGGCTTAAAGCGAAAAGGCTATATTTGGGGCAATATGGAAAAATCGTAGCGGTAGAAATCTGCTATGGTACATAGCAGGGTTATAACGGGGAAATAGCGGGGTATAAACTGCAAAGTTACCTAGAAGACCGATTTCCTTTATTTGGTTTGTGGTATATCTTTATGATATTGTAGAGTAGCATATTATAGTGATATATGCTAACTCTTTGGTTGTAGGGACATGGCAGGTATGGTTCATGTACTCTTGTTCCTTACCATATTTACTTGTATAGTATTTTGAGATTCATTTACCACTTACGTCAGACTATTGTCTAACCCAAGGTTTTATGCTTTTTTTTCTTTTATCTTGGGTACTTTTAAATGAGTAGACTAGATAACCAGTCTAAGTGACATAGTAGCTATTCGGAGGATGAGTTAGATGAAGCTATCTTGTATTATATACATATATGAAGTCTACGCTTCTTCCGTTGAGTAATGCTGTGGACCCCGTGATAGTGCTTGCTTGTTACTATTTGTTGAGACAGTTTATTTGAGTTTACTTCTATCGTGTAAACTCTACTACATTTGATGTATAACTTTGTGGATTTATTGCTTTGATGATGATTTGTTCACATAGTTATTACTATCTCTTCTGTTATATATGTGATATTATATTTTATCCATGCACTGTGAGATATGACAAGTAATATGCTATATTGGTTTATTTCAAACTTGATGATCGTCCTATATCACCCGGGCATGGGCAGTGCACTATTTATATACTATTAGTGCCGGTGGTATAGGGCGACTGTCACAGTTGTCAATATCAAAATACCTAAAGTGAGGTTCTAACAGCACAAGTGTCTATCCAGAGCAAACAAATTACCCTAAACCAATTCTAGACAGTCCTTCTTCTTATTTCCTAGCTTGTTGTAATTGAAGCACCTTCCCCTTGGCCTAAGTCGCCAAACACTTAGTAAAAAAGTTACCTTTCTATCAACCACTGTAGAAAGTCACCTCAAAATTGTTAGTCTTCTTATCTTTTCCTTTTCCTTAGTCTTTCTTTCCTTTCTAATATTAGCATTTCTCTTCTTATGTTTCATCCTGGGTTTTTGGACCTCTTCTCCTTCAAGAAAAAGCCATTATATCTTCTTTACATTTCAATGACATATCATATGACACCAATAAGTGAGCCATTATCTTGTGATTCACCCCCTACTTAGTTCATGTAAAAAGTCTCATTATTCTTAAGCAGGGTGTTAGATGTACTCCATCACATTGTTTGCCAATGCATTAAAGCATTGAATGTTCTCAGCTAGAATCATATCCCTTTGCTTAAAGTATTGAAATTCCCAACTCAAAGCACTCTTCTTTGATCCATAAATGAACTACATCTCAAATATTTCCTTTAATTGGTTCTACGTAATGCCCCTCTCTGGAGTCTCAGTTATAACCACCTCCCACTAGTCTAATGTATTACCCTGCCCTATAGCTGTTGTGAAGATGTCCTCCTCCTTTGCTCATTGGTAAGGCACAAATCTCCAAAGAATCAGTCATAAACTTTTAGGTCGTTCAGCACTTTCGTGATCGATTTCATTCTAGTAAAGGTAGCCTTAAAAGTTTATATAATTAGCATTATTTCCTGAGAAGTTTTCCTCCATAAATACTATCTTTGACCCCACAGCCTTTGAAAGGTTTTGCCTCATCATGCCCCCTTAAAGTTATGGAAAAATATATTTATATAGACAATGAGATGTACTGGAGCATGCACATGAGCTCCTATATTGGCATTTAGACCAACCCTCTCATTCATTTTAACATTTCAATCCACATTCGAGACTTCATTTCCTGCACCCCCATTGGTTTGCGCACTTGTAGATTCCCCAACTAGCATCACCCTTTGTCGATCTTGGAATAAATAGTCAACTTTTCATTTCCATTCTTTCATTCTGTACAAGTAGGTTTTCATAAGGCATAGAAAAAAGAGAGTTAAACAAAAGTAGGGGATGTGGATATATCAAAATAAAAAATACGTTACGGTGTTAGTGGTGGTCCAGAAATTGGGTTGTCCCAACCCAAAATATTTTTTTAATGAATAAATTGGGAGAAAAAAATAGTATTTGCGGTCAATTTACAAGTTTGAACTCTATTATTGAAACTTGAGTCATGTGACATACCAGTGTACCATAGTTACACATTTAAATAGTTAAGTGTTACAGTTTCATTTATATTTCAAAGTTAAATAAATTATTTTATAGAAAATTATTGCCCTCATTTGCCCCTATTCCAGGGTTGCTCTAGCCTAAGAGCTTGGTAGACTTCCCCCTAGGTCGGTCCTGCATAGTGTGTACCCTTCCGCGAAGTGTTCTTCTATTTAGATTCTACCTAGAATCATACATAGCTTTATTTAAATTTGGCGTTTAATAACCTAAGCTATAATACTAAGTTGTAACATTCTCCATTTTGAGGTTTAAAAAAATGAAAACCAATCATAATGCAGGGTACACCAAAAATTTTATAAAAAATAGGGTCTGTATTTTCATTGCACAGCATAAATAAGTAGAGCGACTAAATAATATTTCCACATACAACATATTTCTTTACCTATTTATCCCAAACGCTTCCCACACATGGGTAAATATAATAAAAAAACTTAAAAACGATGACACGCCGACATATGAAAACATAATGTATTCATCTAAGCAATAATATACTATAGGTTATTACACAACTAAAACAAAAAACTACTAAATATAAATAGTAATAATCCTTCAACTTCTTCTTCAACTCCTTTATTCACAAATCCAAAATAGCAACCTGTCTATCTCGTTAAACCATAAATGTAGCCTGTTGAGTGAGCATCCGTGAGTTTACAGGGAAAACAACAATAATATTGATTCAACAATGATATGGTGCAAATGATATTATTCTCCAAAAAGATATATATTGAAATTATTGAAGAAAAGAAAAAAATAGAAAAGAAGAAGAGGGGGAGAGAGAGGAATGTTTTATTACCACTTACATAATATTATACAATTCATAACAAACCATTTATAGCCACATTACTTAGAGCTTAAGTAATTGCACAATAGGAAAACTATTGTAATAAGGGAAAGCCTGGATATAAAAAAATATCCTTGGTTTATTTCTTAATATATAATACATATCTCTTAACAACCCCCCTTAAACTCATGATGTGACGGCCATAAGCATCGAGAGTTTGCCAATTAATAATCGAGAATATGAAACTGAATGTGACTTGGTAAAGAGTTCTGCAATCTGCATGAAAGTGGGAATAAAAGGCAGAGTAATAATGCCTTTCTCAAGATGATGACATGTGCGTGACAATCAATCTCAATATGTTTGGTTTGCTTATGAAAAACCGAGTTGTGAGAAATTTGAATAGCACTCTTATTATCACAATACATAGAAGTACGTTCAGAAAGAGGCACCCCCATATCTAAACGTAACCTATGCAACCAAACAACCTCTTGGGTACTAGATTCCACGATAGAGTTAGTGGTATGCCTTAGGGGAAATTATGTAATTTGTTACATATATCTAACTTGATAACCAATCTTGTTCGAAATAAAATGTATTTTCTTTCTATTATATACTTGATATAATGTGTTACATCAATTAACTAATTTACTTAAAAGTATATTTAATATAAAATCGATAAATGGTATGTTTTGTGATAGTAGTTACAAAGTGTTGTAACCGTGAGTAATTTATCACAATGAAAAGAAATATACCATTTTAAATATTCCTAGTCAAGATGCATCAAGACTGGATATCGATGTATCCGTTAAGACTAGTGTATGTAACGCTCTTCAAACGTTAGACAATGTATTACTTAAGACTGCTGGAGGCACCTAGGGGTTACGTATTGATAGTTATTGAATAACCATGGGACGACTCACTCGATAGTTTTTTGTTGGTTAATATAACTAAGTCAAATAGAAAATATCGATATGACTGATTTACATAGTTCTCTCGACTTGAGAATACCATGGATCTTCAATATGAAAGATCCACTTTGATTATAGTCAAATCATGGCATGACGGCCATCAAGTGACTACAGTTGGGTCGAGTGGAAGTATTGAAAGTGAAGCACTATTCAAGAGAGGATTGGTCTTCTCAGTTATATGGGGTTAATATCACAGTCAACTTAAGTCAACTCAAAGTCTATGGCCGGAGCATTTCAATTAATAATAATTGTTATTATTGAACCAATGAATTTGTGTTTGGACTGTAGAGTTGAATATTGATGATATTGGAATTTTGTCCATTATCAAATTCCCATAAGTCCAATGTGATATAATTATGATGAAAAGAATTGGTGTAAATAAATGTCACAACGGAGTAAAGCTTGATAATATAAATTTGATTTAACGAAACTAAGTAAGCGATAAATTTGGCCCAAATGTCAAACTACTTGCTAAGTGACATGTGAACATTAGCATTCGAATATTTCGATGTAAGTTGTTGACCAAATTTACACATTATGAGTCACACAACTAGAATGATGAATTCTCTTTAGACCAAAAAATTAAATTAGTCTATAATTGTTATAAATTAATTAAATTAATTAATATTTATGAAATATTAATTATAAAATTTTGAATATGATTTGAGGAATAAATATTATTGTATATATTCATAATAGTTATAGATATATCGATCGACATGCGATATTGACAAGCAATTAAATTAGATTTGATTAATAATATTTATTTAGCCTTAAATGGGTTATTAGCCCATGATGTTAAGATGTTATTTTAGCAGCAATAGGGCTTGAAGGAGGTAGCTAAAAAGGCTAGAGAGATTTGGAGTTGGATGGTTGAGATTTGATGAGAAATGGTATAAGATGTGATCCATATTTCTCTCTATTTCTCCCACTATAAAAGGGCCCCTAACCCTAATGCAAAAAGAACCTTTTGGCTGCCATTCCCCATCATTATTGACCGACCTCATCAACAAGGAGCTTCAACAAATCCATCTCAAATCAATTCAAAATGTGACAGTTATTGGATAGGTATGTATTTTCAAGGAGGGAGAATTCATCATTACAAGGTGTGCTCTAAGACATTAATATTAGGTATGTATTTAGTATACTATATGATTTAAAATTTCTGGATAAAATTATATTATTCATATATATATATATATATATATCATTATTATATTACTAGTTATGTGAGATTTTTATATGTATGATCAACGTTGTCACATATTAGATTGGTTATATGTATGTTTTAATTTATTAAAAAAAATCACATTTTTATATATAGATCTAAATACATAGCTAAATAAATTTTATTTTATTTATTATTATTTTATTAATATATATATATATGTATATGTATATGTATATGTATATGTATATGTATATGTATATGTATATGTATATGTATACGTATACGTATATGTATTAATATACTACCAAATTTTAATTATATGACTTGTATTTAATTATATTATCATGTCATGTTAATGGTAGAAATTATATTTTATAAATGCATATCTACATAGATTATATTTTTCGGTGGCTGCAAATTAATTTTTAATAGTTGTTTACCATTATTTATCGATATTTAAATCAATATACTAATTAAATAAATCATACAAAATTAAATATTTTTTCAAAATTTAAATTATAAATTTTATAAATAGAATATATCATCATCATCTAAACTCTCGGTTAAAAAATCCGAATTCAAAAATCATTGTTTATATTCTTAAAAAATCAATTTAATAAATGGTAAAAATCAATTAATTAAAAATATTAATTTGACCAAAAAAATTCTGAAATTTTTTTTTAGCTTTAAATTATCGTTCTTGATTTTCCAAAAATTTAAAATTTTAACAATATAATATGAAAATATTTTTTATTATTATTTTAATGTATTTAGAATAATTAATATATATATATATATATATTAATGTAATAAAATATAAATAATTTTTTTGTTTACATTCGATTTAGAAAGGTTTATATATATATATATTAAATACATAATTAATATACTATAAATATATAAATACTTATACATATTTGGATATTATAAATATACTTATTATATATATTTAAGTATAATAATAATAATTTTGTTACTATAATTCATACATATATGTATATGTGTAAAATGATTTAAAAAATTTATTATCCACCCACACACACACAGATATATATATATATATATACATATAATATTTAGTGCAATAGTATATAGATATAAATCATTAATATAGATATAAATCATTAATATAGATATAAATCATTAATATTTTTACACATAAGTTATACACACACACACATATGTATATATATTTACATAGTTTTTGAAATTTATATAAATGACAAGTTTACATACATACATATATTTGGACAACATTTAATACATATAAGATGAGCTGACATGTCCGTTGCGATGTAAATCCCAGCATTTATATACAGATATGGTATTCCTTGCATTGACTATTATGTTACATATGCACACACATACATTTATATATATGATACATATATGTACTTTTATATTTAATTGAATATATATTAAATAAATTGCATATAATTTATAAATCAAAATAAAATAAGAGATTTTATTTAAATAAAATTTAGAAATGTTCTAAATAAATTAGACTTCATAGGCTTGATATAGATCCAATAGGGTAAAAATTTGAAATTCGCCCATAACTTCCGTTGTGGGCTGGCCTAGTTCCAACAATGGTATCAGAGCCCAATAGCCTATGCAGTCTAAATTAGCCATTTTAGTGTTAACTATTAAGCCCACGGCCCAAAGGTTGTCCCTAATAGAAAAGACCCAAATTTGAATTGGGCCTTGGGCTAATTTTCAAAATTGTTTGAAAATTGAAATATAAGATTTTAAATTTAAAAGTTAAATTTAAAATAAGATATACATATATTATATATGTTATAATATAATAAAATTTTCAAAACATTTGAAAATATTAATTTCGAAAATTTAAATTTATTAATAAGATTAATAAATAAATAAATTAAATAATTAATTAATGATAATTATATACATGTATTATATATATTTGATATATGTTATGATATTCTAAAATGTTCAAGATATCGTAAGTATACATGTATGTATATAATATGATTTTGAAATTAATATAATTTAATTAAAATTATATAGTTAAATAACTTAATTAAAGGTGAATTAATTAAACATATTAATTAAAGATTAATTGATTAAATTTATTAATTAAAGCTTAATTAATTAAATAAATTAAAGAAAAATTGATTAATTAAAAAATACACATATATGAGATATATGTGTTATACTATAAAGGTTATAGTATATAATAAACATTTAATATAAACGTTATATTAAAATAATATAAAATTAAGTGAAATGTTAATTAACGAAGATTAATTAAATAAGATTTAATTAATATATTATTATACATAAGACTAATATATAAGCTAATTAAAATATAAAAGTTATATAATAATAAAACTTATATAATAAGAATGTATAAACTAATGGTAGAACATCAAAGACACCCAAATAGACTTAAGGGATAAATACATGCATATATATACGTATACCATAATTTATATGTGTCAGGCACTTGAGTCATGAGGGTATATCATAAGAAATATATTATTCTGTACATCGATATCACTTGATATAATATGTTGAAGATTAGGAATCTTCAATATAATGTTGTCCTCTACCATATATATATATATATATATATTATTAAATTACTTGCATACTCCTCAGTTGTTGAGTAGTCTCAAGCTGGGGATGCTATATGAAGTATTACTAATATACTAAATATATGAGGTAAGATACATATATGTATTTGTTGAGCAGACTCAAGGTACATATACTATACTTTGGCCGTCGCGATATGGTAGGTACGAGTGAATAATTTTGTTTCGATTTGTTGAGCAGACTCAAGGTAGAAGTTGATTTAGGACAAGGAACAAAGGGTTAGGAGTTGTATATGATTCAACCGATAAGGAGTTATCCATCATCCGTGGAGTTATGACTTACTGAGCAGACTCAAGGTCAAAATTCCAAGACGGATGAGTCCTAACACCTACTAGTGAAGTTGAAAAACTTCTATGTTTTGACTTCGGGTTTGACAAAACATAAAAGACTAGTGACAGACTTATTAGAAAAATGAAATGATAACATCTAACCTTTCTAATATTGTAAGAATATATGTTATAAAATGTTATAATAATCTACATTGATAAATTTTGTGCATTTAATGGATTGATAAAATGTTTAGCAATTAAGATATACAAATGAAATGAATTGAAGATTGACAAATAAAAATATAATACACACAAATACACACTTACCATTGAAAACTTCTTGCATGTTAATGTTTTCTATACCCATGCAAACACCTATTTTTACTACTTAATACATTCGTAATTTAGTTGCTTACATGTTTATTTGGTCGAGACCGTGTATTGCATTCAATAAGTTCTGAACTCAAAAGCAATACAAGACTATGGATATTTGATCCATGTACTATTATATATAAGTGTTATATGATAAACGGTCATAGTTTGTAATGTACGATACTTCGATGAAATCAGTTCATTTGAAACAAACAAACAAACCATACCGTGAGATGAAGTATTCAATCTGATTAATTACAATAAAGATCATGTTGTGTTAAATGTAACGCAAGGCCAAAATTACAATATAAATATAAGAACTCGATCGTTGAAATGTCAATTTGATCTGTTTACCCAAGGTGCAACATATTTAATGTCCTTAAATATTAAGGACGATTGATTGCAGTTTAGTAAAAAGTTCTTTATGATATTGTAGTTAGATTTTCTTTTGAATTGTTCGATCGTTTAAAATAAAAACGAATGTACAAAAGTGGATGTGATTTAAGGTACAAAGGGGATGAAGAGAGTGAATAGTCACTTCTACTTCATAAAGAAACATTAGAAACGAGAATTGCAATAATAATAATTGATATTAACAGTAGAATGAAAAATATGATTTCTATTCGAAAACATATTTTTATATAAAAAATTATTTTCTATAAGATTTATTTCTTTGAGTTTAAGATAGTTGATTAAAGATCTCTCCGCTGTAAACTAGTTGTAGTATATGAATTAAATAATCTATATTAAGTGAACGATGGATCTTCGAATTTGGTATGCTATTATAGTAATGGCGGAAATAGTGTGAGCATGCCATATAGCACTTATTGATTGCATCAAATTATGAAAATTGTTTTTGTAAAACAGACCAAAAATTATTTATGAAATAATGACTATTTTTCGATGTCGACAGAAGACATAGTTATATTTCAATATGAATATTCGTTACGAAATAAGACTATAATGTGGTATTTATTTTCACAACAAAGGTGATGCATTGAAAAATAATGAAGTATCTAAAATTATTACAATTATTTTGGAATTATATACTAGGTCGTAGTTTTGAGAAATAATTTTTATTATGTAATTATGAATCAAATAACACTAGTTAGTTATAACTCAAATAATTAAGGGCTATGCACTCATTTGGTGGGAGCATCATAAGAGTTGATGAACTCTTCGGACTGATACATATTGATGTATACAGTCTCAAGTCTATTAATTCCAAAATGTTTACATGTACTTCGTCATATCCATCGATGTGAAATCACAGACATGGACATGTGTATTTGGTATGCATGTATAAGTGTAAGATAATCTCATAGGACATAAAACAAAAGTAAGTAATGTAACATGCGATAGAACCGATTCGATATGATTGAATGTGTGAGTATATTGGAAGGAGTTCCAGATGTACCTAACATGAATAAAGATTCTCTTCTTAAAATATCACTCCTCCCTATAATTCGTAATGGTGTATGAATAAGGAATAATCGAACTTCATTGGACAAAATACAATTATTATGAGTGAAGTTGAGTTAATTTCTTTCTATAAGGTCATGTACTTAAGAGTAGTATACAATGATATTATTTCATTTAAATAATAGTTGATAAAATCATATAAGATAAGGATTTATAAGAAATCCCAACATATACTAAGACAAGGAGTTGGCAAGTTATGCAAGTCGAAAGTCTACACGTAATAATTGTTCGTGAGGGATTTTGTATGAATCTTCCCAAAAAGAGGTTGGGAAGGATTGTCATTGGATGACATATTTATGTTTTGAACATAAGTTTTGTAAACTAAATCAGTTTTATATATAAGGAAATTCATAAAATGTTTATGTATACCTATTCCATTGCACCGTTGAACAATTGTTGTTTAAAGAAATACCAACTTCACGGTGAAGAAATTTCTTTGAAAAATTATTAATAGTGTTTGCACCAAAAATGGTCACAAACCCCAAGTATTATGAAAGCACCGAGTTATGAATGTAGATCAGCAATATTCCAAACACAAACCACAGATCTAAACAAACAACAAACAGCAATCCGGAAATAATGAACAGAAACACACAATTTATAGTGGTTCGGCTATCTCCGGCCTACGTCCACTTCCAAGTTTTATCTTTTATTGATTATCCTTGCTGGTTACAACTGAATACAGCAATTACAATGAAGAAATTCATTTATAACAGCAATGGTAGAGTGCAAGTTTGAATCTGGCAGAGTCTGGACGTTGAGTAGCCGAAGATCCCCATTTCTGCAGGCTTCAGGGGGCTATTTATAGGCGTAGGAGGCTGAGATCGTGCTCAAACTTCGGGAGACTCCTTCTGGCACGTGAGTGGGCCCACGCGTCCGGTCCCACCAAGTTTCGACTCAATCTGTGATCGATTCGAAACAATTTCGTATCGATCAAAAAATGCTCCAATCGAGCTGAAACTTGGCAGGGGGGTTCTTTACCTTGTATGGAAGCTACTGTGAAAATTTCATTGTATTTGGATCAATGGTTCGTGGGATATGATCGATGCAAGATTGTGATCTTCGTGAACATTGCCGCGTTCGAATCCATGCTCCGTACCCGCCTGTTCGACTCGATCGGAGCACGTGCGCATGTGATGACGTGCTGCGAAGTTCGTGGACCGATCCACCCAATGCGCCAAGTTGAACGCTTCTTTCCTGGAGACGTGGGTGCCCTTCGCTTGTATCCTTATCTCGCGCTCGTTCATATCCATTACCTTGTAATGGTACACTCGCACTCACCAACTTGTGTCCTTCTTCACATCGATTCCAGGGGTATACTTCGCATCGATCGCTTATGAATCGATCGATATGAAATGAGGTCATCGATACGAAGTGGTCGTGAAGAGCAAAGAATGGACACGAATCTCATCCTTGGGGTGGATACGAGTGAGACCTTACTTAATGGATACGAACAAGGCTTTACCTGGTGGATACGAACAAAGCTTTTCCTGCTCAATTACCTGATCGATACGAATGAGACGCTCCTCCATGGATACGAACTGCCGGGCGTGCGTGAACCTGATCGATACGGATCTGATGGAGTCGAACTATGACAAACTCGATGGATACGAACATACTGAAGGGATGCCATTCCGATGGATACGAACCTGATGGATTCGAAATGAACATCACCTCATCTCTTCGATGGATTCGAACAATATATTCTTCCTACCTTGTATCGATCATATCTCCTTCATACAAACTCCGATTAACCTGAAACTTGAAACATAGCCTCTCCTAGTCCTCATCATCATCTCCAATCGATTCCGTCCTGATCGGAGCTCGGCCAAATTTTGACGACATCGATTGCATCCTTGTTTCCAATTGATCTCCAATCCCGATATCCATTGTTCCTTGCCAATTTGTTGATATTCCAACCTTGACCAAAAGGTGGGATAACATTTGCCCCCTAAAACATTATCAAAAGGCGTGTTTTGAATAGTTCAGAATCCAATATCCGAAGTCCATAGCCATATCATCAGAGTACGTCATCCTTGACTGCTCAGAGTCGATGCTCAAGTCCAAATCCGGTAACCAAAGCCTTAGCCAATTCCATATCCATTCGAACCCGACAACCGAGTCGTAATCTATCCTTATCCAATAGCCAATAACCGAATCCAGGACCTCTCCGGGTCGATACCCAAACCCATAACCTCTCCGAGCTCTTGCCGAGTGCAATCTACACTCGACGACCTTGGTCCAGTGTCCCTGGACGTTGAGTTAACCTCTCCGGGTTCTTGCCAAGCGCAATCCACACTTGACGACCGTGGTCCAGTGTCCCTGGATGTAAGTAATGCCGTGGTTTAAGTCCTAAGCCGAATCCTGGTTGCTCCGGACCCTTGTTGAGCATAGTCCATACTCAACGACCTGAAAATACCAACTAATAATGCAAGGCATAAGTCCTAGGCCGAATCCTGGTCTCTTCGGACCATTATCAAGCATATTCCATACTCGACGACCTGAATGAGTCACTTTACCGCGTTCGGGCAAAACGACTCACCCCTTGCCAAGCATAATCCATACCCGATGACCGTTTATCAAACCCAAACAAAAATCCAATCAAAATCCAATCCAAAATCCAAATCATATCAAAAAATCAGAAATCCAAACCAGCATCCAAAACAAAAACCAATCATCCAAACGAAAATCCCAAAACAGAAAGCAAACAAAATCAGGAGTTCAAACCAAACTCCAAAACCAAACCGGAAAATCAAGTGTTCAATGCAAGAACGAAAGGCAGATTTCACAAACCATGGCTTCGCGGTTTATCATCATTCAGAGCATGCCTAGGGGCTATCTTCGTCCCCATACATGTGTAAATGACTTGGTTGCTTGCCAATGGTTTGTTACTTATTTCATATTATCCCGGTCAATTGATAACCAATCGACCATCATTCCTGGGCCTCACACCATCATGGTTTGAGGTGGGCGGTGGTTGCTCCTGCTCCGCCGCTGCATTCCGAGCCCCAACATACTTCCTCAATTGTCCATTCCTCACATGTTCCTCAACTATGTCCTTTAAGTGCCCGCAGCTGTTGGTATCATGCCCATCCAAATCGTGGAAGAGACAATGCCTTCTTGATGCCCTCTCCCGCTCGGATGGTTCTCTCCTAGCCGGCCTCCGGTAAGGAAGGCGATTCTGGGTTTCCATGTATATCCGCTCCAGTGTCTCGTTTAATCCCGTGTATGTGGAAAACTTTGGATCCTTCCATCGCTTCCTGGCTTTTCCTGAGTCGTCGTCCAGCCTCCTTTTTCCTTTATCTTTATCCGAGCTTTCGCTGGACGGTCCTCCACCCTAAGTCGCATTCACCTCCTTTAACTTTAAGTCCATACATGCATCTTCTTGCCGAAGGAATCTTTCAGCTTTGTGAAAGAATTCCCCAAGATTCAGTGGTGGGTCTCGTATTAAAGATACCTTAAAATCCGAATCCTCTCTGACTCCCGACACCGCCGCCATCAAAACCATCGATGGATCCGGCCGATCCACTGAAGCAACTGCCGCGTTGAATCGAGTTAGAAAAGCCCTAAGTGATTCATCTGTCCTTTGCTTTATCGACGTTAGCGTCATTACGTTCTTTGGCCTCTTGATATGAACCCAAAACTGCCCCAAAAACCTGTCCACCAACTCCCTCCAAGTCCTGATAAATCCTTCTCCCAGTTGCCTGAACCACATTGCAGCTAGGTCCATCAAGTATAAAGGGAAACATCGGGCCATTACCTCCTTCGATGCTCCTAGCACTTCCATGTGTCTGGTGTATCTCATCAAGTGGTCGGTTGGGTCAGCCTTGCCATCGTATACCTCCACGCTAGGTAGCTTGAACTTGGGTGGATTCCGAGCTATCTTGATTTCCCGAGTAAACGGACTCCGGTTCACTCCTTCCAAATCTCTTCTAGCCAAACCTCCATGCATAGTTCTCCTAATGATCTCAACTAATCCAGCATTGTCTGTCAAAGGTTGCCCCCCTATGATCCCGAGGGAACTCTGGTACATACTCTTCGTGTGGCCCGTTAGCATCAGCGTTGGCTCCAGCTTGTTGAGCTTCATCTGTAGGCCTTCCAGCATCAGATCTTGAGGGTATGCCCCCAAGTCCTTGTTGATTGTCTTCTGGATCTGCATTTTGACCTTCATTGGGTTCCACAATCCTAGCTCCTTGTTCCACATTCATAGCCGCTGTAGTTGGTCCTAGGCTCTGCACCCCTACAGCTCTCATCTGTTCAAAGAAATTCTACAGCATCTCTTGTTGGCTCTTCATTATTCTTTCGTGCATCAGATTGGTCATGGTCTCCATTTCGTCTCTGGTGATGTAGATCGAAGCTGGTTCTTCTCCAGCACCAGAGGATACCTCTTGACTTTCTCCTTGTTGGCTTCTCTCAGCTCTTTGTCTCGTTTATCGAGTCATTGTCCCCCAAATCTGATCCCTTCATGCTTTTAAATCTGAACTCTGAATCTGGTGTAGCGGGTGTTAGTCCTTCTCAGTGAAAGCACCAAAGTGTTTGCGCCAAAAATGGTCACAAACCCCAAGTATTATGAAAGCACCGAGTTATGAATGTAGATCAGCAATATTCCAAACACAAACCACAGATCTAAACAAACAACAAACAGCAATCCGGAAATAATGAACAGAAACACACAATTTATAGTGGTTCGGCTATCTCTGGCCTACGTCCACTTCCAAGTTTTATCTTTTATTGATTATCCTTGCTGGTTACAACTGAATACAGCAATTACAATGAAGAAATTCGTTTATAACAGCAATGGTAGAGTGCAAGTTTGAATCTGGCAGAGTCTGGACGTTGAGTAGCCGAAGATCCCCATTTCTGTAGGCTTCAGGGGGCTATTTATAGGCGTAGGAGGCTGAGATCGCGCTCAAACTTCGAGAGACTCCTTCTGGCACGTGAGTGGGCCCACGCGTCCGGTCCCACCAAGTTTCGACTCAATCTGTGATCGATTCGAAATAATTTCGTATTGATCAAAAAATGCTCCAATCGAGCTGAAACTTGGCAGGGGGGTTCTTTACCTTGTATGGAAGCTACTGTGAAAATTTCATTGTATTTGGATCAATGGTTCGTGGGATATGATCGATGCAAGATTGTGATCTTCATGAACATTGCCGCGTTCGAATCCATGCTCCGTACCCGCTTGTTCGACTCGATCGGAGCACATGCGCATGTGATGACGTGCTGCGAAGTTCGTGGAACGATCCACCCAATGCGCCGAGTTGAACGCTTCTTTCCTGGAGACGTGGGTGCCCTTCGCTTGTATCCTTATCTCGCGCTCGTTCATATCCATTACCTTGTAACGGTACACTCGCACTCACCAACTCGTGTCCTTCTTCACATCGATTCCAGGGGTATACTTCGCATCGATCGCTTATGAATCGATCGATATGAAATGAGGTCATCGATACGAAGTGGTCGTGAAGAGCAAAGAATGGACACGAATCTCATCCTTGGGGTGGATACGAGTGAGACCTTACCTAATGGATACGAACAAGGCTTTACCTTGCGGATACGAACAAAGCTTTTCCTGCCCAATTACCTGATCGATACGAATGAGACGCTCCTCCATGGATACGAACTGCTGGGCGTGCGTGAACCTGATCGATACAGATCGGATGGAGTCGAACTATGCCAAACTCGATGGATACGAACATACTGAAGGGATGCCATTCCGATGGATACGAACCTGATGGATTCGAAATGGACATCACCTCATCTCTTTGATGGATTCGAACAATATATTCTTCCTACCTTGTATCGATCATATCTCCTTCATACGAACTCCGATTAACCTGAAACTTGAAACATAGCCTCTCCTAGTCCTCATCATCATCTCCAATCGATTCCGTCCTGATCGGAGCTCGGCCAAATTTTGACGACATCGATTGCATCCTTGTTTCCAATTGATCTCCAATCCTGATATCCATTGTTCCTTGCCAATTTGTTGATATTCCAACCTTGACCAAAAGGTGGGATAATAAATAGTAAAATGGAATTGGAAACCATCCAAAGATAAAACCGATTACAGAAGGTAAAATGAATTTAACTAACTTAAACGAACACATCACATTAGAGAGTATTCTTGCATATTGAAGAGAAACTATGAGTTTCTTATCAATGTCAAAAAATAATCAATCCACAGTTGTTTAATTAAACCAATAAGAGTATCAACTCTATGATATGGTATGATGTGCAATCTCAAAGAATCCCGAATACATTATCAAAATATGATTTCGGTAGTCATAACCTAAAGGATGTTATCCATCGACCATGATTGTGTCTTTATAAGCAAGACTAATGCAGTTGGAATTAAATGAGCAATGTTGATAAGAATAATCTCATAAATTTCAAATGTTGAAATTAGCGCAATAGATTCATCATTCAACATGATCAAGTTATTTCGGATTTACTCACAAGATTATCGCTTGATAAGACTTAGTGTTTTGGTTCATATGTGTTGAAATAGAAAATTTTAAATAATGATTTATAATAGATTATTTGCACATAACAGCTAAAGCGTCTCGAAGTTAGTGGAAGCAATATAGAGATTATGAGTTTTTGTATATGATCCAAGAAATAATACGCAGGTATCATTTTATAAGCATCAAAATTGAATAAGTATTTGGAAATATCAAATAGTTTGATTATCAATTAAATACAGTGGAAGCGGATGCTCACAAGAAAGAAAAGTAAAAGGTACATAGATTTTCTAAATTCTAAATAAACAACACACTTCTAATTTTTAACGATGTACTTGTGTTGATATCAGGTTTAGTGGTTTTAATACTCAACTTTGGATTTGTAAATAATATCTTTTATAGTAAGTATAAAAGGCATTGGGAATGACCCAAATGATATGCAATGACACCTATAAAAATGTTTAACACAGAACATGTAAGATTGATTCCTTATGCATTGGCAATAGGGATTATCCTATATGTTATGTTGTCTATGATATCGTGATTTGTTTATGTATTTGATACATAAAGCAAATATCAAATCCAAATTGATATCACTAAATGGTTGTTTGAAGTATTCTTGTGTATTTATGAATTACCGGAGAATTGTTTACAGAAACAACAAACTCCTTATAAAGGAGTGTTTGGACTCAAATTTCATAAGTGATATTGAGTAGAGTATGTCAATAATAAAATTCAAGTTAAAAATTATTTAAGTTGGAAATGTTCCAAACAGAAGAGATTGTGGCTGATTTAATGAAAATGCTAAGTTAATTGACTTGAATAGCGTCACAATAAAAGCAATGTATATATAATAAATGCACAAATTTATAACTGAGTCGAGGGTGATTCCAAATGTTGAGAATCCCATAAAATTATCAAATGATAATAATGTCATGATATAGTTCGTAACATAACTTAGAGCTTACTGAAAGTTTAGAGACATACTCTGAATTGTTCCATATGATAAAGGTAGTTTATCAGCGTCGGAGAGAGTTGATTAACAGATTGGATAATTTAAACACAATAGCATACTCATTTACTAATGGACTAACCTAATTGGTTTTAAGAAAACTTGTTGGAGAAGTTGGAATAAGATTCCATAATTTACCCCAAGTGCAAGTGGAAGATTGATAGAGTTAGGGGTACGCCTAGGAGCAATTATGTGATTTGGTACATATATCTAACTTGATAACCAATCTCGTTCGAAATAAAAGGTGTTTTCTTTCTGTTGTATACTTGATATAATGTGTTATATTCATTAATTTAATTAAAAGTGTACTTAATAGAAAATCAATAAATGATATGTTTTGTGATAGTAGTTACAAAGTTTCATAACCGTGAGTAATTTAACACAATGGAAACAAATATACCATTTTAAATGTTCCTAGTCAAGATGCATCGAGAATATATACCGATGTATCTATTATGAGTAGAGTACGCAACTCTCCAAATGATGGGCAGTGTATTACTCATGACTGCTGGGGGCACCTAAAGATTACGTATTGATAGTTATTGGATAACTATGGAATGACTCACTCGATAGTTTTATGTTGGTTAATATAATTAAGATCAAACAGAATATATCGACGTGATTGATTTACACAGTTTTCTCGACTTGAGAATATTATGAATCTTCCATATGAAAGCTTGCTTTGACTATAGCCAGATCATGGCATGTCGTCCATCAAGTGAATATAGTTGGGTGAGTGGAAGTATTGGAAGTGACACACAATTCAAGAGAGGATTCGTCTCCTCGATTATATAGGGTTATTATCATGGTCAACTCACGTCAACTCAAAGTCAAAGTCTCATGGCATAGCATTTCAGTTAATAATAATTGTTATTATTGAATCAAGGACTTTGTGTTTGGACTATCACAATCGGGTAACGCTTAATAATATAAAATTGGATTTTACTAAATTTAAGTAAGTGATAAATCTGGCCAAAATATCACATCACCTGCTATGTGACGTGTGAACATTAACATTCGAATAGTTCGATGTTAATCACCGACCGAATTTACACCTGACGAGTCACACAACTGGAGTGATGAATTCTCTTTAGACCAAATTATTTAATTAGTTTATAATTATTATAAATTAATTAAATTAATTAATATTTATGATATGGACAAACAAATAAATTAGATTTAATTAATAATATTCATTTGGGGTTAAATGGGCTATTAGCCTATGATGTAAAGATGTTGTTTCGGCAACAATAAGGCTTGTAGGAGGCGGCTAAAAATGCTAGAGAGATTTGAAGATGGATGGTTGAGATTTGATGACAAATGGTATGAGATGTGATCCATATTTCTCTCTATTTCTTTCACTATAAAAGGACTACTAACCCCAATGTAAAAAGAACTTTTTGGTTTCTATTTCCCCATCACTGCAGGCGAACCTCATCAATAAGGAGCTCCAACAAATTCATCTCAAATCAATTCAAAAGGAGACAACTATTGATAGGTATGTACTTCCAAGGTGGAAGAATTCATCATTACAAGGTGTGCTCTAAGGTAGGTATTTATTTACTATATTATATGATTTATAATTAAAGATAATACTATTTTATTCATATATATACACACACACACACCCAAATACACATATATATATATCATTATCATATTGCTATTTAAGTGAGATTCCTATATGTATCATCAATGTTGTTAGATATGAGATTGGTTATATGTATGTTTTAATTTATTAAAAAACACATTTTGTATATAGATCTGAAGTGCACAGCGAAATTAATTTTACTTTAGTTATTATCATTTTGTTAATTAATTAATTACATATATGTCTTGTATTTAATTATAATATCATATCATGTTAATAACTAAACTTATATTTTATAAATGCATATCTACATAGATTATATTTTTCGGTGGGTGCAAATTAATTTTTAATATTCATTTACTATTATTTAATATTATTTAAATCAATATACAATTAAATAAATCATAAAATAAAATATGCATCGAAAATTAAAATTAAAATTTTATAATTTTTTTATCATTATATAAACTCTCGGTCAAAAAATCAGAATTTAAAAACCAATTTTTATATTTAAAAAAAATAAATTTATTAGTCAAAATCAATCAATTAATTAAAAATATTATTTTCACCAAGAAAATTTTGGAAAAAATTTTATAACTTTAAAATATCATACTTGATTTTCTAAAAGTTTAAAATTCAAA
The DNA here is from genome assembly GCA_030737815.1 of Allium fistulosum. Lineage (NCBI taxonomy): Eukaryota > Viridiplantae > Streptophyta > Magnoliopsida > Asparagales > Amaryllidaceae > Allium > Allium fistulosum. Next base: position 294,117,355 of record CM060908.1, on the reverse strand, counting down.
TAATACAACACGAAAATAATTTTTATTCTTATTTTATTATATTTTGAAAAATTAATCAATATATATATATTAATGTAATAAAATGTAAATAAAGCTTTCTATGATGTGCATTCGATTTGGAAATATTTAAATAAATATATAAATTAAATACATAATTAATATACTATACATATACATATTCATATACATATACATGTACATGTTTAGATATTATAAATATACTTATATCTATATTTAAATATAATTATTATTATTTTGTTACTGTAATTCGTACATATATATGTATATGAGTAAAAGGATTTAATTTTTTTATTACGTATATATATATATGTACATAATATTTAATGCAATATTATATAGACATAAATCATTAATACTTACTAAGTTATACACAAACACACACACACACACATATGTATATATATTTACATAGTTTTTTATATATGTATAAATAACAAGTTTAAGTACATACGTATATTTGAATAACATTTAATACATATAAATATAAGATGAGCTAACACGTCCATTGTGATGTAAATCCCAACATTTATATACGGACATGGTATACCTTGCACGTGTAGGATCGTTTTCACCCTAGAGGGGGCGGGGGGGGGTGTTAAATAGGGTGATACTAATAATAATAAAAACTAATGCGGAAATAATACTATAAAACAGAAAATAATGCAGTAAAGATCACACACAGATTTACCCACCTTCGGCAATAACCTGCCTACGTGCTGCCCCTAAGGTTTCTACTAGAAATTGAGCAATCGGACGCTTACAAACACACGTAAACTTGCGATACCCGCTAACTTGACTAACCTAACTCTAAGCTCAAAACCCCGCCACAACTCAGTCACCGAGTTGCGAATTCTCGAACTACCACACGTAGTTCACAACCTAGCTAAAAACTAGTGTTTTACTCAAAATAAAAGAAAGTTACAATTAAAAATAAAAAAAGAATAAAACCTTATTTATAAAAATTAAGCCCAATTATAAAGTTAAAGAGACCGGCCCAATTAAAAATAAATAACACGTTCTCCCTTTTCTTATTTTGGTGGCCGCTCCCTTTTGCTTCTCCTTTAATCTGGTATTAGGGTTTTCGAAAATTGAAGCACCGCTTGGAAATTGGAAGCTCGAATGTTTTCGTTCCTCAATTCGCTTCGCCGCTTCTTCTATCGGTGATATTCAATTGCTTGCGGCTGCTTCAGTAACGAGTTCGAATGGTTCTTTAAATTGGTACGTGATTTGATATTTGATTATGCTCCGTTGTTTTTCTTGAATTCGAACTCATATCTATTGCCGATGATGATATAGGTTTATTTATAAGGATGAAACCCTATTTTATCGTTCGTATAATTTAGTTTGAATTCTTCAAGTGATTTTCTTGGCCATTGATTTTTGATCGAACGATAAGTGTGATTCCTGACTTGTTCATCTTATCATGGTTTGAGTTTTGTTTTAGTCGATTCCGTTCTATGCTCCTATGACTTTGGCATTTTGAATTTGTGATAATATTTTGACTTGTTCATCATGTTTCCTCTGATTGACTTCACTGCAATTTTTCTACTCCTTGATTGTTCGAACTGCTTCACTGATTTTTGAAACATTTAAACTGTTTTCTCCACTATGCTCATTGTTGTTGCATAAAACTTGTTTGTCCACCCGAGTGTGTTGACTTGTTTATCATGTTCGTATCTCTGAACTGATACATGTGTATGTATATATTTGCATATATGTGTGGTTCAATTTTGCTTTGCACTTGTACATGTCTTGATTTGAGACTTCATGTGGCATTTCATTTATCTAGGTTGGTAGCCTAGCATTGGTTCGAGTTCATCCATGTTGAACTGGTTCCATTGTTCATGTTGTAGCTGGTTGGAGTCATTTCATTTACCTGGTCTTGTTCTGCATTTTCTCATTCATTGATCTGGTGCAGTTTGCATTTGCTTGTGTACTTCATTTGAGATCATGTTCAAGTGTTTTCATACTAGTTTGTATGCATGTACATTTGCAGTCTAGTTCAAGTGTGAAGTCTTCATATGTACATTTGCATTCATGTGAATCTTCATGTTGCCTTGATGTCTTTGTACATTTGTAGTATAGACTAGCTGCTTTGTTTTCATGTGTGGTCTGGTGGTAGCTGCATGTTTGCTTCGAGTTACCTGTGCAGTTTCTTCATGTTGTACATTTCAAGTCTATTTGCAGCTTTCCTTGTGTATGTTCTGAAGCTTGTTTCCTTTGTAACTGATGTTGTAATGTGGTCTTGTTCCAGTGTGTTCACGAGCATTGCAATCTGGTTCATTGATGATGATGATGTCTGGTTGTCACTGCATATTTGTACATGTCTACACCTGTGCAGTTAAAGCGCTCGGCAGATTCAATGCGGTGGAGGTGCAAAAAGTTATAGCGGGGATACAGCGAGGATACAGCGGGATATAGCGGATGACTCTAAAATAGCATATAAAACTCGTATTTAATGTTTTTGCAAATATATAAATGATAATTAAATGAAAAATTAACATTCAATTGAATTATGATTAATACATAAATAATTTTAAATAAAAACATGTGCGAATATACTGTAAACAAACGTAAAACTATTATATAACATAATTGAATTTAGTAGAATATTAGATTATTTTCATTTCTAAAAATATATTAAAAATTCAATTAAACAAAACTAATTTCATAATTTTTATAATGTGTAAATGTCAATTTTCAATTCATTTCTTTTAAATAAGATATAGCGGAAATAGCGAAATATAGCGGAAATAACGGGATATAGCGGAAATAGCGGGGCTTAAAGCGGAAAGGCTATATTTGGGGCTATATGGAAAAATCGTAGCGGCAGAAATCCACTATGAGATATAGCAGGGTTATAGCGGGGTAATAGCGGGGTATTAACTGCACAGGTCTACACATGTATGATCCATTGTCATATGTTCATGGATTAATATGAAGTGTTGAATGTTGTGTATGTATATACTTATCGCTGTTTTGGTGCACCACTTTGTACATGTGAGCATGTTGAACTGCTGTGTTATTTTGGTCTGCATTGATGAATGTCTGGTGGTGCACTTCATGTTAACATGTGGTCTGTTGTTATGTCCATGTTGTCTTGACCCATTGGCTTATTGAGTTCATTGTTCACTTGATCCAAGTCTGGTCTTGTTACCCTTGTGTTCACTAATGCTTATGAATATGGTCTATGGGGTGTTGTTTCACTGGCTTATTGTTTTTGAGTTCCCGACTATTTCATTGAACATGTTCACTCGAGTTCGTACTGTTCATTTGCTTTTTGTTCCATGGTTTGCATCCTTGTACTTGATCATTCAGTGATGCTTTGTTTTTATATTGCACCTGAGTTGAATCCAGCTTTTCCTTGGATTTGACCTTGTGCTCACCTATCCCTGCAGTTGTAACAAGCAAGTGTATATCGGTGTGCACGGCCTTGTGGCATGTACAATGATATACTGTGCATGTCACAAGTTGTTCGTGTATGATGAATTAAAAGAAAATGATGATGAACAACCCAAATAACCGAGACAAATAATATTTTCAAAACACACACTTTATTGTGCACTATAAAATATTTTCTTTTTCAGTTTTACTACCTCAGTGTTTATTTTGTAGATGGTTCAGATGCTGGATACAGACTGGAACAGAGTTGAAGATCAAATATGAGTGATTGAGTGAATTATGTAGTGAGGTGAACCATGTATAAAAAATTGTATATTGAAAATTGTATTGTAATTGAAATTGTATTGTAATTTGAAAATGTGTAAATGTAGTGAGAGCTCAAATTTGTACTATTTGAATTTGTAATAAAATATTTGTTTGAATAAAATATTTGTTTAAATATAATTCTAAGTTATTTATTTTATTCAACAAATATTTATTTAAATATGTGATAAATAAAATCGTGCAATAACAAATACATTTAAATGAAAATATATATGTTTATTAGCATCAAACAAAAATCATATACTAGCATATTCTGCAATCTCCCCCTTTTGGTGATAACAAACATATATTAAGATTTTGACTTTATTAAATGTATTTGGTCTTGATGAATTCTATTAGCTCCCCTTATTTGAATGCTCCCTCTACAACAAAGCTCCCCCTTCACATATGTATAAAAATAAAAAATATGCAAAATAAAAAGTAACTTTTTTTGAACTTATTTGCCAAAATCTTAACTTCTCTCTCCCCCTTTTGTTACCAGCAAAAGAGTAATAGTGTTAGAAAATAGAGATAAAGTGATAAATATTAATACAACATTAATACTTAATCGAGTATAAATATTAAATTTCAATAAAAAATCAAATAAAAATCATATATACTCTGTTATGCGTATATTCCATTTTAGAGTGATAGGGGTGATGTCGGTATAGAAAACCATATAGTTGTGTCTATTTGTGGTATATTTATGATAGGAAACTGTTAAATACTTACTAACCATGCATAACCGTTAGGACTTTTAAATGAGATTAGTGGTATTCCTTAAGTTTTTTTAAAATGAATTTCAAGCATCTTCTAACCACGCATAACCAAGAGGACTTTTAAATGTGATTAGAATCAACTATCCTATTCCTTCCAATTTGGTATGTGTTCCATACATGCATAACCATGAGGACTTTTAAATGAGCATGAAAGCACATAATCAAAGATTCCAAGTAGTTCACCCATGCATAACCCTGAGGATTTTTAAATGAGAGTGAGTACTTTTGGATGATTTTATTGCTAATTAAAAAAAGAATAATTTCCTATTTAAATACCACATTTTGACATACTATATTGGATTTTGATAAGTGATAGTCGTAGAAATATGATAGGAATAGAGATGGTTATGGAATTTTTTTTACCAACCAAAGTTATTACAAATTTTGTTTAAATTTTTAAAGAAATTTACTAAATAAACAGTCTCAAGTCATAATGTATGATTAATATCAACACTCATCACTTCTTTCAGTCACTATTTATCTTTTTGATAATCACTAGGCAGTCAGATTAGTTAACATAGACATTTATGATTAAACTAAAAAAATCATATTTCTAAAATGCCTAAACTGAGACGAAGTCGACAAAAACTATTTTCTGGAAGGGGTTTTGTAAAGATGTCTGCCAATTGAAAATCAGTTGAAATAAAATTTATGCAGATATTTTCTTTGGAAATGTGATGCAACTAACGAATGTCCCAAAATAAAACACGTTTCACCAGTACTTTTTCTATCAACTAGACTACCAGCATAATCTGCATCTGAATACCCTTTTAACTTAAAGTTATTATTAGTTGGATACCATAGACAAAATCATGAGGTGTGCAATAGATACCTTATAATCCTTTTTACAGCTTTTAAATGAGATTCCTCTGGATTTGATTGAAACTGTGCACATAAAAAAACAGAGAACATAAAGTCTAGTCTAGAAGCAGTAAGATAAAGAAGTTTACCCATGTGTATCTAGAGTAATCATTAACCAATTCAAAACAATATCTCTTACCACCTAAGCTTGCAATGTCGTTAGGTCCAAATAAATCCATATGAACTAGTTTAAGGACTCTAGAAATACTTACAATGTTCTTGGCATGAAAAGATGATTTTTAAAATTTTTGCAGTTGATTACCGGCTGATTGAAATCAGATTATGGTGTAGATTTTCAATGTATAATACACCGTTGTTGCCCGTTGTGACTCTGCCACCTTTGTACTTCTCGAGGCTAAGGAACTTTGATTTGTCGTCCGTTATGTGCCTGGAACAGCCAAAATCCAGGAACCACTCTTGTTGTTCCTTAACCTGCCAACACACCTACACGAGGAAAGATTTTTGTGACCTATTTGTTTTTATAGGTCCATGATTGTTAGTGATAGAAAATTTTGAAAAATAAGTTTGCGTAGAACCAAAACAGTTTATGTTTGTTCCTTTTGGCACCCAGATTTGTTTGACTTTAAGGAATTTTACATTTGTGCCTTTAGAAACCCAAATTGGTATGGTTTTCACGCGTTTGGGTCTATACCAGCAATTGTTTTGATTGTGTCCAGTTTTTCCACAAATCGTGCACTTGGAGTTGACATGATTAGTTTCACTTCTACCTTTTTTGGATTGAGTATACCCAAGTCCTTGTCTAATACTATTAACATTTTGTTTCCCTATTAGCATATTTATTGATCTTTCTCCTTTGGAGAATTTTCCTAAAGTTGTAGACAAATGTTGGACTTGTGTTTTAAGAGATTCATTTTCATTCAATAACAAAGTGCACTTTTTAATAGAATTTTCTATCATGGTATTTTCACTCTCTTTCAAAATCAGAATTTCATTTTCAAGCGATTTAATTTAGTTTCTGATTTTTTTATTTCGTCTTTAAATGATGGCTTATCACACTTAGGGTTCTTATTTCGATAGTTTTTAACCAGTTGATCAAGCTGCTTATTTAGTTCTATCAAAATATCTTTTTGTGATTCAATTTTAGCGTACTTCTCCTTAAGTCTTTAAAAACAACCATTTATTTCATGAAAATATACAAGTAATTGAGAGTGAGTAAGTTTTGATACCTCGCTTGGCTCGTCATCATCGTTGTCACTTGATTCTCCTAAAAGACACTGATTTGCTCTTTCACTCTCACTGCCAGTGCTTTTATCATTTTCAACACTTTCATTCCAATTTGCTGCAAAGCTTCTCCTTTTCGGTTTCTTTCCTTTGACAAATTGATTTTGAGTACAATTTAGATTGATATGACCATATTTATTGCAGTTGTGAAAAATGATCTCCTGCTCTTCTGAGTTGTCTAGAATTTTGACGATTCCTCTATTTAGTTTTTGATTTAGGGCTGAATTTCCATACTTGTGGTTCCACCTTTTGAATCTCTTTATTATCAGTGCCAGTTCAGCTGCTCCATCATCATCATCATCATCTTCACTTTCTGTTGTTCCTTTGAGAGCTATTGATTTCTTTTGCGTATCTCCTCCTTCATGTTCTTCCTTGAATTTTATTTCTAGCTCATAAGCAGTGAGCTTTTCGATGATTTCTTCGATTTTAACCTGTTTCAAATCCTTCGATTCTTGAATGGCAGTCACTTTCGCTTCAAAATTTCGTGGAAGAATTTTGAGGATTTTTCGGACTATTTCCAGCTCTGTGTATGGTCTTCCTAGAGATTTTGATTTGTATACGAGATTAGAAAGTCGTCCATACATTTCTTTGACACTTTCATCCTTTGCCATTATGAAGTTCTCGTACTCGCTACTAAGCATGGCAATGCGTGATTCTTTAACCTGGGAGGTTCCTTCATGAGTCACTTCAAGCGTGTGCCAAATTTCCTGCGTAGTTAGACAAGGTGAGACACGATTAAATTCAATTTTATCTAATGAACAAATGATAGAATTCATAGCTTTAGCATTAGCATTTTGCAATTTATTTTCAAGATATGTCCATTAATCCATAGGTTTTTCAACTTCTTGATTATCTACCATTATTGTTGGTGTCCTATATCTCGTTTCAACAATATTCCATGCATCTATGGTTTTCAGAAAAATTTTCATTCTATTTTTCCAATAAGCATATTCACCATTAAACATGGGTGGTCTAACTATGGACTGACCTTCAGCAAAAGTATTATTAAAAAAGCCATTGAAAAAATCAATTTTTTTAACAAAAAAAGGGTTTTGTTCCTAGCTTTGATACTACTTGTAGGATCATTTTCACCTTAGAGAGGGGTGAATAGGGTGATACTAATAATAATAAAATTAATGCGGAAATAATAATATAAAACAGAAAATAATGTAGTAGAGATCACACACACAGATTTACCCAGCTTCGGCAATAACCTACCTACGTGCTGCCCCCAAGGTTTATACTAGAAATTAAGCAGTCGGACGCTTACAAACACACGTAAACTTGCGACACCCGCTAACTTGACTAACTTAACTCTAAGCTCAAAACCCTACCACAACTCAGCCACTAAGTCGCGAATTCTTGAACTACCACACGTAGTTCGCAACCTAGTTAAAAACTAGAGTTTTACTCAAAATAAAAAAAGTTACAATTAAAAATAAAACAAGAATAAAACCCTATTTATAAAAATTAAGCCCAATTATAAAGTTAAAGAGACTGGCCCAATTAAAAATAAATAACACGTTCTCCCTTTTCTTATTTTCGTGGCCGCTCCCTTTTGCTTCTCTTTCAATCTGGTATTAGGGTTTTCGAAAATTGAAGCGCCACTTGGAAATTGGAGCTAGAATGCTTTCGTTCCTCAATTCGCTTCACTGCTTCTTCTATCGGTGATATTCAATTGCTTGCGGCTGCTTCAGTGACGTGTTCGAATGGTTCTTTAAATTGGTACGTGATTTGATATTTGATTATGCTTCGTTGTTTTGCTTGAAATCGAACTCATATCTATTGTCGATGATGATATGGGTTTATTTATAGGGATGAAACCCTATTTTATCATTCGTATAATTTAGTTTGAATTCTTCAAGTGATTTGCTCGGTCATTGATTTTTGATCGAACGATAAGTGTGATTCCTGACTTGTTCATCTTATCATGGTTTGAATTTTGTTTTAGTCGATTCCGTTCTGTACTTCTATGACTTCGGCATTTTGAATTTGTGATAATATTTTGACTTGTTTATCATGTTTCCTTTGATTGACTTCACTGCAATTTTTCTACTCCTTGATTGTTCGAACTGCTTCACTGATTTTTGAAACATTTAAACTGTTTTCTCCACTGTGCTCATTGCTATTGCATAAAACTTGTTTGTCCACCCGAGTGTGTTGACTTGTTTATCATGTTCGTATCTCTGAACTGATACATGTGTATGTATATATTTGCATATATGTGTGGTTCAATTTTGCTTTGCACTTGTATATGTCTTGATTTGAGACTTCATGTTGCATTTCATTTATTTGGGTTGGTAGCCTAGCATTGCTTCGATTTCATCCATGTTGAACTGGTTCCATTGTTCATGTTGTAACTGGTTGGAGTCATTTCATTTACCTTGTCTGGTTCTGCATTTGCTCATTCATTGATTTTGTGCAGTTTTCATTTGCTTGTGTACTTCATTTGAGATCATGTTCAAGTGTTTTCATACTAGTTTGTATGCATGTACATTTGTGGTCTAGTTCAAGTGTGAAGTCTTCATGTGTACATTTGCATTCATGTGAATCTTCATGTTGCCTTGATGTCTTTGTACATTTGTAGTCTGGACTAGCTGCTTTGTTTTCATGTGTGGTCTGGTGGTAGCTGCATGTTTGCTTCGAGTTACATGTGCAGTTTCTTCATGTTGTACATTTCAAGTCTATTTTCAGCTTTCCTTGTGTATGTTCTGAAGCTTGTTGCCTTTGTAATTGATGTTGTATTGTGGTCTTGTTCCAGTGTGTTCACGAGCATTGCAGTATGGTTCATTGATGATGATGATGTCTGGTTGTCACTGCATATTTGTACATGTCTACACATGCATGCTCCATTGTCACATGTTCATGGATTTATATGAAGTGTTGAATGTTGTGTATGTATATACTTGTCACTGTTTTGGTGCACCACTTTGTACATGTGAGCATGTTGAACTGCTATGTTCTTTTGGTCTGCATTGATGAATGTCTGGTGGTGCACTTCATGTTAACATGTGGTCTGTTGTCATGTCCATGTTGTCTTGACCCATTGGCTTGTTGAGTTCATTGTTCACTTGATCCAAGTCTGGTCTTGTTACCCTTGTGTTCACCAATGCTTATGAATATGGTTTGTGGGGGTGTTGTTTCGCTGGCTTGTTATTTTTGATTTCCTGTAACGACCCAGAATTTTGAACAAATTAAATTGAGAATATTTAATTAATTTTAAATATTTGAATGATGATTTGATTTGAATCCCCGATTTAAATTTGAATTTGGCGATTAAATTATAAAATTTAATCGATTGAATGTTGAATAAAAATTTAAATCTTCAATTTTAAGTTGAAGAAAAATATTTCAAAGGCTGGTAAAATTTATATTGATAACACTAAAGATAACAGCAGCTTCAGAATTGAATTTAAAACTGTTTTGCTCAGTTTTGAATTTAACTGTTTGAACCGATATTTAAAAATAGTCATTTTTCAAACAGTCTCGGAATTCGACGAAACCAGTTCCATTGGGTCCGTAATATTGAATTATTACCGGATTTCAACTTTCATTTTTTTTTTGAGTTGTTATGTGAGCACACTATAGGTAAACGCATTGAAATGTAAATTGAATTCAATTTAAATTTAAATTTGAAATAAGTCAAAATTGCAGCACGTTGTCTCCCTTTCATCACGCCGAGAATTGCGCCTAACATCACGAGATTTATCGTGCAAACCATGCCTCTTCAAAAATAAATAAATGGCCTAACAGTTTTCTTCTTTTTAACAATTCGAAGCCGAGACTTTAGCTAAATGTCTCGAACGAAAAAAAAAATGGTGAAATTAAATTTCGAATTAGAGTGGCCGCGTTTTTCCCCTTTTCTCTTCAGTAAACCAAACCAAGATGAAGTCGATTTCGTTCATCATGCCGAACTCCATTCGAAAATCACCGGGAAAAATAAAATAAATGAAGAATGGCAACTGCGATTTGGGGCTATCGCATTTGAGCATGGCGGCGACTTCGGCGACGAGGCGTTCGAAATTAGGGATCCGCGTTCGCGAGTGGGAGTTCTGTCTCAAGCTTGAATACTGGTATGAAATCACGAGTTCGTTCGCGATGAACTAATGCTTCGGTGGCCAATGTCGCGTGCTCGATAGGGCGTGGTGATCTGGGTGGAGGTGCGCACTCGTGGGGAGGAGCTGCGTCGCAATGACGTTCTGGTGAGAGTCGTGGACTCACGACTTCAAGGGCGGCATTGGTTTGCGATCAATGGCGAGCACGGCAGAGATGGCGGCGGCTTCACGAGTTCGTCGATGTTGGATTAGGAGGCGTTGTGCTTGCGATCGAGGTTTTGTTCGAGAGCAGGTATATTTTACTCTGTTCGTTTAAGTGTAATCTGAGTGTAATTAGAAAAGAGAAAAAAAAAATATATCACAGCAGATATTAACAAAATCTTTACAAATAATATATATGGTTCAAGCAGTAAGTTTTAACATAGATTTTGAAAGTTGTTTCTGTTTTAATTTGCAGAAAGGAGAAAAAAAAACAATAAATATATATTGAAGAAGAAGCTTTACAGTAAGTTAATATATAGGTAAATCAGAGAGAAAATATATATAAAATAGATATATCTATACATACACATTTTGAACTTACCTGTTTATTTTAAGAAAATGTATTTTGGTAATTAACCTATTTAATCATTTTTGTTATAAAAAGGTTTTCAAGGAAATTAGTTAAAATTTAATCCTTTGATTTAAATTTAATCACTAGTTAATTTAAATTACCAAATGAAAATTTATTATTCGATCTGTTCGAATATTAATAAATTGTATAATTGTTTATACAAGGTCAAATAAAGTCGAGAAAACAAACTGGAATGGAAACGAATTGCAAAATAAATAGCAAAGGTGAGATTTTTCTCACTCAAATTGAATGTGGAATTTTTGCAGTTATTGATGATTGCTATTGGATGTGATATTAGATATAGTAGGATATCTATATATATATAACAATATATACATATTGGCATATGTATATATTGGATTGATGATTTCCCGCCTCGTATAGCGGATGAGACCCTATTGCGCCGTTAGTAAGCGGATTATTTTTATAAAACCCATATACCGCGATATTCCACCTCGAAGTGGAATTGGTATTGTGCTAACGTCTGTGGATGCAGGGAAACAGGTTGGAGGGATCCAACTGGATTCCTCACCAGTAGTTATTTATTTTCAGATATTGATGTATATTCTGTTATCATATTGATATATGATGTTTGTTGTTGTGATTGACTAATTGGTGCTGTTGCATCATCGGATTCAGTTTTGAAGTTTAAAAATAACAACTTTTACTTTAAAAGGATTTTAAAGTGATTTTTGGAAGTAGACGTTTTATTTAATTTTTGAATTAATAAATAAACGTTCAAACTTTAAAGTTATAAAAGTTAAGATTTGTGAATTATAACCAAAAGGTAATTTCTTTTGAAATAAATAGTTGATTTATTTATAAAATGGTTTAAGTTGGGATTTTTGAATAACTATAAACGATTTGTATAAAAAGATTTATAAAATTGATATTTTATAAATAAAAAATATTGGACTTATAAAACGAATTTTTATAAGTGTTAAAAAGAAGTATAAATGGATTTCATAAGTGAATGAAATTAATAGATTTATATTGTGAAGTTAAAAATGAATGAAGTTGTAGAATAAAGGATTTATAAGTAATTTACTTATATATTGGATTTTTGCCTTTAAATGGAATATTGATCGAATTTGTTCATAAATGATTCTTTTTAAAGTTGAAATCGTTATAAAGTACAAATGCGATTTAGAAACGTTGTTTATAAATCCGAAATCACTTATTTGTATAAGTGAATTATAGAAGTTAATAAAATGAGATTTATAAATCAGAGTTGTTATAGAAAATAGAAAATGGAATTTATAAACGTTGTTTTATAAATTCGGAAATCAATCAAATTTGATGAATTTAATATAGAAGGTTATTAAGGAAATTTTATCCACGATTTTGGATAGTGGATAATTCTTGAAATAAATGTGTAGAAAAGATTGAAATGTGGTTAGTGAAGTATATTCACGATTTTGGACAGTGAACATATTTTTAAGTAAAATGGATATGGTTTTGGGAAAGCGATATTATAAAATGAAGTTAATTGTTTTAAAAGATGTTTTAAAACGTGTTAAGTATCGAATACATAGATTTCAACATTCATTGTTGAAATAGACGTTTTCAAGAAATAAGGAAATGATGGACTATAACACTGTTGTTATAGTAAATGATTTTCGAAAGAAAATGTTTTATGTAGTATTGGGATTTATATATACCTATCTTAAAATCCGAATCCCTATACTAGTGATTTCGAGTCGTCGTAACGATGTTTTACGCAACATTCGTTTTGACTCAAATAGATGTTAAAATTAATGATTTCCTTAAAGAATGAATATATACTTAAATTTGATTTAAGTATATCGAATATTTTCAAATGTTGAAAATAAATAGATTTGTGAATTACTTATTTTTAAATAAGTATGGAAATGCTTTTCCAATATGAAATGAACTGTTTTGAGATTTTATCTTCAAAGATAAAATGAAATGTGGAAATTGATTTGAAAATTGTTTTCAAATGGTGAAGTGTGGAAATTTTATATCTAGTAAAGATATTTTTGAAGATGAAATAATTTGGAAAATTATTTGGAATCTGATGATGTTGCGCATCTTTATTGATAGTTAAATAACCGACTATCAATAATTACCTTGAGTAGGTATTTGTTGTGAATTGGATGAATTTGAATGCCACACTTATTTTTGAATTAACGCTCACTATTCGGGTTAGCCGGGAAAGGACCATGGGGTCGTATAACCCATTCCGAATATGTGATACGTCGTTATGAATTGCATTCGAAGACCGGTGTTGAAGACCGGATATTTTTGAAAACGGAAGGATTACCGTCGAGTTACTCTACATCGGCTGATCTCCGGTTTAGAGGTTTTTATCACCCTTAGTGACGGGAAGTCCTGATGTGATTGAAAATTATCCGGAATTGCAAGGGCTTCATGAGAAGTGCCTTCGGTTCTGTTCGATCCCGGAACAGACTTGTATGGATTGTGTGTCTGACGTTACAAATTTGAGACATAAAGCTGATTTCTTTCAAATACATTTCTGTTGGTGGCGGAGAATTTATTCTCTTAGCTTAACACCCTTCTCTGAGACGTACGAGCTCAGAGGTTATGTAGTTGAAATTTATCAGCGATATACTCCCAATTTGGTAACGTGGCATACTAAGTGTTGCTGTGAAATGATCAGTGTTTGATCATTTGTGATATGATCATTTGTTTGATCTTATATCTTTGTGATCATAGGTTGATCATTTGTTTGACCCGAAGCATGGCTTTGTAGAAAGCGTAGCTTTGTGGACGAGACTTCGTCGAGCCTCACACCCCGGAAATGGTCAAAACAGGAAGGATGCGGCAAGGTTCTAGGGAGTAGCGCCCCTTAGTGTATGTCATTCCTTCTGGATAAAGGTGGTATCATGGTATGGAGCCCAGATACTTAACCTCTGTGGTTGCTGCAAATTTATTACTTTGTGGTTGTTGCGAATCGGGGATCCTCGGGAAGATCGGTGACGATCGGGGGATGGCATACGCGTGTCAGTAGTTACCTATTTTTGCAGAGGTAACCCGGCCTTGTGTTGGCAGAGATCCGGTTAGATTCTCGGGTCGTCTATTCCAGGGACGTACCCATCGTGGCATAGGAAGTTCCTTAGCCTGACCATTTGTTGGAAATCCAAAGAAACAATACGACACTTGTACGGTTTTAGTTGTAGAACCTATCATTCACTTATGGTGGCGCCCCACTGTTTGGATGGTAGCTATAGTAGGCATAGTTCGAAATGTCTATGCTGGCTAAGATTTATATTATACTTTCGAAATGTTTTCTACACTATGCACTAATAATAATATCAAAAATGATTTGATTTTGCGTAGTAAGCATCTTTGACTATCATAAGAAGAAATCTCCTCCAATTCTGCGTTTGCATTGTGTGTGTGGTGGGAGGTCTTATGGTAGTTTCATTTTTCAAAAGCATTGCGAATTTGTTTTATTTTCTTTGTGAAAAATAACTGTTTTACGATCTCACACCAGTCACCATGACTGACTCGGAGTTTATTGTTTCCCTTCTAAACTCTGGGTGCCCACCAATTTCCACACGGGCAGCCTAGAGTTATGTTATCAGGATATTCTGGATATTCTGGAGCTTTGGAAGCAAGCTGGATGGCGTAACGTATCACCTACACTTTGTATTATTCCGTTGTGTATTCTGTATGAGGACAAGTTATATAACTGTCCATTGTTGTATATTGACTCTGATGATTGATGTATGTATAAACTGATATAGCTCTTTGTTTTAAAAGACTAGTGTTTATTTATTATATATTGTTCCGCTGCGATGTGTAAGATTCTGATATTGTTTCTACTTCTGATGTTGTTCTGTTGTTCTTCTCTATTTTCTTTCTTCTCTTCTTCTTCTACTCTTTTCTTCTTCTTCTACCTTTTTCTTCTTTTTAAAACCATAACTTTTCGGGTTTCCGGCATTCGATGGCTCGGCAGTCGATAAAGTGAGTATCGATGTCGAATTTTCGAAAGTCGAAAATTTCGGGGATGTTACATTTCCTGACCGTTTCATTGAACATGTTCACTCGAGTCCGTACTGTTCATTTGCGTTTTGTTCCATGGTTTGCATCCTTGTACTTGATCATTCTGTGATGCTTTGTTTTTATATTGCACCTGAGTTGAATCCAGCTTTTGCTTGGGTTTGACCTTGTGCTCACCTGTCCCTGCAGTTGCAACAAACAAGTGTACATCGATGTGCACGGCCTTGTGGCATGTACAATGATATACTGTGCATGACACAAGTTGTTTGTGTATGATGAATTAAAAGAAAATGATGACGAACAACCCAAATAACTGAAGCAAATAATATTTTCAAAACACACACTTTATTGTGCACTGCAAAAATATTTCATTTTTCAATTTTACAGCGTCAGTGTTTATTTTGCAGATGGTTCAGACGTTGGATACAGACTGGAACAGAGTTGAAGATCAAATACGAGTGATTGGGTGAATTATGTATGAGGTGAACCATGTATAAAAAATTGTATATTGAAAATTGTATTATAATCGAAATTGTATTGTAATTTGAAAATGTGTAATTGTAGTGAGAGCTTAAATTTGTACTATTTGAAATTGTAATAAAATATTTGTTTAAATATGAATTCTGAGTTATTTATTTATTTATTCAATAAATATTTATTTAATTATGTGAAAAATAAAATAGTACAATAACAAATACATTTAAACAAATATATATTTATTATCATCAAACAAAAATCATATACTAGCATATTCTACAACACAAATTATTATATCACAACATGCACACACACATTTGTGTATATGATATATATGTACTTTTATATAAATTAAATAAAATTGTATATAATTTATAAATTTAAATAAAATAAGAGATTTTATTTAAATAAAATTTTGAAATATTCTAAATAAATTAGACTTCATTGGCCCAATATAAATTCAATAGGGTAAATTTTTTGAAACTCACCCATAACTTTCGCTACGGGCCGGCCCGATTCCAACATTCTATAGCACGATACTCTGTTTTAGTTAAAGGATGAGAAATAAAAAATTGCTTCTTACTCTTCCAAGATACAAGAGAATCATCAAGAAATATACAAAAACCAGTAATCGACTTGTGATCTGTGGGATCGCTACCATATTCAGCATCAGAGTAGGCATGCAATTTTAAGAATGAGGTGGATGAAAATAGAAGGCCATGGAAAATAGTACATCGAAAATACCTTAAAATACGAAGGACGGCTGTCCAGTGAACTGTAGTAGGAGAAATTACAAACTGACTAACAACTTGAACAACATATGATATAGCTGGACGAGTGTTGGTAAGCCAAACTAAGTTTCCAACCATGGTATGGTATAAAGTAGGATCCGACAGTGGTATACCATCAGAAGGAGAGCATTTTTCATTAACTTCAATAGGAGTATCAACGATCTTATTATCAGTAAGTCTAGCTTTCTCAAGTATATCTGTGGTATATTTTAACCAAGAAAGAAGATAACCTTTTGGTGAGTATACTACCTCAATTTCTATGAAATATTTTAGATAACCCAAATCTTTCATTTTAATTTTTTTAGCTAACTCCTTTTTTAAGGAAGAAACATCATGCACATCATCTCCTGTAATAATCATATCATCAACATATAATGATAGTATGATACGTCCTTCATTAATTTTTTTAACAAAAAGGGAATTATCATGAAAACTAGAGACAAAACCAAGAGATTTAATCATAATAGAAAATTTATCAAACCAAGCACGAGGTGCTTTCTTAAGTCCATACAATGCTTTTTTAAGCTTGCATACACATCCAGATTCATGTAGAACATTTGAAGGAGGTTCCATATAAATTTCTTCTTTAAGATCGCCACTCAAGAATGCATTTTTAACATCAAGTTGTGAAATGGACTATTTTCGAATAGAAGCAACATCAACGAGAGTACGAATGGTAGTCATCTTTGCAACCGGAGCAAACGTCTTCTCAGAATCCATGTCATACTATTGAGGGTAACCTTTTACTACAAATCTAGCTTTATATCTTTTAATTGATTCATCAGATTTGATTTTGATTTTATATACCCAACGACAACCAATAGTGCTCTTACCATAAGGTAGATGAACCAAATTCCAAGTACACATCCTTTGTAAGGTAGAAAGTTCTTCATCTATAATCTCTCGTCACAAAGATTAATAACTACCTCTTTATAAGAAGTTGGCTCAGAAAGTTTATAAATGGAGGTTAAGAACGAAGAAAAAAGATGAAGACTAACAAGAATAAGCAAAATCATGTAATTTTGTAGACTTACGAATGCATGTGTAATGACCAAGAGATGGATCTACATGCTCAGTTACAGATTGAGGGGCCATAGTGGAGGAGGACGTAGCTTCAGGTGTTGCAGTTGTTCCAGTTTCCATGAGGCTGTTAGTATTATTATTATCCTTAGAAAATGGATCAATATGAATTAGATCAGATATGGTTCAACTATGAATGTTGGATGGAATAGTGTAAAATGGTATATGTTAAAGAAAAACAACATTTCTAGAAAATAAAGTTTTTGAGTGGTTGGATCAAAACATCCAAAACCCTTTTCATACTCACCATAGCCAAGAAAAACACAAATAGCAGATCGAGAAGATAATTTATTACGTTCTACATGAGGAAGAAGAACAAAACAAGTACACCCAAACACTTTAAAAAAAGAAAAATCAAGTGCATGTCCATACAATATTTCGAAAGGTGAAATACCTGAAATGTGAGAAGAAGAAATAGTGTTAATAAGTCTAACAGCCATGAGAATAGCTTCACCACAAAATTCCCTAGGAAAGAAGCGGAAAGTAATATAGATCGAGTAGTTTCAAGAATATGTCTATGTTTTCTTTCTGCAACTCCATTTTGTTGAGGAGTATCAATACATAAGGTTTGTTGAATAGTTACATCTAAAGAAAGTGATTCACAAAATTTCTTAGAGGTGTATACTCCACGTAAATCACTTCTAAACATTTTACAACAGACGAATGTTGTGTCTTGACAAATGCTCTAAAGTTTTTGTATATTTCAAAAAAGTCTGAACGATGTTTTATTAAATAGATCCAACAGTAGTGTGTACAATCATCAGTAAAGGACACATAATATCGAGACCTCCTTTAGTGGGAGCTGGAGATGGTCACCACATATTTGAATGAATCAAATCAAATGGAGCAGAAGAAATAAAAATGCTACCGTTAAAGGGTAAAATGGAAAATTTTGCTAGTTTACATCCACTACAATCAGAAATATCATGAGTTTGCAAATTTTATAATGTTCCTCTAGATGCTAAAAATCTCAAACATGAAGAAGAAATTTGAAATGAGAATGCCATAAATAAAAACTAGAGGAAGAAGGACAGAAACAAAAAGAAGATAAGTCAATGCTAGTAGCAGCACTAATTGGAATTTTTAATTCATTCAAAACATATAGTCCCCCTTTCCTACGGCCTGTCTAAATAAGTTTTTGAGATTGTGGATCCTGCAGAAAACAAGGATTTGAAGTAAATGTTAATATATTAGCAGAGTCACATAACTGACCAACATATACAAGGTGTAATATGAGGTTCGGGATACGATAGACATTGTAAAGAGATAAGTTGAGAGTAACATCAA
Organism: Allium fistulosum; assembly: GCA_030737815.1. NCBI lineage: Eukaryota > Viridiplantae > Streptophyta > Magnoliopsida > Asparagales > Amaryllidaceae > Allium > Allium fistulosum. The sequence goes on along the minus strand of CM060908.1, from coordinate 294,098,457 downwards.
AACCAATCCCGCTAAAGGCATAGGAGTGCCAACAGCAGTCGTAACAAGAATGGAGAATGATGAAGACAAAGTAGAAAAAGATGAAGGATTTCAATACATATGATGGGAAGCACCAGAATTCAAGACTCATAAAGATGGCTTACCCGAGGAGTTACTATGTATTTGACCTAAAAATGAAAAGACAGACTTAATATGTGGCTGTTAAGAATGATAATTCTGAAGAGACCTGTAGAAAGTAAAATAAACAGTTGCACTAGAGGAATTGTGAGACAATTGAAACTCCCTTTCAAATATTATATTATGACATATCTGAATATATTTTTTCTACTGAAAGAGTTCCAATAACAAACTTTTGATTGTCAACTGTTACGGATAAAACAACATTAATTTTTAACTGCATTCTTTGATTCTATGAGTGTAATCAGTGAAAGATATAAATATTTATCAAAACCTGGTTTACATTTAACAGTTTGTTTGGGTTTCAATTCGACATCTCAAAATTCCATTATTATTTTTTTGTCTATTTTTTTCTTATTTTTTCTTCCTTTTTCCCCTTTTTTGGCTCTTTTTTTCATAAAATAAAATAAACATAATACCCTCTCCTTTTATTCTTAGCTCAAAACAAAATAACTTGGATTAGCAAACATATTCTGGAAACAAAGAATGAAGGTAGGTGTCGAGTAGTAGATACAGATCTAGTTTGCGAACGTTCGTTTTGATGAGTCGCACGAAATAGATTTGAATCTAGTATCTAGGTCAGGTTGTATATTTGGTTGGAATTCTTTGGCGTAGATGTCAGAATTGATTGCAGGGGGTTGTTGATAGTGGATTTGAGAAGAGGTAGAACCAAAGTGGTTGTTTGATAGTGTAATTTAGAAGGGTGTAGTTGTGATGTTTGTGGAGTTTGACGATGGTGAAAGTAGAAAAGGAGAAGAGAGAGGAATTCTTTATTACCACTTGACGGTGCTATACAATTCATAACCAACTATTTACAGCCACATTATTTAAAGCCTAAGTAATTGTATAATACAAAAATTATTGTAATAAAGGAAAGCCTAGATATTAAAATATCCTTGGTTTATTTCTTAACATATAATACATATCTCTTAATAATATACACTTAGTGAGATGACATTGCTATCATGGAATGAGTTTTCCTCTCAGTATCACAACAACAAGGATTAATATCATGCCAATCGATTTATCATCAACATGTCAAAGGGTGACAACAATTTAATTACATAAGTTAACACCAATGTTCCACTCTAACGTTTTCCCCCACTTTGTGTATACATCATTGTATAATCAGTTCTCTAATTGGTAAGGTCAAATCCGTCAGAAATTCGTCGAGGTACACCTTAAGGCGGGTTAAGGATATGGTGAGAGAGCACACATTTGTTATTGGTTGAGTGCTTTTACTCACCGTTGGTCCACTCTGTAACGATACGGATTTTTCGCGTTCGAAAATCGACATCCATACTTTACATCGTACTCGAATGCCGTAGATTCGATCGTTCAATTCCGAGTCGCCGGAGCTGATAACAACATTAAGTAAACAACACAGCGGAAGAAGAATATATCAATTACATAACATTGATACAATGACAGATACAAAATCTGATACAATATGATACAACAGAATGATACAACCGATATCAATATACATCAGAGATATGATACAAGAAATAGCAGCGGAAAAGAAAATGATATCATCAGCAGCGGATAATCTCCAATAGAATGCTCCAAGATAAGCAACGTCAGTCCATGAACTCCAAGAACTGAACCATCTCCAGATAATCTACTAAACCTGAATATCTGATAAACCCAACTCTAGACTGCCCGTGTGGAAAATAGTGGGCACCCAGAGTTTAGGAAGGGAACAATAAACTCCGGATCAGTCATGGGACTGGTGTGAGCAACAAAAACAGATTATCTTTAATACAAGCAACAAAGGCTTTTAAACATTGAAATCCGCAATGCTTTTTGAAAATGAAACTACCATAAGACCTCCCACCACACACACAATGCAAACGCAGAATTGGAGAGATTTCTTCTTATGATAGTCAAAAATGCTTACTACGCAAAATCATTCGATATTATTATCATTAGTGCATAGTGTCGAAAACCATTTCGAAAATATAATATAAATCTTAGCCAGCATACAACATTTCATCGTATGCCTACTATAGCTACCATGTTCAATAACAGGTTACCGCCACATCCCATAGCAGGTAATACAACTAAAACCGTACAGGATTCGTATTGTTTCTTTGGATTTCCAACAAATGATCAGGCTAAGGAACTTCCTTACCGAAATAGAAACGCCTCTGGAAAGACGCCCCGGATCCTAACCGGATCTCTGCAAACAAAAGGCCGACGCTACCTCACGCTGTACAGCTGTAACTAGGTAACTAACACACTGACGCTACCTCACGCTGTATAGCTGTAACTAGGTAACTAACACACGAGTCATGTCATCCCCCGGTCGTTACCGACCTTTATCCGAGGATCCTCAATCATAAAGCAACAGCCACAAAGTATAATCAACATAGGTAAAATATCTGGGATCCATACCATGATATCACCTTTTATCCAGAAGGAAATGACATACCCTAGGGGCGCTACCCCTACAAACCTTTGTCGCAACATTCCTGTTTCGACCATTACCGGGTTGTGAGGCTCGACGAAGTCTTGTCCACAGAGCTACGCTTTTTCACAAAGCCACGCTTTGATCAATCAAATGATCAGCAGCACTTCGTATGCCACATTACCAAATTGGGAATGTATCACTAGTAACCATCAACTACATAACCTCTGAGCTCGTACATCTCAAAGAAGGGTGTTAAGCTAAGAGAATAAATTCTCCGCCACCAACAGAAATGTATTTGATAGAAACCAGCTTTACATCTCAAAGTGTAATGTCAGACACGCATCCATACAAGTCTGTTCCGGGTTCGAACAGAACCGAAGGCACTTCCAAAGAAGCCCTTGCAATATGGGTATTCACAATCCTGATCGGACTTCCCATCACTTAGGAAATCTCTATACCGTAGCTACTCAGTGCAGAGACAATCGATAGGTCATCCTATCACTCTCGCAAATACCCGATCTTCACCACCGGTCTTCAAATGCTATCCATTCACGTCGTATCACTATTCGAAATGGGTTATATGACACAAAGGTCCTTTCCCGGCTAAACCGAATAACGAGCGCAATTAAAAATCATATGGATACTGGGGTCTCAGTTAAATCACAGCTTAAAGCTAAAAACTTTTCATTCGAATGGTAAAACAAATTACCATTTCCAATCTTTTAAACAAAAAGATTCATTTCAAAAACCTTCAACGGTTTAAACAATTTCCACACTTTTAATCTTTTAAACAAAAAGATTCAATTCACAAAATTAACCCCATTCACAAAGATCCATTCATGGATTTCAAAACAATTTCCATTTTAATTGAATTATCTCGTTAAATCCTTAAATCAAGATTTAACTTATAGCTTTCAAAACTCGTTTCCAAAGATTCATTCATAGTCTTCCAAAACAATTCTATTTCAAGTTGGATTAACTCACCCGGTCTTTGAATCAAAGACTCATTTCATAGCTTTCAAAACATTTCAATTTCATTTCAAACTTGAAATTCTTTCAACACAAATCGGAAGTTCATTACTTATGTGAAAGCTTTTACTATTTGAAAACAAATAGTTTCGTTTCATAAAAATCCAATTATATTTACACGAGTTAAAATTCTTGAATTTAAATTCAAATTCCCAAATCAATACTTTTAAAATGGTTTAACCCATATATAACTTGTACAGCATCTTTAATCCTTAGTTTCAAATCATAGAATTCAATTTCAAACTTGAATTCAAATCTAAATCAAATTATTTAAATTTTCAAAACTCGATTAAGTTATTCAAAATAACTTTTATCTTTGAAATTCCATTTCAAAAGCTTTTCACTTTAAACCCAAATTTCCAATTTCAAAATCAATTGAAATTAAAATTTCAATTTCAAAAACATCAAATTTAAATTATCTGTGACTTAACCGATTTCCACGTGAAATCCATATTTGTGTGTGTATAGTGTAGTCCAGGGGTTTTACACACAATAGTGCAACAACATCAATCATCACAAATATATCAATATCGTAAGCGGTATAATCCACAACGCTTATCTTCATTTACAGTTTCACAAATAAAATAAATTTATCAGTTACAAAGATTCATCATTACAATTCGATGTGGGTTTCGGATAACCAATTGGAATCCGACTCCCTATCGCATCGAAATTCAAGTGCCGTTTTACGGGCTAAGGGTTTTCATATTCATATAACAGTATATCACAGAAACAGAAATCACAGCTGAGCACAAAACAATTCATATTACAAAGCATCACAATCACATAACAGAGTTATCAAACTGCTCAAAGCATTTCAAAAATAATCAATCATCTAACAATTAGATGAATTAATAGTGTGATTATAATCAATCTATCACATAATTATAAATATATATTTTTCTTTAATTAAATCTTAATCACCTTCATAGATTAACTCTTTCTTAATTAATTGCCTTAATTAATTTATCACATTAATTAATTACCTTTAATTAATTACAATAAGTGATTTTTCTTGATCACTTAATCATCTTTAACCATTAATTAATTACTTTTAATTAAGAAATAAGTCGACCTTTAATTATTTGAATATCCTTTAAGTAATCACCTTAAGTAATTAACTTTTAATTACATACAGTAATTAAGCATCTTTAAATTAAGGATAAACCATTTACTTAATTAATCACTCAATTGCCATTTAAATATTATTTAATTAGAAGTAAGTTCTTTAAAACTTAACTAATCCCAAAATTTAAAATAAAGCATTTATTATTTTAAAAGGATTAACAAGAAGTTGTTTAAAGTGTTTTAAATTTAAATTTGGAAAAAACTTGTTTTAAAACAAAACTGTTCTAACATCAACCTGAGACCTCTTCGGCTCTTCACTCGAGTCAAGTACCCAATTCCCCCGAGTCTTTACAATCACTCATCTGCTTCGAGTAACTCCTCAAAATATCGAGTAAAACTTCGAGTAAAACCAACCATTACACGACTACGTACCCGAGTACTCGCCTTCTTCCCCAAACCTAAACCCCAGATGCACGAAGACGTGCACATCCACGTGCACCACATCACTGATCGTCGATGGACTTCGCTCCGCCCTTCGACAAGTCATTCCTGACCACGGCAACGCCACGCAAAACTCCACTGCCACGATTCGATCGAGAATCGAATTCGACTCAAATACACTTAACCTGGTAACAAGCATCGCCAGGAAAACGACCACCTCCGATGATCCCTACATCGAGACACCCCGCTATCCTCACCGTAGCTCCACCACATCTTCCAGCATCTCCAGAACTGCTCGCGATCGTCTCTAGCCGTGCCTCGACGCCGCGATTCCCGTTTGAACTTCGACGATAACCACAGGGTGTTAAACCCTAATCTTGATCCATTCTCCCCATTCATACATTAGAAATACTTTCAATAATTTTTTCTGGGATCGTAAATGTTCAACACAGCTTCACTCAAGATTTTAACATTTAAAATTTGTTAGATGATCAGAAATTGATCAAAATACAAATCTCGTTCAATTGAGAACTGCGCGATGCATAGGTAGTTAAAAATTCCCATTTTGGTTTTAAAAATCAAAATTTGAAATGAAGATTCACGTTAGATAATCGAATCCAGGAATTTAAATACTTGAATTTGATCAAAGTTTTTCTCCCCTGTTTTACTGGCACTGCCTTTGAAAATTTTATTTGAGAAAATTTCTTAAGCTTAATCTTGCTTATACAAACACATTTCTTTTAATTCATTTATCACATTAACCTTCACTCAATTACTTTCCATTTAAAGATCAGATTCAGGAACAGATTGGAAGAGTAGGAGTTTAGTTTTGAATTTGTTTAAAAACTGTTAGTTTAGACAGAGGCTCATGTGCACCTGTATACAGATATGCATACCCCAAATATCAGGCATACAATCACCATTTTTTTTCATTTCTACGAGCTACTTTCAAGTCATCTTCACAGGCATACATACTCAAGCAACAATGTGTAATTATATTCAGGGTTTAAAGTTTGCTCACAGTGTTGTTGAAGAAGGAACAGAGCTTCAAGTTGAAATCTTTTTAACTTTGCAAAGTTGAAAACTTGATTTTTTTGAACTTGATACTGGAGCTTCTTCCAGAAGAAAGAACAAAGTTGCTATGTTGGAAACAGGCTTTTGAAAATGCAAGTTGAAATCTCTTTTTTTTTCCTTGGATTCTCTGATTTGTCTTGAGTTGCATTGTTGTTTAAGTTTTGAAATCATATTCGCTTCAGTTTTTCTCAAGTTTTGAAGTGGACGAAATGAGATGAGAAGGTTAGTATATAAAATGAGTTTTACTGGTGATAGATTTGTACAAGTTGATATAATTTTTTTTTCTTCTCTAGTACACTTATACGCAGAGATTTTTATTCAATGGTGGCTGAAATCACACTTTATACACTCGAACAAATTTTGCTTGCTGAAAGGAAATGAGAGCATTAAATGTTATTTGTACTTGATGTCCTCATTTTATACTTATCTTATATTTTTCTTTCTATACTTGCCTGAGTCTTCATCTACAAGCCACAAGTATATTATAAATTTTACTTTGCTTTTAATCTTTTTGTTCTTAGGTCTGTATGCATGTTCGAACACTTGTTTCCATACTATCTTGTACAGGCTTTGTCTAACCAACTATTTAACTACGCAGATTTTTATGAAGGCTGGAGATTGTGTGCTAGAGACATTTTCTGTCTTATGTTATTTCAAATGCATATGCAGTATTGTTTCTAGTTTAAGGGTACTAAAGATACTTGTATAAATTTCTTTTGTCTTGTTTTGTATTGCCTTGTTTCATACTTGTATATATTTTATTTTCCTTTCTTTCGTCTTATTATTTTTGCATCTATTTTATTTGTATTGTATCGTATTGATTTATCAAGATATATGTATTTATTTCACAAATTTTATTCAAAAAATTATTTAAATTATCAATTTAAATTTATATAAAATTCGGGGTCGTTACAGACTTCCCCCCTTAAAAGAATTTCGTCCTCGAAATTTGCCAAGGAGACAAAAAGATAGGTGAAGAATGTTTCATCAAATCAAATTGGACACCTATTCTGCATTTGGCTTCCCAAATCAGAATATCAATAACAGATACAAGAACGAATCTGTTTAACACTTCACAAGATACTCGGTTTATCCAGATCTATGAAATATACAATGGGATTGGTTAGTTCAAAGGGATAACTAACCATTCGTAGAACATATCGGGACCTAAAGAATAAATAGATATATGGATACGATTTCAGAACTTTTAGTTTAGAACTAAAGTAACCATAACAAACAAAGCAACCAATACATCCAAACAAACAATTTTGGTCCATCTAGAGTTTATGTCCCATATTAATATATCAAATCTTCTTCCTGGATCTACCAGAAATCATCGAAGAATTGAGAAAAAGAGATGCTGAACCAAAGAGATTGATAGAGAAAAAAATCGTTTTCTTGTTGTTACAGAGTATTGACCATTTCTAGTCGTATTCTTCCATCCCCTATCTCATCCTCTTCTTGCACTCATACTCACTATCAATGGATAGCAAAAGAATTTACTGAGGCATTTGAACGGATATCTGAGGAATACTCATTCTAGAGTTTACTTCACTCTATCTCTAATGAGCTACTTAACGTGTTACACTCCTGAGCTAAAGTTCAACCTTAGCTCTGATACCAAATGTAATGATACGGATTTTTCATGTTCGAAAATCGACATCCATACTTTACATCGTACTCGAATGCCGTAGATTCGATCGTTCAAATCCGAGTCGCCAGAGCTGATAACAACATTAAGTAAACAACACATCGGAAGAAGAATATATCAATTACATAACATTGATACAATGACAGATACAAAATCTGATACAATATGATACAACAGAATGATACAACAGATATCAATATACATCAGAGATATGATACAAGAAATAGCAGCGGAAAAGAAAATGATATCATCAGCAGCGGATAATCTCCAATAGAATGCTCCAAGATAAGCAACGTCAATACATGAACTCCAAGAACTGAACCAGCTCCAGATAATCTACTAAACCTGAATATCTGATAAACCCAACTCTAGACTGCCCGTGTGGAAAATAGTGGGCACCCAGAGTTTAGGAAGGGAACAATAAACTCTGGATCAGTCATGGGACTGGTGTGAGCAACAAAAACAGTTTATCTTTAATACAAGCAACAAAGGCTTTTAAACATTGAAATCCGCAATGCTTTTTGAAAATGAAACTACCATAAGACCTCCCACCACACACACAATGCAAACGCAGAATTGGAGGAGATTTCTTCTTATGATAGTCAAAAATGCTTACTACGCAAAATCATTCGATATTATTATCATTAGTGCATAGTGTCGAAAACCATTTCGAAAATATAATATAAATCTTAGCAAGCATACAACATTTCATCGTATGCCTACTATAGCTACCATGTTCAATAACAGGTTACCGCCACATCCCGTAGCAGGTAATACAACTAAAACCGTACAGGGTTCGTATTGTTTCTTTGGATTTCCAACAAATGATCAGGCTAAGGAACTTCCTTACCGAAATAGAACCGCCTCTGGAAAGACGTCCTAGATCCTAACCGGATCTCTACAAACAAAAGGCCGACGCTACCTCACGCTGTACAGCTGTAACTAGGTAACTAACACACTGACGCTACCTCACGCTGTACAGCTGTAACTAGGTAACTAACACACGAGTCATGTCATCCCCCGGTCGTTACCGACCTTTATCCGAGGATCCTCAATCATAAAGCAACAGCCACAAAGTATAATCAACATAGGTAAAATATTTGTGCTCCATACCATGATATCACCTTTTATCCAGAAGGAAATGACATACCCTAGGGGCGCTACCCCTACAAACCTTTGTCGCAACATTCCTATTTCGACCATTACCGGGTTGTGAGGCTCGACGAAGTCTCGTCCACAAAGCTACGCTTTTTCACAAAGCCACGCTTATTCACAAAGCCACGCTTTTTCACAAAGCCACGCTTTTTCACAAAGCAACGCTTTGATCAATCAAATGATCAGCAGCACTTCGTATGCCACATTACCAAATTGGGAATGTATCACTAGTAACCATCAACTACATAACCTCTGAGCTCGTACATCTCAGAGAAGGGTGTTAAGCTAAGAGAATAAATTCTCCACCACCAACAGAAATGTATTTGATAGAAACCAGCTTTACATCTCAAAGTGTAATGTCAGACACACATCCATACAAGTCTGTTCCGGGTTCGAACAGAAACGAAGGCACTTCCAAAGAAGCCCTTGCAATCCGGGTATTCACAATCCTGATCGGACTTCCCATCACTTAGGAAATCTCTATACCGTAGCTACTCAGTGCAGAGACAATCGATAGGTCATCCTATCGCTCTCGCAAATACCCGATCTTCACCACCGGTCTTCAAATGCTATCCATTCACGTCGTATCACTATTCGGAATGGGTTATATGACACAAAGGTCCTTTCCCGGCTAAACCGAATAACGAGCGCAATTAAAAATCATATGGATACTGGGGTCTCAGTTAAATCACAGCTTAAAGCTATAAACTTTTCATTCGAATGGTAAAACAAATTACCATTTCCAATCTTTTAAACAAAAAGATTCATTTCAAAAACCTTCAACGGTTTAAACAATTTCCACACTTTTAATCTTTTAAACAAAAAGATTCAATTCACAAAATTAACCCCATTCACAAAGATCCATTCATGGATTTCAAAACAATTTCCATTTTAATTGAATTATCTCGTTAAATCCTTAAATCAAGATTTAACTTATAGCTTTCAAAACTCGTTTCCAAAGATTCATTCATAGTCTTCCAAAACAATTCTATTTCAAGTTGGATTAACTCACCCGGTCTTTGAATCAAAGACTCATTTCATAGCTTTCAAAACATTTCAATTTCATTTCAAACTTGAAATTCTTTCAACACAAATCGGAAGTTCATTACTTATGTGAAAGCTTTTACTATTTGAAAACAAATAGTTTCGTTTCATAAAAATCCAATTATATTTACACAAGTTAAAATTCTTGAATTTAAATTCAAATTCCCAAATCAATACTTTTAAAATGGTTTAACCCATATATAACTTGTACAGCATCTTTAATCCTTAGTTTCAAATCATAGAATTCAATTTCAAACTTGAATTCAAATCTAAATCAAATTATTTAAATTTTCAAAACTCGATTAAGTTATTCAAAATAACTTTTATCTTTGAAATTCCATTTCAAAAGCTTTTCACTTTAAACCCAAATTTCCAATTTCAAAATCAATTGAAATTAAAATTTCAATTTCAAAAACATCAAATTTAAATTATCTGTGACTTAACCGATTTCCACGTGAAATCCATATTTGTGTGTGTATAGTGTAGTCCAGGGGTTTTACACACAATAGTGCAACAACATCAATCATCACAGATATATCAATATCGTAAGCGGTATAATCCACAACGCTTATCTTCATTTACAGTTTCACAAATAAAATAAATTTATCAGTTACAAAGATTCATCATTACAATTCGATGTGGGTTTCGGATAACCAATTGGAATCCGACTCCCTATCGCATCGAAATTCAAGTGCCGTTTTACGGGCTAAGGGTTTTCATATTCATATAACAGTATATCACAGAAACAGAAATCACAGCTGAGCACAAAACAATTCATATTACAAAGCATCACAATCACATAACAGAGTTATCAAACTGCTCAAAGCATTTCAAAAATAATCAATCATCTAACAATTAGATGAATTAATAGTGTGATTATAATCAATCTATCACATAATTATAAATATATATTTTTCTTTAATTAAATCTTAATCACCTTCATAGATTAACTCTTTCTTAATTAATTGCCTTAATTAATTTATCACATTAATTAATTACCTTTAATTAATTACAATAAGTGATTTTTCTTGATCACTTAATCATTTTAACCATTAATTAATTACTTTTAATTAAGAAATAAGTCGACCTTTAATTATTTGAATATCCTTTAAGTAATCACCTTAAGTAATTAACTTTTAATTACATACAATAATTAAGCATCTTTAAATTAAGGATAAACCATTTACTTAATTAATCACTCAATTGCCATTTAAATATTATTTAATTATAAGTAAGTTCTTTAAAACTTAACTAATCCCAAAATTTAAAATAAAGCATTTATTATTTTAAAAGGATTAACAAGAAGTTGTTTAAAGTGTTTTAAATTTAAATTTGGAAAAAACTTGTTTTAAAACAAAACTATTCTAACATCAACCTGAGACCTCTTCGGCTCTTCACTCGAGTCAAGTACCCAATTCCCCCGAGTCTTTACAATCACTCATATGCTTTGAGTAACTCCTCAAAATCTCGAGTAAAACTTCGAGTAAAACCAACCATTACACGACTACGTACCCGAGTACTCGCCTTCTTCCCCAAACCTAAACCCTAGATGCACGAAGACGTGCACATCCACGTGCACCACATCACTGATCGTCGATGGACTTCGCTCCGCCCTTCGACAAGTCATTCCTGACCATGGCAACGCCACGCAAAACTCCACTGCCACGATTCGATCGAGAATCGAATTCAACTCAAATACACTTAACCCGGTAACAAGCATCGCCAGGAAAACGACCACCTCCGATGATCCCTACATCGAGACACCCTGCTATCCTCACCATAGCTCCGCCACATCTTCCAGCATCTCCAGAACTGCTCGCGATCGTCTCCAGCCGTGCCTCGACGCCGCGATTCCCGTTTGAACTTCGACGATAACCACAGGGTGTTAAACCCTAATCTTGATCCATTCTCCCCATTCATACATTAGAAATACTTTCAATAATTTTTTCTGGGATCGTAAATGTTCAACACAGCTTCACTCAAGATTTTAACATTTAAAATTTGTTAGATGATCGGAAATTGATCAAAATACAAATCTCGTTCAACTGAGAACTGCGCGATGCGTAGGTAGTTAAAAATTCCCATTTTGGTTTTAAAAATCAAAATTTGAAATGAAGATTCACGTTAGATAATCAAATCCAGGAATTTAAATACTTGAATTTGATCAAAGTTTTTCTCCCCTGTTTTACTGGCACTGCCTTTGAAAATTTTATTTGAGAAAATTTCTTAAGCTTAATCTTGCTTATACAAACACATTTCTTTTAATTTATTTATCACATTAACCTTCACTCAATTACTTTCCATTTAAAGATCAGATTCAGGAACAGATTGGAAGAGTAGGAGTTTAGTTTTGAATTTGTTTAAAAACCGTTAGTTTAGACAGAGGCTCATGTGCACCTGTATACAGATATGCATACCCCAAATATCAGGCATACAATCACCATTTTTTTTCATTTCTACGAGCTACTTTCAAGTCATCTTCACAGGCATACATACTCAAGCAACAATGTGTAATTATATTCAGGGTTTAAAGTTTGCTCACAGTGTTGTTGAAGAAGGAACAGAGCTTCAAGTTGAAATCTTTTTAACTTTGCAAAGTTGAAAACTTGATTTTTTTGAACTTGATACGGGAGCTTCTTCCAGAAGAAAGAACAAAGTTGCTATGTTGGAAACAGGCTTTTGAAAATGCAAGTTGAAATCTCTTTTTTTTCCTTGGATTCTCTGATTTGTCTTGAGTTGCATTGTTGTTTAAGTTTTGAAATCATATTCACTTTAGTTTTTCTCAAGTTTTGAAGTGGACGAAATGAGATGAGAAGGTTAGTATATAAAATGAGTTTTACTGGTGATAGATTTGTACAAGTTGATATAATTTTTTTTTCTTCTCTAGTACACTTATACGCAGAGATTTTTATTCAATGGTGGCTGAAATCACACTTTATACACTCGAACAGATTTTGCTTGCTGAAAGGAAATAAGAGCATTAAATGTTATTTGTACTTGATGTCCTCATTTTATACTTATCTTATATTTTTCTTTCTATACTTGCCCGAGTCTTCATCTACAAGCCACAAGTATATTATAAATTTAATTTGCTTTTAATCTTTTTGTTCTTAGGTCTGTATGCATGTTCGAACACTTGTTTCCATACTATCTTGGACAGGCTTTATCTAACCAACTATTTAACTACGCAGATTTTTATGAAGGCTGGAGATTGTGTGCTAGAGACATTTTCTGTCTTATGTTATTTCAAATGCATATGCAGTGTTGTTTCTAGTTTAAGGGTACTAAAGATACTTGTATAAATTTCTTTTGTCTTGTTTTGTATTGCCTTGTTTCATACTTGTATATATTTTATTTTCCTTTCTTTCGTCTTATTATTTTTGCATCTATTTTATTTGTATTATATCGTATTGATTTATCAAGATATATGTATTTATTTCACTAATTTTATTCAAAAAATTATTTAAATTATCAATTTAAATTTATATAAAATTCGGGGTCGTTACACACTCCATCATAGTATTTGCTAATGGTTGTAATGACCCTGTTTGGTAAAGTATTACGGGAAGTTGGATATATTATTTTGGTATTATTTATATGTTGACTACATTTCTTTATAGTTGCTTGAATATTGTGTCAGAAATTCTTTACTTTTCGATCTTTCATGATTAATGATGAACAATTCAAGTAATAGCCCAAGGATCACCAATACCGAATATTTCACAAACAAAACTTAATATGATTTTTTGTTTAAGATGACGTACCTTGATTAACAGCGGAAGATGTAATGGCTGTCATATTCTTCTTTTGACTTCTAATAATTACTCTTCTTCTCAGAATTCGGTTTCTCTCTCTAACCCTATTTCTTTATGTGTTTCTTGATGGAGAAGAATGCATCTGTTTGCTGGGAGAGAGAGGACCCAATCCTTTATATAACATTTAACTCTAAATCTGGTACGTCCATCATATACCAATTCAACGCTTAAGATTAATCACAGACCTAATGTTCTAATTATAGAACGGTCTATTTATGACTTAATTAATCGGGTCACATTAAGATTAGAAACTGCATAATGTTAAAGGTAAATGAAACGTTCTATTTATGACCTAATTAATAGGGTCACATTAAGATTAGAAACTGCATAACGTTAAAAGTAAATGAAATGATTGCAGTTTCTAATAGCAGATTTCTAACATTCTCCCAATTGACCCGATTATTCATGATATCAAGTGTTGAACATCATACTATGATAAATTGCTGAGATTTATGGCGGTTGTGCATTATTAATTCAATGCATTACCTTCCATATACTATAATACCAGCAATCCATCATTTTATACTCATAATTTATATAAAACAACATAATGGTCCACATAATGTCTTATATCATAATGATTAAACATAATATCTTTATAAGACCCTTTCTTGTTTAAAATTACATAAAGTACGTACTACCACATTAAAACAAGAGACACATAATTGTATATCAGAAACACACAAAGGAGCTCAGAATGTCACACATCAATTATTATTAATACAACCAAGACCCATTCTTTGAACATGTTCCTTATATTGTCTTGGCTGTAACCCTTTCGTCAAAGGGTCTGCAATCATAAGTTTTGTCCTGATGTGCATGATTGACACTCTTTGTTTCTGAACCTCATCTTTCACAACAAGATACTTCAGTTCCATATGTTTGGCACCTTTAGAGTACTTGTCGTTTTTTTGAGAAAAACACTGCTGCAGAGTTATCACAATAAATTTTCAGCAGCTTGCTAATGGTGTCGACAACCGCAAGCCCTGAAATAAAGTTCCGCAACCATAATGCATGAATTGTGGCTTCATACCATGCCACAAATTCTGCCTCCATAGTAGATGAAGCAATGATAGTTTGTTTCGCACTTTTCCATGATATGGTTCCTTGAGCAAACATAAACAGGTAACCAAAAGTCGATTTTCTAGTATCGATGCATCCAGCAAAATCTGAATCACTATATCCAATCACCTCCAATTCATTGGATCTACTATACATGAGCATGTAATCTTTCGTGCCTTGTAAGTACCTCAACACTTTCTTTGCAGCTTGCCAATGTTCCCTTCCTGGATTACTTTGATACCTCCCTATCATACCGACCGCAAAACTGATATCCGATCTAGTACAGGTTTAAGCATACATTAGGCTACCAACTACAGGTGCATATGGAATTGATTCCATTTCCTTTCGTTCAACATCATTCTTAGAACATTGCGTGAGATTGAATTTATCACCTTTCTGTACAGGAACTTTCCCAGGTGAACACTTACTCATTCCAAATCTCTCTAGAATCCTTTCGATATATCCTTTCTGAGACAATCCCAATATTCCTTGTGATCGATCACGAAATATTTCTATTCCAATCACATAGGATGCCTCTCCCATATCTTTCATTTCAAAGTTCGTTGAGAGAAATTCCTTAGTCTCATGCAATATGCTTAAATTATTTGCAACAAGCAAGATGTCATCAACATAAAGGACTAGATAAATAAACTTGCTCCCACTGATCTTTTGGTATAAACAGTGATCAACCGTATTTTCCTTAAAACCAAAAGATGTAATAATGGTATTGAACTTAATATACCATTATCGGGATGCTTGTTTAAGCCCATATATTGACTTCTTAAGTTTACACACCAATTGTTCTTTACCTTTTACAGAAAAACCCTCAGGTTGATCCATATAAACATCCTGATCAAGATCTTCATTCAGAAAGGCTGTTTTCACATCCATTTGATGCAATTCCAAATCATAATGTGCTACTAATGCCATTATTATTCTTAGTGATTCCTTTTTCGAAACAGGAGAAAATGTCTCCTTGTAATCAACACCATCTTTCTGAGTGTAACCCTTAGCAACAAGTCTAGCTTTATACCGTTCGATATTACCACTAGAGTCGTGTTTGGTTTTAAAAACCCATTTGCATCCGACTCTTTTACAGCCATGTGGTAACTCAACGAGATCCCAAACTTCATTCTGTTGCATGGATTTTAGTTCTTCTTTCATGGCATTAATCCATTTCTTTGACTCTTTACTTTCTACAGCATGTGAAAACGAAACTGGGTCCTTATTGATTCCTATATCATAATCTGATTCTTGCATATAAACCATATAATCATTAGAAATAGCTGACCTACGATCTCTTTGAGATCTTATTAATGCTACTTGTTGTGGTTCATGCATATTAGCATTATTTAAGTCATTTCCTTCAGGAAGTACTTCTTCATTTATATGTTGTTCATCATCATCCTGTTCTCCAACAGCTGGAGCAACATTTGGAGTAATAGTAGATGGAGGAACTATTCTAGGCAATGTAACATTTACCCTTGTTTCCTTTATTTCCACTATTTCTCTTCTAGTACTCCCACTGACTTCACCAATCTCAATGAATCTTACATTACTAGTTTCTACGATTCTTGGACTATGATTAGGACAGTAAAACACATATCCTTTAGATTTTTCAAGGTAACCTAAAAAATACCCACTAATCGTTCGAGAATCTAATTTCTTTTCATGTGGATTATAAATTCTCGTTTCCGCTGGACAACCACAAACATGCAGGTGTCTTAAGCTAGGTTTCCTGTTAGTCCATAATTCAAAAGGAGTCTTTTGATCAACTTTACTAGGAACCCTATTTAACAAATAATTAGCGGTTTTGAGAGCATACGACCACAATTCTTAGGTAGTGTAGAATCTGACATCATACTCCTAATCATATCTATTAACGTCCTATTGAGCCTTTCTGCTACACCATTTTGCTGTGGTGTACCTGGCATTGTGTATTGCGCACATATGCCATGACTTTCGAGGAATTTTGCAAATGGATCTGGACATTGGTCTGACTTATTATATTTGCCATAATATTCACCACCTCTATCAGACCTTATGATTTTCACCTTTTTATCTAATTGCCTCTCAACTTCCTTTACAAACGTCTCAAGGACATTCACAGATTGAGATTTTTCATGAAGCAAATAGACATAACCATAGCGGGAAAAATCGTCAATAAAAGTGATGAAATACTTTTCTCCATTAAAGGCTGGAGTGTCCATAGGTCCGCAAATATCAGTGTGTATTATTTTAAGAAGCTGGCTGCTTCTAGTGACTCCTTTCTTATTATGTTTGGTTTGTTTACCTTTAATACAATCCACACATAATTCTAGATCACTAAAGTTTAAATTTGACAAAATTTCATTACTTACTAATCTCATCATTCTTTCTTTGCATATGTGACCTAGTCTTTTATGCCATAAGAAAGCAGAATTTTCATTCAACATGCTACGTTTGCATCCCACATTATTTATTACATTCAGCAAGGAATTCGCATAAGTGTCATTCAGTTTCAATTTATATAAACCATCAATTAGAATACCAGAACCAACATTATCAGTATTCTTATATAAATCAAAACAACCAGATCCAAGCGTACATCTAAAACCAGAAATATCCAACTTACTTACGGAAATAAGGTTTCTAGATAATGAAGGTACATAAAGGGTACTATATAAGTCTAATACATATCCACTTTCTAGAATTAGACGATAAGTCCCAATGCCTTTTATTGTGGATTTCATTCCGTTTCCCATAAACAGAATACGATCTTCATTTGGATTTATGGTTCGGATCATAAGAAATCCCTGCATATTATTGGAGACATGAGTTGTAGCACCAGTATCAAGCCACCATGTATTAATAGGAACTTCAACTAAATTTGATTCAAAACATACGAAAGATAGATGATTACCTTTCTTTTCGAACCAAGCTATCCTTTTCGGACAGTCATTTTGATAATGTCCTTTCCTTTTACAGAAATGACATCGAACATCCTTTAGTTCCTTCTTTTCCTTATCCTGCCCATTCTTAACAGGTGCCTTTTTCTTCTTGAAATGACTTGATTTTCCATTCTTTTCTTTACCAACTTTATTACTCACAAAACTTACTGAGTGATTCACTTGATTTTTCAAACGTCCTTCTTCCTGAACAAGTCTACTGGCCAATTCATTAACATTCCACTTATCCTTTATAGTGTTATAGTTAATTTGAAAGGTCCATATTCAGAAGGTAGCGAGTTCAGGATAAACTGGACAAGAAAAGAATCCTCTACTGTAAGTCCAAGGGAGTTTAACCTTGCTGCAAGATTAGTCATCTCTATAATGTGCTCTTGCATAGTTCGCGACCCATCAAACTTCATGGTCGTGAGTTCTGCCATAAGAGTACCAGCGAGTGACTTATCAGCTGAACGAAAACGCTCTTTCACAAACTGCATATATTCCTTAGCACTTTCTGTTTGCGGAATTGTTGACTTGATGTTGTTAGCAACAGTCATCTTAATAAACATAAGGCTCAATTTGTTACTGCGTTCCCATGCTTTATGGTGTGATTTTTATGTCTCAGTACTAGCTGTTGTAAGAGCAACAGGTTTATCCTCAAGGAGTGCCAAGTCAAGATCCTGAACACCTAAATGAAAATTGACTTGTTCTCTCCATTCAGAAAAATTAACACCAATGAACAATGCAACAGATGAAGCATGTGTATTCATGAGAACTACTGCAAATTAAATTAAAAAAAATTGAAATAACTATAAGCTCATAGCTAACGCGATTCAAATATGTACATAATAGTATAATATAGCACTCCTTTGGGTAGATACTATCTTATACTTAACATAATTAAATACCAAAACATAAGTAAGTAATAAATATATTCAATTGAATAGAACTGACATCTTTGGATGATCAATATTTATTTAATCAAGATATCTATTAAACCTCATCATGTCAACTAGTTATAGAACAAGACTTTCCTTTGGGTAAGTTCTCAGGTTCTATCATTAGTGACGCCAGTTTTTAATTGGTATTATTATAACTGGCAATTTCTATCAATAATCATTATGTCACTTATGCATTAAATGATTATTCTCATTTTGACCACTTTGGTGATTAACAAAATCATAAATCTCATGTGCATAAATGACTTATAACACATACTTGATTAAACATCATGAGTAAAGCATAGAACAAATCAATTGCAATCATAGGAAATATTCAGTTATTGATTGGTGGCTCCGATACCAAATGTCAGAAATTCTTTACTGTTCGATCTTTCATGATTAATGATGAACAATTCAAGTAATAGTCCAAGGATCACCAATACCGAATATTTCACAAACAAAACTTAATATGATTTTTTGTTTAAGATGACATACCTTGATTAACAGCGGAAGATGTAATGGTTGTCATCTTCTTCTTCTGACTTCTAATAATTACTCTTCTTCTTAGAATTCGGTTTCTCTCTCTGATCCTATTTCTTTATGTGTTTCTTGATGGAGAAGAATACATCTTTTTGCTGGGAGAGAGAGGACATAATCCTTTATATAACATTTAACTCTAAATCTGGTACGTCCATCATATACCAATTGAACGCTTAAGATTAATCACAGACCTAATGTTCTAATTATAGAACGGTCTATTTATGACTTAATTAATCGGGTCATATTAAGATTAGAAACTGCATAACGTTAAAGGTAAATGAAACGTTCTATTTATGACCTAATTAATAGGGTCACATTAAGATTAGAAACTGCATAACGTTAAAAATAAATGAAACGGTTGCAGTTTCTAATAGCAGATTTCTAACATATTGATATTATGTTAGTTAACTTATTCGACCTTAATGGCGGACTTGGTTGATTTGCTTGCATTATCCTGTTGTTCATTGGTTGATTGGCTGGCTCAGTTCCATTGGTTTCTTTATTGATTGCAATGTACTACTGTATTTGCCCATTTGATTATGTTGTTTTATTGTTGCTGTGATCCAATCAGTTGCACTGTTTTATTGCAAATTGATTTGGTTGAACTACTAGATGGATGATGGATGTTATGTCTATTTTGTGATAGGAGTAAGAACCCATGGGTTGGACAACCATATTTTCAGAAACCCATGAAGCAGACTTAATCAATAGTTCGCTTGGTTAACTAAATGAATATCTTAAAAGATTAGTGTATTTATTAGCATCCAAATGTAGAACATATGATGAAACATACATCAACTGGAGCTTTGAAATAAACTCAAATCCAAACAGAAACATTGATAGGCCTGGGACCAATGAAGTGCCCCAGGTTGGCACATAAGCATGTAGAAAGCAGAAGCAATCCGCCTATAGCAGCTGACTCCTCTCGGCTTAATACATGGACATGTTCCCAGTTTGCAGTCCGAGTTACTGCAAATGCCGCGATGTGATTCTTCCTTTCTTGTTTCAGTCCTTTTGTTGCGTCTTCAATCAACTTCAACCACTACTCATCTAGTACTATGTCATATATTTTCAATAGAATTCTCGAAGTCAGTATGTTTATGTTTATGTTTATGTCTGCTAGCTCAAATTCATGTTTGAAAATAGGTCTGATTAGGAGGAAATGGCATTTGATTAGCAACTTGAAGTTGCTCAAGTCATTGGCAAAAGTTTGCATACTCGTCATTATTTCTGCAAATACAGTGTGAGAAATTTGGGAGGTAGGGAGAAGGCCCAGGATTCTTTATTGGATAATCCTTTACTTCCGCATTACAACAATAACGGTTGGTTACTATTTATTGAACACCATAATAATTTAAATCTTAAATTTGAATTGTTATTGGTTTATCATCATCATTATTATTTTGTTAAGAAACAAGGAAGAATACAAACAAAAATGCAGGCAGTAAGAGAAAAGAATGATGAACAACTTTCCCATGGTATTCCTTTATTCCTTTTCATTTCTTAGTGTTATTGCAAATGTTTTATCTTTTGTTACATCTTTTTTATATTATCGGCAGAGTTAATTTGTAATTGTAACCTCCATAGTACATTACAGACATGATTTCAGTTATCAATATCACAAATCCTGAATTGCATTGTCTAACCTTAAATAGTATCACGAAGAATAGGACCCTCCGCACTAAAAATATGTAGGGATGCACCACATGTCATGTATCTAATACTATGATATTATGTATGATATAGATTCAAAAACTATTGTAATCATTGTATTCTTGCATGGCAAATAAAGCATGTACAAACTTTTATGCAGGCTACGAGTCACCACATTCTGAATGGTCTCCGGCACCAATGACACCCAGAAGCCAGCAAATTCACGACCATAAGAAATCGGTTCTAGCAAAAGTCAAAGACAAAGCAAAGAAATGGACCCACACTCTAAGAAAGAAGAAACATGGGCATGATGATGAAGGAAACTCTACAACATCAACTGAAACGTCAACACCTACGTCTACTCCAAGATCAGGTGTTAGTTTGGACGAAGATGAAGGAAGCATGTTAAAAGACCCTGAATATTACGCTGCACTTAAAAAATCACTCTCCATGTTACCTCACATAGAGCATAATATACATTACAAGGATAAAAGATCGCATAACAAAGAAGGAATTTCAAGCCCGAGAACCCCAAAAAACCTAGTTCTTGATCATGGTCCTCAGAATTCAGAGACAGAACCCAAATTGCATCATTTGAACTCATTTAAAGAAACATCAGTGCAAAAAAACTTGCCTTCCTTTAAAGACTCTCATACAGTGACTACACATACAGAGGCAAAGCCTGAAACAGGCAGTACAATAATAGGTGAAACAGTTACAGAGATGCTCACACCAGCATATAATATCGTAACTGATGCGACTAGTAAGATAGCAGCAAAGATAAGCAGCCCACGAGGCCCAAGAGATGAACTAGGGGCAAAGATGGCGTGGGACAAGGGTATATCGGTAAAAGAGTACCTGTGGCATAAACTTGAACCTGGAGAAGAAGAGAAGGCGCTTTCTGAGGTAATTACAGAGGCTATCAGTCCTAGAAAAGGTGATCAAGAAAAGAGCGTGGTTGAGAAAGTGAGAGGGGTTGTATCTTCTCTTCTAGGAAAAGAAGAAGCGAGCACTTCTAGTGTTCCTACTGATCAGACACTGTCGCAGCTTTTGGTGGAAGAGGACATGAAAGGACATAATAAGACAACGCATAATATTGCATCTGATACTGTTACTCACGGGCCTTCTAGTCCTAGAAATAGTGAAGAAATGAGTGTTTCAGAGAAGATGAAAAGTGCCATGTCATTGATTTTAGGAAAGGAAGAGACTACTTCACCTACTAAGCCTGTTGGGTCACCTTCCAGCCCTGTTTCTCAGCGTACTCGTGGAAATTCACGCCCACTCTTCAAAGGTATTGAAAAATACTTCGTATCCTTGAATTTTTTATCATATTGAAAATCTGAACAAAGGTACACAATGAGTTGTGTATGATTTGGCCAATGGTCATGGAAACCGGTGTAACCTGCTAAAATGCAACTCTTCTGATTTTGAATCAGAGCTGATGCTATAATTCTGTTTCACACAGCTCTAGAAACTATGCTTAAATATCACAAAAAACGTGTGCAGGTGCACAAATGCACATGCACAGGTATTGCTACAATGTTATTCAGGATATAACTAACTCATGAGTTCAATACCAACTATTTAAAGGTCTTTATGGAGATTCAATCCTACTGCAAAAAGGATCAAGCCCAACGTCTAATCAAGCTCATGGAACCTGGAACATTACTGACTCTAGACGCACTAACACAAGCACAAACCCATTTTCTGAAAGCATAAACAGAGCATCAAAACAAGCTTCTCCACGTGGTAGTGATGACAAAATGCCCTCTTCCATTTGTATACCTGAAAGCTCAATCTCGCCTACTAAACATGCTCAAGAAGAATCAAGACGGGTTCATGGATCCTCGATTAGAAATGTTTACAAAGACCCGTTAAGTTCAGTAAGTAGTTATGAAGACACACTACCTCTCTCCACAAATCCATCAGTGTATCATGCTTCGAAGAACTTGCAACCAGTGTCTACCAAACAACACTCAACAAATTCACATGCAGGTAATATAACCGCAATACCAATTATATAGAAGTTTATATTCCATTAGTCTAATGAACCGTTTCTCCAATGTTATATTGTAGAGGTGGAAGAAAGTAATGGCAGGGTACTCCAAGCATACACTAACTGAAGACAAAGGAAAGACCAGAAATCATATGTTTGTGTAGCATCTAATTTGTTTTAGTTACTTTGGCATTGAGTAGTTTAAGATACACAATACTAGTGATTAGTAAAAGAGAGGGATGTAATCAAACCTAGCTAACCGCTCTTACTTTAATTGTCCCATTTTGTAAATACTTGATAAATTATGTTTTCTTATATGGTCATCGTAAGAACTTATGCAAACTGTTATTGCCAGTAATTCATTTCGGAATAGTGAAGATAAAATGGAACTGAAGATATAAATGATTCGAACACATTGATTGTATATTGAATTATTGATTGACAAAATGATTACATACTATGTGTATACAGGAGATTATTCGGACTATAACACTAAATAAATCAATCAGGTTCACTCCAGCTACAAGTCATGGTAAATAAAAGGCATCTGAATTGACTAATTCTAAGTAATTATGCCTTAATTTTCAGCACTCCCACTCAAGGTGGAGAGTCAATGTCTTGCTCCTTGTCGGATAACTTCAACAAAACTCATATAACTCAATAGTCAAATCTTCTCTGTTAAAATCAATTCAATGTGACGGGTCACATGTGTTAAAATCAAAATGTAACATGCTATATCATTTGATTAAGTTTAAATGAAGTGGTCAATTCAAAAATAAGTATCTGATTTAAGGTATAGTTGTTATGTAAATATATAATGTGTAGATAACAGAGTGACACTTTTAATTTGTTGAAGGACCAAACTGAAAATATCACACTACTATAAATATAAGGTTATTGTCCCAGATTATACAAGTTTTAGCCTATTCTCTAAATCCTATTCTACACAGATATATTTAAAGTTGGTTTTGTTTTAGTTTGAAAGATCAATTTCTACAACTAATTTTAATCGTAAGTAATGGACGTAGGTATGTCTTCCGCAATTTCTATTTAGTTTACTTAGGTTTTGTTTTCTTCTCGATAAAATCAACGTGGGTAATGTAATATTACGCTAAGGTTTCGTGTTTGATCAAATCCAAAATCCTTCTGATACACACACATAGGTGTGTGTGTAAATGTGTGTGTATGTAACGACCCCGAAATTTAAATTTTATTTAGATTGATAATTAAATGAATTCGAGTTTAAATCTAAGTTTAAATGGTTATTTATCAACTTATCTTCTTTCATTCGTTACAAAAGACTTTGCAATCCCAGTTTCTAAAAGTCTTAAACAAATACAAACCATAAACAATTAAGTTAAGAAAAATATAGAATAACAAACAAAGCTAAAAATACAACAAACATTAACAAATAAAGCAAGTGTAGCCTGTAGAACTTGGAAATGCAAAGTATAATAATAAGTAGGCAAGCATAAACAAAGTAAAGTAAAACATACAGCACTAGGCAAATAAATGCAAATATCCTAAGTACACCAAAACAAAGATATTCAATTGTATAATGTAAATTTATGAAGCCACCAAACATCATCATCTTTGTACAGCCGAGACAAGTAAGAGGGAAGACATTGCATTTAATACCACCTTTCCGCAACACAAACATGTACAGCCGAAGGAAATAAAAAAAATTGATATTGTACAAACTCATAAATGCAAGCCATCATGTTCAAGCATATCAGCCTCCAATTTGAGATAAAAATCTCTGGCCAAAGTATAAACAAAGGATTGCCAGTACATAACAAAAATATATCAACTTGTACTCATCTCCTACATATCAGTTCGTTCCATTCTAAACTGAAAAAAAAAAAAGAAGAAGATGAAACTAAAGTATATCTTCTCCTCTAAAACAAAACATCGGATAAACCAAAACAAAACTCCAACAAAACAAGGACCTGATCAATTCTAAACAACAAAAACAAAGCAAGGAAGCTGCAGTTTTCAAACAACAATTGCTCTCTGTTCTTCTTCCTTCTGAAACAGGTGAGCAACTTTAATTTTTCTTTTAGACCTCTTTGTTCTTTTATCTGTGAGTAAACTTCTAAAACAAACTTTAAATAGCTTATGAAAGACTGTGTGTACGCGTGTATGTCTGTAAGTCTTGGAAATACATGTGTGTGCATATCTGTAGCTTTTTAACATTCCTGAGTTAAGTTCAACCCTCTGCTTATCACCTGTAACTATGAAATGCTCTTAGTTTTGATTCATATGGCTTATGTATATGTAAACTTGTAATATATGTTTGAAAATAAGTGGATACAATGGTTTTTAGGACTCTAGAACTTGTGTGAATGTCTGGTGTTTTACAGAGATCACCTCTGTTTTTATTTACAGACAACTAAAAAACAGGAACCAATATTCAAAGAAACTACTCATTCAAACTTTTTGGACTTAAGTATTTAGAACAAAAATGTTGATTTAAACCTAACTAAGTATTTAAAAACAGTTGTAAGGATTTATAAGTAGAAAAATATTGCCTGGAACAAATGAAACTCAGAGCAACATGAAAATGTCAAAAATAAAAATGTATAATTTGTTGGTATGATTATATAAGTAGAATCGTATATAAAAAGTAGGATTTTTAAAATCAACATTACCATGTTTAATGTAAGATTGATTGAGAAAATTTGGTTTGTCTGGAAGAATGGTTTCGAGCATTTTCTGGTGATCTCGAGTTCGAGGGTGGTCGGGGTTGCGTGAGTGGATGAAGAAGCCTATGGGGGTGATGGGAAAAATGGTCGTAGGTGACCACGGCATCGGTGGCGTCAGCGGTTGTGGTTTGAAATTTTTAACCCTAGAAAATAGAGCTAGGAAGAATCGAATGCCGTGATTTCTGTAGTGGATCGAGTTCGACGAGTTTCTGGGGATTGAAAGTGGACGCGTAAGGGAAGACGAGGCCGGAAGGGTTGACTGTCAGGTGGTCGGAGGTTGGCGAACGACGCGTTGCCAGGGTTGGTGTGTTCGAGCTGTTGATGTTCCAGGTTTTGTTTTTCCACGTTTTCGAACTCTAGTCGAACTAAGGAGGGTCTGGTGATCGGGATCGGATCTAGTGATGGTCGGAGACGTCGTTGTGGGGTGTACACGTGCACAGCTGGTAATTTGTGTCAGTAGAAGAAATTGGGGAAGAAGGATGGTCTCGGGGAAGAACTCGTGGAACTGGGTGGGAAACTCGGGTATGGGTACGAGTAGAACGCGAGTGATAGTCGTATTCCCAGATTTCAATGTAAAAAAATAAAATTAAACTAAGTTTTAAAGAAATTAAAAGAAGAAGAAGTAACGAATGAGAGGGGAGAAGAATGACCCGTGAGATTTGGTGGGAAACTCGAGAGGCTACTCGAGTAGATCTGGGGGGATTCTCGGGTTGTTGATGTTGGGCGAAACTGTTTGCAAACTCCAGAATAAAAGAATTTAAGTTATATTCCCTTAAAACAATTTTATATGATCATTATTGATTAACTGTTTAAAAAGGAGTTATGAAGAAGGATTAACTAATTTATATTTGTAATGAATTAAGTAATTAAAGATTTATAAGGTAATTAAAGAATGATTTATTTTTATTTATAAATTAATCAATTTAATTTATTAGAAATGATTAATAATAAACTATTTCTTAAGTAAGTAATCAAAGAAATGTTATTAGTTAATGAAGATAATTAACTAAGGAGTGTTAAGTATTTGATTTAAGTGATTAACGTTAATAATTAATTGATTCATTAATTCCGAAAATCAATTATGAATTGTTTAAAATGTAATTACTTAAGGAAAGAAATTAGAAATTAATCACTTATTGTAATATTTTTTGGATATTTGGATTTATTAAGGTAAATTAAATTATGTAATTGGTTTAAAGTATAACTTGATTAATATGATTAATTAAGAAAAATTTAATAAATTAAAGTGTTTGATAAATTAATCTATATTAAATGATTGGTAATTTATAAATCAGGATGGAATAATTAATTCATAAGAAATTAATTTAATTGAAAATAAGTTGAATAAAGTAAGATTAAATAATTAATTTATCCTACTTATAAATGACTATTAAATGCTTGACCTTACTTATGGATGCTTAGATTATATTGGATGATTTGAGCTGTTTGATATCCCTGATATATGATGCTATGTTATACACCCTGATTTATGTTGCGATCTGTGATAAATTATCTGTGATGTAATTTACTTATCTGTGATTTATATATCCGTGATCTGTGAATAAAGATGAGCGTTATAGTTTATATCGCTTATCAACTATATCATGTATTTTGATATGTGATGATTCATTGTGTTGCACTATTGTGTTAAACCTCTGGACTACACTTATACACACACAAATATGGATTTCACGTGGAAATCGGTTAAGTCACAGATAATCTAAATTTGATGTTTTTGGAAATTGAAATTTTAATTTCAATTGATTTTGAAATTGGAAATTTGGGTTTAAAGTAGAAGCTTTTGAAATGGAATTTCAAAGATAAAAGTTATTTTGAATAACTTAACCGAGTTTTTGAAAATTTAAATAATTAGATTTAAATTTGAATTCAAATTTGAAATTGAATCCTATGATTGAAACTAGGGACTAAAGATGATATAAAATGTGTTTGTATGAATTTAACCATTTTAAAAGTATAAGTTGGGAATTTGAATTTAACCCAAGGATTTCAACTCGTATGAATGAATCAGATTTTCCGAAATGAAAACTGTTTGTTTTCAAATGATAAAAGCTTTCATATATATAAGAAATGAAATTCCAGTTTAATTAAAGGAAATTCAAGATTGAATTGAAAAATTGTTTTTCCAAGTTATAAATGAATTCTTTTTGAAAACTATGAATTGAATCTGTCTATTTTTAACAGATTTAGAATGATGTTTGTTTAAACCATTTGAAATGGAATTGTTTTGAAAGCTATTAGTTAAATCTTTGATTTAAAGATTTAACGAATTAATTAAACTGAAATGGAAATCGATTTGGAAAATCTGTGAATGAATCTTTGTGAAATTAAGTGAACTTTGTGAATTTAATCTTTTTGTTTAAAAAGATTAAAATGGTAACTTGTTTAAACCATTTGAAGAAAGATTTTTGGGTAATAAGTTGTGACTTAATTGAAATCCCAATATCCATATGTTTTGAATATTGCGCTCACTATTCGGGTTAGCCGGGAAAGGACTTTTGGATCGTATAACCCATTCCGAATAGTGATACGTCGTATATGGATGGCATTTGAAGACCGGTGTTGAAGACCGGATATTTTCGAAAATGAAAGGACAACCTGTCGAATGTCTCTGCACTGAGTTGCTCCGGTATAGAGATTTATATCTCTTTTGTGACGGGAAGTCCGGACGTGATTGGAAATTACCCGGAATTGCAAGGACTTCGTAAGAAGTGCCTTCGGTTCTGTTCGATCCCGGAACAGACTTGTATGGTTACATGTCTGACATTACACTTTGAGATATAAAGCCGATTTCTTTCAAATACATTTCTGTTGGTGCCGGAGAATTTATTCTCTTAGCTTAACACCCTTCTCTGAGACGTACGAGCTCAGAGGTTATGTAGTTAAAATTTATCAGCGATATATCCCAATTTGGTAATGTGGCATGCTGAGTGTTGCTGTATGATGATCAGTGTTTGATCATTTGTGATATGATCATTTGTTTGATCTTATATCTTTGTGATCATAGGTTGATCATTTGTTTGACCCAAAGCATGGCTTTGTGACAAAGCGTAGCTTTGTGGACGAGACTTCGTCGATCCTCACATCCCGGAAATGGTCAAAACAGGAAGGATGCGGCAAGGTTCTAGGGAGTAGCGCCCCTTAGTGGATGTCATTCCTTCTGGATAAAGGTGGTATCATGGTATGGAGCCCAGATACTTAACCTCTGTGGTTACTGCATTATTATTATTATGTGGTTGGAAATCGAGGATCCTCGGGAAGATCGGTGACGATCGGGGGATGGCATACGCGTGTCAGTAGTTACATATTTTTGCAGAGGTAACCCGGCCTTGTGTTGGCAGAGATTCGGTTAGGTTCTCGGGTCGTCTATTCCAGGGACGTACCCATCGTGGAAAAGGAAGTTCCTTAGCCTGACCATTTGTTGGAAATCCAAAGAAACAATACGAGCCTTTACGATTTCAATTGTATAACCTGTCTCCTCAGGAGGCAGCTATAGCAGACATAATATAATGGTACCTATGCTGGCTAAGATTTATATTCTACTTTCGAAATTACTTTCTACACTATGCACTAATAATAATATCAAAAATGATTTGATTTTGCGTAGTAAGCATCTTTGACTAACATAAGAAGAAATCTCCTCCAAGTCTGCGTTTGCATTGTGTGTGTGGTGGGAGGTCTTATGGTAGTTTCATTTTCCAAAAGCATTGCGAATTGACTTTTAAAATTCTCTGCTATTTGTTTTTAAAGATAAACTGTTTTTGTTGCTCACACCAGTCCCATGACTGATCCGGAGTTTATTGTTTCTTTCCTAAACTCTGGATGCTCAAAAATTTTCTACACGAGCAGTCTAGAGTTTGGTTTTTCAGATAGTCAGATTTGTAGATTTATCTGGAGCTAGTTCAGTCTTTGGGTTAGACTGCACTTGCTTATCTTTGTGCCTCGTTATTGGGAGTTCGAGCTATATCTGGCTTAGTGCTTTGAAGATGGAGATTATCCGCTGCTGATGTTATCGTTTTCTTTCCGCTGCTATTTGTTGTATCATATCTCTGATGTATATTGATATTCATTGTATCACTCTGTTGTATCAGATATTGTATCTGATATTGTATATCAATGTATTATTCATTTATTCCGCTGTGTTATTTACTTAACTGTGTTATAAGCTCCCGAGAACCAGAATCGGCATTTGAATCTACGACATTTTGAGTACAAGTGAAATACGGGTGCCGATTTTCGAAGGTCGACTTTTGGGTCTTGACAGTGTATAAGGGTAAGGATCGGCTACATCTCAATTTATCTTAATTTCAACTACATGTTCCATTTAAATAATTATAGTTTCTCTCTTTTGTTAATTCATCCTATCATTTAAATGGGAACGTATGGTTGAAATCAGAAGGGAATTGAAAGATACATTTGTTTATGAAAGAAACCTCCGTTCACCAAGAAAAATGATAGTTGGCCTAATGCTCATTTTTCTTTTCCAACATTTCAAACTTTTCATAATTTGAGCACATTTCTCTTCTGTTTCTCTTTTCTTCTCCAAAACAAATTCAATCACACAAATTTTGTTAAAATTTACAACAACACCCGATATCAAATAAGCCTCCAGGATGAATCCAAAAATTTAACTCTTGTTAAATACATATTCAAACTTATAGTAGAAGAAGCAACAATTTTTTTTAATTTTAAATTTCAATCCATAAATGATGTTTTCTTCATAACATACACTGATACATACATACAAATACATATACATATACATACATATGTATGTATACATGCATGCATGCATGCATACATACATACCTATATACTCCTCTTGAGAAAATTCTGAATTCTCTCATTTTCTTCCTTTTTTTCTTCAATTCTAAGTTTTATTTTTCTTAATCAATATATAGGGTTTGTGATACTGCAGATCACAAATTCGAAACTATTGTCACTACAGTCATCCGTACAATAGGTTAAATTGATTTCAGTAGTACAACTGCAATTGTTTAACGGCAAGTCGTCGAAAAATATTATGATAAAAATAATCGCAAGCGTCCGGCGTACAATTTTAGTACGTGGCGAGTACCGGTCGATCCGTGTGGAATTGAATTGATTATAAATTCTACTCAATCAAATTAACCCAAATTTGCAAGTTTGTTTAAACTAAAAAATAGCAAAAATTAAATTAGAACAAAAGTGATTTAATGTATGAGATTAGAAGGCAATTTAGAGGCAAATCCACTCTTATATAATTTTACATAAATCAACATAAAAACAATCCATGATCTCTCTATTTTGATCTAAGTAGAATTAATGATGTATTTATCATAAGTATGGTCTATTTATGTTATTAATTAACATAACTTAAACCATCAAACTATAATACAACAACTAAAACCACTTATCAATTGTAATAAAAATAAACATGAAGTCAAAGCAAAAGCTATTTTAAGTATGATCTATTTACTATTTTGTTTAGTAACATAGATCATCAACTTTTGTTTCTCCTTTAATTCCATGACCAAAATCAATTAGTTAGATGATGATGTAAACTGTGTTTATGTCGGATTAAGCATAACCCATTTGTGATTACAACATAGGCTATCAAATTCCCTAATAAACTTACATTAACATCCAACCTTTCATGAAGCACAAAAAGAGATCATAAATCATAGAATATGTTGAATTTACATAATTTTAAAAGAGCTTCACTACCCTTAAATTGAAGAGGTTTAGCTACTCATTTGTGTTATCATTTCAACACTTGTAAATTTCAACATAGAAAATAAAATAAAGTGCAAGCTAATTTAAATAAAAAAGAGAGCTAAACTACTTGCATAAAAATAAAACTAAGCTACTAACATAAAAGGAAAGAGAGCATATAAATAAAAATGAGCATAAAATAAAATAAAAGCATGTAGAAAAAGAAGGAAGAAGAAAAGACTTAGGAAACCATTTTATTTTTCATTTAATTTGTGGCTACAAGTTGCATAATATGATAAGTAGATAAAACTTCATTACATGAACATAAGAGGGTTATTTATACATGTCTAAAACCTTAATCCATATTTTAAGGGACTATCCAAAATAACTCTTAGGAAGTGTGATCATCAAGTCACCATTAGCATGAATTAATCCTCCATTAAATGTGCATGTGACATTAATTTTCACTAACATGTGCATTAGCTTCTAATTGTAGATCATGGTAAGTGGGAAGGTGGGGTGCTCCATGATTTCATGAACTCATTATTTCCATCTTTATTTGTCTTTTTCTCTTGTGCATGCATATTTTCATGAATGTTTTTTCATATTTTCATCCAAATTCCTATAAATAAAACTAAAATGTGCAAATAAATATTCGTCAAAATTAATATATGCACAAAATTACCATTTTTCACCTAAATAAAGATGAATGAGTGATGATTTGATGATATTTGAATTTTGGTAAAAACATGTAAAAATACATAATTATGATATTTATTTAAATAAAAGTAGATTAAATATGGAAGTAAAAATATGCACATTTATGTGCATATCAAATACCTCCACAGCTAGCTTTTTATTCGTCCTCGAATAAACTAAAACTAAGATAAATCTGTTTTCGTAGGGAGCACGACTGCATTGAGCGTATGCAACAAGCCGTTAAACCTCTAGGTGTCCCTAATAGGACGAGTGTTGTCTCGTGAGGGTTTTCAGCGGATACTACCCACAAAATCTAAATGCAATATGAAAATTTTCTAAATGCAAGATTTATATATAAAGAGATGATTGCAAGTTTTTGAAAATATTTACAAATGAAGAATTTACTTTTAAATTGACACAAATAAGTTAAATATAAGTTTTGGTCATTATTAAAAAAATTAAGTCCTTTTACTCGTCAAAACTTTTAATAAAAATTAAGTTATCATCACAATTAGACTCGAGTTTGGCTAGTTTTTTGGTTGATAACATAGTGCAACTATGAAGTAGATCCTTAGTTAATTATCAAAGTTTTTCAAAGTGATATTTTTATTTCTTTTGAATAACAAGTTTAATTCACTAAGTGAAAATAGTGCTTTTATTTCAATTGCTTGCACTCTCCGTTTTTGAAAAGTAGTCTTCACTGCCCACAACGCTTTGTGTTCGATTTCAACTGGTAAATGGCACGCTTTTCCGTAAACTAAACGAAAGGAGACATCCTAAGGTTTGTTTTAAAAGCGGTACGGTAAGCCCAAAGCGCGTCAGTCAATTTTTGAGACCAATCTTTTCGATTTTTATTCACAGTTTTCTTCAAGATTTGTTTGATTTGACGATTTGAAACTTCAACTTAGGCACAAGTTTGAGGATGATACGGAGTGGATAACTTATGAGTTATTGAGTATTTCTTCATTAGAGTTTCAAATGATCGATTACAAAAATGGGTTCCATTATCGCTTATTATTGTGGGAGCTGTTCCAAACCTCGAAAAGATGTTTTCATTTATGAAATTCACAACGATTTTATGGTCATTTGTCTTACACGAATTGACTTCAACCCATTTGAAGCACTACACCATATTGCCCATTTTGCCACATCCTATGCGGAAATTTTGCCACGGTCATGAGCCGTGGCAATTTTACAACCGTCTTGAGCTGTGTTATACTAAATTACAATGACTATAGACCGTGACAATTTACCCCCAGGTGTACAGTGTACAACTCATTCCCAAATTTGCCCGCGTGCCCCAAATCAATTTCCGCCTGAAATATGCTAATTCTCGCGCCATAACTTGTTAATCCATTCCCGCTTCCTACGCGCGCCCTAGCTAATCCTTTCTGTAACTCCTGAATCACCCTGACCTCAATATCGATTTGAGCATCTCCTGAGTCGCTTCGACCTCAATATCGATTTGAGCATATAGTTGTAATCAATTCTTGTGTGTCACCTCAATATTCTGTGAATCGATCTCGTTATTACATCTTTCTTATCAGGTATTTTATTTTTATTTTTTAATCAAGAATTTGGCTGTTCCTTTTATTTTTCTCATCGGTGTTCTTTTTGTTTTTCTTTGCCGCGGTTTATTTTTTAATCAAGAACAGGTTTACCCTCTCTTTGCTGCGGTTGGCGCTGCTACAGGGATCTGTGTGTTTTCACTTGCTCGTAATATTACCATCAATCCCGAAGTCAGGTATTGATTTTGTATGTACTTTGTTTATGTTTTTTTAGATCTATGTTACTGCTTGATGTGATTGTTATGATAGTTTAAAGTAGTATAATTATCATGACTTTATTATTAAATTGGTGTTATATATTCAGATCTGTATTTGAAGTATCATTGTAGAGGGGATTCGTGCAATTTGATTTTATGTTAGTTAGTGTGCTGATCGAAATTGTTGTATGATTTTATTTGCTTTAGGAAAATGAACACAAGCTTTTTAGTTCAATATTGTTGCCTCTTATCTTCTTATTTTCTTCTTCCATTTTTTGTATATAGTCTCTGGTTTAAAAAGCTTATCTGCTTAAAACCCATTTGAGTACAACAATTTCTATAACCACTTAAAGTAGTTTTGATTTATAACTTTGAGTAGTTTTAGGTGAATAGTAGAAAGCAGAAGTGTTTGGATATGTAGAATTTTGATATACTCCAATTGTAAAAGATGAAATGTCCAGCATGTTTCCTGTACACATTATCTGTTCCTTCCATTACCATTCTCTCTTCCTTTCAAGCTAACCAATGACCTAAATCATTTTTCCTCTAACCTAAAACCATAGTGTTGAGAACCAGATCCGACCTTTTCCGATCGCGAATAACTGCAGGTCGTGGACTATGACGACATGGAGTAGAGTTCACCCTCCCCATCTATGAATTGCCGGTTGAACCATCAAACCCGAGATTTGACCTGTCGTTGCACCTTTCAAACTTTAGTTTTCCCCAAATCTTTAGAATCCTAATTTTCAATTTGATTCCAACATCTGCTCTGAAGCCGCTTTGGCTATCGTTACCATCAAACGGTCCTGTATTCCACATCTAAACAGCTTTGTTTGCAGTTAATGGTATCAATTTCGCTTTTTTTCTTTTGTTATGTAGTTGGTGTTCGGTAACATTTCAAAAGTTTTGCTGATTCGGGGAAAAAAATTTCTAACCGATGGCAAGGTTTATTAATCTCAATACATGAGAACCGAGATGATATTGCTATTCATATTTGTAATTTTTTTTCTGTGGCTTATGAGATAGAATGTTTTTTTATAAACTGAGTTATATATTGTTAAGATATGCTAGGTAGAAGGTAGAGTAAAATTGTAAGGTTGAAGTTAATTAGTCATCGTGTCTTAAATTTCTTTACGAAATTAAACTGAAGTTTTCGTGTTGATCTTTTAGATGCATCATGGAAAAATCCATGAAGGAATGGGTGGAATATGGCCAAAGTGGAGTACAGTTGGATATATTTGTGTACTTGTAGTATTATAAAACCGCACATACTATTAAGTATTAATAATTTAAACTGTACAAGTTTATGTTCTTTTTAAGGTTGGATTTTGTGATTTTATGATATATGCGATGTCGTCGTTGTTGTGATATGAATTAAGATGATATGTTATATATTTTTGGTATTATACCTTATATTCGAAAACTATAAATGACAAAAAAGTTTGCATGGTTTTGACGGTTCAACCAGTTATTGTATTTTCAACCTATAGAAAAAAAAGATGTTCACATCAAAGATAGAAGAAAAATGGTACGGTTGAATTAAAAAAATATGGTTATTTCTTTACTTTAAGTATTCGTGCAATCATCTTAATTGTGGTAAATCATAGTTCAATGCGAGCTGATATAATAGGCTATTGAATGTTACTTTGTATCTGTCTTTTGGACTAATTCTTATATCATCTGCCTTGCCATTTAACATCTGCTTTGTTTGCTTCATGTATTTGGCTTCAGGGTGCATTACTTTACTTCTATTACACTATTGATGTGCTATTCTTTTTTTACTAGATATGGAATTGCTTTGAAATGAAATCTACTTTAGGAGCATGCGTCTTGAAACAATGAACTTATATAACCGAAGCTGAACACAAAAGTTGACAACAACACATCTGCAGCTTTACTGCACAAATAAGCTTTGCTGTTGTTACCATTATTTTCATCTTCAGTTCCCAAATAATAATCATTTTATTTTCATCAACAATTTGAATTCTTACCCCTGCTCATAGAACTCACTTTGAATTTTCTCTTTGATATTTTAGATTTGGCTCTTTAGATCTTCAGCTTACGCTAGTCTCAAGTTTAGTAAGTTTTTATCATTTTAGCTTTTTTTATTTACTCATTTTCATTATATCTGCCTATTACATATGCTGTCTTAGGTTTTCATCATAGTTCAATGGAATAAGATCAAATGTGTTGTTTCTTCTAAATCAATTTTATGTTTTCATGTCTAATAAATTTTATGCACTGTAATTTTTAAAGGGCTAACTTTGTTTAAATTTGTTGGTTAGTTGAAATTTGTTCATGTTCCATAGTTAATTTAATATTCACAAGAAAATATTTAGGAAATGAAAAATTGAAGCCTTATATAAATTAGTTTCAAGTACATCTTTTTTTGGAGTGTAGCAAGGATGTAGCCTTCCTCACATAGTTGCTTCCCTTATTAGGTTCTGTAAGAAGGGGGAAGACCATAGTTTTCATAAGAAATTGCGATGCATTGTCTATTAAGAGTTTGCTTATTGGTAGGTAGAGTGCCTATCAGATTGAGATAATGCTATTCAATTGACAATAACTGCTATTATATTTTTGTACCCTTATTATATAGTAGATGTAAATAAATTTAGATAACTAATGTGTGCTTTCTTTATTCAGTATTCCACTTATGTTAATCTAATGCACAATATGGTTACCTGATTGCAGAATATAGCAGAACATGACAATACCATATATTTGGTATCATTTTTGGCTACCTTCTATTATCTCACATTTTAACTTATTCATCTCCATATGTTACATTAGCCATGCATATTATAGAAGGTCAATACTTGTAATATGAGATTACTTAATGTTTTGTTTTCCTCCTGTTAAAGAACATGACGCATGCTTCCAATATAATATCAGTAAATGGTTTATTTTCTTTAAAGTATATATGCATACCCTATGCTATACTTATGAGAATTTACATTCATATTTTTACATTTCTCCCAACCAGAAGTCGTTTGCTTAAGGATTAGACTTTTTTATATAAAAACTAGCTTGTATGTTTGCCTATATCATGGTTGCCAATGTCCATTGCATGTTTTACAAGAAAACAATATGAAATTTTCTGCACTAAATGAACTATTAATATATTGCTTCAACATTACTAACATACGATATAAGAAGTTGATGGAAAATAATGCAGATCTACAAGTAGAGGATTTAAAATGAATTAGAATATGTATATTTCCCGTCAGCTATAGTGGAATAATTAGCGTCCTTTCAACCATTGGTTGATCAATATTACTTTAAATATTTATGGTAATTTCCCCCACCAACGTCATTACAAAGTAATAAGTTATTATAGTATTACATTACATATATGAGATATTAAAGCTTATGTAATTGGTCAGCCAAAAGTTTAGTCTGTTTTGATTTATTGTACATCAGTGAATTATAGAAATTGGTGACCTAGGAAATCCCAATTTATTTAAATGAGTGTAATTTTAACGTACCTTAGATGAATGAAATTCAATTTATATAAATAATTATTTTAGTGTGGAAGGAAAACTTGAAAAGTGCTATTTACTTTTATCTTTCATATTGAGAGAGTTGATATCATTGGTCTATTGGTGTGCAATATTAATCAAAATTTTGAGGTTTCTTTTGGATTTCTTTGTTCATTAACAAAGGTTAAAAGCTCATTTAGAACTTAGACTAAGTGTACATATATGTGAATAGGTGGAATAATAATATTTGAAAATTGGCACACATGCTATTTTCTAATTGATTTTCACCTACCAATGCTTTACATCAAATAATCATTGTCTCATAGTGTTATATTTTGTTAAACATTGGTGCATTAAGAAAAATTATCAATGAGATCATTGATAGACTCTCTAATTTGAGCATTTGAATTCAAAGGTACATGACCATTGAACATCAAAATTGAATATTTTCCAATGTTAAAGGTCAACATTTAAAGTAACATGTCATCATAAAGTTTAGCGAATCTTAAGATGTATATCTCTTACATATCAGTTACAATAAATAGAAAACCTTAAGCTGTATATCTCCCGCTCATCAATCACTATAAAGAAATGTAAAGGAAATAGAATATTGTTCATACTAGAGTTTTCCTTTAGATTAAATTTACCGATAGTCATGGTGGTTTAAACAGAAGCTTATCGATAGGCTGGAAAAAAGTGAATGCTAGAGGATTTTGAACATATGTCTAGAGTTTCAAATTTCCGTTTGACACTCGCTTGTTTTTAATGTTTATTACTCAAAATTCTTATGACGTCACATAGAACCAAGACATAATCTATGGTAACCAGGAACTCTTTGTCCCGTGGCTAAAAAAAATTTAAACCTGCACATGCCAGGTCACACATCTCACTTAAATGTAAGCCATTGGGATATACAATGGGCAATAGTTAATTGTTATACATTACAGTGAAATCATGAGGTCATGTTTGGAACTTGGAATTCACTATAGAAGTAAAAAAAAAAAGCAAGAAGAAACTGCTCTTTGTGCTCTAGAAGTTGGGCAAAGGTAAAATGAAGAGTATGCTAAAAAAAAGCTAAACAAGAGGTTTGTATTAGAAGGCGTAAGCATGAAAAACTTTGAAAATTAGAAATTTACGGGCGTGAATGTATTTCCTCATGGTTATGCAACAACATTGTCTCATGACCCTGTAGGGGCTACTAATGTAATTGCCATGGAAAAAACCCCCTAATCGTGTGATATATTGTCCAGGTCACATAAGGCCGTCTTTTAGGGTCGGGTTTCTTGTTTTTAAAATAGCTTTATATGTTTGATTTGTGATATTTCTAATGCTTCCAACCTTTTTATTTGCTCTCTCTGTCATTTTATAATCCCTTGCTTAAGTTTACAAATTTCATGACAGAAAGTTTCCATTTTTTTTTTAAAAATTCTTATTGGACTTATGGCAGTTGTTGCTATTGTTATTAAATTGGGTTGTATCTTACTTACAACCTCTCTTTTATTGGGGTTTTAATACTGTAGCAATGAGGTTTAATTATGCAGGAGAAGGAAG
This sequence comes from Allium fistulosum, assembly GCA_030737815.1. Lineage (NCBI taxonomy): Eukaryota > Viridiplantae > Streptophyta > Magnoliopsida > Asparagales > Amaryllidaceae > Allium > Allium fistulosum. The sequence continues at coordinate 294,059,557 of CM060908.1, read as the reverse complement.
AAAACATGCTTTATCATTGCTTTTGCATATGGCTGTTGATTCTAAAAATAAGAATAGTAAGATGGTTTGTATTGTGAATAAAAATATATATTTGGGCGCGCTTTAAAATCATAATATCCACATCAGAATTACATGTTTTTTTTCGTAAAACATAGAAAGTATGTTAAGAAGAGCTTAAATCATTGCAGTGCACTAAGCTGAGAAGAGCTTAAATCATTGCAGTGCACTAAGCTGAGTGCACCGCCTTGCACTGAGCTTAACTAAGTGCACATTTAGTTTAATTTTATATATTGATTTTTGGCTAGAAGTAGATATGTTTTTTATGATTTTTTTTTCCAGTTACGCAAGTGTTACATGATGCATGTTTGTTCTTATTCTAATAATAGCTTATTAGGCCCTTTGCCGTTTATTTTATGAATGCAGGCTTGTTTATGCGATGCTTAAAGGGAGATTGTGGATGGTATGTGTGGGAATAAGGTATGCCTTAGGTGCGTTTAAACCGTATAGAAAAAAATTACTTTAAGATGCATTGCTGGACAGTCTATTTGATGCAATAAAAGAGTTAAAAGAAGGACAGACATGAAGCAAGCAATCAACTGGTGAGCGAAAGCAACGTGTACAATAACAGGTAGAAAAGTAATTTCACACATTTTGTGGATGGCTTCAATTCCAACATCGCTGTCCCCGTGTTCTTGGATTTTTGCTTCAAATGCTATGGAAAAAAAAGCTGATTATCCACAAGAGGAATTTAAAGCAAATACAGTAAAAGTTTCAGAGTTTCCTGTTCAACCAAAAATTTCTACAGGTACTTGATTTACAATGGCTAACTAATTGTTTACGAGTGCTAATTTTCTACTGACAAGACACGTTAGGGAGACCATTTTAACTTTACTATTTATGTACAAAAAGTGACCATCTTTTTAAGTGCCAACATCTGTCTTTTAAAAATGAATGACAGGTGGAGTTGGAGATATTATTTCTTCAAGTAGAAACAAACGAAGGTCAATCCGTTACTGTTGACCAAAAGTATTATGGGTGTGATCTCTTCTGGTATATTGTAAAACATAGTGTAAATGTGGATAGTTACTTTGTGGTTACTTGACAATAATATGTAGGAGTCGGACGTCGACTTGTTGCCTTCCTTACGAAAATATTTTTGCAATACATAAGTTAATAAGTTGGGAATACAATATTTTAATAATAGCAGTATACAGGTCCTTGATTGCAGTTTATGTAGGCTCCAATCTTAGTTATGTTAATTAAGTAGAAAGTTCAGTGGAAGATAAGGCATATAAAGTGAAGTTGGAAATTGTGCTTTCTGTCGGTACTATCCAGCAACAATATGAAACTATATTATCAACTCATATATGATGTACACATGCAGCATACTTCATATATGCTATATCATAGGAATTGTGGTTTCTGGTTTGACTTAATAGTTGACAGAGTAAGCTATGAACTGCTACTCTAAACCTATGCCCCAAATTGCAAGGAGCAGAATCAATACTTACTGCAGCACATTTAACTTCTGTTTTTCAATTTGTGTACAGAATTAAAAGTCATTGTGCTAACTTTTGTTTGTGTACAGTTAATTTGAAAGTATTCCTTATTACTGCAGCACATTTAACTTCTGTTTTTCAGTTAGGTATTTGTTTATTTTATTCAACGTGCGCATTGACTACAGCACATACAGTCAAAAACAACATTGAGAAAATGCCTGAATTAATTGCCTCTAGAATACATCTTGGTCGTGCATCTGCCTCTAGAATACACATTGTGCTAACAACTTGTCTTAATGATTTCTTGTCTTACTTGTTTGCAGGTGAACGAACTTCGCATAATACAGGATTGCAAACTCTCTAAACCCCTGGGCTGCAGCTTTCTTTCAGACTTTGATATGAATCAATTAGTTGATGGGCTTTTTTTAATCATAATGTATATTTCAGTTAAACACTATCGTTTGTGACTCTACTGTAGTAATATTTGAAATGTATCTTAGGGTTTCAGTTGACTAAAATATTTGCCAGTACCTTTCATTTTGCATAATACTATCGATTTTATTTTTCAATGATATTTCAATTTTTTATCAAGAGTTTTAAGATGTGTCGAATTATATCCTGGAATCGAAATTGATCTTTTTTTATTTTATGGTAAACTTGTCATTGGAATTTTGATTATAATTGAAATTCTAGAAAAAAAATAGAATAATAGTATATGTATATTTTGCCACTGGATTGGACCGTGGCTAAACAAAAATTAGTCTCGGCCCAAAGCCGTGGCTAAACAAAAATTTGCCACGGCTCTAAGCCGTGGCTGAACGTATACTTGCCACGGCCTAAAGCCGTGGCAAATATGTACATAGCCACGGTTTAGGGCCGTGGCTAAATATTTGCCACTGGGCATTTCGCCACGGCTTCAGGCCGTGGCAAAATCACTTTGCCACGGCTCAGAGCCGTGGGTAAATGGCTTTTCTGGTGTAGTGGAGAAATAATCAACGGCAAGCAGAATGTACAAATTCCCGAAAGAATTGGTAAACGGTCTATAAAGTCAATACCCCACACGTCAAAGATTTCAATCGTAAGAATGGGGTTGAAAGGCACCATGTTTCGTCGAGAGATTCTTCCTATCATTTGGCAACGATTGCAAGTTTTACAAAATTCGAACGAGTCTTTGAAAAGAGTGGGCCAATAAAAGCCACATTGAAGCGCCTTTTCTGCAGTTTTCTTAGGACCGAAGTGACCACCACACGCTTGGTCATGATAAAACGAAAGAACACTCTTGATTTCACAATTCGAAATGCAACGTCGAATGATTTGGTCAGAACAGTACTTAAACAAGTATGGATCGTCCTAATAGAAGTACTTGACTTGGGAAATAAATTTATATTTATCTTGTTTTGACCAAAATGAAGGAGTTTCCTTAGTGACTAAATAGTTCACTATGTCAGCATACCATGGATCGACTGAAACAGAAAGGAGTTGTTCGTTAGGAAAGTTCTCGTTGATCGGTAAAGAAGATGGTGCATTTGGAAGACGTGATAAATGATCGGCAATGACGTTGTCGCATCCTTTTTTATCTTTGATCGTAAGGTCAAATTATTGGAGTAAAAGAATCCAATGGATCAAACGAGACTTAGCATCCTTTTTAGCAGAAAGGTACCTAAGAGCGGAATGGTCGGCGTAAACAGTAATGTGTGAGCCAATCAAATACTGTCGGAATTTTTCGAGCGCAAAGACTACCGCTAGAAGCTCTTTTTCAGTGGTTGTGTAATTGAGTTGAGCATCGTTTAGAGTCATGCTGGCATAGTAGATGATGTGAAGAATTTTGTTGATGCGTTGTCCTAAGATAGCACCAACTGCGAAGTTAGAAGCGTCACACATTATTTCGAAGGGAATATCCCAATTGAGTGCGCAAATGATGAGAGCGGAAATGAGTTCGTTTTTGAGACGTTCGAAAGCAGAAATACAATCAAAATTAAAGTCGAATGGAATATTTTTTCTAAGAAGAGTCGTCAAAGGTCGAGCGATTTTACCGAAATCTTTCACGAAGCGTCGATAGAAGCCATGTCCAAGGAATAAACGAATGTCTTTGACAGATTTGAAAATGGGTAGATTCGCAATTACATCAACTTTAGCTTTATCTACCTCAATGCCTTTGTTTGAAATGACATGCCCAAGGACAATGTCGTGTTTGACCATGAAGTGGCATTTTCCCAATTTAATGTTAAGTGTTTGTCCTTGCATCATTTAAGAATCAACTCGAGATGGTGTAAGCACTCGGAAAAGGAATTTCTAAAGATAGAAAAATCATCCATAAACACTTCAAGAAAACGTTTGATCATATCGGGAAAGATGCTGACCATGCATCTTTGAAACGTAGAAGGAGCATTGCAAAGGCCAAACGGCATACGTTGATACGCAAATGCCAAAGGGACATGTGAAAATCATTTTCTCTTAATCTTCGGGAGCGATTGGAATTTGGTTATAGTCGGCACAACCATCAAGAAAGCAATAGAATTCGTGGCTGACTAAACGTTCAAGAATTTGGTCGATGAAAGGAAGAGGGAAATGATCCTTACGTTTTGCAGCATTTAATTTTCGATAATCAATGCAAACATGCCAACTCATTTGAGTATGAGTTGGAATGAGTTCGTATGAGTCGTTCTTGATAACGGTAAGTCCAGACTTTTTAGGCACGACATGAATTGGGCTAACCCACAAACTATCAAAGATTGGGTATATGATTCTATTATCGAGAAGTTTAAGAATTTCATCACGAATCACATCCTTCATTGCGAAGGGTTTAGCCTTCATTGCGCGTCACGAACAGGCTTGGCATCGTCAATCATGTGGATACGATTTTGAACAAGAGCGGGACTAATTCCCTTTATATCGGTGATCGACCATCCAATCGCTTCTTTGTTTTTCGACAGAATTGAAAGTAAGGAAGTTTTGGTCAAGAGAGAGAGTTGAAGAGATTATGATGAAAACGTTTCGTTGTCACCTAAGTATGCATACTTAAGGTGATCGGGAAGGGGTTTAAGGTCCAACCTCGAGGGTTGCTCAATCAAAGAATTCGGTGGAAGTTCTGAATCAACAGTAAGGGGTTCAAACGGAAGCACGTTTTCAATTTCGTTAGGCTCATCCTGAAATAGTTGTTCGTATTCGGTCTCGCATTCGTGGTTTAAGTTAACTATTTCGTTATCGAAATTTTCTTGAATGAAGCTAACTTCCAACATTTGGTCATGTGGTTCGTTTGATTGATTTTCAAGATTGAAGATGTTAAGATCCAAAGTCATGTTTCCAAAAGGAATTTTCACCGAACCGTTTCAATAGTTGATTAAAGCATTTGAAGTAGCCAAAAAGGTCGGCCTAAAATCAATGGAACTTGACTCATCGGATTATTCACGGGTTGAGTCTCCAAAATGATGAAATCGACGAGGAATATGAATTGAACGATTTTGATGAGTACGTCCTTGATTTCTCATACAGGGTTTCTTTGGCTTAGGTTCACCCAAGCCAAGTTGCTGGTAAACTGAGTAAGGAATCAAATTGACACTCGCACCTAAATTGAGTAAGCATTTGTTAATTGTTTTGTCTCCTATCGTGCACGAGATCGTCGGACATCCAGGATCTTTGTATTTAATGGGAATTGATTAGGACAAGACTTCGCTAAGTCCGGTGGCTAATGAAACTTTCTTGGGTACATGAGTGTGATGTTTTTGGGTACACAAGTCCTTGAGAAACTTAGTGTAAGTTGGGACTTGTTGCACGATATCAAGAAGCGGGATGTTAACTTTGACTTGTTTGAAAATTTCCAACATCTTTTCCACTTGGTCAGAGTGTTTCTTTGGTCGAAGACGATGTGGAAATGGAACAAGATACTTAGTAGGTGGGTCTACTTGAGTAGAAGAAGGATTTGGAGTGGAGTTTGATTCGATGTTTGGCTCTACGTTTTGTTCAGATTCGTTTGTTGTTTTAGAAGTGTCGAGAGGGGTTTCCGTTAAATCATTTGGATTAACGACTTGATTATCGATTTGTTTATCGGAACGCAAAGTCGTGATAGCATTCACTTGGGTTACGTTTTTATCTTGAACAACATGGGCTTGATTTGAATTCGTCTTTTGATTTTTGGGATTCGAAACTAGCTGACTTTGGAATGTGCCTCGTTCACGTTCACTCACAAACGTGGCTAATTAACTCATTTGCATTTCAAGTTTTGCAATCGATTGACTCGTATGCTGCATGTACGAGGTTAACAAATTTTGTAAATTTCTATTTGATTGGAGCTTTTGAGTGATTGCCTTAGCCAAAGTTTCGAGACTTTTATCAAGAGAAGACAATCGTTTATAGTCTTGAGGAGCAAAAGATTATTGCTAAAAATGGGTCATTTTTAACCTTGTTGAAAGCGTTGAGTTGTTCAATCGAGTTAGGGCACTAATCGGCTATATGATTCAGATCGTTGCATTTATAATACATGGGTTATAAAGCTTGGTTCATTTGGTTCGATGAGAAAACGTTTTTGAAGTTATTAATCATTGCGTCGATTTTAGCTTCCAAAGCCAAAGATGATCCTATCGAGTGTGCACTCGATCGTGAGTAAATTGATTTTTCGTTAGAACGTTCCTATTAGGATGACTTTTCGGCTAAGTTTTCAAGAAATTGCCAAGCATCATCGTGATGTTGGGCGAGAAAGTTGCCTTGGCACATCGATTCAAGCATGGTTCGCGAGCTATTTTCAAGTCCATCGTATAAGATTTGGCAAAGGGTCCATTTTTCGAAATTACGGTGTGGACATTTTATCAAAAGCTCTTTAAATCTTTCAAAATATTTTTCGAATGGTTCAGCCCTGAATTAATGGAAATTGAAAATTTCGTTTTGGATTTTAGTTGTTTTTTCCAAGGGGTAGAACTTTATCAAGAAAACTTCAATGAATTCTTCCCAAGTTTTGATTGAATTAGATGGTAAGCTATACAACCATTTTTTTAGCGTAATCAGTAAGAGCAAATGGAATTAATCGGAGTTTGATTCCATCATCACAAAGTTGTTGGAGTTTAATGGTTGTGCAAACTTGTTCGAATTTCGTTAAGAAAATGTATGGGTCATCGTGTTCAACATTGCCAAATTTCGGGAGCGTTGCAATATGATTTGAATGAATTTCGAAGTGATTACCCGTAGGGGTAGGTAAAGTGATACAAGAAGGAATAGAACTCTATCGGGAAATATTCTATCCATAAGAGTTCGCGAGGCGTTCTCGTTCGCCATTGCTGGAGGATCGGTTGTTCGAGTTAAACGATTCGTAGAAGGGTCACGAGTCCAAGAGTTTGTTGTTGTGTCACGAGTCCAAGTACTCATGCACAAGTAAAACTCGAGAAGAGAAAGAAGTTAGAATCAAATTTAAGAGAAACAAGGAAGGTTTAGAAAATGAAGTGAGAAATTGTTTGTTTTTTTATATTTGTTTTAAGGAAAAATATTTACCAAAAAGAATTTATTTTTCAAAAGAGAGAATTGATTTTTTTGGATTTTCAAAATTTTTTCTTTTTTTTTATATGTTTTCACTCTTTTTTTTGAAGAGATTATTTCCTTTTCTTTTGGATTTTTGTTTTTGTAAAAAAAAATAACTCAATTTTTTTTGGATTTTCAAAAGTAAAATACTTGTTTTTTGGATGTTTTTTATTTTGATTAAGAAATTTCAAAGGAAAAGATTTAAAACATTTTTTTTTGGATTTTTTTTTAAAATCGAGTTAAGCAAAATGTACAATTTTTTTTAGTTTTGGATTTTAAGTTTTTCTTTTTAAATATGCATGAACTAACGCAACTAAATGAATGCAAGGGCTTAATTACAAATTTTCTGTCCTTAGTAGCTCCTAACCCAAAATTGTATAATCACACTTTGTCTTAATCCAACAAAATATTTCTTAGCCAAGTAACGGACAGAAGTTATCGGTGCACCACGAATCACCGTAGCAATGCAACCGAAGGTTTAAGTACCTTCAGAGAAACAATCAGTATAATATTTATGAATCACCGTAATATTTATAACTGATTATTACTCTGTCATAGCCTAGACACCAAGAAAATAAATTGTTCAAAGTAGGCAAATTGTCAAGATACAATTAATACCTAGGTGAGCTCGTGACACCCTTAAGTCAAATGTCTAACCACTATAATTTGTCAAAATTCTATGATGAAGTGCATTTTGTGGGCCAAAGAAGGGGTGATGAAATCTCCCATCTTATGTGGATTTGGGTTTTGCACTTAAAAACTAAAATAAGATGGGATGTATGCAAAACAGAAAATAAACGTGAATTAACGATGCAACTACGAATGGATTTTGCTTTTTTTTATTTTTTTTTTAAAATGCAAGCAACCAACAATGCAAAGCAAATAAAAACAAGAGATGAGGGCACGATACCAGAGCGTGCAGAAGTATTAGTAATTTTTTTAGCGACGATTTTTTTATATAAGCAAGCAAAGCAAGGTGGTTTTTAGCAAGCACTTCTTTTCCTTGTGATTTTCTACTTTTGCAACCTGAAATTTCGAACAAGATATATACAATTGTTTTTTTAAATATAAGGATGGAACTTAAAACAAATTAAAATAAAACAAATTAAAGCAAAACAAAATAAAAAAACTTTTACTCAGACCTACAAGCCCGGCCCAAATAAATGAACCACGTTTTTTAAACGAAAATGGATGCCATAGAAATTCCCAAACCAAATTCTCTTTTCAACACACATTTCAAAATCCCAAAATCTAAATCGTAGCGATGAAGGCAATTGATTTTGCGATTTAGGGTGGGGGAGTTCACCATTTGCGAAGCGCGGAAGTTCGGATGTCTGGGTAGTGAAATAGAGGTAGATGAGGAGATGGAGGCGAATAGCAGGTCGCAAGTGCGGGTTTGGTGGTTGCGAGGGCGTCAACTATTGATTGTAGCGATGGCGATTTGGTGAAGGCGATTTGGGGAGGGTGATTTCTTTTAAAGGTCGGAATTTGAGTGGAGATTGGGTTGAATCTATTGGCAGTTTGAGGTGAAGGAGTTTGGGAGGATGGAGATTTTGTTTTGGTTGCCAATGGCAATTGTTGATGGTTATGTTGGGTAAGTTGGGTGTCAGAAGAAGAGGACTGATTGCGTTAGGTCCGAAAGCTGTGGGAGGGTGTTTAGTGTTGGAAGTGTATGGTTGTTTGGTGAATGAGTGGCAGTGGAGGTGATAATTTGATGAACTGTTGAATGTTGCTGTGTGTATGTAGTGTAGTTGAAGGTGAGAGGTTTTAGGTGATCAGGGATGAAATGAACTGAGACAGAGGTGAAGTCGCAGAGACGGCAGTGCAGTTGGTAACAATGCAATTTGTTATGTGTAGATGGTTGTTATGAGACTGTTGTATCAGGGGAAGTTATACAAGGCAGAGTGGTATGCAGAAGTAGTAGATGATGTTGTGGTGTCTGTGTGTTTGGTTTTGCTGGAGGGTGGTTTTGGAGGTTGGTAGTTGTTGTATTAAGCAGTGGTTCGAGGCAGAAGGAAGGATGTTGTTGTTTCAAGGAGATGGTATGATGAAGTGGGTTTGTAGTGGTAATGGCAGTCAGAGGAGGATGGGTTAGTGTATAGGTTGCTGAGGCAGTTTCTGGTGTTGTGTTATGCAGTGGGATAGTAGCAGATTGATGATTGCAGAGGACTTGTATATTGAAGGCAGCAGTGGATAGATGGATGTGCACAGTAGAAAAGGCAGTTACGGATGGTTTGCAGTAGTGGAAACATGCAAAGGGTACGTGCACTGATGTGCACTGAGCAGTGTATGAAGGGTGGTGGCAGTGTTTAGGTGTACTGTATATTATGAAGGCAAGTTTTTAGGAGTATTGTCTGCTTTGTGGATGGGTAGATGGCAGGGGTTGTTGAAGGTGTAGAAATTGTTGTAGAGGAGGGATGGCAGAAATTGGTGTTGGAAGAGGAGGTTATGAAGTGGTGAACTGAAGTGGTAGTTGTGACTGGATGAAGTGTATAGGGGTTGGAGATGGTTTGTGAGGCAGCAGTTCTAAATAGAGGATAGTATGGTGGCAGGGGAAGGGAAGGATGTGTAACTGTTTTGTGGTCAGGGAATGGATATGTTCACGGTGAACAGTTTAAAGAAGGCAGTGATGTAGAAAAACAAAAATTGTAAATGTAAATGTACAATTGTAGAATAAAAACAGAAATTGTAAACGTAAATAAAAATGAAATAAAAAAAATATTTTTTTTGAAATTGTGTATGTTTAAAAAAAAATAGAAATTCAAATAGAAAAACAACAAGCACACAAATCAAATGAAAGCAAAAATCACACAAACACACAACCCAATTTGTTTTTAAAATGCAACTCAACACAAAAAATGAAAACACAATAAAATAAAATAAAATATAATTTGAAGAATAAAATTAAAATCAAGTCTATTCCCCGGCAACGGTGCCGAAAACTTGTTTAATGGCAAATCACTGAAAAATATTGTGATAAAAATAACCGCAAGAGCACGCGTAAAAGTTTAGAACATGGCAAGTACGGGTCGATCCGTAGGGAATTGAACTAATTATAAATTCTACTCAATCAAATTAACCCAAATTTGCAAGTTTGTTTAAACTAAAAAATAGCAAAAGTTAAACTAGAACAAAAGTGATTAAATGTATGAGATTAGAAGACAATTTAGAGGCAAATCCACTCTCATATATTTTTACATAAATCCACACATAAACAATCTATGATCTCTCTATTTTGACCTAAGTAGAATTAGTGATGTATTTATCATAAGTACGGTCTATTTATGTTATTAATTAACATAACTTAAACCATCAAACTATAATACAACAACTAAAACCACTTATCAATTATAATGAAAATGAACATGAAGTCAATGCAAAAACTATTTTAAGTATGATCTATTTACTATTTTGTTTAGTAACACAGATCATCAAATTTTTTTTCTCCTTTAATTTCATGACCAAAATCAATCAGTTAGATGATGATGTAAATTATGTTTATGTTGGATTAAGCATAGCCCATTTGTGATTACAACATAAGCTATCAAATTCCCTAATAAACTTACATCAACATCCAACCTTTCATGAAGCATAAAAAGAGATTATAAATCATAGAATATGTTGAATTTGTGGAATATGCATGTATATGCTTTTTGTTTGATGATAATAAACATATATACATTCATTTAAATGTATTTGATATTGTACTATTTTATTTTTCACAGATAAAATAAATATTTGCTGAATAAAATAAATAACACAGTATTGGAATTCAAACGAATATTTTATTCAAACAAATATTTATTACAATTTTAATAGTACAATTTCAAGCTCTCACTATAACTATACAATTTCAGTCACAATACAATTTCATAGTTACAACAGGTTCCTCACTACATATCACTCACACTCGTATTTATCTTCAACTCCATTCCAATGTGAATCCAGCATCTGAGCAATCTGCAGAAATATAAATTGACGCAGTAAAATTGAAAATGAAATGTTTTTGCAGTATAAATCAAAAATGTGTTTTTGAAAATATTATTTGCCTCAGTTATTTGGGTTGTTCGTCATCATTTATATTTGAATTCATCACACGCGAACAATGTGACATGCACAGTGTATCACTGTACATTCCACAAGGCCGTGCACACCGATATATGTATATACACTTGATATATTTACAGGGACAAGTGAGCACAGGTCAAACCCAAATACAGAATTCAACTCAAGTGCAATAAAATAATGTCACAAGGTCAAATCCAAATCGGATTCAACTCAGGTGTAATTCGAAAATCAAATTCGAATACAATCAAGTGGTCAAAACAGTCTACACAAATTCAAGGAGGCACCAAACAACAAACAAAATGCAAAGTGTTCAAGACTGGTCAGAGAAACCATGATGCATCTCATTTCAAATATGCAAAGGAACAATGGAGTATAAACCCAGACTCATGAATCTGAACCAAGACATGTCAAAGAAAACTTGTAGCCAAGAATCCCAGACCAGACTACACAAAATATCATCACAAGGAGGCAACTAGATTTCGAGTCAAGCAGTGCACAGTGGAACGAAGAACAGTCATGGAATTTCACAAATACTATAAGGATTGCTACCAAGCTAATGAACAGAACACAATATCCACAGCAACCTAAATATACAATGAACAGTGCAGTCATGATATGCAACATGAAAAAGATCAATGCATATGAAGTATCACTGATACACATGAATGAAAACCGAACTATATCAACTCAACAACAACAAAATGCTCCAGACAAGTTCAACAGCAAAATACATGTGATCAAGCAACTCGATCAAGTCAAGCTACAACAAAACAAGCAATTACAAACATTTTTATAGTAGCAGTTTCAAAATAGAATCATACTGAGTGTCAGAGAATCAAAGCCGTGAGTAGAACAAGTAAAGCATGAAATTCATGGAGGAATAAAGTCAAGGTCTAAGTCAACCAGAATGAAGAACGAAAAAATCCAATGGTCAAGGAATCATCGTCACAGTAGAGTCAATACCGTGAAATCAAAGTTATCAAATATATACGCAATATATATGTATATTGAACAAGTCAAGAATATCTCAAGCATCGAAACTAAAATCAGCGGCCAGAGAAAAGAATTTGACAAATTCAAATACATATAGACGAACGAATATTCAGGGATTCGAACCCTATAAAAGGATGAACATCATCGGCAAAATATTTATTCGAGTTCGAGCAAATCAGAGAACAAGTAATAATTCATCTCGAATCAAACTCAAGCAATCGAGTTCAATCAAGTAATAACCAGCATAGCAAAAGCAAAAATCACGTACCAGTATCACATACGAACTCGAGAGGAGGAACCGCAAGCATCAACATCAAATTCGACAGAGCGGTACTTCTAATTTTTCGCAAGCCCCAATTTTCAGTACAAAGAAACAATCAAAGTCGAACAAAGCCACAATTCGTCAGAAGATCGAAGTCGAAGAAAGTCGCAGATTATCAGAGGATCGAAGTCGAGCAAAACAGCCGAAGCCCTAATTCTCAGCGGCAAAGAAGAACAACCAAGCACCCATTATTTTTCACGAAAAATAATAAAGAGATCGGGCCGATAATATTAAAAGGGGATTGGGCTGGAGAATTATTGAAGTGGGCTGGCCTAGCTTTTTAAATACGGTTTTAAAGTTTAATTTAGTTTTAAATTTGGGCCGGGTTTTTTTGATTTAATTTTTAGGCCTAGTTTATTTGAGGGCAAAATTGTTTTTAAATTGTCAATCTATATTTTGCCCTAGGTTTTTAAACTGTGTTTTGTTTTTCAGTCTGTATTTTCAAAGTCCAGTCAGAGTGAATCACCACCTAGGGTTTAGGTGTTATCAGATTGTCTAGTTAGAATTAGTTCAGTGAGCAGGGGGGCTGCGAGTTTGCAAAGCTCTATAGGCGGGAGCAGAGTTTGCGAGTAAACAAAACTCTATAGGCGGAGCAGGGTGTGCGAGTCTGTAGGAGTGTTTGTGAGCGGGTGTCTGCGAGTCTATCAGAGTGTTTGTAAGCGGGAGACTGTTTAATTCTAATAGAAATCTGGGAATGCAGCAGTAGGCAGGGATTGCCGAAGCTGGGTAAATTTTGTGTGTGATTTACTTTACTGCATATTTATTTATCTGCTGTTTGGTTCCGCGTTTAATTTGAGAAAATTTGCGATAACCCTATTCACCCCCCCTCTAGGGTTAATCTAGATCCTACAAGTGGTATCAGAGCCCGGTATTTTTTTTAACTCTAGAGTCATGAATCTATCAGATAATGCTTTTTCTGAGGGGCAATCTATTGTTAGGCCACCTATGTTTAATGGGAGTGATTATGCTTACTGGAAAGTTAGGATGGGTATTTATCTTAATTCTGTAGATTATGATGTTTGGGATATTATTGAAACTGGCTATACACCTCCCACTATAACTATTGGTGATACTGAGATTCCTAAACCTAGGGATAGGTGGGATGCTAACGATAAGAAATTAAAAACTACTAATGCTAAAGCCATGAATGCTCTGATCTGTGCTCTTGATAAAACTGAATTTAATAGAATTTCTCATTGTAAAACAGCACAGGAAATTTGGCATACTTTGGAGGTGACACACGAAGGAACTTCTCAAGTCAAGGAGTCTCGTCTAGCCCTGTTCAGCAATGAATACGAGAACTTTGTGATGGACAAAGCCGAGAGCATAAAGGACATGTTTGGACGCTTCTCAACCTTGGTGTACAATGCTAGAGTGCTTGGAAAGGTATTCTCTGAGGTAGAGCTAGTGAGGAAAATACTACGAGTCTTACCGATGAACTTTGAGGCAAAAGTCACAGCAATACAAGAATCGAAAGATTTGAGTAAACTAAGCATGGAGGATTTGATCGGAAATCTGATGACGTATGAGCTTGAGCTAAAAGCAAAGGAGGAACGCAACAACCCCGAATCAAAGAAGAAGACGATTGCCTTAAAGAGCAAAGAAGAGAGCGATGATGAAGCAGAAGATCCAATTGAAGAACTAGCAATGACTGTCAATAATCTTATAAAATTGTCGAGATTCAGGCCACGCAAGAAGAAAACGAGTGATAATAGGTCAAAAGATTCTTACAATTCCGAAAATGAATTAATCTGCTATAACTGCAACAAGCCTGGTCACTTCAAACAAAATTGCCCACTTCTCAAAAACAACAATGGAAAGAAAAAGAAGAAAAAGGTCTTCGCAGCAACTTGGGATGATGAAGAAGGAGAGGAAGTTTCAACTGATAGCTCAGAGGAGGCTAACTTGTGTCTTACGGCAAGATCAGATTCAGAAGCAAGCTCGGAGGAATCTAGTGAGGTAAAAAACTATTCTTATAAAGAATTTGTTTATATGTGCCTCGATCTTACTAAAACAGTTGATGCTCTTGATTCTAAAATTGATAAACTGAAATCTGATAGGAGAGAACTTGCCCGTGAAAATACTAGGTTAGAAACTGAACTTGAAAATATTCAAAACCTAGACTGTAAAAAATGCAAAATTTTAGATTCAGAATTATCAAAATTGAAGAATAGCTTTGAGAATCTTAAAAAAGAAAACTTGAATCTAAAGGAAACCATTGAGACTAGGAAAAAGGATTTTATAAACAGATGCACCTCACTTATGTCTGAAAACTCAACACTGAAAACCAAAGTCCAAGATCTTGAGAAATCACTGAATTACTTTTCAAGAGGAGAAAAATCATTCAATATGTTATTAGGAAATCAATTGTTTGCTAACAATAGAAAAGGACTAGGTTTTAGGAAAACACAAGTTGATGATAGTGCTAAAAGAAAGAGTGTCTTTACTGGATGTGAAATAAATGGACATCATAGTCATAGGAACAAGAACACAAAATTTATACAAGTTTGGGTTCCTAAAAATTCTACAAATAAATTTCATGTCTATTGGAACAAGAATGAAAGGACAAAACAAATTTGGGTTCCAAAGGGATTGTTTATTCATAATTTTTCTGCCACTAACAACCATGGACCTATAAAAACAAACAGGTCACATAAATCTTTAACCGTGTAGGTGTGGTGGCAGGCTAAGGAACAACATTAGTGTTATCTGGATTCTGGCTGTTCCAGATACACAACAGGCGACAAATCAATGCTCCTTAGCCTAGTATAAAGGTGACAGATTCACAATGGGCAAACAACGAAAGATTATCGTACAGGTAAAACAGGTAATTGTATTATTTTCAAATGATAGATAAAATGTAAAAATCTGCACCATAATCTGAATTAAATCAGCCAGTTATGTGAAATGATTGATGATGATTAATTCTGATTTCATCTTTAAATGAATTTACTCGAAGTAATTATGATGGTTGACAGATTCTAATTTACTTGATATGATCTTACATGACTTGCTCTTATCCATGACTTTGATTTGTGCTTAAAAGTTGACCAACCATTTTCATCATTGAATTTAATATGTTTTGGTCAAATTATGATGTTGATTGATTTCTGATTACTCATGCTATAAAAAGTTTTTTTGAGAAATTGTTGAGATTGTTGAAACTTTGTGAAATTGGTGAAGCTTCAAGAAATTGTTTTAAAATAATGATGATGGTTTAATGACAGTTGATCCTACGATTTCTAAATCTGACTCTATGATATTTGTTTGATTGTTTACACGGCTTCAATTCAATTTCAAGAGAATTTCATTTAAAATTGTCGAACATTATTCTTAAGGAGTTTGTTGAAATTTCATAATCTGGTCTATGACTTCAAACGAGTGATTACTGAGTGAAAGTAAAAATCAGATGCGGATTTCACTGGCAATGTAGTTGTTAGAAAAATTACTAGTGAAATGTGATTATTTATTGACTTTCATTAGCTGCATCATTTTTCAAAGAAAATATCTGCACATTTTTTCACTTGAAATCATTTTAGCAGAAATTTTTTCTTAAACCCTTCTAGAAAATAATTTCTGTTAACCACTCTTTTTAGATTAGTTATTTGATTATTTTTTATTGATTTTAAACTAATCTGATCCCCTAATAATTATCTAAAAAGATAGATAGTGATTGAAAATAAGATGAGTGTTGATATTAAATATTATAACTTGAGAAAGTATAATTAGAAAATTTCTTTAGAAATTTAAACGAGAGTTATAAAAACTTTTTGTTGATAAATATTCCATGATCATTTCTATTTCTATCATTTTTCTATCGACCATCACTCATCAAAAAATCAATATAGTATGCCAATATGTGGTAGTTTAAACGGGAAATCATTTGTGCTTTATTTTTTATATTTCTAACAATAAATAATAATATCCAAAATATTCACTCTCATTTAAAAGTCCTCACGGTTATGCATGGGTGTATTACTTGGATTTTTGATTATGTGCTTCCATGCTCATTTAAGAGTCCTCACGGTTATGCATGTATGGAACGCATATCAAAATTGATTGATTAAATAGGCAAGTTGATTCTAATCTCATTTAAAAGTCCTCACGGTTATGCGTGGTTAGAAGATACTTGAATTCATTTTTAAAATAAAATTTTAGAATACTACTAATCTCATTTAAAAGTCCTAACGGTTATGCATGGTTAGTAGATATTCAAATTTCCTGAAATAAATATACCACAAATAGACACAACTATATGGTTTTATTCGATGAAATCATTCATATCATTCTAAAGTGGAATATGCGTCAATTAAAGTATTTATGATTTCTGTTTGATTTTCTTATTGAAATTAATAATTATACTCGATTGAGTTTTAATATTGTATTAATGTCTATCACTATATCTCCATTTTTCTATTACTATTATTCTTTTGCTGATAACAAAAGGGGGAGAGAAAAGTTAAGATTTTGAAAATAAAGGTCAAATATTTTCTAGTTGCATCAAAGCTCATTTGAATATTTTATTCTCATGCATATATGTAGGGGGAGTATTGTGTAGAGAGAGAGCATTCAAATAGGGGGAGCAAATTGAATAATCAAATGCGTTTACAATAGTCAAAATCTTAAATATATGTTTGTTATCATCAAAAGGGGGAGATTGTGGAATATGCATGTATATGCTTTTTGTTTGATGATAATAAACATATATACATTCATTTAAATGTATTTGATATTGTACTATTTTATTTTTCACAGATAAAATAAATATTTGCTGAATAAAATAAATAACACAGTATTGGAATTCAAAAGAATATTTTATTCAAACAAATATTTATTACAATTTTGATAGTACAATTTCAAGCTCTCACTATAACTATACAATTTCAGTCATAATACAATTTCATAGTTACAACAGGTTCCTCACTACGTATCACTCACACTCGTATTTATCTTCAACTTCATTCCAATGTGAATCCAGCATCTGAGCAATCTGCAGAAATATACATTGACGCAGTAAAATTGAAAAGGAAATGTTTTTGCAGTATAAATCAAAAATGTGTTTTTGAAAATATTATTTGCCTCAGTTATTTGGGTTGTTCGTCATCATTTATATTTGAATTCATCACACGCGAACAATGTGACATGCACAGTGTATCACTGTACATGCCACAAGGCCGTGCACACCGATATATGTATATACACTTGATATATTTACAGGGACAAGTGAGCACAGGTCAAACCCAAATACAGAATTCAACTCAAGTGCAATAAAATAATGTCACAAGGTCAAATCCAAATCGGATTCAACTCAGGTGTAATTCGAAAATCAAATTCGAATACAATCAAGTGGTCAAAACAGTCTACACAAATTCAATGAGGCACTAAACAACAAACAAAATGCAAAGTGTTCAAGACTGGTCAGAGAAACCATGATGCATCTCATTTCAAATATGCAAAGGAGCAATGGAGTATAAACCCAGACTCATGAATCTGAACCAAGACATGTCAAAGCAAACTTGTAGCCAAGAATCCCAGACCAGACTACACAAAATATCATCACAAGGAGGCAACTAGATTTCGAGTCAAGCAGTGCACAGTGGAACGAAGAATAGTCATGGAATTTCACAAATACTATAAGGATTGCTACCAAGCTAATGAACAGAACACAATATCCACAGCAACCTAAATATACAATGAACAGTGCAGTCATGATATGCAACATGAAAAAGATCAATGCATATGAAGTATCACTGATACACATGAATGAAAACCGAACTATATCAACTCAACAATAACAAAATGCTCCAGACAAGTTCAACAGCAAAATACATGTGATCAAGCAACTCGAGCAAGTCAAGCTACAACAAAACAAGCAATTACAAACATTTTTATAGTAGCAGTTTCAAAATAGAATCATACTGAGTGTCAGAGAATCGAAGCCGTGAGTAGAACAAGTAAAGCATGAAATTCACGGAGGAATAAAGTCAAGGTCTAAGTCAACCAAAATGAAGAACGAAAAAATCCAATGGTCAAGGAATCATCGTCACAGCAGAGTCAATACCGTGAAATCAAAGTTATCAAATATATACGCAATATATATGTATATTGAACAAGTCAAGAATATCTCAAGCATCGAAACTAAAATCAGCGGCCAAAGAAAAGAATTTGACAAATTCAAATACATATAGACGAACGAATATTCAGGGATTCGAACCCTATAAAAGGATGAACATCATCGGTAAAATATTTATTCGAGTTCGAGCAAATCAGAGAACAAGTAATAATTCATCTCGAATCAAACTCAAGCAATCGAGTTCAATCAAGTAATAACCAGCATAGCAAAAGCAAAAATCACGTACCAGTATCACATACGAACTCGAGAGGAGGAACCGCAAGCATCAACATCAAATTCGACAGAGCGGTACTTCTAATTTTTCGCAAGCCCCAATTTTCAGTACAAAGAAACAATCAAAGTCGAACAAAGCCACAATTCGTCAGAAGATCGAAGTCGAAGAAAGTCGCAGATTATTAGAGGATCGAAGTCGAGCAAAACAGCCGAAGCCCTAATTCTCTGCGGCAAAGAAGAACAACCAAGCACCCATTATTTTTCACGAAAAATAATAAAGAGATCGGGCCGATAATATTAAAAGGGGATTGGGCTAGAGAATTATTGAAGTGGGCTGGCCTAGCTTTTTAAATAGGGTTTTAAAGTTTAATTTAGTTTTAAATTTGGGCCGGGTTTTTTTTGATTTAATTTTTAAGCCTAGTTTATTTGAGGGAAAAATTGTTTTTAAATTGTCAATCTATATTTTGCCCTAGGTTTTTAAACTGTGTTTTGTTTTTCAGTCTGTATTTTCAAAGTCCAATCAGAGTGAATCACCACCTAGGGTTTAGGTGTTATCAGATTGTCTAGTTAGAATTAGTTCAGTGAGCAGGGGGGCTGCGAGTTTGCAAAGCTCTATAGGCGGGAGCAGAGTTTGCGAGTAAATGAAACTCTATAGGCGGAGCAGGGTGTGCGAGTCTGTAGGAGTGTTTGTGAGCGGGTGTCTGCGAGTCTGTCAGAGTGTTTGTAAGCGGGAGACTGTTTAATTCTAATAGAAATCTGGGAATGCAGCAGTAGGCAGGGATTGCCGAAGCTGGGTAAATTTTGTGTGTGATTTACTTTACTGCATATTTATTTATCTGTTGTTTGCTTCCGCGTTTAATTTGAGAAAATTTGCGATAACCCTATTCACCCCTCCCTCTAGGGTTAATCTAGATCCTACAGAATTTACATAATTTTAGAGAGCTTCATTACCCCTAAATTGAAGGGATTTAGCTACTCATTTGTGTTATCATTTCAGTACTTGTAAATTTCAACATAGAAAACAGAATAAAATGCAAGCTAATTTAAATAAAAAAGAGAGCTAAACTACTTGCATAAAAATAAAACTAAGCTACCAACATAAAGGGAAAGAGAGCATTTAAATAAAAATGAGCATAAAATGAAATAAAAGCATGTAGAAAAAGAAGGAAGAAGAAAAGGCTTAGGAAGCCATTTTATTTCTCATTTAATTTGTGGCTACAAGTTGCATAATATGATAAGTAGATAAAACTTCATTATACGAACATAAGAGGGATATTGATACATGCCTAAAACCCTAATCGATAATTTAGGGGACTACCCAAAACAACCCTTAGGAAGTGTGACCACTAAGTCATTATTAGCCTGAGTTAATCCTCTATTAAATGTGCATGTGACTTTAATTTCACTAACATGTGCGTTAGCTCCTAATTGTAGATCATGGTAAGTGGGAAGGTGGGGTCCTCCATGATTTCATGAACAAATTTATGTCCACCTTCATTTGCCTTCTTCTCTTGTGCATGCATATTTTCATGAAGGTTTCTTTATATTTCCATCCAAATTCCTACAAATAAAACTAAACTGTGCAAATAAATATTCTCCAAAATTAATGTATGCACAAAATTACCATTTTGCTCCTAAATGAAGATGAGTGAGTGATGATTTGATGATATTTGGATTTTGGTAAAAACGTGTAAAAATACCCAATTATGACATTTATTTAAATAAAAGTAGATTAAATATGAAAGTAAAAATATGCACATTTACATGCACATCAGCAATCGATTAGAGAGAATCGATTCTTGGCTCCATTGTATCTTAGGAAGCCATTTGCTGCAACTCTGAGCATTGATTCATTTACCTGAATGATTAAAGATGGAAAATAACATCTTACGGAAAGCATCATCAACGTGCGTTGGAGCGATCTCTACACATTTCATTTCTACTACCGTTGTGCCATTTCACCATAATCAGAAATCTAGAATCTACATCATCAATCTTAAGACGTTATTCGAATAATGGCACCACGTTGTTTGAAGGACTTCGCTTCTGATTTCACCAAATTGAAAGGGTTTGATGGTGTTAATTTCATTCATTCATGGAAGAAAATGCAATTTTTATTGGTTGGATTCAAAATTGTGTATGTGTTGACCATGCCAAAACCATCAGAGGTAAAGAATGAAACAATTGCAGATATAAGAGTACTAATTAAATTGGAACAGGACGACTACATTTGCAAAGGGCACTTATGTAAGGCTATAATGGATATGTTGTTTAATATATACTATAATAAACTGACTGAAAAAGATATTTCAGATGTACTAGAGGCAAGTACCTAATGGAGAATGCAACAAGTAAGAAATTTTTGGCAATAAATTTTTTTAATTACAAAATGACTGATGATAGGCCAATAATAGAGCAGTTCAATGATATTATGCACATTCTAGACCAACTCAACCAACATAATATGAATATGGATAAAGAGATTAAAGTCTCATCCATAATAGACAAACTTCCTCCATCCTGGAAAGATAAAAGAAAAATACTAAAACATAAGAAAGAAGAAATGAGTCTGGATGACCAAACACAATATTTGTCGGTTGAGGTACAATTAAGGAAAAAGGAAAGTGATGATCTAACAGTGTATTTATCAAAGATCCACATTGTGGTGGAAAAGGAGGAAAATAATGGCTCTGAGTTCTATTTTATACAAAAGATGAAGTTTCAGAGTAATAACAACTTAAAAATCAAGAAGACAAAGAAAGTGCATGGTTGTTACAACTATGGAAAGCCAGATAATTTTTAAAGAGACCGCCGTTTCTGTAACGACCCGTATTTTACGGATCGAAAAGTTCGTAAAAATCTGGAATTCTTAGCATTTGTTAGGTCGTTTCAGATTTTTGAGCAGAGATACGTGTAAGTCCTAGGTCGTAAACGACCTTAGACATGTAGTAAGTCGTGTGCGACTTAGGGAGCTTTAGCTCCAACTTACCAGTTAACGACCTAAGAGATAAGTCATGACCGACTTAAGAGGGATAGGCGACCTAAGGATTCTGGGGTTAGGTCGTAGGGGAGATAGGTCGTGTGATAAGCTTAGGTCGTGGGGTAGAGTTAGGTTGGCAACGACCTAAGAAAACTAGGCGAGTTAGCAACCTAAGGAGGCTGGGATAGTAGTAAACGACCTAAGTAGGTTAAGTCGTAGAAGACTTAGGAGTTAGGTCGTAAGAGGTTAAGTCGTGTCCCAGTTAGATCATGTGTATAGTTAGGTCGTTAGACGACCTAAGGGGTTAGGTCGTGGCCCGGCTAAGTTAGTATGTCTTGTGAGTTGCTAAGTCGAGGCGGGTGTTAGGTCGTACATTTGTTAGGTCGTAAGTCGAATGAAGGCACTGGTCTGTTATGTGTTAAGTCGTGACCGACTTAGGAGTTAGCTGCTAAGTCGTAAGTCGCAGGTCCACTAAGTCGTAAGTCGAAACATAGTTAGGGTTACCCATTGTTTAGGTCGCGTGAAGGCTTAAGTGTTAGGTCGCTGAGTCGTGAGCGACCTAGGAGTTGAGTCGTTTGTGTGCTATGTCGCGTGGTGATAAGTCGCGCGCCTGCGATGTGTTAGGTCGGCAAAGCAGTTAAGTCGTAGATCGTTGAAGTTATTAGGTCGTAGTGTTTTGATAGATCGTAGGTCGTGGCTCTATAGGTCGTGGACGACCTAATTCCGAGTGACGACTTAAGGAGATTTCAGCTATAAATACTCGTCCATTTCTCACTTTTTGGGATCCGGATTTCGAAGCGACGAAGTGCTGCCATTTTGAGAGCTCGACTTCTACACTTATTCACTTCTTTTCTCCACTCTAATCTAGTGTTTCCTTCCATCCATATTGAAGATCAAATCGAAGATCTAAGAGCTTAGATTGAAGATCTTCATCCATCGAAGATAGATTTCATCGTTTGAAGCGGATTGGTGATAGATCGAGCTAGATCCTTCGCTGTCCAGATCCGAACCGTGTTGATTTGAGGTTGTTTAGGTGATTTGGTGAGTGGTGATTATCTCTCATACGGATCCAAAGGAGTATATCGGATCGTTGGCTTGATTTGGTGTTAAAATAGTGATTTCCATGCATTTTCCTAATCATATGTGTAGATCCATATAGATTCATTGTTCATGATGATTTGACATCCATTTTACTACATGTTAACCTATGCAAGTTCATTCATCAAGATTATAGAGATATTGTTCATGATTTCATGATTATTAGACTTTCAACTCTTTAATTACGAAATTGCCATTATTGTTATAATTGTCTACTTAGATCATATTTAAATGCTTGATTGCTTGGATTAATGTTTGACTTGGTTGATTGCTATGAATTAGATGATTGATGATTTGATTTAGACCGAGGATGATTCAAAAGCTAAGAGGAAGGCTCTTGAATTGGGAAAGCTGTTCGTGGCATATGTAGCAGATGATGAAGCTCTTATGCATAGATTTGATGATGATGTTGAGATGAGACTTTGCGAGGATGTAATGAAGCGAAGCATGATATGAGATAGTCTTGGTCTAATCCAGACGGGATCATTCCAAGCAGGTTGATAACTCGGTGAAATGGTTCGAGTTTGAGGATAATGGATGCTCGAGAGGCGCTTGAGCTAGTATGGAAATAGTTGTCGAGGAGGATGACTAGAAGGCTGAGATCTCATCGTTGTTGAAGGTTCTAGCATGCTCAAAGCAGGAGTACGTTGGGCAGATTCGATAGTCCCTGAAGGCTACGGATTGGTAGTCAAGTACTCTGGGCAGATTCGATAGTCCTAGGCACGGGTCACGATGACGTGCGAGAGTTATGTCTAGAACCGGGGTTTCCATTAGCCCTTGACGGACGGCTGAAAGAATGTGCCGGTCATTCAATTAACGGTGATATCGAAGCAATGATAACAGTGATAGCCAGAGTCATGGATGTTTGGTTGTATCGTCATTCGGTCTCAAGAGCGGTATTTTCTGGGTGCTTATCTGATCTTGGTTTAGGCCTTAGGGGTTTGTACTTGGAAAACATCGCCCTTGACTCGAGTGATAATTACTTTACTTTAAATTGTATGTTCTGCTATGTTTGCTTCTGCTTAGTGTGTGTCTGGGGGCTATCACTGTAGAAAGAGGTTGGAGTGGGAGGGTTGTATTCCTATTCCTTTTCCTTTGTACTCTTTTGGTATGTTGTTAGTTAATTTACCGCTCACTAAGACTGTTGTCTGACTCAAGGCTTTATGTTTTAACTCTTATTGCCTTGGGCTGTTCGTCCATTTTGGGACGGGCAGACTAGGTAGCAGGTGACAGGTGCTGTTCTTGCTTTCCACGGTGTTGATATCGAAGACGAGCTGGAGGGTTGCATATTATCTTCTTATTATATGTACTGGGTGTTCCGCTGTTTGTATTTTCTCTGAGTGTTTGTAGTGAGGCTTGTTGTATTGACTATTCAGATGTTTGTATTCAACTATTATGAAGTTTTATTGATGAGATTCTATTCTGTGAAGCTTCACTATATGTATGTTCTATTGTATTTTGTCCATGCGCTGTGAGTAATACGATAGATTCTGTTGTTTTAATTTACCCTGGCAATCGTCCATGGTCGCTTGGCACACTTTACAGTGCACTATCTCTAGATTCGGTGCAGGGGTCATGGGCAGTCGTCACATTTGGTATCAGAGCTTTGGTTAATCGATTTTACCCAACGCTCGCTGACGTAACTACGTATGAGAGACGTAATTGTATTTTGATGGATGATTACTATATATAATATAGTAGCTTAGTAGAGTTTGAGTCCTTTATGCAGTTGTTTCTCTAGGTGTTCTAATCATTCCTTTTTATAGATATTGAGAATGAGTCGAAGAGGGAGACCAGCTGCTAGGGAAGGCCGTGCTACTGAAGGGGCTGCTGATTATGCTGCTATGTTCGAAGCTATGATGACTTCGATCATGAGAAGGATGCCAGCTCCGGGGCCATCGGTGGATGTTGGAGTTCAAGTTCAAACTCCAAGACCAGTGGATTTTGCTAAGCTGTGTAAGGACTATACTGCTCTTGGAGGAAAGGTTTTCTTGGGAACAGAATCAACTATTGAGGTCCAAAGGTGGATAGATGCTTGTAGAAGGATCTTTGGTGATTTGGGAATTGAGGATGCAACTAAGAGGAAGTTAGCATCAAGACAACTTCAAGGGAGAGCTTCTGATTGGTGGAACTCTATTACCATCAATACTCCGGAGGAAGAGATTACTTGGGAGCAATTCCAAGCCAGATTTGAAGCTAAGTTCATTTCTGCAGCTCAGAAGTCTATTCTGTTCAAGAAGTTTGTGGAGCTCAAGCAGGGAGGAAGACCAGTTCTTGAGTATGTTTCTGAGTTTGAAGCTTTGTCCAAGTATGCCCGGTCGTATATTGAATCTGCTTATCAGAAGAATGAGAAGTTTGTGACAGGCTTGGACAGTTATCTTGGGAGACAGTTGGTGGATCATTTGGACGATTCATTTGAGAAGCTTGTGGAGAAAGCTCTTAGGCATGAGAGTCTGTTTCCCAAAGAAGGATCTGTTGTTGTTGTGACCAGAGGAGAGTCTAAACCACAGCAAGGTGGAAACAAGAAGAGGAAGCAGCAACAGCAGAAGGTTAAGGATGGTCAGAAGAAGCTGAAGGGCGAAGTGACCTGCTACAACTGCCAGCAGAAGGGCCATTTCTCCAAGGATTGTAAGAATCCGAAGGTGCCGATGAAGTGTCACAACTGTGACAAGCCGGGGCACATCAAGAAGTATTGCCCAGAACCGAGGAGGGACAAGCAGATTGTGCAAGCTTATGCTTTGGGAGCTGTTCCGTCGTCTTCAAAAGCTCCTACCGCTGAAGAGAAAGGAAAGAGTGTAGTGGTTCAAGGTACTCTTTCCATATGTGGTGTTCCAGTTAGAGTGTTGTTTGATACTGGGGCGTCGCATTCGTTTGTTTGTAGTGAACTTGTAGGCCGGTTGGGTTTAGAACCGGATATTGTTGATAGGCCATTAGTTGTGACTAATCCAGTTGGGGGTTCGTCTTGTTTGTGTATGTTATGCCGTGGTCTGATTGTGTCGAGTCATGGTTGCTCTTTTGTTTGTGATTGTTTTGTTCTGAACTTTGCGGGGTTCGGAATTATTTTGGGTATGGACTGGCTTAGGAAGTATGCGGCAAAGGTTGATTGCGAAAGGTTGGAGGTGACAGTTGAGAATGTGGAGGGGCGAAAGATTATGATACGATGTAAGCATGAAGAAGGCGTCTTCATGAGCTTCATGTATTCGCTAGTTGTTCCACGGGATGGACTGTCATCGGTGCCAATCGCGAATGGATTCGAGGATGTCTTTGACAAGGTCAAAGGGTTACCGCCGCATAGAGAGATCGAGTTTCGTATAGATCTAGTTGAAGGAGCCAGACCTGTTGTGATGCCTCTTAGGCGGATGGCGCCTAGGGAACAGCAGGAGTTGAGGGTGCAGGTTGATGACCTTTTACAGAAAGGATTCATTCGGCGTGGTGTGTCCGAGTGGGGTGCACCAGTTGTGTTTGCAACCAAGGCAGATGGGTCATTGAGATTGTGTGTGGATTATCGTGAGCTGAATAAGGTGACTAAGAAGAACAAATATCCATTGCCGAGGATAGATGACTTGTTCGATCAGCTTCACGAAGCTAAGGTGTTTTCTCAGATGGACTTGGCAACGGGATTTCACCAGTTGAGAGTGGCTAAGGATAGTGTGCCGAAGACTGCTTTTCGGACACCATCCGGTTTCTTGGAGTGGCTAGTAATGCCGTTTGGATTGACTAACGCGCCAGCATATTTTGTGGATCTTATGAATAGAGTGTTCAGAGATCAGTTGAACAAGTTCGTACTTGTGTTCGTGGATGATATTCTGATTTATTCCAGAACTGAAGAAGAGCACAAGACGCACTTGCGTATTGTTTTGAAAATCTTGCGGAAACATCAGCTGAAGGCTAAGTTTTCGAAGTGTCACTTCTGGAAGAGTGAAGTGAGGTTCTTAGGCCATGTTATCTCTGGAAATGGAATAGCGGTTGATCCCGCTAAGGTGGCAGCAATCCAGGATTGGGTTAGACCTAAGAATGCATCAGATGTGAGAAGTTTTCTTGGATTAGCAGGATATTATCGTCGGTTTATCAAAGACTTCTCCAAGGTAGCTGCACCATTAACAGGATTGACGAAGAAGAACCAAGTGTTCAGATGGGAAGCTAAGTGTGAGCAAGCTTTCGGAATCCTGAAAGAGCGATTGACGAGTGCTCCTGTTTTGACTATTCCAAGTGGGAATGATGAGATGGTGGTTTACACCGACGCATATGGTACTGGACTTGGAGCAGTGCTGATGCAAAAGGATAAAGTTGTTGCGTATGCTAGTCGACAACTGAAGCCGCATGAAAGGAATTACCCGACTCATGATTTGGAGTTAGCGGCGATTGTTTTTGCTCTGAAGATGTGGAGACATTATCTACTGGGAGTTCGATTCGAGTTGTTTACAGATCATAAGTCGTTGAAGTATCTTTTCTCCCAAAAGGATTTGAATCTTCGGCAGCAGCGATGGCTAGAGTTTTTGGCATCATATGATTTTGGTATAGCTTATACTCCGGGAAAAGGTAACGCAGTGGCAGATGCGTTAAGTCGAAGACATGCAGGATTGGGAGCCATGTTTTCAGAATGGAAGAATCTTGAGTATTTAGCTGAATTTGACTTCAGGCCTAGATGCGAATTGGAACCTGAGATGTTGGCAAACTTATCGATAAGACCGACTCTTGTAGAAAGGATTGGCGAGAGTCAAAAGCGAGATGATAAGATTGTCAAGATTATCCGTGAATTGGAATCTGGATTGGATCCAGAAAAGGATAAAGGATTCGAGGTCGATCGAGAGGGTTGGCTTCGGAAGCAAGGACGACTAGTTGTTCCCGATATCGATGAATTGAGGAATGAAGTTCTAAGGGAAAGTCATCACTTGAAGTTGACAATTCATCCAGGTGGAAATAAGATGTATCGGGATATGAAGAGAACCTATTACTGGGAAGGTATGAAGAAGGATGTTGGAAATTTTATTTCCAAATGCATGAACTGCCAGTTGGTAAAAGCCGAACAGAAGAAGCCAAGTGGATTGCTTCAGCCATTAGAAGTTCCTACATGGAAGTGGGAGCAAGTATCGATGGATTTTATTGATGGACTACCTAGAACAAGAACGGGAAATGAAGGGATTTGGTTCATTGTAGATCGTTTGACTAAGAGTGCAAGATTTATTCCTGTTCGATCGGCTAGGACTGCATCAAAGTTGGCTGAGTTGTATGTTAAGTGGATAGTTCGATTCCATGGTATTCCGAAGAGTATAGTGAGCGATCGAGACCCGTTGTTCACTAGTGGATTTTGGAAGAGCTTCCAGGAAGTTTTGGGAACCGAGTTGTGTTTGAGTACAGCTTATCACCCTCAAACAGATGGTCAGACAAAGAGAGTCAACCGAGTTTTGGAAGATCTCCTCAGAGCTTGTGTTTTGGATTTTGGAGGATCATGGGAAGATCACCTTCATTTGGTGGAATTTTCATACAACAACAGTTATCAGTCAAGCATTGGTATGGCACCGTATGAAGCATTGTATTGAAGACCGTGTAACTCTCCGACATGTTGGTTAGAGACAGGAGAAAAGATGATGCTTGGGCCAGAGATGATTCGACAGACTTCGGATTTCATAGAGATCATTCGGCAACGAATGAAGGCAGCCCAAGACCGTCAGAAAAGTTATGCCGATAAGCGTCGTAAGGATTTGGAATTCGACGTTGGTGATATGGTTTTTGTGAAGATTTCCCAACTGAAGAATGTTATTCGATTCGGGAAGAAAGGAAAATTGACGCCGAGATTTGTTGGACCATTCCCGATCATCGAGCGAATTGGAAAGCTTGCCTATAGATTGGAGTTACCGGAGAAGATGTCGAGTGTGCACAATGTTTTTCATGTATCGTATCTACGAAAGTATGTGCACGACTCGAATACAGTGGTTTCTGCTGATAGCTGTGAAGATTTCGAAGTTGATCCAGTCGATAAGAGACCTCGTAAGCCGCTTCGTGTTGTGGAAACCGACACGAAACAGCTTAGGAGGAAGATAGTTAAGTTGCTCAAGATACAATGAAGTGACGATGATAACGACTGTACATGGGAGGTGGAAGAGAGGATGAAAGCAGCTCATCCTGAACTCTTCAAGGTATGGCCCTAAGGTGTCGTGTCATCTAATGACATTGTAACTTGTTCTAGTTTTAGAATTCTGCATGCTAAGCTAGAATTGGATGCATGGTTTGTTGATTGCTATGGATGGTAGACATGCAGAATAGTCTTTGATTGCTCTTGTTTGTTTGGAATTTCGGGGGCGAAATTCCTAAGGGGGAGAGAATGTAACGACCCGTATTTTTACGGATCGAAAAGTTCGTAAAAATCTGGAATTCTTAGCATTTGTTAGGTCGTTTCAGATTTTTGAGCAGAGATACGTGTAAGTCCTAAGTCGTAAATGACCTAAGACATGTAGTAAGTCGTGTGCGACTTAGGGAGCTTTAGCTCCAACTTACCAGTTAACGACCTAAGAGATAAGTCATGACCGACTTAAGAGGGATAGGCGACCTAAGGATTCTGGGGTTAGGTCGTAGGGGAGATAGGTCGTGTGATAAGCTTAGGTCGTGGGGTAGAGTTAGGTTGGCAACGACCTAAGAAAACTAGGCGAGTTAGCAACCTAAGGAGGCTGGGATAGTAGTAAACGACCTAAGTAGGTTAAGTCGTAGAAGACTTAGGAGTTAGGTCGTAAGAGGTTAAGTCGTGTCCCAGTTAGATCGTGTGTATAGTTAGGTCGTTAGACGACCTAAGGGGTTAGGTCGTGGCCCGGCTAAGTTAGTATGTCTTGTGAGTTGCTAAGTCGAGGCGGGTGTTAGGTCGTACATTCGTTAGGTCGTAAGTCAAATGAAGGCACTGATCTGTTATGTGTTAAGTCGTGACCGACTTAGGAGTTAGCTGCTAAGCCGTAAGTCGCAGGTCCACTAAGTCGTAAGTCGAAACATAGTTAGGGTTACCCATTGTTTAGGTCGCGTGAAGGCTTAAGTGTTAGGTCGCTGAGTCGTGAGCGACCTAGGAGTTGAGTCGTTTGTGTGCTATGTCGCGTGGTGATAAGTCGCGCGCCTGCGATGTGTTAGGTCGGCAAAGCAGTTAAGTCGTAGATCGTTGAAGTTATTAGGTCGTAGTGTTTTGATAGGTCGTAGGTCGTGGCTCTATAGGTCGTGGACGACCTAATTCCGAGTGACGACTTAAGGAGATTTCAACTATAAATACTCGTCCATTTCTCACTTTTTGGGATCCGGATTTTGAAGCGACGAAGTGCTGCCATTTTGAGAGCTCGACTTCTACACTTCTTCACTTCTTTTCTCCACTCTAATCTAGTGATTCCTTCCATCCATATTGAAGATCAAATCGAAGATCTAAGAACTTAGATTGAAGTTCTTCATCCATCGAAGATAGATTTCATCGTTTGAAGCGGATTGGTGATAGATCGAGCTAGATCCTTCGCTGTCCAGATCTGAAGCGTGTTGATTTGAGGTTGTTTAGGTGATTTGGTGAGTGGTGATTATCTCTCACACGGATCCAAAGGAGTATATCGGATCGTTGGCTTGATTTGGTGTTAAAATAGTGATTTCCATGCATTTTCCTAATCATATGTGTAGATCCATATAGATTCATTGTTCATGATGATTTGACATCCATTTTACTACATGTTAACCTATGCAAGTTCATTCATCAAGATTATAGAGATATTGTTCATGATTTCATGATTATTAGACTTTCAACTCTTTAATTATGAAATTGCCATTATTGTTATAATTGTCTACTTAGATCATATTTAAATGCTTGATTTCTTGGATTAATGTTTGACTTGGTTGATTGCTATGAATTAGATGATTGATGATTTGATTTAGACCGAGGATGATTCAAAAGCTAAGAGAAAGGCTCTTGAATTGGGAAAGCTGTTCGTGGCATATGTAGCGGATGATGAAGCTCTTATGCATAGATTTGATGATGATGTTGAGATGAGACTTTGCGAGGATGTAATGAAGCGAAGCATGATATGAGATAGTCTTGGTCTAATCCAGACGGGATCATTCCAAGCAGGTTGATAACTCGGTGAAATGGTTCGAGTTTGAGGATAATGGATGCTCGAGAGGCGCTTGAGCTAGTATGGAAATAGTTGTCGAGGAGGATGACTAGAAGGCTGAGATCTCATCGTTGTTGAAGGTTCTAGCATGCTCAAAGCAGGAGTACGTTGGGCAGATTCGATAGTCCCTGAAGGCTACGGATTGGTAGTCAAGTACTCTGGGCAGATTCGATAGTGCTAGGCACGGGTCACGATGACGTGTGGGAGTTATGTCCAGAACCGGGGTTTCCATTAGCCCTTTACGGACGGCTGAAAGAATGTGCCGGTCATTCAATTAACGGTGATATCGAAGCAATGATAACGGTGATAGCCAGAATCATGGATGTTTGGTTGTATCGTCATTCGGTCTCAAGAGCGGTATTTTCTGGGTGCTTATCTGATCTTGGTTTAGGCCTTGGGGGTTTGTACTTGGAAAACATCGCCCTTGACTCGAGTGATAATTACTTTACTTTAAATTGTATGTTCTGCTATGTTTGCTTCTGCTTAGTGTGTGTCTGGGGGCTATCACTGTAGAAAGAGGTTGGAGTGGGAGGGTTGTATTCCTATTCCTTTTCCTTTGTACTCTTTTGGTATGTTGTTAGTTAATTTACCGCTCACTAAGACTGTTGTCTGACTTAAGGCTTTATGTTTTAACTCTTATTGCCTTGGGCTGTTCGTCCATTTTGGGACGGGCAGACTAGGTAGCAGGTGACAGGTGCTGTTCTTGCTTTCCACAGTGTTGATATCGAAGACGAGCTGGAGGGTTGCATATTATCTTCTTATTATATGTACTGGGTGTTCCGCTGTTTGTATTTTCTCTGAGTGTTTGTAGTGAGGCTTGTTGTATTGACTATTCAGATGTTTGTATTCAACTATTATGAAGTTTTATTGATGAGATTCTATTCTGTGAAGCTTCACTATATGTATGTTCTATTGTATTTTGTCCATGCGCTGTGAGTAATACGATAGATTCTGTTGTTTTAATTTACCCTGGCAATCGTCTATGGTTGCCTGGCACACTTTACAGCGCACTATCTCTAGATTTGGTGCAGGGGTCATGGGCGGTCGTCACAGTTTCCTTAAAAAGAAACAACAATCGCCAAAAGGAAATTTTGCGATTGTAATCTCGAAACCAATGTGATTGAAAGAGAGAATTCTTGGTGGATCGACTCTTATGCTACTAAGCATATCTTCAACGACAAGATTCAATTCGAGAAACTTGAACCGTCTTAGAACGAAAGTCATCTCTATATGGAAAACTCGGCCAAAGCAGTGGTCAAGGGAAATGGGACAATAGACTTATAGTTTATGTCCAGAAAAATTCTGACATTGAATAATGTATATTATGTACCCGAAGCTAGAAAGAACCTTATTTCTGAAATTTTTAAAATAAACTTGGTTTCAAACAAGTCTTTGAGTTAGATAAGTATGTATTGACAAAAGGTGGTATTGGAATCAGGCCAGCCCGCAGCGGAGGTTATGGGTGAATTTCAAAAAAATCTGCTTTATCGAATCCATATTGGGCCTATAAATCTAATTTATTTGGAACATTTCTAAATTTTATTTAAATAAAATATCTTATTTATTTAAATCTATAAATTATATACAATTTTATTTGATTTATATTATATATATAAAAATTTACACATATTTATCATATACATATATGTATGTGCGTGCATATGTAACATGATAATCCATGTAAGGTATAACATGTCCATATATAAATGTTAGGATTTACATCGCAATGGACACGTTAGCTCATCTGATATGTATTGTATGTTGTCCAAATATTTGTATGTACTTAAACTTATTATTCTGTAAATATTATATATCTACATATATGTATATAAATATATATGTTAGTTTTATATAAATAATTTTATGAATATGAATATATTTTAACATACATACATATATATATATGTATATATATATTTATGTATATGTAATATATATATATAGATGTATAATTGAAAAATATTTATAATACATATATGTGTGTGTGTGTGTGTGTCTATATATATTAATTAAAAATAATTAAAAAAATGTCATTTTTGTTTATTTTTAAATTGTTCTAGACAGTATGCATAGCACGATAAAATTTTGTTATATTAAAAAGTATATAAATTTATTTATTCGTCGAAAATCAATAAAATATTAATAAAAAATATTTTGAAACATTTTATTCAAATTTTCAATTTCCAGAAAATCTAGTATGATATTCTGAGGTTTGAAAATTTTTTCCACTATTTTTCTTGATCAAATTTATTTTCTATTAATTAATTGTTTTTCAACCATATATTGTATAATTTTTAAAAATAGGAAAATTGATTTTTTTAATTCTCATTTTCTGGAAAATAACTTATTTCATAGTAAAATAATTTTATAAAATATAAAAGTTAATTATTGAAATATATTTTATTTTATATGAATTATTTAGATAGTATATTGATTTAAATAATATTAAATAATATTAAATCATTATAAAATTTATTTTACAGTTGTCAAAAATTATAATTATTATAAATATACATGTATAAAAGTATATTTTTATTACCATTGAAATGATGTCATAATTAAATACAAACCATATAAGTATAATTAAATCATATATATATATATATATTGATTAATGAAACAATAATCATTATGATTAAAATACTCGGCTGTGCATATCTGGTCTATATGTGAAAATTTGTTTTTTTCAATGATTACATACACATAACCAATCTAGTATGCAACAATATCTGTAACAACCCGTAAATTTTCGATAATTTAATTTGTTAATTTAATGAATCTTGTTATTTAATATTGGAAGAAATAAAAAGTTGTAATGTAATAATGAAATGAATACTAAAATGAAATGTAACAAGGTTAATTAAAGTTAATAATTAATGAATTGAATAAAATGTCAATTAATGAAAATAATTTAAATGTTATACTTGGCTATAAATTGAATATAAGGAAACAAGTGTAGATATTGAACTAATTTATGAATTAGTATATAATTAATGATAATTGGATAAAAACAGTGTTATGTAAGCAATTGTAACATTTGTTTGTTAATAATAACTTATAAGTGTAATTAAAAGTTAACGGCAACAATTATTTATGCTACCTATTTATTTAACCTATTAGATTAAATTGGAAATCAACAATAAAATCCAAGTGAATATTTATGTTAATGTAAATTAAGTAATATTTGGAAATAATGTTAATTTTATTCATAACATGTCAATTAGTTGAATAAAAAGAATGGAAATCAAGATTTATCAATTATTTGGAATTTGAAATATAATAATTGGATTAATTGCAAATTAATGAAATTAAATATTTAAATATTATGTTAATGGAGATTAAGATGAAATTTGAGAATATTAATGTAATAGATCATGAACCAATGTTAATTCCATCCATTTGATAATAATGGACTGAATAACAGGATGAAAGGTCAATTAAATGGAATTATTGGACATTTGATTTATAATTACCGAATTTATTGAAATTGGAAGTAAAGATGGAAATTATTGAAATAATTAACATTGAATTAACTTGAAAATTTGTTTTAAATTGTTATAAATGTCTAAGTAACCAAAAGTGATAAAAATTTGTTAATTATAGAATCAGAACTGAAAAAGTGATTTAATTAATTAATTATTAATTTATTCAATTAATGTGAAAATAGCCATTTTGGCCACTGACTTAGATTTCGACGAAACCAGTTTCATCAGATCCATAATAGTGAATTATTATAGGATTTCAAGTTTCGTAACGATCAGACTTGTCGTTTGATCGTACGGACTCGAAACGCCTAGAAATCGATTTAATTAAAATCAATTGAAATCAATTTGAAATAAGCTGATTTTGCCATAACTTCTTCATACAATGGAATTAGGACCTTAAACCTATTCCATTGGATTAAAAATTTATGAAAACATCCATTTTGATATATGGGATGACCCAATTTCATTCCAGAGACAGAACGGGCTTTTCGGGTCGTTTATAGTTCAACTTTCAAACCGATTCGATCCATTTGTTCCTATTACTGATCTGCCTATATATATCTGATTATAAACCCTAGCAGCCTTTCTATTTCTCATTTCTGTACGTACAGAAATTTCTGTTGCTCCTCTTTCTCAATGGCTGAAAACCCTAAATTTCCCAATTCAATTTCAATACAAAATTCAACTTCAAAATTCAAACTCCTCAATATATATCAAATTATATACTGTTTTGAAGCTCTCGACGAGCGCATCTCAATTCTAAGATTTGTTTCTTAATTCGATAAATCATTTGCCCTGAATTCGCAAATCAATTTTGGCCGTTCGTATTGGATTTGGATGATCCAACGGTGGATCTGCGATGATAGGGCGATCGGCTGTTGGCGTTGGGAAAGTGGCGCGATGCAGGTCACGTGGGTGGTGTCGTTGGTCGTGATGTGGCCAGGATTCGCCGGAATTAGGTGTCATAGGCGGCGGCGGCTTGGCAAGGGGAGGCCGATGGTGGGTCGCGCGGTGTCAGGAGGTACGGCCAGAGGTGGTTGACACATTGGCGAAGCCTGATCGAGGGTCAGGCGCGTGGTGGAGGCGCGCGTTCGTGGTCAATGGTCGGTTGGGTTGTGTTATTCAATCGGGTTGGATAGCGTGCTAGGGTTTTGCTATGTGATTCGAGGTGACGTGTGCGTTAATTATTTTATTTTATTTATTTTATAATTCAAATCGTTAAATGTTCTAATCCATATAACTTTTGCATATGAAATCGGTTTTGGATGCGGTTTTTTTTGTTGGGATCGTATTGAAATTTCTGACATTTTGGCGTCGGTTTGGATGAATTCTGAGACCGTTCAAATTTTGGGCTTAAATTGGATTTAAATGTGATTTAAATTCAAAGGTGAGTGTTTTAACCCACTCACAACTTCTAAAATTTCTTGTGTTTGTTAAATTAAATTTATGATGTGATTAGAAATTTATTTATGACTGTTTGGTATATTTTAAATCATCATGTCAGTTAATTTGAATTTATTTGAATTAAATCGTTATTTAATTTATTATTGAATATAAATTGCCAGTTAAATACCTGTTATTGATTATCAGTTCTATATTGATATTTATTGATTGATTTGGATGATGTTTGTAATGGATGTTGATTGTTGGTATTGGATGAATGGATGTTTTATTTTATATCGTTATAAACTGCAAGTTCACTATGGGTTGAAATGATAAATACCCGAATGATCAATAGATTAAGGAAAAATCGTTATGGGTTGAAATGATAGACTCGCGCGATTTTATGGATTTTATTAATAATTCGGGATTGCGATTTGAAATGATATATAACTGTAAATATTAAATTGTGGATTGAAATGATAAATATCCGTATCACTTGACCCTAGGGTAGTGAATTATATACGGACACCGGATTGGTTAAATTAAATGATTTTGAATCCTTAAATTTTGCATTGAGTTAAATGATATTTTGAAATAAAATTTGGGTTATATTAATTGAATTTTTTTTATCGAACTTCGAGTTTTATATTAAAATCGAATTGTTTTGAAAGATCTGTTAAAGGAATAAAATTGAAATTTTATAGTGAATTTGAAATATAAGTGAAGTTTATCGAAATTGAGTTCTTAAAATCGTTGAAGTATAACTTTGAAATATATTGAAATTGGAGTAATTAAATCGATGTTTTAACATGGATTTAAGCGATATTGAATTTAATATTTATTTAGAATTCTGAATCGGAAAAATTTAAAATTGGGTTTTGGGACATTATAATGGTCAAAATGTGTTGGAATGAAATGAATAGTTTAATTTGATATTAATTCCAAATTCATGTTTAATATAAACTGTTTTAAAAATATATTATTATTTCAAAATTTCTAATTATTAAGATTTTCAAAGTATTAAACTATTTTAACCTATATTAATTATATTAAATCATTTTAACCTATTTTAAACCATTTAATTTATTTAAACTAATTAACCTGTTTTAACTTATTTTAAATCTAATTAATCTATTTTAAAGCTATTTAATCTATTTTAATTATATTTAATCTATTTTAAATCTATATTAACTATTTATAACTATTTAAAACTATTTTCTTCTAAATTCCAAACTAAGTAAAATGGATGGGTTTATATTCAAATTCTCGATTTTTAAGTGAATATGGTCAATGATGTTATAATCCTAAGTTGGGAATTAAATAACATATTTGGTTTAATATGATAATTTTGAAATGAGAGTTTAACCTATTTTAGAAATATGACTTTTGAAAGGAAATATAATTTCGAACTATGATTCAAATGTGATATGATTTCAAAGGTGAATATGATTTCGAAAGTAAGTAATGATTTCGAAAATGATATGATTTGAATTGAATATGATATTTTGATATCAATTATGAAATGGTTTTGGAAATGTAAAAGAGCCATCCGGTGTGTAATAAGCGATTGGTTGTTAAAGAGACCGAGATCTGATATTGTCATACTCTCTGCCAATACCGAAGACCACTTTGACAATTGTGTATGCGGTGGAGATTCCATAATGAAGTAGGATGGTGGCGACGATCCTAAAGGTATATACGTGGACCTGACTCCCATGAGTTAGCTTAAGGTGGCTAAAACAGGAGCAATTGACGGGCTAAGTGAGGTCATTCCTCCGATCGGGCACATTCCATCGATACTATATTCTGACTTTGCGATTTATCTGGTGGCCACCCTCGATTTTTTTATTCGAGAGTGTGTTCCGAGGTGGGCGGTAGTAGCTGCTATGCGTTACCACCGGTCCGGAAGTGTAATTGGTATATCTACCCTGGCATTGCCTAGTTGTGCCGTGTCACCTACCCTAGCGCGCCTTCTACGAGTATGTTTTGTACCACACCTATGGAGTGCCCTCTGACGACATCCAGTACGGGCAGGATTACGGTACTGTATGGATTATGGGAATATATAAAACTGTGTTAAGGGAGAAAATGTAACGCCTTAATGCTATTTTAATAGTTTATCTTACTGTAGACATATTATAATAGCAAATTGTACTACATTGTAGATATTTTAACGGATCCTTAGGAGATGTGAATCCCGAACATCTCTTAAGTTACTACACTCACGTTAGAGGCTGGATAGGAGATGTCAAACCCCGTAAACATCTCTGACGCCATTTACACTCATATTTATTTACCATTGATTTGACTCACATAAGATCTTTTAGTTCTGACTCGAGGGTTTTGTCTTTTCAATTCGCTCGGGTCAGCCTAAGAATTTCAGGATTTGAAGACCTTATTTCTGGAGGACGAAGACGAAGATTTGTACTACTATTATTTACTATATTTGTTCCACTGCATTCATACTGTTCCGCTGCGAGATTCTGTTTTGTTTTTTTCTTCCTATGCTTTTCTTATTCATCCCAATAACAATCCGCCCTTCTGTATGGTTTGAGTCGGCATGTGTGTCTGCTTAAAGCGTAGAAAAAGGTGGGATGTTACAGTTGGTATCAGAGCTTCGGTTTAGCGATAACCTTAGCTTTGTGGGGTCCGACTCATATTAATAGGGTAGTAATACCTCATGATGAGTCGCTGAGTGTATATATATGAGAGAGCGTATTTGTAAGTGTTATAAAAGGTTTTTATATTGTGTTAATTTGTTTTGTTTTGTATTTATAAATTCTGGTCGGTACATAGGACGCTATGACATCGATAGGGATTTCTAAATGCTTAATAGGACTCACGGACATAATATTGTTTTGAAATGTAGGTAAATGAAATAATTTTACATATTGTATATTTTTATATATAAAATAATGATTTATAAATGATATATATTTGGTTGTAATATGTTGTTTGGTAAGTAGTGAAATTTATAGATATTGGTTGAGAAATAAGATTTGTAAATTAAATAAATATAAATTGGAAATTTTAGAACTTAAGTCCCGGGATTTTTGGAAATCTCTTTCGAATAATTTTGGAATACAATGATAATATTATTTAGAAGTATTTTCTGATATTAATATTTAAATATGATTTGAAAGAAATGTTTTAATGAAATTTGGGAAAGAAATAAGTTCTGTACTCCCCTCTCTGTCGCTGGAAAATAATTTCGGTGATGAGTGCACGCATCATCGACATTCATTTTCGAGTTTCAAAGTGGGAAGACTGCTATAGTAGTTTTACTACAGATCTATTTTGATAAACAAATAAATTTTTAAAAGTTTAAATATGATTGGATATAAGAGTTATGAGTGTGTGTGTATGTATATATGTATGTATATATTATTTTAAATGATTTGAAATGGAACCCGACATTTAGTTCTTAAATTTCTATGAATTAGAGATTTCAATTATTGAAATGGAATAAATTTTTTAACTATTTAATAATTGAAACTTCTAAATGAAAATAAGAAATGATATGCTAAGTTATAACTGAAATATACAAGGAATTCGAAATTTGTAACTTGTAAACGAAAAGAATATGAAAATAAGAAATGATAATTATTGAACCTTAAGTTAATTAAAATAAGTAAGTCAAACTTGTGTAACTTTCAATTGCATTCTTAAAGACACATATATATAACTTACCAATTATAAAAAGTGGAAATGTTAAAAGAATATGTAATGGAAATTTTTACAAGTAAAACTTATGTAATGGAAGTGTTCAATGAAATTTACTTTTATAAATAAGAAATTCGATATGAAAATAGTTATAAACTTGAGTTAAAATTGTAATACTACTAATTAAATGAAATAGAAAATGAGCACTGTAAGTAAAGGATTTTGAACTTAAGTTAATATTGGAACTATTTATAATTAAAGTAAATAATAAAATAAATGTAATGCAATAAAAGAAATTGACATGATATGAATAAATGAAAATGAATTTTTGTAAGTAATAAAGGAAAAATAAATGAAATAAACACTGAATGAATGAATGGGAATAAAATTTTGTAAGAGATAAATGTAAGTTAAAGAAATAATCCTTGTATGAATGAAAAGAAAATAAAAACTGTAAATGTTGTGAAAGAAAATTAATAAGAATAACTCAAGTACATTGTAAATTATTGTTTGTTTTGATTTATGGGTTGTTTGGGGATAGGATACTTCTAATTGTTTAAGATGTATGAATAATCTATTGAGTTCATCTAAGATTGTTGAGTAAATGGTGCACTCAGTAGTTTATTTGTCATTCTAGGCAGTTAAAAATTTCTAAACCCGAACAACCATTTGTTTGTTTGCTATGGATAGATAATTGATTTGTATTGATTTCATATGATGATTGTATGCTGTGGTTACAGGTGATTGTTGTTTTATATTGATTTGTTTGTTAGTGGTTAAAACAACGTTAAACATTTCATTTTATGTAATTATTAACTTCTTTGGATTATATAAGTGAAATACAGGTTATGGAAGCAATTGCCACTGCTTTTGGTTTCATAATTAAGCGTTGTTTGCCCGACAAATAGGTACGTTCTCGGATTACGGTTTTCAAGCGATATTATATTGTTTTCCCACTGTTGGGATATATTATTTTTAAAATTTTGATATATATTATTATTATTGATATTATTATTTTCTCCCGAGCCTCTCCGTACAAAGGAGACTCTGCCGAAATTTTCCGTAAATTTGGGACTTTGAAAATTTTGTAAAATGTTTCCAAACTCTATTAATTTGAGTATAAATGGATTTAAGTGTTTATAAACTGATATATTTTATTTAAATTATTTAACTTTGTAAATTAATTGTTTATAAATTTAATATTTTGAATAAGATATATTGATTACTTAATTTTCTTCTTTTCCCTTCTTTTTCCTTTTCGAGGATGAAAAGTTTTGTGTGGGGAGAGTGTAACAACCTGTAAATTTTCAATAATTTAATTTGTTAATTTAATGAATCTTGTTATTTAATGTTGGAAGAAATAAAAAGTTGTAATGTAACAATGAAATGAATATATACTAAAATGAAATGTAACAAGGTTAGTTAAAGTTAATAATTAATGAATTGAATGAAATGCCAATTAATGAAAATAATTTAAATGTTATACTTAGCTATAAATTGAATATAAGGAAACAAGTGTAGATATTGAACTAATTTATGAATTAGTATATAATTAATGATAATTGGATAAAAACACTTTTATGTAAGCAATTGTAACATTTGTTTGTTAATAATAACTTATAAGTGTAATTAAAAGTTAATGGTAACAATTATTTATGCTACCTATTTATTTAACCTATTAGATTAAATTGGAAATCAATTGCAATAAAATCCAAGTGAATATTTATGTTAATGTAAATTAAGTAATATTTGGAAATAATGTTAATTTTATTCATAACATGTCAATTAGTTGAATAAAAAGAATGGAAATCAAGATTTATCAAATATTTGGAATTTGAAATATAATAATTGGATTAATTGCAAATAAATGAAATTAAATATTTAAATATTACGTTAATGGAGATTAAGATGAAATTTGAGAATATTAATGTAATAGATCATGAACCAATGTTAATTCCATCCATTTGATAATAATGGACTGAATAATAGGATGAAAGGTCAATTAAATGGAATTATTGGACATTTGATTTATAATTACTGAATTTATTGAAATTGGAAGTAAAGATGGAAATTATTGAAATAATTAACATTGAATTAACTTGAAAATTTGTTTCAAATTGTTATAAATGTCTAAGTAACCAAAAGTGATAAAAATTTGTTAATTATAGAATCAGAACTGAAAAAGTGATTTACTTAATTAATTATTAATTTATTTAATTAATGTGAAAATAGCCATTTTAGCCACTGACTCGGATTTCGACAAAATCAGTTTCATCGGATCCTTAATAGTGAATTATTGTAGGATTTCAAGTTTCGTAACGATCGGACTTGTCGTTTGATCGTACGGACTCGAAACGCCTAGAAATCGATTTAATTAAAATCAATTGAAATCAATTTGAAATAAGCTGATTTTGCCATAACTTCTTCATACGATGGAATTAGGACCTAAAACCTGTTCCATTGGATTTAAAATTTATGAAAACATCTATTTTGATATACGGGTTGACCCAATTTCGTTCCGGAGATAGAACGGGCTTTTCGGGTCGTTTATAGTTCAACTTTCAAACCGATTTGATCCATTTGTTCCTATTACTGATCTGCCTATATATATCCGATTATAAACCCTAGCAGCCTTTCTATTTCTCATTTCTGTATGTACATAAATTTCTGTTGCTCCTCTTTCTCAATGGCTGAAAACCCTAAATTTCCCAATTCAATTTCAATCAAAATTCAACTTCAAAATTCAAACT
Organism: Allium fistulosum; assembly: GCA_030737815.1. Taxonomy (NCBI): domain Eukaryota; kingdom Viridiplantae; phylum Streptophyta; class Magnoliopsida; order Asparagales; family Amaryllidaceae; genus Allium; species Allium fistulosum. The sequence goes on along the minus strand of CM060908.1, from coordinate 294,017,342 downwards.
CCTCAATATATATCAAATTATATACCGTTTTGAAGCTCTCGACGAGCGCATCTCAATTCTATGATTCGTTTCTCAATTCGATAAATCATTTGCCTAGAATTCGCAAATCAATTTTGGCCGTTCGTATTGGATTTGGATGATCCAACAGTGGATCTGCGATGGTAGGGCGACCGGTTGTTGGCGTTGGGAAGGTGGCGCGATGCAGGTCACGTGGGTGGTGTCGTTGGTCATGATGTGGCCAGGATTCACCGGAATTAGGTGTCATAGGCGGCGGCGGCTTGGCAAGGCGAGGCCGATGGTGGGACGCGCGGTGTCAGGAGGTACGGCCGGAGGTGGTTGACACGTTGGCGAAGCCTGATCGAGGGTCAGGCGCGTGGTGGAGGTGTGCGTTCGTGGTCAATGGTCGGCTGGGTTGTGTTGTTCGATCGGTTTGGATAGCGTGCTTGGGTTTTGCTGTGTGATTCGAGGTGACGTGTGCGTTAATTATTTTATTTTATAATTCAAATCGTTAAATGTTCTAATCCATATAACTTTTGCATACGAAATCGGTTTTGGACGCAATTTGCTTTGTTGGGATCGTATTGAAATTTCTGACATTTTGATGCTGGTTTGGATGAATTCTGAGACCGTTCAAATTTTGGGCTTAAATTGGATTTAAATGCGATTTAAATTCAAAGGTGAGTGTTTTAACCCACTCACAACTTCTAAAATTTCTTATGTTTGTTAAATTAAATTTATGATGTGATTAGAAATTTATTTATGACTGTTTGGTATATTTTAAATCATCATCTCAGTTAATTTGAATTTATTTGAATTAAATCGTTATTTAATTTATTATTGAATATAAATTGCCAGTTAAATACCTGTTATTGATTATCAGTTCTATATTGATATTTATTGGTTGATTTGGATGATGTTTGTAATGGATGTTGATTGTTGATATTGGATGAATGGATGTTTTATTTTATATCGTTATAAATAATAAGTTCACTAGGGGTTGAAATGATATATACCCGAATGATCAATAGATTAAGGAAAAATCGTTATGGGTTGAAATGATAGACTCGAGCGATTTTATGGATTTTATTAATAATTCGGGATTGCGGTTTGAAATGATATATAACTGTAAATATTAAATTGCGGATTGAAATGATAAATATCCGTATCACTTGACCCTAGGGTAGAGAATTATATACGGACACCGGATTGGTTAAATTAAATGATTTTGAATCCTTAAATTTTGCATTGAGTTAAATGATATTTTGAAATAAAATTTGGGTTATATTAATTGAATTTTTTTTATCGAACTTCGAGTTTTATATTAAAATCGAATTGTTTTGAAAGATCTGTTAAAGGAATAAAATTGAAATTTTATAGTGAATTTGAAATATAAGTGAAGTTTATCGAAATTGAGTTCTTAAAATCGTTGAAGTATAACTTTGAAGTATATTGAAATTGGAGTAATTAAATCGATGTTTTAACATGGATTTAAGCGATATTGAATTTAATATTTATTAAAATTCTGAATCGGAAAAATTTAAAATTGGGTTTTGGGACATTGTAATGGTCAAAATGTGTTGGAATGAAATGAATAGTTTAATTTGATATTAATTCCAAATTCATGTTTAATATAAACTATTTTAAAAATATATTTGTAACAACCCTGTATTTTACAATTATTTTTAAATTGATTTCCAGATTTAAAAGCTTTATTTATGAAAAGAATAAATTTTGTTATTGTAAATATAAAAACTTTGATTTTGTATGTGGATTAGAATTCCAAATATGACTAAATTTAATATTTCCAGAAAATGTGAATTTTGGTTAAAATAGTCAAACTTTGACTTTTAAACTTAAAAATTTAAAAGTTTGAAATTATAAATTTTATCTTTTATTATAAAAATAGATGTAATAACTTGAACACTACTTTTTGTTTCGTTGAAAACGGAGTTAAAATGTAAAAGTTATGTACATTTCAATTTTTAGTATAATTTGTTTTATTGTGCAATTTTGCCTATTTTAAATTTTATAAATCATATTTTCTTTCTAATATTTTATTTTAATATGTGTCAATATGTTTATTTATGTATATTTCCATCTCTAAATATTTTAAAAATGATAATAGAATTTTTCCAAAATTTACTATGATGATTTCCTATTTTTAAAGGCTGTTTTCCTATTTTTTGCTATTTTCTTCATTAGAAATTATATGTAAATTAAATTTTAAATGTTTATTTTGATAATATATTTTTATTTCATGTTATTATTTATGTTTAAAAATATATTACAAGCTCATATGAATTTTCTAAAAATTTATTCTATTCAATTCCAAATTTTCTAGACTAGTTTACTATTTTAGCTATTTTCTTAATTTAACTTTATATAATTGATAAATATTTATATAAATTATTATATTTTGATAAAATTTCGAAATTTTATCTGGGATTTTTTTTTCCAGAAATATAAAGTTATAAAAAAGGAATTAAAGATATATGAAGAGTTTGATACCTTTTGTGTGCTTAGCCCTTTTTAATTCTACCGTTTCTTTTCAATCAATACATCTTTTATTTTATTTTTGCCGTTCTTTTCCTCATTCATTTTCAGCCGACTCCCTCATCTTATTCACGAATTTTCAAAGCTCCAAAACCCTAAAAAAATCATGGCCTCCATCTTGCAAAAAAATTTGGTAATCTCCCTCTTTTCTTTCTACTTTTTTTCTTACTTTTCTATGCAATTTTGCCTTGATCTCTTCACATGTTTGCTTGGCCTAGCCTCTACCACCTTCATCCCCATCATCACTTCCTCCATCTACTACAGCAAACACTCCCTTCCCTCTAACCAAGACAGGCCATGACCTTCCACTTGAAGCCATCACCACAAAACTCCACAAAACATTGCCTAGACCACACATATCATCACCTACCCTCCATATCTTGCTTTGGCCACCACCTTAGCCACCACCACCACTTGCTACATGACCTTTGGCTGCTGCTACTCATCACCCAAACCTCTGTCCAGACCTGTACCAGATGATGGCCGAGCCATTTGACCCATAGACCGAGCCAAAAGTTGAACCAAACTCCACTATGTTGCCTAGTCTCTTGATATTCTTGTGTTGTAACTTCCTCCACATGTTCTAGCCTTTATGCCATGCATTCCTATGATCAAACCTGACCTAAATAAACCCCTAGGCCATGCAAAGCATTGTAGAAAACAAGGCAAAAGATTTGACATTCAAATCTCTTTTCATTTCAAAGTTATTTCATTTTAAAGTCGTATTGAATTTTGCTGTTTTGATTGGTTGTTTTGGGTTGTACACAAGAGTTGTAGATTGGATTCGCTCTCCACTCAAGTCCGTAGTCTTGTCATCGTGCTTTTGTTTCCATTATGTCAGTTGGTTTTGATATCTCTAGCACAAACAGGTGAGTTATTCTCACCAGACAATATGTACCTATATAACTAGTAAATTGACACCCTGTGAATCTGTAGAAATATATTATCATGTTATACTTGACTATGTTATGATCATATGATGTTTATACACCTGTTATATCATCCGTTACTATTATATAATGCATTATGTTCATTTATATCTGTTTATCACACTGCAAGTTCCCTGTAGACTAGAATCACTATGGGTTGAAATGATACATACCCGAACGAACTTTAGAATAAGGGAATATCGTTATGGGCTGAAATGATAGGCCTGAGCGGTTTTCAAATTCATTCATTTAACTTGGGATTGCGGGTTTGAAATGATATAACCCGGATTTTTCTTTTTTTAAACTGCGGGTTGAAATGATACATATCCGTATCACTTGACCTAGGTTAGAAAACTATATACAGGCCCGTGGTTATTTTATAAAGTGTTTTGGATGATTTTAAGTATTTTTAAAAATAAATTTATGAAATTTGATTTAAATAGATTTTTGAAATGTTTTAGAATAAAGAAATTATGATTTTTCTATGAGTTAAAATGTAATTAATGAATGGTTAAATTGGATTATTGAAATATAACTTAAGTTTGGAATTTGGAATTTTGGTTAAAAATGATATTTAAGTTATATGAATAAAATGGATATTAAATTTTATTTGGAAATGGTAAATATGATAATTTGATTAAATTTGAATTTAAGTGATTTATTAAAGTATTATTGATTTTTCTATGAATTTAAGTGGTTAAATAAATGAATGTTTAAAAGTGATCTTTTAAAATATAACTTGACTAGGAAATGTGAAATTTGGTTTTAATTAAAGGTTTAAGTTAATTAAATAAAATTGGAAATTTTGTTAAATTGTGAAATGGTAATTTAAATTTGAAGTGTTAAGTCTATTTGTTGAAATGTGAAGAATTGGAACTTTTACACTTAAACTTATTAAGTAAATTGTTGAAAATTGGATTTAATTATAAGAAATTTATTGTGAAAAAGATATATGTTAAATGATATGTAAATGAACATTTTAAACGTTAAAATATGATTTTTAAAATGTTTATGTGTTTTAAATTGAAGTTATTTAATTGCTGGAAATACACTAACACCTGAAATCTACTTTTAATAGCATTCAGAAATGCTATAGATTCTGTTTTGAACTAAAATTGTGTAAAAGGGCTATTACAACATTATTGAAATGCTGTAGTTGCTGTATTTGAACTTATAGGTTAATATTGAACTCAGGCCTATTATAGCATTCTCTGGAAATGCTATAATGGTCTGCAGTCTTTGCTGAAACCAAATTTAACCCTTGTTTTGAAATCTGAACTACCGCAGCACTTCTGAAATGCTGTCTTTTCTGTTTTGAACTATAATTCAACTAAAACTGAGTTTTAACAGCAGTTTTAAGTGCTGTCTTTGCTGAATTAAAAATGTTTTCACATATAACTTATAGCAGTTGTTTTTAAATGCTGTGAAATGCTGAAATTTTAATAATTAGGGTTTTTGACTTAGTAAACGAACTCAGAATGGTTTGAAACTTTGGAAATTGAATACTTGATTTGAAAATATAATAATTACACTTTTAAAAGGTTTAAATGAATTATTTTGATTGGAATATTAACTATTTAAAGGTGATTTGAAATGATAGTAAATGAACGATATCTTTGAATTTAAAAGGTATTTAAAGTTGAATATTTGGATTTGAACTGATAGGATATTTTATTTTATTAAAATGATTTGAAATGAAGTTTTGTAAGGATATGATATTTTATTATATTAAAATGATTTGAAATTAAGTTTTGAAATGATATGAAAATTTAAATATATGGAAATGGTTTGGAATTGATTTAATCTTTATTTTGATAAAGATATGGTTTGAAATGATATTTTATTTTGAAGTAAAGTATTGTTTTTAAAAGTTATAACCACGGGTTATAATAACGATTGGTTGGCAAAGAGACCAAGATCGGATATGGACATACTCTCTATCGATACCGAAAACCACTTTGACAACCGTGTACGCGGTGGAGATTCCAGAATGAAGTAGGATGGTGGCGACGTTCTTAAGGTATGTTACGTGGACCCAACTCCCGTGAGTTGGCATAAGGTGGCTAAAACAGGAGCGATCTCGGACCAGTGAGGTAGCACCTCTTCTCGGACACATTTCTTCGATATTATACTCTTACTTGTGATTGATTAGATGGCCATCCTCCGATTTGGGAGTGTTGTTCGAGGTGGAACGGTAGTGGCTGCTATGCGTATCCATCAGTCCGTGTGCGTAATTGGTATATCTACCCTGGCATTGCCTAGTTGTGCCGTGTCACCTACCATATCGAGCTTTACTACGATTATGATTTTAAGATCCGACCGCATTAAGGTTCTCCATCCCCTTAACGTTATTTTCTATATGATTATACTTTACTTATTTAGACACTATTATAATATCGAATATTACTACATAGTAGATAGTTTAACGGATCCTTAGAGGATGGGCGGTCCCAAGCATCTTCTAAGTTACTTGTACCTTTATTACAGTTCACTTGAGTTGGTTTACATTATATAAGTATATATTGTCCTGACTCGAGTGTTTTGTGTTTTGCTTTACGCTCGGGTCAGCCTGAGTTATTCACAGATTTGGATTTCCACTCTCTTGGAGATTTGAATCGCTGGAGATTATCTGCTTGTCATGTCCTATCTATTTCAATTCCGTTGTTCTACTCAGCTTGTACTTGGTTATTTTACTGAGACTTTTGTTGTACTCTATTTCTTCTGTTGTATCTTATGTAACTCTGACATATTTAGATAGTAGCTTCATGAACTACTATTTCTTTTACTTTCGCTGCATTATTTTACTCTGTGTCTGTGATCTGTGATTATATTTATTTATTGTATATTCTGAGATTTGCCAAATTTTATTTACAACGCGATATTTTGAGCAATTCAACTCCGGCATGTGTGTCTGCCTATGCACTTATAATGGATGCGAATGGTTGAAAATATTGGGTCGTTACAATATTATTATTTCAAAATTTCTAATTATTGAGATTTTCAAAGTATTAAACTATTTTAACCTATATTAATTATATTAAATCATTTTAACCTATTTTAAACCATTTAATTAATTTAAACTAATTAACCTGTTTTAACTTATTTTAAATCTAATTAATCTATTTTAAAGCTATTTAATCTATTTTAATTATATTTAATCTATTTTAAATCTATATTAACTATCTATAACTATTTAAAACTATTTTCTTCTAAATTCCAAACTAAGTAAAATGGATGGGTTTATATTCAAATTCTCGATTTTTAAGTGAATATGGTGAATGATGTTATAATCCTAAGTTGGGAATTAAATAACATATTTGGTTTAATATGATAATTTTGAAATGAGAGTTTAACCTATTTTGGAAATATGACTTTTGAAAGGAAATATAATTTCGAACTATGATTTCAAATGTGATATGATTTCAAAGGTGAATATGATTTCGAAAGTAAGTAATGATTTCGAAAATGATATGATTTGAATTGAATATGATATTTTGATATCAATTATGAAATGGTTTTGGAAATGTAAAAGAGCCATCCGGTGTGTAATAAGCGATTGGTTGTTAAAGAGACCGGGATCTGATATTGTCATACTCTCTGCCAATACCGAAGACCACTTTGACAACTGTGTATGCGGTGGAGATTCCATAATGAAGTAGGATGGTGGCGACGATCCTAAAGGTATATACATGGACCTGACTCCCATGAGTTAGCTTAAGGTGGCTAAAACAGGAGCAATTGACGGGCTAAGTGAGGTCATTCCTCCGATCGAGCACATTCCATCGATACTATATTCTGACTTTGCAATTTATCTGGTGGCCACCCTCGATTTTTTTATTCGAGAGTGTGTTCCGAGGTGGGCGGTAGTAGCTGCTATGCGTTACCACCGGTCCGGAAGTGTAATTGGTATATCTACCCTGGCATTGCCTAGTTATGCCGTGTCACCTACCCTAGCGCGCCTTCTACGAGTATGTTTTGTACCACACCTATGGAGTGCCCTCTGACGACATCCAGTACGGGCAGGATTACGGTACTGTATGGATTATGGGAATATATAAAACTGTGTTAAGGGAGAAAATGTAACGCCTTAATGCTATTTTAATAGTTTATCTTACTGTAGACATATTATAATAGCAAATTGTACTACATTGTAGATATTTTAACGGATCCTTAGGAGATGTGAATCCCGAACATCTCTTAAGTTACTACACTCACGTTAGAGACTGGATAGGAGATGTCAAACCCCGTAAAAATCTCTGACGCCATTTACACTCATATTTATTTACCATTGATTTGACTCACATAAGATCTTTTAGTTCTGACTCGAGTGTTTTGTCTTTTCAATTCGCTCGGGTCAGCCTAAGAATTTCAGGATTTGAAGACCTTATTTCTGGAGGACGAAGACGAAGATTTGTACTACTATTATTTACTATATTTGTTCCACTGCATTCATACTGTTCCGCTGCGAGATTCTGTTTTGTTTTTTTCTTTCTCTGCTTTTCTTATTCATCCCAATAACAATCTGCCCTTCTGTATGGTTTGAGTCGGCATGTGTGTTTAAAGCATACAAAAAGGCAGGATGTTACAATATCAATACATATAAGACTCATAAGCTAACTAACAATATAATAATAGTATATATGAATAATAAAATATTATCCAAATTTTTTTAAGTTATATAATACAGTAGATCATACCAAAACCAATGCCTTGAAGCACATCTTGTAATGATGAGTTCTCTCTCTTTTGAAGGTTTTTCGATTTGGCAGATTGCTAATCCTTGAATTGTAGACCTTTGACTGTCAAATAACATTCATCTTTTGAACTGATTTGAGTTTGATTTTCTTGAGCTCCTAGGGGATGAAGTCGGCCAGTAATGGATTGAAATAATGGTAGCCAAAGACCATATTTAGTTAGGTTAGAGGTGTTTAAATATTGGATGGAAGTGAGAAAATAATTGATCATATCTTATACCAATTCTCACTCAATCTAAGATATCCAATTCTAACATCTCTAACCTATTTGAGCCACCCTTATAGCCCTCATTACGGCCAAAAATACCAACCCATCATCATGAGCTAATATCCTATTTAAGCCTAAAGAAATATCATTTAATTAAATCCAATTTAATTGCTTATCAATATCATATATCGATGGATATCGATCGATATATTCATAACTATTATAAATATATTCAATAATATTTATTCCTCAAATCATATTCAAAACATTGTACTTACTATTTCATAAATATTAATTAGTTTAATTAATATTTAACAATTATAAACTAATTATTTGGTCAAAAAAGAATTCAACACTTCGGTTGTGTGACTCGTCAGGTGTAAATATGGTCGGCGATTGATATCGAACTATTCAAATATTAACGTTCACACATCACTTAGCAAGTGTGTGACATTTTGGCCAAATTTATTGCTTACTTGGTTTCTGTATAATTCAATTTTATTTTATTAAGCGTTACCCGGTTGTGACTTTTATTTACATCAATTTTGTTTGTCAACTATATCAGTTTGGACTTATGGAATTTGGTAATGGTCAAAATTCCAATATCATCCATATTAACCTCTATAGTCCAAACACAAAGTCATTGGTTCAATAATAACAGTTATCATTAATCGAACTGCTCTGACAAGAGACTTTGACTTTGAGTTGACTTGAGTTGGCCGTGATACTAACCCCATATAACTTAGGAGACGAATCCTTTCGTGAATAGCGCTTCACCTCCAATACTTCCACTCAACTCAACTATAGTCACTCGATGGACACCATGCCATGATTTGACTATAATAAAAGCAGAGCTTTCATATTAAAGATCCATAGGATTCTCAAGTCGAGAGAAACTATGTAAATCAGTTACATCAATATTTTTTCTTTAACCTTAGTTATATTAACCAATAGAAAACTATAAAGTGAGGTTTTTCCATTATTATTAAATAACTATCAGTACATAACTCCTAGGTGCCCTCAACAGTCATGAGTAATACACTGTCCAATATTTAGAGAGCGTTACATACTCTAGTTTCAACGAATATATCAATATCCAGTCTCAATGCATCTTAACTAGAAACATTTAAAATGTTATATTTGTTTTTATTGTGATAAATTACTCACAGTTACAACACTTTGTAACTACTATCATAAAATATATCATTTATGGATATTCTATAGATATACTTTTAATTTAATTAATTAATTAATATAACACATTATATCAGGTATATAATATAAGGAAAACACCTTTTATTTCGAACAAGATTGGTTATCTAGTTAGATATATGTAATAAGTTACATAATTGCCCTTATGGCTTACCCCTAACTCTATCAGGCGGTGTGTTTATGGAGAAAAGGGTATATGTGTGATGGAATGTTCAAATTGAATATTAATAAAACTATTACTTCTACTTATATTATTGACTCTTTCTCTTTATGGCATAGTAGATTAGGACATGTTAATATTAGATGTATAAATGATATGATTGCATAAACATGATTTCGAAGTATGATAACACGTTTAATGATCAGTAGGGTAAGCTCTTTAACGAAGATAACTAGAAAACCCTTTTTATTAAAATCTATTAACACTACTAACATGTTGCAACTAATTCATAGTGATGTTTGTAACAAGCATGGTACTCCTACCGGAGGAGGAAAGAAGTATTTTGTCACTATCATAGATGATTATTCAAACTCATGTTATGTTTATCTAATGCATATTAAAGGTAAAGTATAACAAATAGTTTTGACCTATAAAATGGAAGTAGAAAACCAGTGTGATTCTAAAATTAAGACATTTAGATCAGATAGGGGAGGTGAATATCATTTCTCTGTATATTGTGAATCTTTAGTAATAGTGCATGAAACATATATAACTTATATATCACAATAAAATGGAGTAGCAGAATCGCAAAATAGGAGCCTCACTGAAATGTTTAACGCTATATTGTTTTACTTACGTCTTAATACTAGTTTTTGGGTGAAGCATTATTAACTTCATGTTATATATTGAAAAAAATACCTCACAAGAAAACCAAAGTCACTCCATATGAACAATGGATGAAAAGAAAGCCTAATCTATACTATCTTAAAGTTTAGGGTTGTAGGGCAATCGTACGATACCCGAACCAAAAATCAAAAAATTAGGACATTAAGGGCTAGGTTTCTAATAATAGAACATAATAACTCAATTGAGGTAAACATAATTATATAATCAATAAATGCGGTATTATATGAAATAGATTCATGCCTATTCCATCTACTTCACCCAATTCACCTATTGATGAAATGGTGGAGGTTAATACAACTATTCATAAAATGGCGGAGGTTAATGAACATATCCATGAAATTGAGAATACTTAAACAAATAATAAAGAAACTTGTGAACCTCTTCGGGGAAGCAGGAGAATGAGGACTAAAACCATTTGGGCTAGATTTTTTCACTAGTTTGGTATAAGGATCAAGAAATGTTACTAAACATCAAGCCATGCTTTCTATAAGCATATAGTCCAATCTATTAACATATAATGAGGCAATAAAGTCGATTCATTTTTTTTGGAAGAAACCATAAACGATGAAAGTTTTAACATGGAATGAAGCTTGAAAACTTGTAAACTTACCTAGTGTTCTAAATTAATAAGACGTAAGTGGATATTTAAGGAAAAAGTTTAGAGTGGATGGAACGATAAAAACGTTTAAGGCCAGATTAGTCACTAAAGGATTTACTCAAAAAGAATGAATATATTATTAACACATATGCACCTTTATTTGGAGTTTCGGTAATTAGGACATTAATTGCATTTTCTTATATTTATAAACAAAAAATTCATCAAATGGATGTCAAAAATGCATTTTTAAATGGAGAACTTGATGACGATATATACATACATACACATAACTATAAGTTTTGTGATTTGTAGACAAGAATGTAAAGTTTGCAAGCTTATTAAGTCACTTTACAGTATTAAACTAGTATAAAAACAATGGCATGAGAAATTTGACAAAACCATAATCAAATTGTTTTAGGATTTGTGAATCAGACAAATGTGTTTATAGAAATTCCACGCTGGTAAAGCAGTAATAATATGCCTTAAGTTGATGATATGTTGATATTTGAGACTAGTACCTCGACTATTGAAAAAACAAAAGATTTCTATCTTTATGTTTTGACATGAAAAATATAGGGTAAGCTGAAGTGATTCTAAGAATAAGAATCATAAAAACAACAGAAGGATCGGTCATTATCCAATTTCATTACATTGAAAGCATCCTAAATAGGTTCAATCAATTTGACTGCAAACCTGTAACCACCCCATTTGATATGCAATTATATTATAATACTAGTAGATTGGTGAATCAACTAGAATATCCTAAATCTAGTGGAAGTCTAATGTATGCTATAACATACACTAGACTTGATATTGCTTATGTTAGTGGCCATATTAGTAGAAACACCAATAACCCTAGTAAAATTCGTCGAGTAGTTTCATAAATGAGTCTAAAATACTTAAATGGAACCATAAACTATGGTATTTTGTACAGTGGGTATTACAATAGAAGGATACACGGATGATAGATGGAACACTAGAATAGAGATGATAATAAGTCAAATAGGGGATGGATATTCACTCTAGGGGAAGTGATATCCTAGACCTCAAAGAAACAAATGTGTATTGTTGATTCTGCTATGGCTATTGAATTTATAACATGGGCTTCTTGTAGCAAAGAAGCATAATGATTAAGGAATCTAGTAATAGAAATTCCTATATGGTCAAAACCAATGCCTCTGATATATATATGTGCGTTGTGATAGTTAGGCAACAGTATCACGAACATATGGTTGGGTATATAATGATAAATTTAGGCATGTTGGCCTAAGGCACAGTGAAGTAAGGAAAAAGCTCATTGATGGGGTAATCATCATAGATTTCATGAGATCTAAGCAAAGCTTGGCATATTCATTTATAAAAAGACTTACAATAGACATGATATTAAAAGTATCAATAGGAATGGGTTTAAAGCCAGTATAAAAAAATTGCCTATGATGGAAACTCGACTCAACAAAATCTTGAGTTCAATGAGCAAAAGTACACCATACGATGCAAATAAAGCACTATAATATTAGGCCGAATAGTTAATATTTTATTCCATTCCAAGAAAAGTGCTTGGTACTTATAATGTTATAGTGGTGGTTGTACTGCTTTATACTTAATTTCTTTACAATAGAAATATTGTTGAAGTGTATAATTATAGGGAACCTCGGATAAACCTAACTATATGAGTGCATGAAGGTGGTGTCACCTTCAACAAGACCGTGGCTTAGTCTTTAAAGGAATTTCACGAAACGAAGATATATAGACATAAGGTCAATACATGTGTCAGCTTCTAAACTATCCGAAAGAAAGAAAACGAGTGTGTGAAACACATATGGTACGTCATATAAGATTGATGGTTCAATGCTTAGTTAACCACTCCATCCTGAAGTGCTTAGATAGTTTATTACTAAGTATGGATTCAACTCAATAGGACATTTATACTTATGCATGAGTTTTCATACAACATGTGACAGGAGAAATTTTATTAAAATATGGTAGAGGAATGTTAGTGTATTTTAACAAAATTTGTGTGATTGATTTTGTTTTAGAGAAGAAAAGAGAAAGGGAAGAGGAATTGTTCAAATTATGAAATGTTAGAAATGGCGGAATAATAATGGTCAGGTAAATAATCATTGGGCCAACGGTCATTTTTCTTGATGAACGGACATTCCTTTTCACGAACTGATGCATCTTTTGGTGAACAGACATGACTCTTGATGCCTATGTAAAGGTAGCACCCCTTTTCAGAACATTCTAAACTCTCACTCTCCCTTTCTCTTTCACTTCAGCTCTAATTTTTATTTTTCTTAAATAATATATCGGCTTTGTGATACTACAGACCACAAACTCAAACTCTTGTCATTGTAATCATCTGTACAATAATTTGAATCGATTTCAATAGAGCAACAACAACCCATTGGAGAGAATCAATTCTTGGTTCCACTGTATCTTGGGAAACATTTTTTGCAACACTGAGCACCCATTCATTTAGTTAAACAAGCGAAGAAGGCAAACAATGCCTTAAGAAAAACGTCATCGACGTGCTTTGGAACGATCTCTATAGATTTCATTTCTACTTCTGCAATGTCATTTTAGCTGTATCAGAGATCCAGAATTCTACACCATCATAGGGTTTCATATTCAAGTAGGATCTAAATATTGATTTATATGGATATAATATTGGCTAGGTAGTACTGTCATCTGGTCGTATATTTTTTACGTTGAAATACATACCGCTACAACTTTTGGCTTTAATAAAAAATGTTTTTTCTTCTTTATATCCATTCAATTCATTTGTACTTTAATATAATATTTGGGTGCTTTGGAATAGAAAATACCATATGCGTCAAAGGTGGGATCCATCATTTTGATCTAAATTGAACAAATTTATTTGTTGCCATCGGAAGTTAACAATTAATTAATATTTTGTCCCCCTTTCAAACACTTATTAATACCTTGATCCCCTTTCCAACACAAATAACTGATACTCTCATACTTAATAATAACAAAATAATTAATTTCTCTTTCGAATACCCCTTCCATTCACTACTTCTTATACACAAGAATGCATTCTTATTTCCCTAAACTTTCCCTTTTCATTCCCCTTTTAGATGCCCATTTCTTATTCATCCCCCTTTTAGGTACCCATTTCCCATCCATTTCCCTTTCAAATGCCCATTTCACTGGACTTTCATTTATTTTGTGTTGCAAATTCTTAACACCAACATATGTTTCAATTAATATTTTAAGTTTCATGATATCTGCAGAAAATTCTATAAATATTTGCAGCGAATTCAATAAATATTTTTAGAGTAATCTTTAAATATTTAGAATTTCTAGATTGTAAATATTTACAGAAGTCTATAAATATTTGCAGAGTTCTCTGCAAAATTTTGCATCTAAAAAGAATTATTTTAATCATAGAAACATATGATTAATGTTCTGATTCAATTTAAAAAAACAAATTTTTATTACCAAAATAAAAAATAAGGGTGTAATTTAAAATATGTGTTAAGGAAGCGTTATTCATGTATCAAATTTGAAAATAAATAAGGAACCAAATTTCCACTTATTTTTACTTGTATGGCCACAATGTACTTTACGTATATCATTAACTCATCTTTAGGTTGTATTCTTTTTGCTCAATCTAATCTATGGATTATTTATTTTTTTACACATGTAACTGATAATATTAACAACAACCTTATGATGTGGGTTGCGACTTATTATAAGAGTTGTGTAAGGAATAATAATAATGAAACAAAATTTATCTAATCCAAAGAGTTATTCACATTAGTGCCTATTGCATATGTTGAATGTATCAAAAGGTCCAAGAATATTTATTTTAAGTGGATTTTGTGAATTTGAGGCTACCAGAACTTTCACGTGTTAAGAGCTATATGTTATTTCCTACACATATCCATAAATTATGTTAACATTTGCATAATTAATCTCTTATGGTACATACACACACGCATACATATATATGTAATAAACATAATTTATAAATGTTTGGGTAAATGTTATAGTGCAAATAAATAACATAACAAATATGATCTACTAATATATCCTTTTTAAAACCTTCTATATGTCCGAACATATTATACGCTTAATCTCTACCAGTTATGTGACATTTTAGCTTCTTTATTGAGTTGGTTATAACTCTTATTATAAACGGGTAGTTAGAAATATTAGGTTATAATTACATCTGAATTTGACTTGAAATGTATCAATATATATGATTAACTCAACACAAATTCAAATATATTGGTGTCTCTTTACAAATTAGTCATGACTATCTAACATCTCAAATGAACTATTCGAAGTAACAAGTCACGAAAGTGGTCTCTCTTATGGAAATTATTCATGAAGCGGTTTGATATTTGAATATGTACCTAATTCTATGAATATTAATCAACCCAAATGGAGGTTAATATTTGGCTAAATATTTACATAAGCGTACTGATAAATATGCGACAATTATAAGGTTTTACAAGTGAATAACAGAGCAGTCCAAAACAAGATTGTTATTTGACTTGAATTTACTGTTAATGTTTGATTATTAGAACATGATTACCACTTACCATTAATATCATTGTCCAAAGGCTTGATATTACTATTGTATCAGGTTACTTGAGAGGAGACTTACTAACTATTTGAATTTACTATGGTTGTATTATGATTAAACATATTTGGTTAACTCTTTTGATCGATTACAACTAATCTAACTATAGTATTTGTCAATATTACAACATTTCAATTTTTGACTGGAACCAAGTTAAAGATTGGAAAGAGAACATGTTACTTGTTCTTGGCTACATGGATCTAGACCTAGCACTTAGGACGAATCACATGTCCCTCTATGGTTGAAAGTTCTTTTGATACTATAAAGAAACTTAAAGGTGAGATCGAGCATAAAGCACGGAATTCAATAGGCATTAAGGTGTGCTATCTGAAAAGATAGCCAATGGGAAATAAGAATACTTCTACATTGTTGAGATTGGAAAGGGTATTGCCAAAAATAATAAGATGGAAACATGCACGCTTTTGCAATGCATAATTTCCATGAAGTATCAAAGCAAATGGAACAAAGAGAGTACATTATGAAAATGTTTAATATTGCTTCAAAGCTTAAGGTACTTAAGCTTGAGCTTTCACATGATTTGCTTATACATTTAATATTGATCTATATTCCATCACAATACAGTCAGTGCAAGACTAGTTATAACTGCCAAAAGGGAAAATGGACCCTTAATGAGCTCATTTCATACTGTATGCAAGAAGAAGAGAGATTGAAGCATGATAAGATAGAAAATTTTCATTTGGCATACACTTCTAAGGGCAAGGACAACAAATGAAAGAAGGATGAAGAAATTACTAAGGCTCCAACATAAAAACCAACATAAAGATGATGTTGGTTGTTTCTTTTGTAAAAAGTCTGGACATTAAAAGAAAGGCTTTACCAAATATCATACATGGCGTGTCAAGGAAGGTATGTTTCTTGCTTTTATTTGTTCTATAGTAAATTTATCTTCTGTACTTAGAAAAATGGTTAGATTCTGATACCTCTACTCACACAAGTGTTTCTATGCATAGTTTCCTGAGCTACTAAAATCCAACTAATGATGAAACATATATCAATGTGAGTGCTGGGAAGTCAGTGAAAGTAGAGGTTACTGGGCATTTTAATTTTTTGTTTAAAGCTCAGTTTATTTGGATTTATTTGATACTTTTATTATGCCGTCTAATAACAGAATTGGGTTTTTATTTCTATGTTGGACAAATCTGGTTATTCTTACTCATTTGAAAATAATATGTTTAGTTTACCAATAAATTCAACTCTCGTTGAAACTGGCTCTCTTAATGTTTATGAGAACTTATATATGTTTTATGTTAATACCTTTAATAATAAAGCCTTGCATATAGAATCACGAGGTATTAAAAAAAATCAATAAAGAAAACTTAGCCACATTATAGTACAAGCGCTAGAATTATATATCTAAAAATTGAATTCAAAGTCTTGTGTCAGATGGCATTTTGGAATACCTTGATTTTTCAAACTATGATGTCTGTGTTGACTGTACCAAAGGAAACAGATAAAACATAAGAAATTAGTTATCAATAGAGCAATGACTGCCTTAGAATTAATTTACAAAGACATTTGTATGCCATTTCTGAATGCATCATGGAATGCACAACAATATTTTATAACATTTATAGATGACCTCACCGACCACTAGCTCAAGTGGTTTTGGTACGACGTTGTAGGCTAAGGTCCTTTAAGCCATGGGTTCAAACCCCTAAGGTGTCAAAATGAGTGCTCTACCTGAATAAAAGTACCACCTTTGCTATCAGAAAAACATTCATAGATAGCTATTCTAGATATCTTCCTATTTCTTATTTATGGTAAATTAGAATCCTTGGACATGTTCAAGATGTAAGGTAAAAGTTGAGAACTAGACAGACACCATTGTCCAAGTGGTTAAGTGATTTGGCTTTGGTGCCAGAGGTCACAAGTTCGAAACTTGCGTAGAGTGATTCGAACGTTTATTGACATGTGATATGTTGTCCCAGTGACATGTTGTATATAAAGTACCATTTCAAAAAAAAAGTTGAGAACCAACTCAACAATAAAGATTAACATTGTTAGACCTGAGTATGGTTGTGAATATTACGGAAGATCTGATTTTTCAAGTGAACAATATTTGGGACCATTTTCCCTATTCCTATAGGAATGTTGCATAGTCCCACAATATTAGGTTCACCTACCATGAATGGTTTTTCTAAATGAAACCGAACTCTCAAGGACATGGTGAGGAGTATGATTAGTCTAACTAGCTTACCAAAATCTATTTGGGGTGACATATTGAAGATATTAGTTTATATCCTTAACGTAGTATCACTAAAACAGTTATTAGAATACCTTATAGGTTTCAGATAGGTAGAGAGCCTACTCTAAAGCATTTGCATATATATGGCTGTTCAGCCGAGACAAGGTCTTATAGGACAAACTAAAGAAAATTGGACTCTAAAATAGTGAGCAACTACTTTCTTGGTTATTCTAAGCGGAGCAACTACTTTATTGGTTATTCTAAGCGATCCATGGGTTATATGATCTACGCTCCCACGTAAAGGATTATTTTTAATATGGGATCTAGAACAGTTTTTAAGGATGTTGATTTGGAGGGAGAAATAAGGTATGGGACATTGTTTTGAAGAGGAATTATCGTCCCTGATTCCTACCACGGTTACTCCTTTTGACAATGTACAAGCTATCATTCTCTAGAGTCTCAACAAGATAGTTGTCGAATAAAACACTCTTCGATTTGAGATTCATATTCCGTAAGAAATAACTTAATAACCTTAAGAATCCTTACCAATAAAGTCATTTATAGAATTTATTGACTTTTAAATACAAATACGATTTTAGAATACCAATGTTATTTTAAGTATGTTTTTGATAATATTATCGTGAACTTTGTGTTAAAGATAGAAAATATTTCTTTTATACAAGATTTCATATTAGGAAATCTATATTAAAATATTATACTTCATGTTTTATTGGCGTATACACATATTTATGTTGGAGCATAAATATATTTATAGATTTATATGTATTGTAAGTGAACGTGAGAAAATTTTGCTTTTAGTGCATATATAAAAACAAAAATTTGCATAATGCTGAAACACCCCACACCACTTAATATACCCAAAAGGACACATTAAAGGCGTGGTGCGTTGTTAGTATAACTGAAACTAACAGAGACTAAGATTCACAAGACAAAAATAGGTAAAAACAGCGAAAACTAAAATAATAACTTATTCAAAACAAAAACTTCATAATTACTTCATAAACAAAATAAGTCAAATACCAAATACAACATACATGTCTCAAAACACAATATGTCTCATGAAATAAAAAATCGTAGTCTCAAAAAAAATCAAAGTGTAAATATCCCTCTCAAGTGCCAGTACAAAGAGAGAAAAATGGAAATAAAAGTAGGGAAATACATAGCAGAATCTTCTCTAACAAACCTCCGAGCAACTGTGATGCAGCCCAGCCTGATGAAGACTTAGGTCGCGAGCGACCTAACGAGCTGTTAAGTCGCGTGCGACCTAACAGAGCGAAGAATGACGAGATAAGAGGAAAGATCGAGCTAAGTCAACAAGTTAGGTCGCGAAGTTCTTATGTCGCAGAAGTCGTAGGTCGCCAACGACCTAAATCTCCTAAGCTACAACCTACTGAAACTCAACCTATTAAGCTACGAACTAAAAGTTTACGACCTAAAGAACTCCGATCTAACAGGTCAAGAGATAAAGAGTTACGACCTAAGTTAGGTCGCGGGATTGAATTACGACCTATGTTAGGTCGCAGTGAAGAGATACGACCTAAGTTAGGTCGCGGGAAGATAGGTCGCTCAACTTTAGGTCGCTCGAAGATTTCCAGACAACATTTCCTTAGGTCATTCGACCATACGTCGCTCCAGAAGTTTTAGGTCGCGAACGACCTATCTGAGGTCGTGCATTCTTTAGGTCGCTGATGCTGAGTCTTCTTAAGTCGCTACTGAGGAGTTTCTAAGGTCGCTCACTGCCGCATTTCTTTAAGTCGCTCAAGTGGTAGGTCGCATGAAGATTTCCAGAAACTATTCCTTAAGTCGCTGCTGTCTTGAGTCATGTTGTATATAAGTTGTTGTACTTTTTGTTATGTTGTATTCCTTATGTCGTTTGTATGTTGTATTTGTTATGTTATGTTGTCATGTTGTAATATGTCTTGTGTTGTAAATATGATAAGTCGCTTGATGTTGTAATGTTAGGTCGCGTCTGTCTTAGGTCGTAGGTCGCTGTTTGTTTTAGGTCGTTCACGACCTAAGTGTTGTCCAGAGTGAGTCGTGTGAGTTGTAACCCTATAAATAGGGAGGGTGGTTTCATTTGTAATAGTTAGTTTTTTTTGAATAAACTTTTGTTTGAGAGCTTTGTGCCTCTTCTTAAATTGGTAGTTGAGTGTAATCTCCTATCTCCTCTTTCGGCATTCGAGTGCGCTCGGATCAACGATCGTAGAAGCCAATTCATGGTATCAAGTGCGCTTGATCAACGTCTGAAGAATTGTAGATCTGTAAACACAGTATCGTGCGCGATCAACGTGTTTGAGATAACTAGAATCCGGTATCTTTGGATCAACGGATTTGGGCCTTTGGTATTCTTCAATCCACCGATTCCTACTTTCACCGTTTCATCATTTTGTTATCCGCTGCTGCATCAAACTGCAGTCTACTGCCCTCTCCCTTGATTGCCTATAGGGGGGAAGGGGAAAAATAGAGGAGTGGGTCAAACTAAAAGTCCGGTGAGTGATAGTAACTACTAGAATCTTTAAGCAAAATAAAGGTAATAGACTCTTCAATAGTTCTAGTATATACAAAAGAAAATAAAGGAAATAAGAAAGAGATAAACTGGAAAATATGATTAAACTATTATAATTGATAAGATAGGTAAACTTTGATTGTTCGCACTTGTCTTTGATAGCTGCTTGATTAGGCTGAATTCCTAATCCTATAATTAGGCTGAAATCCTAATTCTACCCATTGATCAGCCTACTATTCCATAGACCTTACTACGGACTAGACACTATATAACTCCATAAACAACAACAAATGGTAACTACGAAAGATACACAAAGCACCCACTGTGGACTAGACGATACATAGCTCCCTACAGAGAAGGTAATGGTTTCTACGAAAGACACACATACTAAGCGCTTGGAACTCATAAAGATTACTGTGCACCGAAATGGAAGTCGCACGAGTAACTGCCACCATGCTCATGCTACCTGTTGCTCCACCTATTGGGTCATATTATTACCTCGACTCAGCATAAGCGTGCCCCTCGTCTCACTTTAGGATTATGCGAAACACCATGTCCATAGAAAATATAGAGGAATGTTGCCGGTACTGGCCCGTCATCCAAACAATACCTAATAGCGCCCTTGTCCAAATCCCCCGTGATTTGAACATCTTTATATTGACCAATTACTACCACTACTAGCATAAGTGTGCCCCCTCGTCTCACTTCAAGTTTATGTGAAACGCCGTACCCATAGAAAATAATAGGGGAATGCTATTTGGTACAAGTCCTACTTTAATTCTTTGCTTATTAACTTAGATAAATTATTTAAATATGCCTTTACTCTTGTTCCTACTATCTGTGCCTATTAATTTATCCTAAGTCTTAAAATAAGCCTTATTTTGTTCTATTTCTTATTAAAACATACATTATAATCATGCTTATTACTTAACCCAAGGTCTAAGTGTGAAAATACGCTTCTTTTCTTCTATTATTCTTTTTAGTTATAATTCCAAGTTATAACTAGGCCAATCTCTTTAATTCAGTCCAATTAATGTCATAATTAGACATAATTTCAGTCCAATTCCATTTATATTACAGTGTTTATAATTTACATCTTATATTCTATTATTTCAGATTTCTTATAATTTATTCTAATTTTGCGTTAATTCTATTCTAATCCATACGCGAAGAAGAAGGACGAGGAATAAATGAAAATTGAAAATAGAAGGAAATCCAAGGCGTAAGAAGGAGATGTAAATAACGCATAAATAACAGTAAATAAACTAAAATACTGTAAATAAACGGTAAATAAATGGAAAAGTTAGAAGTAAACTGAAATTAATTGAAAAGAATAGCTAGAAGAAATAGACGGAAAATAATTCTAAAAACTGTAAATAAATTACTAAAAAGGATTCTCCAAAAATCGTAGTAAAACTACAACTACTGGAAACCCTATTATTTTAAATTACTTAAATAAATTTAAAATAATTACGATCACTCACCTCTGGTTCTTAGCTCTTCCCTTTAGGCCTTCACGGATCCACTTGGGGTTGTTAAATACTTTTATTCAAAACGATTTCCTCCTTGGAAAATTATTCTGCTTAGGGTCCTTCCTGAATAGGTGAACCCAATTGGAGAAAATCTTAGAATGAGAAAAAGTATTAGGCCTAGGTTCTATTTATAGGGGTAGAAGTGGATCTCAGACCATTGGATTTGGGAATTGAATAGGATGCAACCACGTCATAGGCTGAATAAGGGCCATCGGATGCATGAATGGAAGGACCAGATCAATTTAAACAATGCAAAATACATGTAAAGTTGGCTAAATATTCGAACGAACATTCGTTCGCCCTAAAAAGGGCAGGCGGGTCGACCAGGCGGTCGACCGCCGCCTTGCCCAGGTCGACCGGCTGGCTGACTTGGTCATATAATTTTTTTTATTTTCGTTGTCTTGTTTAATTCATATCTCGTTCATTTTAGCTCGGATTCTGACGTTCTATATATGGAAATTGACCAAAAAATTACCACGGACACAATGGTGCAACTCCCATGGCTCAATTCTGATAATTTCACAAAATTATTTTATTATTTAATTAATTAACGAATTAATTAATTATTACGGGTTAAATTTCAGGTTGTTACATTCTCCCCTCCTTAAGGGATTTCATCCCCGAATTCTCTAAGGATAAAAGAATGTACTAAATGTTTTCACCCAATTCTACAACCAACTACTCAATCATCAATGATTCATCCATTGTCCTTAGGTTTTTCTAATGCAATTTATGATACTTATGTAAGTAGTGTAGTGTAAATGTTCCTATCTAATGCAAAAGATTAGGCGGTCCACTGATTCAGTTGACCTCCTTTTATGCAATCATGTCTGTGCCATGTGTCCGAATGAATGCAAAAATTCCATAATGACAACTGATAGTTCTATATGCGTGCTACAAACATCATTCAAATGCAACAATCATGTGATAATCATCCATTTATAGCAACCATGAAAAATAGAATTAAAATGCGCACACATCCATATGCATATGCTCTAGTGTCCTAGTTAGGCTGATCCCTAAAGAATAATAGTGCCTAGTGTACCTATATGCGGCCATTAGCATCCACTAGCAAACACTCGCGACCACTAGCATACATCATTCATAACATGTTCTAATAACATGTTTACATCAAATCCTACCATCTATAGGTTAAATCCTAAGTTCTACCCTCCCAAAGGATAATAAAGGAAAGAACCTATTCAGAACTAAAGATGGAAATAGGAAACTCTAAAACCTTACTATCGGAAAGATGAGGATAGGAAGTACGAATCTTCTCCTCTGCTTTCCAAGTGGCGTCTGCAACATCATCTCCCCATTTTACCTTTACTAGAGGAACCTCCTTATTCCTTAGTCGCTTGATGTCTCTTCCAATAATCTTCTTAGGGATATGCCGAACATATGCTTCCCTTCATCTTTTCCCTTTTGCAATCCTTGGTGATATGTCCAACAATCCCACAGCTATTCCACTTCGATCCCTTCTTAATCTGCTTATGAGGGCCATCACCTTTCTTCTTCTCCTTATTGTTTTTCCACCACTTCTTCTTTGCACCTTCTGACTTAACCACTTCTTTAGACTCTCCTTCCTTGACCGCATCTAACATAAGCGCCATCTCAACCAAAGACTCATAAGTAGCTCCCATCGGTACGTGAGTCAACAATAATCCCTGAAGGGGTTGATTCAATCCCTTCGCAAACTTCATAGCTTTCTTATGCGGCGTGTTCACTAATTCCATACCAAACCGCGAAAATTCATTGAACTGATTGATGTATTCCGTAATAGACAAAATCCATTGCTTCAAATTGATAAACCTCTCCAACTGAACACTCTCTTCCACTTGAGATAGAAACTTCAACTCAAACCTCTACCTAAACCCATTCCAACAGACTTCATTTCCTTCCAACTCAACAACCTCCCACCAGTAAGAAGCCTCCTCTTTCAACTGCCAAGAGGCTAACTGAACCCGCTGTTGGTCCTCCGATCCTAATAAGCCAAATATCCTCTCGGTGTCCCTAAGCCAAACTCTCGCCTCAATAAAAGTCTCCTTGCCAGAAAAAGTCTTTTCGCCCAAACTCGCAAAATCCTTACAAAACTTAGAGAAATTGATGGCGGTAGGTGGGTTGATGGGGTTCCCACCCGCTGGTGCAGGATTGGGCGCCGGCCCGTGCACTTCTGGAGTCGTGGCTTGTAAGTACCTATGAAACCAGACTGGTACTGGAATGCCCTCGGGAAGGTTCGGGGCATCAGCCATTCTACGAAAAGAAAGAGATAGTTTAGGAAAGAGTCAAAGGGAGATTGAACTGGACTTATGAGGAGATTTTTATAAAAACTCTTTTATTCTTAAAAACATTTCTAAGAGTTCTTTTCTGAAAAGTACTTTTTAAAACAAGTTATTTCGAAAAATACTTTATTTTTAAAATAAATTTTTAGGAATCCTGTAACCATAGGCTCTGATACCAAATGAAACACCCCACACCCCTTAATATACCCAAAAGGATACATTAAAAGGCGTGGAGCGTTGTAGGTATTACAAAAACTAACAAAGACTAAGATTCACAAGACAAAAATAGGTAAAAACAGCGAAAACTAAAATAATAACTTATTCAAAACAAAAACTTCATAATTGCTTCATAAACCAAATAAGTCAAATACCAAATACAACATACATGTCTCAAAACCCAATATATCTCATGAAATAAAAACTCGTAGTCTCAACAAAAATCAGAGTGTAAATATCCCTCTCAAGTTCCAGTACAAAGAGAGAAAAACGGAAATAAAAGTAGGGAAATACATAGCAGAATCTTCTCCAAGAAACCTCCGAACAACTGCAATCTACCGCCCTCTCCCTTGATTGCCTATGAGGGGGGAAGGGGAAAAATAGAGGAGTGGGTTAGACTAAAAGTCTGGTGAGTGATAGTAACTACTAGAATCTTTAAGCAAAGTAAAGGTAATAGACTCTTCAATAGTTCTAGTATATACAAAAGAAAACAAAAGAAATAGGAAAGAGATAAACTGGAAAATATGATTAAACTATTACAATTGATAAGATAGGTCAACTTTGATTGTTTCCACTTGTCTTTAATAGCTGCTTGATTAGGCTGAATTCCTAATCCTATAATTAGGTTGAAATCCTAATTCTACCCTTTGATTGGCCTACTACTCCATAGACCTTACTACGGACTAGACACTATATAACTCCATACACAACAGCCAATGGTAACTACGAAAGATACACAAACCACCCACTGTGGACTAGACGATATGTAGCTCCCTACACAGAAGGCAATGGTGTCTACGAAACACACATACTAAGCGCTAGGATCTCATAGCGATTACTGAGCACCGAAATGGAAGTCGCACGCGTAGCTGCCACCATGCTCATGCTACCTGTTGCTCCACCTATTGGGTCGATTATTACCTTGACTCTCATAAGCATGCCCCTCGTCTCACTTCAGGATTATGTGAGAACACCATGTCCATAGAAAATATAGGGGAATGCTGCTGGTACTGGCCCGTCATCCAAACAATATCTAATAGCGCCCTTGTCCAAATCTCCCGTGATTTGAACATCTCTATATTGACCAATTACTACCACTACTAGCATAAGCGTGCCCCTCGTCTTACTTCAGGTTTATGTGAAACATCGTACCCATAGAAAATAATAGGGGAATGCTATTTGGTACAACTCCTACTTTAATTCTTTGCTTATTAACTTAGATAAATTATTTAAATAAGCCTTTACTCTTGTTCCTACTATCTGTGCTTATTAATTTATCCTAAGTCTTAAAATAAGCCTTATTCTGTTCTATTTCTTATTATAACCTACGTTATAATCATGCTTATTACTTAACCCAAGATCTAAGTGTAAAAATAAGCTTCTTTTCTTCTTTTCTTCTTTTATTCTTTTTAGTTATAATTCTATGTTATAACTAGACCAATCTCTTTAATTCAGTCCAATCAATATCATAATTAGGCATAATTTCAGTCCAATTCCATTTATATTACAGTCATTATAATTTACATCTTATATTCCATTATTTCAGATTTCTTATAATTTAATCCAATTTTGCGTTAATTCTATTCTAATCCGTACGTAAAGAAGAAGAAGGAGGAATAAAAGAAAACTGAAAATAGAAGGAACTCCAAGATGTAAGAAGAAGATGTAAATAACGCATAAATAACAGTAAGTAAACTAAAATACTGTAAATAATCGGTAAATAAATGGAAAAGCTAGAAGTAAACTGAAATTAATTGAAAAGAATAGCTAGAAGAAATAGACTGAAAATAGTTCTAAAAACTGTAAATAAATTACTAAAAAGGTTTCTCCAAAAATCGTAGTAAAACTACAACTACTGGAAACCCTATTATTTTAAATTACTTAAAGAAATTTAAAATAATTACGATCACTCACCTCTAGTCCTTAGCTCTTCCGTTTAGACCTTTACGGATCCACTTGGGGTTGTTAAATATTTTTATTTAAAACGATTTCCTCCTTGGAAAATTATTCCGCTTAGGGTCCTTCCTGAATAAGTGAACCCGATTGGAGAAAATCTTAGAATGAGAAAAAGTGTTAGGCCTTGGATTCTATTTATAGGGGTAGAAGTGGATCTCAGACCGTTGGATTTGGGGATTGAATAGGATGCAACCACGTCATAGGCTGAATAGGGGCCATTAGATGCATGAATGGAAGGACCAGATCAATTTAAACAATGCAAAATACATGTAAAGTCGGCTAAATATTTGAACGAATGAATGTTCGTTCACCCTAAAAAGGGCAGGCAGGTCGACCGGGCGGTTGACCGCCCCCTTGCCCAGGTCGACCGGCTGGTCGACCTGGCCATATAATTTTTTTTCTTTGTCTTGTTTAATTCATATCTCGTTCATTTTAGCTCGGATTCTAACATTTTATATATGGAAATTGACCAGAAAATTACAACAGACACAATGGTGCAACTCCCGTGGCTCTATTTTGATAATTTCACAAATTTATTTTATTATTTAATTAATTAACGAATTAATTAATTATTACGGGTTAAATTTCGGGTTGTTACAAATGCACAATTACTAAGAAATAATTATTTTGTTACATACATGGAGATGAATGCCTGTTTGTCAATCAAATTATGTTAGATACATTTATGAAACCGAATGTTTAATAAATAAACTAAGAACCATTTAGTTCTTATATATGTGAATAAGATATTCTAATAAATAAATATGAAATGGAACATTTATTTTCATTGTGCACTTGAATATGATTAAAAATTACTTGCATCTATATGAATTATATTTATATGATGCTCTAAATTAGAAAGAGAATATCAACCATTGTATTCATACTTAAAAGGGTACACTGTAGATCACTACCACATATCAATGATTGTATTATAGAGGTAACCATATATATGTCAGTCTTGTAAATTTCAATAATTATTAAATAGAAAATGTGTTATCTTCTTAACGACATGGGTACATTTTAATTTTTTATCAGTTTTCTCATGTTAAACCAATCCATATTTACATTATTATAGGTGTTTGATGATATGACTTATATATATATATATATAATGAAACAATCTGAGATATTTTCACTTTTTGACATGAATTAATTAATTGAAAGTAAAAAAGTAAATCATATATGTAAAAATTACAAATATTACAATCTATACAAAATCAATGTCAAGGACCTGTAACAACCCGTTTTCGTACCATATTTTATCAGAATTTATCGATATTGTTATTTAATAAAATATGATAATTTCTGTTCGATGTTTTGATGCGTTTGATGTAAATTTTCAAAGTTGATAAATTTAAATAAACTATTGAGACTTATAATCAGTGCACTGAGTTAAGCATATATGTAATTTTGTTTTAATGAACGAAGAAACGAAAACGGTTGTTGCATACACTGATAGGATACGTAAATGGACCTTTATTTACATAATAAGAATAAATATCTACTTGGCTCTCTCTCATACAATAAGTGCAACATGCCATGATAAATGTAAAGCACAAATGAGAAGTGGCAAAAGCATACAACACTTGGCAAAAAATTGGGGATTTGGCATATATAATATTTTGTGCAAAAATTAAATTTACAAGAGCTAAAAAGCACAATTTCCAATATTATAAATATGTGACAACATTCTCCATTTTGGACCATTTTACCTAAAGCCATGAATACACATATACTTCACCTCAAAATGTTTCCATCCCTTTTATGTTTCACCTCTCTTACCGGGATATACATATACACTACTCTTGCTCATTGATTTTAAATAATCACATCTTGTTGGAAATAAACTTACTTTTAGGAAGCGGTTAATTATGTTAGCCAACTTTAATTTTTTCATCTATGAAATTAATTATGAAGAGGCTTAAATTTAGCCTAGAGAAAAATCTAGAGTAATCTAACATGAATTTGAGAGAAACCTATAAAATAGATTTTTTAGAGGAATTGAAGAATACTGTAGAGAATATTTATTATCCATAGGATTAAATACATCTCTACCATCCATTTTGGGAGATTTACTACTATAAATAGGAATTCTTGCTCTCATTTATACGTAAGCAAAAAGAAAGAAAAAATGTAAACAAGTAAAGCTTGCAATAAAGTTTCATTTCCTCCTTTACAAAATATTTATCTCCTAATCTCCATTTGCAAATTATGTCTACTTCTCCTTCTTGTAAAATTTTCCTAACATTGGTATCAGAGCTAGGGCTTCTATTTTTCTAATGGGAGGAAAGTGCCCACACTGCAAAGTAAAGAAGAGAATACATTCCCACACAACTGCATGAAAAACCACATTCCTAAAGAAAGGAGATAATATGGTTTACACTGAATGGGAAAAATTGGTTGAAGAGGAGAGCAAGAAGCCATTGCCTTCCGATGAAGATTTGCTTGGAATGGGTCGATTATATTGTCTCCGCTGCGCTCATTACTTTGCAAATGAGGCAGTTGGAGGACAACATTTTGGGACTAAACTGCATAAGAAAAGGGTGAAGCAAATAAATGGAGCACCTCCACATACGCAGATGGATGCTGAGCTAGCAGCTGGAATGGGATTGCCTGATAATGGCCCTGAGTTAATGTCAACATGAGAGTGTCTAATTTAAAACCCTTCTTTCTCTCTATCTTGGTTTGGCCAGATTGTTGATTTTTGTATATTTTTTACTTTATAATTCTACCCTTTACAGAGTGTGCTTTGCATATAGCAAGTCTGTGATTTGCAAGTTTAGTAATATTGCCTAGTAATTAAATTAAGAACGCTCTAAAGAATATTTATTATCCATAGGGTTAAATACATCTCTACCATCCATTTAGGAGACGTACTACTATAAATAGGAATGCTTCCTCTTATTTGTATGTAAGCAAAAAGAAAGCAAAAAAAGATAACAAATAAAGCTTACAATAAAGTTTTATTTCCTCCTTTACAAAATATTTATCTTCCAACCTCCATTTGCAAATTATGTTTACTTCTTCTTCTTCTTCTTGTAAAATTTTCCTGATATTAGTATTAGAGCGAGGTTGCTAATAAAAAAAGATGGTAGATGGAATGACACTTTTCCAAGTTCCCTTACTAAAGAAGGAATATTATGATAATTGGAGCATTCGCATGAAGGCGCTGCTTGAATCACATGCATGAGATATTATAAAAAAAGGTTATGAAGAACCATTCGATATTACCACTTTATCCCAAATCTAAAGGGATAATTTGAAGAATTTGAAGAAGAAGGATCAAAGAGGTTCTTACGCTCATTTACAAAGGTTTGGATGAAGCTATGTTAGAGAAGATAGATAATGCACAAACTATTAAGGAAGCACGGGAGATTTTGGAGTATGCTAAAGGAATTAGCAAAATAAAGAAAATTAGACTACAAACCATGTGAGATGAGTTTATATCTTTACATATCAAATCATCAGAATCAGTTAATGATTATTTTTCTCAAATTTTATATGTTGTAAATCAAATGAAAAGTTATGGAGAAAAAATTGAATATTCTAGAGTTGTTGAAAAAATTCTACGAGCTTTAGATTCAAAATATGATTACATAATTGTATTAATCGAAGAATCTAAAGATCTAGAATCCATGACTGTTGATCAACTCATGGGTTCACTTCAAGCCTATGAAGAATTATTAACGAAAAAAATTAAAGAAGAGCCATTAGAGCAAGCTCTTAAAATGAAATTCACGTTGAGGAAAAATGTAATTTTTAAAATGGAAGAAGTCAAAGCCAAAGTGGAAAAGGTTGTGGTCAAAGTTATGGAAGAAGTGACTACAAATATATTAGTAAAGAGGAGAAGAAAAGGCTAAACACGTACACCGCAAGAGGTCGAGTAAGAGGAGGAAACATGAGGCAAATAGAAAGGCTAAGGTATGATAAATCTCAAATAAAATGTTATAATTATGACAAATTTGGGCATTTTGTTTCTGAACGTGGAGCAAAATTCACTAAATTTCTACAGCACTCTAACTTCGTTAAAGAAGACGAAGATAATTCTTCGCTTTTATGAGCACTCAAAGTAGTTGAAGTCAAAGATGAAAATACATGGTATTTGAATATGGGAGCTAAAAAGAACAAAATAAAAAATATGAATGAAAACATGTTAGCTGATGAGAAGGATGAAAAGAAAAACAATGGGCTGAGAGAGATTGCTGCGAAGGAAGAGAAGGAGAAAACGAAGAATAAAATGGAAGAGAAAATTCCAGAAGAGATTCCAAGGTTCAATAAAGTAACCGAAGAGAGAGTCAGAAGAATAAAAGATGAAGATCTTACAAAAATCAAGGAAGTGAAAAAGGAGACCGCCAAAGAATTAAATATGGAAGGGAATGAAAAAGACAAGGACGAGGAAGATAAAGTCAACAAAGATGATTCAAATGATGAAAAGTATGAAAGCACAGTAGAAGAGTACGAAGAAGACATGAATCAAGGAGCTGCTATTCAAGAGCTTGAAGAATATTTAAAATGAGCAAAAATTTAAAGAAATGGTACTAGATAATATTGAAAAAATAAAAATAGAAATGGTCAAAGAGGGATTTGATAAGACAATTTATGAACCTTATGACTGTGAGAACAAAGTGGTGAGCAAAGATTATATCATTCCTATTTCAAAAAAATTTATTTTTCAATCAACGTTCTTTAGAATTTTATGGGAAAGTGAAATTTGAAAAACATACAAAGAAATTGAATGGGCAAACGATTGCAAGAGTAAAATTATGAAAGAATTGAAAGATAACGTATATAGCTCATTGAAAATTTATGGTACCAGAATAAGATGGATGATAAAACGCGCAATTTTTGGAGCATTCTATTGTAACAATGGAGGACCAAATGCATGGAGTACAAAAAAGATTTCTGAAATTGCCTCAAAGATCTTGAGCACAACAAAGAGAGTTTGGATAATATCTTTATTCCTAACGAAACATGTAAAATACAGAGATTAAATATTTTTTTTCGGAGTAACAAAACTAGGTTTAGGGTGGATATTGGAAATAAACCTAGTTTAAAAATCATTAATTATGTTGACCGAATTTAATTTTGTCATTTATGAAATTAATTATGAAGAGGCTAAAATTAGCCTAAAGAAAAAAATGGAGTTATCTAACCTGGAAGTTGAGAGGAACCTATATAATATATTTTTTAGGGGAACTAAAGAATACTCTAGAGAATATTTATTATCCATAGGGTTAAATACATCTCTGCGATCCATTTAGGAGATGTACTACCATAAATATGAATGCTTCCTCTCATTTGTACGTAAGCAAAAGAAAAGCAAAAAAGCAAACAAATAAAGCTTACAATAAAGTTTCATTTCCTCATTTGCAAAATATTTATCTCCCAATCTCCATTTGCAAATTACATTTACTTCTCCTTCTTCTTTTATAAAATTTTCCTAACACATCTTCCCACTCAAGTTAATATTCCTTCCATATTTAGCAAAGACAAAGATTACTACAACCATATATCTCCCTCTTTATACCAAAACAAGATATGTTTCACATTACCTATAGATCTCTCCTACGTATCTCAGCATACAATTAGATCTTGCTCCTGCTATACAAAGAAAAGATTTAGAGAACCTTAGTAGCCACATTTTTGTTCAAATAATACTCAACTGATTGTGCTAATCTCCACCCTTCAATGATAATCACCAATCAAATTTAAGGCCAAGATTCAGAGGAGAAGATGGCCTGAGGGGGCTGGAGTTAGTGGGGGAAGAGAGGGAGATAGAGGAAGGAAGGGAGATAAATAAACCCATTTCTGAGTTCAAGTGATAACTGGAGGTCAAGTTAGTGGTATAGACATGCTTAACCGACGATGTAGAGAAGAATGGCGGTGGTTGCAAATTTTCTGTTGGTCGGAGCCAGGCATGCGAGGTAGTCAAAGATGAGGGTTCAACATTGACCATCACCGGTGGTCATTGCAAGCGAACCTAGTAGTGTTGTATAACTCGTTGGAGATGCAGGTTACGATGGTGGTCCCGGTGAAGTGGTTCATCGCTTTAGCGGTGGCAGTTTGGGTTCGAACTTGGTGTCGTGTACAAGATGACAATGATGGAGAGAGAGAGACTGAACTTGGCACAAAGGGTATAAAAGGAGACATCTTGTTGAGCCGAGTTTGATGGTGGTGATGACGAGGCCAGCAAAGTTGCATCATTCTGCTCCAGGATTGTGTTCGGAAGTTTGAAGGAGATTATGGAAATTTACATCTTGGTTCTTAGGGTTTTGGAATATTGCTCAAGTACGTGAATTTGGTTAAACTTCTTAAAATTTAAATTTATTAATTACAATCTAGTCCATGGAAATTCAAAACTAAATATCTTGTGCATAATTGATCCATTTGGGATGCAGTTCGCACCATTAAGATCGCTAAGAAGCATAGACCATTTTGATATAATTTATTCACATATTCAAATAAGTATATAGTTATAGGATAAAATTAAAATAAATAAATAAATATATGTATAATCCCTTAATAAATTAATTAATGACCTTTTAATGGTATAGTTAGTGACTCATCTATTTTATAATGATTGGTTATCCCTATATACTTTTGGCTATAGTTAGGGAAGTATTTATGTTAAGTGTAATTTGTTGAAATATTTATAATGGGTCAATATTAATGTATAACTAGGATTAATCTGATATCTGTAATGGAAGTTCACACATCTGTATGGCTACAAGCATTCAATACTATGATGGAAGTCTAGCCACCAATGTGGCTACCAGTAGTTACAAATATCAATAGATTACTCCTTAGTAAAACATTTAACATTTGTTAGTTAGAATTATTTAATTAACCATTTGAGTATTTGATGAGCAAAATATTATTCTAAGTAAAACAAACCCAGAAACTCCTCTTATAAGAATTCATGACACTTGTACACACTTGCACAAAAACCCAAATTTTTATCAAATATGAAAATTAGAGAAGAAATGAAGATAAAAACAAGAAAAGAACACACAACTTTTATAATGGTTCGACGGATGCATCGGACTACGTCCACTTAGTTGATTTTTATTGATTATCCTTTGATTTACAATGTTGTTCTTATAAGTCGATAGTCTTAACTAGGTGAGAATCTAGTAGAGTATTTATCTGAGTTATAATTTTACAACTCATCAAGCTAGAAGTTCATAAATGAAGAAGAAATAAAAAATCCCCCTTTCCAAGCACTCTTCACCTCGGAGAAGATCTCAATATTTGGCTTTGAAAATTGTTATACATGATATCTACGTTGTACACGTTGTCCCGTAAAAATCACATGGTCGAACCTTGAACCATGTTTCATAACTTGATGATGATCCAAGGACCCCAACTCGTCGCCGATCTGACTTGCATCCAACTTCAGGTTACTTCATGCTTTGCTTCATACTTTTAATTGCTTGCTTCGAGTTTTACCTGAGTTTCTCTTCAACTTTCCTAGGTCGCGCCCATGCATAAATCTGTGATGATCCATGGGGCACAACTCGGTGGGGGTCCATGGAGTCAAGTTCCACTTTTCAACTATCTTTTTTGTACTTCTTCATTCTATCGTCCTATGATGTTTTTCTAAGTATTTGTATCCATTTATCTATCGTTCTTCAGTCCATTTTAATTGTTTGAGTCTGTTTGGAGACTGTGGAAATTTGTCCGATAACACTTTGCCCGCCAAAGCACACCTTGTGAATAGAAGATGTGATTTGCTTAAGTAAAAAATAAATCAAAGTTGGCAAATCATTAGTAGTTGAGCTTTCTGGCTATCGACTGATCAAATCCAGCAAATCATCTGATTCCTTCGGTTCACTTGTAAATCAAAGGTCGTTTTAGACTGTCATAGCTAAGGACTTAAGTCATTGCTTAAGTGTTAGTTACAAATCATCATCATTCTATGTCCTCCATATCATATATCAATATCAATATCGTCTCGTGCTCACTCAGAACTAAGCTATCATAGATAAATCATATGTCGGGTAATTATGATTCAATAATTGTGGAAGTTCATTGCCAAAGGTTGGAGCATTGCTTATAAGTCATCTAACATCTCCTAGTATCCCATTATAAGAATGCCTAATCGAATCAAAGCAATAAATTTCATCAATCGTTCGGCTATCCTAAGTCATCAATTATATTAGTGCATTGTTACCGATTGAAGCATCATTTATAAATCATCTAGAATCGCCCATCATCACATCCTTAAAAAAGTCCAACAAAATCGAGGCAATGACATAATCCAATGATCATTATCAAAATGCTTCAAAGTCGAGTGGCATTCAAATCCCAATGTTTAGTTTTTGATCTCCCTGGATCACATAATCAACGTCCAATCTAGGTTCTGATCACTTTGGATCGCATAACCGATATCCAGCTAGCTTCTGATCTCTCCAGATCATGCAATCATATATCCAATTCAATCTTTGATCTCTTCAGATCATATGTCTAATCCAATTTCCAATCTCTTCGAATCTTGTAATCGCTTATCCAGTTCTTATTCCGATCTCTCTGGATCACATATTTAGATTGATCCCAATCCCCTCACTTTTCAACAAGAGACTCGATATCTGAGCAATTCCATCCTCTCACTCTCTAGTAAGGGGACTCACTATCCAAGTGCACCCATCCACTTACTCTTTAGTATGGGGGCTTGCTATCTAAGCACACCCATCCATTCACTCTCCAACGAAGGCACTTGCTATCCGAGCGCACCTATCCATTCACTCTTCGGTGATGGGGCTTGCTATCCGAGGGTACCCATCCATTCACTCTCCGGTGAAGGGGCTTGCTATCCGAGCACACCCATCCACTCGCTGTCCTATGAAGGGGTTTGTTATCCTGCATAAGTTGACTCATATTCTATCACTTCACTATCTTGGCTTCGAGGAATAACCAAATTCCGTTGGCAATCTGTTGTAATATTAATGTCGATCATCATGTTATGGTGATTTCTAAATTCGCACATTCATCATTCATCCATTTATCAAGTTTAAACATTAAAGAATCCTATCCGACCAAGGATTACATTCAGACCCAAAATTAGGGTGTGTTCGGGGACCAATTAGGATCCCATGCACATGAATGTGATCTAGTAGTAATCCTTCGGATTTTATTTAAAGAAAATAGAAGCAAAGAGATTTTACCTGATCCCGATTCATCCTGATCATGGGATAATCATCCTTGTCCTAGTTTACTTTCCAGATCTAGATAAATCCACCATAGATGGTGGGCATTTGGGTTGCACCACCATAATTTGGTTCCTTACATATTATGGCAATTGGTTTCCAAGCCTGCTCTTTTATTAAATCTTGTATGTGCTTGCACTCATTCGTTTCTTTCTCGTCTAGCTCATGAAACGAGAAAAAATTTCTAGACATATTTTCCTAATTCATGGGCTATTTTTTCCTGGTTTTCGATAAGGAATCTGGCCCCATTATATCCAAGTAAATTCTTTTTATGGTTTCAGTCAATTCAGTAAAGGAGGAAAACTTCAATTCCCTCTTTATTCGCTTCGATTCTCCAAAGCCATCATTAGCTTTCCGCTTTCCCATGTCCTCTCCATATCCTATCTCAGAGTGTCCTTCATCACTCATGGCATTCACATCGGTGCCTTAGTTTGCTTCAGCATCCTCCTGACATAGTAATTTCTTAGCTTGGTAATAGAAATCCACTAGTGGATCTCTCTCCAAAGCAACTTTGAAATCTGTGTTACTCGCAACTCCTAAAACTACCGCCATCAGAATTATCGAAGGATCTGGCTTATAAACTATAGCGAATGCCACATCGGATCTACTCAAATAACTCCTTAGGATTTTTCCAGCCCCCAGGCTCAAGCTCGAAACTGTCATCACGTACTTTGGTCGTGTAATATGAACTCTAAAATGTTTCATGAACCTATCTACAAATTCTTTCCACATGCCAATGGACCCATTCTCCAGTTGTTTGAATCACACCGCTGCCAAATTTGTTAAATATAACAGGAAACACCATCCCTACCTTCTCAAGAGCATCCAACTCTTACATCTGTCAGATATATCTCATTAAATGAACGGTCGAATATATCATACCGTCATATGCCTCTAGTGTTTGTAGTTTGAAATCAAGTGGATTGTAATAACCCAAAATTTAAGCTATAGTAATTAATTAACGAATTAATTAAATAATAAAATAACTTTGTGAAATTATCAGAATTGAGCAACGGGAGTTGCACCATTGTGTCCGTGGTAATTTTTTGGTCAATTTCCATATATAGATTGTCAAAATCTGAGCTAAAACTAAGAAGATACGAATTAAACAAGAAAAGATATTGGACTATGAGGGGAGAGTTGTCAGACTAGAGACATGCATTGATAGGACTCTCGAGGTTTCTTGTGACCCATAGGGGTCAGTCCTGTTCAGCTTCCTTTATTCCCTCGATTCATCACCAGCAGAGTTGGATTCAGTTCCAGACGTCAGAGATTTCCCAGACCT
Organism: Allium fistulosum; assembly: GCA_030737815.1. Taxonomy (NCBI): domain Eukaryota; kingdom Viridiplantae; phylum Streptophyta; class Magnoliopsida; order Asparagales; family Amaryllidaceae; genus Allium; species Allium fistulosum. The sequence goes on along the minus strand of CM060908.1, from coordinate 293,980,416 downwards.
CATTGAGGAGGTTAGAGGACTACCTCCTAAGAGAGAGATCGACTTTAGGATCTATCATAATGACAATGCTAAGCCCGTGGCACTGCCCATGAGACATATGGCTCCTAGGGAGAGGAAGGAGTTAAGCAAGCAGATTGGTGAACTATTAGAGAAAGGCTTCATCATATAGAGCATATCTGAGTGGGGAGCGCCAGTCGTCTTCGCTACAAAGGCGGATGGTTCCCTTCGACTTTGTGTAGACTATAGAGAGCAGAACAAGCTCACTAAGAAGAACCGTTACAAAGGCGGATGGCTCTTCAGTATTTTCTCAGCTTGATTTGGCTACTAGGTTTCATCAGCTTAGGGTCGTTGACGATAGCATTACTAAGACAAGATTTAGGACACCCGATGGATTCTTTGAATGGGTTGTTATGCTGTTTAGGCTAACCAATGCCCCAGCCTATTTCATAGATTTGATGAGCCGTGTTTTTTGAGATGTCCTAAATAAGTTCGTAGTAGTATTCGTGGATGACATTTTGGTGTTTTCCAAGAGTATGGAGGAGCATGCTATTCATCTAGAGGAGATTCTTCGTACACTTCATGTTCATCAGTTGAAGGCAAAGTTCTCGAAGTGTCACTTTTGGCGTGACGAGGTGCGTTTCTTGGGGCATGTAGCCTCAAGAGAGGGTTTAGCTGTTTGTAACGACCCGTAAATTTCAACTGTTTTAATAACGTAATTAGTTGAAATTTTGTGAAATTTTAAACGATAAAATTTTGAAATAAAAATTTTATATTTGGAATGCGTCTAGTTAACATAGCAACTGGTAAATTTTCGTCCGAAAATATGAAAGTTTATTTCGCACGTAAATTCACTTCAATTCAATCAGTTAAAAAGAAATGAAAATAAAATGTTTCTGAAACCTAAATATTTTTACATAGAAAAATTCTAAACCATCTTCTGAGCAAGATGTCAATTTGTCGTTTTTCCAAATTCGGACATCTTTGGCTCCGTCGATCTTATTTTTCAGTGTTTTTCTCGCATTTTTCGCCAGTTGAAAAATTCAAAATTTTATAATTCAAATCGTACCACTGATATTTTTATACCGTTTTGATCGTCTCATTGTGTTGATCTCTACGATATATTCATTTCTTTGTTTTGAAGTCCGGTACGCATCGAAATCCGTGTAAACGGTAACCGAATCGGTTCTGTAACTTGCCTCTTGTTTGGACTGTGACCATTCATTATCCATCGGTTACAGTAGAGCTATTTACAATTTTATTTCCGTGAATTCAAGCTGTCATCAACCATTATTATTCAGCTCGTGACCTTTACTATCCTACCGGTTTGCTTTTATTCACATCCTTTCATTCCTATTGGTTTGATGAGCTTTGGAAATAATATAACTATTCAGATACATGCATTTTGGTTTACAGCTGTTTGTATTCTTTCTTACTTGGCTTTTACCTGCTTCGTTCCTTACTTGCCCACAGCCTTCATTTTATGGAAACCCGGTACATTCATTTTCATCTTCCCATTTTTGCGTCTCCTTCCTCTCCCGACTTCCGCCATCGCTCACCCTCCCCATCAAAGCCTTCCCTTCCCATGCATGCTCTTCCGCATTCGCCTGTTAGCCTTCCTCCGTAAAGCATCCCGACACCGAACCCAAATGCTCCACCTTGCCTACCACCTGAGATCTTCCACTCGGCCAATCCCCGTCACCTGAGTTGTAGCCGAGACCACTTTCCCTTTGTCATCTTCTCCTCCGCCATGCATTCCTCCACCCCGCACATCGCCTCTCATCGTCACAACTATATTTTTGTTTCCCCTCCACTTCCCACGCGCACAACAGCCACCTAGGCCGAGCGCCACTCTAGAACCCGACCTACCACCTTCCTCTACCCTCCGACCCAAACATCAGAACAACCAACAGCAACCACCTCCGAGCCCTCCCCACCGAACAACCCCACCTCAAACCCGTCCATGCTTGTGCCTCTCCACCTCCGCTAAAAGCTTTCTCTATCCAACGTGAGCCTTACCGCAACCAGCAGACGAAGTCGCTGCATCCGCCTTTTCCACTCGAGCTCGTCCAGATCTTCCCCAAACTCCTCATGCCTTCTACGAGATGGGTGAGAATTTATGTATAATATTGTTAAGTTTGGTGAGTAGCATATATCTATGCTCGTATGTAATTACTTTAATATATATTGATTTAGATATTTTAAAATATTAGTTTATTTATATTTTTTTTTTATAAAGTTTTATAAATGTTTTGATTTTTCCTAAGGTCTACTTGCCTTGCTGAGTGGAATAGAGATATATAAAGGCCTGTTATATGAGTTGTTTATATACGAGTCTGTTTTGTTAAAGGATATTATACAGGTGTATAAAATATATATATAAAGTATATAGTTATGTGTTTATTTTATTAGTTATAAAGTTAGTTTTTCATATAGTTTATATAAAATTGTATATATTGATTTGTTGTACAGTATCGATTTTGATACTTTCATTTGTATGTATATATATATTTCAGCAAAGTAAACTTATATGGAGTTTTATAATAAACAATGACCTTAAAGTATAATATATATGTATAGTTTGTTAAGTTTGATTTGCTGATTACAGAATAAGGAAATATATCAGTACATATATTTTAAATAACTTACAATCCTAAGGTCTATAATAAAGTGCTGTTATGATTTAGTACCGTGTACTACAGTATAAAGGTATTGTATATATATGTTACAATTGTTAGTAACTCTCTGGTTTAATGTATAACGTGTAGACGTTATAATGTAAACAAGTTGTGTATTTTGATGTAAGTAGTCGCATATATATATATATATTATTTTAATATTTAACGTAAATTAAAATACTGGTTTTAATAAACTAATAATAATATAATATAATATATATTGCGTTCAGTCTATACCAAGCAGATTCTGATTTTTTATTTCGTCAAATTCCTATTTATCAGCTTGTCCGTCAAATTTGTGCCAATTTTGCTTCGCTTTGGGAAGTCGTGCTTGCATTTCGTAACTCATTTCTTCGTCAAATCTATCTAGCCTCGAAAGGTGAGCACTCACTCACGATTAACGTTCTTTTATTTATTTAAATTTGATTCAATTGAAACGACAATTGAAATATGCTACTGTTAGTTATTTACGCTGTTATTTATGCTATTAACTATATCAGTTCACCTGTGACATCTGACACCATTATCTGTTAATTATATATGTGATGATAATACAGTTGGCTGATAATTAATTGATTGTTGATGTTTATATTGGACGTTAAATTGTTAGTGTTAAATGATAAATAGTATGCAAAAATTGAAATGGATATAGGATAGTTAACAATTTTAAAACTGATTTATATGTTAAATTTGATTAGTGAATATGACCCCTTTAATTGTTAAATTAATTGACATGTAGAATAGTGATAATTACACTTTGAACCATTGAACGTATATTTGATTAATTGTTGTAGTGTTAGAATTGAAATCGAATGACAATTGAAGAACCATATAAATATTAATGTAATAATCTTTAATCTACATGAAATGATAGTGTAGATTCTAGAAATAATTATATTAATTCGTACAAATAACAATGCGAATTAATACAGTTATTTCGGGATTATTTGAATTGATTATTGAATTGTTATTGTTCGTTGTTTTTGCTTGTTTATTTACTTTGACACCATCCCAGTTATCACACTGCAAGTTCCCTTTGTTATATTTTGATTTTGAATTGAATTGGAATCGGGTTGAAATGATAAATACCCAAATTAAACTTTGACCTAGGATAGAGAATTAAATAAAAACCCGATTGGTCAATAATTTGATTTAAAAATAAATGAAGATTTGATTTGAATAAATAATATGGTTTTGAAATGAAGTTGAAATTTGAATTTTAATGAAAGGAAAATGTTAATATTTAAAAATCTGAAACAAAATGTTAAAAATGAAATTGATGAAAGAACGATGTTTAATTTGAGAAATGATTGGATTAAGTTTGAAATTATAATTAAGTTTGAAATTATTAAACTTTTAAATGATTGAATTAAGTTGGAAATTATAATTTAGTTTGAAATTATTAACTTTGAAATTATTTAATAATTAAGTTTTGAATTATTTAACAATTAAATAAGATTGAATTATTTAATGATTAAATTAAATTGAACTTTTGAATAAGTGAATTTTACTTCGTAAATAATTGAAATTGAGTTTTCTTTATTAATTAAGTTTTGGAAAATTATTTAAGTAAATAAGTGAAATTGAATTTCTTTAATAAGAAATAAAAATGCGATTTATTGGAATTAATGTAAGACTTGAAATTTAAAGAATTTGATTTGATGAATTTAATTTAATTAAATTTGTGAGTTTTGATATAATGAAGTTGAATTTGAATAATGGATTTAATGAATTGGAAATTAAATAGAATTGTTTGAATGATAAAATTTACTTAACGGATTGAATGAAATCGATAAATGAATTTAAAATTGATTTGAATTTTAAATTAAAGTGATTTAAATGATTTCGAAATGAATCTTATATACAAATTTTTTGAATCAATATTTGAATTGTTTTCAATATAAGATTGAAATTGAATTATAAGATTTTGAAATGGTAATTTGGAAGTTTTGAAACGTAAAGTATGGAAACTGTTTTGATAGACAAATGAGATGTTGATTTGCGAATTGAAATTGAAATTGAAATTGATTTGGTTTTGAAATATATAAACGACCAATCGGTGTAATAATTATGAAAGTTATTAAAGAGACCGGAATTCGGTTATGGATATACTCTCTATCTAAACCGAAAACCACTTTAATAACTATACGCGGAGTGATGATCCAGAATGAAGTGGTTGGAATGATGTACGTGATGATTGAAGAAAGAGAACGATAATGGATAGCCTTGACACTTGTGTCAAATTGGAAATGACTAAAACAGGAGCTGTGCCGGGCCAATGGAGGATTAGCTACCTCAAGTGGACACACTTCTTCGAACTACTTATACTTGTTGTCGATTGGTGCACCCTTGATTTTGGGAGTGTTGTTTCACGGTGTTGCGGGCGCTGCGGCGTTGCGTTCTCACCAGTCCGGATCAGGCGAACGGTAGTATCACTACCTTGGGTATTGCCTCATGTGCCTTGTCATACTTGTATTCCATTTATACGCGACCACTACGATTTTGATTTGTACCTTTAGTATATGGATTGCCCTCTGGTGACTTCCGGTTTTGGGGAAACTACGGTCTTGTATATGCTTTTGGGAATAAAAATGTGTTAAGGGTGGAATGGGCCATGACTTAACGCTATTTTGATATCTTTTTATATTACTGATAGACATTATCTACTTATCGTACACTACTACATAGTAGATAGTTTAACGGATCCTTAAAGGATGGTTATTCCAAACATCCTTTGAGTTACTTGTATTTCAATTGCTATTTCACTTGAGTTGGATTTATTAATATAAGAATGTTAATCCTGACTCGAGTGTCTTGTGTTTTTGCTTTACGCTCGGGTCAGACTGAGTGGTTCAGCTTTCGGGACTCACCTTTGGAGTTGGAGCTTCGCTTGGAGATCCAACTATCTATCCAGCTTTCAGATATTCGATGATTCCAGTGATGTATTCTGATTTGTATCTGATGTATCGTATTACTCTTCTGTTGTAAACTCTGATGTATTTTATATATTCATATAGTAGCTTCATGAACTACTATCTCTTTTTATTTCCGCTGCACTTATTACTCTGTGTCTGTGATCTGTGATTATTTATTTACTGTATATGTTCAGTTTTGCCAATTTAAATTAACAACGCGGTATTTTGAGCAATTCAACTCCGGCATGAGTGTCTACCTATACACTTATAATGGATGCGAATGGTCCAAAATAGCGGGTCGTTACAGTTGGTATCAGAGCTTTGGTAGCTCTAGGCAAAACTTAACATATAGGGTAAATGTATTTACAGAATCACTCTCATTCGAGTTTCAATCTCTTCCTTTTGACTCAATTCCTTTGAATTTTGGAACGTTCCCCTCGGTTCCGAAATTCATTCGTGTCCGTCACTATTCATCTTCTTTCAAATTTCGGAGTATCCAATAACTCCACTTCGAATGATCCCTATAATAACTTGGCGGTCTCGCCAATCTTCGAATTATTTGTAAAAGGGTGAAACTCCTTTACAATTGGCATTGATTTACCGGAGATTTCTGTATCCTTGGTTTACGATGCTATCCATCTCCTGCTATACCTGAATTCTATTTCTTGAGATCGAATGTCGATTTACCTCGGAATTCTACACCGATCTTTTTTTTGAAGTCACGGTCGACCCGGTTAAGATTGCCCGCGATTTATATAAACTTATCCATCGCCTTATTTTGTTATTTAATTATCTCGTCTTTGTTTCAAACCTATCTTCGAATCGAAATTCCCTTTGATTTGAGTCCATCAAATTTGAAACCCTATCCTTATTTTGAAAATTCATTCCGGTATCGTCGAGCAAAGAAATGTATTTGTAAACTAATATATATAAATGTTTTAATATACATTGTGTTGTTTGAGTTGTTGATGTTGATTTGGGTTTTCGATCGATTCGTCTAATCAACGCTATCGATAGGATTTCCAAAACACTTGAGCAGAGCAAACTAACACAATATCGTTTTCAAATTTGATAAATAAAATAATTTTTTTTGTATGATTATATTATATATAAATATAAGTTTTCTAAAATTAAAATTGTTAATGAATTTGTTGTCTGAAATAATAATATTTGATTTTCATTTATTGTTTTGTAAACCATTGACTATTGCATAATATAAATAAATGGATTTATAAACTTGGTTATAAATTGGTTGGAATTTGAAATGAATCTAATTCAGAAATTTGAGAATTTATTAGTTTCCGATGATTTCGAACTTTGGTTTTAAAATTTTAAAGGATATATTATTGGAAGTATTTTCGAATAGAAATCGTTTCCAAAAAATTTTAAAATGTTGAAATCAGTGCTCTTCTCTTTGTCGCTGGAAAATAATTTCGGTGATGGCGGCCGCATCATTGACATTCATTTTCGAGTTTCGAAGTGGAGAAACCATTATGTAGCTTTGCTACGGTTTTGTTTTGAGAAAAAAAATGTTTTGATTTGAATTTCGTCAGTATATTTTGATTTACATATATATAGGTATCTTATTTTAAAATTTAATTTGATTTGATATAAATATATTATATATATCTCTAAATTGTTTAAAGTTAATCGGAAATCTAATTCTTAAATTTTGTTAAAGGTTGATTTTAATTATAAATAAAACAAAAATTTGGAACAAATATTTAAACTTGAATAATTGAGTTGGGAAAATTTTATTTGTATATTGTTCAACTGCATTCTAATACAACTTACCTAAATCATTCAGAAGTTGAATATGTAATTGGATAATATATAAGATAAATTGAATTTATAAATAAAATTTGAGTGTTTATAATAAATTTGTTTGAAAGAATTAATAAATTTGTTTTGAAAGAATTAATAAATTGAAATTGGATCAACTTATGAAAATACCTTGAATTTAAAAGCAATTAGTAAATATAAATTAATTTAAATCGAAACTTTTATGGTTCAAATTAATTTATATGGGTTAAATATATGTAGTATAAGTGGAACAAATCTAATAATAATTTGGAATAAAGAAGAATTAGATTTGTTGAATAAAATATGATTAAAATAAAAGACTATTCAAGTTTATGATTTTAGAAATTGTTAATAAAGGATAATTGGATAATAAAACAATGAATAAATGATATAAATAAAATAAAATTTTGTTTTGAAGAAATCTTTTGGTATCAAATATTAATAAATTGGAATTAAATCAACTTATTGAAATACCCTGAATTTTAAATCAAATATTGAGTATTAATTAAGGTAAATTGAAATTTATACGGTTTGAACCAATTGTTTTATTTTGTTTTCAATCTGTTTTCTTTCTGGTTGTCTCTATTCTCCTACCTCGTTCCTTTTCGGGGACGAAAAGTTTTGAGTGGGGGAGAGTGTAACGACCCGTAAATTTCAACTGTTTTAATAACGTAATTAGTTGAAATTTTGTAAAATTTTAAACGATAAAATTTTGAAATAAAAATTTAATATTTGGAATGCGTCTAGTTAAACATAGCAACTGGTAAATTTTCGTCCGAAAATATGAAAGTTTATTTCGCGCGTAAATTCACTTCAATTCAATCAGTTAAAAAGAAATGAAAATAAAATGTTTCTGAAACCTAAATATTTTTACATAGAAAAATTCTAAACCATCTTCTGAGCAAGATGTCAATTTGTCGTTTTTCCAAATTCGGACATCTTTGGCTCCGTCGATCTTATTTTTCAGTGTTTTTCTCGCATTTTTCGCCAGTTGAAAAATTCAAAATTTTATAATTCAAATCGTACCACTGATATTTTTATACCGTTTTGATCGTCTCATTGTGTTGATCTCTACGATATATTCATTTCTTTGTTTTGAAGTCCAGTACGCATCGAAATCCGTGTAAACGGTAACCGAATCGGTTCCGTAACTTGCCTCTTGTTTGGACTGTGACCATTCATTATCCATCGGTTACAGTAGAGCTATTTACAATTTTATTTCCGTGAATTCAAGCTGTCATCAACCATTATTATTCAGCTCGTGACCTTTACTATCCTACCGGTTTGCTTTTATTCACATCCTTTCATTCCTATTGGTTTGATGAGCTTTAGAAATAATATAACTATTCAGATACATGCATTTTGGTTTACAGCTGTTTGTATTCTTTCTTACTTGGCTTTTACCTGCTTCGTTCCTTACTTGCCCACAGCCTTCATTTTATGGAAACCCGGTACATTCATTTTCATCTTCCCATTTTTGCGTCTCCTTCCTCTCCCCACTTCCGCCATCGCTCACCCTCCCCATCAAAGCCTTCCCTTCCCATGCATGCTCTTCCGCATTCGCCTGTTAGCCTTCCTCCGCAAAGCATCCCGACCACCGAACCCAAATGCTCCACCTTGCCTACCACCTAAGATCTTCCACTCGGCCAATCCCCGTCACCTGAGTTGTAGCCGAGACCACTTTCCCTTTGTCATCTTCTCCTCCGCCATGCATTCCTCCACCCCGCACATCGCCTCTCATCGTCACAACTATATTTTTGTTTCCCCTCCACTTCCCACGCGCACAACAGCCACCTAGGCCGAGTTCCACTCTAGAACCCGACCTACCACCTTCCTCTACCCTCCGACCCAAACATCAGAACAACCAACAGCAACCACCTCCGAGCCCTCCCCACCGAACAACCCCACCTCAAACCCGTCCATGCTTGTGCCTCTCCACCTCCGCTAAAAGCTTTCTCTATCCAAAGTGAGCCTCACCGCAACCAGCAGACGAAGTCACTGCATCCGCCTTTTCCACTCGAGCTCGTCCAGATCTTCCCCAAACTCCTCATGCCTTCTACGAGATGGGTGAGAATTTATGTATAATATTGTTAAGTTTGGTGAGTAGCATATATCTATGCTCGTATGTAATTACTTTAATATATATTGATTTAGATATTTTAAAATATTAGTTTATTTATATTTTTTTATAAAGTTTTATAAATGTTTTGATTTTTCCTAAGGTCTATTTGCCTTGCTGAGTGGAATAGAGATATAGAGATATATAAAGGCCTGTTATATGAGTTGTTTATATACGAGTCTGTTTTGTTAAAGGATATTATACAGGTGTATAAAATATATATATAAAGTATATAGTTATGTGTTTATTTTATTAGTTATAAAGTTAGTTTTTCATATAGTTTATATAAAATTGTATATATTGATTTGTTGTAAAGTATCGATTTTGATACTTTCATTTGTATGTATATATATATTTCAGCAAAGTAAACTTATATGGAGTTTTATAATAAACAATGACCTTAAAGTATAATATATATGTATAGTTTGTTAAGTTTGATTTGTTGATTACAGAATAAGGAAATATATCAGTACATATATTTTAAATAACTTACAATCCTAAGGTCTATAATAAAGTGCTGTTATGATTTAGTACCGTGTACTACAGTATAAAGGTATTGTATATATATGTTACAATTGTTAGTAACTCTCTGGTTTAATGTATAACGTGTAGACGTTATAATGTAAACAAGTTGTGTATTTTGATGTAAGTAGTCGCATATATATATATATATTATTTTAATATTTAACGTAAATTAAAATACTGGTTTTAATAAACTAATAATAATATAATATAATATATATTGCGTTCAGTCTATACCAAGCAGATCCTGATTTTTTATTTCGTCAAATTCCTATTTATCAGCTTGTCCGTCAAATTTGTGCCAATTTTGCTTCGCTTTGGGAAGTCGTGCTTGCATTTCGTAACTCATTTCTTCATCAAATCTATCTAGCCTCGAAAGGTGAGCACTCACTCACGATTAACGTTCTTTTATTTATTTAAATTTGATTCAATTGAAACGACAATTGAAATATGCTACTGTTAGTTATTTACGCTGTTATTTATGCTATTAACTATATCAGTTCACCTGTGACATCTGACACCATTATCTGTTAATTATTTATGTGATGATAATACAGTTGGCTGATAATTGATTGATTGTTGATGTTTATATTGGACGTTAAATTGTTAGTGTTAAATGATAAATAGTATGCAAAAATTGAATGGATATAGGATAGTTAACAATTTTAAAACTGATTTATATGTTAAATTTGATTAGTGAATATGACCCCTTTAATTGTTAAATTAATTGACATGTAGAATAGTGATAATTACACTTTGAACCATTGAACGTATATTTGATTAATTGTTGTAGTGTTAAAATTGAAATCGAATGACAATTGAAGAACCGTATAAATATTAATGTAATAATCTTTAATCTACATGAAATGATAGTGTAGATTCTAGAAATAATTATATTAATTCGTACAAATAACAATGCGAATTAATACAGTTATTTCGGGATTATTTGAATTGATTATTGAATTGTTATTGTTCGTTGTTATTGCTTGTTTATTTACTTTGACACCATCCCAGTTATCACACTACAAGTTCCCTTTGTTATATTTTGATTTTGAATTGAATTGGAATCGGGTTGAAATGATAAATACCCAAATTAAACTTTGACCTAGGATAGAGAATTAAATAAAAACCCGATTGGTCAATAATTTGATTTAAAAATAAATGAAGATTTGATTTGAATAAATAATATGGTTTTGAAATGAAGTTGAAATTTGAATTGTAATGAAAGGAAAATGTTAATATTTAAAAATCTGAAACAAAATGTTAAAAATGAAATTGATGAAAGAACGATGTTTAATTTGAGAAATGATTGGATTAAGTTTGAAATTATAATTAAGTTTGAAATTATTAAACTTTTAAATGATTGAATTAAGTTGGAAATTATAATTTAGTTTGAAATTATTAACTTTGAAATTATTTAATAATTAAGTTTTGAATTATTTAACAATTAAATAAGATTGAATTATTTAATGATTAAATTAAATTGAACTTTTGAATAAGTGAATTTTACTTCGTAAATAATTGAAATTGAGTTTTCTTTATTAATCAAGTTTTGGAAAATTATTTAAGTAAGTAAATAAGTGAAATTGAATTTCTTTAATAAGAAATAAAAATGTGATTTATTGGAATTAATGTAAGACTTGAAATTTAAAGAATTTGATTTGATGAATTTAATTTAATTAAATTTGTGAGTTTTGATATAATGAAGTTGAATTTGAATAATGGATTTAATGAATTGGAAATTAAATAGAATTGTTTGAATGATAAAATTTACTTAACGGATTGAATGAAATCGATAAATGAATTTAAAATTGATTTGAATGTTAAATTAAAGTGATTTAAATGATTTCGAAATGAATCTTATATACGAACTTTTTGAATCAATATTTGAATTGTTTTCAATATAAGATTGAAATTGAATTATAAGATTTTGAAATGGTAATTTGGAAGTTTTGAAACATAAAGTATGGAAACTGTTTTGATAGACAAATGAAATGTTGATTTGCGAATTGAAATTGAAATTGAAATTGATTTGGTTTTGAAATATATAAACGACCAATCGGTGTAATAATTACGAAAGTTATTAAAGAGACCGGAATTCGGTTATGGATATACTCTCTATCTAAACCGAAAACCACTTTAATAACTATACGCGGAGTGATGATCCAGAATGAAGTGGTTGGAATGATGTACGTGATGACTGAAGAAAGAGAACGATAATGGATAGCCTTGACACTTGTGTCAAATTGGAAATGACTAAAACAGGAGCTGTGCCGGGCCAATGGAGGATTAGCTACCTCAAGTGGACACACTTCTTCAAACTACTTATACTTGTTGTCGATTGGTGCACCCTTGATTTTGGGAGTGTTGTTTCACGGTGTTGCGGGCGCTGCGGCGTTGCGTTCTCACCAGTCCGGATCAGGCGAACGGTAGTATCACTACCTTGGTATTGCCTCATGTGCCTTATCATACTTGTATTCCATTTATACGCGACCACTACGATTTTGATTTGTACCTTTAGTATATGGATTGCCCTCTGGTGACTTCTGGTTTTGGGGAAACTACGGTCTTGTATATGCTTTTGGGAATAAAAATGTGTTAAGGGTGGAATGGGCCATGACTTAACGCTATTTTGATATCTTTTTATATTACTGATAGACATTATCTACTTATCGTACACTACTACATAGTAGATAGTTTAACGGATCCTTAAAGGATGGTTATTCCAAACATCCTTTGAGTTAGTTGTATTTCAATTGCTATTTCACTTGAGTTGGATTTATTAATATAAGAATGTTAATCCTGACTCGAGTGTCTTGTGTTTTTGCTTTACGCTCGGGTCAGACTGAGTGGTTCAGCTTTCGGGACTCACCTTTGGAGTTGGAGCTTCGCTTGGAGATCCAGCTTTCAGATATTCGATGATTCCAGTGATGTATTCTGATTTGTATCTGATGTATCGTATTACTCTTCTATTGTAAACTCTGATGTATTTTATATATTCATATAGTAGCTTCATGAACTACTATCTCTTTTTATTTCCGCTGCACTTATTACTCTGTGTTTGTGATCTGTGATTATTTATTTACTGTATATGTTCAGTTTTGCCAATTTAAATTAACAATGTGGTATTTTGAGCAATTCAACTCCGGCATGAGTGTCTACCTATACACTTATAATGGATGCGAATGGTCCAAAATAGCGGGTCGTTACACTGTTGATCCCGCTAAGATAATAACGGTGCAAGATTGCAAGGCCCCCAAGAACGTTACCAAAGCTAGAAGCTTCCTAAGTTTGGCTAGTTATTATAGGAAGTTTATCGGAGATTTTGCTAAGATTTCAGCACCGCTTACTCGCCTCACTAAGAAGAATGCGACATTTGTGTGGGACGTGCATTGTGAGGATCCCTTTACGATGCTACAGAGAGCCCTTACTAGTGCACCAATGATAGTTTTACCCGACAGAGCTTAGCCTTTTACCGTATACACTGATGCATGTAAGATGGGTCTTGGAGCAGTATTGATGCAAGAAGGAAGGGTAGTATGCTATGGAAGTAGACAGTTGAGTACACATGATAAGAACTACCCCACCCATGATTTGGAGCTAGCTGCTATTGTTTTCGCACTCAAGTCTTGGAGATTACTTGCTAGGAGAGAGGTTCGAGCTTTTCACTGACCATAAATCATTGAACTACCTATTCTCATAGAAGGATTTAAACTTGAGGCAGCAGTGTTGGATGGAGTTTTTAGCATCATATGACTTTGAGATAGCTTACACCGATGGTAAAGGGAACGTCGTGGCGGATGTGTTAAGTAGGAAGAGAGCAACCCTTAGTCCAATTTTCGTGGAGTGGAAAAGCCTAGAGTTTATTTCCACCTTTGATTTTAAGCCCTCTACGGACATTACCCTTGGATTGTTAGCAGCACTTGAGGTGAAGCCTACCCTCATAGATCAGATTGACTCGAGGTAGCGAGAGGATTCAGAGCTTATGGATATTATAGGGAGGATTAGTAGAGGAGAGGTCTCTAGACATCTCCAATGTTATTCCATAGATAGTAAAGGGTGGCTAAGGAGAGATGGAAGACTTTGTGTTCCCTGCACTAGTGGTTTGGTGAAAGCACTTCTAGCAGAGGCACACCATTCTCGAATGACTATTCATCCGGGTGCTGATAAGATGTATAGGGACATGAAGAGAATGTTTTATTAGAGCGGTATGAAGAAGGATGTGGCAGAGTTTGTAGCTAAGTGTCTTATGGCCAAAGAGTTAAGGCGGAGCAGCAGAAGCCCAGTGGATTACTTCAGCCATTGGACGTATCCGAATGGTAGTGGGATAGTGTTTTGATGGACTTCATAGATGGTTTACCCCGATCTAGGAAGGGGAATATCAGTATTTGGGTGATTGTAGATCGCTTGACTAAAAGCACCCACTTCATTCCAGTCAAGAGCAAGAGGACATCACCTTATTTGGCATCTTTATACGTTCGTGAGATAGTACAACTTTATGGAGTTCCCTCTAGCATAGTGAGCGATAGAGACCCTATCTTTACTAGCGAGTTTTGGAGAAGCTTGCAAGAGGCTTTAGAGATGCAGCTTAGATTGAGTACGACCTATCGCCCTCAGACGGAAGGCCAAACGGAGAGAGTTAATAGAGTTCGTGAGGATTTGTTGAGGGTGTGCATTCTTGATTTTGGTGGAACTTGGGAGGAGCATCATCCTTTAGTAGAGTTCGCGTATAATAATAGCTTTTAGAATAGCATTGGGATGACACCTTTCGAAGATCTTTATGGAAAGCCGTGCAAGTCACCTTCATGTTGGTTGGAGTCCGCGGAGAGATTGCTACTTGGTCCCAACATGGTTAGGGAGACTTCAGAGAAGATTGATTTGATTAGAAGGAGGATGGAGACAGCCCAAGATGGACAGAAATCTTATGCAGACAAGCGGAGAAGGGACACTGAGTTTGAGGTAGGAGATTTAGTTTTCAATGAAGTGTCCCCGCTAAGAAGGGTGGTAAGATTTGGATCGAGTGGGAAACTAGCTCCCAGATTCGTAGGACCGTTTCCCATTGTAGAAAGAGTAGGGAAGATAGCGTATCGAGTAAAGCTACCAGAGTGGCTCGCAGGAGTGCATGATGGTTTTCATGTTTCACACTTGATAAAGTGCTTACATGACTCAGCAGAGATTGTGGAGCCTAGTCAACTTGAGGAGATTGAAGTGGAGAGAGAAGCATCGGTTCTTCGTGTTCCTACCAAGATCATTGGACGTGATATAAAGAAGCTTAGGAATAAAGATGTCCCCTTGGTAAAGGTGCAGTGGGTAGATGATGTTGAAGACGCTACGTGGGAGGCTGAGGAGAAAATACGTATCTCCTATCCATATCTCTTTGATAGTAAGTTTTAGAACTTCTTATTTTTCATCTTTAGTTTTGAATAGGTTCTTTCCTTTATTATCCTTTGGGAGGGTAGATCTTAGGACTTAACCTATGGATGGTAGGACCGAATGTAAATATGTTACTAAAACGTGTTATGTATGATGGATGCTAGTGGTTGCAATTGTTTGCTAGTGGATGCATATATATACACTAGGCACTATTATCTCTTAGGGATCAGCCTAACTAGGTCACTAGAGCATATGCATATGGATGCATGCGCATTTGCATATTTTATTTTTATTTTATTCCATGGTTGCTATAAATGGATGATTATCATATGATTACTGCATTAATGATGATTGTAGCACGCATATAGAACTATTAGTTATCATTAGGAAATTTGCATTCATTTGGATACATGGCACGGACATGATTGCATAAAAGGAGGTCGACCGAATCAGTAGACCGCCTAATATTTTGCATTAGTTAGGGACATTGACACTACACTATTTGCATATGTATCATAAATTGCATTAGAAAACTTAAGGATAATGGATGTAATGGGTGATGGTTGAGTAGATGGTTGTAGAATTTGGATGAAAATATTTATCTCATTCTTCTATTCTTGGAGATTTCGGGGATGAAATCCTTTAAGGAGGGGAGAATGTAACAACCAAAAATTTAAGCTATAATAATTAATTAAATATAAAATAACTTTTTGAAATTATCAGAATTGAGCCACGTGAGTTGTACCATTGTGTCCGTGGTAATTTTCTGGTCAATTTCCATATATAGATTGTCAAAATTCAAGCTAAAACGAAGAAGATACGAATTAAACAAGAAAAGAAATATATATAAAACGTCAAGTCGACCTTAGGGTCGTCCCTCCCCATAGCTAGGTTAAACTATAGGTTGACCCTAGCATGTGTTGGTCGACACTAAGGTCGACCCGCCTATGTGTTTTGGACGTTAATTCGTCCAGATGCAAATATAACGTGTTTTTCAACTTGTTTTCAATCCTATGTGTTCGTGCTTCCATCTGACGGTTCCCAGCGAGCCTATGACGTGGTTGCACCAGATTTAATCTTCAAATCTAATAGTCTGAGATCCCCAAGTAATCCTATAAATAGACCCCTAGGCATAGATGTTTTTCTCATTCAGATTTTCTCCTATTCAGGTTCATTGCTAGAGGCTGGACCCTAGAAATAAAAAATTTCAAAGGAGAGAATCTTTTTGAAAAAAATATTTGCGCTCTAGGAGAGGATCAAGGAAGACCAAGGACTAGATTTGAGGACCACAGGTGAGTGTTTAAGTAATTACTTTAGATTTTTAATTAATTTAAAATAATAGAGTTCTCAATATTTGTAGTTTTTCTGCAATTTTGAGACAGTTTTTATATAAGTTGTTTACAGTTAATTTTTAAAGTTCTATTCAGTCTATTTTATTCAGCTATTTTTATTTAGCTATTTTATACGTTTATTTACAGTTATTTACTTTTATTTATTGTTATTTACATTTTATTTACATCCGTTTTACGTTAGAAATTATCCTGTAAATGTTAGTTTCTTTTTATTCCTTTTTATGCGAATAAAATAATAAAAAGAGAATATTTCGCTAATATGGACTAAAGTATAAGAACACTAAATTTATAGAAATTGGATGTAAAATAAGAAGAACTGTAATAAAAAGAAAATAGACTGAAATAGGCAAATTTGAGACATTTGCAAGCAAGTTTATAACTAGTAGTTATAACTAAAAGGACAGAATAGAAGAACAATTATAACATAGGTTATAATTAAATAGAAAGAACAGAAAGAGGCTTATTTTAAAACTTAGAGTTAAGTTAATAAGCAAATATAACAGAGATAATAGAAGAGGCTTATTTTAAGACTTAGAATAAGTTAATAAGCAAAGAGAGCAGAATTAACAGAAGAGGCTTATTTTAAAGATTTACACTAAGTTAATAAGCAAAGATAGAGTAGGGCTCGTACCGGCAGCATTCCCCTTCAGTTAGGAACTGATGGTCTCACAATAGATTAGGTGAGGCTGGGACACACTTATGCTGATTAGGGTAGATAAGTGGTCAATAAATAGAAGCTCAAATCAGGGGATTTGGGCAAGGGGCGCAACTAGATTTTGTTTGTTAGGACCCGTACCGGCAACATTCCCTTTTCAGACTAGGACTGATGGTCTCACAAACACTTAGGTGAGGCTGGGCAGGACCCTGTCAGACTAGGACTGATGGTCTCACAACAGATCAGGCGAGGCTGGGCACACTTATGCTGAAGAGGGAGCAACAGATAATGCGAACCGGCGGTGACCGAGCGTGCGGCATCGAATTAGGGAGTTAAGTAGCTATTGAGTTCCAAAGCACTAAACATGTGTCTTTTTGCTATGGGACCCACAGGATGGGACTAGCTCATAGTGGCACAACAGAGATAGAAGGCCAATCAAAGGGTAGAATTAGGACTTCAGCCTAATTAAAATTGGATTAGGATTTCATCCTAATCAAAGCAGCTATCTAAGACAAGTGCAAACAATCACTACCAAAGCAAACAGTTAAACAATATTTTATTCCAGCTTTATCTTTTCCTTTATTTCCTTTTATACTAGAATTGTTGTCAAGTCTATTACTTTTATCTTGCTTAAAAATACTAGTAATTACTTTCATTCACCAGACTTTTAGTCTGACCCACTCCTCTATTTTCCCCTTTTCCCCTCATAGGCCAGTAGAGGCAAGGATAGTAGATTTTAGCTTTCTTGGGGAGATATTCTTGGAGATTCTTCATGTATTCTTCTTCTTTTCATTTTTCATTTCATTTGGATTTTGATGTACTGGTACTTCTGATAGGGATGGTTATTTTTATGTACTCTGATGATGTGACTGAGATTATATTTTTCACAAGACATGTGTACTTGGTTTTGACATATTTGGTTTTTATGACTTATTTTCAAGAGTAATGAAGTTACCATTTAAATGTTTCCGCTGTTATTATTTATTTGTCTTGTGAATCTTAGTCTCTGAAATTTTTTAGCTATACCTACAATGCACCACATCTTTTAGTGTGTCCTTTTTGAGTATACTAAGGGGTGTGGGGGTGTTTCATGGATTCCTTGCATACCAGATGTTTGGGGTGAATGGGTTCCTATTCACTTCCTCCAAGCTCCATTCTTGGGGTCCACTTCTCAATGCTTGTCTAAGCATTTCAACAATCCCTTTATCATTGTCTAATGGAAGTCTCTGATCCATGCTTTCATCTTACCCCCTTTCCTACATGGAACTTTAGGCTCCAACTCCTATCGTTGTATGTTCACATTCACATTTTGATTCTCATTTTGTGGCTCAACTTCATTCCTAATACGTGCTACGTCTCATCCAACTCTAGCATCCATCATGCCCAGAGACCCATGACTCGGTACCGAATTGACCTCTTAGATCGGCATCAATCTGTAAGGTCCCCTGGGGGTTGACTCCCACTTTTTTTTGTTTCTAGGTGTATTTGTTTCGCCTTCCAACCTTTGATTCTGGTCTCTAGCGATTACAACTGTTCCTTACTGTTTCATTTTTCTAAAGAATCTATTTAGGATTTCCTCCTTGTGAGCTATCATCCTATCTTGCATCTCTCTTATCATTCTCTCCATCTCATCTCCAATTAGATGGATGGGGATTTTGATCTTGAGACACCTCCTGACTGCCTGCTTGTTCTTGTTGGCTTCATCCAACAACAAATCCTGTGTTAGGCCTCTTCATCTTGTTAAAATGATGTTTCAAGTTGTTAAATTCGAGTCCTCTCAGTGAAATCACCAAAGTGTTTTGACCAAAATGGCACAAACACCCGATTTCTTATCAAATTTGAAAATTAGAGAAGAAAAGAAGATAAAAACAAGAAAAAAACACATAATTTTTACAGTGGTTTGATGAATACTCCAGCCTATGTCCACTTAGTTGATTTAATATTCTTTGATTTTACAACGCTATTCTTACAACTCACTAATCTCAACCCAGTGAGAAACCGGCTGAGTATTTTTTTGAGCTATAATTTTACAACTTGTCGTAGCTAGAAGTTAAGAAATGAAGAAAAACTGAAAAAGTCCCCTTTCCAGCACTCTCCACCTCTATTTATAGGCAAAGATCTCCATATTTTACTTTGAAAATTGCCATACACGATCTCTATGTTGTGCATGTCATCCCATAAAATTCTCATGGCCAAAACATGACCCATGTTTGACAACTCAATGATCCATAGACCCCAACTCATCACCGATCTGACTTGGTCCAACATAAGGTTACTTCAAGCTTTTCTCTATGCTTTTCATTGCTTGCTCTGATTTTTACTCGAGTTTCTCTTCAACTTTCCTAGGTGCTCCTACGCGTAACTCGGTGATGATCCATAGGGCACAACTCGATAGGGGTCCATGAGGTCAAGTTCCACTTTTCAACTACCTTTTTTGTATTACTTCATTTTATCGACTTATGATGTTTTTCTAAGTGTTTGTATCCATTTCGCTATCGTTCTTCAGTCTAATTTAATCATTCGTCTTTGTTCAGAGATTGTGGAAATTTTGCAGATACCACCAATTTATATTGTATGCATCTGATAGTTTCTATAGAGTACACATTTGACAGTTTTATAGTGTATAAATAATAATTTATGATTAAGTATGCAACACCAGTTTCATTATGTACATTTAATTAATTTTGGTATTATATAAATTTGTTGGTTCTATTGTGTATAATTAATAGTTGATGATATGTACACATTACCAATTTATCATGTACATTTAACATATTAAAAGTATTAACACATTTGATAGCTTTAGTGCATATAATTAATAATTGTAATACTATGCACATTTGGTGGTTTTATTGTGTATATTATAGAGTTTTGACAAGGATTGGAATTTAGGATATAAATGTATTCCTAATAAAATAATTCGTTAAACAATTGGACATTTGAATGAAGATTTTACAAACAAGAAGTATAGGATATTGGGGAAAGCAACATAGGCTTCTAACATTTAATAGTATTTGCTGTTTATGTATTAGTACTCTATCGACACTCTACTTTGTATTCTAATGATAAATCAATTATGAATTAAATATAATGATATTATTATGAGTAGTGAAATCCCATAAGCTACTCAAGTTATCTCACCTGTAGCATGTATATGAGTTTAATATTATGGTTATATATTTATAAATGATAAGCTACAAATATGGACACTTATGTTTACTTATTAATTATTGCACTGTGGATAATAAATATGATGAATGTGATAATTGAATATAATAATGTTCAATACAGGCAACGCTAGAGTTTAAATATATATGTGCCTTATTTATATCGAAAATATATTATCTTATTGTTACTTACAAAATGTTATAGGAAAATACCATATCCCACTAATGAGGCACTATGGTATTGTCTAATTTTTATAATGACGCTCTATATATTACCACCCATCAATTACTTATATGTACTCACATATTTATATGGGTATTTACCCTTATCATATTATATGAGTTTCGGGTAGTGAGTACGATGAGATAGACTCTATGTGATTAGAATTGCACCCAGTAGATCTAGTGAGATCCATTCATTATAAGGACATTTTTGGTGGAAACTTCTAGTGTAATACCAAAACGGCTAGTATCCATCTTAGCTGACCGATCATGGGATACTTCCCCGGGTTTATGACGAGTTAGCCCTATCGTCGCTGGTCAAACAGTCTCCTATGCTTTTTCTAGGATTTTGATCATAACTATTACTGAATACATTTAATTAAGACATCGTTACAATTTTGAGTGTTATTTGGGCTAGAAAAGAGACCGTATTTATGTGGGGATGCCCACCGTTTGTGTAACAAAGTACTTTCTTCCATTGGCATACTCAACTTCTTGTATAGATATTATAGATTTCCATAAATATGATTTTACATATATTTTAGGAAATGAGATTTGGGGAATATAAGGAATACATTTTGGAAATCCATTAGAAAGTGATTTTGGGAATAACAAAGCAAATGAAATATTGAAATCCAAATAAATAGGTATGGACATTAAAGACAATAAATGGGTATTATGGGATGTGTGGGGGTAGATAGTGTGTTGTATGACATTTAGCTATGTACCTTGATAATTTGAATATGCATCGATAATATCTACATCATTATAGAGCCAAATAGGACTAGAGTGGAATATATTATAGAGCCAAATAGGACTAGAGTGGAATGTAAAGATCAGTTACTCTTATTATGTCTGTGCTGCTAATTCTAACACATATATTATATCATCATACTTCATATTGGTATATGTCGTACGAATGTGCAAAGCACGGTAGCTTCACTCAGTCCATGTCGAGAGACTCAGTTAGCCTCTATATTCCAGGCATATCAGAATAGGAAGCATGTGGATAGAAACTTTATAATTAACATCACTATTATCTACAATATGCTAAGGAGATGTGATATTATATATATATATATATGTGTATATATATATATATGTGTGTGTGTGTGTATATATATGTATATATATATATATATCTGTATGTGTATGTATGTATGTTTATGTATATGTATATATATGCTAACTCTATGATGTAGGAGAAGAGCAGGAAATCATACGATATCGAGCTTTCTAGGTCATTTAGTTAGTATCTGCTTGTATGTTTTGTTATTATTATTGTGGTACTATTTGTGATTGCAGGTAACCCTTTTATATAGTTAACCTTAATTGGGATTTGTTTATTAGTAGTGAAAGAACTACATTAGTCTTGATCCTGTAATGGGTACATAGGCAGTCACATTAGTATCGTGACATAGTCCACTTTCTATTTATTTAATATCCTATATATATATATATATGTATATATATATTCATATAGTGAGATTCAAAGGTAATTGGATATTGGTTCTATGTTAAGAAAGAATAGGCATGACTACCACTGTGAATATTACTTTTGATTTTATATTACAAGATGATCAGAGTATGTCTAATTAGTCAATAATTATACACTATTCTACTATTTACTTCCGTTATTGACTATTTCGATCCCATCACATCTTAGTCGATCACTGTTTGGAGCTTAGGTTAGATTCCTAAGTTAAAATTCACCTAGAATTTATAAAACAAGCTAAGATAACTTTATAAAACTACCCATAATTGATAATAAGATGGATAGGATAAGCCATCATACCTACGACTAGGGTTAGGGATTACCTATTTTTGTACGATGTGCTTGGTATTTTTGATAATTTTCTCTATATCTCTTTACCATACTCATAAAATACTCATTTTCTTACCTTAAAGAGCGTTGGCAATACATTTTTAGATAGCTGTGGAAGACAGAGCGAGTGCTGAAAATGCAATTGATGTGGAAAACATGGTCAAAATTTGAGAAATGAATTTTGAAGTTCCTTCATTTCTACAGGATTTTTATCAGAGTGTGTAGCGGTTAATGGTAGAACTGTGAATATCCCTTGTCGAGAGGCGAATCTTATCAATGTTTATAGTATAAATTGCAACGATGCAATATTGTTAAGGGTGAAGATCTATAATAACCTGTTTTCATACCATATTTGATCGAGATTTATCGATATATTTATTTAATAAAATATGATAATTTTATGTTCAATGTTTTTGACATGTTGATATAAATTTTAAAAGTTGAGAAATTTAAATTAACAATTGAGAATTATAATAAGTGCAATGAGTTAAGTAGATGTCTAGTTTTGTTTTAATAAATGAAGACCCAAAAATGGTTTTCATGTACACTTATAGGATTCGTAAACGAACCCTTATATATATATAAAATTATATATACACTTGGCTCTCTCTCATACAATAAGTGCAACGTGCTATGATAAATGTAAAGCATAATGAGAAGTAGCAAAAGCATACAACATTTGGAAAAATATTGGACATTTGGCATATGTAATATTTTGTGTAAAAATTGTAAAAAGGGCTAGAATGGAAAATTTAAAATATTATAAATATGTGACATCATTCTCCATTCTGGATCATCTTAAGCCATGAATACACATATAATTCACCTGGAAATGCTTCCATCCCTTTTATGTTTCATCTATCTAACCATGATGTACACATACACTACTTTTGGCTACTTGTTGCTTTTAAATAATTGCATCTTCCAACTCAAGTTAGTATTCCTTCCATATTCAGCAAAGACAAAGATTACTATAGCTGTACATCTTCCTCTTTATACAATCCCAAGATATGTTTCATATTACTTAGCATTCCCTCCTCTATATCTCAGCATACAATCAGAGATTTCTCTTGCTATATAAAAAAATGTAGAGAACCTTAGTAGTTGCATTTTATGCAAATAATACTCAAGCTAATTGTGCTAAACTCACACCTTTCAAAGATCATCACCAACCATCTTTAAGGCTGAGATTCAAGGGAGAAGATGGCCAGAGTGGGCTGGAGTTGGTGAGGCAGAGAGAGAAACCCATTTTTGGGTTTAGGCAATGATAAGTAGTGGTAAAGATAGCGGTATAGATGCGCTCAGCTGATGATGTAGAGAAGAATGGTGGTGAGCCCAAGTTTCCTGTTGGTCAGAGCTAAGCATGTGAGGCAGTTAAAGATGCGGTTTTAGGCATTTACTGTCGCCGACGATCATAATAGGCGAACCTAGTAGTGTCGTAGAACTCAATGGAGTATGCAAATTATAATGGAGGTCTCGAGGAAGTGGTTCATCACCTATAGCGGTTGCAGTTAGGGTTCAAACCTAGCATCGAGTACAAGATAATGACGACGGAGAGAGATACTAGATTTGGCATGAAGGGTATTATAACAATCCTCTCCAAAAAGGGCTTAATTTTCGACCGAATAAAAGCCTATCTATCCTTAGATCCATTCCAAAGCTGGCTGTTGGTTGGTAAAATTGATTCAATGAACAATATACAGAGCTATCTATCTATACTTTCAAAATCTCATAGCGGAAGGGATAAACTATAATAACAAAAATACGTACCCATATCATAAAAACCAATCTCTAAATCATAATATCCCGAAATATCCATAATACAATATCTCAAAATAACACATCAACTTGTCTGAAATCTAGGTACATCTGAATATATCAAAAACATAGATAAATAACTAAACTGTCATAAATCTTCAATGTCGCCTCCATCGTCTCTAAAAGCATCATTCCCTCTAACTTGTGGATTGTAACGAGGAGGGAGTCAGAACAATAATGGTTGGTGAATAAAATTATTAAGCCTTAACATAATAATATTTGGGAAGTATCATTTAGATAATATGTCTTACGCATCCTACTTTATCCTACTATGTATACCTCTACCGTAAGGCAAGGTTTTTTTAGTCCAGCTCCATACCATACCTTTAACTATGGACCAAGGGCCCTTTCCATTCCACTTTATAACTCTAACGCGGTTCAATGCAATTATGAAGTCTAACAACCCATTTCCTTCAATCATGCCCTAACAATGCAAGAGAAAGCAGTTGAGCCACTTAATACCTCTTTAATGGAAATTAGCAGACTCACCATTTAATACATATACTCTAGGCAAATCCCCATCATTTAATACCTAAACCCAATGTGGACCCCTCTTTGCTATTACCTAACTGGCATCATAAGAAATCCCATAAGGCCACTTAATACTTTTTTATGGAAAGAGGCGGACCTACAATACCCACTTAATACCTCAATCCTAAAGTGGACCCCCATCAGAGATTTCCCACTACCGTACCTAAAAGATAATCCCGACCATTTAATACTTCTTGAGTGGGAAGGAGATGGGCCCTACAACAGCTACTTAATACCTCCAATCCAGAAGTAGGCTCGTACTGGGATATCCATCTTATGACCCAAACCATGATGTCCAACATTAGTCCAACTATTTATAGGTGCTGGTAGCTAGATTATCTAGGTAGGCTTACCGAACAGAATTGGGACTAACCTCGCATCCACCATGGGTACTTATTCTATGCGATGTCTCACATCAGTCCCAAAGTCATACTACTGGTAGCTAGATTAATTAGACAGACTTCTGTGTGCTTTTGATTGACCTTGCATTCCCGTAACTCGGTCATATTTTCTCTCTTCTTTTTCTTGGCAAAGCCAGTGGGGTTGAATGGCCCCTACCATTTATTTATATCAATAAGCAAGACTTACAATATAAATAAAGAAAAAGCATGCAAGGAGGTTACAGAAGAAGAGAGAAAAATAGATAGGAAGAGAAGGAAAATTAGGAACAAAAAATAAACCAACAACTATGACCACTAACTATGACCACTTAATATGAGCAGCAGCATCAAATGAGTAAGGGGAAACAGTGATCATAGTGTGAATTTTCCTGCAAATCTCATAATAAATCTGCATTCTATTCTTGCTTATACGATTGAAGATTCCTCCCAAATTACAGTAACCATAACTTTGAGCATGATTAACAATTCATATGTCGATTGTTGCTTCCACCTAGTTGCTTGATATATACTCATCATTCAATCTTGCTGTTTCTTTGAGAAAAACCATAACCTCCCCTGTATTTAATTCTGGACCATATAAAGTGTGTAAATGAGAAGCTGAAGAATAAGTGATGCACATCTTCTACCGCCAAAGAGCAAAAAATGCAGGAGGTAGAGACATTTATTCCTCTCAGAGCCAGATTTCCTAAAGTGTGCAGAGCATTTCTAAACACCTTCCAAAGCATAAAATTATACCTTTCATCTGCATACTTATTCCATATTCGTTTATACCATGAGAAGATGTTCTGATTCATCTCTCTAGCAAGCGCTTTGTAGACTGTGTGTGTTGAATGGTCTCTGAGGTCCTTCGACCATTTATAATCTTCCGTCTGTAATCTTCTCTCTTCTAATAGACTAATATATATATATATTGTATATATATATATATATTATACCTCACTTGCATTTACGCATTATGGCAATATAGGGAAAATTCCTTATTTTGCCTTTAGTTATGGATTAATTTCCATAATTATCCTTAACTCCCATCCTATAGGGTTTAATACTATTTGTTATCCTATTTATTATATATAATATGATTTATATGTTACTATGTATATGTTATTAATTAATATATTTATACGTATGTAAATTTTAGGCTAATTAAGTATTTCTAAGCGTGCTTAGAAATATTCCGATTCTAAGATTTTTGCTTTATATACTAATTGTTAAAATGTCAAAACTTCCTATCCATACAAGCCTAAGTTCCATACAATTATTTACAAAATAGTCAATATCCTTATCTAGACAAAACATACTTGTGTGTGTGTGTATTCAAAGATGGAATTAACTATCAAACTTATTTTATATTAATATAATAGAATCTACGTCTTTATTTCAAGGGAAAAAACTTTACAGTTTAAACCCTTTATATTCTATTCAAATTTTACATATATAAACTTGAAGTAGAAAAAGGGATTCATATTTTTCTAAATTACGAAAATAGGCGATGCAAAGTACAAATAGGAAAATCCATACTTTGCATACCATTTCTTAATAATTTTATTTTTTGAACCCTTTATTACAACAATGGAAATTAGAAGAGGAAGTTAAATAGAAAATAAATTATTTAAAATGCAAACAACAAATTAAATTCTACTATATTAATATAAAACAATTGAGATTCTAACTGTCCAAGAATTGACATTTTATTAGGTGTATTTTAGGGTTTTAGAATTAGGGTTTTTGTATATAAAATTCCCAATGCATAAAACAAATCCAAACTTTTACTGCACAATTACTAAAAGGTGAAAAAAATATTATTTCCACTCATAGATAGTTTCCCTACTTTCCTTTAGATTCGATTTACGGCTTCTCCTAATTCCTACTTAAGATTTCTTCTTTTTGGAATGTACAACAATTCAATTGTATATAGATTAGATTTAGAATCCAAACAATTGGGAAGAATAGAAATGTAAAATGTGTGTGTGTGTATCCTATTACCTTTAAATCTGATTGATTCTGAGTCGAAGAATTGAAGAAGAAAACTGATAGAGTTTCGCTAGTCTTCTAATTTTATTGTAAATAAAAGTAAGAGGGCTAACCTCTTATTTATTGTGGTTAGGATGGGCCTGGACCGTTGGATTTAAGTCAGTTTAATATAATAAAATCCAGGTCGTTCCTAGCCTAACCTAACCCTAGCCGCCATCCTTCAACCGGTCGACCACTTGAGGTTGACCGGCCTTTGTTCTACGATCAAGATTTATTTCTTGTCCTTTTTAATTTTTAACGTTAATATTCCAACCATTTTATTCTTAACGTTAATGTTTTCTTTAACATTACAATATTTATTGCCTTCTTAGTATTTTACGTTAATATTTTAAAATTTTAAATTCATTTGAATTATTTTAATTTGTAAACTTCAAACGTCAATAACTTTTTCTATTGAGCTCCGATAGCAAAACTTTATATATGTAAGTTGATTAGAAAATTGCCACGAACACAATGGTATAACTTTCATGCCAAATTCTGACATTTACGAAATTCCCATTTTTAGCTTCATTATTAATTATTTAATTCTTTATCAATTTTTAAGGGGTGTTACATTCTCCCCTCTAAAAAGGATTTTGTCCTCGAAATCCCTAAGGGACATACAATGTAACATGCACTCAAAATCCATGTTATACAACCAAATTATCTACACAACCATCTACTCAAACAAAATGCAATGTGATTATGTATGCAACATAATATAGGTGAGCTCAATCTTGGCATGAATGTAAGATCGTGACATATAGGCATGTATGTAACCATATTAAATATGCATAAGATTCTATATGAGTGCAAAAATAACAGTAAAAACTGTGGCAACCATCCCCTACCATCCAATCACTACACCAGAAATGCCAATTAGGCAGTGCTTTTGGCCGTATCAAATGGAATATGCAGTGCTTTGGGCCGTATCAAATTTTGGCGTGGTTAATAATTTGATACGACCCAAAGCCGTATCAAATTGATGAATTTGATATGGCTCAAAGCACTGCCTAATTCATGAATTTGATACGGCTCAAAGCACTGCCTAATTCATACATAACAAGGAGAAACAGCAGATACATTAAAGCGTTAAGCATCATCCCTTCAATCAAATTGTAACATCCCGCCATTCTGACCACCCCTAGTCGGTAATTAAACCAACTTGAAACGTTCAAAATGACGGATTGTTATTTAGTTTATAGAGTTTAAACAAAATCAGCCACAGAAACACAGAATAATAATATTTCACTACTATGAATCTTTTTACATACATCAAAGTTTATACAATTTATTAAATTTATACAACGGAATATTTCTTTAAGTACAAAATTCATGAAACTAAAGTGGGCTTTTTACCCCCTCTCTAACTTCGCTGCTCGAAAATCTTCAAGCTGTAAAATACTCGGTCTGACCCGAGTATTACATTCAAAAGAAAATAATACACAGGTCAGTCTAATTCAAACTCAGTTATTACTGCATAGAGGCAATAATAATCAAATAATCAAATAGACGACAGTCACAATAATTCCCATCTATCCGACCCTTTTAACAAAGAAATCGGATGACGTTAATTATAACACTTAACAGTGTTAAACAACAAATCAGTAGATTCAAATCATCAACTGAAATAAATAAACAGATTATCAATGAAGATAATTTAGAAAACAACAAAATCAATTCAAACAATTGAAATATCACTTTAAAACATCAATTCTGATTGGCTGCAGTACACGCACGCGTGTACTGCCTCGCCAATATGGCATATGAAATACGCAAAAGATCAATGAATAAAAAACAAAAGAAATATCAATTTAAAATCTGTCAATTCTGTGTGGCTGCAGTACATGCACGCGTGTGCTGCCTCGCCAGTATATCATTAAATACACAAAAGATCAACAAAAACCCACAGACGAGCACAAGGTCAAACCCGAGCATTTCAGCTGGATTCAACTCAATGTACAGAACAAATAAAAAGAAAATGTCACAATGAAACTGCAGTTGCAAACAGGTACAAAGACAAGAACTATGCCCAGGTCAACAGCACATAAATGTATACAGGCAATGCTCCAACAACTGCAACAGTGCACAGTGAAGCGAAGACGAGATAAAGAAGCATACACGCAGTTTCTTCTATTAAAAAGCCCAAAAATATATTATTGCTGAACTTAAACCGATAACAGTATAAGTACATTTATTCTTAAACTAGACTGAAATCCAAGTTTTAACAAAATGTATTATATAAAGGCTGCTGCTCATTAATAAGATTATTCACTAGATTTTTCAAAGTAATTTATTAAGTACCCATACATACATATAGTATTTATTAAAATCCTTTATAAAGAAATTGCATTGATATGGGGATTCTAATTTGAAACAGATATATATATTAATATAAACCTTTTTTTAAACTACTTTTTTATTCAAACCTTACAAATATAGCTAGGCATTCATAAAATCAGAAGGGAACTTCTCAAATCAAATCATCAAATAGGAAGTCAAAACATCATAAATCTAGAGCAGCTAAAGGTAATAAAGTGATCAAAGAAGTGCATGCAAGCCAGAGAAAACAAGGCAAACACGTGCAACGGACTGGAATGGTTGAGGAGAGTAGAAAGGTATGAAAAAAGCAACCATACAGTGACAAATTTCATAAACAAGTTCAAGTGCGCTACAGAGAATATGCAACATGAATGATGCAAAGAAAGCAACAGTGGAAAAACTATATGGATATTGAAACAAGCTATTTCAACTGATAGTATACAAGTAGTGCAGAATAAATATGTTGAACTGTGTACATATATACCAACAACATGAAGTGCAGACCTATTTGAACACAGTATGAAGTGCACCAGAGATATGACAACACAACAGTAATGAATGCGAAATGGAAATGCATCAGAGATGAACTCAGGATCAGGGAAATGTAAATGCGTAACTAAGTGAACCAGACTGCACATATGTCAAACACACCAGACCCCAATTTCAATGACCAAGGCTATGATATGGAATGCAAACTCAGATGAACACATGACCGAGATCGAATACCAGAAACAGTGCTTACATCAAACAAATGCAAGGCAAAAATCGAAACAATTTATGAAAGAGTAAACCTTCATCACAAGGTAAAAATGCCAATTCATAGCCGGGTGTGACAACATCAACAGGAAAATAATCAGAGCCGAGGCCAAAAAGGAAGATGAGAAACAGTCGAGCAAATTCATTTCAACAGCGAATATTGACAAACAAAACAAAGTCACAGTAGAAGTTCATATAACCACATCAATATCCAACATCGAACGAAAACAACTGGCCAAGACAAAACAACATCAAAGCACCAGGGCTCGACAACAATAAAATTGCATAAATATATTTACGTATATGGTGATGACGAATGTGACAGCAAATATATAGCCGCGCCCATACAGAGCTACTCTAGACAAGTTGATAACCCATATATATATACATACAAGAATGAATATATATATATGCCAGAAATCAAAAGGACAAGGTAGCTTCAAATGAAAACCTATGGGCCAGTGAACATGTGTAGCTTAATGTAACAGAGGCAAAAAAAAAATTTAGGCAACAGGAAAACATCAAGTGATGCAACATCACAAAAATCAAAGCTTCCGGTCATTACAAAGTATCACAAAATTCCTAGCCGAGAGACCAACCTCATAACCAAGTCCAAGATGAGATAACAAGTCAAAGACAAGAAGATCAAAGATCGAACAGGTCAAAATGCTACCGAGATGTTCAGAAGTGACAATGTCACAAATGACCGAAGTCAAAAGGAAACCATTGTGATGAACAAGTCATCAACAAAATGCTCTAAAATCAAACTCAATCAAAATAAAAACAGCCGAAGCTATAAATTCAAGGGGTCGAACCAAATCACAGTTCAAAATCACGTAAATTGCAAAAATCAGAGAAATCGACATTATTCAAACGGAGCCAAATGGCCGTGAATCAATTGATAAATTCAAACAATATATATATATATATATATACACACAAATGCAAATAAAGAAGATCGAGCATGTATAAACGAAATCAAGCTGTAGGATGAACTAGATGTGAGAATTACTCACCTTGTTTAACGAACGCAAATAGAAGGAGCCCTAATTTGCAAGCAAGGGAAGACGAGAACAAGAAACGGCAGCCTATCGATGTGGTTATATAAGCTATCCAATTCAGATCAACGTATAATTGAGGAATGGGTTTTTTAAACATTACTAACCACCGCCGAAATGGTATTATTCTATGAGCGATCTGTGTATCTTCCATGAAGCTTCTACATGGTTCAACTTGCCTTCAGGGAAGCGTCTGATTCCTGTTTTAATTACATTTTCATTTTACATCATTAGTATTACATAATCTCAACATTTCATTTTGAGTTGTAGCTTTTTCACATATTTGAAGCATCCGGGCCTCCGCTTTTTCTGCTATTTTTGAATCTCTGTTCTCATAATCGAAATTTGAGGTCAAATGAATTTTCTCATTGGTTATCTTTTCATGCTGTTGTTTCTTCGATGCTCCAGATCTCGTCGTAATACTTGAGCGTCCGTCTACTTTCTCCTTGTTGCCTTCAGATTTAGGGATTGTGAGCAGGGCGTGATTTAATTTAGGGATTGTGTAAATTAGGGATGGAGCGAAATGAAAATAGTGCGGGAAATGAAAACTAGCGCGAGCAAAATGTAGTGATCCACGACCTTTCAAACATAGGGTTAGATTTTAGGTGTTGTGGGGGGTGTGGATCGTAGAGGCAATTTGATACGGCTCTGAGCCGTATCAAATTTGATACGGCTTAGAGCCGTATCAAATCTCCGCTTCCTGGTGTGCCGAATTTTCTATTTTGGTGTAGTGAATCTAGCAACCACGATGCAACCAAAGCCTATACGACACTAAATTTTTGAGAAAGAAACTTTACCAGAGAAAAGCTCAAGATGAGAAGCATTCATCATCTCTTCGGTTTTCCTTGTACTTTGCGCTGGATTATCTCCCCATTGCACTCAGACCAGCTTAATTTCTTTATTATGAAGCATCCTAGTTTTGTGCTCCACTATACCTGCGGTGGCATAGGGTGTTATCGGCTTCATCTCTATATCTACTAAATGATCAGGCTCTACTACAGTAGTTGTGCTATGGAAAAATTTGCTCAAATGTGGTACATGGAGGACAAAATGGACTCCCACTAGCTTAGTTGGAAGCTTTACTCGATATGCAAGTCTCCCCACCATTTCCAAAATCGGGAAAGGCCCAACAAATCTTGACCCTAACTTCCTTGATGTCCTAAACCTCATAACCTTCATAAAATGGGAAACCATAACGAATACCATATCTCCAACCGAAACCTCCAACGTATTCCTTCGCCTACCAGTATAGGACTTCTAATGATCATATGCGACCTTCATTCACCGCCTAATCAACTCAACCCTTTTCGAGGTCTAGTGGATCAATTCTGGTCCAAGTGGAATTTTGTAGGTGGTTTCCCACCAATAATTAGGCGACTTGCGTAGCCTTCCATATAAGGCTTCAAAGGATGTCATGTCAATCATCACTTGGTAACTATTTGTAACGACCCGCTATTTTGGACCATTCGCATCCGCACATGTCGGACTTGAATAACTCAAAATACCGAATTGTTAATTTAAATTTTGCAAAATTGAACATATACAGTAAATAAAATAATCACAGATCACAGACACAGAGTAATAAATTCAGCGGAAACAAAAGATAGTAGTTCATGAAGCTATTATATACATATCAGAGTAAAATAAGGTACAATAGAAGTCTCGAATACAATAGTCAAATACAACATCATAATACATCACTGGAATCAACTGAATATCTGAAAGCTGGATAGATAGCTGGATTTCCAAGCGAAGCTCCAACTCCAAAGGTGAGTCTCGAATACTGGTGCAGTCAGGCTGACCCGAGCGTAAAGCAAAGCAAAAACACTCGAGTTAGGATTAACATTCTTATATCAATAAATCCAACTCAAGTGAAATAGCAACTGAAATACAAATAACTCAAATGATGTTTGGAATAACCATCCTTTAAGGATCCGTTAAACTATCTACTATGTAGTAGTGTACGATAAGTAGATAATGCCTATCAGTAATATAAAGTATCAAAATAGTGTTAAGGCATTACCATTATCCCCCTTAACACATTTTATATAAGCGTTATAGTCTATACATCACTGTAAACTCCACTGTAAACTAGTGGGATATTAGGGAGTACTCCATAGGTATAACACAAAACAAATCGTAGCGGTCACGTATATAGGAATACAAGTATGACAAGGCACATGAGGCAATACCCAAGGTAGTGAAACTACCGTTTGCCTGATCCGGACTGGTGAAAACGCATCGCCGCAGCGATCGCAACACCGCGAAACAACACTCCTAAAATCAAGGGTGCACCAATCGATAACAAGTAATGAGTAGTATTCGAAGAAGTGTGTTCGCTCGAGGTAGCTGACCCCATTTGGCCCGGCATGGCTCCTGTTTTAGTCATTTCCAAATTGACACAAGTGTCAAGGTGTAACAACCTGCATATTTATCGACTTTATATTTAACTATTTTATTTAAATATTTTATCGTTAATCGGATATTGGTACAAAAAGCTACTTTTTGCATACAGTCAAATTAGGACTCGAGACCACCTCCATTGAGTTCAAAATGACGTTTGCGATCTTTTTAATTGTAAACTTCGATATGTTTGGAGATAGTGAAATTTTCGTCACTTTTTGGCTTAGGACTTTGGTTTGGGCTGAACACACACTAACTCAGCCCAACCCCCTCTTCTCTTCATTAATTCACAAACACTTCAAGCTTCTTCAAAAATGGTGGAGGGAATGGGAAATTAAAATTCCTAGCTCAAGTCTTCATTGCTAATCCAACATCTACTCCAAATTCAAGTGAAGAACATAGATTCAAGCTTGTTGTTGCTCTTGCTTAACTTTTAAGCTTCTCCATCATCAATTTCGTGGAAAAGGTGAGATTTTTATCTCACATTCTTGCCTATAACTATCTTGGACCGTTGGGGATGAATTCCTATCAATTTAGCATGTATATCTTCTTTTGGTTTGGATTTGATTGGCGAAAAGCTCCAAATTTTAGTCATGTTTTGGTGAATTTCCTGGAGTTAGGTCGTTCTGCCTCGGAACTGGCTCGTCCCACTTAGGTCGCTGGGCCATAGGTTGCTCTGGCATGGAGAAGGCTCTACCTGCATTTAGCTCGCTCTGGACTTAGGTCGATAGTCCCTAGGTCGTAGGTCGCTCGATCATCTTAAGTCGTTCGCGTGCTTAGGTCGTAGGTCGCTTGACCATTATATTGCTAGGTCGCAAGACTTTAGGTCGCGTACCCAGTTAGGTCGCGCATTTCCTTAGGTCGCTTAGACCTTAGGTCGCATTTCCTTTAGGTCGCTCGACCTCTCCACCTTAGGTCGCTTAGACCTTAGGTCGCATCTCCTATAGGTTGCTAGCCCTATTGCCTTGATAGGTCGCTCGACCACACTGAGTCGCTTGGGTTGATAGGTCGCTCAGCCTCCATCCCGTAAGTCGCGAGATTAGGTCGCTCACCCCCCTAAGTCGCAACCCATTAGGTCGTTTGACCTGCTCTCCCTTAGGTCGCTTGGCCTTGATTTCTTTAGGTCGTTAGACCATAATTTCTTTAGGTCGCATGACCCCTTAAATTGCTCGACCACTGGGTCGTAGCACGTTAGGTCGCATGGCCTCATCACTGCTTAGGTCGCTAGGTCGTTTGACCTGCTTGCACTCCTTAGCTTGACACTGTTAGGTCGCGTAGCAGCTTAGGTCGCATCACTTTTAGGTCGTTCGACCTATATTTCCTTAGGTCGCTCGGCATGTTAGGCCGCACTTCCTATTTTCTACTTTGATGCATTTTGAGCTGATTCCCTTGGATTTCATTCACGTCTTCGAATGTGAATTTTGTGAAAGATTGTTCTACAATCGTTTTGTGGTTTGTCACTTTAAAAATATGAAGGTTTCAATACTGGTAGTAAATATCAAAACTCTTTTACCAACTCGATTTCAACACTATTTGACTACAAAGCTCTTTTTCTCAAACCGTTTTCCAATCTACTAGTATATACAAGCCTTTACTTCACTCGGATGA
Source organism: Allium fistulosum (assembly GCA_030737815.1). Lineage (NCBI taxonomy): Eukaryota > Viridiplantae > Streptophyta > Magnoliopsida > Asparagales > Amaryllidaceae > Allium > Allium fistulosum. Next base: position 293,944,881 of record CM060908.1, on the reverse strand, counting down.
GAAATCGAATTAAACGACCTAGTAAAACGAGTGGTATGAAACGCTCACGTTCACTTCGTCGGTTAGCTCTTGGACTTGTTCGATTGAACCCTTTTGTGACAATTTTCTAGTGAAGATTCACAGCTTGTTCGTAAATATTTAAGTTAAGCAAGTGGTTATGGGACATGAAGCTAAACTCATATATTTACTAGCTTGGTGTGATTGACACTTCTTGATGATCATGATGATCATTTTTGTGATTTAGACTAGCAATTGTGCAATGTCTCTTTGTCTACGAGGGAGACTAAACCCCGTTTGTGTGATGTTTCACCATCACATATGTGGGGTAGCGCCTCATGGCCTTCGGGCCGTTCGTGTGTCAAAATTTAATGGATAGCTTCCATGAGATAGCTTATCGTTCATGTGTTACACGTGTTGGTGAGTTTTCATGCTCCCGTTCTTGTGATAGGCCTCCCTCTTTTTTATGTGATTTCTGGATTTCGTGTGTTGATTTCTGGAATTTGTGCTTCACCAATTTTCATGATTTTCATTGATATGATATCAATTTTTGTGCATTGGTGAATTTGTGTGTCATTGACTTGTTATGAATACAAGTTTAGGGTATGATACCCTATTTTATCTTTGAGAAGATTCTTGTGATATTGATTAATCTCTTGTTGATTTTCAATTATATACTTATAGTAGTATGCCACGATGATTATTACATGTTCATGCCATGTCTTTTACTTTATACATATCATCTGATATTTATAGCTAGACTGATTCGTTTATTATTTTCTTATAAATAATACTTGGGTCAGACCGAGATGTTACAGGTGCTTCTGCTTGACTTCTCTTCAGGATTATTCTGACTTTTGGACTAACTACTTAGATTAGTAGTTTTTGGATGTACACATTTGAGATATAGACTCTATGTTGTGTACTTATTCTTTTGTATAGCACGTGTTGCTATTCTTTTGTATTATCGTGGATCTTTCCGACCACTACCCTGATGTACACTTTCATGTGTTATATATATATATTCATATCTTTTTCCGCCTTTGTGATATGGATGTCTGTGACTGATTTATGTTATGTTTATTTCTATGTTTGTTTCCGAAGAATTATATATAGCCACTGTGTGATAGCTTTGATTTTGTGTCGGTATGTCGGATCTCCTCCTTAAATGAAATGCATGCTATACTATCTGACATATTGGTGCTCGCACAAAGAAATTACATGGATGGTCGCTCCTCCACAGCCTTATTCTCCGTGCTAATTGACAGCACTACATCGTAGTGTTCTTGGTTAGCGTGGGTATAGAGGTGGGGCCTTACAGCTTGGTATCAGAGCCAAACTTCGGAACAATGTAGAATAACTTAACAAGGATCATCGTCCTAAGTCCAACTTAGGAGTCGTGCCTTAGGATTTAATTCGAGTCTTCGTACCGATTTATCCTATTTCCTTCTATGCATCCTTGTTCTATCTATCAAGATTTGCTTGATATTTAATTGGAGAATAACTTTTCTTCTTTTCTCTTCCTTAAAGAAGAGAATGTCTAGACCAGGTCGTCCCAGAGCTGGACCATCTACTGTTACTCCCCAGGATGGAGTTTTTATGACCTCTCAACAGCTTCTTGATTTAGTAAAGAATGCTCAAGTAGCTGGTCCTAATCAGGAACCTACTCATCCTAAGTCTGGATTTGCACGTTTGTGCAACGATTATACCAACTTGGGTGGGAAACCATTCAAAGGTACCGAAACTATTATTGAGGTCTAGGCTTGGTTAAGAACATGCGATCGAATCTTTTCTCGCATGAATCTTATCGATCTTCACCGTGTTCAGGTGGCTTCTAGTATGCTCCAAGAGAGAGCATTGGATTGGTACGAACTTCTTATTTCTGAAATTAATGAAGTAGACCTCACCTGGGAGCAATTCCGGGAACGCTTCGAATTAAAATTCGTACCAAAAGCAGAGAAAGTGACATTGGCTCGATGTTTCATAGACCTTGTTCAAGGTGAATCTTCCGTGACAGATTATGTCGCATCCTTCGAGTCACTGTCTAAATATGGGGTTGAATACATCAACACCCCATTGAAGAAGAACCAGAGATTCGTCTATGGCTTAAACAAGAATCTCAAGAAGCCATTACTTCTAAAATTAGAAGTTTCTTTCGACCAACTCATTGATACCGCTCTTCGTCTTGAAGAGGCTGATAAGGACAGTGATGTTGAAGTGGTGGCTTCCAAACCAAACTTCAACAACAAGAAAAGGCCTAACAAGTTCAAAGGTCCTTATCCCAACAAAAAGGGTAAACAAGAAACTCATGCTGCAAAGACATTTTCCCCCAGTGATAGGAAATGCTTCAATTGTGGTGCTAAGGGCCATTTTGTGAACAAATGTTCAAAGCCCCGATCTTGTCGCTATTGTAAAAGTCCAGATCATTTTATGCATCTATGCCCTAGGCTTCAAGGCAAGGAGGGAACGTTAAACGTTGCTCAAGCCCCTGGCAACACATCTCGCGGTCAAGGTATGTCTCATTCTGTCCTTGATGGCATTATTATATTTCATGATCAACCTATTAGAGTTCTCTTTGATACGGGTGCATCCTATTCTTTTATATCAAAGGAACTTGTAGACACTTTTTCTTTAAGTGTTGTTGCTTTAATGACTTCTTTAAGAATTGCGAATCCGGTTTGTGGATCCGCAACTCTTAGTTTGCTTTGTAAAGATGTGGAGATTATTTTGTGTGATTTTCCTTTCCTAGCCGATTTGCATGTCATGCGTTATTTAGGCTTTGGAATGATTTTTGTATGGATTGGCTTAACCATTATGAAGCTCATATCCTATGTCCTGAGCGGACTATTTATCTCTGACATCCGTAATCTGTAAATCAGATTTCTATTATTCTTAAAGATTCGAATTCCGCTTTGGTTGCATCTTTATATTCTTTAAATCCTCGGGATGATGACAACGATGATGAGGAGGATGTCATTTCTCTTATTCGCGTCGTTCCTGAATTTTCCGACATATTCGAGCCCGTCTTAGGATTACCACCTAAGCGAGCAATTGAGTTCAAAATTAATCTTATACCTGGAGCTCAACCTATTACCCGTCCTCCTTATCGCATGTCCAATAAGGAGAATGAAGAGATGCGCAAACAATTATCCGAGTTGGAGACGAAGCAACTTATTCGCTCTAGTTCCTCGCCTTGGGGAGCTTCAGCTATTTTCGTAAATAAGTCCGACGGTACACTTAGGCTTTGCGTCGACTACCGCAAGCTTAATGATCTTACTATTAAGAATAAATATCCTTTACCTTGGATTGATGATCTGTTTGACCAACTTAGTGGTGCTAGAGTCTTTTCACAACTGGACTTGGCTACCGGTTTTCATCAGCTTCGTATTGCAAAGGACAGTATTCCTTTGACTTCATTCCGTACTCGTTATGGATCTTATGAATGGCTAGTTATGCCATTTGGTTTAACAAATGCTCCGGCTTATTTCGTTGACCTCATGAATCGAGTTTTCAAAGATTTCCTCGATCGGTTTGTTCTCATCTTTATTGATGATATTCTTGTGTATTCTAAAACCGAAAAGGAACATGAAAAGCATCTTCGGATTGTATTGGAAACTCTTAGGAGCAATCAATTGAAAGCAAAATTTTCTAAATGCCACTTTTGGCAATCTAGTGTGAAGTTTCTCAGTCATATTATTTCTGAATCCGGAATATCAGTGGATCCTTCAAAGATTGAAGCGATTCAAAATTGGAAGAGACTGGAGAGCGTGACTGAAATCCGTAGCTTTCTCGGATTGGCAGGTTATTACCGCCGTTTTATAAAAGACTTTTCTAAGATTGCCGTGCCTCTTACTGGCTTAACGAAGAAAGGTGTTAAATACATTTGGTCGGACAAATGTGAAACTTCTTTTCAGAAATTAAAAGAACTACTTTCTGATGCTCCCATCCTGGTTATTCCTGAAGGGAATCAAGATTTTGTTGTCTATACCGATGCTAGTCGCGTTGGTTTGGGTGCCGTTCTTATGCAAAATGAACGTGTTATTGCTTACGCTTCTAGGCAATTGAAGCCGACTGAGACTAGATATGCCACACATGATTTAGAACTCGCGACTATCGTTTTCGCCCTTTGAATTTGGCGAAATTATCTTTTGGGGGAGAAATTCGTGCTTTATACCGATCATAAGTCTCTGAAATATTTATTTTCTCAAAAGGAACTTAATTTGCGTCAACAGCGTTGGCTCGAGTTCCTTGCCTCTTATGACCTTGATATCCTTTATACTCCCAGAAAGGGAAATCGAGTTGCCGATGCACTTAGTCGCAAGCAACAAGCGGTTGTTTCTATGATGATATCTGAATGGAACGATCTTGATGTTTTATCCACTTGTGAAATTCGAGATCGTGTTTCCGATTTATGTTCATCTCTTGTTTTATGTAGCCTTGAGGCTCATCCTTCTATTTTAGACCGCATTCTTGAAGCTCAAAGGCTAGATCCCGTATTGGCTCTTCTTGGCCAAAATATTAAGGATAAAACCGATATTGAAGGTTCAAAAGACTTTGATATTGATTCTCGTGGCGGCATTCGAAAATTTGGTAGACTTATCGTACCAAATATTAGTGATCTTCGTAAAGATATTCTTGAAGATTCACATCGTTCCAAATATTCCATTCATCCCGGTAGTAGTAAAATGTACGCGGATATGAAACGACTTTATTACTGGGAGGGAATGAAATCTGATGTTGCTAACTTTGTTAAGTGTTGCATGACTTGCCAACTTGTCAAGGCTGAACATCAAAGGCCCGGTGGGTTATTGCAACCATTGGAAATTCCAGTTTGGAAGTGGGAACAAATTTCCATGGATTTTATTGATGGCCTTCCCCGTTCTCGTTCGGGTCATGATAGCTTATGGGTGATCATCGATAGACTTACTAAATTCGCCCATTTTATTCCCGTTCGGTCGAACCGAACCGTTCTTCTTCTGGCCAAACTCTTTATCAAAGAAATTGTTAAATTTCATGGAGTTCCTACTTCCATTGTTAGTGATCGTGATCCATTGTTTACTAGTGGATTCTGGAAGGGTCTTCAAAAAGCTTTGGGAACGAAGCTTAAGTTTAGCACCGCTTATCACCCCCAGTCCGATGGACAAACTTAGCGTGTGAATCAAACACTTGAAGATCTTCTTCGTTCTTGTGTGCTTGACTTTGGTGGAAGTTGGGAAGATCATATTTCACTTGTTGAATTTTCCTATAATAACAGCTTCCAATCTAGTATTGGTATGGCCCCTTTTGAGGCACTCTATGGAAGGCCATGCCGATCTCCTTCTTGTTGGCTTGAGGCCGGTGAGAAGCTGGTCTTAGGTCCAGATTTTATTCGAGATTCCACAGAAAAGATTGAACTTATTCGACGTAGGATGAAAGAAGCTCAGAGTAGACAAAAGTCTTATGCCGATAATCGAAGAAGGAAATTAGAATTTTCTGTTGGAGATCTTGTATTTATTCGTGTTTCACCAATGAAGGTTGTTGTACGCTTCAGTCGATCGGGAAAGTTAGCGCCTCGATATATTGGGCTATTTCCTATCACTGAACGTATTGGTTCCATGGCTAATCGCCTTTCATTACCGGCTTAGTTTTCTGCCATGCATGACGTGTTTCACGTTTCTCAATTACGGAAGTGCCTTCGGGATTCCGATTCTATTCATGAGCCCGGTGTTGTGGAAGAAATTGAAGTTTTGCCTAATTTAACTTATGAGCAGCATCCTATTCGAATTATTGCTTTGGAGATCAAACGACTTCAAAATAAAGAAGTTCCGCTTGTTAAAGTTCAATGGTCCTCAAATCCTAAAGATTGTTCTTGGGAAACTAGAGAATTCATCGAGCGAACACATCCGGACTTACTTTCTCATGCTCTTTGAGGTAAACTTCTTATTTCAAATTTCTTTTGTGTTAATATGCTTTTATGGTTGTTACTTTTTATTTCCATCTTATATATTGCGAGGACGCAATTTCTTTAAGGAGGGGAGTCTGTAACAACCCGCATATTTATCGACTTTATATTTAAATATTTTGTTTAAATATTTTATCGTTAATCGGATTTTGGTCCGAAAAGCTACATTTTGCATACGGTCAAATTAGGACTCGAGACCACCTCCATTGAGTTCAAAATGACGTTTTCTATCTTTTTAAGTGTAAACTTCGATATGTTTGGAGATAGTGAAATTTTCGTCAATTTTTGGCTTAGGACTTTGGTTTGAGCTGAACACACACTAACTCAGCCCAACCCCCTCTTCTCTTCATTAATTCACAAACACTTCAAGCTTCTTCAAAAATGGTGGAGGGAATGGGAAATTAAAATTCCTAGCTCAAGTCTTCATTTCTAATCCAACATCTACTCCAAATTCAAGTGAAGAACATAGATTCAAGCTTGTTGTTGCTCTTGCTTAACTTTTAAGCTTTTCCATCATCAATTTCGTGGAAAAGGTGAGATTTTTATCTCACATTCTTGCCTATAACTATCTTGGACTGTTGGGGATGAATTCCTATCACTTTAGCATGTATATCTGCTTTTGGTTTGGATTGGATTGGCGAAAAGCTCCAAATTTTAGTGTTTTGGTGAATTTCCTGGAGTTAGGTCGTTCTGCCTTGGAACTGGCTCGTCCCACTTAGGTCGCTGGGCCATAGGTCGCTCTGGCATGGAGAAGGCTCTGCCTGCATTTAGCTCGCTCTGGACTTAGGTCGATAGTCCTAGGTCGTAGGTCGCTCGATCATCTTAAGTCGTTCGCATGCTTAGGTCGTAGGTCGCTTGACCATTATATTGCTAGGTCGCTAGACTTTAGGTCGCGTACCCAGTTAGGTCGCGCATTTCCTTAGGTCGCTTAGACCTTAGGTCGCATTTCCTTTAGGTCGCTCGACCTCTCCACCTTAGGTCGCTTAGACCTTAGGTCGCATCTCATATAGATCGCTAGTCCTATTGCCTTGATAGGTCGCTCGGCCACACTGAGTCGCTTGGGTTGATAGGTCGCTCAGCCTCCATCCCATAAGTCGCGAGATTAGGTCGCTCACCCCCCTAAGTCGCAACCCATTAGGTCGTTTGACCTGCTCTCTCTTAGGTCGCTTGGCCTTGATTTCTTTAGGTCGTTAGACCATAATTTCTTTAGGTCGCATGACCCCTTAAATTGCTCGACCACTGGGTCGTAGCACGTTAGGTCGCATGGCCTCATCACTGCTTAGGTCGCTAGGTCGTTTGACCTGCTTGCACTCCTTAGCTTGACACTGTTAGGTCGCGTAGCAGCTTAGGTCGCATCACTTTTAGGTCGTTCGACCTATATTTCCTTAGGTCGCTCGGCATGTTAGGCCGCACTTCCTATTTTCTACTTTGATGCAATTTGAGCTGATTCCCTTGGATTTCATTCACGTCTTCGAATGTGAATTTTGTGAAAGATTGTTCTACAATCGTTTTGTGGTTTGTCACTTTAAAAATATGAAGGTTTCAATACTGGTAGTAAATATCAAAACTCTTTTACCAACTCGATTTCAACACTATTTGACTACAAAGCTCTTTTTCTCAAACCATTTTCCAATCTACTAGTATATACAGGCCTTTACTTCACTCGGATGAGAAATCAAATTAAACGACCTAGTAAAACGAGTGGTATGAAACGCTCGCGTTCACTTTGTCGGTTAGCTCTTGGACTTGTTCGATTGAACCCTTTTGTGACAATTTTCTAGTGAATATTCACAGCTTGTTTGTAAATATTTAAGTTAAGCAAGTGGTTATGGGACATGAAGCTAAACTCATATATTTACTAGCTTGGTGTGATTGACACTTCTTGATGATCATGATGATCATTTTTGTGATTTAGACTAGCAATTGTGCGATGTCTCTTTGTCTACGAGGGAGACTAAACCCCGTTTGTGTGATGTTTCACCATCACATATGTGGGGTAGCGCCCCATGGTCTTCGGGCCGTTCGTGTGTCAAAATTTAATGGATAGCTTCCATAAGATAGCTTCTCGTTCATGTGTTACACGTGTTAGTGAGTTTTCATGCTCCCGTTCTTGTGATAGGCCTCCCCCTTTTTTATGTGATTTCTGGATTTCGTGTGTTGATTTCTGGAATTTGTGCTACACCAATTTTTATGATTTTCATTGATATCAATTTTTGTGCATTGGTGAATTTGTGTGTCATTGACTTGTTATGAATACAAGTTTAGGGTATGATACCCTATTTTATCTTTGAGAAGATTCTTGTGATATTGATTAATCTCTTGTTGATTTTCAATTATATACTTATAGTAGTATGCCACGATGGTTATTACATGTCCATGCCATGTCTTTTACTTTATACATATCATCTGATATTTATAGCTAGACTGATCCGTTTATTATTTTCTTATAAATAATACTCGGGTCAGACCGAGATGTTACAGGTGCTTCTGCTTGAATTCTCTTCAGGATTATTCTGACTTTTGGACTAACTACTTAGATTATTAGTTTTTGGATGTACACATTTGAGATATAGACTCTATGTTGTGCACTTATTCTTTTGTATAGCACGCGTTGCTATTCTTTTGTATTATCGTGGATCTTTCCGACCACTACCCTGATGTACACTTTCATGTGTTATATATATATTCATATCTTTTTCCGCCTTTGTGATATGGATGTCTGTGACTGATTTATGTTATGTTTATTTATATGTTTGTTTCCGAAGAATCATATATAGCCACTGTGTGATAGCTTTGAGTTTGTGTCGGTATGTCGGATCTCCTCCTTAAATGAAATGCATGCTATACTATCTGACATATTGGTGCTCGCACAAAGAAATTACATGGATGGTTGCTCCTCCACAGCCTTATTCTCCGTGCTAATTGACAGCACTACATCGTAGTGTTCTTGGTTAGCGTGGGTATAGAGGTAGGGCGTCACACAAGGCTATCCATTATCGTTCTCTTTCTTCAGTCATCACGTACATCATTCCAACCACTTCACTCTGGATCACACTCCGCGTATAGTTATTAAAGTGGTTTTCGGTTTAGACAGTGAGTATGTCCCTAACCGATTCCGGTCTCTTTAATAACTTTCGTAATTATTACACCGATTGGTCGTTTAATAAATTTTCAAAACCAAATCAATTTCAATTAGAATTTGTAAATCAACATTTCATATTTCTTTTTAAACCAATTTCCAAAATTTACGTTTCAAAACTTCCAAATTACCATTTCAAAATCTTATAATTCAAATTAAATATTTGATTTAAGACAATTCAAGTATTCATTTAAATTCCTATATAAGTTTCATTCCGAAAACATTTAAATTAATTTAATTTAACATTCAAATCAATTTAAATTCATTGATCGATTTCTTTCAATGTTCGTTAAGTAAATTTATACTTCAAAACAATTTCCATTTAACTTCCAATTTATTAAATCAATTATTTAAGTACAACTCCATTATATCCAAAAACTTACAAATTTCATTAAATTAAATTCATCAAATCCAATTCTTTTTAAGTCTTACATTAATTTTATAAAAACATTTTTATTTCTTATTAGAGAAATTCAATTTCACTTATTTATTTACTTAGTTACAATTTCAAAGCTCAATTAATAAAGAACTAAATTTCACTAATTCAAGAAGTTCAATTTTTTACTTAATAAAGAATTCAATTTTATTTAATTATTAAATAATCTCAAAACTTAATTATTAACTAATTTCAAAACTTAATTATTAATAATTCCAAATTTAATTATTAAATAATTAAATTTAAAACAACATTCATTCATCATCTACTATGTTAATATTTTGATTCAGATTATTAAATATTAACATTTCCTTTCATTAAAATTCAAATTCCAACTTCATTTCAAAACCATATTATTTATTCAAATAAAATCTTCATTTTATTTTTATATCAAATTATTGACCAATCGATTTTTATTAATTCTCTATCCTAGGTCAAAGTTCAATTTGGGTATTTATCATTTCAACCCGATTCCAATTCAATTCAAAATCAAAGCATAGCAAAGGGAACTTGCAGTGTGATAACTGGGATGGTGTCAAAGTAAATAAACAAGCAATAACAACAATCAATAAAAACAATCCAATAATAAATTTAATAATCCCGAAATAATCTTATTAATTTACATTGTTGTTTGTACAAATTAATATAATTATTTCTAGAATCTACACTATCATTTCATATAGATTAAAGATTATTACACTAATATTTATACGGTTCTTCACTTGATATCTATTGTTCAATTTCAAACTACATCAATTTTATACGTATACATTTAAATAGTTCAAGGTGTGCTTAACACTATTTCTGCATGTCAATTTATTTAACATTTAAAGGGGTCATATTATGCAAATGTCGTCAATCAAATTAACACATATATCAAATCTAACTATCCTACGTCAATATCAATTTCAAATTATTTATCACTTACAACAATAACAATTTAACGTACAATGTAAACAACAAACAATCAATCAATTATCAACCAAACTGAATTATCATCGTTTAAATAACAGATAATGGTGTCAGATGTCACAGGTGAACTGATACAGGTAATAACATATATTTAACAGTGTAAATAACTAGCAGCATATTTCAATTGTCGTTTTAATTGGAATCAAATTTAATAAATAAAAGAACATTAATCGTGAGTGATTGCTCACCTTTCGAGGCTAGAGAGAAAAACACCGGGATGAGTTACGGATCCAAGCACGGATTTCGATGAAATGGGCACGACTTAGACGAACAAAGCTGATAACAAGGAATCGATGAAATAAAATCGAATCAGCTTGATATAAACAGAAATGAAATGTATATTATATTAATGTTTTCCTTAAACAAAATACTCAATTTTATATATTTTTAAAATGACATATTTACATGTTACATTTAAAAAATCAAACATATACCTAAAAATAATAATACAATAATATATACTTTCCAAACTATTAAGTATAACATACAGAGCATAGTTTCGAAAAAAATGAAAATAACCTATCTACATTCTTACATATAACGAAAATAGAATATTTATATAAATATACCTTATCACTCAACTGACCATATATATAACACCTAAAATATTACACCTTATCATATATATATAAACAGTATATTACAGATATCATATATTTACATTTCAAACTAACAAATTTATAACTCATATAAGTCATACTATATACATATATGAAACAAACTGTAGACATATATCAACACAATAACTTGAAATTTTTGTAACTATCAAATACAAAGGACTGAAATTTTATAACTAATCTATATATAGAGATATACATATAAATCGAACAGTAAAGTCAATATGACTTAGTTTATTAAACTATATATACATAAACTAGCAGACACTAATATAACTTACAAAACTTCCAATATACCACTGTACATGAAAACCATACATACAACTTAACTTCCAATATACCACTGTACATGAAAACCCAATATACAACTTAACTTCCAATATACCACTGTACATGAAAACCATATATACAACTTAGTTGGATTTATATAAGTAGATTACAACTTGCATAACTAACCTATTTTATATATAAAACAAAAAACAAAACAAAAACAAAAAAAATAACGTAACATATATAATTTATATTAACATATAGGTCTCAAACCATATCTATATAAACTAACTTATTAACAGTCTATATAACTTATATATAAACTAGTATAATAAATAATATGATATCATGTACTAAGTTAGTCAACAGAAACAATAAAATAAATATAAATATAAACCGTATGTATGATAAGATTCAAATAATATTACATGACTAATACTTTCCAAACCGCAGGCTACATAAGAGAAAACTTGACATACATACAAATATATATATATATATACCTTAATATATACCAATTCACACAAGAACGGGAAGTAGGCTGCCTTCATGGAAATGAATGAGCACGGCTGAGACCGGTGCTGAGTGGAGTTAGCGAAATGGAGAGGTAGAGTGGGAGATCTCGGTCTGGACAGCAAGCGGAGAAGAGATGGTCGAAGTGAATCGGTGGTAGGCTATGGCGGTGATCACGGCATGGAGACAGGGTTGGAGATGAACATAGGTAGTTGTAGGAACTGTGGAGAGAGAGGAGGTCACACTTGTTGCTCTCGGTAGGTGACATGCATGCGAAGGGGAGAGGAAGGAAGAAAGGTGGAAGATGGCTTCAGATTTAGGCTGTTTGCTGGAAGAAGAAATGTAAGAGAAAGAGGAGGGCAAACTTATTTCCAGGCAACGTTTCAAAAGGGAAAAGTTTAAAAGAAATTGAATGGACCAAGCGTAATAAAAAATGCAAAAAGATAAGAACGTAAATGAAATTTTGAAAAATGAAATAGAAATGGTCAAGCACAAAGGTCTTGGAAATGTAAATGTTCACAACCGTTTGTTTTGTATGGTAAAAAATTAATAAAGGGTAGACAATCAAAACGACTCAAATATGCACCGATACGGATATCCGTTACGCGGGTTCCGCTGCGTACCGGCGCCGAAACAAAGAAATGAATATACCGCGGAAATCAGCATGACGAGACGATCAAAATGGTATAAAATTATCAGTGGCACGATCGAATGAAAAATTCAAATTTTCTACTAACAGAAATGCAAGAAAACACAGAAAAATAAGATCGATGGAGCTAAAGAAGTCTGAATTTGGAAAAACGATAAATGATGTCTTGCTCAGAAGATGATTTAGAATTTTTCTATATAAAAATATTTTGGTTTCAAAAATATTTTATTTTCACCAATTTTAACTGATTTAAACCGAAATGTCGTGACTGAAATTTACTTTCATATTTTCTGACGAAACTTTACAATTTCCTATGTTTAAATAGGCGCATTTAAAATATCGAATTTTTGTTGCTAAATTTTATTGTTTATTTTTATTTAACGAAAATTTCATTCAACGCAAAATGCACGTTTCTTACGTTAAAATTATTATTTTGGTTTCTGCTATTGGTTCCAACTATTTCATATTATTACATTACGTTTTTAATATGAATTACATTATCGGTCTTATCGAAATTGGTCGTCAACGAATTTGGTTTGGATTTGTAACTTATATACAAAGAGATTTCCATTTAATAAATCGTAAAATTTTATTTCTATCGGATTTTTAATTAAAATTTTATTTAATTTAGTATTTTTAAAGTGTTAAAAATACGGGTCATTACAATCTCCCCCACTCAAAACTTTTCATCCCCGAAAAGGAAGGAGGTAGGAGAATAGAACAACCAGAAGAAAATAGACTTGAATTACAAAATAAAATAATTAATTTAAATCATATAAATTTCAATTTAAATTAATTTATATTCAACAATTGACTTTAAACTCAAGCAATTTTATTAACTTGATTTATTTTCCATTTATCATTGTTTGTTACGAAAATTATTTCAAACAATAATTTATTTTATTAATCCATTTATTTCTCAAATAACCTAGTATTCTATTTATCTCTATTAATCATTTTATAATTAAACTTTAAGTGTATAACATTTATTATAAGCACTCAACTATTTATAAAGACATTTTATATTGTATACTATCCAATTACATAGTTAACTTTTGAGCAATTTGGGTAAGCTATATTGAATGCAATTGAGTATTATACAAGTAAATTTCTAATTCAATTCTCCCAAGTTTAAATATTAATTCAGAATTTTGGTTTCATTTATAATTGAAATCATCTTTTACCCAAAAATTTTAAGAATTAAATTTCGATCAACTTCAAACAATTTAAAGATAATTATATACATACAATACATTCAAGTCAAATCTAAATCAATTACTAATATATATATATATATATATATATATTAAAACAAGTCATACTTTTAGAAATTTAAATCAATTTAATTCCCAAAGCAAAACCGTAGCAAAGCTACAGAATGGTCTCTCCACTTCGAAACTCGAAAATGAATGTCGATGATGCGACCGCCATCATCGAAATTATTTTCCAGCGAAAAAGAGAAGAGCACTGATTTCAACATTTTAAAATTCTCTGAAAACGGTTCCTATTTTAAAATACTTTAAATAATATACATTAAAATTCTTTGGAAACAAATTATAGTCGAAATACCTTTAAATAATGTGCATTTTAAACCTTTAAAACCATAGTTCGAAATCATTGGAAATTAAATTCTCAAATTCTTAATTTAATTTAATTTCAAATTCTAAATCAGTTTATAAACCAAGTTTATAAATTCATTTATAAAACAATAAGTGATAATCAATTATTATCATTTCAACAACCAATTTAATTAACTTATTAAATTTTAGAAAAATTTTACTTATATATATTTATAATATATTCATACAAATTTATTTCATTTACCAAATTTGAAAATAATGTTGTGTCAGTTTTCTCTGTTCAAGTGTTTTGGAAATCCTATCGATAGCGTTGATCAGACGAATCGATCGAAAATCCAAATCAACATCAACAACTCAAACAACACTATAAAACATTTTATATTAATTACAAATACATTTCTTTGCTCGATGATACCGAAATGAATTTCAAAGAAAAGATAGGGATTCAAATTTGATGGACTCAAATCAAGGAGAATTCTGATTCGAAGATAAGTTCGAAACAGAAGAAAGGATGATTAAATAACGAAATAAGAAGATGGATAAGTTTATATAAATCACGGGCAACCTTAACCGGGTCGACCGTGACTTCAAGAATAAGATCGGTGCAAAATTTGGAGGCAAATCCACATTCGATCTCAAGAAATAGAATTCAGGTATAGCAGGAAATAGATAGCATCGTAAACCGAGGATACAGAAATCTCTGATAAATCAATGCCTATTGTAAAGGAGTTTCACCCCTTTTATAAATCAATTGAAGATTTGCGAGATCTCCGGTTCATTATAAAGATCATTCAAAGTGGAGTTATGGGATGCTCCAGAATTGAAAGAAGACGAATAGTGAGGGACACGAATGAAATTTGGAACCGCAGATAATGTTCCAAAATTCAAAGGAATCGAGTCAAAAGGAAGAGATTGAAACTCGAATGAGAGTGATTCTGTAAATACATTTACCCTATATGCTAAGTTTTGCCTAGAGCTACCAAAGCTCTGATGCCAACTGTAACGACCCGCTATTTTGGACCATTCGCATCCGCACATGTCGGACTTGATTAATTCAAAATACCGAATTGTTAATTTAAATTTTGCAAAACTGAACATATACAGTAAATAAAATAATCACAGATCACAGACACAGAGTAATAAATGCAGCGGAAACAAAAGATAGTAGTTCATGAAGCTACTATATACATATCATAGTAAAATAAGGTACAATAGAAGTCTCGAATACAATAGTCAAATACAGCTTCAGAATACATCACTGGAATCAACTGAATATTTGAAAGCTGGATAGATAGCTGGATCTCCAAGCGAAGCTCCAACTCCAAAGGTGAGTCTCGAATACTGGTGCACTCAGTCTAACCCAAGCGTAAAGCAAAACAAAAACACTCGAGTCAGGATTAACATTCTTATATCAATAAATCCAACTCAAGTGAAATATCAACTGAAATACAAATAACTCAAAGGATGTTTGGAATAACCATCCTTTAAGGATCCATTAAACTATCTACTATGTAGTAGTGTACGATAAGTAGATAATGCCTATCAGTAATATAAAGTATCAAAATAGTGTTAAGGCATTACCATTATCCCCCTTAACACATTTTATATAAGCGTTATAGTCTATACAGCACTGTAAACTCCACCGTAAACTAGTGGGATGTCAGGAAGTACTCCATAGGTATAACACAAAACAAATCGTAGTGGTCGCGTATATAGGAATACAAGTATGACAAGGCACATGAGGTAATACCCAAGGTAGTGAAACTACCGTTTTCCTGATCCGGACTGGTGAAAACGCATCGCCGCAGCGATCGCAACACCGTGAAACAACACTCCCAAAATCAAGGGTGCACCAATCGATAACAAGTAATGAGTAGTATTCGAAGAAGTGTGTTCGCTTGAGGTAGCTGACCCCATTTGGCCCGGCACGGCTCCTGTTTTAGTCATTTCCAATTTGACACAAGTGTCAAGGCTATCCATTATCGTTCTCTTTCTTCAGTCATCACGTACATCATTCCAACCACTTCATTCTGGATCACACTCCGCGTATAGTTATTAAAGTGGTTTTTGGTTTAGACAGTGAGTATGTCCCTAAACGATTCCGGTCTCTTTAATAACTTTCGTAATTATTACACCGATTGGTCGTTTAATAAATTTTCAAAACCAAATCAATTTCAATTTAAATTAGAATTTTTAAATCAACATTTCATATTTCTTTTTAAACCAATTTCCAAAATTTACATTTCAAAACTTCCAAATTATCATTTCAAAATCTTATAATTCAAATTAAATATTTGATTTAAGACAATTCAAGTATTCATTTAAATTCGTATATAAGTTTCATTCCGAAAACATTTAAATTAATTTAATTTAACATTCAAATCAATTTAAATTCATTGGTCAATTTCATTCAATGTTCGTTAAGTAAATTTATCCTTCAAAACAATTTCCATTTAACTTCCAATTTATTAAATCAATTATTTAAGTTCAACTCCATTATATCCAAAAACTTACAAATTTCATTAAATTAAATTCATCAAATCCAATTCTTTTTAAGTCTTACATTAATTTTATAAACACGTTTTTATTTCTTGTTAGAGAAATTCAATTTCACTTATTTATTTACTTAGTTACAATTTCAAAGCTCAATTAATAAAGAACTAAATTTCACTAATTCAAGAAGTTCAATTTTTTACTTAATAAAGAATTCAATTTTATTTAATTATTAAATAATCTCAAAACTTAATTATTAACTAATTTCAAAACTTAATTATTAATAATTCCAAATTTAATTATTAAATAATTAATTTTAAAACAACATTCATTCATCATCTACTATGTTAATATTTTGATTCAGATTATTAAATATTAACATTTCCTTTCATTAAAATTCAAATTCCAACTTCATTTCAAAACCATATTATTTATTCAAATAAAATCTTCATTTCATTTTTATATCAAATTATTAACCAATCGATTTTTATTAATTCTCTATCCTAGGTCAAAGTTCAATTTAGGTATTTATCATTTCAACCCGATTCCAATTCAATTCAAAATCAAAGCATAACAAAGGGAACTTGCAGTGTGATAACTGGGATGGTGTCAAAGTAAATAAACAAGCAATAACAACAATCAATAACAACAATCCAATAATAAATTTAATAATCCCGAAATAATCGTATTAATTTACATTGTTGTTTGTGCAAATTAATATAATTATTTCTAGAATCTACACTATCATTTCATATAGATTAAAGATTATTACACAAATATTTATACGGTTCTTCACTTGATATCAATTGTTCAATTTCAAACTACATCAATTTTATACGTACACATTTAAATAGTTCAAGGTGTGGTTAACACTATTTCTACGTGTCAATTTATTTAACATTTAAAGGGGTCATATTATGCAAATGTCGTCAATCAAATTAACACATATATCAAATCTAACTATCCTACGTCAATATCAATTTCAAATTATTTATCACTTACAACAATAACAATTTAACGTACAATGTAAACAACAAACAATCAATCAATTATCAACCAAACTGAATTATCATCGTTTAAATAACAGATAATGGTGTCAGATGTCACAGGTGAACTGATACAGGTAATAACATATATTTAACAGTGTAAATAACTAGCAGCATATTTCAATTGTCGTTTTAATTGGAATCAAATTTAATAAATAAAAGAACATTAATCGTGAGTGATTGCTCACCTTTCGAGGCTAGAGAGAAAAACACCGGGATGAGTTACGGATCCAAGCACGGATTTCGATGAAATGGGCACGACTTAGACGAACAAAGCTGATAACAAGGAATCGATGAAATAAAATCGAATCAGCTTGATATAAACAGAAATGAAATGTATATTATATTAATGTTTTCCTTAAACAAAATACTCAATTATATATATTTTTAAAATGACATATTTACATGTTACATTTAAAAAAATCAAACATATACCTAAAAATAATAATACAATAATATATACTTTCCAAACTATTAAGTATAACATACAGAGCATAGTTTCGAAAAAAATGAAAATAACCTATCTACATTCTTACATATAACGAAAATAGAATATTTATATAAATATACCTTATCACTCAACTGACCATATATATAACACCTAAAATATTACACCTTATCATATATATATAAACAGTATATTACAGATATCATATATTTACATTTCAAACTAACAAATTTATAACTCATATAAGTCATACTATATACATATATGAAACAAACTGTAGACATATATCAACACAATAACTTGAAATTTTTGTAACTATCAAATACAAAGGACTGAAATTTTATAACTAATCTATATATAGAGATATACATATAAATCGAACAGTAAAGTCAATATGACTTAGTTTATTAAACTATATATACATAAACTAGCAGACACTAATATAACTTACAAAACTTCCAATATACCATTGTACATGAAAACCATATATACAACTTAACTTCCAATATACCACTGTACATGAAAACCATATATACAACTTAGTTGGATTTATATAAGTAGATTACAACTTGCATAACTAACCTATTTTATATATAAAACAAAAAAACAAAACAAAAACAAAAAAAATAACGTAACATATATAATTTATATTAACAGATAGGTCTCAAACCATATCTATATAAACTAACTTATTAACAGTCTATATAACTTATATATAAACTAGTATAATAAATAATATGATATCATGTACTAAGTTAGTCAACAGAAACAATAAAATAAATATAAATATAAACCGTATGTATGATAAGATTCAAATAATATTATATGACTAATACTTTCCAAACCGCAGGCTACATAAGAGAAAACTTGACATACATACACACACACACACATATATATATACCTTAATATATATACCAATTCACACAAGAACGGAAAGTAGGTTGCCTTCATGGAAATGAATGAGCATGGCTGAGACCGGTGCTGAGTGGAGTTAGCGAAATGGAGAGGTAGTGATGCAGCGCAGAATGTTAAAGGCATAGGTCGCTCACGACCTAAGGAGTTTGTAGGTCGCTCACGACCTAAGGAGTTAGAGGAGGAAGCGAGTGATGCTGGGAAGAGTGGTCTAATGACCTATGATAAGTCGATAAGCAAGCTAAAGAGTGGTACAGCCCAAATTGGTGAAGTGTTAGGTCGCATATGACCTAACAAGGCCTTTAGGTCGCTCCAACGACCTAACGAGATACTGGAACGACCTAACATGTTGTTAACTCGTGTACGACTTAGCGAGTGGGAAAACAGAGCGTTGGAACGAGCTAAGAGGGTGCTACGACCTAACAAGTCACGACCTATGATAGGTCGCAGGAAGACGTTACGACCTAAGTTAGGTCGCAAGGAGTTAGGTCGCGGAGTTTTGATTCGACCTATACTAGGTCGCAAGAAAAGGTCACGACCTATGATAGGTCGCTGGGTAATCTGGGAAGATAAGTCGCGAAGTCTTAAGTCGCAAGGCTTAGGTCTCGAAGTTTCTGAAGCCATTTATTTTAGGTCGCAAAGCTACGGATGCCGTCCATTCTTTAAGTCGCTGAAGTATGAAGACCGTTGATCTCTTAAGTCGTTGATCTGGAATGCGTATGTTCTTAAGTCGCTGAAGCTTGTAGCCGTAGATTTTTATGCCGCTTTATCCTATGCCGTTGATTTAAGTCGCGAGAAACTTTAAGTCGCGAAGATTTTCTGAAGCGCTTCTGTTAGGTCGCTAATGAAGGGATGCCGTTCATCTTAGGTCGCGAAGCTCTAGATACCGTTCATTTGTTAAGTCGTATGTCGTCTGTCTTTTAAAGGGTGTACTTTAGGTCGTTTACGACCTATGTAAGACGTTGTAAGGTGTTGTATTTTCTTATGTTGTAATATTTTAGGTCGTTGCCGACCTATACTAAGTCGTGTCTGTTAAGCCGCATGTTGTAATGGGTTGTGTTGTAACCATGTTAAGTCGCGTAAGTTTTTAGGTCGCGTGAGCTTAGGTCGTAGGTCGCTCACGACCTAGGTGTTGTCTTTTTTTTCTGTTGTAATTGTTGTAGCCTATAAATTGGCAAGTTGAGTCATTTTGTAAGGTTGTTGAATATTGAATAAAATTCTCTTTGTTAGCTTTGTGCTCTCAATTTCAATTGGTAGTCGAGTGTATCTCCTATCTCCACTTACGTCATTCGAGTGCGCTCGAATCATCGTTTGTTGAAGCCGATTCACGGTATCTTGTGCGCAAGATCAACGTCGAAGAATCGTAGATCTCTTTCCCGGTATCTTCGGATCAACGAGTCAGAGATAGCTAGAATTCGGTATCTTCGGATCAACGAATTTGGGCATTTCAGTATCTTCCAATCCACCGATTACTACTTTCACTGATTGAAGATCGTTTTGATTAATCCGCTGCGTCAGTTTTGGTATCAGAGCTTGTTCTAACCAATCATAGTTAGATCGAGACTTGGAGCTTATTCATTTAGAAGTTGAAGTGATTTGCCGAGCTTGAAGTGAAGATTTAAGTTTGTGTTTATCACGGCCGAGAGTAAGAAGTGTTCATCATTGTTCGAAGTTGTTTGATCGGATTTGAATTGGAGGCCGAAGCTTTGTCCATCGTGTTCATCGCGATTTGCTACAAAGTGGAAGTTTTCGATCCGTTTCATTTTGGATCAAAGTCCGAATTATGTTTGAATTTTGAAGTGTTGAAGAGTTTGTAAAGTTTTCAAGTATGCCGCCAAGGAGAGCTAATCGTCATCAAAACGTTGAAGCTTTGTATCGAAGAGAAGAAGCTGATGAGATGGAACAAAGAATCAATGAAAACTTTAGTGAAAAGCTTAACGAAGGAATTGGCCGGTTAGAGAAGCTTATGACGGAGATGAATCAAAATCGGAGAGGGGTTTCACCTGAATCTAACCATGGGGGTAGTAGAGTCTCGCCACATTCCAATCGAGACAGAAGTGTTGAAAATAATCAAGGGCGTGGGAGGAACGTGAATGATCGTGAACGGAGGAATGTAGATAGAAGGAATGATGGTGGAAGACGAGAAGGTAGTAGAGATGTGGGTGAACGAGATAGACAACGATATACATCTGATTTTGAAGAGGAGTATGATGGTGGTAGTGTTCGAGGACAAGGACGAGGACAAGGAAGAAATTACTCTGAGTATGATCACAAGTGGGAGACGGGGATGAAGACTGAAATTCCTGAATTCAAAGGTGGTATGCAAGCGGAGGAGTTTCTAGATTGGGTAGCTAATGTTGAGGAGATTTTTGACTTTAAAGAAGTTCCAGAACATCGTAGAGTGAAGTTGGTTGCTACGAGGCTGAGGGGTAGAGCTTTGGCATGGTGGCAGCAAACCAAGCTTACACGCGAACGTATGGGGAAGTCAAAAGTTGAATCTTGGGAGAAGATGAAGAAATTGATGAAAGCAACGTTTTTACCTTACAATTATCAATCTTTGATGTATCAACATTTGCAAAACTTGAGACAAGGGACGAAATCTGTGAATGACTATGCTGATGAATTCTTTCAACTTATTGCAAGGAATGATATTATGGAAACGGAAGAGCAGCTAACATCTAGATTTGTTGGGGGATTGAGAATGCAGATCCAGGATATGGTTAATATGTTCGATCCAAGATCTGTGGCAGAGGCACATCAAAAAGCGTTGGCTTGGGAGAAACAGGGACGATGAGGAAGTGGTGTGTTTACTAATTCTAACAATCAAGCGAAGGGTGTTGGTGGAAGTTCTAATGTTTCTAAACCTATCAGTAGACCAGTGGTGAAGGAGGTTGAGAAGGCAAGGGTTAACAATGGTTTCAAATGTTACAATTGTCAGGAATTGGGTCATAAAAGCAGTGAGTGTCCAAAGCCAAAGAAGAGAACCATGATTGCAGAAGTTGAGGATGAGGATGAAGAAGCTGAATGTTCCAATTCACCACCTGATGAGGAGGAAGAAGAAGTGTCGGGAGATGAAGGTTATAATCTCATGATGAAGAGGTCCTGTTTAACACCAAAGCAAGAGGAGGATTGTAGTTGGTTGAGGAGCAATATTTTTCAGTCAACATATACTATTCTGGGGAAAGTTTGCAAATTTGTTATTGATGCTGGAAGCTGTGATAATATAATTTCATCAGAAGCTGTGAGGAAGTTGGCATTGAAGACTGAGAAACATCCGAAACCGTACAAGCTAGCTTGGCTGAGGAAAGGCAGGGAAGTGAAGGTTGGACGAAGGGCTCGTGTGAAGTTTTCCATTGGGAAGAAATATAAAGACGAAATCTGGTGCGATGTTGTGGACATGGACGTTTGTCATTTGTTGCTGGGGAGACCGTGGCAGTATGATAGGGCGGTGCAACATGATGGGCGTACCAACAGTTATAGTTTCATGTTTGAAGGCACAAAGATTACTCTAGTTCCAAAGAAGCGACAGCCGGAGGAAAACAAGTTGGAGGAGATTGAAGAGCTCAAAACTTTGTTATCGTTGAAGGAGTTTGTGAAGGAAGTAGAGGAGGAACCTGAAGTGTTTTTGTTAATTGGGCGAGAGAGCAGCGAAGAGGTTGAGATTCCAGAGGAAGTTAAACCAGTTTTGAAAGAATTTGACGATGTATTTCCAGAGGAGTTACCAACGGAGTTGCCACCGTTGAGGGATATACAACATCAGATAGATCTTGTTCCAGGTGCTGTGTTGCCACACAGACCACATTATCGAATGAGTCCGAAGGAACATGAAGAATTGAGAAGGCAGGTAGAGGAATTGCTTGAACAGGGGCGTGTGCAGGAGAGTTTAAGTCCTTGTGCTGTACCAGCTTTATTGGTACCCAAAAAGGATGGAACGTGGAGGATGTGCACTGACAGTCGAGCATTGAATAAGATTACTGTGAGATACAGATTTCCAATGCCGAGGTTGGATGACTTGTTAGATCAAATAAGCGGAGCTACTATCTTTTCGAAGATTGATTTGAAGAGCGGATATCATCAAATTCGTATCAGACCAGGCGATGAGTGGAAAACTGCTTTTAAAACCAGGGAGGGTCTATACGAATGGTTGGTCATGCCATTTGGTTTATCCAATGCACCGAGTACTTTTATGAGGGTGATGAATCAGATTTTTCGACCGTTCATTGGGAAATTTGTGGTGGTGTATTTTGATGATATTCTGATTTACAGTGGGAGTCTAGAGGAACATTTGAATCATCTTAGAGAAGTGCTGATGGTATTGCGACAAGAACAATTCTATGCTGCAACGAAGAAATGCGTGTTCATGACGCATAGTGTTTTATTTCTGGGATATGTTGTATCGGAAGAAGGAATACAGGTTGACCAAAGTAAAGTCGAAGCAATTAGAGATTGGCCGCAGCCCAAGACGATAACGGAAGTTCGTAGTTTTCACGGGTTGGCTTCATTCTATCAAAGGTTTATACCACACTTTAGTAGTGTGATGGCACCTGTTACTGATTGCATGAAGGGTAAACAGTTTGCATGGACGGGGGAAGCCGGGGTTGCTTTTGAACGAATCAAAGAACTTTTGACGTCTGCACCAATTCTAATATTACCAGATTTCCAGTTAGTGTTTGAACTACATACTGATGCATCCAAGGTTGGAATTGGAGGAGTGTTGAGTCAGAAGGAACGTCCAATTGCATATTTCAGTGAGAAGTTGTCAGGAGCGAAGATGAGGTACAGTACGTATGATGTGGAATTCTATGCTGTTGTACAATCTATTAAACACTGGAGACACTATCTATTTCAGAAGGAGTTTGTTCTGTATACTGATCATGAAGCATTGAAGCATTTGCAAGGGCAAGACAAGATTTCAGCGAGACATGCATCGTGGATTGCATATCTGCAACAATTTACATTTGTTGTGAAACACAAGTCGGGAGTGACGAATCGTGTTGCGGATGCGTTGAGTAGAAGAAATCACTTGTTAACTACATTAAAGGTTGAAGTGACGGGGTTTGAAATATTGCCAGAATTATTTACCGATGATCCTTACTTTGCAAAGTTTGTTGATAAAGTCAAGGAGGGAGAGACAGATGAGTTCGTGATGGTAGATGGTTTTCTTTTTAAAGGAAATCGATTGTGCATACCGGAGGGTAGTCTGAGAATGAAGATTATCAAGGAGTTACACGAAGAGGGACATGTTGGGAGAGACCGCACCTTACAGTTGATTTCACAGTCCTACTTTTGGCCATCGATGAGGAAAGAGGTAGAGAGGTTTGTGGAGCGTTGTCATATTTGTCAGGTTTCGAAAGGAACTATGACTAATGCTGGTTTATATATGCCGTTACCCGTGCCTGTAAAACCTTGGGTGGATATCAGTATGGATTTTTTTTGGGTTTGCCTAGAACTCAAAGGGGAAATGATTCTATATTCGTTGTGGTGGACAGATTTTCGAAAATGGCACATTTTATAGCTTGTAAGAAGACGGCGGATGCTGTTCATGTTGCACAGTTGTTTTTCAAAGAGATATATCGACTTCATGGGTTGCCAGAATCGATTGTGTCCGACAGGGATACTCGTTTTCTAAGTCATTTTTGGCTAAGTTTGTGGAAGATGGTGGGAACGAAGTTGAACTTTAGCAGTGCTTATCATCCACAAACAGATGGACAGACTGAGGTGGTTAACAGATCATTGGGAAATTTGTTGAGATGTCTTGTGCAAGACAATCTGAAGAGTTGGGATGTGAAGTTATGCCAGGCAGAGTTTGCTCATAATCATGCTTTAAATCGAAGTACTGGGTTCAGTCCATTCCAGATTGTTTATTCGAGCTTACCAAAGGGGCCGTTGGATTTAACGGTAATTTCACACTCGAAGGGAACAATTAAGAAAGCCGCTGATTTTGTTGAGGGGTTGGCGGAATGTCATAAAATCGTTCAGGAACGATTGGGGAAAGCAAATGAGAAGTATAAACGATCTGCAGATTTGAAGCGAAGGAGTGTTGAATTTCAAGAAGGTGATTTGGTTTATGCAGTGTTAACAAAAGATCGTTTTCCAGTGGGCGCTTATAACAAGTTGAAAGCTAGAAAAATCGGTCCGGTGGAAGTTGTGAAGCGAATTAATGAAAATGCTTACAAATTGAAACTGCCAGATGATGTGTATACGTCTGACATATTCAATGTTAAACATCTCATACCATACCACGGAAATGAACTCATAGTAGAGGAGGATGGTGCAAATTCGAGGTCGAATTTTTCTCAACCTGGGGAGGATGATGCAGCGCAGAATGTTAAAGGCATAGGTCACTCACGACCTAAGGAGTTTGTAGGTCGCTCACGACCTAAGGAGTTAGAGGAGGAAGCGAGTGATGCTGGGAAGAGTGGTCTAACGACCTATGATAAGTCGATAAGCAAGCTAAAGAGTGGTACAGCCCAAATTGGTGAAGTGTTAGGTCGCATACGACCTAACAAGGCCTTTAGGTCGCTCCAACGACCTAACGAGATACTGGAACGACCTAACATGTTGTTAACTCGTGTACGACTTAGCGAGTGGGAAAACAGAGCGCTGGAACGAGCTAAGAGGGTGCTACGACCTAACAAGTCACGACCTATGATAGGTCGCAGGAAGACGTTACGACCTAAGTTAGGTCGCAAGGAGTTAGGTCGCGGAGTTTTGATTCGACCTATACTAGGTCGCAAGAAAAGGTCACGACCTATGATAGGTCGCTAGGTAATCTGGGAAGATAAGTCGCGAAGTCTTAAGTCGCAAGGCTTAGGTCGCGAAGTTTCTGAAGCCATTTATTTTAGGTCGCAAAGCTACGGATGCCGTCCATTCTTTAAGTCGCTGAAGTATGAAGACCGTTGATCTCTTAAGTCGTTGATCTGGAATGCGTATGTTCTTAAGTCGCTGAAGCTTGTAGCCGTAGATTGTTATGCCGCTTTATCCTATGCCGTTGATTTAAGTCGCGAGAAACTTTAAGTCGCGAAGATTTTCTAAAGCGCTTCTGTTAGGTCGCTAATGAAGGGATGCCGTTCATCTTAGGTCGCGAAGCTCTAGATACCGTTCATTTGTTAAGTCGTATGTCGTCTGTCTTTTAAAGGGTGTACTTTAGGTCGTGTACGACCTATGTAAGACGTTGTAAGGTGTTGTATTTTCTTATGTTGTAATATTTTAGGTCGCTGCCGACCTATACTAAGTCGTGTCTGTTAAGCCGCATGTTGTAATGGGTTGTGTTGTAACCATGTTAAGTCGCGTAAGTTTTTAGGTCGCGTGAGCTTAGGTCGTAGGTCGCTCACGACCTAGGTGTTGTCTTTTTTTTCTGTTCTAATTGTTGTAGCCTATAAATAGGCAAGTTGAGTCATTTTGTAAGGTTGTTGAATATTGAATAAAATTCTCTTTGTTAGCTTTGTGCTCTCAATTTCAATTGGTAGTCGAGTGTATCTCCTATCTCCACTTACGTCATTCGAGTGCGCTCGAATCATCGTTTGTTGAAGCCGATTCATGGTATCTTGTGCGCAAGATCAACGTCGAAGAATCGTAGATCTCTTTCCCGGTATTTTCGGATCAACGAGTCAGAGATAGCTAGAATTCGGTATCTTCGGATCAACGAATTTGGGCATTTCAGTATCTTCCAATCCACCGATTACTACTTTCACCGATTGAAGATCGTTTTGATTAATCCGCTGCGTCAGGTAGAGTGGGAGATCTCGGTCTGGACAGCAAGCGGAGAAGAGATGGTCGAAGTGAATCGGTGGTAGGCTATGGCGGTGATCTCGGCATCGGGACAGGGTTGGAGACGAACATAGGTAGTTGTAGGAACTGTGGAGAGAGAGGAGGTCGCACTTGTTGCTCTCGGTAGGTGACATGAATGCGAAGGGGAGAGGAAGGAAGAAAGGTGGAAGATGGCTTCAGATTTAGGCTGTTTGTTGGAAGAAGAAATGTAAGAGAAAGAGGAGGGCAAACTTATTTCCAGGCAACATTTCAAAAGGGAAAGGTTTAAAAGAAATTGAATGGACCAAGTGTAATAATAAATGCAAAAAGATAAGAACGTAAATGAAATTTTGAAAAATTAAATAGAAATGGTCAAGCACAAAGGTCTTGGAAATGTAAATGTTCACAACTGTTTGTTTTGTACGGTAAAAATAAAATAAAGGGTAGACAATCAAAACGACTCAAATATGCACCGATACGGATATCCGTTACGCGGGTTCCGCTGCGTACCGGCGCCGAAACAAAGAAACGAATATACCGCGGAAATCAGCACGACGTGACGATCAAAACGGTATAAAATTATCAGTGGCACGATCGAATGAAAAATTCGAATTTTCTACTAACGGAAATGCAAGAAAATACAGAAAAATAAGATCGACGGAGCTAAAGAAGTCTGAATTTGGAAAAACGAAAAATGACGCCTTGCTCAGAAGATGATTTAGAATTTTTCTATATAAAAATATTTTGGTTTCGAAAATATTTTATTTTCACCAATTTTAACTGATTTAAACCGAAATGACGTGACTGAAATTTACTTTCATATTTTCTGACGAAACTTTACAATTTCCTATGTTTAAATAGGCGCATTTAAAATATCAAATTTTTGTTGCGAAATTTTATTGTTTATTTTTATTTAACGCAAAACGCACGTTTCTTACGTTAAAATTATTATTTTGGATTCTGCTATTGGTTCCAACTATTTCATATTATTACATTACGTTTTTAATATGAATTACATTATCGGTCTTATCGAAATTGGTCGTCAACGAATTTGGTTTTGGATTTGTAACTTATATACAAAGAGATTTCCATTTAATAAATCGTAAAATTTTATTTCTATCGGATTTTTAATTAAAATTTTATTTAATTTAGTATTTTTAAAGTGTTAAAAATACGGGTCATTACACTATTATTGTACGTGAGCTCTGATAAGGGTAAATGCTGCAACTAATGTCCTCCAAAATCCATCATGCAAGCTCTCAATAAATCTTAAAAATCATGTTCACCCTTTCAATCTAACCATCTATCTATGGATGGAAAGCAGTGCTAAGATTCAATGTCATTCCTAAGGCTGATTGCAAACACCTCCAAAATTCACTTGTGAATAAGGGGTCTCTATTACTAACAATGTTAAACAAGACCCCATGGAATCATGCCACTTCTTTGATATAAATTTGCGCCAAAGAGTCCTATTGTTCCTTACAAGTATAAAGTAAGCACTTTTAGTGAGCCTTGTATCATACTCCAAATTGCTTCATTTCCACTTTGACTCCTATGCAACCCATCTATAAAATCCATTGATGTATGCTCCCACTTCCAAGTCGGTACCTCTAATGGAAACAACAGTCCTCCAGGCTTCTTGTGCCAACCGTCCTACACTACCAACATCAATAGTATATAAATAGTGTGCTGATGTCGTGCCCGGTCGATATAGAACAATCATCAAGGTTAAAATAAATCAATATAGCATATAACATAACATATATCTCGTAGCGCATGAATACAATATAATATCACATATACAACAGAAGAGACAGTAATAACAATGTGACTAGATCATCATCATTAGAGTATAATATCCACAGAGTTAAACATTAATATTAGAGTTTATATGGACAGAAAACAAACTCAACAACTATCTCAAATACAAATGGTAAATAGTCAGTGCTAAGACTCCCCAGTGCTACACAGCGAAATAAGCGTAGACTCCATATATGTATATAATACAAGTAGCTCCATCCAGCTCGTCCTCCGAACAGCCAGCATCACCTAGATCTGTTATCCAGTCTACTCAATTAAGAGTACTCAAGATAATAAGAAATAAAGCATAAATTCTTAGGCCAGAAACCAGTCTGGTGTTAGCGGTAAATGATTCTCATAATATTATATAAGTTAATATGTTAAGGAACAAGAGTACACGAACCATACCTCACTAGTCCCTGCATGCAAAGAGTTAGCATATAACACTATAATATGCTACTCTACAATATCGTAAAGATATACCACAAACCAAATAATGGGTATCGGTCTTCCAAGTATTCCTATCTCCAATACCTACTTCCCTTAAGACCGATGAGTAATAGCCTACTCAAGAAAGCAACCATAACGTCCATCTAACAATTCTAAATTTCACTCCATGTGCTATGAATATATGATAACTCATATGATCCCCAGGCCAGGGACTAATGGAAATCCCGGTTCTCGGTTGTACTCTCGTAACTCGCAGCCCAAAGCTGGATACATGTCTCACAATCCAAAGCTGGATACTAGACCCAAAGCTATAGTTCCAAGGTATGCAGATCCTTTCATTGACCTTTGGGCCCTACTTATAATACCCCTGCTTCGAGTACAACAGAAAACTCTTCGAGCATCGACGATTCCTTAGCACATACACCCAAGCCCACTATTGCTCCATTTCGATACTGATCCCTTCTTGCTCAATCCAGTTTCCATTATTCATGAGGGACCCTTCCACATTACTCGATCATACAGCCTCCTCCTTTACGAGCCTCCATCTTCAAAACCTACTGCCAACATGAGCTAACATCTAAAGACCATAGCTGTAATCATGTTGTTATATCGTCATCCAACTTGATACAAATAAGCCAACACCTCCAGCACGATCTAAAAAACTTCAACAACGGTCCATAGAAGTTCCACTACCATATCATTCACAATGATAACTCGATACCCATTTATAGGTATAACTCGATGTTGAGTTATACACTTAGCCATCAAATGGCTAATCTCTCTTCCATGTCTCTAGTACTACCCTTCTGGTGCCTTAGACCCCGACTCATCCACCTTTGTTAACTTGAACCCGATCCAAAGCCCAGTCTTTTAGTTCTAGAGACAACTGGGCCCCAATCCAACACATAACAAAAATTTCCAACATCTTGCTATAGAACATCTCATATAGCCATGCTCTACCCAACCATACGAACCACTGAGTCATAGCCCCCTTTACCATAACTAGGTACCGAGTTATAGGCATAATTCGATGTTGGATTATTTATTTGAGTTGCAACTCATCATTCCTCTTTCTACCGTACTTAAGAGCCTATCTGCTAAGTTTCGTCCAATTCCGACCAACTTTGCTTTCGATTTGCTTAATTGTCCAACCTAACTTTCTATGCAATCATAACACTAGCAAAAAATATCAAATCATATCATTCAAACATAGAATAACAAACAATTTCATCCAATCAGACTTGCAATCCATCAAGACAAGGCACTTTCTAACATAGACCTACGTATGCATGAATATATGAACATAAATCAAGGTTGTTTCTAATCAATCTATATCATATGCATGGATTAACATGTCATTAAAGTTTTAAAAAAGGTTTTTATGGACAAAATCAATTTAAAACATGTTAAATCCTATAATTCTACCATACAAAAATGTATAGTATAGTGAGAAGGCATAAACCACTCACCAATTACCAAATTCGATCATTATGAAAGTAGATCCAATCCGAACAGCAATGGAATGCACTTCTGATCAAGAAAATCTATTAGCACTATCTTATAGTTGATGATCTAATCACTAATCAACAATCCAATTAGATTTAAAGAGAATTTTGGATGGATTTAGGGCTAATTAGGGTTTAGTCCTGATTTAGAATGAGAGAAAAAGTTTTCATTTGACTCCTGTAGGCCCTATTTATAGGGTCTAATTAGACTAACGGGCCAACTAATGGGCTTCGCAAATTACACACTAGTTCTTAACAGCACTCTATAAAACATAAAAAACGCATAACTCCCTAATCGTAAGTTCGTTTTTCTATTATGATAACACTACAAAATGGGAAACCATCATCCTAAAGCAATGGAACTAGTTTGAGACCATAATTCAACTCTTATCAAAAGTTATAGTCCAAACAAGGTTTTTAGGGTCAACTTGTCACATAGAAATTTTGCAAAAATCATAGGTGTGTAAAATTATAGAATCATATGACCTTAGATGAAAAAATATATATATTTTACGATCCTCCAATATGTAAAATACGGGTCGTTACATTCCCCCCTCCTTTTGAAAGTTCGCCCTCGAAATCCCCAAACAAGCCAAAGTATAACCAACCGTGGTCATCCCGCATGCCAACCAAACATAAGCAACCATCACACATATCAAACAAGTAGCCACGCAATCAATAGTATAGATGACCTACCCTAGCATGCGGAATACTAACCTATCAGATATAATATATAATGGTGAAAGTAGATCCTATAAACGTGGATGTTCGCATTCAAAGAGCTCCAGATATGTAGTCCTTATGCTCTCCTATGTCTCCAACATACAATCTTCATCACTTCCACTCCATTATACCTTCACTAGCTTCACTGTCTTCCTCCTAAGCTGTTTCGCATCATACCCAATAATACGAAGCAGCCTACGAGGTCTAAAAACTTTTGGTTCTACCTCAAAATCTTCTAGCTAATCCAGTGTGATCATCACACCCGAGTTATGCACAAACTTTCGTAGATAAAAGACGTGAAAAATGTTGTGCACGTCCGCCATCTTTTGAGGTAAGTCGACCTTGTATGCTAGCTTTTCGGTTCTCTCTACTATTAGAAAAGGACCTACGAATCTCGGTGCCAACTTCCCCTTTCTACCGGATCGAACTATAATCTTTAAAGGCAAAATCTTTACAAACACCATATCTCCGACAGAAAATGAAAGTATATGCAGATCGAGTAATACGATTATATTTACTGAATAAAACTTATATTAAACTAGCAGTATAAAAATTACAATAAGTAAAGTGCACTAGAGACTTTTATACTAGTTCGAACTCCCATTCTACACCAAATCCCAGACTCCTTTTGGATTTAACTAACAAACGTTCTCACTTAACCCGGAGGAA
The DNA here is from genome assembly GCA_030737815.1 of Allium fistulosum. NCBI lineage: Eukaryota > Viridiplantae > Streptophyta > Magnoliopsida > Asparagales > Amaryllidaceae > Allium > Allium fistulosum. The sequence continues at coordinate 293,912,969 of CM060908.1, read as the reverse complement.
TAGATATTACAAACCGCCTGAGCTACCGAATAGGACTTCGTGCCTGATAAACTCCAATAGGACTTCGTCTACACAATAAGTAGAATTGGTTGTGACTTCTTATGCTCTTGTATAGCACAGATTAGCCAATAAATACAACCTTCCTATAATCTTCTTCTTTGTGGTATAATGCGTGCTCGTGATGAAAAGAAATAATCTGATCACAAGAAAATATTCTTGAACAAATGTGTGATCAAAAACCTAAAGCAATATAGTGAATTGAATGCTTGAGAGTAATTCAAGGTTGAGATTGAAAGAATTTTAAGTCAATGTACTAAATCTTTGAAATGGATTGATTTATATAGGTAACCATTACTTGCAATTGTTAGAGGAACGATTGCAACTATTAACGAAGAGGAAAAACTCTTCATGGAGAAAAGAAACTCTTTAGAATTTTTTTAAAATATGGCTGTTATGACCGTTCAGTCGAGTGTACTTCAATAGAGAGAGACGTTTCAAAATAGAAAGTAAACAGTTCAAAAATAAGCAGTTTCAGTCAACTGAAATCTTCAATTCAATCGATTGAAAACATTTTTATTCGACTGTTTTCAGTTTTCAACCGTCTGAAACTGTCAAACTATTTTGTGTTTATTCCTTTGGGTTGGTCGACTAACAGGGGTGTTTCAGCCGACTGACTTATGTTGGTTTTGACTTATTTGATTTTTGAAAATAATTTGTGATCATATGTGCTTGTATATACCACTAGAAGAGATTTTAAAAATTTATATAACTCTAGACTAAGACACAATGACTGATACTACATAATTCTGCCATCATGGCCTTCTTTTTATCGAGTACGTCTCCTTGTGTGATTGATCTTTTTCTGTGCAAGTGGTTTGTATACACAATATAATGTTGTATAGTTGTCACTAACCAAATACCAAAATATAAGGTTCTAACATTCTTCCCCATTTTGATGATGACAACTATACATTTTAAAGTAACCGATATATAGATTGTTCTCCCCTAAGTCTATCCTCCCCCTATCAATATAGCCATAATTATTCTCCTCGTTTGTCATCGACAAAAAGGAAATAGAAATTAGTTGGAGAAAATTTGGATAAGTAATACTTAAAGATGAGAACATTTTTAAAGACAAAGTACGAGCTCAATGCAGATATGATAAAAATATTTCACAGGAGAACACAAATGTCACAATGACTGTTACATAAAATGACCGAGACAACAAAAGGTCACGAATAATAGCAACAAACTATCACAATCACAATTACATAACATCAACACAAATTGTCATGAATCAACATACGGTTGAAGTTTCTTAGAAATAAAATGAAAACATTATGCATAAGTGATAAAGTATGAAAGAAATTACCATCTTACCAAGCCTCAGTGGTCATGATTTCCAGTTGTTTCGCCGTGCTCAACCGAGACTTCTCCTTCTTCCTCTTCGGATGATGTCCAAGTTAATTACTTAGGATTTTAAGGAATTTCTTTGGAGGGTGTATATGCAGAAGAGGATGAAGCGCATGACATTTTATCACAAATTTTGTTTAGGAATCCTTTAATTCGATCAAGCTGGCTATCCATCTTAGTGACCATGTGTTCAACTCGGGTAAGACGTCAAGCTTACTCTAATTGGAGGAGAGAGTGACATAGGCCTGACGTCCTTGATGTTCCAATTATATTTCTTCTATGTCATCCTCATCATGTTGAGGTTGAGGAGCTTAAGAGGCGGAAGCTGCAGTAGGGTTGGCAGGTTGAGGATGACCGACTTCTCTATTTGATTTCCATTGCTCGAAGGATATAATGTTGTGGTGTTCGACCCTTTTTGGAAGTTTCATGGGACTAAGAGTTTTGGAGTCTATACAACCAACTATAGTAAACTCAGAATTTGGAAGTGGTGCTTGAAAGCTCATTAAGATACGCATGATATAGTCTCCATAATTGATCGTTTTGGCTTTACGGTTATGAAATGTTTCAAATTCATCCATCATTACCTTTTCCTAATTAACATTTTGAAAAACATATATTGCATAAAGAGCTTGAAAGTTGTGTTTATAAACCACTTCATAGCTATCGGTCCATGGTTGTATAGAATGGGTAAGTACTCTATGCAAAATTATAGCTTTTGGACGTAAGAATTTTGCTTTCATCACTTCTAAGTTATCAGCTAAAAACAGATGGCTAATTTCATCATGATTGTTCAAATCTACTTCAATGTCATCTAAATCTTCTCCTTCAGAATGGAAATTTAAAATAGATTCTAATCTTGCTATAGGTAGATAAATTTTGCACCACAAACAAGAGTTCATATATAATTTTCTCTGTTGTGTGGATTCATGAAATCTAAGTTTAAGTTAGCATAAAAGAACTTTACCAATAATGGGTAGATCTTGAGATTGTTGGCTACAAAGTTGATGAGATGGTCAATGTGGTTTGCTTCAACGAATTCTCGAATAGCATAGCCTCCAATATCTCTTAACTGGATGAATGAACCTTCGAAAATCCTCATGTTCCTTATGGTATTGAATTTTTGGATAGCAGCATCATTGTATACCCAGCCTTTGATTTGAGATTCAAATGGTCCAATAGTTGTAGATGGTTCTCTTGAATATTTTAAAGGCATTGTAATTGAGTGTTGAGGAAGAAAATTTTGATTTTGTTTATCGCTTTGGAAAAGGAGATAAAAGAGAAAAGTACAAAAAATGTGAGGAATTTAATAGAGGTAAGGGTTTTGAATGGGTGGTTGTCTCAAAAGACGTGAAGGTGAATGGTTTTTTATTTTAAGAAACTGGGAGGACAATGCAATCGACTGAAAACTGCTTTGGAAATAAAATTTTCTTCTGGATCAGTCGACTAAATAGTCACTCATTTGAGTGATTACGGTTGTATCTTCAGGAACTAAATTTTCTTGTCCACAGAGTCGACTGAAATAAAAATTCAGTAATGGCACTAAATTTCACTGCTTTGATTTGTGAATATTTAATTAATTTTAAATATTCAAATAATAATTTTTATAATTAAAATATAACTCTTTTAAATGATAAATAATGATGGTGAAATAGTTGTCAAAATTTGTTTACAAAAATATATAGTTCGATGAAAAACAGAACATGTGACTGGAAACTATTTTCCAAATTTTCGGCGTTTCATCATATAAAAGTTGTTTGAAATGTTATGACTCTTATTTAAATTTTAAAACAACATTTAAATGTTGGGAAAATACTTAGTTAAGATAAAATAAGGTTTAAACTTTGATAAGTAAAAAGTTAATAATACTTAAGTTAAATAAGTTAGAAAAATAAAACAAAAATAAAAATGTCATGTCATAGGGGGACATAAGTACGATTAAGTACAAAACATGTTTTAACATGTTGGAACATGAAGTGTTAGGAGAGGGACAAGGCTAGGTGAGGTGGCAAAAGATGAGTGGAGGGCAAAGGACAAAGGGTAATTTAGTAATTTACCTTTTCTATTGCTTATAAGTAGCCTTCAACTTCTTCAATTCTTCCACCACTTATTTCTATCATATTTTCCTCCTCACCGATTCAAATGAAGAAATTATTTATTTTAAACCATAAAATTCCAGTGGCCACAGCTTTTATTCGTACCACTGCTTCAAATTTTGATCTTAGCTATGTCAAAAATGCATTTCTTTCAGACCTATTATTATATGCAGGTTTTCTAGTCCTAAAATACCTTTTCTTCTTTTGACCATATCTCCCTCAAAACAGATCCAAATTGAGTGATTCATTTTCTTAAATTGGAGAGAAAAGAATTTTCAAAAACTTTTCTTTTGATCACTTTTTAAAATTCCGAGAGTAATATGGCTAAAAATCCAAGATAATACGACTAGTTATTGGTCCGGTTTTGTGAATTAAATCTTATCCAAAATACCTTCACCTCTCCAAGTCAAGCCCACACATCCTTGTTCTTATCATGCATGAGCCCTGCCTGCCCTAAACCAAGCCTATTTCAAGACGCAAGGGTCCTAAGTCAAGTTTTCAAAGTTATTTCAAGTTTTGAAAGAATTTTGCAGAATTTTGGTGAATAAAATTTGTTTTAAAGTTAAATTTTTTTACTTTTATATGTTTGGATAAATTGTTGTATGGAATTTGTGTGAATTGTTGGATTTTAGTGTGTTGCTGTATGTGCTTGGAAGTTAGACTTGAAATTGAAGTTTTGCTTAGAAATTGGTTGTAAATGTGTGAGCTTTGACCTTGTACATTAGGTTATGTGTATGAATCTTGTATATGAGGTTGTATGTGAAAACTTGGATATGATGAGGTAGGTTTTGTATGTTATATAGTGGTGATTTCCATTGTGAAGTTATGCTAAGAAAAATAGCACATTTGTGTTGTAGAGGCGACTTGAATCTTTTGTGGAAGTTATGTAAATTGTTTTTAAAACTTAAACCAATTTCAAGTTTTTAAACTTTGTTTTATTTTTATAAATACTTACTTTACGTTCGGAAAAGTAAGTGAGTTTCATAATATCATAAGTTTTAGAGTTAACTAAGAGAACATTTCTAGTTATGGTATCCATAACGATGGTCGCTATGGATGCAATTTTGCTTAAAAATCTAATTTTTGCAAAATTTTGGTTTTTACAATTAAAAGTGGTTTAAAAATGTCGTAGAAACTAACCAATGTTGTTTAAGGAAAGTAAATTTAGAATTTAATAGTTATCTATTAATTAATTAGTTTTGATAATTAATAATTAATAATTAATTAAGTATTAAACAATGTTTATTAATTTTAGTTAACTGAAGGTTAGTTATCAATTGACTATCTTTCAAAATGTAAGATTAATTTTTAATCAATTATGAGTTAAGTATATATTTATTTTTAATTAATTATTAATCAAATATAGGGCTAATAAATTATTAAGATAGTGTCTAATGATTTTTAATTATAAATTAATTAAGTTTTTAATTTAAAATAAATTATTTATTAAAAGTTTAATTTATTATTTAGGTTTTAATTAAAGACTATTTTATTAATTAATTTGAGATCAATTAATATTAATTATTAATGAAGGTTTATTATTTAATAGTTAATAACGGATTAATTAGGGTTTAATTATTTATGTAGTGGTTAATTATTGTTTAATTATTTATTTAAGGTTAATTATTTCTTAATTTATAATTAAATTAAGTTAAGAATTAGTAAAGATTAATTATGGTTTAATAAAGGGTTTAACTTGTAATTAATTATTTTAAAAAGGGAGTTTTAAGTTTTAATCCTTGTTTTCCAAGAATCAAATTGATATAAAGGTACTTCTTTTTCAAAGATGGTTTTGAACACAAGGGATGTCGATACCATTAAGTAGACAAACAATTGTGAAGAGTTATGTAAATGGTTTGATTGCGTCGACATGTGTTAGCAGAATAAATCCCCGTTCTGCTATAAGTTGATTGTTTGATTGTTTGGACATCCGATAGTAGAGTAAATCATGTTCTGCTATAAAGTAATTGTTTATTGTGTGGACATATTTTTAGTATAATAAATTCTCATTTTGCTATAAGTAGTGAACTGTTTGGACATCTATTTAGCATGACAAATCACCATCCTGCTATTATGTTATTTGGACATGTTATTCCCTGATTTGGATATGAATTGCATTTACATATATGTTGACTTATGTAAACAAATGGTTAAGTGACTTGAAAGTGAAATTGATGGTAAATGGTGACTTAAATTACTACTAATGGGAGCCTCTTTTTGAAATTAAAAAGTATGGTTTTGAATTAATTTCAATTCTTTAATCAATTTGGGGTTAAGGTTTATAAATGATTTTTCAAGTTATATTATTATTTTATAAAGGTATTTATAAATAATAACTTGTTTATAAAAATGGGTTTTACTAAGTAAAAAGGTTTATTTAAAGAGATTTAAAAGGATGAGTTGCAAAGGATATTTTGTAAAGGATTTTTCTTAAAGAAGATTTATTAAAGGAGTTTAAATAGGGAAATGTTTTATAAATGATTTTAGAGGTTTGTAAAGAGGTTTTTTAAATTGACTCGTAGACTTATAAAAGTGTTTTATAAATTGATTTTGGAAATTTATGAAGGTATTTAAAAGTGAAGGGGGCTTTTAAAAGGGAACTTTTATAAAGGATAAGTGGATCGGTTTATAGCAAGTAATGTTTTCAAAAAGAAATTTGAAAGGAGGAATTTTCCAAATGTTTTGATAATATATTTATAACCCTAAGATAAGTATAAATATTTTCCAAGTAAAAAGGGGAAGTAAGGCTTTTGGAAATAGTGTTGGGTAAAGATCTTTTAATCAAGTTTTATAAAGTGATTTTATTAACTAAAGATTAAATTAATTAGGGAATAGTGGATCCCATATGGAATTAAATCAATGTTTGGATGATTGTTTATTTGATAGTTAAATAACCGACTATCAAATCTGGACCAACACGTAACTTTGGAAATATATAGGAGAAACACGTGAGTTATATGGCACAATCATCGCCAATGATGTTGTACTGTGTGCATAAATCTCGGTTCATTCTTCTAGGATAAATGATAAGGAAATCCATCCACTAATGGTTAGGAGGTGATCTCCGCTTTTATCTTGTCTGTTTATTTCCTAAAGAACCGGGGTTGAGTTTACTAGAAATTATCGAAAGTTGTTTCGAAAAGACCGAGATTGGATATGTTATCTAAAAACCATTTCAGTCCAAATCCAGCTTTTCGAACTGAAGATATCTTCAAGAGTATGGAACCGAAGACAGAGTTTTAAAGTGCAAGGGCTATTTTCTACTAACCCTAAGGGTGATTCCAAAATGGATGTAGTGAAGGTAGTGCCTTTGGTTCATTCATCACCAGAATGACTTGTATGGACGAATATTGACATTGGGTCGGTGTTGTATTCCAAGTGGGAAGTGCTATATAAAGGTAAAATGTAGCCTCAAGGCTCATCAACCGAGAAATGACAAAAATTGGGCATGCAGCAAAGCCATGTCGGTCACTCCCATCAGGATATGGTCATCCCTACTCTAGATCGATTACTATCTACTCATGTATTCTTCAGGTCCCAAAGTGGGGTGATCATATTCGGTACTACTAGTCAAGTGGTAGGCCAGTCCTGTGTGGTAGGGGTATAAGATGTTCTTCTCAGACTCTGGTGCATTTTATCTAGAGATGTACCATCGGAAGCTAGTTCCTTAACTTGTCATAATATGGAATATGTTCTCCAATACGTGCCTTTACCATTTTAGATACACCTAACTATGTTGAAATGTGAGATGCAAGCATTTCAACTATATTCATATTTTACTTGAACCGTTAGACATTAGTATAATATCACTGGTTTTTCTATGAAAGTATTTTGGTTATCGTAAGGTAAAAACATGTCCGTGTATATGTGCGGCACGGTCTTACGAGATAACCTTGATTTTAAAGGTATTTTAAAAGAAATAATTCAGTTGTTTGAGTTTACTCACACTGGACCCATGTCTGACTCAGATTTTTATTTTCTTTCCCTAAAACTCTTGGGTGCTAAAATTTTTCTGATCAGCCAAGTAGTTTAGGTTTCCAACGGATGCATTTTGGAGGAGCTTGGAGCAGGAGGCTTCATCGATAGCTAGTTATTTTCTTATTTTCCATTGTATTATATGTATCATATACCTGATATGTAGGGACATGCAGTTATAACTGTCCAGGTTAAAATTGTATTAGTATAACTCTGATGTGTCATTTTGGAAATGACATCCCAAAATATTATGTTGATTAATATGTATTTTTCCATTGCGATGTGAGATTTTGTGATTGTTTAGTTTCTTCTTATATGTTCTATCTTCCTTTCTTTTCACCCCTAATGACTTGTCTTTCAGACACTTAAATGATCGGCACATGAATACCGTGGATGTCTTAAATATCGTCTTTAGGTGTAAGAACGGCAGATCGTTACATTTGGTATCAGAGCGCAAGGTTAAGCGAAAACCTTGGCTTTGGTGAGGCAACTCATTCAGAGATAAGTTAATGGAATGCCTTATGATGAGTTTGAATGTGTGTGTGTGTGTATACATATAAGCACGTATTTGTTAGTGTCATAAAATGTTTTATATTGTGTTGTTTGATCTGTTAAGCGGCTTATGAATTTTGGTCGTCATGCCTGATCAACGTTGTCGATAGAGATTCCTAAACACTTAAACAAGACGAACGGACACAATATTGTTTTGAAATTGGATAAATGAAATAATTTTACCCAAAATATATTTTATATATAAATAACGACTTTCAAAAATAGTATATTATAGTATAGTATTTTTGAGGTGTTGTTTATTAGGAGGGAATAATATTTTAAGGTTTGTTTGGTCATGCTCGTCCAGTTAAGCATTGTCTATTGTTAGTGTGTATAGGTAGCTTCCCTTTTTAAGATTGGGTTGGGTAAACAGGGCTGGGGAAAATGTGTCAAGATTATTTTGTGATGATTTGGATAATCTTCTTGGTGACAATCGGATGTTTGCCTAGGCGAACGTTGGGGGGGTACTTAGTAAATTATTCTCTTTATCATTGTACAATCGAAACAAGTTCAAACCTGAACGAGCCTAAAGCAAGTTGGTGGTAAATGTTTTGACGGAAATAGGTAAAGTATTGTTTCAAAAATGGGATTTTGAAATAAATAAAATATTTTTAAGTTAACTCGTTCGAGTCACTCGAAAATAACTTAAAAGTGGGGAAGAGATGTGTTCGGATGGTAAAAACTTCTCTTGAGTATTACCCTTCTTGGTAAAGGAGTGTATGATACTGTTTGATAGTACCCAGTTCCTCAGTATCATTTTGTAGTTACTCAGGCTTTATATATATATATATTTATTTATTCGATTAAAATATAGGGTTTCATTTCAAAAAGTTTTTGAAATAAAAACCAGGTATTTGGATCTTGTGTTTTCTAAGGAAAATAAATGCAAATGGAATAGTTGAATCAAATAATTGTATATACTCTTAGGATGAAGTGGAGTATTATAGTAGTTAAACTCAGTTTAGCTTTTATGAAATGTTTTCATAAATAGTTTAGTGGGAATAAAATTGGTATTAGGAAGAACCGATTAAATAAGTGCGTATGTTGGATGTCGATCATTTATCGTTTCATATAGTTATGATCTAAGATTCGAGTACAAGGCTTTGAGATGTTCCACACCATTCCAAATAAGTATTTATTGCTCGATTTTTGATGGCGAGCACTTGATGAGGATTTTTGTATAGGACCAATGTTTTCAATCATAGTACACATCTATGTAAGGAGAACAGAAGTTCCTAATCAAGAAACCTGATCGGAGTCCACACTAGAAAATATGGTGAGCGATACTGGTTCTGAAGGGAAGTTATGTACTCGAGTGGTGATCGAGTCGGATTTTGCATATGAATGATTTATGTACATTATATGGACTGATGTATAGTGTTCTGTATTCCTAGGGTGGTTTGTTTCCTAGGAAAGGTTGAGGTGTAATTTCGAGGATGAAATTCTTTGAAGGGGAAGAATGTAACGATTCGGAATTTCACCGCTTTGATTTGCGAATATTTAATTAATTTTAAATATTCAAATAATAATTTTTATAATTAAAATAAAACTATTTTAAATGATAAATAATGATGGTAAAATAGTTTTCAAAATTTGTTTACAAAAATATATAGTTCGAGGAAAAACAGAAAATGTTATCAGAAACTGTTTTCTGAATTTTCGACGTTTCATCGTATAAAAGTTGTTTGAAATGTTATGACTCTAATTTATAGTTGCAAAAAACATTTAAATGTTGGAAACATCGTTAGTTATGATAAAATAAGGTTTAAAATTTGATAAGTACAAAAATAAATATACTTAAGTTAAACAGAAAAATAAAACTAAAACAAAAATAAAAATGTCATGTCATAAAGGGACATACGTACAATTAAGTATAAAACATATTTTAACATGTTGGAACATGAGGTGTTAGGAGGGTGACAAGGCTAGATGAGGTGGCAAATGATGAGTGGAGGGCAAAGGACAAAGGGTAGTTTAGTAATTTACCTTTTCTATTGCTTATAAGTAGCCTTCCACTTCTTCAATTTTTCCTCCTCTTCTTTCAATCATATCTTCCTTTTCTCCGACTCAAATGGAGAAATTATTTATTTTAAACCATGTAAAATTCCAGTTGCTACACCTTTTATTTGTACCACTTCTTCAAATTTTGATCTTAGATATGTCAAAAATGCATTTCTTTCAGACCTATTTTTGGACACAGATTTTCTAGTCCGAAAATTTCTCTTCTTCCTTTGACAATATCTCCCTCAAAACAGACCAAATTGAGTGATTCTTTTTCTGAAATTGTAGAGAGAAGAATTTTCAAAAACTTTTCTTTTGAGCACTTTCCAAAATTCCGAGAGTAAAATGGCCAAAAATCCAAGAGAATGACTAATTTGTGGGTCCGGTTTTGTGAATTCATCCTTATTTGAAGTACCTCCACCTCTCCAAGTCAAGCCCACACATCCTTGTTCTTATCATGGCCGAGCCATGCATGCCCTAAGCCGAGATTATTTCAAGATGCAAGGGTCCTAAGTTAAGTTTGCAAAGTTATTTCAAGTTTCAAAAGAGTTTTGCAGAATTTTAGTGAGTAAACTTTGTTTTAAAGTAAAAAGTTTTAACTTTTATATGTTTTGATAAATTATTGTATGGAATGTGTCTGAATTGTTGGATTTTAGTGTGTTGCTGTATGTGTTTGGAAGTTAGACTTGAAAATGAAGTTTAGCATGGTAATTAGTTGTAAATGTGTAAGCTTTGATCTTGCATATTAGGTTATGTGTATGGATCTTGTATACGAGGTTGTATATGAAAAATTGGATATGATGAGGTAGGTTTTGTATGTTATGTAGTGGTGATTTCCAGTGTGAAGTTAAGAAAAATAGCACATTTGTGTGGTAGTGGCGACTTGAATTCTTTGTGGAAGTTATATAAACTGTTTTTAAAACTCAAACCAATTTCAAATTTTGTAAACATTGTTTTATTCTTATAAATACTTACTTTATGTTTGGAAAAGTAAGTGAGTTTCATAAGGTGATAAGTTTTAAAGTTAACGTAGAAAACATATCTAGTTATAGCAATAGATGCAGTTCAGTTAAAAATCTAATATTTTGCAAAATTTGGGATTTTACAATTAAAAGTGTTTTAAAAATGTCTTAGAAACTTAACAATGATGTTTGAAGAAAGATAGTTAGGAATTTATTAAGTAATTATTTTTTATAATTAATAATTAATTAAGTCTTAAATAAGGTTTATTAATTTTAGTTAACCGAAGATTAGTTATCGATTAATTATCTTTAAAAAGATAAGATTAATTTTTAATTAATTATGAGTTAAGTATATGATTTATTTTTAATTAATTATTAATAAATATAGGGTTAATTATTAATTAATTATTAAGATAATGTTTAATTATAAATTAATTAAGGTTTTAATTTATAATAAATTATTTATTAAAGGTTTAATTTATTATTTAATTTTTAATTAAAGACCATTTTATTAATTAATTGAGATTAATTAATATTAATTATTAATGAAGGTTTAAATTATTATTTAATAATTAATAAAGGATTAATTAGGGTTTTATTATTTATGTAATGGTTAATTATTGTTTAATTATTCATTTGAGGTTAATTATTTCTTAATTTATAATTAAATTAAGTTAAGAATTAATAAAGGTTAATTCTGGTTTAATAAAAGGTTTAACTTGTAATTAATTTTTTTGAAAAGGAGTTTTAAGTTTTAGTCATTGTTTTCCAAGAATCAAATTGTTTTAAAGGTACTTCTTTTAGAAAGATGGTTTTGCACACAAGGGATTCAAATATCGTTACCATTAAGTAGACGAACAATTGTGAATGAGTTTTGTAAATGGTTTGATTGCGTGGACATGTATTATGTAACAACCTGCATATTTTACGATTATATATTTAAATGTTTTATTTAAATATAGCATCGTTTGTTGAATTTAAAGTCTGAAATGTGACTTTTTGTGAATAGTCGGATCCGGACTCGAGACCACTTCCATTGAGTTCAAAACAATGTTTACAACTTTTTTGAGTATAAACATTGATATGTTTGGAGTTGATTAGGATTTTGGTATTTTCATTTGGGTTTGGGTTTGGTTCTAGTCCACTAACCCAATAAGAGAACCCAAACCCTCTACCAAATACCTCCCACTCCACTCCTCTTCATTCATTCCTTTCATAATTTCCTAACACTCTTAAGCCCTAAAGGAAAAATGGGGGAAAAGAGGGGAAATTAAAAATCCTAAGCCCTAGATTCTTATGAAATTCAAATTCAAGTTCTAAAATCCAAGAGAAGCTTAGGTAAGCATGCTCATGATATGGTCATCCCGAATCTTGATCGATTACTATCTACTCATGTATTCTTCAGGACCCAAAGTAGGGTGATCATATTCGGTACTACTAGTCAAGTGGTAGGCCAGTCCTCTGTGGTAGGGGTATAAGATGTTCTTCTCAGACTCTGGTACATTTTATCTAGAGATGTACTGTAACAACCCGGGTTTTTCATACAAGAAAAACCGGACCATTTGGGTAAAAAGAAGAGGTAGAAGAAGAAGAAAAATAGAAAACAACAACAGAATCTCACATACGCAGTGGAATAAAATATAATAGATAATAACAGATCTTTACACAAAAAGAAATCTATATCTGTTTACATATACATCATCCAAATACATCATCAGAGTACATCACATCAATATCATACAACTGGACAGTAATCATAACTTGTCCTCACAATCTGAATACACAGCGGAATATATAACTCAAATACGGAAGTACGTATCGCCATCCAGCTCCATAGCATCATTTCCTGTAATCTATAATACTCGGTCTGACCCGAGCATCATATAAAACAATACTCGAGTCAGTCTGGAATACCAGCGTGAGAAAATCACACTCAATTGATTATTAAAGTTTCAAACCCTTTGAAAACAAAAGCATCTCGTAAGACCACGCCACAAATAAACATGTCGGGTTTTTACCTTACGATAGCTAAAACACTTTTTATCAAATTCCTCTGATATTATAATAGTGTCTATACACACATACTTATTAAAATAGCTGAAATTGTTACATTATTAAATTCCAGCATACTAGCCACAAAAGTGGGTAATACAAACAAATACCGTACAAGGCACGTAGGAAAAATGGATTTCCAACGAATGACTAGGCACTGGGGTACCACCTATCACAGTACGTGGCCTAGATCACCGTACCGAGGAGTACGCCCGCTCCCCTGCAACACAAGGCCGGAACCATCCCTTACTGGATGATCCCGAATAAAATCACCCCACGGTTGGGATCAGCAACCGCACCACTAAGCCGAAAATAAAAAGGGACATCTAGACAGGGATGACCTTACCCTCCAGTGGGAGCTACCCACGAAGCCTTGCTGCATAACCCCTGATTTTCAGTCATTCCCGGTTGATGAGGTTCGAGGCTAAACGATACCTTTTCAGAACATATCCCTTAGAATGCCCATCGTCCGCTGACGATGTTTCGCAAGCATTCGTCCATACCAGTCCGTCCTGGGTTTGAACGGAACCGAAGGCACTACTCCTACTACATCCATTTTGGAAATATCCTCAGGATTAGTAGCGACTAGCCCTTGCACTTCACAGCTCCAATCTTCGACTCCGAACACGTTACACGAAACGTACAAACCAGATCGAAGTGGTATTCGAGTCTCCAGACCTAGAATCCCGGTATACGGAAACTCGATCCCGGTCTCTTCGAAACGATCAGCGCATTGGCCAATATTGATAGTCGGTTATTTAACTATCAATTAACATCCACAAGCAATCATCACACAATAAATAATTTCCCACATTATTATTTTATTTGCCCAAATATCTTTCCAGGATATATTTCCAAATTTTCAAACTCCTTTTGAAAACAATTTCAAACAGTTTCCGCTTACGGAATACATTTCCAAATATTTATTTCTCTTCTGAAACACCAAGTACAAAACACTTAGATTTTTAAATAATCTTAAAAACACTTTATTTTAAATATATCTTATAACATTGAAATTTAAACTACTTTAATACTTTATTAAAAATATATACTTTAAAATAAACCACTTTATAAATATAAACTAAATTTCTCCTTTTAAAACATAATAGCAAATCACTTTTATATAATTACTACAATAATAGATTTTTAAAAATACCTACTTTAAAAAGTTAACATTTAAAAATAATAAATTTTCTAAAACATGCTTTTTAAAACATATTAAAACTTTTAACTTATATTAAAAACTACCTTGAAAACGTACTTGGCTATCCAGAGAAATACACTTCTCATTTCCATCCTTTAAAAATAAATCAACATTTATTTTAAACCAATTCATATCCCTTTATAAATTCCCACCTTGAATTTATATTTACTAATATCCACTGATATTTTATTTTACTTTATAAACCCAGTTTATAAATTCCAAAATCTCATTTCTCTTCTAAAATTCCAATTTTAAACAACTAAATCAATTTCCAACTGATTTTCCAATTTACTTTACTTTACTTTAAAATAAATTTCCTTTACTACTTCATTTATTTCAAAATACATTATCTTTTAGATTTATTCCTTTATTTGAGTTAAAACCCTTTTTAACTGAAATTACCAATTTTAAACTTCCAAAATTCCTTCTTTAGCCTTTAATTAAATTTAATCCTTACATTCAAAATAAATCCTTTATTCTTTAAATTTAATATCACTTTAGTTTAAAGTTAATATTTCCCTTGTTATTTCGAAATTCCCTTATTCCAATTCACTTGAATTATTTACTAAAAATTTACTCTTTTATTTCTTTCAAAATCCAATTCAATATATTTTGATAACTCCTTTTATTGAAATATTCAATCCAACCATATCATCCAATATTTCAATCATCAATAAAATCATCACAGGATATCAATATTCATAGAACAGAATATCAAATAATCTAAATAATTTTGAGGAATCCAGTTGGATCCCTCCAACCTGTTCCCTGCATCCACAAACGTTAGCACAATACCAATTCCACTTCAAGGTGGAATATCGCGGTATATGGGATTTATATAAAATCATCCGCTATTATGCGGCGCATAGGGTCTCATCCGTTATATAAATGCGGGAATATCAACAACTCAAATATATACATATGCCAATATGTATATATTGCTATATACTACTATATATATAATATAGCATATTCAATCAATGCAATCATCCAATCAATTATTTAAATTTAACCATTTAAATTTAAAATAAAATTCAACTGAGTGAGATTAACTCACCTTTGATTCTTTGCAATTCCAATCCAAATCTCGACTTGTTTCTTCATAGTTTAAACCTTGTATAAGCAGTGGATTATTTCATTAATATTTGAAATATAAATCGACCTTTGATTACCATTAAATTAATTTAATTAACTAATAATTTACTTTAACCCCTAATTTTCCTCGAAAATCTTTTGGTAACTAAAATGATTAAATGGGTTACTTTGAACTAAACTAGTACATTTATTTCTCCTAATTTCATTTCACTGTTCAATATATATATATAATTAAATTTAAAATAACTGTTTAAAACCCTACATCTAATTCTTTTATTTTTATTTTATAAACTCATATACTGATAAAACATAAATTTAAACTATATATATATACTTGAATTGATCTAATGATTCCTAAATTATATATTAATTAAAACAAATTAAATTAATACCTCACTGGAATTCACGACGAGCACAGCAAAGCTTGAACGGCATGACGAAGACCCATTGCAACTGGAACCCTAACTTTCGATCGACTGCCTCCCACTCGAGCTCAAATTCACGGCCATGCCTATCCACCGCGAGCGACCCAACAAGTCGCTGCTTCCTCCAAACCGAAGACGATGTGGCTTCCCTCACCGATCGAACGAGGTCGCCACCACATCCAGAAATCACCGATCGACGCCCCTCCCTTCGAACTCGTGACTCACAGCAGCCCTAAACCCGAGCTATGGCGACGATGTCGCGGCGCCGATAGCTACTCCCCCATCTCGATTCTTTTTACAGACGAGTCGACTCGCTTCGCTGCTCACGATCAACTACTGGAATACCTCCTTCCTCCCTTCGCGCGAACGCACCACTTCCGGTCATCTCGCGAACGAGCGTAAAAGTTCGCAAACTTCCATCCCATCGTCTCGAGTGACGACGAGCTCGAGTTTCCCCATGCTGTGATTTCGATTCGTCACCATATTTTCGAACGATTTGATTTTTTTTCTTTTTTTTCTTTTTCTTTTTCTCTGCGATTTTGAAATTTGAGAGAGAGGGGAGAAGAAAGATGGGTTTTGAAAAGAAGGGCTACGTGCTTTGAATAGGAAGGGAGATAGGATTAGTCGGTTATCTTTTCTTACTTTTATTTCTTGAAAGAGGACGCGTGTTATTAGGTAGGGCACGTATTCAATTAGCCATTCACAGAGGCATTCAAAATGAAAGGAAAAATATCTGACGTGAAATTCTTTTAACTAGTCAATATAACTTACTATTTATATTTGAATTTCAATTTAATTTCCAGCGCGTTTATCCATCGTACGACCAAACGATCACTCCAGACATTACGAAAATTGAAATCCGATAATAATTCAATATTACGGATCCAATGGAACTGGTTTCGTCAAATTCCGAGACTGTGCCTCGGAAGGCTATTTTCATATTCAATTTAAACGATATATTTTTAAAACTGAACAAAACACCTTTAAATTCAATTCTATCACTTTTATTATCTTCAGTATTATCAATATAAATTTTCTGAACCTTTGAACTATTTTTTTAACAGGCTTAAAATCAAGATTCAATATTTTACCCAATCCCGATAATTAAATTTAATAATTAATTATCCAAAGAAATACTGTCTATTTGAAATTAAAGTTAAAATTTAACCTTCGAATATTTAAAATAATTTAAATATTCACATTTCAAATATACAAAAATTCCGGGTCGTCACATTCCTCCCCCCTTAAAAGAATTTCGTCCTCGAAATTACCAGTTAAGAGAAATGATTCGATACTCGTTCTCTTTCCCAATCCAAATAGTTTTAACAACTTTCCATAACAATTCTTTTATTAATGATACACTAATCATCCTTTAACTTCCCAAACTTATTCATAAGTTCAACTCATACCACCTACTTATCCATTCAAATTTAAATTTGAATTCAAATTTTAACTTATCAAAAATTTCTCAAAAATTTTCTAACTCCCTAAATTTCCGAAAAATTTCGCCAGCGTCTCCTTTATTCACATTCCTTTTTGATTGTTATCCCTTTATTCACAACTATCCCATTTCACAACTTCAGTTTTAGTCTTCATTCAACTATTCACTTAGTATATATTTTTCCAATCCAAAATTACTAAGTATATTCCCAATACCAAATTTCTTAAGAATTTCATTCTTCAATTCTTAAGTTCATATAAATTTTCTTATATTTATTTACTACTTCACCACTGAAGTGTATATTCAAATTGAACTCCCATTTCATATGAATTCCAACTTACTTCAATTTACTACTTCATTTCCAAATTTTTTTTCCTTAAATTCAATTCATCTCCAACTTCCAAAAAAATTGAATTTTATTTAGCTCGAAAACAATCCAAGCTATTCATTCAATAATTATTTCTCAACTTATTTAAACCACTCCTCTGTTGAGTTCAGTTTCCATTCAATATTTACTTAAGTCAATAACTTAAGTTTATTTTCCATTTAACCAACCCTTTAAAGTTTTATTTCCATCTTTCATTTGATTCTTATTTAATCAAATTCCATTCATTTATTTATTTTCACTTATTCGGATTCCATTCGAAATCCAAACCATTACTATTTTAATCCAATTTCATTAATTCCCAATTCAATTTTCATTAACTAATTTATTATCTCATTAGTTCCTCCGCAGGTTAAAATTAAATACTTGCTTTTTAAATCCCAAATATCACTTCACTAAATTTTCTTAAGTTCAATATATTTTATAATTCAAGTTTGGATTTATTTAAAAATTAAGATTGCTCATCTTAGTCATTTCCATTTGATAATTACAATTTCAAATTATAACTCTTAATGGTTCAAAGAAATGAATTCCCATTTATGACTTACAATTTCATTTCTATTCATAAGTTTTAACTTACTTACTTAAGACCTGGGACTATTCATTTAAGTCCATTTCCATCTTCATATCAAATTTCAAATTATTACACTTAAGAACTTAAGAATATGAATTTCTTTACACAATTATAAGCATTTTACATTACCTTTATATCCAATTCAATTCAACTTCAACTTACTTACATTTAATTCAATTCCAATTCTCAATTTTTATTTAACTTATCTTAAGTTAAATTCAAATATATTTTATTCACCTTCATATACTCGAATTAAATTTTAATTCTAGGATACAATTTTATACAAGTTTTACAATTCATTCACCTTCAAGTTCTCTACCTCTTTTATCTACCAGCTTATATTACTCATTGAGTTAATTTCATCTCATAATTATAATCCAAGAATTTAACTTTCATTCCTTTCTTATTTAAATCAACTTCATTCTATACTTTATATTATTGATTCATTTAAATTTCCACATTTAAATTTTAAATAGAATTTCCAGAATTCAATTGCCCGGTTTTATTCCAAAAACCATTTTGAATCCCTAAATAACTCATACACATCTGGTATATCACATCAAACCCCAATTTCCAAAATAATCTGCTTTTACCAAACAATTTTCCCTTTGAATTTCAAAACCAACCCAATTCACAATCATTTCCAATTTAAAACAGTTTGGTAGCAATTTCTCTTTGGAAACTCGAAAATAGACATCGATGATGCTGCAGTCATCACCGAAATTATTTTCCAGCGACCAAAAGAGAACTTAATGCTTTTATCAATTTAAAACATTTCAAACATTTTTAAATCCCAAATTCCACTAGATTTCAATTCAATTTCAAAAAAAATATATTCATGAAATAATATCACCATTATTTCCCTAAAACCTTTAAAAACTATTTTTAAATCCAAAGGAATTTAAATCTTTCCCAAAACTTTAAATTTAAAATCCATCCAATTTTTTTATATCCAAACATTACTCTGGAATTCTATCACATTTTATTTCAAGTTATAAGTCACTTTTACCATTTACATTTACAAATTTCATTTGTTTATGAATTTATCTCATTTGATTATAAATCACATTTATAATTCACATTTGTATATAAAGTTTATTTATAAATTTCATTTATAGTCTATATTCTCAAATTCCATTTGTTATACAAATTTATCCTTCAACTTAGGTTATAAGTTTCAATTTCTATTCAATAATGAGACTAACTCATTATTGTCATTTTCTAACAACCAAGCATCCAAATATATAACTATAATAAATTTCAAAAAAATTATTTCTTTCATATACAAAAATAATTTGGGCAAAATTATTTCATTCACCCTATTTAAAACAATACTGTGTCGAACTGTTCTATTCAAGTGTTTAGAAACCCCTTCGATACAGTTGTCCAGACTGTGCCGACGAAGGTTCATATGCCACTTAATAAACCAACCAACACAATATAAAACCATTTTATATTCACTAACAAATACGCGCTCATATCTATTAATACTCTCAAAATTCCCAACAGAGCCAAGGTTATCGCTAGCCTAAGCTCTGATACCAAGTGTAACAACCCGGGTTTTTCATACAAGAAAAACCGGACCATTTGGGTAAAAAGAAGAGGTAGAAGAAGAAGAAAAATAGAAAACAACAACAGAATCTCACATACGCAGTGGAATAAAATATAATAGATAATAACAGATCTTTACACAAAAAGAAATCTATATCTGTTTACATATACATCATCCAAATACATCATCAGAGTACATCACATCAATATCATACAACTGGACAGTAATCATAACTTGTCCTCACAATCTGAATACACAGCGGAATATATAACTCAAATACGGAAGTACGTATCGCCATCCAGCTCCATAGCATCATTTCCTGTAATCTATAATACTCGGTCTGACCCGAGCATCATATAAAACAATACCCGAGTCAGTCTGGAATACCAGCGTGAGAAAATCACACTCAATTGATTATTAAAGTTTCAAACCCTTTGAAAACAAAAGCATCTCGTAAGACCACGCCACAAATAAACATGTCGGGTTTTTACCTTACGATAGCTAAAACACTTTTTATCAAATTCCTCTGATATTATAATAGTGTCTATACACACATACTTATTAAAATAGCTGAAATTGTTACATTATTAAATTCCAGCATACTAGCCACAAAAGTGGGTAATACAAACAAATACCGTACAAGGCACGTAGGAAAAATGGATTTCCAACGAATGACTAGGCACTGGGGTACCACCTATCACAGTACGTGGCCTAGATCACCGTACCGAGGAGTACGCCCGCTCCCCTGCAACACAAGGCCGGAACCATCCCTTACTGGATGATCCCGAATAAAATCACCCCACGGTTGGGATCAGCAACCGCACCACTAAGCCGAAAATAAAAAGGGACATCTAGACAGGGATGACCTTACCCTCCAGTGGGAGCTACCCACGAAGCCTTGCTGCATAACCCCTGATTTTCAGTCATTCCCGGTTGATGAGGTTCGAGGCTAAACGATACCTTTTCAGAACATATCCCTTAGAATGCCCATCGTCCGCTGACGATGTTTCGCAAGCATTCGTCCATACCAGTCCGTCCTGGGTTTGAACGGAACCGAAGGCACTACTCCTACTACATCCATTTTGGAAATATCCTCAGGATTAGTAGCGACTAGCCCTTGCACTTCACAGCTCCAATCTTCGACTCCGAACACGTTACACGAAACGTACAAACCAGATCGAAGTGGTATTCGAGTCTCCAGACCTAGAATCCCGGTATACGGAAACTCGATCCCGGTCTCTTCGAAACGATCAGCGCATTGGCCAATATTGATAGTCGGTTATTTAACTATCAATTAACATCCACAAGCAATCATCACACAATAAATAATTTCCCACATTATTATTTTATTTGCCCAAATATCTTTCCAGGATATATTTCCAAATTTTCAAACTCCTTTTGAAAACAATTTCAAACAGTTTCCGCTTACGGAATACATTTCCAAATATTTATTTCTCTTCTGAAACACCAAGTACAAAACACTTAGATTTTTAAATAATCTTAAAAACACTTTATTTTAAATATATCTTATAACATTGAAATTTAAACTACTTTAATACTTTATTAAAAATATATACTTTAAAATAAACCACTTTATAAATATAAACTAAATTTCTCCTTTTAAAACATAATAGCAAATCACTTTTATATAATTACTACAATAATAGATTTTTAAAAATACCTACTTTAAAAAGTTAACATTTAAAAATAATAAATTTTCTAAAACATGCTTTTTAAAACATATTAAAACTTTTAACTTATATTAAAAACTACCTTGAAAACGTACTTGGCTATCCAGAGAAATACACTTCTCATTTCCATCCTTTAAAAATAAATCAACATTTATTTTAAACCAATTCATATCCCTTTATAAATTCCCACCTTGAATTTATATTTACTAATATCCACTGATATTTTATTTTACTTTATAAACCCAGTTTATAAATTCCAAAATCTCATTTCTCTTCTAAAATTCCAATTTTAAACAACTAAATCAATTTCCAACTGATTTTCCAATTTACTTTACTTTACTTTGAAATAAATTTCCTTTACTACTTCATTTATTTCAAAATACATTATCTTTTAGATTTATTCCTTTATTTGAGTTAAAACCCTTTTTAACTGAAATTACCAATTTTAAACTTCCAAAATTCCTTCTTTAGCCTTTAATTAAATTTAATCCTTACATTCAAAATAAATCCTTTATTCTTTAAATTTAATATCACTTTAGTTTAAAGTTAATATTTCCCTTGTTATTTCGAAATTCCCTTATTCCAATTTACTTGAATTATTTACTAAAAATTTACTCTTTTATTTCTTTCAAAATCCAATTCAATATATTTTGATAACTCCTTTTATTGAAATATTCAATCCAACCATATCATCCAATATTTCAATCATCAATAAAATCATCACAGGATATCAATATTCATAGAACAGAATATCAAATAATCTAAATAATTTTGAGGAATCCAGTTGGATCCCTCCAACCTGTTCCCTGCATCCACAAACGTTAGCACAATACCAATTCCACTTCAAGGTGGAATATCGCGGTATATGGGATTTATATAAAATCATCCGCTATTATGCGGCGCATAGGGTCTCATCCGTTATATAAATGCAGGAATATCAACAACTCAAATATATACATATGCCAATATGTATATATTGCTATATACTACTATATATATAATATAGCATATTCAATCAATGCAATCATCCAATCAATTATTTAAATTTAACCATTTAAATTTAAAATAAAATTCAACTGAGTGAGATTAACTCACCTTTGATTCTTTGCAATTCCAATCCAAATCTCGACTTGTTTCTTCATAGTTTAAACCTTGTATAAGCAGTGGATTATTTCATTAATATTTGAAATATAAATCGACCTTTGATTACCATTAAATTAATTTAATTAACTAATAATTTACTTTAACCCCTAATTTTCCTCGAAAATCTTTTGGTAACTAAAATGATTAAATGGGTTACTTTGAACTAAACTAGTACATTTATTTCTCCTAATTTCATTTCACTGTTCAATATATGTATATAATTAAATTTAAAATAACTGTTTAAAACCCTACATCTAATTCTTTTATTTTTATTTTATAAACTCATATACTGATAAAACATAAATTTAAACTATATATATATACTTGAATTGATCTAATGATTCCTAAATTATATATTAATTAAAACAAATTAAATTAATACCTCACTGGAATTCACGACGAGCACAGCAAAGCTTGAACGACATGACGAAGACCCATTGCAACTGGAACCCTAACTTTCGATCGACTGCCTCCCACTCGAGCTCAAATTAACGGCCATGCCTATCCACCGCGAGCGACCCAACAAGTCGCTGCTTCCTCCAAACCGAAGACGCTGTGGCTTCCCTCACCGATCGAACGAGGTCGCCACCACATCCAGAAATCACCGATCGACGCCCCTCCCTTCGAACTCGTGACTCACAGCAGCCCTAAACCCGAGCTATGGCGACGATGTCGCGGCGCCGATAGCTACTCCCCCATCTCGATTCTTTTTACAGACGAGTCGACTCGCTTCGCTGCTCACGATCAACTACTGGAATACCTCCTTCCTCCCTTCGCGCGAACGCACCACTTCCGGTCATCTCACGAACGAGCGTAAAAGTTCGCAAACTTCCATCCCATCGTCTCGAGTGACGACGAGCTCGAGTTTCCCCATGCTGTGATTTCGATTCGTCACCATATTTTCGAACGATTTGATTTTTTTGATTTTTTTTCTTTTTCTTTTTCTCTGCGATTTTGAAATTTGAGAGAGAGGGGAGAAGAAAGATGGGTTTTGAAAAGAAGGGCTACGTGCTTTGAATAGGAAGGGAGATAGGATTAGTCGGTTATCTTTTCTTACTTTTATTTCTTGAAAGAGGACGCGTGTTATTAGGTAGGGCACGTATTCAATTAGCCATTCACAGAGGCATTCAAAATGAAAGGAAAAATATCTGATGTGAAATTCTTTTAACTAGTCAATATAACTTACTATTTATATTTGAATTTCAATTTAATTTCCAGCGCGTTTATCCATCGTACGACCAAACGATCACTCCAGACATTACGAAAATTGAAATCCGATAATAATTCAATATTACGGATCCAATGGAACTGGTTTCGTCAAATTCCGAGACTGTGCCTCGGAAGGCTATTTTCATATTCAATTTAAACGATATATTTTTAAAACTGAACAAAACACCTTTAAATTCAATTCTATCACTTTATTATCTTCAGTATTATCAATATAAATTTTCTGAACCTTTGAACTATTTTTTTAACAGGCTTAAAATCAAGATTCAATATTTTACCCAATCCCGATAATTAAATTTAATAATTAATTATCCAAAGAAATACTGTCTATTTGAAATTAAAGTTAAAATTTAACCTTCGAATATTTAAAATAATTTAAATATTCACATTTCAAATATACAAAAATTCCGGGTCGTCACATGTACCATCAGAAGGTAGTTCCTTAACTTGTCATAATATGGAATCCATTCTTCAATACATGCCTTTACGGTTTTATATATACCTAACTATGTTGAAATGTGAGATGCAAGCATTTCAACAATATTCATATTTTTCTTGAACCGTTAGACATTATTATAATATCACTGGTTTTTCTATGGAAGTATTTTGGTTATCGTAAGGTAAAAACCCGTCCGTGTTTATATGCGGTGTGGTCTTATGAGGTAACCTGGATTTTAAAAGTGTTTTAAAAGAAATAATTTTTTTGTTTGAGTTTACTCACACTAGACCTATGTCTGACTCGATGTTTTATTTTATTTCCCTAAAACTCTTAGGTGCTCAAATTTTTATGGGCAGCCAAGTAGTTTAGATTTCCTACAGATGCCATTTTGGAAGAGCTTGGAGTAGGAGGCTTCATCGATAGCTAGTTATTTTCTTATTTTCCGCTATATTATATGTATCCTATATCTGATATGTAGGGACATCCAGTTATAACTGTCCATGTTAAAATTGTATTAGTATAACTCTGATGTGTCATTTTGGAAATGACATTGCAAAATATTATGTTGATTAATATATATTTTTCCATTGCGATGTGAGATTATGTGATTGTTTAGTTTCTTCTTATATGTTCCATCTTCCTTTCTTTTTACCCTAATGACTTGTCTTTCAGACACTTAAGTGATCGGCACATGAATATAGTGGATGTCTTAACTATTATCTTTAGGTGTAAGAAAAGCATATCGTTACATTTGGTATCGGAGCGCAAGGTTAAGCGAGAACCTTGGCTTTTGCGGGGCAACTCATTAAGAGATAAGTTAATGGAATGCCTTATGATGAGTTTGAATGTGTGTGTGTGTGTATAAGCACGTATTTGTTAGTGAAATAAAATGTTTTATATTGTGTTATTTGATCTGTTAAGCGACTTATGAATTTTGGTCGACGCGCCTAATCAACGTTGTCGATAGGGATTCCTAAACACTTAAACAAGACCAACGGACATAGTATACTTTTGAAATTGGATAAATGAAATAATTTTACCCAGAATATATTTTATATATAAATAATGATTTTCAAAAAAAGTATATTATAGTATAGTACTTTTGAGGTGTTGTTTATTAGGAGATGATAATATTTTAAGGTTTTTTTAGTCATGCTCATCTAGTTGAGCATTGACTATTGTTAGTGTGTATAGGTAACTTCCCTTTTTAAGATTGGGTTGGTTAAATAGGAATTCGAAAAATGAGTCAAGATTGTTTTGTGATGATCTGGATAATATTCTTAGTGATAATCGGATGTTTGCCTAGGCAAACACTGGGGGGTACTTAGTAAATTATTCTCTTTATCATTATACAATCGAAACAAGTTCAAACCTGAACGAGCCTAAAGCAAGTTGGTGATAAATGTTTTGTTGGAAATAGGAAAAGTATTGTTTCAAAAATGGTATTTTGAAATAAATGAAATATTTTTAAGTTAACTAGTTCGAGTGGCTCGAAAATAACTTAAAAGTGGGAAGAGATGTGTTCGGATGGTAAACACTTCTCTTGAGTATTACCCTTCTTGGTAAGGGAGTGTATGATACTGTTTGATAGTACCCAGTTATTCAGTATCATTTTGGGGTTACTCGGGCTTTATATATAT
Source organism: Allium fistulosum (assembly GCA_030737815.1). Lineage (NCBI taxonomy): Eukaryota > Viridiplantae > Streptophyta > Magnoliopsida > Asparagales > Amaryllidaceae > Allium > Allium fistulosum. Next base: position 293,887,105 of record CM060908.1, on the reverse strand, counting down.
ATATATGATTAAAATAAGGGGTTTCATTTCGAAAAGTTTTTGAAATAAAAACCGGGTATTTGGATCTTGAGTTTTCTTAGGAAAATAAATGTAGAATGGAATAGTTGAATCAAATAATTGTATAAACTCTTAGGATAAAGGGGAGTATTATATAAGTTAAACTCGGTTTAGTTTTTACGAAATGTTTTCATAAATAGTTTAGTGGGAATGAAATTGGTATTAGGAAGAACCAATTAAATAAGTGCGTATGTTGGATGTTGATCATTTATAGTTTCATATAATTATGATCTAAGATTCGAGTACAAGGCTTTGAGATGTTACGCACCATTCCAAATAAGCATCTATTACTCGATTTTTGACGGCGAGCACTTGATGAGGATTTTTGGTATAGGACCAATGTTTTCTATCATAGTACATGGCTATGTAAGGAGAACATAGGTTCCTAATCAAGGAACCAGATCGGAGTTCACACTAGAAAATCTGGTAAGCGATACTGGTTCCGAAGGGAAGTTATGTACTCGAGTGGTGAACAAGTAGGATTTTGCATATGAGTGATCTATGTACATTATACGGACTGATGTATAGTGTTATGTATTCCTAGGGTTGTTTGTTTCCTGGGAAGGGTTGAGGTGTAATTTCGGGGACGAAATTCTTTGAAGGGGGAAGAATGTAATGACTCGGAATTTCACTACTTTGATTTGCGAATATTTAATTAATTTTAAATATTAAAATAATAAGTTTTTAGTTAAAATAAAACTCTTCTAAATGATAAATAACGATGGTAAAATAATTTTCAAAATTTGTTTACAAAAAGATATAGTTTGATGAAAAATAGAAAATGTTATCTAAAATTATTTTCTGAATTTTCGACGTTTCATCGTACAAAAGTTTTTTGAAATTTTATGACTCTTGTTTATATTTGAAAACAACATTTAAATGTTGGGAACATCCTTAGTTAAGATAAAATAAGGTTTAAAATTTGATAAGTATAAAAATAAATATACTTAATCAAATAGAAAAATAAAATAAAAATAAAAATGTCATGTCATAAAGGGACATAACTACGATTAAGTACAAAACATATTTTAACGTGTTGGAACATGAGGTGTTAGGAGGGGGACAAGGGTAGATGAGGTGGCAAAGGATGAATGGAGGGCAAAGGACAAAGGGCAGTTTAGTAATTTACCATTTCTATACTTCTTCAATTTTTCATCCTCTTCTTTCTATCATATCTTCCTCTTCTCCGACTCAAATGGAGAAATTACTTATTTTAAACCATGTAAAATTCCACTGGCTACATCTTTTATTTGTACCACTTCTTCAAATTTTGATCTTAGCTATGTCAAAAATGCATTTCTTTCAGACCTATTTTTGGACCCAGATTTTCTAGTCCGAAAATACCTCTTCTTCCAGTAACTATATCTCCCTCAAATCCGATCCAAATTTACATATATTTATAACTCATATAAGTCATACTATATACATATATGAAACAAACTATAGACATATATCAACACAATAACTTGAAATTTTTGTAACTATCAAATACAAAGGACTGAAATTTTATAACTAATCTATATATAGAGATATACATATAAATCGAACAGTAAAGTCAATATGACTTAGTTTATTAAACTATATATACATAAACTAGCAGACACTAATATAACTTACAAAACTTCCAATATACCACTGTACATGAAAACCATATATACAACTTAACTTCCAATATACCACTGTACATGAAAACCATATATACAACTTAACTTCCAATATACCACTGTACATGAAAACCATATATACAACTTAGTTGGATTTATATAAGTAGATTACAACTTGCATAACTAACCTATTTTATATATAAAACAAAAAACAAAACAAAAAAAAATAACGTAACATATATAATTTATATTAACATATAGGTCTCAAACCATATCTATATAAACTAACTTATTAACAGTCTATATAACTTATATATAAACTAGTATAATAAATAATATGATATCATGTACTAAGTTAGTCAACAAAAACAATAAAATAAATATAAATATAAACCGTATGTATGATAAGATTCAAATAATATTACATGACTAATACTTTCCAAACCGCAGGCTACATAAGAGAAAACTTGACATACACACACACACACACACACACACACACACATATATATATATATATACCTTAATATATATACCAATTCACACAAGAACGGGAAGTAGGCTGCCTTCATGGAAATGAATGAGCACGGCTAAGACCGGTGCTGAGTGGAGTTAGCGAAATGGAGAGGTAGAGTGAGAGATCTCGGTCTGGACAGCAAGCGGAGAAGAGATGGTCGAAGTGAATCGGTGGTAGGCTATGGCGGTGATCTTGGCATGGGGATAGGGTTGGAGACGAACATAAGTAGTTGTAGGAACTGTGGAGAGAGAGGAGGTCGCACTTGTTGCTCTCGGTAGGTGACATGAATGCGAAGGGGAGAGGAAGGAAGAAAAGTGGAAGATGGCTTCAGATTTAGGCTGTTTGCTGGAAGAAGAAATGTAAGAGAAAGAGGAGGGCAAGCTTATTTCCAGGCAACGTTTCAAAAGGGAAAGGTTTAAAAGAAATTGAATGGACCAAGTGTAATAATAAATGCAAAAAGATATGAACGTAAATGAAATTTTGAAAAATGAAATAGAAATGGTCAAGCACAAAGGTCTTGGAAATGTAAATGTTCAAAACCGTTTGTTTTGTACGGTAAAAATAAAATAAAGGGTAGACAATCAAAACGACTCAAATATGCACCGATACGGATATCCGTTACGCGGGTTCCGCTGCGTACCGGCGCTGAAACAAAGAAACGAATATACCGCGGAAATCAGCACGACGTGACGATCAAAACGGTATAAAATTATCAGTGGCACGATCGAATGAAAAATTCAAATTTTCTACTAACAGAAATGCAAGAAAACACAGAAAAATAAGATCGATGGAGCTAAAGAAGTCTGAATTTGGAAAAACGAAAAACGACGTCTTGCTCAGAAGATGATTTAGAATTTTTCTATATAAAAATATTTTAGTTTCGAAAATATTTTATTTTCACCAATTCTAACTGATTTAAACCAAAATGACGTGACTGAAATTTACTTTCATATTTTCTGACGAAACTTTACAATTTCCTATGTTTAAATAGGCGCATTTAAAATATCGAATTTTTGTTGCGAAATTTTATTGTTTATTTTTATTTAATGAAAATTTCATTTAACGCAAAACGCACGTTTCTTACGTTAAAATTATTATTTTGGTTTCTGCTATTGGTTCCAACTATTTCATATTATTATATTACGTTTTTAATATGAATTACATTATCGGTCTTATCGAAATTGGCCGTCAACGAATTTGGTTTTGGATTTGTAACTTATATACAAAGAGATTTCCATTTAATAAATCGTAAAATTTTATTTCTATCGGATTTTTAATTAAATTTTTATTTAATTTAGTATTTTTAAAGTGTTAAAAATATGGGTCATTACACTATTATTGTACGTGAGCTCTGATAAGGGTAAATGCTGCAACTAATGTCCTCCAAAATCCATCATGCAAGCTCTCAATAAATCTTAAAAATCATGTTCACCCTTTCAATCTAACCATCTGTCTATGGATGGAAAGCAGTGCTAAGATTCAATGTCATTCCTAAGGCTGATTGCAAACACCACCAAAATTCACTTGTGAATAAGGGGTCTCTATTACTAACAATGCTAAACAAGACCCCATGGAATCATACCACTTCTTTGATATAAATTTGCGCCAAAGAGTCCTATTGCTTCTTACAAGTATAAAGTAAGCGCTTTTAGTGAGCCTTCTATCATACTCCAAATTGCTTCATTTCCACTTTGACTCCTATGCAACCCATCTATAAAATCCATCGATGTATGCTCCCACTTCCAAGTCGGTACCTCTAATGGAAACAACAATCCTCCGGGCTTCTTGTGCCAACCGTCCTACACCATCGACATCAATAGTATATAAATAGTGTGTTGATGTCGTGCCCGGTCGATATAGAATGATCATCAAGGTTAAAATAAATCAATATAGCATATAACATATCATATATCTCATAGCGCATGAATACAATATAATATCACATATACAACAGAAGAGACAGTAATAACAATGTGACTAGATCATCATCATTAGAGTATAATATCCACAGAGTTAAACATTAATATTAGAGTTTATATGGATAGAAAACAAACTCAACGACTATCTCAAATACAAATGGTAAGTAGTCAGTGCTAAGACTCCCCAATGCTGCACAACGGAATAAGCGTAGACTCCATATATGTATATAATACGAGTAGCTCCATCCAGCTCGTCCTCCGAACAGCCAGCATCACCTAGATCTGTTATCCAGTCTACTCAATTAAGAGTACTCAAGATAATAAGAAACAAAGCATAAATTCTTAGGCTAGAAACCAGTCTGGTGTTAGCGGTAAATGATTCTCATAATATTATATAGGTTAATATGTTAAGGAACAAGAGTACACGAACCATACCTCACTAGTCCCTGCAACCAAAGAGTTAGCATATAACACTATAATATGCTACTCTACAATATCGTAAAGATATACCACAAACCAAATAATGGGTATCGGTCTTCCAAGTATTCCTATCTCCAATACCTACTTCCCTTAAGACCGATGAGTAATAGCCTACTCAAGAAAGCAACCATAACGTCCATCAAACAATCCTAAATTTCACTCCATGTGCTCTGAATATATGATAACTCATATGATCCCCAGGCCAGGGACTAATGGAAATCCCGGTTCTCGGTTGTACTCTCGTAACTCGCAGCCCAAAGCTGGATACATGTCTCATAGTCCAAAGCTGGATACTAGACCCAAAGCTATAGTTCCAAGGTATGCAGATCCTTTCATTGACCTTTGGGCCCCACTTATAATACCCCTGCTTCGAGTACAACAGAAAAATCATCGAGCATCGACGATTCCTTAGCACATACACCCAAGCCCACTATTGCTCCATTTCGATACTGATCCCTTCTTGCTCAATCCAGTTTCCATTATTCATGAGGGACCCTTCCACATTCCTCGATCATACAGCCTCCTCCTTTACGAGCCTCCATCTCCGGAACTTACTGCCAACATGAGCTAACATCTAAAGACCATAGCTGTAATCATGTTGTTATATCGTCATCCAACTTGATACAAATAAGCCAACACCTCCAGCACGATCTACAAAACTTCAACAACGGTCCATAGAAGTTCCACTGCCATATCATTCACAATGATAACTCGATACCCATTTATAGGTATAACTCGATGTTGAGTTATACACTTAGCCATCAAATGGCTAATCTCTCTTCCATGTCTCTAGTACTACCCTTCTGGTGCCTTAGACCCCGACTCATCCACCTTTGTTAACTTGAACCCGATCCATAGCCCAGTCTTTTAGTTCTAGAGACAACTGGGCCCCAATCCGACACATAACAAAAATTTCCAACATCTTGCTATAGAACATCTCATCTAGCCATGCTCTACCCAGCCATACGAACCACTGAGTCATAGCCCCCTTTACCATAACTAGGTACCGAGTTATAGGCATAATTCGATGTTGGATTATTTATTTGAGTTGCAACTCATCATTCCTCTTTCTACCGTACTTAAGAGCCTATCTGCTAAGTTTTGTCCAATTCCGACCAACTTTGCTTTCGATTTGCTCAATTGTCCAACCTAACTTTCTATGCAATCATAACACTAGCAAAAAATATCAAATCATATCATTCAAACATAGAATAACAAACAATTTCATCCAATCAGACTTGCAATCCATCAAGACAAGGCACTTTCTAACATAGACCTACGTATGCTTGAATATATGAACATAAGTCAAGGTTGTTTCTAATCAATCTATATCATATGCATGGATTAACATGTCATTAAAGTTAAAAAAGGTTTTTATGGACAAAATCAATTTAAAACATGTTAAATCCTATAATTCTACCATACAAAAATGTATAGTATAGTGAGAAGGCATAAACCACTCACCAATTACCAAATTCGATCATTATGAAGGTAGATCCAATCCGAACAGCAATGGAATGCACTTCTGATCAAGAAAATCTATTAGCACTATCTTATAGTTGATGATCTAATCACTAATCAACAATCCAATTAGATTTAAAGAGAAATTTGGATGGATTAGGATGGATTTAGGGCTAATTAGGGTTTAGTCCTGATTTAGAATGAGAGAAAAAGTTTTCAGTTGACTCCTGTAGGCCCTATTTATAGGGTCTAATTAGACTAACGGGCCAACTAATGGGCTTCGCAAATTACACACTAGTTCTTAACAGTAGTTTATAAAACATAAAACACACATAACTCCCTAATCGTAAGTTCCTTTTTCTATTATGATAACACTAAAAAATGGGAAACCATCATCCTAAAGCAATGGAACTAGTTTGAGACCATAATTCAACTCTTATCAAAAGTTATAGTCCAAACAAGGTTTTTAGGGTCAACTTGTCACATAGAAATTTTGCAAAAATCATAGGTGTGTAAAATTATAGAATCATATGACCTCAGATGAAAAAATATAAATATTTTACGATCCTCCGATATGTAAAATACGGGTCGTTACATTCCCCCCTCCTTTAGAAAGTTCGCCCTCGAAATCCCCAAACAAGCCAAAGTATAACCAACCGTGGTCATCCCGCATGCCAACCAAACATAAGCAACCATCACACATATCAAACAAGCAGCCACGCAATCAATAGTATAGATGACCTACCCTAGCATGCGGAATACTAACCTATCAGATATAATATATAATGGTGAAAGTAGATCCTATAAACGTGGATGTTCCCATTCAAAGAGCTCCAGATACGTAGTCCTTATGCTCTCCTATGTCTCCTACATACAATCTTCATCACTTCCTCTCCATTATACCTTCTATAACGACCCGATATTTCCAACCATTCGTATCCATTATAAGTGTATAGGTAGACACTCATGCCGGAGTTGAATTGCTCAAAATACCGCGTTGTAAATAAAATTTGGCAAAACTTAGCATATACAGTAAATAAAATAATTACAGATCACAGACACAGAGTAATATAACAATAATGCAGCGGAAACAAAAGGATAGTAGTTCATGAAGCTACTATATATATAACAGAGTTAGACAAGGTACAACAGAAGTCTCGAATACAATAGATGTCTCAATACAATAATCAAATACAAGATCTGAATACATCACTGGAATCAACAGAATAACTGAAAGCAGGATCGATAGATTGCTGGATCTCCAAGCGAAGCTCCAACTCCAAAGGTGAGTCTCAAATGCTGTATCACTCAGTCTGACCCAAGCGTAAAGCAAAACACAAAACACTCGAGTCAGGATTAACATTCTTATATAAATAAATCCAACTCAAGTGAAATATCAACTAAAATACAAGTAACTTAAAGGATGTTTGGGATAACCATCCCCTAAGGATCCGTTAAACTATTTACTATGTAGTAATATACGCTATATACAGTAGTGTCTAAATAAGTAAAGTATAATCATATCGGAAAATAGCGTTAAGGGGATGGAGAACCTTAACGCGGTCGGATCTTAAAATCATAATCGTAGTAAAGCTCGATATGGTAGGTGACACGGCACAACTAGGCAATGCCAGGGTAGATATACCAATTACGCACACGGACTGATGGATACGCATAGCAGCCACTACCGTTCCACCTCGAACAACATTCCCAAATCGGAGGATGGCCATCTAGTCAAATCACAAGTAAGAGTATAATATCGAAGAAATGCGTCCGAGAAGAGGTGCTACCTCACTGGTCCGAGATCGCTCCTGTTTTAGCCACCTTATGCCAACTCACGGGAGTTGGGTCCACGTAACATACCTTAAGAACGTCGCCACCATCCTACTTCATTCTGGAATCTCCACCACGTACACGGTTGTCAAAGTAGTTTTCGGTATCGACAAAGAGTATGTCCATATCCGATCCCGGTCTCTTTGCCAACCAATCGTTATTATAACACCGTGGTCATTTCAAAATAGTTTATACTTCAGAACCAAAATATCATTATCATTTCAAAACCCAATTTAATACGATATCATTTCATTTCAAATATATCCATTTTCCAAATCATATTACTTTCCAAAGTTATAATGCTTTCGAAAACATAGTCTGGAAATCACAGTATTTTGGAAATCATAGCACTTTCCTTTTAAACAGTTTAGATATTAAAATTTCGTTATAAAAATAAATTAGTTTCCTCAAATTTCATAAATCGATTCAAATTAGCTCGAATTCCAAAAATTTAATTTAATCAAATCTCACATTATCAGTTTCAACTCGATTCAGCTTCTAAATAAACCATTTCAAATTTATCGATTTCAAATACATATCTGAACCATAAAATAAGTCGTTTCAATTTGAATATATTTCAAAGCTTTAAATATTCAACATTTCAAAACTAAATTCGATAAATTTATATACATATCAGATTCACTTTACAAATATTTAGTTTTGAAATTTTAACTTAACATTTCCAAGACATTTGAATACAATTTCAATTTACAATTTAAATAAACAAAAGATCTCATTTAAATATTTATACGTTTGAAATATCCATTTAAGTCACCTTTTCAAATTTCAAGTTGTAAATCACTTCTTTAAATTTCAAATTCAATACATTTCAAACCAAACTTATTTAAGTATAATTCTTAAATAAATATAATTTCAATCAATTTCAAATCATTATAAATTCTATATTTGAAAATATAGATATTAAATAAATACTTGAACATATTATTTATCAACTTTATTAAATCAACTTTAATAAATCTTTAAAATCAATATTTATCAAAACCATATATTTCTTTTCAAAACCAAAGAAATCATTTTCAAAACATTTATATATAGACCAACGGTGCCTGTATATAATTTTCTATCCTATGGTCAAGTGATACGGATATTTATCATTTCAATCCGCAATTTAAAACATATTCGGGTATATATCTTTTCAACCCGAAATCCCAAATTCAATTCAATGAAAATCGCTTGGGTTTATCATTTCAACTGCCAAATATCAACATAACTTTATACATATATAAACAAACTTTGCAAGATTAAAAACTAAAGTATATACAAGTATATATACACACGCCACACATATATACGAAATACACACACATGCAACACATATATTAATATATATACACACACGCAACACACAAACTACACACATAATATTATTTATATATTATATTGAATATAAATTAACGTGTCAAAATTTATTTATATGAATGGATGCCTATAACACAAATATAAACTAGATTATAGTATACATATCCAGATTGAAACTCAAATAACTTATACTATATATATTTAATTTTATTATATATTTGAATCTATACAACCCACAAAGTCAAGATCAAACAAAATATATAGAAGCATATATAAATATACCCACTCACCCAGATAATGCAAAAAAAGGGAAACGAGCAGAACACGGCTGAGAAGAATCCGATCTGGATGGAGGACAGAGGAGCACGAGGTAGTAAAGATAAGCATTTGGTGGCAGGAGTTCGGTGTGGGGTTGGGTGGTGGGCTGCTAGTTGTGAAGACGGAAAGGAAGTGATGGCGGGGTAGGAGACGAGACGCGCGTGAAGTGCTGGGTGACTTCGGCCAGATCTGGGGTCGTGGAAGCTACGGTTTTGGTGGCTCGATTGCCTGACAGAGGCTGGGCGCGTGGAGCAAAGATGGCGGGGATGTGGCCTTGCGTGTAAAGGAAGGGAAGCATGTAGGCGGAGGAGATAGTCACGATCTTGGGCAAAGGGAAGGATTTGAGTGGAGGCTGCAGGTTGATACGAGATGAGAGGAGAAGAATATGGAACGCTTAAAAAATGGAATGAAATAGAAATGGTCTAAAGCTTTGATTCCGGGGAAAATCAATTGATATTTGGTTTGGGTAGCACGTTTTAAATTTGAAACCGAAGGAACGTTAAAAGTCATAGCTAATGGTACCTCTACAACGAACCGTTTTATTATTTCCGTCGCGTACCGGACCTCAAAATAAAGAAATAAATATACCACTGAGATCAGCACGACGAGACGATCAAAACGGTACACAGATATCAGTGGTACGGTCATCCGATCAAAAGTCGATAATCGGTACCAGAAATACTGCTATTCTGCCAGAAATAAGATAAACGGAGCAACAGAATTCCAAATTTGACGAAACGAAAGATGACATCTCACTCAGAAGATGATTTACAATTTTCTATGTAAAAATATTTAGGTTTGGAAAACATTTTATTATCATCAATTTTAACTGATTAAATTGAAGTAAATTTACGCGCGAAATAAATTTTCATATTTTCGGACGAAAATTTACCAGTTGCTATTTTTAATTAGACGCATTCCAAATATCAAATTTATATTTCAAAATTTTATCGTTTAAAATTTCACAAAATTTAACTAATTACGTTATTAAAACAGTTAAATTTTATCGTTTGAATTATATAGTTTAAATATTAAATTTAATAATTGAAATTGGGTAAATTGTTGAATTTGAAATTTCTAAGCCTGTTTAAACTTATTTGAAGGCTTATAAAATTTAAAATGATGGTATTGAAAATAATAGAATGGTGAAAATTTAATTTAAAGATGATTCGTTCAATTTTTATAATATATCGTTTAAATTTGTATTTAAAAAATAATAATAATAATAATATAAAAGATAATAATAATAATAATTAGTCAAACCCTATTACATCCTTCAGCCAACCTAACCACTCACCTCAGCTACCCTATACTCTGATACGAGCCGTTTTTTTTTCAACTTTAACTCGCTATCTTCCCCAAGAAGCCTTATGGCCGATACTACTATATTGACCTCCCTTTCTTTTCTTTTCAGTTCCTTAAAAAAAAAAGAGCAATTCGATCCCAGAAAAAAAAAAGATGAATTGGAAATGGCCGAAGCCTATTCAGATAAAACCCCTCTTCAATTCAATTCACAAATCCAATTTCGAAAATAAATCGACCATCACTCGTTATCGATCGAAGCCCTCAAGTACATTCTTTCTCTTTTCAATTCGAGTCGCCATGGGTTGCAAGGCCAAGGGGTGTCGTGGCGATGGCCTGAAGTGGATGCGTGGTTCATCTCGAGCTCGACAAATGGCGGCATGGGCTAGGGTTTAGGGCAGATGCGACGATGGTCAGCGAAGAGGGGTGCGACGTGTTCAGGTTGCGTGCTAGGGTTTCGAACGAGGCTGAGGCAAGGGCGAAGACGCCTCGACACGAATTTTGCAGTGCAGGTATACGTTCGTTATTTATTTTACTAATGGTATACGGTGAAAATAAAAAGTAAGTGGATCTGTTGATTTAATTGTAAATTTGAAAATTTAATAAAACTATTTAGTTTGAAACTGTAACAAAAAGGAAAAAGAATTTGCAGTAAAGAAATTTTAAAACAGTTATGTTGATTTTATTTTATTTAGTACATGTAATAGGGGAAATTACTGCAACAAAGTTTAAACATTTCTGTTTTATTTTATTTGTTTTGGAAACAAAAGTATAGGAATTTTATAAATGTTAAAGGTTTACATAAAATTAGCTTTTTGAAGTCTGTAGATTAATTGTTTTGTAGGGACGGGTAGTTTTAGAGAAAAAAAAATGAATTAAAATACATAGGCACATTATTTAAACCTACCAGTTATTTTAAATAATGAATTTTAGTCATTAATTTGAATTATAAATTTATTTCATTTATCTAGCCACTAAAAGATGTTTAAGAAGAAAATTATTGTTTTAAAATAAATTTATTAGTTAATTAAAGTATCAAATGGTAATTGATTTTTCGATTTGTTCAAATATTAATAAACTATCTAATTATTTATACAAGGTCAAAAATCGAGGAAACCAAGGCAATTTTGAGGTGGATTGCTAATAAAAGCAAAGGTGAGTAAATCTCACTCTGTTGGATTTTTATTTAAACTTAAATGGTTAAAAATAAATGATTGGCTGGATGATTAAATTGATTGGATGTGCACTGATGATGATGATGTGACTTTGATTTTGGTTGGTTCTCGAGTTAATTGTTGCTTGACCTGAAGTATTCGGGATTTTAACTTGTTTTAAACTTAAATAAGAAATTGTTTCATTTTAGAGTTAATAAGGCTTAATGAATTGTGATTCATTTAAATAGTAGGGTAATTAAAATGGATACTAATTCAATTCAATTAATTAATGATTTGGGTTAAGTAATTTAGTAATTAAGGGTCTGAATTAATCAATTAAGAATTAAATTAATTTATGAAGTTTAATTAAATTGGAATATTCATTGGATGGTTTGGTACGTAATTACTTAATGTACTTAATAAAACATAATTACTTTGTGTAAGCAATCCATAGATTTATTAAGATAATTAATTAAGGTGTAATTAATTTATTTAATAAAATAAATAAAAGGTAGATAATTACAAGTAGAAATAAATCAAGAATGATTAATATTTAGGGTAATTAATTTACATAAGTAATCAAGAAATTAATGTAATTAATTATAGTTAATTAATTTATGCTGTAATTAAAGATTAATTACTGTTTGGGTTAAGAATAAATGATTTGTGAAATTAATTGAAGAAAAGTACTTAAATGTAATTGAAGAATTATTAATCCAGGTGATTAATTAAGATCTATAATTAAGTGATGGTTGATTTAATTGATTTGAAAGTAATAATCTGGAATGAAGGGATCTAAGTGAATGTGGTTAGAAATTCTATTGAATTAATTTGAGAGAGAACAATTTTGCGTATGGATGATTGATTGGTATTGGATGTTTTGAAATGAGTTGATATCTCTAATATGAAATGTTGTGTATTTCTTTGGATAAATTGGGTTAGGATGATATGAGTTTCGAAGAGACCGGGTCGGGTATTAGGAAATACCCGAAACCACTTCGAATTTTTATAGATTGATATGTGGAATCTATAGGCTGGAATGTAGTGTTTTAAAGGAATTGGACTATTTAAATCTTAACCATGGTATTTAGAAAACGAATGTGTGGAATAAGTGATGCCTATAATCAATTGTGGCTTTGTGAATTGAAATGAGTTACCCCGGGTGTATATATAAGTTGTATGCTTTGTATTCTATGTTAGATGAGTTTACTCACGCTGGTTTCCAGCCTGACCCGGGTGTTACTTTGATGTAATGCTCGGGTCAGACCGAGCATTACAGATTTTTTTTCAGGTAGGACATTCTGGAGCTTAGGAGATGAGCTGGATGGCAAGTACGTATAGAGTATTTCCGCTGTAGTATATTATTATATTTCGGAGACATAATAATTGTATATATTCAGTGACTGTAATTATGTGAAACTCTGATGTATTAAAATGTAATCGACAGATATAGTAATCTTTTGTAAACTATTATTATTTACTATTATATTTTATCCGCTGCGAATGTGAGATGTTGATGTTTCTGTTCTTCTTCTTCTATCTCTTTCTTCTTTTTCATAACTACCTGGGATTTTCGGGTTCGAAAATTTCGGGTCGTTACAGTTGGTATCAGAGCTAAAAGGTTAAGCGAGAACCTTGGCTCTGGTGAGGATTAATCATTAATCGAGTCTGTAGTACTCTAGAATGAGTTGAGTGGTTATATATATATGAGAGCGTACTTGTTATTTTCTTATATAAAGGTTTTAAATGATTTTATAAATGATTTTATATAAAAATATATTTTAATTTATAAAGCAATATTTTCTTCTAATAAATATTAAGGAGATTGGTTGTTAAATTAATTGAATTAAATTAAGAAATAATATAATACAACCAAACTGAAATCTTGTATTGGAATTCAATTAAGTGAAAATAGAAGTACAACTAAATTAAAATTCAGTGAAAATAAGTTGAAATGAATACAGAATTAAATGGTATAAAGAGATAAGTTGAATTGATCTAAAGAGAATTAAGTCAACATTTAAAATTTTAACTCGAATCGATATAATTCGGGATGATGTGAATTTGAAATTTTAATTAAATTGATTCAAGTTAAATTTGGTTTGAAGGAATTAAAATTTAAATTGACTGAAAATGAAATTCTAGAATTTGGACTCAGAAATTAAATTGTTTAAACTTTAAATGAACAAGGTTAATTTTAAGTTAAACTAACCTTTGAGAAGTCAACTCGAATTTATAAAATTCGAGATGGTTAAAATGTGGAGTTGAAATTGAATTCATTCAAATTGAATCCGATTTGAATTAATTAGATTTGTGATTGAGAATGGATAAGTTTAAAAATTCAAATGGAAAATTTGAATTGGATTGAATTAAAATGATATGAAATTGAAGTGATTGGGAATTGAAGGGGTTCAATTGATATTAGTCCAAATTGATTGGAATAATTTGAAGTTATAATTAAAGTTGAATGAGTTTAAAAATCAAATGGAATTTGATTTGAAGTTGGAGAAAAATTGAGAATTTATTTCAACCTGAATTGGGGGTAAATCAAGTTTAATGGAATTTGGAGTTATTTGAATTTGAAATTGGGTCAATTTAAGTGGAAATTTAAATTGAATGGTTGGGAAGTGAACAGTTTGACTCTGGACTATTTTCAATATAAATTTTTTTTTAACATAAACTTATTTTTCCAAGATATTAAATATATGCAACCTTTCTTTCTTAAAGCCAAAATTATTTTATACTTGTTCTATATTATTGGAGCTATTCAATCATTTTTCAACTGTTTTCTAAACTAATTACTATTTTACGACTATTTTGCAATTCTCTAAAATTTCTATAACTATTTAACTATTTTTCAACTATTTTACAATTGGTAACTATTTTACGGCTATTGTGCAAACTAATGATTATTTTTCAGCTACTTATCTATTTTAAAAAAAAAATTCAGGCTATTTTCTAAATACAAACCGGTCGGAGTTCAAACTGTTATTGATTAAATACCCAATTGAGATAAAAATTGAAGTGATAAATCCAAATGGGAACTAAGGCAATTGTAAATAAGTAAATGTGAATAGAAAATAAGAAATTGGTTTGGGTGATAATCAATGAAAATAAGTACGCAGGATGTATGTATATTATTCTATTCACATAGTGATTTGATCCAGATTCGACCATAGAATTTCGAGATAGTTTATCGATCCGAGTTGGGATTTACCGCTCGATTTTTCGACGGCGAACCTGGATATGGATTGTTGGTTGGTTCTGGATGTTCTCTATCATAGTTGTGACTATGCAAGGAGAATGACGGGTTCTGATCAAAAAACCAGATCTGTGTCCGCACTAGGAAGTCGGGTGGACGATACTAGTTCGGAAAAGAAATTGTGTGATCGAGTGAGCGATCATATTGGTATAGCGTACGGATGGTATGTGTACATCGTACGGATTTGAAGGAAATTAATATCGAGAATTTTTAATAGGAAATGTGAAATGGTTCTTAGAGATGAAAGAATATTTTGAGAAATATACTATGAAAAAAAAGTGAATTTGATTTTGAAGTTGTAGATAAAAAGTTATAGATGATCTTTGAAATGGAAAAAAAAGAGAGAAAAATATATTTGTGAATATATGAGAAACTAAATAAAATAAATTTAAAATTTGATATTTCTATGGCAGAAATTAATTTTATGGAAATAAAGCGGAAATTGAATATCTCTTTGATTTAAAAATGTACTTTATAATAAAAGTAAGTAATTTGGCAAGTGTAAATTTAAATTTTAATGTTTGTCTTGAAAGGAAAAGAAAATTTAAATTATATATCTTTGTTAAATAAGATAAAAACAACCTTTGAATGAATCTATAGCCAGAAGAAAAGATTTTTGAAAATATTTGGAGTATAAACGTAAATTTATACAAGTATAAATTTTGATTCAAAATTTTTCAAGATTAGTATATATATTTATATAAAAAGAACTTTGTAAAATGATTTTGAAAAAAAAAAGATTTTTGAGAAAAGGTTTTGAGAACTTATGGATTTGGAAAAAGGCTTTGATTTTGGGAAAATCAATATTGAGATTTGGTAAAGCCTATTTTGGAAAGTAGCGATTCTAGGAATCGATTTTGTGTAAAGGAGCCTTGTGTGAAATTCATACTAGGTGTATGATTTGAAAATACTATATGTGTATAGTATAAAGTGTTTTGAGATTGGCTATGGGGAAAAAGGCGCTTCCTTGGAATGAACTTCTCAGGAGTGCCACTGGATGGTACTGCCTTGAGCCTCTAAGAGGGAGGTTCTAAAGTTGATCCTGTGAGGAGTCCGGACAAACTAGTTCCTGGGGATTATTGGGTAGCGAAAGTCGGTGGCGCTGATGCCTACAGGGGCATTTGGGTTATGCTGTGACGACAGTGTAACTCGATGTCGCTGCGACCTACTGTAGGGACCATAGCGAAATCGTGTGGAGGATGAGTGCCAACGGTCTACACTTGATTTTGCCGGGAAGGCAACGCAACATCGGTAGACTGCGATCTATGGTCAAGTGGAGGAGTTTCATTCTTTTGGCAGCGAAATTCGATGGCGCTGATGCCTACAGTTATATGGGTTTTTACTGTGATAGCTACATAACTCCAGTTGTAGCTGCGATCTGTAGCGGGTTCTATGGCGTAATTGAGGGACGCGGATGCCTACAGTTATCTGTGAATTTTGCCGGGACGGCAACGTAACCATCGGGTTAACTGCGACCATGGATGGGTGTGATGATTTCCAGAGCATTCTCACTAAAGCTATTTTCTCTATTTCAAAACTGTCTTAGTAAAAAATTATTTTCCAATTATTTTCACTGGATGTTGAAAATGAGTCTGCTGAGTACTTATAGATTTTCAGTCATACGCCTGATCAACGTATGATCGAATTTCTGTGAGAACGAGGACGGACTGGTTGAGACATCGAGTTATAAAAGTATTTTTATAAAAGATTTTTTTTAATAATATTATCTGAATTTAGAAGCACTTCTAAATTTTGAAAATCAAAATGTTGGAATTTTGGGAAATACAAAAAGGAAATCCAAACCGACTTTATAAAATTTGAACTCAAGAAAATTTAATGAAGTGATTCTTTGTAATAAAATCGAATATGGGTTTAAAACTGAAAGTAGGCTAATAAATAATTATTTGATAATAAATTGGAGTTAATAATGGAGTTTGAATATGAAATTGAGTTGAATGAAATAGAGTTGGATGGGAAAATGCAATGGATTGAATTACCATTGAATTCAAGGGTGATATAAATAATATTTAACGGAATTTGCAAATAAATTAGATATAAGAGAAGTGTTGTCGTATGGAATGGAAGTGAAGAATAATAATAATAGAATGGTTAGAATTGCAAACAAAACCCAAATGAATGGAATAAATTGAGAATGACTGTACAAATAAAATAAATTCGCAAATGAATCAAGTAAGTGGATTAAAAATATAAATGGGTTAATTGAATTAAATAATAAATGAATGAAGTCTGATTGAATAAAAACTAAATCAAAATGGTAATTGGAATTGGATTATCAGACGGAACTTAAGTTCAGTGGCATATTAATTTGAAATAAATGAGTCGTGAATAAATTAAATTTGGGAATTTAATTTATAATAAATTTGTAGATTGAAACGCGATTTGATTGAAATAGAAAAGAAAATTTATTTGCAAATGATGTGAGCTTAAGTTATGAGTTGAAATTAATTTGAAAGTAGTTATAGACTGGAATAAATTGTTGTTCGCCATAAATGAAGGTAATTAAAATCCTATGGGTTGAGAGAAGTAAAATAACTTGATTTTGGAAGCAATTGAATGAAATATGAGCTTGTTTGCTTAAAAATGAATTGAATGTAAGCAATTGCGTTGTAAACCATTAAAATCGAATGAATGGCTTATGAATTGGTTGAAAGTAATTGAATTAGCTTTAAAGTTATATAAATCGCTTATGAGAAGCGTTTGGTGTTTGTTGTTTATGTAATGCATGAGTTTAGCTATGGAAAGTAAATAAAATATTAATAGATTCTCTATATATGGCACTTACATATTTAAATTGAGATAGTACAGGTACCTGAAGGCCGTTTGGCTGGATTTGGTCGTGTATTGCTAAAATAATATGCCGCTTGCTTAAATTGCTAAATAAAGGTACGTCTACGCAATAAAAATAGGAAATATGAACTGTTTTTACTTTTTCCGACCGGGTGGGTCGATGTATATATATTTATAATTATTGTCAAATTGCAAAAGCTCCTCCGTACAAAGGAGACTCTGTCAAAATTTTCTAAAAATTTTGAGAGTTAGAAAATTTTTGGAAATTTTCGAAAATTTTTGTTAACAACAAAACGATTTTAAATATGAAACTGAAATAAATTAGTGAATGAAACTAATTTGAAATAACGATACGAATCAGTTATAAATGGAAGATGAAATTCAATTTTCAGAATTGAAGACAAATTGAATTCATACGAAAATGGGAAAACAAATTTGAATTGAAATAGATATGAAACCTATGTAAGGAAATGTATAAAATGTTTTGAACAGTCAAGATTGGATATTATTGCTCGGTAAGATATGCAGGTATTATAAAGGGAAAGAAAATTGGTTTTGATTTCAGGAGATAAATTTGAATTGCCCGACAAAAGGTATGTGTTTAAATATCTGTATGAAATTGGATTGGGTTTTTGATATAGCCACTTGGCTTTTGTTTCTTTTTGAGAAATTGGGAGCCCGTAGAGGCATTTTGTAGCAGTACCGAGCTAGCCGCGCAAAGGAGACGCTAGCAAAAATTTTCGAAAATTTAAAGAGTTAGAAAAATTTTGAGGAAATTTTGATAATTCAAATTTGGTTTTAAATTGAAAGTTTAAAGGATTGAGCAAAAGGGCATCGTTTGAAACTGTGGGATAGTTAGGGAAGTTAATAAGAATGATGAAAGGGGTCTTTAATAAAGGATAGTTGGTAAGATGTTGAACTGTTGGTTTTGGGGAAAAGGTAAACGGGTATAGTGCCATTCTCCCTAACTAGTAATTTCGGGAACGAAATTCTTTTAAGGGGGAAGGAATGTGACGACCCAGGATTTTGAATAATTTAAAATGGAATAATAAATTGATTTTTAAAATATTTTAAAGATAATTTAACCTGAATTCAAGATATCAATATTTACTTGATAATTAAAATCTTTGAATTATATAGTTTAAATATTAAATTTAATAATTGAAATTGGGTAAATTGTTGAATTTGAAATTTCTAAGCCTGTTTAAACTTATTTGAAGGCTTATAAAATTTAAAATGATGGTATTGAAAATAATAGAATGGTGAAAATTTAATTTAAAGATGATTCGTTCAATTTTTATAATATATCGTTTAAATTTGTATTTAAAAAATAATAATAATAATAATATAAAAGATAATAATAATAATAATTAGTCAAACCCTATTACATCCTTCAGCCAACCTAACCACTCACCTCAGCTACCCTATACTCTGATACGAGCCGTTTTTTTTCAACTTTAACTCGCTATCTTCCCCAAGAAGCCTTATGGCCGATACTACTATATTGACCTCCCTTTCTTTTCTTTTCAGTTCCTTAAAAAAAAAGAGCAATTCGATCCCAGAAAAAAAAATGATGAATTGGAAATGGCCGAAGCCTATTCAGATAAAACCCCTCTTCAATTCAATTCACAAATCCAATTTCGAAAATAAATCGACCATCACTCGTTATCGATCGAAGCCCTCAAGTACATTCTTTCTCTTTTCAATTCGAGTCGCCATGGGTTGCAAGGCCAAGGGGTGTCGTGGCGATGGCCTGAAGTGGATGCGTGGTTCATCTCGAGCTCGACAAATGGCGGCGTGGGCTAGGGTTTAGGGCAGATGCGACGATGGTCAACGAAGAGGGGTGCGACGTGTTCAGGTTGCGTGCTAGGGTTTCGAACGAGGCTGAGGCAAGGGCGAAGACGCCTCGACACGAATTTTGCAGTGCAGGTATACGTTCGTTATTTATTTTACTAATGGTATACGGTGAAAATAAAAAGTAAGTGGATCTGTTGATTTAATTGTAAATTTGAAAATTTAATAAAACTATTTAGTTTGAAACTGTAACAAAAAGGAAAAAGAATTTGCAGTAAAGAAATTTTAAAACAGTTATGTTGATTTTATTTTATTTAGTACATGTAATAGGGGAAATTACTGCAACAAAGTTTAAACATTTCTGTTTTATTTTATTTGTTTTGGAAACAAAAGTATAGGAATTTTATAAATGTTAAAGGTTTACATAAAATTAGCTTTTTGAAGTCTGTAGATTAATTGTTTTGTAGGGACGAGTAGTTTTAGAGAGAAAAAAAATGAATTAAAATACATAGGCACATTATTTAAACCTACCAGTTATTTTAAATAATGAATTTTAGTCATTAATTTGAATTATAAATTTATTTCATTTATCTAGCCACTAAAAGATGTTTAAGAAGAAAATTATTGTTTTAAAATAAATTTATTAGTTAATTAAAGTATCAAATGGTAATTGATTTTTCGATTTGTTCAAATATTAATAAACTATCTAATTATTTATACAAGGTCAAAAATCGAGGAAACCAAGGCAATTTTGAGGTGGATTGCTAATAAAAGCAAAGGTGAGTAAATCTCACTCTGTTGGATTTTTATTTAAACTTAAATGGTTAAAAATAAATGATTGGCTGGATGATTAAATTGATTGGATGTGCACTGATGATGATGATGTGACTTTGATTTTGGTTGGTTCTCGAGTTAATTGTTGCTTGACCTGAAGTATTCGGGATTTTAACTTGTTTTAAACTTAAATAAGAAATTGTTTCATTTTAGAGTTAATAAGGCTTAATGAATTGTGATTCATTTAAATAGTAGGGTAATTAAAATGGATACTAATTCAATTCAATTAATTAATGATTTGGGTTAAGTAATTTAGTAATTAAGGGTCTGAATTAATCAATTAAGAATTAAATTAATTTATGAAGTTTAATTAAATTGGAATATTCATTGGATGGTTTGTTACGTAATTACTTAATGTACTTAATAAAACATAATTACTTTGTGTAAGCAATCCATAGATTTATTAAGATAATTAATTAAGGTGTAATTAATTTATTTAATAAAATAAATAAAAGGTAGATAATTACAAGTAGAAATAAATCAAGAATGATTAATATTTAGGGTAATTAATTTACATAAGTAATCAAGAAATTAATGTAATTAATTATAGTTAATTAATTTATGCTGTAATTAAAGATTAATTACTGTTTGGGTTAAGAATAAATGATTTGTGAAATTAATTGAAGAAAAGTACTTAAATGTAATTGAAGAATTATTAATCCAGGTGATTAATTAAGATCTATAATTAAGTGATGGTTGATTTAATTGATTTGAAAGTAATAATCTGGAATGAAGGGATCTAAGTGAATGTGGTTAGAAATTCTATTGAATTAATTTGAGAGAGAACAATTTTGCGTATGGATGATTGATTGGTATTGGATGTTTTGAAATGAGTTGATATCTCTAATATGAAATGTTGTGTATTTCTTTGGATAAATTGGGTTAGGATGATATGAGTTTCGAAGAGACCGGGTCGGGTATTAGGAAATACCCGAAACCACTTCGAATTTTTATAGATTGATATGTGGAATCTATAGGCTGGAATGTAGTGTTTTAAAGGAATTGGACTATTTAAATCTTAACCATGGTATTTAGAAAACGAATGTGTGGAATAAGTGATGCCTATAATCAATTGTGGCTTTGTGAATTGAAATGAGTTACCCCGGGTGTATATATAAGTTGTATGCTTTGTATTCTATGTTAGATGAGTTTACTCACGCTGGTTTCCAGCCTGACCCGGGTGTTACTTTGATGTAATGCTCGGGTCAGACCGAGTATTACAGATTTTTTTTCAGGTAGGACATTCTGGAGCTCAGGAGATGAGCTGGATGGCAAGTACGTATAGAGTATTTCCGCTGCAGTATATTATTATATTTCGGAGACATAATAATTGTATATATTCAGTGACTGTAATTATGTGAAACTCTGATGTATTAAAATGTAATCGACATATATAGTAATCTTTTGTAAACTATTATTATTTACTATTATATTTTATCCGCTGCGAATGTGAGATGTTGATGTTTCTGTTCTTCTTCTTCTACCTCTTTCTTCTTTTTCATAACTACCTGGGATTTTCGGGTTCGAAAATTTCGGGTCGTTACAAAATCAATTGATATTTGGTTTGGGTAGCACGTTTTAAATTTGAAACCGAAGGAACATTAAAAGTCATAGCTAATGGTACCTCTACAACGAACCGTTTTATTATTTCCGTCGCGTACCGGACCTCAAAATAAAGAAATAAATATACAGCTGAGATCAGCACGACGAGACGATCAAAACGGTACACAGATATCAGTGGTACGGCATTCGATCAAAAGTCGATAACCGGTACCAAAAATACTGCTATTCTGCCAGAAATAAGATAAACGGAGCAACAGAATTCCAAATTTGACGAAACGAAAGATGACATCTCACTCAGAAGATGATTTACAATTTTCTATGTAAAAATATTTAGGTTTGGAAAACATTTTATTATCATCAATTTTAACTGATTAAATTGAAGTAAATTTACGCGCGAAATAAATTTTCATATTTTCGGACGAAAATTTACCAGTTGCTATTTTTAATTAGACGCATTCCAAATATCAAATTTATATTTAAAAATTTTATCGTTTAAAATTTCACAAAATTTAACTAATTATGTTATTAAAACAGTTAAAATTTACGGATCGTTACACCTTCACTAGCTTCACTGTCTTCCTCCTAAGCTGTTTCGCATCATACCCAATAATACGAAGCAGCCTACGAGGTCTTAAAACTTCTGGTTCTACCTCAAAATCTTCTAGCTAATCCAGTGTGATCATCACGCTCGAGTTATGCACAAACTTTCGTAGATAAAAGACGTGAAAAATGTTGTGCACGCCCGCCATCTTTTGAGGTAAGTCGACCTTGTATGCTAGCTTTTCGATTCTCTCTACTATTAGAAAAGTACCTACGAATCTCGGTGCCAACTTCCCCTTTCTACCGAATCGAATTATAATCTTTAAAGGCAAAATCTTTACAAACACCATATCTCCGACAGAAAATGAAAGTATATGCGGATCGAGTAATACGATTATATTTACTGAATAAAACTTATATTAAACTAGCAGTATAAAAATTACAATAAGTAAAGTGCACTAGAGACTTTTATACTAGTTCAAACTCCCATTCTACACCAAATCCCAGACTCCTTTTGGATTTAACTAACAAACGTTCTCACTTAACCCGGAGGAATAGAAATTACAAACCGCCTGAGCTACCGAACAGGACTTCGTGCCTGATAAACTCCAATAGGACTTCGTCTACACAATAAGTAGAATTGGTTGTGACTTCTTATGCTCTTGTATAGCACAGATTAGCCAATAAATACAACATTCCTATAATCTTCTTCTTTGTGGTATAACGCGTGCTCGTGATGAAAAGAAATAATCTGATCACAAGAAAATATTCTTGAACAAATGTGTGATCAAAAACTTAAAGCAATATAGTGAATTGAATGCTTGAGAGTAATTCAAGGTTGAGATAGAAAGAATTTTAAGTCAATGTACTAAATCTTTGAAATGGATTGATTTATATAGGTAACCATTACTTGCAATTGTTAGATGAACGATTGCAACTATTAACGAAGAGGAAAAAATCTTCATGGAGAAAAGCAACTCTTTAGAATTTTTTTAAAATATGGTTGTTACGACCGTTCAGTCGAGTGTACTTAAATAGAGAGAGACGTTTCAAAATAGAAAGTAAACAGTTCAAAAATAAGCAGTTTCAGTCAACTGAAATATTCAATTCAATCGATTGAAAACATTTTTAGTCGACTGTTTTCAGTTTTCAACCGTCTGAAACTGTCAAACTATTTTGTGTTTATTCCTTTGGGTTGGTCGACTAACATGGGTGTTTCAGCCGACTGACTTATGTTGGTTTTGACTTATTTGATTTTTGAAAATAATTTGTGATCATATGTGCTTGTACATACCACTAGAAGAGATTTTAAAAATTTATATAACTCTAGACTAAGACACAATGACTGAAACTACATAATTCTGCCATCATGGCCTTCTTTTTATCGAGTACGTCTCCTTGTGTGATTGATCTTTTTCTGTGCAAGTGATTTGTATACACAATATAATAATGTATAGTTGTAACTAACCAAATACCAAAACATAAGGTTCTAACATTCTTCCCCGTTTTGATGATGACAACTATACATTTTAAAGTAACCAATATATAGATTGTTCTCCCCTAAGTCTATCCTCCCCCTATCAATATAGCCATAATTATTCTCCTCGTTTGTCATCGACAAAAAGGAAATAGAAATTAGTTGGAGAAAATTTGGATAAGTAATACTTAAAGATGAGAACATTTTTAAAGACAAAGTACGAGCTCAATGCAGATATGATAAAAATATTTCACAGGAGAACACAAATGTCACAATGACTGTTACATAAAACGACCGAGACAACAAAAGGCCACGAATAATAGCAACAAACTATCACAATCACAATTACATAACATCAACACAAATTGTCATGAATCAACATACGGTTGAAGTTTCTTAGAAATAAAATGAAAACATTATGCATAAGTGATAAAGGATGAAAGAAATTACCATCTTACCAAGCCTCAGTGGTCATGATTTCCAGTTGTTTTACCGTGCTCAACCGAGACTTCTCCTTCTTCCTCTTCGGATGATGTCCAAGTTAATTACTTAGGATTTTAAGGAATTTCTTTGGAGGGTGTATATGCAGAAGAGGATGAAGCGCATGACATTTTATCACAAATTTTGTTTAGGAATCCTTTAATTCGATCAAGCTGGCTATCCATCTTAGTGACCATGTGTTCAACTCGGGTAAGACGTCAAGCTTACTCTGATTGGAGGAGAGAGTGACATAGGCCTGACGTCCTTGATGTTCCAATTATATTTCTTCTATGTCATCCTCATCATGTTGAGGTTGAGGAGCTTGAGAGGCGGAAGCTGCAGTAGGGTTGGCAGGTTGAGGATGACCGACTTCTCTGTTTGATTTCCATTGCTCGAAGGATATAATGTTGTGGTGTTCGACCCTTTTTGGAAGTTTCATGAGACTAAGAGTTTTGGAGTCCAAACAACCAACTATAGTAAACTCAGAATTTGGAAGTGGTGCTTGAAAGCTCATTAAGATACGCATGATATAGTCTCCATAATTGATCGTTTTGGCTTTACGGTTATGAAATGTTTCAAATTCATCCATCATTACCTTTTCCTAATTAACATTTTGAAAAACATATATTGCATAAAGAGCTTGAAAGTTGTGTTTATAAACCACTTCATAGCTATCGGTCCGTGGTTGTATAGAATGGGTAAGTACTCTATGCAAAATTATAGCTTTTGGACGTAAGAATTTTGCTTTCAGCACTTCTAAGTTATCAGCTAAAAACAGATGGCTAATTTCATCATGATTGTTCAAATCTACTTCAATGTCATCTAAATCTTCTCCTTCAGAATGGAAATTTAAAATAGATTCTAATCTTGCTATAGGTAGATAAATTTTGCACCACAAACAAGAGTTCATATATAATTTTCTCTATTGTGTGGATTCATGAAATCTAAGTTTAAGTTAGCATAAAAGAACTTTACCAACAATGGGTAGATCTTGAGATTGTTGGCTACAAAGTTGATGAGATGGTCAATGTGGTTTGCTTCAGTGAATTCTCGAATAGCATAGCCTCCAATATCTCTTAACTGGATGAATGAACCTTCGAAAATCCTCATGTTCCTTATGGTAT
Organism: Allium fistulosum; assembly: GCA_030737815.1. NCBI lineage: Eukaryota > Viridiplantae > Streptophyta > Magnoliopsida > Asparagales > Amaryllidaceae > Allium > Allium fistulosum. The sequence continues at coordinate 293,861,258 of CM060908.1, read as the reverse complement.
TGAATTTTTGGATAGCAGCATCATTGTATACCCAGCCTCTGATTTGAGATTCAAATGGTCCAATAGTTGTAGATGGTTCTCTTGAATATTTTAAAGGCATTGTAATTGAGTGTTGAGGAAGTTTTGATTTTGTTTATCGCTTTGGAAGAGGAGATAAAAGAGCAAAGTCAAAAAATGTGAGGAATTTAATAGAGGTAAGGGTTTTGAATGGGTGGTTGTCTCAAAAGACGTGAAGGTGAATGGTTTTTTATTTTAAGAAACTAGGAGGACAATGCAATCGACTGAAAACTGCTTTGGAAATAAAAATTTTCTTCTGGATCAGTCGACTAAATAGTCACTCAATTGAGTGATTACGGTTGTATCTTCAGGAACTAAATTTTCTTGTCCACAGAGTCGACTGAAATAAAAATTCAATAATGGCACTAAATTTCACTGCTTTGATTTGTGAATATTTAATTAATTTTAAATATTCAAATAATAAGTTTTATAATTAAAATAAAACTCTTTTAAATGATAAATAATGATGGAGAAATAGTTGTCAAAATTTGTTTACAAAAATATATAGTTCGATGAAAAACAGAACATGTGACCGGAAACTATTTTCCAAATTTTCGGCGTTTCATCATATAAAAGTTTTTTGAAATGTTATGACTCTTATTTAAATTTTAAAACAACATTCAAATGTTGGGAAAATACTTAGTTAAGATAAAATAAGGTTTAAACTTTGATAAGTAAAAAGTTAATAATACTTAAGTTAAATAAGTTAGAAAAATAAAACAAAAATAAAAATGTCATGTCATAGGGGGACATAAGTACAATTAAGTACAAAACATGTTTTAACATGTTGGAACATGAAGTGTTAGGAGAGGGACAAGGATAGGTGAGGTGGCAAAAGATGAGTGGAGGGCAAAGGACAAAGGGTAATTTAGTAATTTACCTTTTCTATTGCTTATAAGTAGCCTTCAACTTCTTCAATTCTTCCACCACTTATTTCTATCATATTTTCCTCTTCACCGATTCAAATGAAGAAATTATTTATTTTAAACCGTAAAATTCCAGTGGCCACAGCTTTTATTCGTACCACTGCTTCAAATTTTGATCTTAGCTATGTCAAAAATGCATTTCTTTCAGACCTATTATTAGATGCAGGTTTTCTACTCCGAAAATACCTCTTCTTCTTTTGACCATATCTCCCTCAAAATAGATCCAAATTGAGTGATTCATTTTCTTAAATTGGAGAGAAAAGAATTTTCAAAAACTTTTCTTCTGATCACTTTTTAAAATTCCGAGAGTAATATGGCTAAAAATCCAAGATAATACGACTAGTTTTTGGTCCGGTTTTGTGAATTAAATCTTATCCAAAATACCTTCACCTCTCCAGGTCAAGCCCACACATCCTTGTTCTTATCATGCATGAGCCCTGCCTGCCCTAAACCAAGCCTATTTCAAGACGCAAGGGTCCTAAGTCAAGTTTGCAAAGTTATTTCAAGTTTTGAAAGAATTTTGCAGAATTTTGGTGAATAAAATTTGTTTTAAAGTTAAAAAATTTTACTTTTATATGTTTGGATAAATTGTTGTATGGAATTTGTGTGAATTGTTGGATTTTAGTGTGTTGTATGTGCTTGGAAGTTAGACTTGAAATTGAAGTTTTGCTTAGAAATTGGTTGTAAATGTGTGAGCTTTGACCTTGTACATTATGTTATGTGTATGAATCTTGTATATGAGGTTGTATGTGAAAACTTGGATATGATGAGGTAGGTTTTGTATGTTATCTAGTGGTGATTTCCATTGTGAAGTTATGCTAAGAAAAATAGCACATTTGTGTTGTAGAGGTGACTTGAATCATTTGTGGAAGTTATGTAAATTGTTTTTAAAACTTAAACCAATTTCAAGTTTTTAAACTTTGTTTTATTTTTATAAATACTTACTTTACGTTCGGAAAAGTAAGTGAGTTTCATAATATCATAAGTTTTAGAGTTAACTAAGAGAACATTTCTAGTTATGGTATCCATAACGATGGTCGCTATGGATGCAATTTCGCTTAAAAATCTAATTTTTGCAAAATTTTGGTTTTTACAATTAAAAGTGGTTTAAAAATGTCGTAGAAACTAACCAATGTTGTTTAAGGAAAGTAAATTTAGAATTTAATAGTTATCTATTAATTAATTAGTTTTGATAATTAATAATTAATTAAGTATTAAACAATGTTTATTAATTATAATTAACTGAAGGTTAGTTATCAATTGACTATCTTTCAAAATGTAAGATTAATTTTTAATTAATTATGAGTTAAGTATATATTTATTTTTAATTAATTATTAATCAAATATAGGGCTAATAAATTATTAAGATAGCGTTTAATGATTTTTAATTATAAATTAATTAAGTTTTTAATTTAAAATAAATTATTTATTAAAAGTTTAATTTATTATTTAGGTTTTAATTAAAGACTATTTTATTAATTAATTTGAGATCAATTAATATTAATTATTAATGAAGGTTTATTATTTAATAGTTAATAACGGATTAATTAGGGTTTAATTATTTATGTAGTGGTTAATTATTGTTTAATTATTTATTTAAGGTTAATTATTTCTTAATTTATAATTAAATTAAGTTAAGAATTAGTAAAGATTAATTATGGTTTAATAAAGGGTTTAACTTGTAATTAATTATTTTAAAAAGGGAGTTTTAAGTTTTAATCCTTGTTTTCCAAGAATCAAATTGATATAAGGGTACTTCTTTTTCAAAGATGGTTTTGAACACAAGGGATGTCGATACCATTAAGTAGACAAACAATTGTGAAGAGTTATGTAAATGGTTTGATTGCGTTGACATCGTTCTGCTATAAGTTGATTGTTTGATTGTTTGGACATCCGATAGTAGAATAAATCATGTTCTGCTATAAAGTAATTGTTTATTGTGTGGACATATTTTTAGTATAATAAATTCTCATTTTGCTATAAGTAGTGAATTGTTTGGACATCTATTTAGCATGACAAATCACCATCCTACTATTATGTTATTTGGACATGTTATTCTCTGATTTGGATATGAATTGCATTTACATATATGTTGATTTATGTAAACAAATGGTTAAGTGACTTGAAAGTGAAATTGATGGTAAATGGTGACTTAAATTACTACTAATGGGAGCCTCTTTTTGAAATTAAAAAGTATGGTTTTGAATTAATTTCAATTCTTTAATCAATTTGGGGTTAAGGTTTATAAATGATTTTTCAAGTTATATTATTATTTTATAAAGGTATTTATAAATAATAACTTGTTTATAAAAATGGGTTTTACTAAGTAAAAAGGTTTATTTAAAGAGATTTAAAAGGATGAGTTGCAAAGGATATTTTGTAAAGGATTTTTCTTAAAGAAGATTTATTAAAGGAGTTTAAATGGGGAAATGTTTTATAAATGATTTTAGAGGTTTGTAAAGAGGTTTTTTAAATTGACTCGTAGACTTATAAAAGTGTTTTATAAATTGATTTTGGAAATTTATGAAGGTATTTAAAAGTGAAGGGGGCTTTTAAAAGGGAACTTTTATAAAGGATAAGTGGATCGGTTTATAGCAAGTAATGTTTTCAAAAAGAAATTTGAAAGGAGGAATTTTCCAAATGTTTTGGTAATATATTTATAACCCTAAGATAAGTATAAATATTTTCCAAGTAAAAAGGGGAAGTAAGGCTTTTGGAAATAGTGTTGGGTAAAGATCTTTTAATCAAGTTTTATAAAGTGATTTTATTAACTAAAGATTAAATTAATTAGGGAATAGTGGATCCCATATGGAATTAAATCAATGTTTGGATGATTGTTTATTTGATAGTTAAATAACCGACTATCAAATCTGGACCAACACGTAACTTTGGAAATATATAGGAGAAACACGTGAGTTATATGACACAATCATCCCTAATGATGTTGTACTGTGTGCATAAATATCGGTTCATTCTTCTAGGATAAATGATAAGGAAATCAATCCACTAATGGTTAGGAGGTGATCTCCGCTTTTATCTTGTCTGTTTATTTCCTAAAGAACCGGGGTTGAGTTTACTAGAAATTATCGAAAGTTGTTTTGAAAAGACCGAGATCGGATATGTTATCTAAAAACCATTTCAGTCCAAATCCAGCTTTTCGAACTGAAGATATCTTCAAGAGTATGGAACCGAAGATAGAGTTTTAAAGTGCAAGGGCTATTTTCTACTAACCCTAAGGGTGATTCCAAAATGGATGTAGTGAAGGTAGTGCCTTTGGTTCATTCATCACCAGAATGACTTGTATGGACGAATATTGACATTGGGTCGGTGTTGTATTCCAAGTGCAAAGTGCTATATAAAGGTAAAATGTAGCCTCAAGGCTCATCAACCGAGAAATGACAAAAATCGGGCATGCAGCAAAGCCATGTCGGTCACTCCCATCAGGATATGGTCATCCCTACTCTAGATCGATTACTATCTACTCATGTATTCTTCAGGTCCCAAAGTGGGGTGATCATATTCGTTACTACTAGTCAAGTGGTAGGCCAGTCCTGTGTGGTAGGGGTATAAGATGTTCTTCTCAGACTCTGGTGCATTTTATCTAGAGATGTACCATCGGAAGCTAGTTCCTTAACTTGTCATAATATGGAATATATTCTCCAATACGTGCCTTTACCGTTTTAGATACACCTAACTATGTTGAAATGTGAGATGCAAGCATTTCAACTATATTCATATTTTACTTGAACCGTTAGACATTAGTATAATATCACTGGTTTTTCTATGAAAGTATTTTGGTTATCGTAAGGTAAAAACATGTCCGTGTATATGTGCGACACGGTCTTACGGGATAACCTTGATTTTAAAGGTGTTTTAAAAGAAATAATTCAGTTGTTTGAGTTTACTCACACTAGACCCATGTCTGATTCGGATTTTTATTTTCTTTCCCTAAAACTCTTGGGTGCTAAAATTTTTAGGATCAGCCAAGTAGTTTAGGTTTCCTACGGATGCATTTTGGTGGAGCTTGGAGCAGGAGGCTTCATCGATAGCTAGTTATTTTCTTATTTTCCATTGTATTATATGTATCCTATACCTGATATGTCGGGACATGCAGTTAAAACTGTCCAGGTTAAAATTGTATTAGTATAACTCTGATGTGTCATTTTGGAAATGACATCCCAAAATATTATGTTGATTAATATATATTTTTCCATTGCGATGTGAGATTTTGTGATTGTTTAGTTTCTTCTTATATGTTCTATCTTCCTTTCTTTTCACCCCTAATGACTTGTCTTTCAGACACTTAAATGATCGGCACATGAATACCATGAATGTCTTAAATATCGTCTTTAGGTGTAAGAACGACAGATCGTTACATTTGGTATCAGAGCGCAAGGTTAAGCGAGAACCTTGGCTTTGGTGAGGCAACTCATTCAGAGATAAGTTAATGGAATGCCTTATGATGAGTTTGAATGTGTGTGTGTGTGTGTATATATATATACATATAAGCACGTATTTGTTAGTGTCATAAAATGTTTTATATTGTGTTGTTTGATCTGTTAAGCGGCTTATGAATTTTGGTCGTCATGCCTGATCAACGTTGTCGATAGAGATTCCTAAACACTTAAACAAGACGAACGGACACAATATTGTTTTGAAATTGGATAAATGAAATAATTTTACCCAAAATATATTTTATATATAAATAACGACTTTCAAAAATAGTATATTATAGTATAGTATTTTTGAGGTGTTGTTTATTAGGAGAGAATAATATTTTAAGGTTTGTTTAGTCATGCTCGTCCAGTTAAGCATTGTCTATTGTTAGTGTGTATAGGTAGCTTCCCTTTTTAAGATTGGGTTGGGTAAACAGGGCTGGGGAAAATGTGTTAAGATTATTTTGTGATGAATTGGATAATCTTCTTGGTGACAATCGGATGTTTGCCTAGGCGAACGCTGGGGGGATACTTAGTAAATTATTCTCTTTATCATTGTACAATCGAAACAAGTTCAAACCTGAACGAGCCTAAAGCAAGTTGGTGATAAATGTTTTGATGGAAATAGGTAAAGTATTGTTTCAAAAATGGGATTTTGAAATAAATAAAATATTTTTAAGTTAACTCGTTCGAGTGGCTCGAAAATAAATTAAAAGTGGGGAAGAGATTTGTTTGGATGGTAAACACTTCCCTTGAGTATTACCCTACTTGGTAAAGGAGTGTATGATACTGTTTGATAGTACCTAGTTCCTCGGTATCATTTTGTAGTTACTCAGGCTTTATATATATATATTCGATTAAAATATAGGGTTTCATTTCAAAAAGTTTTTGAAATAAAAACCAGGTATTTGGATCTTGTGTTTTCTAAGGAAAATAAATGCAAATGGAATAGTTGAATCAAGTAATTGTATATACTCTTAGGATGAAGTGGAGTATTATAGAAGTTAAACTCAGTTTAGCTTTTATGAAATGTTTTCATAAATAGTTTAGTGGGAATAAAATTGGTATTAGGAAGAACCGATTAAATAAGTGCGTATCTTGGATGTCGATCATTTATCGTTTCATATAGTTATGATCTAAGATTCGAGTACAAGGCTTTGAGATGTTCCACACCATTCCAAATAAGTATTTATTGCTCGATTTTTGATGGCGAGCACTTAATGAGGATTTTTGTATAGGACCAATGTTTTCAATCATAGTACACATCTATGTAAGGAGAACAGAAGTTCCTAATCAAGAAACCTGATCGTAGTCCACACTAGAAAATATGGTGAGCGATACTGGTTCTGAAGGGAAGTTATGTACTCGAGTGGTGATCGAGTCGGATTTTGCATATGAATGATTTATGTACATTATACGGACTGATGTATAGTGTTGTGTATTCCTAGGGTGGTTTGTTTCCTAGGAAAGGTTGAGGTGTAATTTCGAGGACGAAATTCTTTGAAGGGGGGAGAATGTAACGATTCAAAATTTCACCGCTTTGATTTGCGAATATTTAATTAATTTTAAATATTCAAATAATAATTTTATAATTAAAATAAAACTATTTTAAATGATAAATAATGATGGTAAAATAGTTTTCAAAATTTGTTTACAAAAATATATAGTTCGAGGAAAAACAAAAAATGTTATCAGAAACTGTTTTCTGAATTTTCGACGTTTCATCGTATAAAAGTTGTTTGAAATGTTATGACTCTAATTTATAGTTGAAAAAAACATTTAAATGTTGGGAACATCCATAGTTATGATAAAATAAGGTTTAAAATTTGATAAGTACAAAAATAAATATAATTAAGTTAAACAGAAAAATAAAACAAAAATAAAAATGTCATGTCATAAAGGGACATACGTACAATTAAGTATAAAACATATTTTAACATGTTGGAACATGAGGTGTTAGGAGGGTGACAAGGCTAGATGAGGTGGCAAATGATGAGTGGAGGGCAAAGGACAAAGGGTAGTTTAGTAATTTACCTTTTCTATTGCTTATAAGTAGCCTTCCACTTCTTCAATTTTTCCTCCTCTTCTTTCTATCATATCTTCCTTTTCTCCGACTCAAATGGAGAAATTATTTATTTTAATCCATGTAAAATTCCAGTTGCTACACCTTTTATTTGTACCACTTCTTCAAATTTTGATCTTAGATATGTCAAAAATACATTTCTTTCAGACCCATTTTTGGACACAGATTTTCTAGTCCGAAAATTTCTCTTCTTCCTTTGACAATATCTCCCTCAAAACAGACCAAATTGAGTGATTCTTTTTCTGAAATTGTAGAGAGAAGAATTTTCAAAAACTTTTCTTTTGAGCACTTTCCAAAATTCCGAGAGTAAAATGGCCAAAAATCCAAGAGAATGACTAATTTGTGGGTCCGGTTTTGTGAATTCATCCTTATTTGAAGTACCTCCACCTCTCCAAGTCAAGCCCACACATCCTTGTTCTTATCATGGCCGAGCCATGCATGCCCTAAGCCGAGATTATTTCAAGATGCAAGGGTCCTAAGTTAAGTTTGCAAAGTTATTTCAAGTTTCAAAAGAGTTTTGCAGAATTTTAGTGAGTAAACTTTGTTTTAAAGTAAAAAGTTTTAACTTTTATATGTTTTGATAAATTGTTGTATGGAATGTGTCTGAATTGTTGGATTTTAGTGTGTTGCTGTATGTGTTTGGAAGTTAGACTTGAAAACGAAGTTTAGCTTAGTAATTAGTTGTAAATGTGTGAGCTTTGATCTTGTATATTAGGTTATGTGTATGGATCTTGTATACGAGGTTGTATGTGAAAAATTGGATATGATGAGGTAGGTTTTGTATGTTATGTAGTGGTGATTTCCAGTGTGAAGTTAAGAAAAATAGCACATTTGTGTGGTAGTGGCGACTTGAATTCTTTGTGGAAGTTATATAAACTGTTTTTAAAACTCAAACCAATTTCAAATTTTGTAAACATTGTTTTATTCTTATAAATACTTACTTAATGTTTGGAAAAGTAAGTGAGTTTCATAAGGTGATAAGTTTTAAAGTTAACTTAGAAAACATATCTAGTTATAGCAATGGATGCAGTTCACTTAAAAATCTAATATTTTGCAAAATTTGGGATTTTACAAGTAAAAGTGTTTTAAAAATGTCTTAGAAACTTAACAATGATGTTTAAAGAAAGATAGTTAGGAATTTATTAATTAATTAGTTTTGATAATTAATAATTAATTAAGTCTTAAATAAGGTTTATTAATTTTAATTAACCGAAGATTAGTTATCGATTAATTATCTTTAAAAAGATAAGATTAATTTTTAATTAATTATGAGTTAAGTATATGATTTATTTTTAATTAATTATTAATAAATATAGGGTTAATTATTAATTAATTATTAAGATAATGTTTAATTATAAATTAATTAAGGTTTTAATTTATAATAAATTATTTATTAAAGGTTTAATTTATTATTTAAGTTTTAATTAAAGACCATTTTATTGATTAATTGAGATTAATTAATATTAATTATTAATGAAGGTTTAAATTATTATTTAATAATTAATAAAGGATTAATTAGGGTTTAATTATTTATGTAATGGTTAATTATTGTTTAATTATTCATTTGAGGTTAATTATTTCTTAATTTATAATTAAATTAAGTTAAGAATTAATAAAGGTTAATTCTGGTTTAATAAAAGGTTTAACTTGTAATTAATTTTTTTGAAAAGGAGTTTTAAGTTTTAGTCATTATTTTCCAAGAATCAAATTGTTTTAAAGGTACTTCTTTTTGAAAGATGGTTTTGCACACAAGGGATTCAAATATCGTTACCATTAAGTAGACGAACAATTGTGAATGAGTTTTGTAAATGGTTTGATTGCGTGGACATGTATTATGTAACAACCTGCATATTTTACGATTATATATTTAAATGTTTTATTCAAATATAGCATCGTTTGTTGAATTTAAAGTCTGAAATGTGACTTTTTGTGAATAGTCGGATCCGGACTCGAGACCACTTCCATTGAGTTCAAGACGATGTTTACAACTTTTTTGAGTATAAACATTGATATGTTTGGAGTTGATTAGGATTTTGGTATTTTCATTTGGGTTTGGGTTTGGTTCTAGTCCACTAACCCAATAAGAGAACCCAAACCCTCTACCAAATACCTCCCACTCCACTCCTCTTCATTCATTCCTTTCATAATTTCCTAACACTCTTAAGCCCTAAAGGAAAAATGGGGGAAAAGAGGGGAAATTAAAATTCCTAAGCCCTAGATTCTTATGAAATTCAAATTCAAGTTCTAAAATCCAAGAGAAGCTTAGGTAAGCATGCTCATGATATGGTCATCCTGAATCTTGATCGATTACTATCTACTCATGTATTCTTCAGGACCCAAAGTAGGGTGATCATATTCGGTACTACTAGTCAAGTGGTAGGCCAGTCCTGTGTGGTAGGGGTACAAGATGTTCTTCTCAGACTCTGGTACATTTTATCTAGAGATGTACCATCAGAAGGTAGTTCCTTAACTTGTCATAATATGGAATCCATTCTCCAATACATGCCTTTACGGTTTTATATATACCTAACTATGTTGAAATGTGAGATGCAAGCATTTCAACAATATTCATATTTTTCTTGAACCGTTAGACATTATTATAATATCACTGGTTTTTCTATGGAAGTATTTTGGTTATCGTAAGGTAAAAACCCGTCCGTGTTTATATGCGGCGTGGTCTTATGAGGTAACCTGGATTTTAAAAGTGTTTTAAAAGAAATAATTTTTTTGTTTGAGTTTACCTTGGAGCGAGAACCTTGGCTTTTGTGGGGCAACTCATTAAGAGATAAGTTAATGGAATGCCTTATGATGAGTTTGAATGTGTGTGTGTGTGTGTTTATAAGCACGTATTTGTTAGTGACATAAAATGTTTTATAATGTGTTGTTTGATCTGTTAAGCGGCTTATGAATTTTGGTCGACGCGCCTAATCAATGTTGTCGATAGGGATTCCTAAACACTTAAACAAGACCAACAGACATAGTATACTTTTGAAATTGGATAAATGAAATAATTTTACCCAGAATATATTTTATATATAAATAATGATTTTCAAAAATAGTATATTATAGTATAGTACTTTTGAGGTGTTGTTTATTAGGAGATGATAATATTTTAAGGTTTGTTTAGTCATGCTCGTCTAGTTGAGCATTGACTATTGTTAGTGTGTATAGGTAACTTCCCTTTTTAAGATTGGGTTGGTTAAATAGGAATTCGAAAAATGAGTCAAGATTGTTTTGTGATGATCTGGATAATATTCTTAGTGATAATCGGATGTTTGCCTAGGCAAACGCTGGGGGGTACTTAGTAAATTATTCTCTTTATCATTGTACAATCGAAACAAGTTCAAACCTGAACGAGCCTAAAGCAAGTTGGTGATAAATGTTTTGTTGGAAATAGGAAAAGTATTGTTTCAAAAATGGTATTTTGAAATAAATGAAATATTTTTAAGTTAACTAGTTCGAGTGGCTCGAAAATAACTTAAAAGTGGAAAGAGATGTGTTCAGATGGTAAACACTTCTCTTGAGTATTACCCTTCTTGGTAAGGGAGTGTATGATACTGTTTGATAGTACCCAGTTATTCAGTATCATTTTGGGGTTACTCGGGCTTTATATATATATATATATATGATTAAAATAAGGGGTTTCATTTTGAAAAGTTTTTGAAATAAAAACCGGGTATTTGGATCTTGAGTTTTCTTAGGAAAATAAATGTAGAATGGAATAGTTGAATCAAATAATTGTATAAACTCTTAGGATAAAGTGGAGTATTATATAAGTTAAACTCGGTTTAGTTTTATGAAATGTTTTCATAAATAGTTTAGTGGGAATAAAATTGGTATTAGGAAGAACCAATTAAATAAGTGCGTATGTTGGATGTTGATCATTTATAGTTTCATATAATTATGATCTAAGATTCGAGTACAAGGCTTTGAGATGTTACACAACATTCCAAATAAGCATCTATTACTCGATTTTTGACGGCGAGCACTTGATGAAGATTTTTGGTATAGGACCAATGTTTTCTATCATACTACATGGCTATGTAAGGAGAACATAGGTTCCTAATCAAGGAACCAAATCGGAGTTCACACTAGAAAATCTGGTAAGCGATACTGGTTCCGAAGGGAAGTTATGTACTCGAGTGGTGAACGAGTCGGATTTTACATATGAGTTATCTATGTACATTATACGGACTGATGTATAGTGTTATGTATTCCTAGGGTTGTTTGTTTCCTGGGAAGGGTTGAGGTGTAATTTCGGGACGAAATTCTTTGAAGGGGGAAGAATGTAACGACTCGAAATTTCACTACTTTGATTTGCGAATATTTAATTAATTTTAAATATTAAAATAATAAGTTTTTAGTTAAAATAAAACTCTTTTAAATGATAAATAACGATGGTTAAATAATTTTCAAAATTTGTTTACAAAAAGATATAGTTTGATGAAAAATAGAAAATGTTATCGAAAATTATTTTCTGAATTTTCGACGTTTCATCGTACAAAAGTTGTTTGAAATTTTATAACTCTTGTTTATATTTGAAAACAACATTTAAATGTTGGGAACATCCTTAGTTAAGATAAAATAAGGTTTAAAATTTGATAAGTATAAAAATAAATATACTTAAGTCAAATAGAAAAATAAAATAAAAATAAAAATGTCATGTCATAAGGGGACATAACTACGATTAAGTACAAAACATATTTTAACGTGTTGGAACATGAAGTGTTAGGAGGGGGACAAGGGTAGATGAGGTGGCAAAGGATGAATGGAGGGCAAAGGACAAAGGGCAGTTTAGTAATTTACCATTTCTATACTTCTTCAATTTTTCATCCTCTTTTTTCTATCATATCTTCCTCTTCTCCGACTCAAATGGAGAAATTACTTATTTTAAACCATGTAAAATTCCACTGGCTACATCTTTTATTTGTACCACTTCTTCAAATTTTGATCTTAGCTATGTCAAAAATGCATTTCTTTCAGACCTATTTTTGGACCCAGATTTTCTAGTCCGAAAATACCTCTTCTTCCAGTAACTATATCTCCCTCAAATCCGATCCAAATTGAGTGATTCTATTTCTGAAATTGTAGAGAGAATAATTTAAGAACTTTTCTTTTGAGCACTTTCCAAAATTCCAAGAGTAAAATGGCCAAAAATCCAAGAGAATATGACTAATTTTTGGGTCCGGTTTTGTGAATCAACCTTATCTAAAGTACCTCCACCTCTCCATGTCAAGCCCACACATCCTTTTTCTTATCATGGCTGAGCCATGCATGCCCTATGCCGAGATTATTTCAAGATGCAAGGGTACTAAGTCATGTTTGCAAAGTTATTTCAAGTTTCAAAAGAGTTTTGCATAATTTTGGTGAGTAAACTTTGTTTTAAAGTTAAAAGTTTTAACTTTTATATGTTTTGATAAATTGTTGTATGGAATGTGTGTGAATTGTTGGATTTTAGTGTGTTGCTGTTTGTAGTTGGAAGTTAGACTTGTAAATGAATTTTAGCTTAGTAATTGGTTGTAAATGTGTGAGCTTTGATCTTGTATATTAGGTTATGTGTATGGATCTAGTATACGAGGTTGTATGTGAAAATTTGGATATGATGAGGTAGGTTTTGTATGTTATGTAGTGGTGATTTCTACTATGAAGTTAAGAAAAATAGCACATTGTGTGGTAGTGGCGACTTGCATTCTTTGTGGAAGTTATGTAAATTGTTTTCAAAACTTAAACCAATTTCAAGTTTTTAAACATTGTTTTATTCGTATAAATATTTACTTTATGTTTGGAAAAGTAAGTGAGTTTCATAAGGTGATAAGTTTTAAGGTTAACTTAGAAAACATTTATAGTTATAGCATCCATAGCGATAGTCGCTATGGATGTAGTTCACTTAAAAATCTGATTTTTTGCAAAATTTAGGATTTTACAATTAAAAGTGTTTTAAAAATGTCTTAGAAACTTAACAATGATGTTTAAGGAAAGATAGTTAAGAATTTATTAATTATTTATTAATTAATTAGTTTTGATAATTAATAATTAATTAAGTATTAAACAAGGTTTATTAATTTTAATTAACCGAAGATTAGTTATCAATTAATTATCTTTAAAAAGGTAAGGTTAATTTTAAATTAATTATGAGTTAAGTATATGATTTATTTTTAATTAATTATTAATAAATATAGGGTTAATTATTAATTAATTATTAATATAATGTTTAATTATATTTAATTATAAATTAATTAAGGTTTTAATTTATAATAAATTATTTATTAAAGGTTTAATTTACTATTTAAGTTTTAATTAAAGACCATTTTGTTAATTAGTTGAGATTAATTAATATTAATTATTAATGAAGGTATAAATTATTATTTAATAATTAATAAAGGATTAATTAGGGTTTAATTATTTATGTAATGGTTAATTATTGTTTAACTATTCATTTGAGGTTAATTATTTCTTAAATTATAATTAAATTAAGTTAAGAATTAATAAAGATTAATTATGGTTTAATAAAAGGTTTAACTTGTAATTAATTATTTTTAAAAGGGAGTTTTAAGTTTTAATCCTTGTTTTCCAAGAATCAATTTTTTTAAAGGTACTTCTTTTTAAAAGTTGGTTTTGAACACAAGGGATTCAAAGGCCGATACCATTGAGTAGACGAACAATTGTGAATGAGTTATGTAAATGGTTTGATTGCGTGGATATGTGTTAGCAGAATAAATCCTCGTTCTGCTATAAGTTGATTGTTTGGACATCTGATAGTAGAATAAATCCCCGTTCAGCTATAATTTAATTGTTTATTGTATGGACATATGTTTAGTAGAATAAATTCCTATTTTGCTTAAAGTAGTGAATTGTTTGGACATCTATTTAGCAGGACAAATCACCATCCTACTGTTATGTTATTTGGACATGTATATGCTAGTTGAGTTGTATTGATATGTTATTCCCTGATTTGGATATGAATTGCATTTACATATATGTTGACTTATGTAAATAAATGGTTAAATGACTTGAAAGTGAAATTGATGTTAAATGGTAACTTAAATTACTATCATTGGAATTACCAAGCCTCGTTTTGAAATTATAAATAATGGTTCTGAATTAATTTCAATTCTTTAATCAATTTGAGGTTAAGGTTTATAAATGATTTTTCAAATTATATTATTATTTTATAAAGGTATTTATAAATAATAACTTGGTTATAAAAATGGGTTTTACTAAGTAAAAGGTTTATTTAAAGTGATTTAAAAGGATGAGTTGCAAAAGATATTTTGTAAAGGATTTTTCTTAAAGAAGATTTATCAAAGGAATTTAAAATGGGGACATGTTTTATAAATGTTTTGGAGGTTTGTAAAGAGGTTTTGTAAATTAACTTATAGATTATAAAAGCGTTTTATAAATTGACTTTGGAAAATTATAAAGGTATTTAAATGTTGAAGGGGATTTTAAAAGGGAACTTTTATAAAGGCTAAGTGGATCGGTTATAGCAAGTTATGTTTTCAAAAAGGAATTTGAAAGGAGGAATTTTCCAAATGTTTTGATAATATACTTATACCCCTTAGATAAGTATAAATATTTTCCAACTAAAAAGGCGAAGTAACTGTTTTTGGAAATAGTGTTGTGTAAAGATCTTTTGATCAAGTTTTGTAAAGTGATTTTATTAACTAAAGATTAAATTAATAAAGGCTTAGTGGATCCCATATGGAATTAAATCAATTTTGAATGATTAGTTATTTGATAGTTTAATAACCAACTATCAAATCTGGGCCAAACGTAAATTTGGAAATATCTTGGAGAAGCACATGAGTTATATGGCACAGTCATCCCCAATGATGTTGTACTGTGCATAAAAATCTCGTTTTGTTCTTCTAGGATAAATGGTGAGGAAATCCGTCCATTAACAGTTAGGAGGTGATCTCCACTCTTATCTTGTCTGTTTATTTCCTAAAGAACAATGGTTGAGTTTACTACAAATTATCAAAAGTTGTTTCGAAGAGACTGGGATCAGATATGTTATCCAAAAACCAATTCGATCCAACTCAAGTGTTTCGAAATGAAGACATCTTAAAGAGTATAGAATCGAAGATGGAGTTTTAAGGTGCAAGGGACCTTTGCTGTTGGAATCTCAATTTTACATCGTTTTGATTATGGCAAACTATATAAATAAATATTTGTGTGTACTAATCAATTATGCAGGAGATTCATTACAGATTCGCATTTAGAGTATTTTGGAGCCGATAGTCCTTTGTCTAGAGTCTTTATATTATTTAGAAATATGTTAATATCTCTCCTGAAATGATATATATAAAAACATATACACACATGCACTACCTTGCACATTAGGCTGAAACAGCCGGTTGAATGACTTCATTCAGACGGCTGATTGCTGAAACTATTTTATAGTTTCACAATATTCAGCCGGCTGAATGAGATCATTCAGCCATCTGAATACTGAAACTATTTTATAGTTTCACAATATTCAGCCTACTGAATGACTTAATTCAGACGGCTGAATTAGGCCAAAAATAGCCTATTTCTTTGCTGTTTTCGATTTTTAAATTTCAGAAGGCTGAATAAATCCATTCAGCCGGCTGAATATTCTCAACAGCTATTTTTCATGAAAAGACACTTCTCTTAATCGAAGAGAAACATCTTCAAACCAAGAGTTGCACCTGTTTCTTTTCATTGTTACCTTTCAACAATGGTTGCAACTTTTTGATCACTATAAATAGATTTCAGAATTCAACAAACATACAACAATTGTTTTTAATATTCTTGAATTCTTATCACTTATTCTCTATTTTCAAACTACACTCAAACTTCTTACATTCTCTGATCGTTGATCACTCTATCTTCCATGATTCTCAAGCACTTTACACTACATATCATAAAGGAGAAGATTATAGGAAGATTGTACTTAATTGAATGTTGGAATCTCAATTTTACATCGTTTTGATTGTGACAAACCATATAAATAAATATTTGTGTGTACTAATCAATTATGCGGGAGATTCGTTACAAATTCGCATTTAGAGTATTTTGAAGCTGATAGTCCTTTGTCTAGAGTCTTTATATTATTTAGAAATATGTTAAAATCTCTCCTGAAATGATATATATATATATATAAACATATACACATATGCATTGCACATTAGGCTGAAACAGCCGACTGAATGACTTCATTCAGACGGCCGATTGCTGAAACTATTTTATAATTTCACAATATTCAGCCGGCTGAATAAGATCATTCAGCCATCTGAATAATGAAACTATTTTATAGTTTCACAATATTCAACCGGCTGAATGACTTCATTCGGACGGCTGAATTAGGCCAAAAATATCCTATTTCTTTGCTGTTTTCGATTTTTAAATTTCAGAAGGCTGAATAAATCAATTTAGCCGGCTGAATATTCTCAACAGCTATTTTTCATGAAAAGACACTTCTCTTCATCGAAGAGAAACATCTTCAAACCAAGAGTTGCACCTGTTTCTTTTCATTGTTACCTTTCAACAATGGTTGCAACTTTTTGATCACTAATAGTAGATTTCAAAATTCAACAAACATACAACAATTGTTTTTAATATTCTTGACTTCTTATCTCTTATTCTATATTTTCTAACTGCACTCAAACTGCTTACATTCTCTGATCGTTGATCACTCTATCTTCCACAATTCTCAAGCACTTTACACTACATATCATAAAGGAGAAGATTATAGGAAGATTGTACTTAATTGACTTATCAGTGCTATTTGAAGAACATACTACAGTCAGATACTTTTCTTATTTGTAAAGAAGTCATGTTCAGTTGCTCAGGCGGTAGAAGTCCTATTTGGTTTCTTAGGTGGTAGAAGTCCTGTCCGGTTGCTCAGGCGGTGTAAACCTATTCCTCCGGGTTAAGTGAGAGTTGCTAGTTTAAATCCAGAAGGAGTCTGGGACTGGACGTAGAATGGAAGTTCAAACCAGTATAAAAATCTCTGGTGTCATTTACATTACTTCTTTTACTATTTACTTACTTATTCCGCACAAGTAGTTTATCCATACTACACGATCCTATAGCACATTCACTTTCATTTGGTATCAGAGCAAGGCCTTCATATAACCGTAACATAGTTATCTGATATTATTTTAGTATGGAAAACAACACCAGCACTGTTTCTAACACTAACTTTACAGATAGTCAATCTACCGCATGACCACCTCTATTTAATGGAATGAACTATAACTATTGGGCCACTAGAATGAGA
The DNA here is from genome assembly GCA_030737815.1 of Allium fistulosum. Taxonomy (NCBI): domain Eukaryota; kingdom Viridiplantae; phylum Streptophyta; class Magnoliopsida; order Asparagales; family Amaryllidaceae; genus Allium; species Allium fistulosum. The sequence goes on along the minus strand of CM060908.1, from coordinate 293,843,510 downwards.
ATCTATATACAAGCATGTAGTTATGATACCTGGAACATTATGCAAACTGAATATATATTATTCCTACTACTAAATATTCAGCATGGTCTAACACGCAAAAATTAGATGCTACTGCAAATGCTAAAGCTATGAACATGTTATATTGTGTATTAGATAAAAATGAGTTTAATAGAATAAGCATGTGTAAAACTGCTCATGAAATTTGGTGTACACTTAAAGTTACACATGAAGGAACTAACAAAGTCAAACAAAGTAAAATTTCTATGCTCAAAAATCAGTTCCAGAATTTCAAAATGAAGCAAGATGAAACTATCAATGAAATGTACTCTTGGTTTCAAGATATATATCATTCTTTGATAGCATTAGGAGAAACTTACACAGATTTTGATATTGTTTCAAAAATCCTCAACTCACCAACGGATGAGTGGGAACAAAAAGTCTTAGCAATCGAAGAAGCTAACGACATCTCAACCATAAAACCAGAAGAGTTGATTGGAAATCAAATGTCTTATGAAGTTAATCTCCAAGCAAAGCGAGTACAGGCTCAAGACAAGAAAAATATAGCATTCCAGGCAAAAAAAGATGAATCAGATTCAGATGAAGAAGATATGGCGTTCATTGCTAAAAATTTCAAAAAGTTTTTGAGATTTAGAAAGAGTGTAACGACCCAGAATTTTTGATAATTAAAATTCGAATATTTAATTGATTTTTAATATCAATAAATGGAATTTAGAAGTCGGATAATTTATTTATCGAATATTGGATTTACCTGGGTAATTAAATCGATAATTTAATAGTTGTAATTCCAGAAATAATTGAAATCTGGATTAAATGTGATTGAAAACGATTTGGAAAATTTTATTTCCTCATACTGGAGTTATAGAAATATTTTAGAACTTTCAGAATCAAATTTAGAATTAATTTGTGAAAATTGAATATTTTAATATTTAATTATCGACTGTAAAAATAGCCAATTTTCGAACAGTCTCAGAATTGAACGAGACCAGTTCCATTGGATCCGTAATAGTTAGTTATTATCGGATTTCAATTTTCGTATCAATCGAAGTTATCGTTTGACCGTGGCAACTCAAAACGCATTAAAAATAAATCAAATTCAATTTAAATTTAATGTTTAAACTTTGTCAACGCAGCAGAGATTCTTTCTTCAGTCTGCCTTCTTTCAACATCGATGCTTTTTCTCTGCAATGTCGCGTACCCTTGTCTCCCTTTCTTTTCCTTTTATCACGCAAGAAGAAACAAAATCATTCAGTTCAAAAATCAAACGAACGAAACAAAATAAAAATCAATGGCCACTAAGATATCCCAGTTCATTCTAAAACGAATACGAGCGAAATCGATTCCTTCTCTAGTTATTTTCCCATTTCGTTCTTCAAAACTCGAGCCTGTCTTCTTCAGTTCATTATCAAAACAAAAATTCTCGTCTTCATTTCAAAAGAAAATGCGACCGAAGTCATCGCGAAGCAGGGGGGGCAGGTCGCGATTCAGGGAGAGCTCGATCTCGAGCATCACGAAGCGAAGGGAAGGCAGTGTGATTTCAATAGGCCGCATCTCGACTGGTGGCAGCGATTCATGTCGCGATTGGATTCGAGCCTCGTGTGTTCGAAGGGCGGCGGTGAGAGGCCGTGGGTGGTCTTCAGTTCGACAAAGCAAGCGTCGCACTGAGGGAGTTCATCGAGGAGGGGTGTTTGCAAGCTTCAGGCTATGGCGCGCGCGCTCGAGGCTGCGGCGACGAGGTGAGGCAGGGTCGCGAGTCTTACGCGATTGTGGGCGATTTCGTGGCCGCGTGAACAGTCGGCGCTGGGAGGATTTGGGGATGGCTTCGGGAAGTACTCGATTGGCTGCTGGGAGGTGAACGAGAGGAGGAGAAGAAGAGGGTTCCTCCGGTGATAGTTCGGCGATGTTGGTCTTGGGTCTACGGCAGCGAGTTATTAGGGCAGAGGCCAATGTTTAGCGAGGTAGTTTTCTTTTTCTTTCTTTTCATTTAATTTAATAAAAACAGTTAAGGTATATAGCAGTTGAGTATAAACATCTCTATTTTTGTTTATCCATATATATATATATATATAAAGATTTGAAAAGAAAAATATAAACATATCTATAAAAATTATACTCATGCTTATTTTTCACTTGTTAGATAAATTCGTAATTATTTTGCTAACCAGAAAATATTTTATTAAAAGAAATTGGGTTTAAAAATAAAATCTTGGTTGAACAAATTTAATTACAGGAAATCAGTTCGAATTTTAAATTTTTAATTAAAATAAAAAAATCATTAACTTGAGATTGAAATATTAGTTAGATTAAAAGTTTAAAATGGCAATTAATTTGTTTATTTACCAATTTAGTTATTTGGAGTTGTTAAAAGATTTCAAAGGAAAATATTAGTTCAAATTATTATATTAAGAATAAATCATTGGTTTAAACCCAAATCGTTAGCCAAATTTAAATAAATTTATTAAATGGAAAATTAGTTTAAATTTAATCTTTAGTTAAATCAATTTATTAAAAAAAAAATTGGGTTAAATAAAAACTATCAGTTAATTAAACTATTAAACGATAACTGGTTATTCGATTGATATGAATATTAATAATTGTATAAACTATTTATACAAGGTTCGAAACCGTGAAGAAATGGAGAAAATGGAAAATGGATGGCAAATTTAAAAGCTAAGGTGAGATTTTCTCACTCGAAGGAAAATTTTGATTTGCAGTTATTGATTGATTATTTGACTGTTTGGATTGTTGATATTAGATATAGTAGGATATATCTATATATATAGCAGTATATACATATTGGCATATGTATATATTGGATTGATGATTTCCCGCCTCGTATAGCGGATGAGACCCTATTGCGCCGTTAGTAAGCGGATTTATAAAAACCTATATACCGCGATAATTCCGTACTGGAGCGGAATTGGTATTGTGCTGACGTCTTTGGATGCAGGGAAACAGGTTGGAGGGATCCAACTGGACCCCTCACATTGATTGAATTTATTTCTATTGTGATATGAATCTGTGAATGATTATAGTGATGCTATTAATCATATTGATATCTGGAAATTGTTTGAAAGCTAAAATTTAGCTGAATGGATGTTTTGACATCGTGGGATTCCAAAGATAAACGAAATTGAATTTTTGAAATTCAAGTAGAAAATTTCTAAGTGAATCAATTTTTGAAATTGAAGAAATTTTTAAGACGTTAAATAAATGAATTTCGTATAATAGTGATTTTAAATTGAAGAATTTAATTTAAGAATTTGGATTTTTAAATAGACTGAAAGAAACAATTGAAATATATTTTCTTTGAAAGGAATTTATTTAAAAGGAGATAAGTTGGAAATCCAATTAGAAATTTAATTGGTAAGTTGAAATGATTTGGGAAATCAATGTAAAATGATTTCAATTTAAAGAATCCATTTAAAAACAGGATGTTGAGTAATTTGAGAAAAATAAGGAATTTATTTAGTAGTGATAAATAAAATTAAAATCAATCTGTAATTGATTTAGTATTTGGAGAAGAACTTTGAGAAATCAGTATGGAATCTTTTATTTAAAGTTGAAAATAAATTTAGAAATCAATATTGAAATTGATTTGGTATTGAAGTTTTAATAAATGGAATTGGAATTTATAAAAGTTGGTTAAAAATCCGAAATCACTTATTTTGATAAGTAGAATATAGAAGTTGATAAAAAGAAGATTTATAAGTCGAAGTGTTATTAAAATAGAAGTAGAATTTATAACCGTGTTTATAAATTCGAAAGCGATGGAATTTGATGAATTAAATATAGAAGATTATCAGAGTAGATATATTCGCGATTTTGGATAGCGAATTCCTATTGAAATGAAAATGTGTAGAAATGATTGAAATTGGGTTAAGTGAATTTTATTCATTTTGGACAGTGAATATATTATTGAATAAAATGGATTCATTTTTTTGAAGAAGTGATACTTTAAAATGTTTTAAAATGTATTATGAATCGAATACATAGATTTCAACATTCATTGTTGAAATAGACGTTTCGAGAAACTTAAGGAAATGGTGGACTATAACACTGTTGTTATAGTAAATGATTTCCGAAAGGAAATGTTTTATGTAGTATTGGGATTTATATATCTATCTAAAATCCGAATCCCTATACTAGTGATTTTGAGTCGTCGTAACGATGTTTTACGTAACATTCGTCTTGACTCAAATAAATGTTGTTATAATAAATGATTTCCTTAAAGAATGAAATATATACTTAATTTGATTTAAGTATATCGAATATTTTAAAGTGTTGAAAATGAATAGATTTGTGAAACACTTATTTTTAAATAAGTATGGAAATGTTTTTCCAATATGAAATGAACTGTGGAGATTTTATCTGCAAAGATAAACTGAAATGTGGAAATTGATTTGAAATTGTTTTCAAATGATTAAGTGTGGAAATTTTATATCTAGTAAAAGATATTTTTGAAGATGAAATAATTTAGAAAATTATTTGGAATCTGATGATGTCGCGCATCTTTATTGATAGTTAAATAACCGACTATCAATAATTACCTTGAGTAGGTATTTGTTGTGAATTGGATGAATTTGAATGCCACACTTATTTTTAAATAAACGCTCACTATTCGGGTTAGCCGGGAAAGGACCATGGGGTCGTATAACCCATTCCGAATATGTGATACGTCGTTATGAATCGCATTTGAAGACCGGTGTTGAAGACCGGATATTTTTGAAAACGGAAGGATTACCGTCGAGTTACTCTACATCGGCTGATCTCCGGTTTAGAGGTTTTATCACCCTTAGTGACGGGAAGTCCGGAAGTGATTAGAAAATTATCCGGAAATGCAAGGGCTTCGTGAGAAGTGCCTTCGGTTCTGTTCGATCCCGGAACAGACTTGTATGGATTGTGTGTCTGACGTTACAATTTGAGATATTGAGCTGATTTCTTTCAAATACATATCTGTTGGTGGCGGAGAATTTATTCTCTTAGCTTAACACCCTTCTCTGAGACGTACGAGCTCAGAGGTTATGTAGGTGAAATTTATCAGCGATATATCCCAATTTGGTAACGTGGCATACTGAGTGTTGCTGTGAAATGATCAGTGTTTGATCATTTGTGATATGATCATTTGTTTGATCTTATATCTTTGTGATCATAGGTTGATCATTTTTGTTTGACCCGAAGCAGGGCTTTTTGAGAAAGCGTAGCTTTGTGGACGAGACTTCATCGAGCCTCACACCCCGGAAATGGTCGAAACAGGAAGGATGCAGCAAGGTTCTAGGGAGTAGCGCCCCTTAGTGTATGTCATTCCTTCTGGATAAAGGTGGTATCATGGTATGGAGCCCAGATACTTAACCTCTGTGGTTACTGCATTATTATTATCTATGTGGTTTGTTGCGAATCGGGGATCCTCGGGAAGATCGGTGACGATCGGGGGATGGCATACGCGTGTCAGTAGTTACCTATTTTTGCAGAGGTAACCCGGCCTTGTGTTGGCAGAGATCCGGTTAGGTTCTCGGGTCGTCTATTCCAGGGACGTACCCATCGTGGAAAAGGAAGTTCCTTAGCCTGACCATTTGTTGGAAATCCAAAGAAACAATACGTGACTTGTACGGTTTTAGTTGTATTACCTGCTATGGAATGTGGCGGTAACCTGCTATTGAACATAGTAGCTATAGTAGGCATAAGTGCGGAATGCCTATGCTGGCTAAGATTAATATTATACTTTCGAAATGTTTTCTACACTATGCACTAATAATAATATCAAAAATGATTTGATTTTGCGTAGTAAGCATCTTTGACTATCATAAGAAGAAATCTCCTCCAATTCTGCGTTTGCATTGTGTGTGTGGTGGGAGGTCTTATGGTAGTTTCATTTTCCAAAAGCATTGCGAATTGACTTTAAAATTCTCTGCTGTTTATTTTTAAAGAATAACTGTTTTACGATCTCACACCAGTCACCATGATTGACTCGGAGTTTATTGTTCCCTTCTAAACTCTGGGTGCCCACCAATTTCCACACGGGCAGTCTAGAGTTATTTTATCAGGATATTCTGGATATTCTGGAGCTTTGGAAGCAAGCTGGATGACGAGACGTAGTATTTGTATCTGATAGTATTTATTCCGCTGTATATTCTGTATGAGGACAAGTTTATATAACTGTCCATTGTTGTATTGAGTTGTATATTGACTCTGATGATTGATGTATGTATAAAATGATATAGTTCTTTGTTTTAAAGATTATTCATTTATCTATTATATATTGTTCCGCTGCGATATGTGAGATTCTGATATTGTTTTCTGTTGCTGTTCTGTTGTTCTGTTGTTGTTCTTCTTTCTTTTTCTTCTATCTTCTTCTTCTACCTTTTTCTCTTTCTTAAAACCATAACTTTTCGGGTTTCCGGCATTCGATGGCTCAGCAGTCGATAAAGTGAGTATCGATGTTGAATTTTCGAAAGTCGAAAATTTTCGGGACGTTACATTTGGTATCAGAGCATATGGTTAAGCGACAACCCTGCTCTGTTGGGTGTTACTCATTAGAGATAGAGTCAGTAGTACTCTAGAATGAGTTGAGTGTAATAATAGATACGAGTGCGTATTTGTTAGTGAATATAAAAATTGTTTTATATTGTGATGATTGGTTTGTTGAGTGGTATATGGATTCTGGTCGGTATTGTCCGTACAACTCTATCGATAGGGATCTCTAAACACTTATATAGAACAATTCGGCACAGTATTGTTTTAAAAAGGGTAAATGAGATAATTTTGCCCAAAACTATTTTTGTATAGAAAAGAAATGTTTTTCTATGAAATACTATAGTATATGGTTGCATGGATGTTAGGAAGTAATAATAGTGAATTATCATCACTGAAATTGAATAAGAAACTGAAATCGTTACTCCAAAGCTAAGAAATAAATCCATATACTAATGAAATTTAAAGAATGTAAATTATAAATGTGATTTGTAATTTAAAACGGAATTCCAGAGAAGTTTTTGGAAAGGTTTTGAAAAGAAATTTTGGGTGATTTGGAAGTTTAAATCTGTTTGATTTGAAAATGAATTTCAAAGGTTTTGGAAAGTATTTTAGAGAGATGAAAGCTCTAAACTCTTTTAGGTCGCTGGAAAATAATTTCGATGATGATCGCGACATCACCGGTGTTCATTTTCGGGTTTCCAAAAGAGGAATTGCTGCCGATTGTTTTAAATGAAAGTTGTTTGGAAAAATTGGAGTTTTGTTTTATAAAATTCAAAGGATAATTTGAAGTTGTTTTCAAATGGAAGTTGAATTAGTGAATTTAAAACTTGAATTGTGAACTAAATAAAAGAATGGTTCGAAATTGCAAATATGTCCAAGTAAGTGGAAATAAATTTTTGAATGAATGGAATTTACAGTTGCTAGTAAATAAAATTGAAGATGAATGTTAAACTTTGTTTTGAATTTGTTAGTAAATGTAATTCAAGCTGAATATTGGAAATTGAAATTTGAAATGGATTAGTAACTGAAACTAATTTAAAATGGTGTAGTTATAAATGAAAGGTAATTGATGAAATTCAATATTCGGAATAGAAGATAAAATTGAATTCGAATAGAAATTTGAATGTAAAATTGAATGAAAGGAAGGTATAACTTCAACAGTAAATGTATAGGCAGTTTATACTAGAAATTTTGTAATCAAATTTGCAAAATAGTTTGAATATGTAACTAGATATTATGGTTAGTAGGATATACAGGTATAAAGGAAATTGAATTTAATTTCGAAGATAGATTTGAATGGCTCGACAAAAGGTACGTATTTGAATTTCAAATATGAGATTTGCTGATTTCTCTCTAGCCGTTTGGTTTTTCTTTTTCTTTTTGAAATCTGAGAGTCCGTAGGGACGTTTTGTAGTCGTACCGTATTAGCCGCGCAAAGGAGACGCTGGCGAAATTTTTCGAAAATTAGGGCGTTAGAAATTTTTGAGAAAATTTTGAAAGTTTAAAATTTGAATTTAAAACTCGAATTTGAATTGAGAAGTTAAACAATGTTGTTTGAAACTTAGAGTTGAAGTTGGAAAGCTAGTTGAATTGATAACGAATCTTTAGTAGAAGATTTGTTGTGATAAATTGATAAAACTATTAGATGTTGAAGGATAGTAGACGAATTAAGGACCTTTTTTACTAACTTGTAATTTCGAGGACGAAATTCTTTTAAGGGGGGAAGTCTGTAACGACCCAAAATTTTTGATAATTAAAATTCGAATATTTAATTGATTTTTAATATCAATAAATGGAATTTAGAAGTCGGATAATTTATTTATCGAATATTGGATTTACCTGGGTAATTAAATCGATAATTTAATAGTTGTAATTCCAGAAATAATTGAAATCTGGATTAAATGTGATTGAAAACGATTTGGAAAATTTTATTTCCTCATACTGGAGTTATAGAAATATTTTAGAACTTTCAGAATCAAATTTAGAATTAATTTGTGAAAATTGAATATTTTAATATTTAATTATCGACTGTAAAAATAGCCAATTTTCGAACAGTCTCAGAATTGAACGAGACCAGTTCCATTGGATCCGTAATAGTTAGTTATTATCGGATTTCAATTTTCGTATCAATCGAAGTTATCGTTTGACCGTGGCAACTCAAAACGCATTAAAAATAAATCAAATTCAATTTAAATTTAATGTTTAAACTTTGTCAACGCAGCAGAGATTCTTTCTTCAGTCTGCCTTCTTTCAACATCGATGCTTTTTCTCTGCAATGTCGCGTACCCTTGTCTCCCTTTCTTTTCCTTTTATCACGCAAGAAGAAACAAAATCATTCAGTTCAAAAATCAAACGAACGAAACAAAATAAAAATCAAAGGCCACCAAGATATCCCAGTTCATTCTAAAACGAATACGAGCGAAATCGATTCCTTCTCTAGTTATTTTCCCATTTCGTTCTTCAAAACTCGAGCCTGTCTTCTTCAGTTCATTATCAAAACAAAAATTCTCGTCTTCATTTCAAAAGAAAATGCGACCGAAGTCATCGCGAAGCAGGGGGGGCAGGTCGCGATTCAGGGAGAGCTCGATCTCGAGCATCACGAAGCGAAGGGAAGGCAGTGTGATTTCAATAGGCCGCATCTCGACTGGTGGCAGCGATTCATGTCGCGATTGGATTCGAGCCTCGTGTGTTCGAAGGGCGGCGGTGAGAGGCCGTGGGTGGTCTTCAGTTCGACAAAGCAAGCGTCGCACTGAGGGAGTTCATCGAGAAGGGGTGTTTGCAAGCTTCAGGCTATGGCGCGCGCGCTCGAGGCTGCGGCGACGAGGTGAGGCAGGGTCGCGAGTCTTACGCGATTGTGGGCGATTTCGTGGCCGCGTGAACAGTCGGCGCTGGGAGGATTTGGGGATGGCTTCGGGAAGTACTCGATTGGCTGCTGGGAGGTGAACGAGAGGAGGAGAAGAAGAGGGTTCCTCCGGTGATAGTTCGGCGATGTTGGTCTTGGGTCTACGGCAGCGAGTTATTAGGGCAGAGGCCAATGTTTAGCGAGGTAGTTTTCTTTTTCTTTCTTTTCATTTAATTTAATAAAAACAGTTAAGGTATATAGCAGTTGAGTATAAACATCTCTATTTTTGTTTATCCATATATATATATATATATAAAGATTTGAAAAGAAAAATATAAACATATCTATAAAAATTATACTCATGCTTATTTTTCACTTGTTAGATAAATTCGTAATTATTTTGCTAACCAGAAAATATTTTATTAAAAGAAATTGGGTTTAAAAATAAAATCTTGGTTGAACAAATTTAATTACAGGAAATCAGTTCGAATTTTAAATTTTTAATTAAAATAAAAAAATCATTAACTTGAGATTGAAATATTAGTTAGATTAAAAGTTTAAAATGGCAATTAATTTGTTTATTTACCAATTTAGTTATTTGGAGTTGTTAAAAGATTTCAAAGGAAAATATTAGTTCAAATTATTATATTAAGAATAAATCATTGGTTTAAACCCAAATCGTTAGCCAAATTTAAATAAATTTATTAAATGGAAAATTAGTTTAAATTTAATCTTTAGTTAAATCAATTTATTAAAAAAAAAAAATTGGGTTAAATAAAAACTATCAGTTAATTAAACTATTAAACGATAACTGGTTATTCGATTGATATGAATATTAATAATTGTATAAACTATTTATACAAGGTTCGAAACCGTGAAGAAATGGAGAAAATGGAAAATGGATGGCAAATTTAAAAGCTAAGGTGAGATTTTCTCACTCGAAGGAAAATTTTGATTTGCAGTTATTGATTGATTATTTGACTGTTTGGATTGTTGATATTAGATATAGTAGGATATATCTATATATATAGCAGTATATACATATTGGCATATGTATATATTGGATTGATGATTTCCCGCCTCGTATAGCGGATGAGACCCTATTGCGCCGTTAGTAAGCGGATTTATAAAAACCTATATACCGCGATAATTCTGTACTGGAGCGGAATTGGTATTGTGCTGACGTCTTTGGATGCAGGGAAACAGGTTGGAGGGATCCAACTGGACCCCTCACATTGATTGAATTTATTTCTATTGTGATATGAATCTGTGAATGATTATAGTGATGCTATTAATCATATTGATATCTGGAAATTGTTTGAAAGCTAAAATTTAGCTGAATGGATGTTTTGACATCGTGGGATTCCAAAGATAAACGAAATTGAATTTTTGAAATTCAAGTAGAAAATTTCTAAGTGAATCAATTTTTGAAATTGAAGAAATTTTTAAGACGTTAAATAAATGAATTTCGTATAATAGTGATTTTAAATTGAAGAATTTAATTTAAGAATTTGGATTTTTAAATAGACTGAAAGAAACAATTGAAATATATTTTCTTTGAAAGGAATTTATTTAAAAGGAGATAAGTTGGAAATCCAATTAGAAATTTAATTGGTAAGTTGAAACGATTTGGGAAATCAATGTAAAATGATTTCAATTTAAAGAATCCATTTAAAAACAGGATGTTGAGTAATTTGAGAAAAATAAGGAATTTATTTAGTAGTGATAAATAAAATTAAAATCAATCTGTAATTGATTTAGTATTTGGAGAAGAACTTTGAGAAATCAGTATGGAATCTTTTATTTAAAGTTGAAAATAAATTTAGAAATCAATATTGAAATTGATTTGGTATTGAAGTTTTAATAAATGGAATTGGAATTTATAAAAGTTGGTTAAAAATCCGAAATCACTTATTTTGATAAGTAGAATATAGAAGTTGATAAAAAGAAGATTTATAAGTCGAAGTGTTATTAAAATAGAAGTAGAATTTATAACCGTGTTTATAAATTCGAAAGCGATGGAATTTGATGAATTAAATATAGAAGATTATCAGAGTAGATATATTCGCGATTTTGGATAGCGAATTCCTATTGAAATGAAAATGTGTAGAAATGATTGAAATTGGGTTAAGTGAATTTTATTCACGATTTTGGACAGTGAATATATTATTGAATAAAATGGATTCATTTTTTGAAGAAGTGATACTTTAAAATGTTTTAAAATGTATTATGAATCGAATACATAGATTTCAACATTCATTGTTGAAATAGACGTTTCGAGAAACTTAAGGAAATGGTGGACTATAACACTGTTGTTATAGTAAATGATTTCCGAAAGGAAATGTTTTATGTAGTATTGGGATTTATATATCTATCTAAAATCCGAATCCCTATACTAGTGATTTTGAGTCGTCGTAACGATGTTTTACGTAACATTCGTCTTGACTCAAATAAATGTTGTTATAATAAATGATTTCCTTAAAGAATGAAATATATACTTAATTTGATTTAAGTATATCGAATATTTTAAAGTGTTGAAAATGAATAGATTTGTGAAACACTTATTTTTAAATAAGTATGGAAATGTTTTTCCAATATGAAATGAACTGTGGAGATTTTATCTGCAAAGATAAACTGAAATGTGGAAATTGATTTGAAATTGTTTTCAAATGATTAAGTGTGGAAATTTTATATCTAGTAAAAGATATTTTTGAAGATGAAATAATTTAGAAAATTATTTGGAATCTGATGATGTCGCGCATCTTTATTGATAGTTAAATAACCGACTATCAATAATTACCTTGAGTAGGTATTTGTTGTGAATTGGATGAATTTGAATGCCACACTTATTTTTAAATAAACGCTCACTATTCGGATTAGCCGGGAAAGGACCATGGGGTCGTATAACCCATTCCGAATATGTGATACATCGTTATGAATCGCATTTGAAGACCGGTGTTGAAGACCGGATATTTTTGAAAACGGAAGGATTACCGTCGAGTTACTCTACATCAGCTGATCTCCGGTTTAGAGGTTTTATCACCCTTAGTGACGGGAAGTCCGGAAGTGATTAGAAAATTATCCGGAAATGCAAGGGCTTCGTGAGAAGTGCCTTCGGTTCTGTTCGATCCCGGAACAGACTTGTATGGATTGTGTGTCTGACGTTACAATTTGAGATATTGAGCTGATTTCTTTCAAATACATATCTGTTGGTGGCGGAGAATTTATTCTCTTAGCTTAACACCCTTCTCTGAGACGTACGAGCTCAGAGGTTATGTAGGTGAAATTTATCAGCGATATATCCCAATTTGGTAACGTGGCATACTGAGTGTTGCTGTGAAATGATCAGTGTTTGATCATTTGTGATATGATCATTTGTTTGATCTTATATCTTTGTGATCATAGGTTGATCATTTTTGTTTGACCCGATGCAGGGCTTTTTGAGAAAGCGTAGCTTTGTGGACGAGACTTCATCGAGCCTCACACCCCGGAAATGGTCGAAACAGGAAGGATGCAGCAAGGTTCTAGGGAGTAGCGCCCCTTAGTGTATGTCATTCCTTCTGGATAAAGGTGGTATCATGGTATGGAGCCCAGATACTTAACCTCTGTGGTTACTGCATTATTATTATCTATGTGGTTTGTTGCGAATCGGGGATCCTCGGGAAGATCGGTGACGATCGGGGGATGGCATACGCGTGTCAGTAGTTACCTATTTTTGCAGAGGTAACCCGGCCTTGTGTTGGCAGAGATCCGGTTAGGTTCTCGGGTCGTCTATTCCAGGGACGTACCCATCGTGGAAAAGGAAGTTCCTTAGCCTGACCATTTGTTGGAAATCCAAAGAAACAATACGTGACTTGTACGGTTTTAGTTGTATTACCTGCTATGGAATGTGGCGGTAACCTGCTATTGAACATAGTAGCTATAGTAGGCATAAGTGCGGAATGCCTATGCTGGCTAAGATTAATATTATACTTTCGAAATGTTTTCTACACTATGCACTAATAATAATATCAAAAATGATTTGATTTTGCGTAGTAAGCATCTTTGACTATCATAAGAAGAAATCTCCTCCAATTCTGCGTTTGCATTGTGTGTGTGGTGGGAGGTCTTATGGTAGTTTCATTTTCCAAAAGCATTGCGAATTGACTTTAAAATTCTCTGCTGTTTATTTTTAAAGAATAACTGTTTTACGATCTCACACCAGTCACCATGACTGACTCGGAGTTTATTGTTCCCTTCTAAACTCTGGGTGCCCACCAATTTCCACACGGGCAGTCTAGAGTTATATTATCAGGATATTCTGGATATTCTGGAGCTTTGGAAGCAAGCTGGATGACGAGACGTAGTATTTGTATCTGATAGTATTTATTCCGCTGTATATTCTGTATGAGGACAAGTTTATATAACTGTCCATTGTTGTATTGAGTTGTATATTGACTCTGATGATTGATGTATGTATAAAATGATATAGTTCTTTGTTTTAAAGATTATTCATTTATCTATTATATATTGTTCCGCTGCGATATGTGAGATTCTGATATTGTTTTCTGTTGCTGTTCTGTTGTTCTGTTGTTGTTCTTCTTTCTTTTTCTTCTATCTTCTTCTTCTACCTTTTTCTCTTTCTTAAAACCATAACTTTTCGGGTTTCCGGCATTCGATGGCTCAGCAGTCGATAAAGTGAGTATCGATGTTGAATTTTCGAAAGTCGAAAATTTTCGGGACGTTACAAAGAGCAACAAATTTAGAAACAACAAGAACAACTCCAGCAACAATAACCATATCAACAAACCATCATCATCTGCTCTAGAATGTTATGAATGTCACAGGAAAGGTTATATCAAGAAAGACCGTCCTGAGAAAAAGAAAGACAAGTATAAGCACAAGAAAGACAAATTCAAGAAGAAAGCTTTCTCTGTCATATGGGACGATACAGAATAATCTTCATCATCAGAAAGTGAATCTGACAGTGATTCAGAACAAGCCAATATTTGCTTTATAGCCACAAAAGATGAGGTAAGTGATCTAACTTTTAATGATCTTTTGGAAATAAATTCTGAATTACTTACAAAACTAAAGAGCAAAAATAGAAAGTACAAAGAAACTCTTGAAAATTGAATAGAACTGAAATCAAAGTAGAAATGCTGAGAGATGAAAAGAAAATTTTAGAAGAAGAACTTCAAGTTATTCAAGAATCTTGTTCTAATATGACATCTTAACTTTCTCTGCTAAGTCAAGAGATAGAAACTCAAAAAGAAAAGAATGATGCTTTATTAATTGAAAATCATGACCTTAAAGCAAACATCAAGATTTTAGAATTAGATAACTCTAGCTTTAAAACAAAGTTAGAAGACATTGCTAAAAATGTTTCTAATTTTAATAAAGGTAGAGAAAATCTTTCCAAAATTATAGAAAATTCTCAAACTGTTTCAAATAAAAGAGGACTAGGATATAAACAATCCTCTAAAATTATTTCTGAGAAAAGTAATTCTTCATATAAAAGGAATAATAAAGTTAAAAAACCTAGTTCTAAAATTATAAATTTTACTACATGAATTAAAGTTTAGGTTCCTAAAACAAATAATTATTCAATTAGAAATAAGTATATTAAATATGTTCATAAAAACAAAGATTTTGTTTTCAAAAGGAATTCTGAACCCCCTTGGGTTTCGCTTCCTAAGACCTAACTCTTAGGACCCAAAATAAAATGGTGGGTACCAATGTTAATTCTATATTTTGCAGGTACCATCCAAAAAGAGAGGAAAATGGATACTAGACAGTGGTTGCTCAAAACATATGACATGAAATAAAGGGATGCTAACAAACATTAATTACTCAGATGGAGGTTCTATCACATTTGGAGATAATTCCAAAGGATATGTCATCGACAAAGGCTACGTAAGAAATAACAGTATATCTAATTCACCTCTTATTACAGATGTCTTATTAGTTAAAAATTTGAAGCATAATTTACTTAGTATCAGCTAATTATGTGACAAAGGATTCAATATTTCCTTTTCTGAAAATAAGTGTAGCATTTTCGATCAAAATAAAAATCTTATTTTTGAAGGTTTTAGAGGTAAAAATATCTATGTTTTAAATATGAATATAAATCATAATACAAATATGTGTTTAATAGCCAAAGAAAATGATCCTTGGTTATGGCATAAAAGATTCTGTCATATTAATTTCAATACTATAAATAAATTATCTAAAAATAATTTAGTAAAAGGTTTACCAAAAATGAACTTTAAAGTAATCAATATTTGTGATGCTTGTCAATTAGGAAAATTGTCAAAATCATCCTTTAAATCAAAGAAAAATATTTCTACTTTACAACCACTAGAACTATTACATTTAGATCTCTTTGGTCCAACACAAATTCAATCTATAAATCATAGTAAATATGTGTTTGTTATAGTAGATGATTTCTCAAGATATACTTGGACTATTTTCTTAAAAAATAAAAGTGATACTTTTGAAAATTTCAAGAATTTTGCAAAGAGAATTCAAAATCTCAAAAATTAAAAAATTAAGAATATTAGAAGTGATCATGGAGGTGAATTTAAAAATGAAGCATTTGAACATTTTTGTAATAAAAAGGGAATTTTCCATAACTTTTCTTTTCCTAGAACACCACAACAAAAAATGGAGTTGTAGAAAGGAAAAATAGAACGTTACAAGAACGTGCAAGAACTTTATTAAACGGAAACACATTACCAAAACATTTCTGGGCAGAAGCTGTAGCAACTGCATGCTACGTTCTAAATCGTATTTCCATCCGACCTTTAACAAAACACACTCCATATGAACTTTTTCATCAAAGAAAACCAAACATTTCATATTTCAAAACTTTTGGTTCAAAGTGTTTTATCTTAAACACAAAAGACCAGCTTGGAAAATTCGACCCAAAATCCGATGAAGGAATTTTCGTAGGATATTCAGAACGAAGCAAAGCTTACCGAATTTTCAATAAAAGAACAAAAACAATCGAAGAAACAATTCATGTTTCATTCGACGAAAATTTCAAATTTAATAATAATTTTAAGGATGATGAAGATATACCTAAGAAGGTCACAAATACTGTTACTCAAAATAATTTTGAAGAAGATGAAAACTTTATTTATAACTTTAAAGAAAATGGAAACATTGTTCATAATGAAAATGAATTAAGATCTCCTCCTAGGATTTTACGAGATCACCTTGTAGGAAATGTCATAGGAGAAATTGATTCACATGTTAGAACTAGAAATTAACTTAATCAAATGGGCCATGTAGCTTTTCTTTCTAAAATCGAACCTAAAAATGCAAAAGAAGTGTCTACTGATGACTATTGGATTATAGCTATGCTAGAAGAACTAAACCAGTTCGAACGAAACGAAGTTTGGGAACTAGTTCCTAGATCAAGTGATCAAACGGTCATTGGTACTAAATGTGTTTTCAAAAAAAGCAGATGGACAAGGTAATATAACTAGGAACAATGCTAGATTAGTTGCACAAGTATATAATCAAGAAGAAGGAATTGACTACGAAGAAACATTTGCTCCAGTTGCACGACTTGAAGCAATACGTATCTTACTGGCCTTTGCATGTTTTCATAATTTCAAACTTTATCAAATGGATGTTAAAAGTGCTTTCTTAAATGGATATATAAAAGAAAATGTTTTTGTTGAACAACCTCCATTGTTCCCACATGAAAAATTTCCAGACCACGTCTATAAACCTAAGAAAGCTTTATACGATCTAAAACAAGCACCTCATGCTTGGTATGAACGTCTTAAGAGCTATCTAATAGATTCTGGTTTTGAAATTGGGAACGTTGATCAAACTCTTTTTATTAAAAGAACAAAAAAAGGATATTTTAATTATTCAAATTTATGTAGATGATATTATTTTTGGCTCTACAAATGAAAAATTGTCAGGAATTTTCAAATATAATGACCAAAGAATTTGAAATGTCACATATGGGAGAATTATCTTATTTTCTTGGTTTACAAATTAAACAAATAGAAAATGGAATTTTTATTAATTAAGAAAAATATGGTAATAATCTAATTAAACGCTTTAATATGGAAAATACTTCTGCTAAATCAACTCCAGTGAGTACAACAATTCATCTCGATAGAGATGAAGATGGCAAAAGTGTTGACCAAAAATTATATCAAAGTTTAATTGGATCATTACTCTATCTAACTGTTAGTAGACCTGTCATAATGATGAGTGTTTGTTTATGTTCACGATTCCAAGCAAATCCTAAAGAATCACATATGCGAGCGCATATTGCGTTATCTTAGCAAAACCAAAGATTTTGGACTTTTCTATCCGAAAGAATGTCCTTTCGAGTTAGTTTCATATAGTGATGCTGACTTTAGAGGATGTCGGACGGATCAAAAAAGTACTAGTGGGACTTGTCACTTCATTTGACAATCCTTAGTCTCTTGGTTTAGTAAGAAACAAAATTGTGTTTCACTCTCAACTTGTGAGGCAGAATATATTTCTACTGCCTTAGCTTGTGCTCAAGTCATTTATATGCAACAAACACTTCAAGATTTTGGTGTTATTTTATTTAAATCAACAATCTTTTGTGATAATACTAGTGCTATAAACTTATCAAAAAAATCCTGTCAATCACTCACGAACAAAACATATTGACATACGTCATCATTTTCTTCGTGATAATATTGAAAAGGATTTAGTCAGACTGGAATTTGTATCCTCTGAAAATCAATTGGCAGACATATTTACAAAACCTTTAAATGAAAATATCTTTATAAAATTAAGAAGATAATTAGGAATTGTATACATCAAGGATTTATAATTTTCTAAAAAAATTATAATAATAGTAATAATTTTTTTTTCAAGACTCGAACTCGGGATCTCTTACTTGAAAATCTAGTGCTTTACCACTACACTACTCTTTTCTTCACATCTATTTTTGGGTTTGCATTCTATTGTTTATTTTTTACCTTACAATTTTTCTCAACTAATTTTTTCTCTGGTTCTTATAATCCTAACCACCGATGTTCTTTCTATTTATATGAAAGTTTACATATAAATATCTCTAATCCTTTCTCTCATTTGCATTCAATTAAAATAAAAAAAAATTAATTCTCCTACTCAAAAATGTCTTCCCAGCATAATTCTGAATCCTCTGCTCTATCTTATTTTTCTCCTAGTTCGGGATCGGTGAATTTAACTACTCCAACACCAATTTATGAACCAATACCAATTGTGCCTCCGTCTACTCACACAAGTTATACTCCACCTGGTAAAAGAACAAAAAGATCTCTATTTTTTGGTTCACCATCTACCAAAGAAAAAATAGATGACATTCATCATTACCAAAGGGAAACGCTGGAATTACAATGCGAACTTTATTATGAACAAAAAGTTAACGCCAAGCGTTTAAGCTTTTTAGAACAAGTCGCATTGAAATTCTGTGGAACTTCATCCAAAATCACGGTTCATCAACCGTCTCCTGTTTGTTCTCCATCCCGACGCAATACTTGGGAACTATCGCCACATCGTCCACCAATATCTCCGAATTCATGGGAACGCGGCAATAGATAGTCATCACTCAAGCCATATCAAAAGAACACAAAAATAGAACCGAATGAATATCACACTCCAAGCTCTTCTTCCAAATCTATTTAAAAGTTTTCTTGTTAATTTTGTAATCTTGTTTGTTTATTTAAAAAAAAATATATTCACTTTGTTCTTATAATATATCTTATTATAAAGGCTACATTAAGTTTTCTCAGAATTCAAGCGGCTGTCTATTTTAAAACAGGCGGCTGAATATTATCCAAGAAATATATTTTCTTCCATATTGAGACGGCTGAATATTTTAAAACAGACGTCTGAACTAATTCAAAAATGAACTATTTTCTTACGGGAAGTAATTCAGACGGCTGTTTACAGTCATTCAACCGGCTGAATTCTTCCCGGGGCATTTTCTATGCTAGGTCCTACAAATATTTCTTCCAATATTACCCTTGCTTTTCACCTACCTATAAATTCATCTTTTGACCCTTTTACCCATTCACTTAAGAACCCTAGTACAACTTTCTCATATTTTCACTTTTTACTCCTCTTTTAACTCTCTAATGGCTCCTAGATCAAAACGAACAAGGAATCCACCGCCGGTCCTTCCGAAGATCAGATTCGTCAATGGCTCTGGAATGATGTTGCAGTCTCTCATTTCAATTCCATGAAAAATTCCAATATCTTTGAAGGAGCTTTCATGAAGTTTCCTGATTTCGCGGCTTACCGGATTAGAGAATTGGCCGAAGAATTCCACTTCGATAATCTCATAGGGTATGCTCGTAATAATGTTAAAATTAATCATCTTTTGATCAAACTCTTTCTTGTAAATCTAAATTTAGACCATCATAATCCTCAAAATCGACAAGATTGTGTTTGGTCTATAGTTTGTGGCACTAAAATTTTCTTGCCTTTACAAAGATTAGGCAATATTTTAAATTGTCCATTTCAAGGTGTTGATATAGATGACATTGAAGTTGATATGGAGCATAGAGACAAAGTTGCACATCATTTCTTGTCCGATCACCTTATCGATTTAAGTGCTTTAAAATCTAGCACCTTAAGGCCACAAGCATGTCTTCTTCACCGTGCCTTCATTCGCTCTCTACAACCTCGAATGGGAAGTTATGAAAAAGTCTATAAAAGAGATTTTCAAGCCCTCTATTCAATCTACTCCAACCAACAAGTAAATTGGGGCAAAATCATTTTAGATGAATTTCAAGACATTACAATCCGAAGAAAATATAAGACCATTCATTATGGTGCTTATATTATGCGTATCCTTCTCAACTTCGGCATTCCAATGCCCGACTCTGAGTTTTCAAGCATTATTGAGGTAGGTGCAAAAACTTTAGGATTGATGGGTCTTCCTCACCGGCCTCCTTCACAACAAATCATCTCTTTTCAACAATGGTCTCACAATGTTCAACAAGGTATTCCTCAACCTCGTGACACTAGTATTGCCTCTTCTTCGCAAACTCAACATGAAGAAGAAAAAGAGGACGATGACTCCATTCAAGTTGTTGGCCCGGAAACCTCCTCAAGACAAGCTATCATCACTCTCTCTCGAAATCAATCCAAACTTCATCGGGACATTAAGAATCTTGAAAAGAAGTGGGAAAAGAAATTCAACTCCATAAAAGGTTTTCTTAATAAAATATGGGATAAAATTTCTTGCTCCGGTTCTACATCCACCGAAGTTCACAACCCATCTCCATTTCAATGGTCATCTTCGAGTTCGGATTCCAATGATGACGAGCCTTCTCTCTCTACCCAGTTTTAATTATTTCCAGATTTCTTCTTTTTGTATCAAACTTCTATGATGCTCTATCTAGTTATTTATATAATGTTGTAATGAATATTGTTATTCCTCTTTAGTAATGACATCTCGAGTAAGAGTTATTTAACAAATGATTCTGTGCATATAGTTTACCTTTCTTTTTGTCGATGATAAAGGGGGGAAAATTAGTTAAATATTTATGCATATTAACAGGGGGAGTAGCAATGCTAATGTAAGTTTTTTTATGTAACTATATTATACTTATATAGTTGTCATCATAAAAAAATGGGAGAATGTTGGAATCTCAATTTTACATTGTTTTGATTGTGACAAACTATATAAATAAATATTTGTGTGCACTGATCAATTATGCAGGAGATTCGTTATAGATTCGCATTTAGAGTATTTTGGAGTTGATAGTCCTTTGTCTAGAGTTTTTATATTATTTAGAAATATGTTAAAATCTCTCCTGAAATGATATATATAAAAACATATACACACATGCACTACCTTGCACATTAGGCGGAAACAGCCGGCTGAATGACTTCATTCAGACAGCCGATTGCTGAAACTATTTTATAGTTTCACAATATTCAGCCGGCTGAATGAGATCATTCAGCCGTTTGAATACTGAAACTATTTTATAGTTTCACAATATTCAGCCGGCTGAATGACTTCATTCATACTGCTGAATTAGGCCAAAAATAGCCTATTTCTTTACTGTTTTCGATTTTTAAATTTCAGAAGGCTGAATAAATCCATTCAGCCGGCTGAATATTCTCAACAGCTATTTTTCATGAAAAGACACTTCTCTTCATCGAAGAGAAACATCTTCAAACCAAGAGTTGCACCTGTTTCTTTTCATTGTTACCTTTCAACAATGGTTGCAACTTTTTGATCACTATAAATAGATTTCAGAATTCAACAAACATACAACAATTGTTTTTAATATTCTTGAATTCTTATCTCTTATTCTCTACTTTCAAACTACACTCAAACTTCTTACATTCTCTGATCGTTGATCACTCTATCTTCCACAATTCTCAAGCACTTTACACTACATATCATAAAGGAGAAGATTATAGGAAGATTGTACTTAATTGACTTATCAGTGATATTTAAACAGCATACTACAGTCAGATACTTTTGTTATTTGTAAAGAAGTCATGTTCAGTTGCTCAGGCGGTAGAAGTCCTATTCGGTTGCTTATGCGGTAGAAGTCCTGTTCGGTTGCTCAAGCAGAGTAAACCTATTCCTCTGGGTAAAGTGAGGGTTGCTAGTTTAATTCCAGAAGGAGTCTAGGACTGGACATAGAACGGGAGTTCGAACCAGTATAAAAATCTCTGGTGTCATTTACTTTACTGCTTTTACTATTTACTTACTTATTCCGCACAAGTAGTTTATCCATACTACCCGATCCTATAGCACAGTCACTTTCATTTGCTACTAACCCTAAGGGTGATTCCAAAATGAGTGTAGTAGAGGTTGTGCCTTTAGTTCGTTCATTACCTGAACGACTTGTATGGATGAATATTGACATCGCGTCAGTGTTAGCATTCCAAGTGGAAAGTGCTATATAAAGGTAAAACATATCCTCAAGCCTCATCAACCGAGAAATGACAAAAATCGAGCATGTAACAGGGCTATGTGGGTCGCTCCCATCAGGGTATGGTCTTCCCAAATCTTGATCATGTATGCTTCGGGGCCCAAAGTGGGGTGATCATATTCGGTACTACTAGTCAAGTGGTAGGTCAGTCCTGTGTGGTAGGGGTACAAGATGTTCTTGTTAGACCCCAGTGCATTTTATCTAGAAATGTACCATTGGAAGGTAGTTCCTTACCTTGTCATAGTATGGAATCCATTCTCCAATACATGCCTTTACGGTCTTAGATGTACTCAACTATGTTGAAATGTGAGATGCAAGCATTTTAGCTATACTCATATTTTACTTGAACCATTAGACATTATTATAATATCACCGGGTTTTCTATAAAAGTGTTTTGGTTATCGTTAGATAAAAACTCGTCCGTGTTTATGTGCGGCGTGGTCTTACGAGATACCCTTGATTTTATAAGTGTTTTAAAAGAAATCATTCAATTGTTTGAGTTTACTCACACCAGACCCATGTATGATCTGGAGTTTTATTTTCTTTCCCTAAAACTCTTGGGTGCTCAAATTTTTATGGGTAGCCAAGTAGTTCAGGTTTCCTACGGATGCATTTGGAGGAGCTTTAAGCAGGAGGCTTTATCAATACCTAGTTATTTTCTTATTTTTCGCTATATTATATATGTATCCTACATCTGATATGTACGGACAGGCAGTTATAACTGTCCAGTGTAGAATTATAATAGTATCACTCTGATGTATTGTTTTGGAAATGACATTGCAAAATACTATGTTGATTAATATATATTTTCCCGTTGTGATGTGAGATTCTGTGATTGTTTAGTTTCTTCTTGTATGTTCTATCTTTCTTTCTTTTCACCCCTGATGACCTGTCTTTTCGATACTTTAATGATCGGCACATGAATACCACAGATTTATTAAGTGTCGTCTTTAGGTGTAAGAAAGGTAGCAGACGACTGAATCTGAAAATATTGGTTTTATTTTTATTCGATCAGTCGACTAAATATTAAAGTCAATCGACTGATTAAAACGTCAAGTTCGAGGTAAAAAATTTCGTTATAGATTCAACTGATATTAATTCAGTCGATTGAATATGTGTTATATTATTTTTCTTTCTTCTCGTTCAGTCGACTGAACTTATTTGTCTAAAAAGTTTAGTTTTTTATTGAAATTTTTTTAGACTTTCTAATATATTTGTTTATGATATATATTATCTATTTCAACAGAAGCAAATACAAGCTTTATTTAAATATTAAAACAATAATCAACTTTATACACACACACACTTAAAATTTTATTTATTTTCACTTGGGTCGGATTCTTTGTTTGGAAGGTGTTCCCATGAGCTAGGTTCAATTCGTTTGCTCATTCAAAGGCTTAAGGGAAGACCATATTTTTTTTGAACTAAAGTGCGATTCCAATCATTGTTTGATGGTCCTTGTTCCCAAGAATTTCTAGGTATAAAGTCGTATTTATTTACCGATGTTTCCATTAGTCGAGGAGAATTTTTCTATATGTTGTTTTTCGTTGGTGGATGACCGCAAATGGCTAGAACACATCTTTCCTGAAAATTTGGATATGCTCCTTGTCTTCTTTGTTCGTAATACATCTTCTTATGTACTCCCATCATTTCTTGTTGATAGTGAAAAATCTCATCAATTTTGGTATTAGTAGATGATGATTCAAGGTTGATTTACCATTTGACTTTATTACCATTTGGAGAGTAACCAGTGTGATATGTAAGTGACGGAATGATCTTTACTGAAGATGATTTATTTTATGGTGTAGTTGTTTTGTTAGGAGATGAATGAGAATTTTTCGAAGAGGGTGAGCTTTAATTAGTAGATGAATAAGTTGAATCATAGTTTGAAGAAATTTTGGAAACTTTGAGTATGATCTCTAAGTATTTTTATTTTATTTGTAGAAGCTTAGATTTTAAATAAGCTAGAATGCTATAACAAGCAAATATATTTTGAGGTTTATATTTATTTAACCATACATATTTGAGCTTTTAATGTGTGATAGGATCTCAGTATAGAAAACAAAGTAAACAAAGGCTGAGAAGTGTTATTCACCTAGAGTTATATTTTAATAGGTAGTTTATTTTAAAAAAACTTATATGCTTTGTAGAAATTTTTAAATAACATATATATTTTATTTGTATTAATTTAAATCTTGTAGAGACATAGTACCAAGTTCGCAACGTAATTCGATAAAACTGTTCTCATTTAAAAGCTTAGCAAATATGTCCGCTATTTGATTTTCAGACAATATGAAATTGAGTGATATCACATCTTTTTCTATGTTGTCATGTAACGACCTGCTATTTTTAACCATTCAAATCGACAATGATCCAAAAATGTTAGACGTGAATTGCTCAAAACAATAGATTATTAATTTATATTTGGCAAAACTTAGCATATACGGTAAATAAATCAATCATAGAATCACAGACACAGAGTAATATAAAAATATGCAGCTGAATAGATAAATAGTAGTTTATGAAGCTACTACATAAATATCAGAGTCTAAAGCAAAATACAATAGAAATTTAATACATAGAAGTCTCAATACAAAAGCAGATGACAAGTCTGAACATAAATAATTGGAAATAACTGAAAGAACGAACAGGTAAATATTATTCTCCAAGCAAAGCTCCAAGCTCCAAAGGTGAGTCTCAAATGCTGTGACACTCGGTCTGACCGGAGCATAAAGAAAAACACAAAACACTCGAGTCAGGATTAACATTCTTATGCTAGTAAATCAACTCAAGTGAAATGTCCAAGCGAAATGCAATATAACTTAAAGGATGTTCGGGATTCCACCCATTAAGGATCCATTAAACTATCTACATATATAATACAATACGCTACATAGATGATACAGTAAAGTAAAATATAAAGATTGGTTAAGGGGTTACCTATATCCCCCTTAACACATTTTATATAAATGCCGTAGTCTATACAGTACTGTAACTCCATCAAACCGGTGGGCTATCAGGGAGCACTCCATAGGTACGACACAAACCAAACTCGAAGTGGGTGCAATAAGGCATATGACAATGCACGCAAGGCAATGCCTATGGTAGGATACTACCGTTTTGCGGATCCGGACTAGTGGTAACGCATAGTAGCTACTACCGCCCACCTCAGAACACACTCCGATAATCAAATCGAAGGTGGCTACCAAATCAATCACAAAGTAACAGATATGGTATCGAAGAAGCTTGTCAGATCGGAGGAGCGACCTCACTTGGCCTGGTGTGGCTCCTGTTTTAGTCATATCAAGCTGACCCGCGGGGGTCATGGCTGCATTCATACCTCATATAGACGTTCGCCAAACCATTCTACTTCGTTTTGGATTCTCCACCACGTGCATAGTTGTTAAAGTGGTTTTTAGTATTGTTAGAAAGTATGACAAGATCTGATACCAGTCTCTTTAACAACCAAACGCTTATTTCACACCGTGGTCATTTTCATTTCAAACAGTTCATACTTCATATCAAAATATCCTATTCATTTCAAAATCATATCACTTTCGAAATCATTACCACAAAATAGGTTAAACCATCGTATCAATGTATTCGCATTTAAATCCATTAAATCTAAATAATAATAGTTCCGACTTAAACAGTTTTAATATTGAAAGTAATTTATATACTGGAATAGTAATATATTGGAATAGTTATATATTAGAAATAGTTTTTATTTAAAAACAGGTTATAGATTAAAATAGTTGATATATTAAAAATAGTTTATATAGAAAATAGTTTCAAATTAGAATTTGTTTCTTCAAATTTCACAAATTAATTCAAATCAACTTTGGTGTCAAAATTCAATTTAAATCAATCTCAATTCAACAATTTTAATTAAAAAGGTTAAAGGTTCAATTCAATTTCTCATTAAAACCATTTTTTATTTATATCGATTTCAAATCCAGGTTTGAACTACAAATTTAAACCACTTACAATTCAATAGGTTTCAAAGTTTAAATATTCAAACAGTTTACATTGACTCAATTTGATAAATTCATTTATATTTCAAAATTCAACTTTAATTTTATTTAAATTTGAAAATATTCACTTAATCATTTTTAGTAATGTTTAAATAAAATCTCAAATTACAAATTTAAATCAATATTAAATATTCAATTTTATTTAAATTTGAAAATATTCATTTAATCACCTTTAATCAAAATCCAGTTATCAAGTTATAAAATCGTATCTTTAAAATCTCAAAATTAATACGTTTCAAATCAATTTTTATTTCAATACAATTTTTAAACAGATAAATTTCAATTTATCTTTCCAACCTTAATTTATTAAAGTTATTACAAAATCTATTTTTAAAATATTAATATAATTTTAAATACTTAAACATATTATATATATATTAGTTAAATTAAATTTTTATTAAATTAAATTAAACCTTATTATTAAATCTATTTTAAATCTTATTTTATATATTTAAAATAATAAAAATATAAGTAAAATCTTAAAAATTACCTTTTCAAAACTTAACTTATAAATTTTAAAATTTCCAAACATATAATTTAAAAATCTAAATTTTACACATATACTAAAATAAAATCTCTATATTTTATTTTAAAATCAAAACACATATATTTTTCTTTTCTGAATTTTTTTGGAATCATTTAAAAATAGACCAACGGTGTCCGTATATAATTTTCTATCCTATGGTCAAGTGATACATATATTTATCATTTCAATCTACAATAATTTAATATTTATGGGTATATATCATTTCAACCCACAATCCAAAAATTTCAAAAATCAATAAAATCGCTTGGGTTTATCATTTCAACCCATAACGATTTTCCTCTAATCTATAATATAATTTGGGTATGTATCATTTCAATCCATAGAGATTTCCTAAACTAACAGGGAACTTGTAGTGTGAGAACAGTAAAATGATAATATAAAATAGCATAACATAACAACGACAGGCATATATCATAATTAACAATTTAAATATAATATACAGACACACACAACATGTTTTGGTGTCATATGTCAATTAGCATAGGTAAACAATTTTAAACATTAACATATTATATTCAATAATTTAATTTCTGACTAATTCAAATTTAACAACATATTTAAATCATCATTTCATGTGAAATCAATTTACTAAACATAAGAATGTTAATCATGTGTGATCGCTCACCTTCCGAGGCTAGAGAAATAACAAGAATAAGTTGCGACGATCCGTGGATACAGACACGAACTAGTGCACATGGATACGCACACACACACAATGGTACAACGACAAGCCAAGAGTTGCTGCGACAAGTTCTGGACAGCGACGAAAACAAGCAATGCAACTTGAACTTGATGGAAAGCAAAAAAATATAATATATATTTTCTCCTTATTCTTTTATATATAATAGGAGAAGAAGGCTGCTGGGACCAAAGCGGAACAGGAAGGTGGCATGTTTGCGACTGTGCTCGGGTTTGCTGAGGCTGGAGTGGCATTTGGGTGGTGGGTTGAGGAGCTGGGTGTGCTGCTCGGATCTGAGTTGGCTGTGGCGTGGGTTCGGAGGGGAGAACAAGGCAGTCAGGGTTGGTGTGCAGTTCGGCAATGGTAGGAAGTAAGGGGTTTGAGTGCTCGGAGATGGAAGGCTGACTGGGCGAAGCAAGGGTTGATGGTGTGTGCTGTAGGGGTGCAGTTCGAAGGCGAGGTCAGGTGTGAAGGGATGGGTTGTGGTTGAAGGTGGAACGGGTGGGAGGAGAAGCATGCTGTCATGTCAAGGGCTGGATGGGTGCAGAGGTGTTCGGGTCAGGGGCTGGATGGGTGCAGAAAGCTGAGGCTGTGGTCGATGGAGTTGTGGTGAGGCCAATGGCTGCTATTCGGTTGGTGGAGTGGCATCTAGAGAGAGAGGCGGATCTGGTCATTCGAGTGAGGAGCGAGTGGTCTAGTCATCAAGGCGGTTGGTGTGTGGGCTGACGTGGGTGAGATGAGTTATACGGCTGACAGGGGAGACTGGAAGGGTTGGCTGAGGAATAAGAGGCGGGGTAGGCTCGGCAAGTGGGGAAGATGGTTGCGAGGGGCATACTGGTTGGAGGATTGCTTCGTTTGTGGGATTCAAGGCGGGCGTGAGGTCGGAGATAAGGCGGAAGGCTATGGTCGGAGCGGGTTGGAGAGGAAGCACGGGTTCGTGTGGTGGAAAAGGGAAGGCCGGGAAAAAAGAGAGAGCCGGCATGAAAAAGGGGGTTTGCTCGAGCAGGTTTCAGGTCATATAAAAGCTTTGTATATTATATTATTTTCAAAGTAAGAACAGAAAGAAGAGACTGAGAAAAATATGAACGAACCAGAATAAATTGAATATAGTAGGAATATTAACAGTCAAACATTAAATTTCTAGGAATATTAAAAGTTAGTGGCCATT
Source organism: Allium fistulosum (assembly GCA_030737815.1). Classification (NCBI taxonomy): domain Eukaryota; kingdom Viridiplantae; phylum Streptophyta; class Magnoliopsida; order Asparagales; family Amaryllidaceae; genus Allium; species Allium fistulosum. Next base: position 293,814,822 of record CM060908.1, on the reverse strand, counting down.
AGCTTCAGCCGATGGACAAATGAATAGACATAGGTAACCAAAAGACTCCAAAATGGGTACCGATACGGCTAACCGTTTCGCAGATTTCGCCATGTACTGGACGCCGAAATACACAAATGAATATGTTGCGAAGATCAGCGCGATGAGACGAACAAGTTGGTATACATATATTAGAGATACGACCTTCCTATCAAAACTCGATTTTCGCTGCCAAATTGCTGCTAAATCGCCGAAAATAAGATACTAGAGCGGTCCAAATTTGGCAAAACGAATTATGATGTCTCACTTAGAAAATGATTTACATTTTTCTTATATAAAAATATTCAGATTTCAAAAAATATTTTATTTCCATCAAATTAACTGATTTAAATTTAAATTTGGAATTTCACAACCAAACAAACTTTCATATTTTAAGATGAAAATCTGACACTTGCTACGTTTAAATAGACGTATTCAAAATGTCAAATTTTCATTGCTAAACTTTAATTGTTTGTTTTCATGAAAATTTTAGTTAATTATGTTAGGAAAAAATCGTTAAAATTTCTGAGTCGTTACACTCTCCCCCACTCAAAACTTTTCATCCCCGAAAAGGAACGAGATAGGAGAATAGAAGCAACAGAAAGGAAAGACTTCACTTAAAATTAATTTACATTCATATCCAATTTATTTTATTCACAATTTATTTACATTCACCTTTTCTTTATAACTTAAGTTCATTTTCTTCTTCGAAATAAATTCTATTTTATTTAACTCATTTATTTAATCCATTTAACTTCACTTAAGTTAATTCCACTTCATAATTCAATTTCAACTATTCTTTGTAATTTACTTTTGTATCACAAACGGTTTACAAAGATATGAATTTATTTATTACCTGTTTAGTTTCTTAAGTTCATATTTATTTACTTAAATAGCATTCTCTTTTTATTATTCAATTTATTTCACGTAACATATCTTGCAACATAGAATTAAGTGTATAAACATTTATTATAACCACTCAAAATTTTTATTTATAAATTCCCTTAACAAAAATTCATTTTTGGACATTTTATTACTTACATTTATATTGTATATTATGCAATTACATGTTCACATTACATTCAAACTTTTTCCCGGTTAAGTTTTATATGTTTGAATGCAATTGAGTATTATACAAATTAATTTTATCCTAGATCAACTATTTCAAGTTGTTTCAATTCCATTTCTCATTTTAGACACTCTAATTATTCAAAATTTTGCTTCATTTCAATAATTGAAAACCATCACTTAACATAAAACTTAAGAGTTAAATTCCTGGTTTCACTTTAAACTATTTTGAAATAAATATATACATACATATATATATATATATATATATATTGTACATCAAATCATACTCAAGAAATTCAAATCAAATCCATTTTTCAAAACAAAAGTGTAGCAAAGCTACTAAGTGGTCTCCCCATTTTGAGACTCGAAAATGAATGTCGATGATGCTGCAATCATCATCGAAATTATTTTCCAACGACATAAGAGGAGAGTACTGCATTACTTCTTTTAAAAATTCTTTGGAAACAATTTCTATTCGAAAAATCTTTCAAATAATATTTTTCAAAACATTGAAAACCAAATTTTGAAAAGCACCGGAAATTAAACTCTCAAATCCTTAATTTAAATTCATTTCATTTGCAAATCAGATTTATAAACCATGTTTATAAAAATTTCATCTCCTCATAACATAAAACAATAGTTAATGGTTTAGGAATGTTGACAAAACAATAAATGATAATCTAGTACTATCATTTCTAACAACCAATTCATTTAACTATCTAATTTCCGAAAATTATACTTTTATATATAAAATATAATCATACATAAAATTATTTCATTTACCAATTTCGAAAACAATATTGTGTTAGTTTGCTCTGTTCAAGTGTTTTGGAATTCCTATCGATAGCGTTAGCTAGATGAATCGATCGAAACCCAAAATTCAAACTTAACAACCCAAACAACACAATATAAAACATTTTTATATCAATTACAAATACGCTTTCTTATATGATGATTCAAGAATATATTTTAGAATAAGGATAGAGATTCAAATTTTAAAGGAACCCTAATCAAAGAGAATTCTAACTAAGAAGATAGGCTTGAAAGGAAGATAAGATAATTAAATTACAAAAGAGGAAAGATGGATAGACTTATATTAATCGCGTCGACCTTAACTAGGTCAATTGAGACTCCATTTTCAGAAACAATGTGCCCAAGGAATCGGACTTCATCTCTCTAGAAATGGCATTTAGAAAATTTAGCTTTCAACCGATGACTCCAAGAGTTTGGAGAACATAGCTCAAATGAGATTCATTCTCCTTCTTAGACTTAGAAAAGACGAGAATATCATCAACGAAAACTAGGACTAACTTGTTGAGAACATCACGAAAAATGTGATTCATGAGATCAACGAAGAAGGCAGGAGCATTGGTTAATCCAAAGGGCATGACTTACCATTCATAGAAACCATTCGTCTGGGGAATAAGATCGATGCGGAATTCAATTTCCCACTTGGGAGGAAGAGAAGTGACCTCAGCAAAGCATCTGGATAATCCTTGACTATCGGGGTGGAGTCAAGATCACTAGGCTGAGAATCAAGCAAAAAGATAAAACTGCCTGCATAATCCTGAGGCAATCGACATTCGATCACAAGATAATTACCCTAGTCGTCTATTAAAGAAATAGTTCGGGCTTTGCAAGAGATAACAGCATCATATTGCTTTAACCAATCACCCCAAGTAAGATATCAAATGCATCAAAAAAACCGAGGACATAGAAGTCTTCGGTGAATCGACACCTATTGTAAAGGAGTTTCACCCCTTTACAAATCATACTAAGGTTGGCGGGTCCGCCGATGGGATTAGTCACACACAAGGATGAAGTTGCCAATTGAGGTTGCAAGATGTACTCAAATTTATTAATGAGATCAACATAAATAAAGCTATGGGATGCTCTAGTATAAAAAAACACGAACAGTAAAGACCATAATGGATTTTAGAACAAAGGGAAAGTTCCAAAATTCAAAAGAAATCCAAATCAAGAAGAATTCTAACTAAGAATTTCAAGCTCGAATGAAGATGATTCTATAATTAATTTTACTCATTCTAGGGTATTACTACCCTATCTCTAATGAGTTTTTACTCCATATGCTAAGTTTTGCCTGAACCAGAGCTCTAATACCAACTGTAAGGACCTGCTATTTCGAACCATTCAAATCGACAATAATCCACACATGTCAGACTGGAATTTCTCAAAACAACATATTGTTAATTTATATTTGGAAAAACTTATCATATATAGTAAATTAATCAATCACAGAATCACAGACACAGAGTAATATAACAATATGCAGCGGAATAGATAAATAGTAGTTCATGAAGCTACTTCATAAACATCAGAGTCTAAAGCAAAATACAACCAAAATCTAATACATAGAAGTCTCAATACAAAAGCAGATGACACGTCTGAACATAAACAACTGGAAATAACTGAAAGGCTGAGCAGGTAAAGATTATTCTCCAAATAAAGCTCCAAGCTCCAAAGGTGAGTCTCAAATGCTGTGACACTCAGTCTGACCTGAGCATAAAGCAAAACACAAAACACACGAGTCAGGATTAACATTCTTATGCTAGTAAATCAACTCAAGTGAAATGTCCAAGCGAAATGCAATATAACTTAAAGGATGTTTGGGATTCCACCCTTTAAGGACCCGTTAAACTATCTACATACATAATACAATACACTACATAGATAATGTCTGCAGTAAAGTAAAATATAAAAATAGCATTAAGGCGTTACCCATATCCCCCTTAACACATTTTATATAAATGTCATAGTCTATACAGTACTGTAAACTCCACCAAACCGGTGGGCTGTCAGGGAGCGCTCCATAGGTACGACACAAACCAAACTCGTAGTGGGCGCGATAAGGCATTTGACAAGGCACGTGAGGCAATGTCTAGGGTAGGATACTACCGTTTTGCGGATCCGGACTGGTGGTAACACATAGCAGCTACTACCGCCCACCTCGGAACACACTCCTATAATCAAATTGAAGGTGACCACCAAATCAATCACAAAGTAACAGATATGGTATCGAAGAAGCATGTCCGACAGGAGGAGCGACCTCACTTGGCCTGATGTGGCTCCAGTTTTAGTCATATCAAGCTGACCCGCGGGGGTCAGGGATGCGTTCATACCTCATACAGACGTTCTCCAAACCATCCTACTTCGTTTTGGATTCTCCACCACGTGCATAGTTGTTAAAGTGGTTTTCGGTATTAGCAGAGAGTATGACAATATCCGATCCCGGTCTTTTTAACAACCAAACGCTTATTTCACACTGTGGTTATTTTCATGTCAAATAGTTCATACTTCATATCAAAATATCCTATTCATTTCAAAATCATATCACTTTCGAAATCATATTCACTTTCGAAATCATTACCACAAAATAGGTTAAACCATCATATCAAAATATTCGCATTTAAATCCATTAAATCTAAATCATAATAGTTCCAACTTAAACAGTTTAAATATTGAAAGTAATTTATATATTGGACTAGTTATATATTAAAAATAGTTTATGTAGAAAATAGTTTCAAATTAGAATTTGTTTCTTCAAATTTAGAAATCAACTTTAGTGTGAAAATTCATATTAAATCAATCTCAGTTCAATAATTTCAATTAAAAGGTTAAAGGTTCAATTCAAATTCTCAATTAAACCATTTTTAATTTATATTGATTTCAAATCCAGGTTTGAACTGCAAATTTAAACCACTTCTCATTAAATTTTACACATATACTAAAATAAAATCTCTATATTTTATTTTAAAATCAAAACACATATTTTCTTTTCTCAAAATTTTTGGAAACCATTGAAAAATAGACTAACGGTGTCCGTATATAATTTTCTATCCTATGGTCAAGTGATACAGATATTTATCATTTCAATCTGCAATAATTTAATATTTACGGGTATATATCATTTTAACCCGCAATCCCAGAATTTCAAAAATCAATAAAATCGCTTGGGTTTATCATTTCAACCCATAACGATTTTCCCCTAATCTATAATATCGTTCGAGTATGTATCATTTCAACCCATAGAGGTTTCCTAAACTAACAAGAAACTTGCATTGTGAGAACAACAGAATGATAATATAAAATAGCATAACAAAACAACGACAAGCATATATCATTAACAATTTAAATATTATATATATACATACATATATAAATACACACACACACAACATGTTTTGGTATCATATTTCAATTAGCATAGATAAACAATTTAAACATTAACATACCTTATTCAACAATTTAATTTCTAACTAATTCAAATTTAACAACATATTTAAATTGTGATTTCATGTGAAATCAATTTACTAAACATAAGAATGTTAATCGTGGGTGATCGCTCACCTTTCAAGGCTAGAGAAATAACAAGAATAAGATGCGACGATCCACGGATACGGACACGAACTAGTGCACATGGATACGCACACACACAACGGGACAGCGACAAGCCAAGAGTTGCTGCGACAAGTTCTGGACAGCGACAAATACAAGCAATGCAACTTGAACTTGATGGAAAACAATATATATTTAATATGTATTCTCCTTTTTTGTATATAATAGGAAAAGAATGCCGCTGCGACCAAAGCGGAGTAGTAAGGTTGCGCATCTTCGACTGTGCTCGGGTTTGCTGAGGCTGGAGTGGTGTTTGTGTGGTGGGTTGATGCGCTGAGTGTGCTGCTTGGTTTTGAGTTTGTTATGGCGTGGGTTCGGAGGAGAGAACAAGGCGGTTAGGGTTGGTGTGCAATTCGACGATAGAAGGAAGCAAGGGGTTTGAGTACTTGGAGGCGGAAGGCGGACTGGGCGAAGCACGGGTTGATGGCACATGCTGTAGGGGTGCAATTTGATGGCGAGGTCAGGTGTGAAAGGATGAGTTGTGGTTGAAGGTGGAACGGGTGGGAGGACAAGTGGACTGTCGTGTCAGGGGCTGGATGGGTGTAGAGGCGATCGGGTCAAGGGCTGGATGGGTGCAGAAAGCTGGGGCTGTGGTTCGTGGAGTTGCGGTGAGGTCGATGGCTGTTATTCGGTTGGTGAAGCGGCAACTAGAGAGGGAGGCGGATCTAGTCATTCGAGTGAGGAGCGAGTGGTCTGGTCGTCAAGGTGGTTGATGTGTGGGCTGACGTGGGTGAGATGAGTTATGCGGCTGACAGCGGAGACTGGAAGGGTTGGCTAAGAAATAAGAGGCGGGGTAGGCTTGGCAAGTGAGAAAGATGGCTGCGAGGGGCATACTGGTGGGTGGATGGCTTAGGTTGTGGGGTTCAAGGCGGGCGTGAGGTCGGAGATAAGGCAGAATGCCGTGGTCGGAGCGGGCTGGAGAGGAAGCACTGGTTCGTATGGTGGATAGGGGAAAGCCGGGGAAAAAAGAGAGAGGCGGGATGAAGAAGAAGGAGGTTTGCACGAGCAGGTTTCAAATCATATAAAAGCTTTGTATATTATATTTTTTTCAAAGTAAGAACAGAAAAAAGGGACTGAGAAAAATATGAACGAACCAGAGTAAATTGAATATAGTAGGAACATTGACAGTCAAACATTAAATTTCTAGGAATATTAAAAGTTAGTGGCCATTAGCTTCAGCCGATGGACAAATGAATAGACACAGGTAACCAAAAGACACCAAAATGGGTACCGATACGGCTAACCGGTTCGCAGATTTCACCATGTACCGGACGCCGAAATACTCAAATGAATATACTGCAAAGATCAGCGGGATAAGACGAACAAGTTGGTACACAGATATCAGAGATATGGCCTTCCTATCAAAACTCGATTTTCGCTGCCAAACTACTGCTAAATCATCGAAAATAAGATAAATGGGCTAGAGCAGTCCAAATTTGGCGAAAGTAATTATGACATCTCACTCATAAAATGATTTACATTTTTCTTATATAAAAATATTCAGATTTCAAAAATATTTTATTTCCATCAAATTAACTGATTTAAATTTAAATTTGAAATTTCACAACCAAACAAACTTTCATATTTTTAGATGAAAATCTGACACTTGCTACGTTTAAATAGACGTATTCCAAATGTCAAATTTTCATTGCTAAAATATAATTGTTTATTTTCATGAAAATTTTAGTTAATTACGTTATAAAAAAATCATTAAAATTTCCGGGTCGTTGCATGTCACGTAGAAAATGTATGATGAATATCAATGTGTTTGGTATGAGCATGATTTATTGGATTTTTTGGTAGGTTAATAGCACTTGTATTATCACAATAAATTAAAGATTTATTTACATATAGCCCGTAGTCACGGAGAGTTTGCTGCATAATTTTTCTTTTTACTAAACCATGATGCTAGAGACTATCTGATGAAATGACAAGTACCGCTCGTACTCTTCCTGTCCATTCGACATCCTTTGTAATCAGCATCGCTATATGACACAAGTTTGAAAGGACATTCTTTCGGATAGAAGAGGTCGTAGTCTCTAGTGTTGCTTAAGTATAGCAGAATTCTTTTCATGGCTCGCAAATGTGATTCTTTGAAATTTTCTTGAAATTATGCACATAGGCAGACACTCATCATGATATTGGGGCAACTAGTGGTTATGTATAGTAAAGAACCAATTATACTTCGATATAATTTTTTATCTATACTTTTTCCGTTTTCATATTTATAGAGATGAACCGTAGTGCTCATAGGTGTCGGTTTACTTGATGTTTTTTTCATTCCAAAACGTTTTATTAAGTTAGTACAATATTTTTCTTGATTAATAGAAATATCATTGCTTAGTTGTTTAATTTGCAGACCTGAGAAAATATGAGAGTTCTCCCATATAAGACAGTTGCAATTCACTTGTCATTATTTTTTAGAACTCGGTACATAAATCTTCATTTGTAGATCCAAAAATGATACCATCTAAATAAATTTGTATAATTAATACATCTTTCTTATCTCGCTTTATAAACAAAGTTTGATTAACTTTCCAATCTCAAATCTAGAATCTATAAGATAGCCTTTTAGTCGTTCATACCAAGCATGGGGTGCTTGTTTCAAACCCAAAAGAGCTTTCTTAAGTTTATAGACGTGATCAGGAAATTTTTCATGTTTTAAATGAGGTGGCTGTTCTCCGAAAACATTTTCTTTTATAAAACTGTGTAAAAATGCACTTTTAACGTCGATTTGATAAACATTAAAGTTATGATGACAGGAAAAGGTTAACAAGATTCATATTGCTTCAAGTCTTGCAATAGGAACAAAAGATTCTTCATAGTCTATCCCTTCTTCTTGATTACATCCTTGTGCAACTAATCTTGCCTTATTTCGAGTTATATTTCCATTTTCATCGGCTTTATTTTTGTAAGCCCATTTCATATCAATGACTATTTGATCATTTGGTCTTGGAACCAATTCCCAAACATCATTTCGTTCAAATTGATTTAACTCTTCTTGCATAGCTAAAATCCAATAGTCGTCGATTGAAGCTTCGTTAGGATTTTTAGGTTCTATATTAGATATAAATGCAATATGACCCATTTGATTTAATTGATGTCTAGTACCGGCGTTTGTATTTACTTCACCAAATGTATTTTCAATTGGATGATCTTTTAAAATTCATGGTGGAGTTCTAAGTTCATTTTCAATTGGATTTTCTGTAATTTGTTGTACTTCATTTATACAATTTTGAGGTGGATTTTCTATGATTCATTGTTCTATAATATTTTCTTCATCATCTTTATTATTTTTGAAATTCTCATCAAATGAAACGTGTAAAGTTTCTTCTATAGTTTTTGTACGTTTATTATATATTCTATATGCTTTGCTTTTTTTGGAATATCCAACAAATATTCCTTCATCAGATTTTGGATCAAATTTTCCTAGTTGATCTTTTGTATTTAATATAAAACATTTTGATCCAAAAATTCATTGATATGATGTATTAAGTTTTCTACCATTAAAATGCATGTATGATGTATGTTTAGTTAAGGGTCGAATAGTGGCATGATTTAAGACGTAGCATGTAGTAGACATGGCTTTTGCCTAGAAATGTTTTGGTAGTTGACTACCACTAAGTAGAGTCCTAGCACATTCCTGTAGCATTCGATTCTTTCTTTCTACAACTCCATTTTGTTGTGGAGTTCTACAAAATGAAAAGTTGTGACTAATATTTTTTTTGTTATAAAAATTTCAAAAAGTTAATTTTCAATTTCGCCACCATGATCACTTCAAATATTTTGAATTTTTAAACTTTTTTAAAATTTGAATTCTTTAGCAAAATTTTTAAAGGATTCAAAAGTATCACTTTTGTTTTTCAAAAATAATGCTCATGCATATCTAGAAAAATCATTTATAATTAAAAAAACATATTTCTTATAATTTATAGATTGAACCTGAGTAGGACCGAATAGATCCAAACATAGTAGTTCAAGAGGTTGTAATGTAGAAATGAATTTCTTAGATTTAAAAGATGACTTTGTTAATTTTCCTAGTTGACGTGCATCACAAATATTATTTATTTATAATTCAGTTTTTGGTAAACCTTTTGCTAAATTGTTTTTAGATAGTTTACTAATAGCTTTAAAATTAATGTGAGAAAATCTTTTGTGCCATAACCGTGGATCATTATCTTTGGCTATTAAACATGTATCTATATTGTGATTGATTATCATATTTAAAATATAAACATCTCTATCTCCAACTCCTTTGAAGATTAGATTTTTATTTTGGTCGAAAATTTTGCATTTATCTTTTAAGAAGGATATACTAAAGCCTTTATCGTATAATTGACTAATACTTAATAAAATATGTTTTTAACTTTTATCTAATAAAACATATGAATAAGAGGTGAATTAGATATACCTTTGTTGCTCACGTCTCCTTTTCCGTTGACATATCCTTTAGAGTTATCTCCAAAAGTAACGGAACCTCCATCTGAGTAGATAATATTTGTTAACATGTCATTATTCCCCATCATATGCTTGGAGCAACTACTGTCGAGTATCCATTTTTCCCTCTTTTTACTAGGTACCAGCAAAAAATATTGAAATGATATTGGTAACCACTTCCTCTGTTATGGTCCAAAGAATCAGGTCTTAGGAAGCCAAACCTAATAGGGATTAGAGTTCCCTTTGAAAATGAAATTTGAATTCTTATGAACATTGGTAATATAATTATCTATATACTTATTTATTATCAATGATTGTTAGTCTTTGGAATCCAAATTTTTACAGTTATAGACTTATTGATTAATTCCCTTTGACTATCTTTTTTCTTTTTGAAATTAGTATATAGTGATCTATATTGTTTAGTCCTAGTTTTAACTTCTTTTCTAGATTTGTTATATCCCAATCCCTTTTTATACAAGTAAATTCTGAATTTTCTATAATTTTAAAAATATTCTCTCCTCCTTTATTAAAATTAGAAACATTTTTAGTAATATTTTCTAACTTTGTTTTAAGACCATCTATTTCTAATTCTAATATTTTATTACTAGAATTTAAATTATGATTTTCTTCTATTATTACGTCATTTTTATTTTTCTGAGTTTCTATTTCGTTGCTTAACAAAGTAAGTTGTGATGATGTTTAGCACAAGAATCCTGAGATTTACTAATTCTTCTTCTAGTATTTTCTTTTCTTCTTTTAGCATGTCAACTTCTAGTTCACTTCTATTCAATTTTTCTAATGTATCTTTATATTTTCTATTCAAATCTTTTAGCTTATCTAATAACTCAGAATTTATTTCAATTAGATCATCAAATGAAAGTTCACTTACATAATTATTAGTAGCCATGAAGCATACATTTGCTTGTTCAGAATCACTATCACTATGTGATAAAGAAGATGAGTTTGAATCATCCCAAGTTACTGAAAAAGCCTGCTTCTTTTGTTTATGAAATTTCTTGCTTTTATTCTTGAGTTTATTCTTCCTTCGGTCTTGGCAACCTCTCTTTATGTGACCCATCTTATCCCATTCATAGCACTTGAGTGAAGAATTTGATGGATTGTTGCAGCTACTTCTGTTGCTGCCAAACCTTTTATTCATTTTGAACTTTACAAATCTTCTACAAAATTTCACTAGAAATGCAATGTTGTCATCATCTTTGTCGGAGTCTTTATTTTTTGCTTGAAATGCAATTGTTTTTCTATCTTGAGCCTATACTCATTTTGCCCAGAAATTCATTTCATACGACATGAGATTTTTTAATGAACCGGGATTTTCGACTCTAGAAAATCGGCACTAATATGTCCATCGTATTATGTGCATAGCAATCGAATGTCGAAAAGCCGAACTTTAAGGGTGAAAGAAATAAAGAGAAAAGAAGATAGAAAGAAGAGAAAAAGAAACTAACAATATAGAATCCCACAGCGGAACGAATAATCTATAATATACAACAAATCTTTACACTAGAAAAAAATGTAATATACATACACAAATCAGAGTACACTTACCTATTTTACCCGGACAGTTATAATAGCCCGTCCTTACAATTGCTGATAAATACAACCAAGAAAACATAATGAAACACAAAGAAATACATAGATACGTCTTGAGCCTCCAGCTCATCTCTTGAGCTCTAATGCATCTAAAGAAATCTATAGATATGCTCGGTCTGACCTAAGCATTGAAAGGGAAGAACGCCCAGATCAGTCTAGTAAACCAACGTGAGAAAAACACACCTAAATGGATTTTAATGTTTATCAAAAACCTTTCAAATAAAAGTATCTCGTAAGACCACACCGCACATAAACATGGATGGGTTTTACCTTACGATAACCAAAACATTTTCTATAGAAAATCCATTGATATTATAATAATGTCTAGGGGTCAAGTAAATAATTAACATAGTCGAAATTTTTATATTAAATAAATTCCAGCATAATAGGTATACAACTAAGAACGAAGGCACTTATTTTGGATTTCATACAATGACTGGGCTATTGGGGTATCGCCCGTCATAGTGCGTCTCTAGATAAAATAACACCGAGGTCGAACCTATCGACCCCTGCCAACATAGAACTGACCTACCCCTTACTGGATAGTACCGAATATGATCACCCATTTTTGTTAATGGGTCTCGAAGCAAACAAATGAGAGATAATACCGACTCTAGATAGGAATGATCAAACCCTAATGGGAGCGAATCACCTAGCCCTGCTGCATCTCCCTTGTTTTAGTCATTCTCAGTTGAGGAGGCTTGATGCTACGTTATACCTTTTATATAGCACTTCCCACTTGGAATGCTAACATGGCCGTCCTGGCAGCAATGTAATGCCAGCATTCATCCATACAAGTTGTCTAGGAGATGGACAAACCAAAGGCACTACTTCTACTACATCCATTTTAGAATCACCCTCAGGATTAGTAGTAAGCAGCCCTTGCACTTCAAAGAGCTCCATCTTCAATTCCATCATCTTCAAGATATCTTCGCTTTGAAATGCTTGAGTTGGATCAAAGTGGTTTTTGGATAACATATTTGATCCCGGTCTCTTAGAAACAACATTCGATAGTTTCCGGTAAACTCAATCCCGGTTCTTTAGGAAATAAATAGTCAAAGATAAGAGCAGAGATCATCTCCTAACCGCTAGTGGATGGATTTCCTTATCATTTGTCCTAGGAAAACGAACCAGTACGGACAGTACAGCATCATCGGAGATGATTGTGCCATATAACCCACGTATTTCTCTAGATATTTGCAGAGTTATGTTTTGGTCCATATTTGACAGTCAGTTATTTAACTATCAACATACACACATTCAAATCGGGAATTTAATTCCATAGGGAAAACCAATATTGGTTAAGCACATAAGCAACCATTAACCTCTTTAATTAATCTTTTCATTATTAAAATCATCTTGTAAATACTTATCAAAATACTTTTAAAAAGTGATATTAACAAATCCTAATATTTCGATACTTGAAAAATATCTATATACCTATCTCAACGGTATAAGTATATTCACCAAATGGAGGAAGATTTCCTTTTTACACAATTCTAGAACCATTTATAAATTCCTTTATAAATTTCTAAAAATCATTTATAATCTCTTTTATAATCTCAAAATATTTATAAACTCTTTTTATACATTCCAGTACAGCATCATCGGAGATGACTGTGCTATATAACTCACGTGTTTCTCCTAGATATTTCTAGAGTTACGTTTTGGTCCATATTTGATAGTTGGTTATTTAACTATCAACAAACACACATTCACATCAGGAATTTAATTCCATAGGGAAAACCAACATCGGTTAAGCACATAAGCAACCACTAACCTCTTTAATTAATCTTTTCATTAATTAAAATCATCTTCTAAATATTTGTATCAAAATACTTTTACAAAGATATATTCACAAATCCCTATATTTTTATACCTGAAAATATCCATGTACTTATTGTTATCCCGCCTTCTGGCAAAGTGGTGATACCATCGATTTGGCTAGGAATGGATGGTTAATAACCTTAGAAACCAATTACGTACAGTACTATAGACGATGGTCAGGCAAATTTTAACAAGGACCCAATCGAAGCATAGTTAGCATGAAGTAACTAGCATGGCCCCGTGAAGTTATATTTCAAATTTGGAGCTGATTATGGTTGATATGCACAAGTCACGGATGAGGCAAGGATTTGTATGGATCGACCAAGAATGATCTATGGAACAGTTCAAGTCATCGGAGAACATTCAATATCTTGAAAGTTGAAATCCAAGAAGCCAATTCATGTGAAACTTTTAGAGCATCAATGAAATAAGGAGCAGAGCCTACAAAAATGATTGCGTATTGAAAGGTGAAGGAAGGAGGATGACCGATCGTTTGTGACCGATCGTTTTTGCCGATCCATCCTAACGATCGGTATAGTTCAGTGTACATTCCAACTTCAACAAAGATCTACCCATATCTCACAATCCACAACTCAGAATGATCCCATATTTTAGGAGCAATCTCAAGAGACATGTGGGAATCCTCATGAACGATCGCACCATGATTGGAGCCAAGAAAAAGGATCCGCCGACATTAGGCCGATCGATCCTAATCTTCGAGTTAGCATAGCCGATCGATATGATGGGCTCCTTTGAACCTAGAGAGCCTTCTTGCAAATTTCAACCCAAACCATGCAGTCTTCTCCTATAAATACAGCATGCATCTTTGGGCGATGGAGGCTCTGCCATTTTCATTCTTCATTTTTATACTAATGGATCCCCGTTGATCCAAACATTCTTGTAATGATAATCAAATGGAAGATAAATAAAAATATGAAGTGGATGTAGGCCAAGATTGCCGAACCACTATAAAAATCCATGTGTTCATTTACTTTTGCTGCTATGTTTTTAATTTCATTCATTGTTTAATCTCTACGAGATCCTATCGGGTGTTGATGCCCATTTTTGGCGTCAACACTTGTCTCAACAATATAAGTATATTCACCAAACGGAGGAAGATTTCCTTTCTACACAATTCTAGAACTATTTATAAATTCCTTTATAAATTTCTAAAAATCATTTATAATCTCTTTTACACTCTCAAAATATTTATAAACTCTTTTTATACATTTCAAAAACCATTTATATACCTTTTATAAATCCATAAAACCATTTATAAAACTCCTTTTATAAATCTATAAACCCATTTCTGAAATTCGTTTATAAATACCTAACGAGTTATAAAACTCCTTTACCTTGTAAATATCTTCCTTTAAGTCTTCAAACGATTTTATAAAACTCCTCTTATTAAACCTAAGTCTGTTTATAAAACTCTCTTTATAAGCCTAAAAAAACATTTATAAATAAATAAACGTCATTTACCTCAAAACACTATTATATAATCATAATTATTAAAAATAAGATTATAAATAAATAATTATTATTAGCTTCAAAACATCTTAAAAATAATAATTTATAACTTATAAAACATTATTAATAAAACAAAAATAATAAATCTTCCATATTATTTTTATGAATAATAATAATTAATTTCCAAAACTTTATTTTGACGCCCCACCTCTATATTCACGCTAGCCAAGGACACTACGGGGTAATGCCGTCGACTAGCACGAAGAATAAGGCTGTTGAGGAGCGACCATCTGTGTAATTGCTTTGTGCGAGTACCGATATGTCAGATAATATAACTTACATTTCTTTTCAAGAGGAAATCTGACATATCAAATACAAACTCAAAGCTACCATACAGTGGCTATGTCGACATCGGAAACAAATATAGAAATAAGCATAACTCAAATCAGTCATAGACATTCATATCACAAAGGCGGAAACAGATATGAATATAACACATAAAAGTGTACATCAAGATAGTGGTCAAACTAGATCCACTACATCACAAAAGAATAGATACAAGTACTAGACAAAAGAATAAGTATACAACAAGGAGTCTCTATCTCAAATTTATACTAACAAAAAACTACTATGCTAAAGTAGTTAGCCAAAAGTCAGGTGACGAACCCTGATAAGAAGTCAAGCAGGAGCACCTGAAATACCTCGGTCTGACCCGAGTATTATTTAAGAAGAAAAATAATAAACGGATCAGTCTAGCAATAAATATCATATAAAGTGAGATAGGATAAAAGATATGACAAAAACATAGGATAACAATTCATACTTCGACAAGTATACATCAAATAACAACAAAAATCATACAATATCCCAAATCATCTCAAACTTCCAAAAAGAATCGCATTCTTTAAATTATTCACCAAAAACACAAATAATTGATAGAGCTCATCAGTGCCTATTATCAAAATTGGTGAAACATAAATTCTATAAATCATCAACTAGAAATCCAGAAATCACAAAGGGGGAGGCCTATCACAAACGGGAGCATGAAAACTCACCAACATGTGCATCACAAATGGAATGCTATTCCATGGTCGCTAACCATCAATTTTGAGCCGAAGCTCCACAAACGGCCCGAAGACCATGGGTCGTGTAACAACCCGCAAATCCGTACCCCTTGAATTTACATTAATTTCCATTAATAAACTCAAGAAGAACAGAAATACGAACCATTTGTGTTAAGAAGAAGAGGTAGAAGAAGAAAATAGAAAAAAAACAACAGCATCAGAATCTCACATCGCAGCGGAATAAAATATAATAGATAACAACAGATCTTTATACAAATTAAAACTATATCTGTTTGCACAATACATCATCAGAGTATACATCAGAGTACACATACATACAACTGGACAATAGTCATGTCATGTCCTCAATACAACAGAGTACAGCAATCAACACAGCGGAATATATATATATAAACAAGTATGGAAGATACGTCACGCCATCCAGCTCGTCTACTGAGCTCCACAGCATCATATCCTGTATCCTATAATACTCGGTCTGACCCGAGCATTATAGTTAAATAACACCCGAGTCAGTCTGGAATACCAGCGTGAGAAAATCACACTCAAACTGATTATTAAAGTTTCAAAATCCTTTGAAATCAAAAGCATCTCGTAAGACCACGCCATAAATAAACATGTCGGGTTTTTACCTTACGATAGCTAAAACACTTCTATCAAAATCCTCTGATATTATAATAGTGTCTATATACAAATACTTTTTCAAATAGCTGAAATTTTTACATGATTAAATTCCAGCATACTAGCCACAAAGTGGGTAATACAAACAAATACCGTACAAGGTACGTATGGAGAATGGATTTCCATCAATGACTAGGCACTGGGGTACCACCTATCACAGTATGTGGCCTAGATCACAGTACCGAGGAGTACGCCCGCTCCCCTGCAACACAAGACCGGAATCATCCCTTACTGGATAATTCCAAATAAAATCACCCCACGGTTGGGATCAGCAACCGCACCACTAAGCCGAAATAAAAAGGGTCATCTAGACAGGGATGACCTTACTCTCAGTGGGTGCTACCCACGAAGCCTTGCTGCATAACCCCTGATTTTCAGTCATTCCCGGTTGATGAGGCTTGAGGCTAAGTGTTACCTTTCAGCACATATCCCTTAGAATGCCCATCGTCCGCTGACGATGTTCCGAAAGCATTCATCCATACAAGTCCGTCCCGGGTTCGAACGGAACCGAAGGCACTATTCCTACTACATCCATTTTGGAAATATCCTCAGGATTAGTAGCGACTAGCCCTTGCACTTCACTGCTCCATCTTCGATTCTAAACTCATTTTCCCCACGAAACGTACAAACCGGATCGAAGTGGTTTTCGGGAAAAACTCCCGATCCCGATCTCTTCGAAACGATCAGCGCATTGGCCAATATTGATAGTCGGTTCTTTAACTATCAATTAACATTCACAATCATCCATCAAACAATAAAAAATATTCCAAATTATTTATTAACCTCAAATATCTTCGCAAGATATATTTCTATTTTCAAACCTCTTTTGAAAACAGTTCAAAACAGTTTCCTCTTACGGAATACATATCTCAAATATTTATTCCCACTGAAACACCAAGTACAAAATACTTTTAGATTTTTAAAATAATTAAAAAAAACACTTTATTTTAAATATACTTTATAACTTTGAAATTATAAAACTACTTTAATGCTTTATTAAAATATATACTTTAGAATATTTAAAATAAATCCACTTTATAAATATAACTAAATTTCCCTTTAAACATATTACTAAATCACTTTTATATATTTTCAACAATAATAGATCTGAAAATACTTACTTTAAAGTTTAAACATTTAAAAAGAATAGATTTTCCAAAACATACTTTAAATCAACTTTCAAACCTTTAGCTTATACTTAAAAGTTTACTTTGGAAACGTACTTGGCTATTCAAGGAAATACACTTCTCTTCACATCTTTTAACACTAAATCAACATTTATTTTTAAACCAATTCATATCCCTTTATAAATTCCCACCTTGAATTTATCTTTTCAAATATCCACTGATATTTTATTTTACTTTATAAACCTAGTTTATAAATTCCAAAATCTCACTTCTCTTTTAAAAATCCCGTTTTAAAACTTAAATCAAATCCCAAATTGATTTCCGATTTACTTTACTTTGAAATAAATTATTTACTTCATTTATTTCAAAATACTTTAACTTAAGATTTATTTCTTTCCAAAAATCCAATTCAATACATTTTGATAATTCCTTTTTCTGAAATATTCAATCCAACCATATCATTCAATATTTCAATTACCAATAAAATCATCATAGGATATCAATATTCATAACACAGAATATAAAACAGTCTAGAAAATTTTGAGGAATCCAGTTGGATCCCTCCAACCTGTTTCCCTGCATCCACAGACGTTAGCACAATACCAATTCCACTTCGAGGTGGAATATCGCGGTATATGGGATTTATATAAAATCATCCGCTATTATGCGGTGCATAGGGTCTCATCCGCTATATAATGCGGGAATATCAACTTCAATATATACATATTCCAATATATATACTGATATATATACTTATCATATCAAATCAATCCAATCATTCAATCCAAATATTTAAATTTATCCATTTAAATTTAAATAAAAATTCAGCTGAGTGAGATTAACTCACCTTTATTTTGTTTTGCCAATCCGATCCAATCCTGACTGTTTCTTCTTGATTTTAGACCTTGAATAAATATTAGATGATTTTATTAATATTCGAACAAATCGAATAACCAATTACCGTTTAAAAGTTTTAATTTTAACTCATGATTCAATTTAAACAAATGATTAAACTTTTAAACTAATTTCCCTTTTCAGATCTCTTAGTAACTAATTTAAATAGGTTAGTTAAACTGCTCAAACTTTACCTTACTCGAGAACGACCACCAGGTTGCTGCCAACCCCCCTCACGAACGCAACTGTTGAAGTGGAACGCTGAAAACTCTCAAAGTCACTCATCTCGTGAACCCGAACCCTATGCTCGTGACCAGTTTGCGATGGTCACAACCCCCTCTCCTTCGTTCTTCCATCCCTTCGAACTCCTCAACACGAAACGAGACCTCGTTCCCTGACTTCCGGCAGCTCCTTGCCACCAACCCAACCTCACGAAACTCCAACGCGATCGACCCCTTTCGCGAGTGCGCCGGCCTCGCTTCCTACCATTGACGAACGATCGAACTGCCTCATCCTCTTCCAATTGAACTCGAGCAGTTTCCCTCTGACAAACGAACGCCTCGCCTTCCTCCAATCCCGCGAGCATAACTGCCTCAAGCTCGAAAATTGAAAAAACGAAGAGCAGCAAATTGAATTCGAACAAAATAATTTTGTTCAAGGAAGGAAAGCCGTGATTTGGGAAATATGTAGTGGACTTCAGATTGAAGGGTGAGGAGAACGAAGTTAAATATCGACATCCTATCATTTTTTTCAAGTCATCTGAGTTTGAGGAGGATAAGTGAAGCTCGGTTGTATCCTTTGAAAATAAATAAGGACGAAAATAAAAAAGAGAAAAGTGTATTCGAGAAGGCACAGGAAGCGTGTTTAAAACGTTACACGTGTTGATGGAGAAAGAATTCTAGCTGAAAAGGAAGAACGTAGGCTGATAGTGAAAGGAAGCAGGCTAGCGCAGAAATCTCAACTGATGTAGGTTGACTATTGTGTATAAATATATATGTGTTTTCCAACGCGTTTATATATCATACGCTCACACAACAATCCCAAATGCTACGAAATTTGAAATCCGATAATAATACAATATTACGGATCCAATGGAACTGGTTTCGTCGAATTCCGAGACTATGCCTCGGAAGGCTATTTTTAAATTTAATTTAAACAATATATTTTTAAATCTGAACAAAACACCATTAAATTCAATTTTAAAAGTTCTATCACCTTCAGTATTATTAATAGGAATTTTCCAAGCTTTCAAAATATTTTTAATTAGCTTAGAATACTAGATTTACTATTTTATCCAACTTCAAATAATTTAATTTAATAATTAAATTACTAAATAAATAGTGGCATTTGAAATTCATGTTAGAAATTAACATTTAAATATTTAAAATCAATTAAATATTCCAATTTCAAATGCTCAAAAATTCCGGGTCGTCACATTCCTCCCCCCTTAAAAGAATTTCGTCCCCGAAATTACTAGTTAGAAAGAATGTGCCAATACCCATCAACTATTTCTCAAAACTAACCAGTTTCATCAACTTGCTAAACAAATCTTTTTATCAAAGACACATTAACTTTATCCTACTTTCCAGCTTATCTATTAGTTCCAAACAATATTACTTGCTTATCAATTCGAATTTAAATTTGAAACCAAATTTTGAATTGTCAAAATTTCCTCGAAAATTTTTCTAACTCTCTAAGTTTCCAAAAAATTTCGCCAGCGTCTCCTTTGCGCGGCTAGCTCGGTACAACTACAAAATGGCTCTACGGCCCTCAAATCTCAAAAAGAAAACAAAAAGCCAAGTGGCTGGATCAAAAACCCAAACAAATTTCATACAAAATTTTAAATACATACCTTTTTTAGTCGAGCAATTCAATTTATCTTTTGAATTCAAAAATCCCAATATCCTTTTGCTTAACATACATGTATATCATGCTAAGCAATAATATTCAATCACAATTCTAAAGTCATTTTATTGACTTCTTTACAAAATTTCCAATATTTGTTTTACTTAAGTCCGTACGATGCACATATATCATCCGTACGCAATATCACATTCGATCGCTCACTCGATCACACAATTTCACTTCCGAATTAGTATCGTCCACCCGACTTCCTAGTGCGGACTCAGATCTGGTTTCTTGATTAGAAACCGTCATTCTCCTTGCATAGCCACAAACTATGATAGAGAATATCCAAAATCAATCAACAATCCATATCCAGATTCGCCGTCGAAAATCGAGTGAAAAATCCTACTCGGACCGGTATAATTACCTCGAAATTTTGTGTTCGAATTCTGGATCAAATCATTATGCGAATAAAATAATATACGTACATCCTACGTATTAATTTCAATTGATTATCAACTATATCAATTCTCTTTTATTTCGCATTCCTTTTGATTGTTATCCACTTA
This sequence comes from Allium fistulosum, assembly GCA_030737815.1. Classification (NCBI taxonomy): domain Eukaryota; kingdom Viridiplantae; phylum Streptophyta; class Magnoliopsida; order Asparagales; family Amaryllidaceae; genus Allium; species Allium fistulosum. The sequence goes on along the minus strand of CM060908.1, from coordinate 293,793,774 downwards.
TTCACAACTTTCCCATTTCACAACTCCCAGTTTTAATCTTCATTCAATTTTTCACTTAGTATATTCCAAATACCAATTTACTTAACAACTTCATCATTCATTTCTTAAGTCAGATATAAATATTTCTTATATTTACTTTCACTACTTCACTACTGAAGTTTACATTCAAATCGAACTCCAATTCCAAATGAATTTTAATTTGCTTAAATTTTCTAATTCATTTCAAATCTCAATACCTAAATTTCCAAATTTTCATTCTGATTTTCAAATTTTACTTGACTTCAATTAGTCTGCAAATTCTGAATATTGAAATTTTTATCCACTTTACTTTACATACACAATTTTAAATCAGATTCCAATATTCAGTTTCAATTTTATTTGCTTACAAATTTTAAATCATTTGTTGTTAATGAGAATTTCCAAAAATTCTAACTCCCAAAATTTACGGAAAATTTTGATAGAGTCTCCTTTGTACGGAGAGACTTCTGCAATATCGCAGGATGCACAAATATATATATACATCGGCCTCAGGCCGGAAATCACAATATATATCAATATAAGCAGTTCATATTTCCTATTTTGAATTTTTGCGTAAGCGTACCTTACTTTAGCATTTTTAAGAAAAGTGGTTATTTATTTTAGCAATTTCGCAATCAAATCCAGCCAAACGGCTTCCCGGTACCTGTACTAACTCAATTTAAACAGGTAAGTGACAATATACAAAGTTTATTACCACTGCACTTATATATACATAGCTAAAAACTTGAATTCTATAACCAATGCAAGTTATATAAATTTTTCATAAGCCATTTCCAATGTTCCAACAAAATCTTTAATTGTTGACACCCAATTCATACACTATTTAATTGTTCAATCAATTCGTATACTATTTTATTTAATTTACATAGCTTACAACTCAAGTTCTTAAATTCACTTCATTTTAATTCAAATGAATACAGAGTTATTTCAATTGATTCAAAAATCATTTATATTGCTTATATTAACTCCTAGAGTTTTAGACAATCACATTTGCGTCAACGACGAGCATCTTTATGCAAATCCAATGATATTCACATAATAGAATATCTATTCAAGTTTATAATTAATTTAAATTGATATCGATTCAATTTATACCTTATTCTCTCCCTTCCAAATTTATTTCGCATTTCACATTCAATTTATTAGTCTTTCGACTTAATTTGCACTTGATAATTTCTATTTTATCCAAGTTCATAGATTTAATTTATCTCTACTTACGTGGATTTTATTCACAATTTCAAACCATCTCTATGATAACCCAACTTTAGTTTATTGGACTACATTTCCACTTATATTCCATTTACTAACAATCCAAGTTACATTTAATTATAACTCGAGTTCATTTCCAATATTATTATTAACCCACAATTCAACTTCCATTTAGCCAAATTCGAATTCCATTTCCATATTCCATTCACTAATTTATTCAATTTAGTTTATTCCCCAATTTCAATCCAATATTTGATTCTCATATCAAAAATCACTTTAACTATTTTCCTGGAGTTCTATCCATTTAAATAATTCAAGTTTTGGATTTCATTCATTTTTCCAAAAATACAAACAAATTTTATTTGGCTTATTTATTTTACTTCCAACGTTTATAAGTCACAACTTATTTATACCCGTTCTTTTATCCATTTATAATCAATCCCATTTACAATTTACCTTTAACTTGGAATTATACATTTTATTTAGCCAAATTTTTTTTTATTTCTTAAACATTTAAAATAAGCTTCCAGAGTTTAAACAATTCTCCAAAATTTCAAAATCACCTTTGAAATCAACTGCATCCAAAACCCTTGGCAAATTCAATTTCCCTTTTTGAATTTTCAAACCAAACCTCGTTCACAACAATTTCAATTTAAAACAATTTGGTAGCAATTTCTCTTTTAGAAACTCGAAAATGAATATCGATGATGCTGCAGTCATCACCAAAATTATTTTACAGCGACCGAAAGAGAATTTAATGCTTTTATCTCTTTAAAAACATTTCAAATATTTTAAATTCCCAAACTTCACCAGATTTTGAATCCAATTCAAAATATTCTCCAAAATAATATCACTATTATTCCTTCAAAACCTTTGAAAACCATTTTCAAATTCAAAGGAATTAAATTTTCTCAAAATTTCAAATTCCAAATCCTTTCAGTTTATATTCAAATGTTACTCTGGAAATTTTCCAGATTCAATTATATATCACACTTACAATTCACATTACAAATTCCATTCTGTTGTATGAATTATTTCCTTAACTTTGGTTATAAGTTTTCAATTTCTTATTCAATTTTCCTCCTAATGATAATAATTTATTATCATCATCTAACAACCAAACATCCAAATATAACTATAATAATTTATAGAAATTATTTCTTTCTTATACAAAAATAATTTGGGTAAAATTATTTCATTTACCCCTTTAAAAACAATACTGTGTCAAATTGTCCTATTCAAGTGTTTAGAGATTCCTATCAATAACGTTAATTACTCGTATTGACCAGAATCCATAAACTACTCAATAAACCAACCAACACAATATAAAAACATTTTATATTCACTAACAAATACGCGCTCATATCTATTAGTACACTCAAGCTCATTCTAGAGTACTGTCGACTCTATTTGAGAGTAATTCCCACCAGAGCCAAGGTTATCACTAGCCTGGCTCTAATACCACTGTAACAACCCGCAAATCCGTACCCCTTGAATTTACATTAATTTCCATTAATGAACTCAAGAAGAACGGAAATACGAACCATTTGTGTTAAGAAGAAGAGGTAGAAGAAGAAAATAGAAAAAAACAACAGCATCAGAATCTCACATCGCAGCGGAATAAAATATAATAGATAACAACAGATCTTTATACAAATTAAAACTATATCTGTTTGCACAATACATAATCAGAGTATACATCAGAGTACACATACATACAACTGGACAATAGTCATGTCATGTCCTCAATACAACAGAGTACATCAATCAACACAGCGGAATATATATATAAACAAGTACGGAAGATACGTCACGCCATCCAGCTCGTCTACTGAGCTCCACAGCATCATATCCTGTATCATATAATACTCGGTCTGACCCGAGCATTATAGTTAAATAACACCCGAGTCAGTCTGGAATACCAGCGTGAGAAAATCACACTCAAACTGATTATTAAAGTTTCAAAATCCTTTGAAATCAAAAGCATCTCGTAAGACCACGCCATAAATAAACATGTCGGGTTTTTACCTTACGATAGCTAAAACACTTCTATCAAAATCCTCTGATATTATAATAGTGTCTATATACAAATACTTATTCAAATAGCTGAAATTGTTACATGATTAAATTCCAGCATACTAGCCACAAAGTGGGTAATACAAACAAATACCATACAAGGTACGTATGGAGAATGGATTTCCATCAATGACTAGGCACTGGGGTACCACCTATCACAGTACGTGGCCTAGATCACAGTACCGAGGAGTACGCCCGCTCCCCTGCAACACAAGACCGGAATCATCCCTTATTGGATAATTCCAAATAAAATCACCCCACGGTTGGGATCATCAACCGCACCACTAAGCCGAAATAAAAAGGGACATCTAGACAGGGATGACCTTACTCTCAAGTGGGTGCTACCCACGAAGCCTTGCTGCATAACCCCTTATTTTCAGTCTTTCCCGGTTGATGAGGCTTGAGGCTAAGCGTTACCTTTCAGCACATATCCCTTAGAATGCCCATTGTCCGCTGACGATGTTCCGAAAGCATTCATCCATACAAGTCCGTCCCGGGTTCGAACGGAACCGAAGGCACTATTCCTACTACATCCATTTTGGAAATATCCTCAGGATTAGTAGCGACTAGCCCTTGCACTTCACTGCTCCATCTTCAATTCTAAACTCGTTTTCCCCACGAAACGTACAAACCGGATAGAAGTGGTTTTCGGGAAAAACTCCCGATCCCGGTCTCTTCGAAACGATCAACGCATTGGCCAATATTGATAGCCGGTTCTTTAACTATCAATTAACATTCACAATCATCCATCAAACAATAAAAATTTTTCCAAATTATTTATTAACCTCAAATATCTTCGCAAGATATATTTCTATTTTCAAACCTCTTTTGAAAACAGTTCAAAACAATTTCCTCTTACGGAATACATATCTCAAATATTTATTCCCACTGAAACACCAAGTACAAAATACTTTTAGATTTTTAAAATAATTAAAAAAACACTTTATTTTAAATATACTTTATAACTTTGAAATTATAAAACTACTTTAATGCTTTATTAAAATATATACTTTAAGAATATTTAAAATAAATCCACTTTATAAATATAACTAAATTTCCCTTTAAACATATTACTAAATCACTTTTATATATTTTCAACAATAATAGATTTGAAAATACTTACTTTAAAGTTTAAACATTTAAAAAGAATAGATTTTCCAAAACATACTTTAAATCAACTTTCAAACCTTTAGCTTATACTTAAAGTTTACTTTGGAAACGTACTTGGCTGTTCAAGGAAATACACTTCTCTTCACATCTTTTAACACTAAATCAACATTTATTTTTAAACCAATTCATATCCCTTTATAAATTCCCACCTTGAATTTATCTTTTCAAATATCCACTGATATTTTATTTTACTTTATAAACCCAGTTTATAAATTCCAAAATCTCACTTCTCTTTTAAAAATCCCGTTTTAACACTTAAATCAAATCCCAAATTGATTTCCGATTTACTTTACTTTGAAATAAATTATTTACTTCATTTATTTCAAAATACTTTGACTTAAGATTTATTTCTTTCCAAAAATCCAATTTAATACATTTTGATAATTCCTTTTTCTGAAATATTCAATCCAACCATATCATTCAATATTTCAATTACCAATAAAATCATCAGAGGATATCAATATTCATAACACAGAATATAAAACAGTCTAGAAAATTTTGAGGAATCCAGTTGGATCCCTCCAACCTGTTTCCCTGCATCCACAGACGTTAGCACAATACCAATTCCACTTCGAGGTGGAATATCGCGGTATATGGGATTTATATAAAATAATCCGCTATTATGCGGCGCATAGGGTCTCATCCGCTATATAATGCGGGAATATCAACTTCAATATATACATATTCCAATATATATATTGATATATATACTACTATATATACTTATCATATCAAATCAATCCAATCATTCAATCCAAATATTTAAATTTATCCATTTAAATTTAAATAAAAATTCAGCTGAGTGAGATTAACTCACCTTTATTTTGTTTTGCCAATCCGATCCAATCCTGACTGTTTCTTCTTGATTTTAGACCTTGAATAAATATTAGATGATTTTATTAATATTCGAACAAATCGAATAACCAATTACCGTTTAACAGTTTTAATTTTAACTCATGATTCAATTTAAACAAATGATTAAACTTTTAAACTAATTTCCCTTTTCAGATCTCTTAGTAACTAATTTAAATAGGTTAGTTAAACTGCTCAAACTTTACCTTACTCGAGAACGACCACCAGGTTGCTGCCAACCCCCTCACGAACGCAACTGTTGAAGTGGAATGCTGAAAACTCTCAAAGTCGCTCATCTCGTGGACCCGAACCCTATGCTCGTGACCAGTTTGCGATGGTCACAACCCCCTCTCCTTCGTTCTTCCATCCCTTCGAACACCTCAACACGAAACGAGACCTCGTTCCCTGACTTCCGGCAGCTCCTTGCCACCAACCCAGCCTCACGAAACCCCAATGCGATCGACCCCTTTCGCGAGTGCGCCGGCCTCGCTTCCTACCATTGACGAACGATCGAACTGCCTCATCCTCTTCCAATTGAACTCGAGCAGTTTCCCTCTGCCAAACGAACGCCTCGCCTTCCTCCAATCCCGCGAGCATAACTGCCTCAAGCTCGAAAATTGAAAAAACGAAGAGCAGCAAATTGAATTCGAACAAAATAATTTTGTTCAAGGAAGGAAAGCCGCGATTTGGGAAATATGTAGTGGACTTCAGATTGAAGGGTGAGGAGAACGAAGTTAAATATCGGCATCCTATCATTTTTTCAAGTCATCTGAGTTTGAGGAGGATAAGTGAAGCTCGGTTGTATCCTTTGAAAATAAATAAGGACGAAAATAAAAAAGAGAAAAGTGTATTCGAGAAGGCACATGAAGCGTGTTTAAAACGTTACACGTGTTGATGGAGAAAGAATTATAGCTGAAAAGGAAGAACGTAGGCTGATAGTGAAAGGAAGCAGGCTAGCGCAGAAATATCAACTGATGTAGGTTGACTATTGTGTGTAAATATATATGTGTTTTCCAACGCGTTTATATATCATACGCTCACACAACAATCCCAAATGCTACGAAATTTGAAATCCGATAATAATACAATATTACAGATCCAATGGAACTGGTTTCGTCGAATTCCGAGACTATGCCTCGAAAGGCTATTTTTAAATTTAATTTAAACAATATATTTTTAAATCTGAACAAAACACCATTAAATTCAATTTTAAAAGTTCTATCACCTTCAATATTATTAATAGGAATTTTCCAAGCTTTCAAAATATTTTTAATTAGCTTAGAATACCAGATTTACTATTTTATCCAACTTCAAATAATTTAATTTAATAATTAAATTACTAAATAAATAGTGGCATTTGAAATTCATGTTAGAAATTAACATTTAAAATTTTAAAATCAATTAAATATTCCAATTTCAAATGCTCAAAAATTCCGGGTCGTCACAGGTCGCTACCCCACCAATTTTGAGTTGAAACTCCACCAAACGGGGTTAACCCCCACACAAATAAAAAGTCGTCGCACATCGCTAGTATAAATCACAAAATGATCATCATCGATCAATAAAAAGTGTCAATTACACTAAGCTAGTAAATAGATGAGTTTAGCTTCATGTCCCATAACCACTGGCTTAACTTAAATATTTACGAACAAATTATAGACTTCCACTCAAAAATTGTCACAAGATTTCAATCGAACAAGTCTAAGAATTAACCGACAAAGTAAACGCAAGCGTTTCATACCACTTGTTTTGCTAAGTCATTTAATTGGATTTCTCGTACGAATGAGGTAAAGGTTTGTATATACTAATAGATTGGAAAATGGTTTTTATAAACGAGATTTGTATTAAAAATAGAGTTGGAATCATCTTTGTGAAAGAGTTTGAATATTTACTACTAGTATAGAAAACCTTTATATTTTAAAGTGACAAACCACAGAAATGATTATGGAAACAATCAATCACAAAAATCCACATTCGACGACGTGAATTAAAACCATAAAAATCGATACCGAATCCATCAAAATGGATATTCCCAAAAATCCCGAAAAAGAAGTCACTAATGTCGATAAATGATAACAACAATTCGGATCTTCAAAAATCGATTACAAACCGGAAAACCCACACAAAACAACCTAAAATAGGCAAAAAGCAAACTGACGCGGCCTATAGGATCACACAACTCACGAATTGATGAATTCGCGGAAAATGAATCGATGAAACAAGATGAATCGATGAATTTGAAGATACCCAAGTGCCCAAATCCGTTGATCTCTCGAGATACCAGATTCTAGCTATCTTCAACATGTTGATCACGCACGATACCGCGTTAGAAGATCTACGATTCTTCGACGTTGATCTCGTGCACGAGATTCCGTGAATCGGCTTCAAGTTCGTTGATTCGAGCGCACTCGAATATCCGAAGATGGAGAAAGGAGATAACGCTCAACTTCCAATTTCAATGGTGGCACAAAGCACAAACCAAATTTTATTCAAAAATCAACCCCTTTACAAATGACAACACACCCCTATTTATAGGAAATTACAACACATTCGACATACGACATAACAACAACGACTTAACAAATACATCACAAACGACTTAACAAATACATCACAAACGACTTAACAAACAGTGCGACATAACAAATAACGACATAACAACAAACGAGTTACACATCATACGACTTAACAAAACAATGCGACTTAAGAAACAAAACATCAGAAAACAGCGACCTAAGCTTCGCGACCTAACTGAGCGACATAAGGAATCTTCAGTAGCTCGCGACCTACTGCTTCGCGACATAGGAATTCTGCTCGCGGCCTAGGCTGGAACGACATAGCAATCAGCGACATAAGAGAAATGCTCGCGACCTAGGCTGGAAGCAATCAACGACTTAAGGAAACTCGCGACCTAACGAAGCTCGTGACATAGCAATTCTGGAGCGAGGCTTCGCGACTTAAGGTAGGTCGCTCGCGACCTAAGGAATTCTGGAGCATCTTCTTCCTCGCGATTTAGGGTTTCGCGACATAGGTAGGTCGCTCGCAACCTAAGGAATTCTGGAGCGGCTTCTTCCTCACGATCTAGGGTTCTGCGACATAGGTAGGTCGCTCGCGAGGTATGCGCTGCATCATCCTCCCCTGGTTGGAAAGAATTCGACTTCGAATTCACGCTCTCCTCTTCTTCGACAAGCTTTTCCCCATAATACGGAATTAAGTGTTTGACATTGAAAACATCAGAAGTATGAACATTTTTCGACAACCTTAACTGATACGCATTATCATTGATCTTCTTCAAGATTTCCACTGGACCAATCTTTCGAGCTTTCAACTTGTTGTAAGTTCCAACTGGAAAACGATCTTTCGTCAATACTACGTAAACAAAATCACCCTCTTTGAAGTCCACACTCCTTTGCTTCTTATCTGCCAATTTCTTATACTTCTCATTTGACTTAAGCAATCGTTCATGAACAATCCTGTGACACTCTTGCAACTCATTCACGAAATCACAAGCTCGTTTAACAACCCCTTTCTGAAGTGGAACTGTCGACAAATCCAACGGTCCCTTCGGAATTGCTGAATATACCACTTGAAATGGACTGAATCCAGTACTTCGATTAACGACATGATTATGTGCGAATTCTGCTAGACACAATTTCACATCCCAGCTCTTCAAATTATCCTTCACAAGACATCTCAACAAGTTTCCCAAAGATCTGTTCACCACCTCCGTTTGCCCATCCGTTTGTGGATGACAGGCACTACTAAAATTCAGCTTAGTCCCAACCATCTTCCACAGACTTAACCAAAAATGACTTAGAAATCGAGTATCCCGGTCAGAAACAATAGACTCAGGTAGCCCATGTAGTCGATAAACCTCTTTAAAGAACAATTGAGCAACACGGACTGCATCGGCGGTCTTCTTACAAGCTATGAAATGTTCCATCTTCGAAAATCTATCCACCACAACATATATAGAATCATTCCCTCGTTGAGTTCTTGGCAAACCCAAAATGAAATCCATGCTAACATCAACCCATGGTCTAGTAGGCACGGGCAATGGCATATACAATCCTGCATTTGTAGCTGTCCCTTTGGAAACTTGACATATGTCAGATCTCTGCACAAATCTTTCAACTTCTTTCCTCATGGAAGGCCAAAAATATGATTGAGAAATCAACTGCAAGGTACGATCTCTTCCCACATGACCTTCTTCATGCAATTCCTTCACAATCTTCATTCGCAAACTGCACTCTGGTATACACAACCGATTTCCCTTAAATAGAAAACCTTCTACCAACACATACTCATCCGTCCTCCCTTTCTCGACTTCATCTACAATCTTGGCAAAGTAAGGATCCTCAACAAACAAATCTGGAAATACATCAAACCCCGTCACTTCAACTCTCATCGTAGTCAACAAATGATTACTTTTACTCAATGCGTCTGCCACACGATTTGTAACTCCCGACTTATGCTTTACAACAAATGTAAACTGTTGCAAGTATGCGATCCATGAAGTATGCCTGGCTGCAATCTTATCCTATCACTGCAAATGTTTCATTGCTTCATGATCAGTATACAACACAAAATCTTTATGAAACAAATAGTGTCTCCAATGCTTTATGGCTTGGACAATAGCATAGAACTCCAAGTCATAGGTACTGTATCTTGTCTTGGCTCTAGAAAGTTTCTTGCTAAAATAAGCAATTGGACGACCCTTTTGACTTAACACTCCCCCAATTCCAACTTTAGACGCATTAGTATCTAGCTCAAAAAGCAACTGAAAATCCGGGTATCTAAGAATCGGTGTTGTAGTCAAGACTGTCTTGATCTGTTGGAAAGCAGAATCAACCTTGTCAGTCCACACAAACTGCTTTCCTTTTATACAATCTGTCACTGGTGCCATCACGCTACTGAAATGTGGAATAAACCTTCGGTAGAATGATGCTAAACCATGGAAACTTCTCACTTCAGTTACAGTCCTGGGTTGTGGCCAATCCTTGATTGCTTCAACTTTACTTTGATCCACCTGGATACCTTCCTTGGACAATACATACCCCAAGAACAAAACACTGTGCGTCATGAACATGCACTTCTTTATTGCCGCGTAAAATTGCTCCTGACGAAGTATCATCAACACTTCCCGCAAGTGTTGCAGATGCTCTTCTGTGCTTCCACTGTATATCAATATATCATCAAAGTATACCACCACGAACTTTCCAATAAACGGTCAAAAGATCTGATTCATCATTCGTATAAAAGTACTAGGTGCATTCAAAAGACCAAATGGCATGACCAGCCATTCATACAACCCCTCCCGTGTCCTGAAGGTTGTCTTCCATTCATCCCCTAGTCGAATTCGAATCTGATGATACCCACTCTTCAGATCAATCTTTGAAAAGATAGCAGCTCCACTCAACTGATCTAACAAGTCGTCCAATCTTGGCATCGGGAATCTGTACCTCACCGTAATCTTGTTTAGTGCTCGACTATCTGTACACATTCTCCAAGTTCCATCCTTCTTTGGCACTAACAAGGCTGGTATTGCACAAGGACTTAAACTTTCTTGTACGCGCCCTTGTTCAAGTAACTCTTCCACCTGCCTTCTCAACTCTGCGTGCTCCTTTGGACTCATTCTATAATGTGGTCTATGTGGTAACACAGCTCCCGAAACAAGATCAATCTGGTGTTGTATGTCTCTCAACGGTGGTAGCTCTTTTGGTAATTCTTCAGGAAACACATCTTCAAATTGCTTCAACAGTGGCTTAACTTCCTCAGGAATTTCAACCGCTTCACTACTTTCACGTCCAATCAACAGAAATACTTTAGGGCTATCCTCTACTTCTTTGACAAATTCCTTCAAAGATAACAGAGTCTTTAGTTCCTCGATTTCCTCCAACTTGCTTTCACTTTGTTGTCGCCTTTTAGGAACTAAAGTGATTCTAGTGCCATCGAACATGAAACTGTAACGACCCGGTATTTTGGACCATTCAAATCGACAATAAATCCACACATGTCTGACTTGAATAATTCAAAATAACAGATTGTAATAAAAATTTGGCAAAACTCAGCATATACGATAAATAAATCAATCACAGATCACAGACACAGAGTAGAATAATGCAGCGGAATAGATAAAAGGATAGTAGTTCATGAAGCTACTATATACATCAGAGTTAGAAAACAAAATACATAAGAATATCTCAAATACAGTGAAGTCTTCAATACAAGCAGATGACCTCTCTGAACAGATCAACTAGAAAAGCTGGAAGCTGAGTCGATAGTTGGATCTCCAAACGAAGCTCCAAACTCCAAGGGTGAGTCTCAAATGCTGTATCACTCGGTCTGACCCGAGCGTAAAGCAAAACACAAAACACTCGAGTCAGGATTAACATTCTTATATAAATAAATCCAACTCAAGTGAAATATCAATTGAAATACAAGTAACTTAAAGGATGTTTGGGATAACCATCCTCTCAGGATCTTCAGAACTATCTACAAGGTGGAAATATACATTATAACACCGTGGTCATTTCAATTTAATTTATACTTCAAAACCCAAATATCATTTCATTTCAAATATAACTATTTTCCAAGATAGTATATATATTAATTAATTTATAAGGTAAAGTATTTATAATTTCCTCAAGTCTCACAAATCGATTCAAATTAACTCAAATTCCAAATTCAAATTTATTCAAAGCTCAATTCATCAATTCAATTCAGTTTTAAATATACCATTTAAACTTTCAATATGTTTCAAAGCTTTAATATTCAACATTTTCAAAGTTAAATTTAACAGTTTCATATAGCTCTTGATTTAACTTTGTTATTATTTAATCAGGGAATATTCACTTAATAAATTCAATATCATTTAACTAGCTTTAAATTTCATTTTTTTACTAAATATTTCTTTAAATTTATTTAAACAAGAAATATTCATTAAATTATTTTAAATCAAACTCAAGTTATAAATCATATCTTAAATTTCAATAAGTTTTAAATCGGTTTAATTAGATAAAATTCTTTAATGAATCCAATTTCAACTAAATTCAAATTATCTTTCTAACCTTAACTTATTCAAATTATTACCAAAATCTATTTTGAAATATATTATAAATACTCAACACATTATATGTATTTAAATCAATCATTCCCATTTATATATAATAATTTAAGGCTCAACATTTATTAAAACCATATATTTCTTTCCAAAACCATAGAATTCATTTTAATATATTTATATATCTGGACCAACGGTGTTTGTATATATATTTATCATATGGTTAAGTGATACGGATATTTATCATTTCAATCCGAAATTTAAATATATACGGGTAGATATCATTTCGACTCGTAATCCCAATTTCAATTCAAATGAAAATCGCTTGGGTTTATCATTTCAACCCATAATGAAATTCTCCTATTCTAAAGTCCGTTCGGGTATGTATCATTTCAACCCATAGTGAATTCTATATTAACAGGGAACTTGCAGAGTGATAACAGATACTAAAAAAATATAACAACAGGCATATCATTAGTATAAATAACAAATACGGGTGTCAGATGTCACAGGTGAACAGATACAAATAATAGTAATAACAGGCATATAGTACTAGATACTGGTGTCAGATGTCACAGGTGAACAGTTATAGATAATAGCATATATAACAATGTAAATAACTACAGTAGCATATTTCAATTGCTATTTCAAATGAAATCAAATTTAAATAATAAAAGGACGTTAATCGTGAGTGATTGCTCACCTTTCGAGGTTAGAGATGAACGAGACTGAGATGAGTTACGAATCTAAGCACGAAATCCGAAGCAAAGCTAGATGGATACGGATTCGACAATAAGTTGAAAAATAGGGAATTGACGAAATCAAATCAGAACTAGATCGATGATGATAATAGAATAAGTGAATATATATGTATATAACTATATATAGCTATATATATAAAAATATAAATCATATTTAGAATCCAAACCCATATTAAATTAAGTATATATGTATTTATATTTTCAAAATCGATTTTTTTTAAATTTAAAACACATAAATTAAAATCAAACATATATACAATATATGATTTGAAATAATTACTTATATAAACAAACTAATATAAATAAAGCAGGTAATACATAATTTAAGCATAACAAATCATATATAAGCAACGCGAGTTAGACTTTTATACTATAACCTTAAAAATCATACATAGCAAAGACATTTATATCATACACAAGTCACATATTATGTAATATATATTACGTTTAAAATAACATCCACGGTACTAAAATCCAATAGCAGATATTCGAACTCAGTTTGATTATATATATAAAGAAACAATCAACACATTTTTAGCAGAATTACATATACATCCACTTATATATTTTTAGACAACACGTTACAAAATTTTCTGGTTCAAAGATAGACTGGCATAGATATATTCACCTAGAATATGGACTGACCTGTAGCCTACATATAAAATATGAAAAAGTAATAAACAGAGAACCCATAGACTCCCTATAATACCCACTATATCCAGATCATCCAAGTTTATGCCTGTTTTCTCAAAATATACTCTTTATATATACCACAACATGTTCTGCAGTACTAGAATAATTTTATACACATATATAGTAATATAAAACTTGTATATAACTTACTTATATAATGTTATAAACTAACGTATTAAATCATAACCATAATACAACCTAATATATATATATATATATACTCACCCAAATATATATAAAATAAAAATAACGCATGTGTTACAAATATCATACCGTATATCATATTTAAATAAAATCAATACATGCTATACGAAAATATACGAAACCTGGCATAAAACAGACCTTAGTAAACCATACGCGTACAACAAAGATATGCAACTTATATATATAATAAATAAATCTCTATAACTATATAATAATATACAAGATTTATATGTTTAGTACCTTAAATGCATGCTATGCTGTGAAGGAAGGAGGATGAGGGATGTTGCCTCGGATGGCGGAGCGGGCATGGGTGGAACGATAGTTGTGGAGGCCGAGTGAAGTGGTGGTCTCGTCAATTGGCATGGAAGGTCGGTGTGGTGTGGATGTGGGTGCTGATGCGGGGAAGAAGATGGATCGTCGGAGGAGGATACTCACACACGGTTGATGTGAGCGGAGGGGATGCGTGTTGTAGGGGTGCAGGTGAAGGCGAGTGTATGGGAGCATGCGAAGAATGGTGAGTAAGGCTCGGTTTGCATGGGTGCCTGGGCTAGCTGCATGGAGGAAAGTCTGGGCTTGCGGTGGTGGCCCAGGTGGAGGTTGCGATGTGAGATGGTGGAGCGAGTGTGGGTGTTGTGTGGATCGGAGATGGGTGCGTGGAGAGATCAGCTGTGGAGATTGGTTGAGCTTCCGGTTGTGGTGGTGGCTTCGAAGTTGAAGGGGAGGCAGATCGAGCAGCTTGGGTTTTTGGGTTCTATTCTACGGTGAAGGAAGGGTCGGTTAGAAGGAAGGAGGTGAGGTCCAAGCTTGCGTGGAAAACGCGGGTAGGCCGGGTCGAGTGGATGGGATGTGAGGCTGCAGGCCGAAGAGAGGATGAGCGAGGGGAAGAGGGACGATCTCAAGTGGCGGATAGGAAGCACGGTGTGGAGGGGAGGAAGCGGTTATAGGTTCGGCATGGAAGTGGAAGAGGAAAGGGAAGAGCAGTGGTTTCATTTCAAGTGGATTCGAGATTTTCGTGATGAGGATGAAGAATAGGCACAGTAAACGTTGCATATAAATGAAAGTTATAGCAAAGGAAAAAAAGAAAAAGCTGGAACGAATATAAATATAAAAGGTAACAAAAGTAATAGCAATGGTCACGCGTGCTTTGATTCAGGAAATAATAATTAGAGCAAATTATTATTGTGGTCCCGGTGCCCGTTTCAAATTTTGAAAGGTAAAGGAAGGCGAAAAGTTAAAAAGTTGTACCGTTACAACGTGCTGTTATCCACATTTTCATCGCGTATCGGATCCCAAAAATACAAAAAAATATACCGCAGAGATCAGCACGACAAGACTATCAAAACGGTATATAGATATTAGTGGTACGATCATCCGATCAAAAGTCGATAATCGGTACCAAAAATGCTGCTATTTTGTCAGAATTAAGATAAACGGAGCAGTAGAAGTCCAAATTTGGAAAAAAGAATTTCGCAGTCTGATTCAGAATGATCTGAATAAATTTCCTCCCGTTGACATATTTTGGTTTCGGAAGACTTTTAAATTCACTGTTATTAACCGGTTTGATTTGAGATAAAATTTCACAGGAAAATAAACTTCAATATTATCAGATGAAAATTTACCAGTTGCTATATTACAATAGACGTATTCCAAATAATAAATTTTTAATTTCAAATTTTATTGTTTAAAATTTCACAAATTTCCAGTTAAATATACTTTTAAAACCATTAAATTTTACGGGTCGTTACACTCTCCCCCACTCAAAACTTTTCATCCCCGAAAAGGAAGGAGGTAAGAGAATAGAACAACCAAAAATAAAAGTAGATTGAAAGTCAAAATTAAACAATTAATTTGAACTATATAAATTTTACTTAAATTTTAAAACTTCATTTGCAATTCAATTGTCTTATATACTTTAAAACTTTTTCAAGATCCATTTGCAAAATTTCTTGCTTCCTTACAATTACCATTTATATGCTTAAATAACAACTTTATAAATATATGAAAACTATTTGAAAACAGTTATTTACATTATTACTTATATTTACAAAGAAGCTCTTTGAAAACATTAAATTCATAATTCATAAATTTATTAATTCTATCTAAAATACTTTTCAAATATTATTAATAAATCAATAATCATTTCTTTATATATGTTTTATTTAATTAATAACTTCTAAAATATTTATAACACTAAAATTTCTATTAAACCATGTGGTATCTAAATAAACAATATTTAAAAAGGATGTAGTCAACAAGGAAAAGAAGGAGGATTCGAAAAACAGAATATTGGTGAATAAATAAAGCTGAGCAGATAAGGTAGATTCAAAAGAATAGTATCGGGCATGAATAATAAATTCAAACCATTAGAATTTCAATTTCGAATTAATAATACAAAATTTCTTTGTTGGAAATACTTTTATAATAAAATACGTTTATATCGAAACAAATTTTCCTTTCGAAAATACTTTTATAACTCGATGTTTCAACAAGTTTATCCTTGTTCCTGTAGACTCTGGTAGTGCGTTGATCAGGCGCAAAACTAGAATTCTCCAGGTACTTAGTAGACCTGTCTCAACACCCAGTGAAAATACTGGAAAAACCTAAAAAACAGATATGGAAAGTACAATCCAAACAAATCAACCAAACCAAACCTTTGTCCGATCATGGTTCGCAAATACACAATGGTTACGCCTGGATCCCCCAGGAAACAATCCATATCAGTAAGCTTTCTCAGCCCTGCGGTTACGCCATGATGACTAGTAGAATGCAGGATACACAATGGTTACACCTGGATCCCCCAGGAAACAATCCGTACCCCTAGGCAAGACTCAGCCAGGCAGTTGCACTATGCAGTCACGAGAGAACAATAAGACCATGGGTAACGCCATGGAATTCGAAGGACACTCGAGTATCATATCCGGAAAACCAAAATCAGAGAGAATAATATCGATAGAATGAATCCAAGATGTGGCCACAAATCGGATATCAAGCAGAAGGCACTTTCCATATCTTTACTTCGAAAATATGTATCATATAGTACCTTTTCAAATCACTTTCAAATATCGTACTTATATAAAATCCATTATATATAAGATTTAATTTTCAAATCAAATACTTTCCAAAATCAATAGTATATCAAATCATACTTATATAGACTTCAATTATATAAGATTTCACTTTCAAATTGAGTACCTTTTCAAATCCATAGTTTTCGAATCAATTTCATACTCATACAAATCAATTTTTATATAAGTTCGACAACTCCCAAATCAAGTTTTTAGTAACATAAGGTTCTCAAATTTCAATTTGTTTCAATATCAGTTCAATTTCAAAATCTATACAATTTCACCAAATTATTTCTTCACAAATTAATTATCTTTAGTTTCAAAGTTTCCAAAATAATAGATTTAGAAAATAAATCCAAATTTCCAAATCAATAATTTAAGTCAACCAATTCATTTCCAAAATCAAATGTTTTCAAAATCATCTTATACTTACGTAAGGTCTATCTTATATAAGGATCAAATTTTCAAAATGAATTTCGCTGTATGAAGAGCCATATGGGATTGAATATCTTTGCTTTTATGGGTTATATATCTTTGTAATTTAAATTGGAAATTTTCTTTTAGTAAGCAAAGATATTCTAACTCGACAGCTTTCAATTTCAGCGTCAAAATATATCAATGATATTAGAATATAAGATGTACATACGTCATCATTTCGAAGAATCACATTTGATCGCTCGCTCGATCACACAAGTTCGCTTTCGAACTAGTATTGTCCATTCGACTTCCCTAATGTGGATTTCGATATGGTTTCTCGACTACAAACCATCAGTCTCCTTGCATAGCCATATACTACGATAGAGAATTCTAGAATCAAGCCCAAAATCCATATCAAATATTCGCCATCAAGAATCAAATGAAAGATCCTAACACGAAATGGTGTAACTCACCTCGAACTTGTGTACTCAAACATGGATCAAATTAATTATGCGAATAAAACAACATACGTACAACTTATATATTTATTCCAACTTGTTAAATATATAGTTTCATAAAGATGTTACTAAGTTAAAACATTTAAACTAAATTTTATTCAAAATATTTTGAAGACCAAATTCTTCTCAAGACATTTCAAATCTAAATTTCATATTAGAAAATTTAAAATTTCCTTATTCATTTACTTAACCAAACAGTTTCAACTTATTTAAATCATATTACTTCATACTTAAACATTCAAAACAAACTTATATACTTTATCAAAATACTTTTCAAAATTTCTTAGCTTTGAAAAGTTAACCTTGATTTGAAAGTGCTCGAACCTTCAAAATAGTTGAAGAAATCATTTTAAAATTCAAGTTTGGAAATCAGCAACAAATCAGTAAATCAATTTTAATAGATAGGGTTATATCAAATCCAAAACTCGAGGACTGAACACCGGCTCATTTCAAATCATTTCAAATATATATATACATATATCTTCCGAATATCAAATCATACTTTAGAATTTGAAATCAAAATCGGTTTCGCAAAATCACTCGCGTAGCAATGCTACTAAAGTGGCCTTTCCCCCACTCTGAAACTCGAAAATCAACGTCGATGATGCGTGCACTCATCACCGAAATTATTTTCCAACGACATAAGTGAGTTCTGGACTTCTATTTTTCTCAAACTTCTTTTGAAATTTCTTCGAAACTCATTAAATCATTGAAACATTTCTTATTCGAAAAATATTTTTAAATCATACTATTATTATATATTTCAAAATCTTAAAACCAATTTCAAAACACCGGAGTTCAATTCTCGAATTTTAAATTTAAAATCCTTCAATCATAAATCATTTTTAGATAAATCAAATTTCTTATATGGTTTTTTCAAAATTACAAATCCTTTCGAAACCTTAAATTCTTATTTTAAAGGGTTTATAATCTTTATCAAAAACATTTCACCTTTATATATAGAATATAATCATACTTATTAAAATAATAATTTCGGTTTAGAAGACAATTTCTAAAATATAAACAAACCCGATTTTCAAAGGACGATTCACGAACGGATTTCAAAACAAAGATAGAGATTCAAATTAGAGGGACTCTTGTCACATAGAATTGTTATTTGAAGATAAGCTCGAACGAAGATGAGATAATTAAATTTCAAAATAGAA
Source organism: Allium fistulosum (assembly GCA_030737815.1). Classification (NCBI taxonomy): domain Eukaryota; kingdom Viridiplantae; phylum Streptophyta; class Magnoliopsida; order Asparagales; family Amaryllidaceae; genus Allium; species Allium fistulosum. The sequence continues at coordinate 293,774,541 of CM060908.1, read as the reverse complement.
GATGAATATACTTATATAAATCGCGGACGACCTTAACCGGGTCAACCGTGAGTTCAGGAACAAGATCGATGCAGAATTCCAAGAAAAATCAACATTCGATCGCAAGAGATAGCGGCATCTAAACCAAAGATATATAAATCTCCGGTGAATCAATGCCAAATGTAAAGGAGTTCCACCCCTTTACAAATCATTCAAAGATTGGCGGGATCGCCTATTCTTATAGAGATCATTCAAAGTGGAGTTATGGGATACTCCAGAATCAAAAGAATACAAATAGGGAGAGACAAGAATGAATTTTTGAACCGCAGGGACGTTCCAAAGTTCAAAGAAAATTCGAGTCAAAAGGAAGAGATTCAACTCGAACGAAAGTGATTCTGTAAATAAATTTACAATATATGCTAAGTTTTGCCTAGAGCCAAAGCTCTGATACCAACTGTAACGACCTGGTATTTTGGACCATTCAAATCGACAATAAATCCACACATGTCTGACTTGAATAATTCAAAATAACAGATTGTAATAAAAATTTGGCAAAACTCAGCATATACGATAAATAAATCAATCACAGATCACAGACACAGAGTAGAATAATGCAGTGGAATAGATAAAAGGATAGTAGTTCATGAAGCTACTATATACATCAGAGTTAGAAAACAAAATACATAAGAATATCTCAAATACAGTGAAGTCTTCAATACAAGCAGATGACCTCTCTGAACAGATCAACTAGAAAAGCTGGAAGCTGAGTCGATAGTTGGATCTCCAAACGAAGCTCCAAACTCCAAGGGTGAGTCTCAAATGCTGTATCACTCGGTCTGACCCGAGCGTAAAGCAAAACACAAAACACTCGAGTCAGGATTAACATTCTTATATAAATAAATCCAACTCAAGTGAAATATCAATTGAAATACAAGTAACTTAAAGGATGTTTGGGATAACCATCGTCTCAGGATCTTCAGAACTATCTACAAGGTGGAAATATACATTATAACACCGTGGTCATTTCAATTTAATTTATACTTCAAAACCCAAATATCATTTCATTTCAAATATAACTATTTTCCAAGATAGTATATATATTAATTAATTTATAAGGTAAAGTATTTATAATTTCCTCAAGTCTCACAAATCGATTCAAATTCAAATTTATTCAAAGCTCAATTCATCAATTCAATTTAGTTTTAAATATACCATTTAAACTTTCAATATGTTTCAAAGCTTTAATATTCAACATTTTCAAAGTTAAATTTAACAGTTTCATATAGCTCTTGATTTAACTTTGTTATTATTTAATCAGGGAATATTCACTTAATAAATTCAATATCATTTAACTAGCTTTAAATTTCATTTTTTTACTAAATATTTCTTTAAATTTATTTAAACAAGAAATATTCATTAAATTATTTTAAATCAAACTCAAGTTATAAATCATATCTTAAATTTCAATAAGTTTTAAATCGGTTTAATTAGATAAAATTCTTTAATGAATCCAATTTCAACTAAATTCAAATTATCTTTCTAACCTTAACTTATTCAAATTATTACCAAAATCTATTTTGAAATATATTATAAATACTCAACACATTATATGTATTTAAATCAATCATTCCCATTTATATATAATAATTTAAGGCTCAACATTTATTAAAACCATATATTTCTTTCCAAAACCATAGAATTCATTTTAATATATTTATATATCTGGACCAACGGTGTCTGTATATATATTTATCATATGGTTAAGTGATACAGATATTTATCATTTCAATCCGAAATTTAAATATATACGGGTAGATATCATTTCGACCCGTAATCCCAATTTCAATTCAAATGAAAATCGCTTGGGTTTATCATTTCAACCCATAACGAAATTCTCCTATTCTAAAGTCCGTTCGGGTATGTATCATTTCAACCCATAGTGAATTCTATACTAACAGGGAACTTGCAGAGTGATAACAGATACTAAAAAAATATAACAACAGGCATATCATCAGTATAAATAACAGATACGGGTGTCAGATGTCACAGGTGAACAGATACAAATAATAGTAATAACATGCATATAGTACTAGATACTGGTGTCAGATGTCACAGGTGAACAGTTATAGATAATAGCATATATAACAATGTAAATAACTACAGCAGCATATTTCAATTGCTATTTCAAATGAAATCAAATTTAAATAATAAAAGGACGTTAATCGTGAGTGATTGCTCACCTTTCGAGGTTAGAGATGAACGAGACTGAGATGAGTTACGAATCTAAGCACTAAATCCGAAGCAAAGCTAGATGGATACGGATTCGACAATATGCTGAAAAATAGGGAATTGACGAAATCAAATCAGAACTAGATCGATGATGATAATAGAATAAGTGAATATATATGTATATAACTATATATAGCTATATATATAAAAATATAAATCATATTTAGAATCCAAACCCATATTAAATTAAGTATATATGTATTTATATTTTCAAAATCGATTTTTTTTAAATTTAAAACACATAAATTAAAATCAAACATATATACAATATATGATTTGAAATAATTACTTATATAAACAAACTAATATAAATAAAGCAGGTAATACATAATTTAAGCATAACAAATCATATATAAGCAACGCGAGTTAGACTTTTATACTATAACCTTAAAAATCATACATAGCAAAGACATTTATATCATACACAAGTCACATATTATGTAATATATATTACGTTTAAAATAACATCCACGGTACTAAAATCCAATAGCAGATATTCGAACTCAGTTTGATTATATATATAAAGAAACAATCAACACATTTTTAGCAGAATTACATATACATCCACTTATATATTTTTAGACAACACGTTACAAAATTTTCTGGTTCAAAGATAGACTGGCATAGCTATATTCACCTAGAATATGGACTGACCTATAGCCTACATATAAAATATGAAAAAGTAATAAACAGAGAACCCATAGACTCCCTATAATACCCACTATATGCAGATCATCCAAGTTTATGCCTGTTTTCTCAAAATATACTCTTTATATATACCACAACATGTTCTGCAGTACTAGAATAATTTTATACACATATATAGTAATATAAAACTTGTATATAACTTACTTATATAATGTTATAAACTAACGTATTAAATCATAACCATAATACAACCTAATAATATATATATATATATACTCACCCAAATATATATAAAATAAAAATAACGCATGTGTTACAAATATCATACCGTATATCATATTTAAATAAAATCAATACATGCTATACGAAAATATACGAAACCTGGCATAAAACAGACCTTAGTAAACCATACGCGTACAGCAAAGATATGCAACTTATATATATAATAAACAAATCTCTATAACTATATAATAATATACAAGATTTATATGTTTAGTACCTTAAATGCATGCTATGCTGTGAAGGAAGGAGGATGAGGGATGTTGCCTCGGATGGCGGAGCGGGCATGGGTGGAACGATAGTTGTGGAGGCCGAGTGAAGTGGTGGTCTCGTCAATTGGCATGGAAGGTCGGTGTGGTGTGGATGTGGGTGCTGATGCGGGGAAGAAGATGGATCGTCGGAGGAGGATACTCGCACACGGTTGATGTGAGCGGAGGGGATGCGTGTTGTAGGGGTGCAGGTGAAGGCGAGTGTATGGGAGCATGCGAAGAATGGTGAGTAAGGCTCGGTTTGCATGGGTGCCTGGGCTAGCTGCATGGAGGAAAGTCTGGGCTTGCGGTGGTGGCCAAGGTGGAGGTTGCGATGTGAGACGGTGGAGCGAGTGTGGGTGTTGTGTGGATCGGAGATGGGTGCGTGGAGAGATTGGCTGTGGAGATTGGTTGAGCTTCCGGTTGTGGTGGTGGCTTCGAAGTTGAAGGGGAGGCAGATCGAGCAGCTTGGGTTTTTGGGTTCTATTCTACGGTGAAGGAAGGGTCGGTTAGAAGGAAGAAGGTGAGGTCCAAGCTTGCGTGGAAAACGCGGGTAGGCCGGGTCGAGTGGATGGGATGTGAGGCTGCAGGCCGAAGAGAGGATGAGCGAGGGGAAGAGGGACGATCTCAAGTGGCGGATAGGAAGCACGGTGTGGAGGGGAGGAAGCGGTTATAGGTTCGGCATGGAAGTGGAAGAGGAAAGGGAAGAGCAGTGGTTTCATTTCAAGTGGATCCGAGATTTTCGTGATGAGGATGAAGAATAGGCACAGTAAACGTTGCATATAAATGAAAGGTATAGCAAAGGAAAAAAAGAAAAAGCTGGAACGAATATAAATATAAAAGGTAACAAAAGTAATAGCAACGGTCACGCGTGCTTTGATTCAGGAAATAATAATTAGAGCAAATTATTATTGTGGTCCCGGTGCCCGTTTCAAATTTTGAAAGGTAAAGGAAGGCGAAAAGTTAAAAAGTGGTACCGTTACAACGTGCTGTTATCCACATTTTCGTCGCGTATCGGATCCCAAAAATACAAAAAAATATACCGCAGAGATCATCACTACAAGACTATCAAAACGGTATACAGATATTAGTGGTACGATCATCCGATCAAAAGTCGATAATCGGTACCAAAAATGCTGCTATTTTGTCAGAATTAAGATAAACGGAGCAGTAGAAGTCCAAATTTGGAAAAACGAATTTCGCAGTCTGATTCAGAATGATCTGAATAAATTTCCTCCCGTTGACATATTTTGGTTTCGGAAGACTTTTAAATTCACTGTTATTAACCGGTTTGATTTGAGATAAAATTTGACAGGAAAATAAACTTCAATATTATCAGATGAAAATTTACTAGTTGCTATATTACAATAGACGTATTCCAAATAATAAATTTTTAATTTCAAATTTTATTGTTTAAAATTTCACAAATTTCCAGTTAAATATACTTTTAAAACCATTAAATTTTACGGGTCGTTACAGAAACTATAGCAGTTAATCCTACCATCGTGTTGCACGGCTCTATCGAACTGCCACGGTCTTCCCAACAACAAATGACAAACATCCATATCCACCACGTCACACCAAATTTCATCCTTATACTTCTTTCCGATGGAAAAAGTTACACAAGCTCTTCGACTAACCTTCACTTCCCCACCTTTCCTCAGCCAAGCCAATTTGTAGGGTTTGAGATGCTTCTCTGTCTTTAACGCCAACTTCTTTACAGCTTCTATAGAGATGATGTTATCACAACTCCCCGCATCGATAACAAACTTACAAACTTTTCCCTAAATGGTGCATGTCGACTGAAAAATATTACTCCTCAACCAACTAGTCTCCTCTTCCTGCTTTGGCGTCAAGCAAGATCTCCTTATCATTAAAGAATATCCCTCGTCTCCCGTCAATAATTCTTCTTCCTCCTCAACCTGTGGTGAATTGGAACATTCTACTTCTGCATCCTCATCCTCAACCTCAGCAACCATCGCTCGCTTCTTAGGCTTCGGGCATTCATTGCTCTTATGACCAAACTCCTGACAGTTATAACACTTGAAATTGTTGTTGACCTTGGTCTTAGCAGTTTCATTGACAACTGGTTTACTAACAGCCTTGGAAACATTAGTATTGCTACTAGTCCCCTTCACCTGATTGCTCGAACTTGTAAACGCACCACCTCCTCTTCTACCTTGCTTCTCCCAAGCTAGAGCCTTCTGGTATGCTTCAGCAACGGATCTCGGATCAAACATATTTACCATATCCTGAATTTGCATTCTCAATCCTCCAACAAATCGGGATGTCAACTGTTCCTCCGTTTCCATGATATCATTTCTAGCAATCAGTTGATAAAACTCATCTGCATAATCATTTACCGACTTTGTCCCTTTTCTCAAATTCTGTAAGCGCTGATACATAAGAGATTGATAATTATAAGGCAAGAAAGTAGCCTTCATCAACTTCTTCATCTTTTCCCATGAAACAATCTTCGACATTCCCATTCTTTCCCGTGTAAGTTTAGTTTGTTGCCACCATGCCATAGCTCTTCCCCTCAATCATGTAGCAACCAACTTAACTCTACGATGCTCGGGTACTTCCTCGAAGTCAAAAATTTCTTCAACATTTGATAACCAATCCAGAAACTCTTCCGCTAGCATTCCCCCTTTGAATTCTGGAATCTTTTTTTTCATTCCCGACTCCCATCGACGATCATCTTCAGAATCTCTATTTCGATTTCGCCCTTGGCCACGGTTTCGACCAGAGCTACTACCACTATCACTGGATTCCTCCAAACCTGACGTATGTCGATGTCGATTCTGACCATCAACATTTTTGCTACCACGCACGTCTCTTTCTCTCGAAACTGACGGTTCTCTTCTTTCCCGATCCGATGGTGGTGACATTCTTCTCCTCTCGGAATTTGACGGTGAAATTCTATGTCCACCTTGATTTGAACACGGCGATGCTCTTTGTCGAGTTTGATTCATATCCATCATGAGCCTTTCCAATCTACCAATTCCCTCATCAAACTTCTCATTGAATTTATCACTAATTCGTTGCTCCATTTGTTCAACATCCTCTCTTCGATACACAGCTGCAACATTCTGATGACGATTAACTCTTCTTGGAGGCATTGTCAAATATTCAACAAATCCAAACACAAACTTCAAATCTCGAAACTTCACACCCAACGAACTTGGAAAAGTTCGTTTCCTTGCTCTGATACCAAATGACGCAGCCTACAGGATCACACAACTCACGAATTGACGAATTCGCGGAAAATGAATCGATGAAACAAGATGAATCGATGAATTGAAGATACCCAAGTGCCCAAATCCGTTGATCTCTCGAGATACCAGATTCTAGCTATCTTCAACACGTTGATCACGCACGATACCGCGTTAGAAGATCTATGATTCTTCGACGTTGATCTCGCGCACGAGATTCCGTGAATTGGCTTCAAGTTCGTTGATTCGAGCGCACTCGAATATCCGAAGATGGAGAAAGGAGATAACACTCAACTTCCAATTTCAATGGTGGCACAAAGCACAAACCAAATTTTATTCAAAAATCAACCCCTTTACAAATGACAACACACCCCTATTTATAGGAAATTACAACACATTCGACATACGACATAACAACAACGACTTAACAAATACATCACAAACGACTTAACAAATACATCACAAACGACTTAACAAATACATCACAAATGACTTAACAACTAGTGCGACATAACAAATAGCGAGATAACAACAAACGAGTTACACATCATACGACTTAACAAAACAATGCGACTTAAGAAACAAAGCATCATAAAACAGCGACCTAAGCTTTAGCGACCTAAGCTTCGCGACCTAACTAGAGCGACATAAGGAATCTTCAGTAGCTTCGCGACTTAAGGATCTTCAGTAGCTCGCGACCTACTACTTCGCGACATAGGAATTCTGCTTGCGACCTAGGCTGGAATGACATAGCAATCAACGACATAAGAGAAATGCTCGCGACCTAGGCTGGAAGCAATCAACGACATAAGGAAACTCGCGACCTAACGAAGCTCGCGACATAGCAATTCTGGAGCGAGGCTTTGCGACTTAAGGTAGGTCGCTCGCGACCTAAGGAATTCTAGAGCATCTTCTTCCTTGCGATTTAGGGTTTCGCGTCATAGGTAGGTCGCTCGCGACATAGGTAGGTCGCTCGTGATCAAAGGAATTCTGGAGCAGCTTCTTCCTCGCGATCTAGGGTTCCGCGACATAGGTAGGTCGCTCGCGAGGTACGCGCTGCATCACAAACTTCACAGATTCAGTCGACTGTTCTGTAGGGTCAGTCGACTGAAACAAGCCTAGAAACTCTCGGGTTTCAGGTTCAGTCAACCGACTCTGCATTTCAGTCGACTAATACAGGGACATAAACATTTCTGTCCCCAGTTCAGTCGATTGAACTGTATAGTCAGTCGATTGACACAGAGCCATAGAGTTTTCTGGTACCAGATTCAGTTGACTTACTCTGCAGTTCAATAGACTGAATTGTGGTTTCCAGTATTCTCAGCCTAGCCCCCAAAAGGGGCAAAAATCCAAACGGGAGCGATCGGACGAGCATCGGAGACTAGGGATTTATGCCAAGCAACAACCCAGCCTTATAGGCTCTTCGATACACCCCAACAACGTGTTCAAACATCAAAGATAGGATTTTTAAAGATTTGACTTCAAAACACCAATAGTTGAATATTCATCAAACCAATTCAATTCAAAGGCAAAAGGACAAGGAATAGATGTTAGGAATTACTACCAAACTACTATCAAAGCTATAGACATAGATGTGAGTTCAAAAACTCACCTTTTAAACTCAAAACACAAGTGAGAAGCTTTAAAACAAAGGAAAGACCAATTCCTCTTCAATCTCAACTCAAGAAGCTCCAATCTAAGCTAATAAGAAAATATTTCCTAAGTTAGGGTTTAGGAATTTCTGAAATTAAAGAGAGATAGAGATGGAGAAGATGAAGGGGATACTTACCTAAGCTTCTCCTTGATTTTGGACCTGAATTTGAATTCCTAATAGAAACTAAGGCTTAGGAATTCTAATTTTCTTTCTCTTCCCCCATTTTTACTTTAGCTTGAGTGTTAGGAAATGTTATGAAGGAATGAAGAGGAGTGGAGTGGGAGTTAGGGTATTAGATGGGTTGGGTGTTAGGTTATTGGGCTGAAACCCAAACCCAAAGCCCTAAATGAAAATATCAAAATTTCACTCAACTCCAAATATATCAATGTTTATAATCAAAAAGGTTGCAAACGCCATTTTGGACTCAATGGAAGTGGTCTCGAGTCCCAATTCGACTGTTTGCAAAAAGTGAGATTTCAGACTTAAATCTGACTAACGATGCTATATTTAAATAAAACATTTAAATATAAAATCGTAAAATATGCGGGTTGTTACAGACTCCCCTCCTTAAAGAAATTACGTCCTCATAATACTTAAGAAAAAGAAATAAAAAGTAACAACCATACAAAGGCATAACAACACAAAAGGAAGAAATTTTGAAATGAGAAGTTCACCTTAAGGAGCACGAGAGAGTAAGTCCGGATGTGTTCGCTCGATGAATTCTCTAGATTCCCAAGAGCAATCCTTAGGATTTGAGGACCATTGAACTTTCACAAGAGGAACATCTTTATTTCGAAGGCGTTTAACCTCCGTAGCAATGATACGAATAGGATGTTGCTCATAAGTCAAATTAGGCGAAACTTCAATTTCTTCAATAACACCAGGCTTAAGAATGGAATCGGAATCTCGAAGTCATTTCCATAGTTGAGAGACGTGGAATATGTCATGAATAGTAGAAAACTGAGCTGGTAATAAAAGGCGATAAGCCACGGAACCAATGCGTTCGGTGATGGGAAATGGCCCAATATATCGAGGTGCTAATTTTCCCGATCGATTGAAACGCACAACACCCTTCATAGGTGAAACACGAATAAACACAAAATCTCCTATAGAAAATTCTAATTTCCTTCTTTGATTATCGGCATAGCATTTTTGTCTACTTTGAGCTTCTTTCATCCTATGACGAATAAGGTCAATCTTTTCTGTGGCATCATGAATAAAATCTGGACCTAAAACCAGCTTCTCACCGGCTTCAAGCCAACACGAAGGAGATCGGCATGGCCTTCCGTATAGTGCCTCGAAAGGTGCCATACCAATACTAGATTGGAAGCTATTATTATAGGAAAACTCAACAAGAGAAATATGATCTTCCCAACTTCCACCAAAATCAAGAACACATGCACGAAGAAGATCTTCAAGAGTTTGATTCACTCTCTCGGTTTGTCCATTGGACTGAGGATGATAAGCGGTGCTAAAATTAAGCTTCGTTCCCAAAGCTTTTTGAAGACCCTTCCAAAATTCACTAGTAAACAATGGATCACGATCGCTAACAATAGAAGTAGGAACTCCATGCAATTTAACAATTTCCTTGACATAGAGTTTAGCCAAAAGAGGTACGGTTCGATTGGACCGAACAGGAATAAAATGGGCGGACTTTGTAAGTCTATCAACTATCGCCCAAAGGCTATCATGACCCGAATGAGAACGAGGAAGACCGTCAATAAAGTCCATGGAAATTTGATCCCACTTCCATATTGGAATTTCCGAAGGTTGCAATAACCCACCGGGCCTTTGATGCTCGGCCATTATGAGTTGGCAAGTCATGCAACGCTTAATAAAGTTAGCAATGTCAGATTTCATTCCATCCCAATAATAAAGTCGCTTCATGTCCGCGTACATTTTACTACTACCGGGATGAATGGTAAATTTAGTACAATGAGAATCTTCTAAAATGTCTTTACGAAGATTAATAATATTTGGCACAATAAGTCTACCAAATTTGAGAATACCACCACGAGCATCAATATCAAAGTCTTTCAAACCTTCAATATCAATTTTATCCCTAAAACTTTGGCTAAGAAGAACCAATTCAGGATCATGCTTTTGAGCTTCAAGAATGCGGTCTAAAAGAGAAGGATGAGCCTCAAGGCTGCATAAAACAAGATATGAACATGAATTGGATTCACCATCTCGAATCTCACAAGTGGATAAAGTTGCGAGATCATTCCATTCGGATATCATCATGGAAACAACCGCTTGTTGCTTTCGGCTAAGGGCATCGGCAACACGATTTCCCTTTCTGGGAGTATAAAGAATATCAGGATCATATGATGCAAGGAACTCGAGCCAACGTTGTTGACGCAAATTAAGTTCCTTTTGAGAAAATAAATACTTCAAAGATTTGTGATCGGTGTAGAGAACAAATTTCTCTCCCAAAAGATAATGAAGCCAAATTCTAAGGGGGAAAACAATAGCTGGGAGCTCTAAATCATGAGTGACATATCTAGTCTCGGCAGGCTTTAATTGCCTAGAAGCATAAGCAATAACACGTTCCCTTTGCATGAGAACGGCTCCCAAACTAACACGACTAGCATCGGTTTAAACAATAAAATCTTGGTTCCCTTCGGGAATCACAAGAATAGGAGCATTGGAAAGGAGTTCTTTTAATTGATGAAATGAAGCTTCACATTTGTCTGACCAAATGTATTTAACTCCCTTCTTTGTCAAACTTGTGAGAGGTACGGAAATTTTAGAAAAGTCTTTTATGAACTGACGGTAATAGCCCGCCAATCCGAGAAAGCTACGAATTTCTGTCACACTCTCCGGTCTCCTCCAATTTTGAATCGCTTCAATCTTTGGAGGATCCATGGAAATTCCGGATTCAGAAAGAATATGTCCCAAAAATTTCACACAAGATTTCCAAAAGTGGCATTTAGAAAATTTTGCTTTCAATTGGTTGCTCCTAAGAGTTTCCAACACAATCCGAAGATGATTTTCATGCTCTTCCTCAGTTTTAGAATAAACTAGAATATCATCGATAAAGATGAGAACAAATCGATCGAGGAAGTCTTTGAAAACTCGATTCATAAGGTCAACGAAATAAGCTGGAGCATTCGTCAAACCAAATAGCATAACAAGCCATTCATAAGATCCATAACGAGTACGGAACAATGTCAAAAGAATGCTATCCTCTGCAATACGGAGCTGATGAAAACCGGCTGCTAAGTCTAACTGTGAAAAGACTCTAGCACCACTAAGTTGATCGAATAAATCATCAATCCGGGGTAAGGGATATTTATTCTTGATGGTGAGATCATTAAGCTTGCGGTAGTCAATGCAAAGCCTAAGTGTACCATCAGATTTCTTCACAAAAATAGCTGAAGCTCCCCATGGAGAGGAACTAGAACGAACAAGCTGTTTTGCTTCCAATTCGGATAATTGTTTACGCATCACCTCATTTTCCTTATTGGACATACGATAAGGAGGACGAGTGATAGGTAGAGCTCCATGGATTAGATTAATTCTGAACTCAATTTCTCCCTTAGGGGGTAATCCTAAAACGGGCTCAAATATGTCGGAAATTCATAAACAATGTGAATGAGAGAAATAACATCTTCCTCATCATTATTATCGTCATCATGAGGATTTAGAGAATACAAGGATGCTTTCGAATTGGACTCTGAATCTTTCAGAACAAGAGAAATCTGCTTAACAGATTGAGGATGTCGAAGATATATAGTCTGCTCAGGACATAGGATATGGGCTTCATAACGGTTAATCCAATCCATTCCCAAAATCATTTCGAAGCCTAAGTAACGCATAACATGCAAATCAGCACGGAAAGAGTAATCACATAAAATAATCTCGACATCTTTACACAGTAAACTGAGTGTTGCGGATCCACCAACCGGATTCGCAATTCTCAATGAAGTCATCAAGCCAATAACATTCAAAGACAAAGCATCAACAAGTTCTTTTGATATAAAAGAGTGAGATGCACCCGTATCAAAAAGAACTCGAAGAGGAAGATCACGAAATATAATAATGCCATCAAGGATAGAATGAGAAATACCTTGACCACGAGAAGTGTTAGTAGGGGCTTGCACCACATTTAGCTTTCCCTCTTTCTTGCTTTGAAGTTTGGGACACAAAGATATAGTATGAACCAAACTCTTGCAATAGCGGCAAGTAAGAGACTTCAGACACTTGTTTGCATAATGGTCCTTAGAACCACAATTGTAACATTCTCCACGACTATAGGTAGGAGTTTTTTCTACTGAAGTTGCTTGCTTCCCTTTCTTGTTGGGATAAGGCTTGAACTTAAAAGGCCACTTCTTATTGATGTTTTGTTTGGCACTCACAACTTCCACATCACTTTCTTTATCGGCCTCTTCGAGTCGAAGAGCGATATCAACAAGCTGATCGAAAGAAACTTCTAGTTTCAAAAGTAAAGGCTTTTTGAGGTTCTTATTCAACCCATAGACAAGTCTCTGATTTTTCTTCAATGGGGTATTAATATACTCGACCCCATATTTTTATAGAGATTCGAAAGATGCAATGTAATCCGTCACAGAAGATTCACCTTGAACAAGGTCAATGAAGCATCGAGCTAGAGATACTTTTTCAGCTTCCGGCACAAATTTTAACTCGAACCTTTCTCGGAATTGCTCCCAAGTAAGATCCGCTTCAATAATTTCAGAAATCAGAAGCTCATACCAATCTAATGCTCTCTCCTGGAGCATGCTAGAAACCACTTGGAATCGATGTAGATCAATAAGATTCATGCGGGAAAAGATGCGATCGCATGTTCTAAGCCAAGCTTGGACTTCTATAACGCTTTTGGATCCCTTGAAAGGCCTTCCACCAAAGTTGGTGTAATCACTACACAAGTGTGCAAACCCAGATTTAACATGAGTAGGCTCTGGAATAGGTCCGATAGCTTGAGCATTTTTCACAAGATCTATGAGTTGTTGAGCAGACATAAATACTCCATCCTGAGGAGTAGCACTGGATTAACCGGTGCTGGGACGACCTGGTCTAACCATTTCTCTTCTTTAAGAAAGAAAGAAAGAGGAAAAAGGTTATTCACAGAATGAATATCAAACAAACTTGATTGATAAAACAAGGCATCATAAAAAGAAATAGGATAGAATGGTACGAAGACTCGAATTAAATCCTATGGCACGATTCCTAAGAAAGACTTAGGACAATGATCCTTGCTAGATTATTCTACATTGTTCCGAAGTTTGGCTCCGATACCAAGCTGTGACGCCCCACCTCTATACTCACGCTAGCCAAGGATACTACGGGGTAATGCCGTCGACTAGCACGAAGAATAAGGCTGTTGAGGAGCGACCATCTGTGTAATTGCTTTGTGCGAGTACTGATATGTCAGATAATATAACTTACATTTCTTTTCAAGAGGAAATCCGACATATCAAATACAAACTCAAAGCTACCAAACAGTGGCTATGTTGACTTCGAAAACAAATATAGAAATAAGCATAACTCAAATCAGTCACAGACATTCATATCACAAAGGCGGAAACATATATGAATATAACACATAAAAGTGTACATCAAGATAGTGGTCAAACTAGATCCACTACATCACAAAAGAATAGATACAAGTGCTAGACAAAAGAATAAGTATACAACAAGGAGTCTCTATCTCAAATGTGTACTAACAAAAAACTACTATGCTAAAGTAGTTAGCCAAAAGTTAGGTGACGGACCCTGATAAGAAGTCAAGCAGGAGCACTTGAAATACCTCGGTCTGACCCGAGTATTATTTAAGAAGAAAAATCATAAACGGATCAGTCTAGCAATAAATATCATATAAAGTGAGATAGGATAAGAGATATGACAAAAACGTATGATAACAATAATGTCATACTGCGACAAGTATACATCAAATAACAACAAAAATCATACAATATCCCAAATCATCTCAAACTTCCAAAAAGAATAGCATTCTTTTAATTATTCACCAAAAACACATATAATTTATAGAGCTCATCAATGCATATCATCAAAATTGGTGAAACATAAATTCTAGAAATCATCAACTAGAAATCCAGAAATCACAAAGGGGGGAGGCCTATCACAAACGGGAGCATGAAAACTCACCAACACGTGCATCACAAATGGAACGCTATTCCATGGTCGCTAACAATCAATTTTGAGCCGAAGCTCCACAAACGGCCCGAAGACCATGGGTCGCTACCCCACCAATTTTGAGTTGAAACTCCACAAACGGGGTTAACCACCACACAAACAAAAAGTCGCCGAACATCGCTAGTCTAAATCACAAAATGATCATCATCGATCAATAAAAAGTGTCAATTACACTAAGCTAGTAAATAGATGAGTTTAGCTTCATATCCCATAACCACTGGCTTAACTTAAATATTTACGAACAAATTGTAGACTTCCACTCAAAAATTGTCACAAGATTTCAATCGAACAAGTCTAAGAATTAACCGAAAAAGTAAACGCAAGCGTTTCATACCACTTGTTTTGCTAAGTCGTTTAATTGGATTTCTCGTACGAATGAGGTAAAGGTTTGTATATACTAATAGATTGGAAAACGGTTTTTATAAATGAGATTTGTATTAAAAATAGAGTTGGAATCATCTTTGTGAAAGAGTTTGAATATTTACTACTAGTATAGAAAACCTTTATATTTTAATGTGACAAATCACAGAAATGATTGTAGAAACAATCAATCACCAAAATCCACATTCGACGACGTGAATTAAAACCATAAAAATCGATACCGAATCCATCAAAATGGATATTCCCAAAAATAACGAAAAAGAAGTCATCAATGTCGATAAATGATAACAACAATTCGGATCATCAAAAATCGATTACAAACCGGAAAACCCACACAAAACAGCCTAAAATAGGCAAAAAGCAAACTTCACAGATTCAGTCGACTGTTCTGTAGGGTCAGTCGACTGAAACAAGCCTAGAAACTCTCGGGTTTCAGGTTCAGTCAACCGACTCTGCATTTCAGTCGACTGATACAGGGACATAAACATTTCTGTCCCCAGTTCAGTCGACTGAACTGTATAGTCAATCGACTGACATAGAGCCATAGAGTTTTCTGGTACCAGATTCAGTCGACTTACTCTGCAGTTCAATAGACTGAATTATAGTTTCCAGTGTTCTTAGCCTAGCCCCCAAAAGGGGCAAAAATCCAAACGGGGGCGATCGGATGAGCATCGGAGACTAGGGATTTATGCCAAGCGACAACCCAGCCTTATAGGCTCTTCGATACACCCCAACAACGTGTTCAAACATCAAAGATAGGATTTTTAAAGATTTGACTTCAAAACACCAAAAATTGGAATATTCATCAAACCAATTCAATTAAAAGGCAAATGGACAAGGAATAGATGTTAGGAATTACTACCAAACAACTATCAAAGCTATAGACATAGATGTGAGTTCAAAAACTCACCTTTTAAACTCAAAACACAAGTGAGAAGCTTTAAAACAAAGGAAAGACCAATTCCTCTTCAATCTCAACTCAAGAAGCTCCAATCTAAGCTAATAAGCAAATATTTCCTAAGTTACGGTTTAGGAATTTCAGAAATTAAAGAGAGATAGAGATGGAGAAGATGAAGAGGATGCTTACCTAAGCTTCTCCTTGATTTTGGACTTGAATTTGAATTCCTAATAGAAACTAGGGCTAAGGAATTCTATTTTCCTTTCTCTTCCCCCATTTTTACTTTAGCTTGAGTGTTAGGAAATGTTTTGAAGGAATGAAGAGGAGTGGAGTGGGAGTTAGGGTATTAGATGGGTTAGGTGTTAGGTTATTGGGCTGAAACCCAAACCCAAAGCCCTAAATGAAAATATCAAAATTTCAATCAACTCCAAATATATCGATGTTTATACTCACAAAGGTCGCAAACGCCATTTTGGACTCAATGGAAGTGGTCTCAAGTCCCAATTCGACTGTTTGCAAAATGTGACATTTCGAACTTAAATCCGACTAACGATGCTATATTTAAATAAAACATTTAAATATACAATCGTAAAATATGCGGGTTGTTACATTTATTAATAAATAATTGTAATTAATTTCAAACTATATTAATAATATAAATAATTAACCTTTCAAAATATTAAAATATTGATAAACAACTTTAAAACAATATTAATATAAATAAACAAATTTAAAACAATATTAACAATAGTTGAACACTTTAAATCATTTTAATAATTTAAAAAAATAGAGAAAAAGGTTGGAGTAGAATAGAAATTAAATCCATTTAAAGTAAAATATTTCCCAAAACCCCAAATTCGGATTTTAAATCTTTCTCCATCTCAAAACCCAATTCCAACCCAAATGGCGACTTATAGTATTTCAAAATACTAATTTGAGGCCAACAACTACCAAATGCTAACCAATATTGTTACTGATTTTCTATCACTACTGGGTCTTAGTTTTGAACATAAACAATGTCATAACCATTACTGTCCATTAATCAGGTTTCATATTCAATAATCATAACATGAATATTATTGAAAACAATTCAACAATGACGAGGAATCCTGTTGGATCTCTCCAACCCGTTCCCCTACATCACAGCTCGTATATATCAGCACACATATCTGTAAATAAAATCAATAATGGTGAGGAATCCTGTTGGATCCCTCCAACCTGCCCCTTTTCATCGCAAACAATATATAATTATATAATATGGGTCATCCGCTGCTAGGCGGGTATATATATAAAAGGTCATCCGCTCTAGGGGTGGGAATAAATCCAAACCAACTGATAAAGTAGTAAATCATTGAAACATTTAATTAACAATTTTTATCAACTATATAACATACTGGCTAACCAAAAAGGTGAGTTTAACTCACCAAAATTCCAGTTGTCGCCTGCGCGTTCTGGTTCTGTCTAAATTGAACGACGTTCAATTTAGCACGAAATTCAACTAGCCCCAATCATCACCAAATAAATTCCATATCATAGTGCTCGTCAATACAAACCAAACACAATCGACCGTGTTCGATTTGGACCTAAAACGAATTAGTTATTTAATTTACAACATTCGATAATTAAATAAATAAAATATTCCTTAATCACATCATTAGGATAATAATTAATCTTAATTCAATTAATAAACCCTCCCAATCCTCTTTCTTCCTTGTTCCAAGCCGCATCCCCTCGTCCTCTTACATCGTCTATTTCCATTGCCTGAGTCCATACCCCAACGCCATATCACTGCCGCACCAACCCTCGACCTCGACGTGACCTTCGCCCCTAGTCCGGCCCTTTAAGTCTCCCCCCCACGCGAAAACCCAAAACTGCCACTTCGTTCATCCATCGATTTCCACCGCCATAGTTCTCCACTTTCCACCATTCTTCATAAGAGTGTAGCCCCAGACGAACTCTTCAACTTTCCTTTAGACTCCATCGCTAATCAATGACCCAAATTGCCGCTTCCCCTAAGAACGCCGCTGCCTTTATAGCCAATTTCCACACACCTCATCACATCATAGGCGATCACCCCTATACAACTCCTACATCACATCCCTACGAACCTTTCTCCAGTTAATGTCGAGCCTCGATATCCCCTCTGGTGGCACCGATTGTTATGAGCCGTTAGATTAGGCCGTTGTTTGATTTTGTTTAAATTTTGAAAATGAGCAACGTTTTCTCTGGTTAGGTCGCGTATATATAAGGGAGAACGTATGGTCGGGACATAGGGAGGGTATGGTTTGCACAATGGTGAGGTATGGGGGAAGATAGCTGAAATGATAAAGCACATATTACTTAATTTCAAAATATCTTGTTTTAAGCGTCCAGAAATTTCGAACTTCGACCGATGCATGCCGACTAGCGTTCTATATTAAGTACCCCTATTCCGAACTAAACGAAACTAGTTTCAAGGCCTAATTCGATCATATACAGAAGTTAGCTTTTCAAAATTGAATTATATTAAATTGAATTCATTTAATAAATTCTACGCGTTCTGAGCTCGTAAGACCAAACGATACGTCCGATTGCTACGAAATTTTTTAACGTACAATACTTCACTATTACGGATCCAATGGCACTAGTTTCATCAAAATCTGAGACAGTGTCCCGGAATGATAATTTCACACATTAATTAAAACAAATTATTATTAAAATGATTTCAATACCTTTAATTACTTTTAAATTTTAAATAAAAGCCTACTATCATCGTTCTTATTTATACTGAATTTAAATAAGATTTCAAAATCATCCTTTTCACCTTATATCCCAGATCCAATTATTTAAATAAACCCAATATTAAATTCACAATTCACCTATTCAAATAAATCTCTATATTTGAAAATTTAAGATGTTTGACTTAGAAAACTAATATTTCAATATTTAAAATAAATTAAATATTTCAAAATCAAATGACTAAAATTACGGGTCATTACAGATTTCCTATTAACTCTTTTGGTTTAAGGGTTGAAATGTCATTAGCTTCTTCGTTGGCTATGACTTTTCATTCCCATTCATTCGTTAAAGAGTTAAGGATTTTTAAAACAATATCAAAATCAGTGTATTTTTCTCCTAGTGCTAGAAGTGAGTGATATATTTCTTGAAATCTAGAGTACATATCATTCGTAGTTTCATCTTGCTTTATTCTAAAGTTTTGAACTTGATTTTTAATCATTGAAATCTTACTTTGTTTGACCTTATTTGTACCTTCATGAGTTATTTTAAGAGTACGCCAAATTTCATATGCTGATGTGCACATATAACTCTATTAAATTCATTTTTATCTAAAGAAAAAAACAACATATACATAGCTTTATCATTAACATTAGCAGTAGATTCTAGTTTTTGTGTTTGATCATTGTGCATAAGCAGTGGTAGGTACAATGTATTCTTGTTAAGTGATATTCCAAGTGCCGTAACCATTAGCTTGCATATATATCCTCATCCTAATTGACTTACAATCATAATTTAATCCATTAAATAGAGGTAGTCATGCAGTAGACCGACCTTCAACAAAACTTGACGCAGTATTATCCATATTACTTAAATATCAAAAACCATGTTACAGTTATATGATTGCCTTGCTCTGATACTAAATGAAAGTATATGCGGATTGAGTAATATGATTATACTTATTGAATATAACTTATATTAAATTAGAAGTATAAAAATTGCAATTAGTAAAGTGCACTAGAGATTTTTATACTGGTTCGAACTCTCGTTCTATGTTCGATCCCAGACTCCTTCTAGATTTAACTAACAAACATCCTCACATAACCCGGAGGAATAGGTATTACAAACTGCTCGAGCTACTGAACAGGACTTCGTTCCTGATAAACTCCAACAGCACTTCGTCTAAAAAACAAGTAGAATTGTTTATGACTTCTTATGCTCCGGTATAGCATAGATTAGCGAATGAGTACAACCTTTCTATAATCTTCTTCTTTATGGTATAATGTGTGCTAGTGAAGAAAGGAAGTAATTTGATCACAAGAAAATATTCTTGAACAAATATGTAATCAAAAACTTAAAGCAATGTAGTGAATTGAATGCTTGAGAGTAATTTAAGATTGAGATAGAAAGAATGGTAAATCAGTGTATTAGATCTTTGAAATGGATTGCTTTATATAAACAACCATTAGTTGTAATTGTTAGAGGAACGATTGCAATCATTAACAAATAGGGATAACTCTTCAAGTAGAAGAGCACCACTTCGGAAAATTTGAAAAATATGGTCGTTATGACTGTTCAATCGACTAAAGTAAATAAACCAGTCGACTGTATTTGAGTAGAGAGAGACATTTCAAAATAGAAAGTAAACAGTTGAAAAATAGGCAGTTTCAGTCGATTGAAAACTTCAATTCAGTCGACCGAAAACATGTTTAGTCTACTGTTTTGTGTTTTCAATCATCTGAAACTGTCAAACTATTTTATGTTTAATTCCTTTTGGGTCAGTCGACTAACGGGGGTTTTTCATTCGACTGACCTTTATAAGTTTTGACTTATTTGATTTCCAAAAATAATTTGTGATCGTGTGTGTTTGTATACACCACTAGAAGATATTTTAACAATTTATATAACTCTAGACTAAGACACTATGACTGATACTACATAATTGCCATCATGGTCTTCTTTTTGTCGAGTACGTCTCCTTGTGTGATTTATCATTTCATGTGCAAGTGGTTAGTATACACAATATAATCTTGTATAGTTATCACTGTCAAAATACCAAAATGTGAGGTTCTAACAGAAAATTTTAACTCTCTTCGTCTCTTAACCACGTAGCTTTTCTGTCGATCCTAAGCAGCTTTCATTCGTTGTCGAATGACCTCAATCTTCTCAGTAGTCTCTCAAATCATATCTGACCCAAGTATCAGTTTCTCGCCCGCTTCCCACCAACACGAAGAAGTGTTACATGGTCGGCCATACAATGCTTCATACGGCGCCATACCAATACTCGATTGATAACTGTTGTTGTATGCAAACTCCACCAGATGCAAATGAGCATCCCACGATCCGCCAAAGTCTATAATGCATGCCCGCAAGAGGTCTTCCAATATAAGATTTACTCTTCCGATCTACACATCTGTTTGCTGGTGATAAGCTATACTAAGATGCAGCTATGTCCCTAACGCCTCTTATAAGCTCTTCCAAAACCCATTAGTGAATAATGGGTCTCGGTCGCTCATAATGCTCTTCGACACACTGTGAAATCGTACTATCCATTTTTTATAAAACTCTGCCAGCTTGGATGTTGTCCTAGTTAACTTGACAGGTATAAACCTTGCACTCTTGGTCAATCGATCAACCAAGACCCATATGTCGTCTTACCCTGCTCGAGTCCTCGACAATCCATCAATAAAATCCAACGATTCTTGTTCCCATTTCCATTCAGGAATCTCTAATGGTTGTAAAAAACCACTAGGTTTCTTCTGCTCTGCCTCACCAACTAACAATTTATACACTTCGAGATGAATGCCCATACATCCCTCTTCATACCTTCATAGTAGTAAATTCACTTCATATATCGGTACATCTTGTTACCACCAGGATGAATAGTCAATATGGTCTGATGGCATTCTCTTAGCACTTCATCTTGTAATCCATCAACATCGAGAACAAACAATCTTCTATCCTTACAAAGCCAACATTCTCGGTCAAGTTCATATTGCTTCATGTCTTTATATCTACTCCTTCCACAATCTTTGCTATGATCTCCGCTAGCCTAGCATTTTGCTTTTGACCAATACCGATCCTTTCAATCAGAGTAGGTCTAATCTATAAGCTTGCCAACATTTCAAGTTCTTGCTCGTAGTGAGGCTTGAAACCAAATCCAATAATATACTGTATCTGCTTCCATTCCAAGAACATTGCTTCTAGCCCAGCATGTTTCTACTCAATGCATTGACGATTGTATTCCTGAAACACCCTACACCCTTAATATACCCAAAAAGGGCACACCAAAGGATGTGGTGCGTTATAGGTATAGCTAAAGCTTCACAGAGACTAAGATTCACAAGACAAATAAGTAAAAACAGCGGAAACATTTAAATAATAACTTATCATTCAAAATTAAACTTTATCTCAAAGTAAGTCATTAAAAACATAACATGTCTCAAGAATTCAAAATATTTCATGGCTCATGAAAATACATCTCAGTCCCATAAAATCAGAGTACAAATGTAACAATAATAATAGTAATCCCTCTCGCAAGTGCAAGTCCGTTATAAGCCGAATGAAAAAGATGAAGAGCAGAAGAATACACCTAAAATGAGAAAACTCCGGGAATGAATCTCCAAGCAACCTGAATCAACTCAACTCTGATGGCCTATTAGGGGAAAAATGGAAAATAGAGGAGTGGGTCAGACAATAAGTCTGGTGAGTGAAAGTAATTACTAGTATTTCTAAGCAAGATAAAGATAATAGACTAAGCAATAGTTCTAGCTTGAAAGGAAATACAGAAAAGATAAAACTGGCATAAAAACTATTCCTGATTCTGTTTGACTGATTGTTTTGATTGTGATTGTTTGCACTTGTCATAAATTGCTGTGATTAGGTTGAAACCCTAATCCTATCTCAACTGCTAACTTGATTAGGCTAAAATCCTAATTCTACCCATTGATCGGTCTGTTCTATCTCTATTGTGCCACTGTGAGCTAGTCCAATCCTATTGGTCCCACAACAAAAGATACCTCTTTAGCGCTTGGAACGCAGTAGTGAACTATTTACCCTAATCGATGCCGCACGCTCGGTCATCGTTGGTACACACTAACTGTCGCCCCCTGTTGTGACCTTTTATTTACCCTAATCAGCATAAGCGTGCCCCGCCTCACCTAACTATTTTGAAACCATTAGTCCTAGACCTGAAAGGGAATGCCGCCCAGCCTCACCGAGTTGTTGTGAGACCATCAGTCCTATTCCTGAAAGGGAATGTTGTCGGTACTGGTCCTAACAAACAAATTCTAGTTTGCGCCCCTTGCCAAAATCTGCAGATTTGAGTCTCTATCTATTGGCCACTTATTTACCCTAATCAGCATAAGCATGTCCCAGCCTCATCTAACTATTGTGAGACCATCAGTTCCTGACTGAAAGGGAATGCTGCCGGTACGCGCCTTACTTCAATGTTTGCTTATTAACTTAGTTCAAGATCTATGTTTTAAAATAAGCCTCTTCTGTTATCTCTGCTATATTTGCTTATTAACAAGATCTATGTTTTAAAATAAGCCTCTTATGTTATTTTTGTTATATTTTCTTATTAACATGATCTGAGTTTCAAAATAAGCCTCTTATGTTATTTCTGCTATATTTGCTTATTAACATGATCTGAGTTTCAAAATATGCCTCTTCTGTTATTTCTGCTATATTTTCTTATTAACATGATCTATGTTTCAAAATAAGCATCTTCTGTTATTTCTTTCTTTCTAATTATAACATGTGTTATATATTATTCTTGCAGCTATTATTCTACTATTTTCTCTTTTTAGTTATAACCACTTGTTATAATAATGCTTGCAAATATCTTAAATTTTCCTATTTCAGTCCATCTCTATTATTATTCCAGTTTTTCTCATTTTACATCTAATTTTTGTAAATTTAGTCTTTTTCTATTTTAATCCATATTTGCGAATTCTTCTTCTTTTTAATATTTTATTCGCGTAAAAAGGAATAAAAAGAAACAAATATTTACAAGCTAAATTCCAACTTAAAACAGATGTAAATAAATGTAAATAACTGTAAATAAAATCGTAAATATCCGCTTACTGGCGCTCCCCACTTAGATATGCTCCGTCTGATGAAGCCTTTCTCTAATAGCTCACAAATCTGCTTACTTAACTCCTTCCTCTCCCTAGGAGTCATATGTCTCACGGGCAATGCCACTGGCTTAGCATTGTCATTTAGATAGATCCTAAAGTCGATCTCTCTCTTAGGGGGTAGTCCCCTAACCTCCTCAAAAATGTCTTGGAAATATCTAACAACTGGAACCGAATCTAACTCTCCTAGTGATGAATCATGGGAATACAGGAAGCTCAACATGACTGACCCTTGTGGGTCCCAAGAAACCTCGATAGTCCATCCACTACATGTCTCTAGTCTAACGACTCTCCTCTCATAGTCTAATATCGCACCATAAGTGGATAACCCGTCCATCCCCAAAATCATCCCATATCCCGAAAATCACAGTACATAGGCGTCACAATCAAACTCTATGCAGTATAAAAAATTTCAACCCTACAAATCATGGATAAATGTGCCGATCCTCCTATGGGGTTTGAAGCAACTATAGGGTCTACAACTAGAGAAATATCTAAGTGCAAACAATCAACCAAGGAAATAGAAATGAAAGAATGTGATGCTCCGGAGTCAAAAAAATCCAAATAGGAAAATCTGAAATAGAGATCAAACCTTCTATAGAGACTTTCCTACCTCGATCCAGTCCACTAGAAGGTGCTACATCCAAAGCTTGTACTTGCAATGTAGGAGCACCTGCTCTCTGCCCCGTTTTCTGAGGACAAGCTCTACTAAGGTGTCCAGGCTGTCCACAGCTGTAACACCTCCCCTTCATCGTGTCCTACTTACAGTCCTTTGTGAAATGCCCAACCAATCCACAACTATGACATTTCTCGCCTTTCTTGATCTGTCCCTTTTGAGGTCCTCCTCCTTTCTTCTTGTCCTTATCCTTCTTAATCTTCCACCACTGCTTCTTAGAGTTTTCTGATTTAGGAACCTCCTTAACTTCTTCTTTCTTAGCTACATCTGACATGAGACCCATCTCCATAAGTGACTCGAACGTCGCTCCCATAGGTACATGTGTCAATGGCAACCCATGGAGGGGCTGGTTCAAATCCTTAGCAAACTTGGTGGCCTTCTTATGCGGTGTATTAACAAGCTCCATTCCGAACCGCGACAACTCATTAAACTGATTTATATAATCTTTCACCAAAAGACTCCCTTGCTTCAAACTAATGATCTTCTCTCTTCAGCTGCCAAGATGCAAGCTGAACTCTCCGTCGGTCCTTCAATCCTACTAGCCCAAATATTCGCTCTGTATTCCTCAACCAAGTTCGTGCCTCTACGAAATCCTCTGTCACGACCCGACTTTCTTAGCCCAGAAAGACGCATCATGATTTAAGAAAGAAAGGGATAGAAGAAGAAAAGATAGGAAAGAAAGAACAACAACATAAAAGAATCTCACAGCGGAACTAATGAAATATAATATATCACATAAGATATTACATAGTATCATATACATCAGAGTTACACAACTTATACATTTCATATTAGACAGTTATAAACACCTGTCTATCATACATCTCAAACATCACAGAGATACAGACTCAACATAAACACAGCAGAATCACTATATATCTACACGCTGAAGCCACCTGCTCCAAATCTCCTCCAGAATTCGTCAAAGCTAACCTGAATCCCTCGACTACTCAATACAAAATTGAGTACCCAAGAGTTTAATAAAACAGAAAATAAACACTTGGGTCAGACATGGGTCTGGTGTGAGTAAACAGTTAAAGTTACTTAACTTTGAAAAACTTTTGAAAGAAAAGGCATCTCGTAAGACTTCCCGCACATAAACACGGAAAAGTTTTTACCTTACGATAACCAAAACATTTGATAGGAAATTCAGTTATATTATAATAGGGTCTAGGGTTTTCAAATAATGATGAAATAGTTGAAATTGTTACATTATTAAATTCCAGCATACATAGGTATACAATCAAGTCCTTTATCACTTATTGGAGTTTGGATTCCATACAATGGCAGGGCTACTGGGGTACCGCCCGTCACAGTACGGGGCCTAGATCACCGTACCGAGGATTACTCCCAATCCCCTACAACACAAGGCCGGAACCATCTAAGGATAATTCCGAACAAGACAACCCCGTAGTTGGCGCGACCAACCACACACTAAGCCGAATAAAAAGGAACCTTCTAGACAGGGGAAAATCTCGTCCTACTTGGGCGCTACCCACTTAACCTTGCTGCACCTCCCCTGTTTTAGCCATTCCCGGTTGATGAGGCTTAAGGATACGATTACCTTTATAGAACACATCTATCTTAGAATGCTCATCGCCCTCCTAACGATGTTCTGAAAGCATTCAATCCATACAAGTTCGTTCCGGGTTCGAACGAAACCGAAGGCATTATCTCGTTACACTCATTTTGGAATCACCCTCAGAGTTAACGACAATAACCCTTGCATTCTGAATCTTCATCTCGAACCTATAAGTACTATCTCCGTCAAACTCATTATGGAATCACCCACAGAGTTATACTGACAAAGAATAGTTCTTACACCTCGAGTCTTCACTTTCTCCACTTGGATTAACGACCTAACGTTTAATTTGGAATCGATGTGGTTTTCGGATATCCAAATCTAGAAACCCGATCCCGGTCTCATCGAAATCCAAAACGTATCTTTTAAGGCCAAGTTGTTTAAAGGTTTAAACATTTAAACTTATATTCAGGATGATATAAACATATAAATAAATCATATTATCATAATAGATAATTCATATCAAACATTCATCTCACAAAGCAGCATGTCACATATCATAGATATCATATCCATCCAGTATCAACCAATCACCCAATATTAATCATCCAATATTAACCAATCATTCAAAAGCAGAATTGATTAACTCCAAATCAATTTAATTAACCTTTAATTAAATTAATTACTATCCTTAAATCACTTGGATTATCTTAATCCTGCTTACTATCATTAATTAATTACAAATTAATTAATCATCTCTTAATGATCTTCCTTAATTAATTTTCCTTGATTAATTATACTTTAATTACATTCAAGTAGTTATCCTTAACCATATACAGTAATTAACCTTTAATTACTATCATTAAATTACAATAATTAATGATCCTTCATTTGCTTCCATTAATTAATTAATTAATTAACTATAATTATTTGCATTAATCCCCAATTAATTATAATTAATTAATCATACTTTATTTAATCACTTTTATTAATCAACCTTGATTAATTTTATTAATTAAATAATCCTTATTAATTAATTAACCTTTTAATTAATTAAATAATTACTTTTAATCAACCACTTAATTGCATCATTTATTATATAAATTAATAATCCTTAATTACTTAATTAATTACTCTCTTTTAATTAATTACCTTAACTAGGAATTAATCACATTATTAATTAACCTTAATCCTTTAATTAATTAATTACTCTTCAATTAATTAACTCCAAATCAATTATATTAATTAATCCTTTAATTAATAACATCAAGTGATAAACCCTTAATCACATCCATTTAATTACTTCCATAATTAATTCTCTTTTCTTAATTACATTCAATAATTATCCATTAATTACTTTACTAAGTAATTATACTTAATTAATCATAAATGATTATCTTAATTAATTAGACTAATTAATTAACCTAAAATTAATTACATTAATTAATTAATCAATTAATCATCACTTAATCTTTAATTAATTTATTTCTTAATTACATTCATTTCCACTAATTATTTCATTAAGTGATTATCCTTAATTACAAATAAGTAATTAACCTTTAATTTATTTTATTTATTAATTATCTTTAATTAATCTTAACCTTTTAAAGATAAACTCTTCAATTAAATTAAATACTTATTTCTATCTTTAAACTTCATTTAAACCATTTATAAAACAAGTATATATTTGAAATATATAATTTTACTTAAGAACAACACAATTTAAACATTTAAATTTGATATATTTAAAATCTTTGAAAAACCCTTTTCAAACTTACTTAAATAAATTTTATTCTTAAAAACTTAATTATAATATCCTTTAGACTCACTACTTAAAATATAATTTAAAACTTGTTAAATCTTTATCTTTGATAAACTAATCACTTTGCTTTTACTCTTGAAAACATTTGAAAAATCCAAGCTCTCAGTTTTTTTAAAAATCCAGAACACTTAAACCAACAACCCGAGTAAAACCCCAAAAACACACGAGTCTTCCCCAAGTCGATCCCCACGCTCGTCTACTTTGAGTCGAACACGATGAAAACGCGAACCCAAACTCGAGTGACCTCGTCTTCCCCAACTCCCATTCCCCTATGCACACGAACGTGCACACATGCACCCCAATCAGAACGTCTCCGACCTCTGCCGTGATCGTTGACAAGACAACGACACCTACCTCAGTCCTTCCGGCCCACCAGATCAGCCTATCTCGTTGAAATCGAGAATCGAGCAAATCGATCAAAAATATGGAACCCACATCGATCAGAAAACTACCCATCGTCGACGAACTCCGCCTCGAGAAGCCACGCCGACCTCACTGAAGCTTCGCCTCGTCCTCCTACAATGATTCCCCCCATCGCGATCGCCACCAGTTCACCCACGACCACGCAAACGTGCTCAGAAATCAACACGACCAAAACAGTACCACGAACCCTACATCGCCGTCCCCTGGCCACCACGACCATCTTAAAATCACCTATCCATTTTTCCTCTGACCACCGTCCTTCCAGCTACCTCTGACAACAAGCCTGACCTCCAACACCTCGTCGATCGACGACAATCAACGAAAGTACCAAATCCGATCATCTCGATATACCTCGACGAATACAAACTTAAAAATCATGATTTCCATATTAAAATTCATCATTTTCTAATACTAATCAGGTTCTATAATCAAATTCTTAAATTATAATGATTGATTTTAGCTTAATTTTAGATCATCACTGTTATTCATTCTTTCAGAAGTGATTGCCAATATAAATTCTAGAAGCCATTTTTAAAATTTATAATACCCTTTATAATCATATTTCCTTTATAAATCATAGCCTAAATCTGAATGTTTGGGAAGATATGAATTTTTATAAGGAATTTGAGCCTGGAATTTAACAGAGCAGATATATATATATTTATACATACACATGCATTTCACAGATAAATCATATGTGTATTCATACATTCACATCCAAATAATTATGCAAACCATACTACTACAATCATTTATCACATGCATTAAAACTTACAAACCTATTTAAGTTTTTTTTAAGGTTTTGTTAACTCACTTGTTAAAACAGAGAACAAGATGTGTATATATATATATATACAGACATACTTACACACATATATATACCAATTCATTTATATAAAAACTGAAAGATTTTCACGCAACATTAATATCAATTAACATATCAACACATGCATTAGAGCCATTCATAACTTAACTGTTTTAAAAAAAATGTTTACTCACCGTTTTAAAAAGCAGAGAACAGGCTTGGTTCTTTGATCTGTAAATTCGATTTTTCATCTGCTACTACTATTTGCATTTGAATTCTACAATTGCTTGCTGTTGCATTACTTGTTGAATTTTAATCTGAAGTTGATCTCAGGTTGAAGTTGTATTAGTGTTGAATTTGAATGCTTGCTTGATCCTAGGTTGATAACCGAAATTTGATGATTTTCTTTTAAATTTTGATTTCAGGTTTTAGAAGAAGAAAGAAAGAATTTATGAAAGAAAAAGATTGAACTGAAAAGAAAAGCCAGGCTTCTCCCTAATACAACATTATTTATAAATTAAATTTTTAAAAGAAACATATGTTGCCACTTGTTTTATTGCATGCATATACAAATGTTAATGCATGTTTCATTATCTTACAAATGTTAAAACAATGGAAAATTATGTTTAAACCTTATCTTACAAAAGTATTTATGTTTATATATTTGTGTAAAATGTGAATTTGTATTTACTTATGTTAAGATTATTTATATGTTACATATGTCTTATTTCTTTTATATGTTTACAAGCCATTTTAGTTTAAGTATATATATATATATATATTTTTAAAGAAAACAAGATAAAATAAATCTTTTATTAAATCTTATTTAAACTATCATACTTTAAAAATAAATAATTATCTTATATTTTGAAAACAAATGAATTAATCTTTAACTTTTGAATTTAAATCAAAGACTTCCTATTTACAATATATATATATATACTAATATATACATTATAAATAGAATAAAATTTTATTAGCTTGGAAAGAATAAATCTTAACAATTTAAATTATTAGAAAAGATCTAATATTACCAAATCAAATATTTATTAACCTTTAAAAGATTAAATTACCAATTTAAATTAAAATTATAAAGGAAAATTATCAATCCAATTTAATTATTAATAAAGATTATTAAATTTATATTGCCCAAAATCCTGGGTCATCACATCCTCCATGCTAGAAAATGTTTTGACTCCTGGACTAGCGAAGTCCTTGCATAGCTTTGAAAAATTGGCTGCTGCACGTGGATTAATAGGATCTCCACCCACTGGTGATGTATTGGGCACTTGCCCTTGCACCTCTGGTGCCGTAGCTTAGAGGTGTCTACGGAACTAGCTAGCGACTTGGACACCCTCTGGAAGATTTGGGGGCATCCGCCATACTATGCTAAAAAAGAAAATTTAGGCTCGAAAGAATCGAAAGAAGATTGAACTAGACTTTGAGGGGATTTTTATAAAAACTCTTTCTATAATAAGAGTTTTTTCTGAAAAATACTTTTAGTTTGAAGATATGTTACCTTTGAAAAATACTTTACTTTTAAACAATTTTTTAGAAATCCTGTAACCTTAAGCTCTGATACCAAGTGAAACAACCCCACAACCCTTAATATACCCAAAACGGGCATACCAAAGGATGTGCTGCGTTATAGGTATAGCTAAAGCTTCACAGAGACTAAGATTCACAAGACAAATAAGTAAAAACAGCGGAAACATTTAAATAATAACTTATCATTCAAAATTAAACTTCATCTTAAAATAAGTCATTAAAAACATAAATTGTCTCAAAAACTAAAAATATCTCATGTCTCATGAAAATACATCTCAGTCTCATAAAATCAGAGTATAAAAGTAACAATAATAATAGTAATCCCTCTCACAAGTGCAAGTCCATCATAAGCCAAATGAAAAAGATGAAGAGCAGAAGAATACATCTGAAATGAGAAAACTCCGGGAATGAATCTCCAAGCAACCTAAATCAACTCAACTCTGATGGCCTATTGGGGAAAAAGGGGAAATAGAGGAGTGGGTCAGACAATAAGTATGTAAGTGAAATTAATTACTAGTATTTCTAAGCAAGATAAAGATAATAGACTAAGCAATAGTTTTAGCTTGAAAGGAAATACAGAAAAGATAAAACTGGCATAAAATATTGTTTCTGGTTCTGTTTGACTGATTGTTTTGATTGTGATTGTTTGCACTTGTCTTAAATTGTTGTGATTAGGTTGAAACCCTAATCTTATCTCAACTGCTAACTTGATTAGGATGAAATCCTAATTTTACCCGTTGATCGGCCTGTTCTACCTCTGTTGTGCCACTGTGAGCTGGTCCAATCCTATTGGTCCCACACCAAAAGACACCTCTTTAGCGCTTGGAACGCAGTAGCAAATTATTTACCCTAATCGATGTCGCACGCTCGGTCATCGCCGGTACACACTAACTGTCGCCCCCTGTTGTGACCTCTTATTTACCCAAATCAGCATAAGCATGCCCAGCCTCACCTAACTGTTGTGAGACCATCAGTCCTAGACCTGAAAGGGAATGCTGCCCAGCCTCACCTAGCTGTTGTGAGACCATCAGTCCTAGTCCTGAAAGGGAATGCTGCCGGTACTGGTCCTAACAAACAAATTCTAGTTTGCGGCCCTTGCCCAAATCCCCAGATTTGAGTCTCTATCTATTGGCCACTTATTTACCATAATCAGCATAAGCATGTCACTGCCTCACCTAACTATTATGAGACCATCAATTCTTGACTGAAAGGGAATGCTGCCAGTACGGGCCCTACTTTTACGTTTGCTTATTAACTTAATTCAAGATCTATGTTTTAAAATAAGCCACTTCTGTTATCTGTGCTATATTTCCTTATTAACAAGATCTAAATTTTTGCTTATTAACAAGATCTAAGTTTCAAAATAAGCCTCTTTTGTTATTTCTGTTATATTTGCTTATTAACAAGATCTAAGTTTTAAAATAAGCCTCTTCTGTTATTTCTTTCTTTCTAATTATATCATGTGTTATAATTGTTCTTGCAGCTATTATTCTTCTATTTTCTCTTTTTAGTTATAACCACTAGTTATAATTATGCTTGCAAATATCTTAAATTTTCCTATTTCGGTCCATCTATATTTTTTTTCAGCTTTTCTCATTTTATATTTGATTTCAATAAATTTAGTGTTTTTCTATTTTAATCCATTTTTGCGAATTCTTCTTCTTTTTAATATTTTATTCGCGTAAAAAGGAATAACAAGAAACAAACATTTACATGCTAAATTCCAACTTAAAACAGATGTAAATAAATGTAAATAACTGTAAATAACTATAAATAACAGAATAAAATAACTGAATAAAAATAGTTGAAAAAAATAGACTGAAAATGACTCTTGAAATTTACTTAAAAGTTAACTATAAATAACTTATATAAAAACTGTCTCAAAATTGTAGAAAAACTACAACTATTGAGAATCATATTATTTTAAATCACTTAAAAATCTAAAATAATTATAAAACACTCACCTGTGGTCATTAGCTCTAAGCCTTGGCCTTCCCGGATCCACTATTAGGGTGTAGAATATTTTTATCAAAAAGATCTTCTTACTATAATTTTTTTCTATTTAGGGTTCAGCCTTAGGCAATGAACCCAATTAGGAGAAAATCTGAATGAGAAAAATAGCTAGGCCTATGGTTCTATTTATAGTGTGACTTAGGGATCTCAGACTATTGGATTTGAAGATCAAATCTAGTGCAACCATGTCATAGGCTTTCTAGGAACCGTCGGATGGAAGCATGAACGCACAAGATTTGAGAGAAATCAAGTTATGACGTGTACGCTTCGATCTGGACGAATCTACGTTTATTAACTAAGGTGGGTCGACCAAGCTTCTATGGGTGTCGACCCTAAGGTCAACCTATATATAATGGGGGTTGACCCTACGGTCGACCTGACCATTGGCATTGGTCGACCCATGCCTTGCAATTTTTTTCTTTTCATTTTAGTTGATTTCTTGTTTCTCCCATATCTTCTCCATACTAACTCAAATTTGGACAAGTTATATATGGAAATTGATCAGAAAATCGCCACGGACCCAATGGTGCAACTCCCGTAGCTCGATTCTAGCAATTTCACAAACTTATTTTATTACTTAATTAATTCGTTAATTAATTATTATAGCTTAAATTTTGGATTGTTACATTCTCCCCTCCTTAAGGGATTTTGTCCCTGAAATCACCAAGAACAAAAGAATGAAATAATATTTTCATCCAAATTCAACAACCACATATTCAACCATCATCCATTACATCCATTGTCCTGAAGCTTTCTAATGCAATTTTATGTTATATGCAATAGTGTAGTGTCAATGTCCCTGACTAATGCAAAATATTAGGTGGTCTAATTCAGTCGACCTCCTTTTATGCAATCATGTCCGTGCCATGTAACCAAATGAATGCAAGTTCTATATGCATGCTACAATCATCACCCAAATGCAATAATCATATGCTAATCACTCATTATAGTAACCATGAAATAAAATAAAAATGCAAATGCACACACTTCCATATGCATATGCTTTAGCTACCTAGTTAGGCCGATCCCTAAGAGATAATAGTGCCTAGTGTGTGTGTATGCGTCCACTAGCAAACACTTGCAGCCACTAGCATCCATCATACATAACATGTTCTAGTAACATGTTTACAATCAGTCCTACCATCCATAGGTTAAATCCTAAGATCTACCCTCCCAAAGGATACTAAAGGAAAGAACCTATTCAAAACTAAAGATGGAAATAGGAAATTCAAGACGTACTATTGAAGAGATGCGGATAAGAGGTATGTATTTTCTCTTCGGCCTCTCATGTAGCGTCCTCAATACTATTTCCCTACTGCACCTTAACCAATGAGACTTTCTTATTCCTAAGCTTCTTGATATCATGTCCAACGATCTTGGTAGGAATGCGACGAACCGATGCTTCTCTCTCCACTTCAACTTTCTCAAGTTGGCTAGGTTCCACTACCTCTGCTGATTCATGTAAGCTCTTTCTCAAGTGCAAAACATGAATAACGTCATGAACTCCTACGAGCCTCTCCGGTAGCTTTATCTGATACGCCATCTTCCCTACTCTTTCCACGATGGGGAACGGTCCTACGAATATAGGAGCAAGTTTCCCACTTGATCCAAACCTCACTACCTTTCTTAGCGGAGACACCTTAATAAAAACCAAATCTCCTACCTCAAACTCAATATCCCTTTTCCGCTTATCTGCATAGAATTTCTATCTATCTTGGGCCATCTTCATTTTTCTTCTAATCAAATCAATCTTTTCTGAAGTTTCTCTAACCATGTCGGCACCAAGTAGCAATCTTTCTGTAGACTCCAACCAACACGAAGGCGACTTGCAAGGTCTTCCATAAAGAGGTTCAGAAGGTGCCATCCCAATGCTAGCCTGAAAACTATTATTATATGCGAATTCCACTAAAGGAAGGTGCTCCTCTCAAGTTCCTCCAAAATCAAGAATGCACATCCTCAACAAATCCTCAAGAACTCTATTTACTCTCTCCGTTTAGCCATCCGTCTGAGGATGATAGGCCGTACTCAATCTAAGCTGTGTACCTAAAGCTTCTTGCAAGCTCCTCAAAAACTCGCTAGTAAAGATAGGGTCTATGTCGCTTACTATGCTAGAGGGAACTCCATGAAGTCGGACTATCTCATGAACGTATATAGATGACAAATAAGGTGCTGTCCTCTTACTCTTGACCGTAATGAAATGGGCGCTCTTAGTCAAACGATCTACAATAACCCAAATACTGGTATTCTCCTTTCTAGATCGAGGTAAACCATCTATGAAGTCCATCGAAACACTATCCCACTTCCATTCGGGTACATCCAATGGTTGAAGCAATCCGCTAGGCTTCTGCTGCTCCACCTTAACTCTTTGGCACACAAAACTTTACTACATCCTTCTCCATGCCACTCTAATAAAACACTACTTTTATGTCCCTATACATCTTATCATCGTTCGGATGAATAGTCATCCGAGAATGGTATGCCTCTACTAGAACTTCTCTCATCAAATCACCAGTCCGAGGGATACAAAGTCTTCCATCTTTCCTTAGCCACCCTTTACTATCGATGGAATAGCGTTGGAGATGTCTAGAGACCTCTCCTCTGCTAATCTTATCCAGAGTATCCACAAGCTCTAAATCCTCTCGCTGCTTTGAGCCAATCTGGTCTATGAGGGTAGGCTTAATATGAAGTGTTGAAATCTTAGCAAAAAATCTCCAATAAACCTCCTACAATAATCAACTAAACCTAGGAAGATTCTAACTTCGGTAACGTTCTTGGGGGCCCTCCAATCCTGTACTGCTACTATCTTAGAGGGATCCACAACTAAACCCTCTCATTAGACTAAATGCCTCAAGAAAGGCACCTCTTCACGCCAAAAGCGACACTTCGAGAATTTTTCTTTCAACTAATGAACACGAAGTGTGAGAAGAACCTCCTCAAGATGAATAGCATGCTCTTCCATACCCTTGGAAAATACCAGAATGTCGTCCACAAATACTACAACGAACTTATTTAGGACATCTTGAAAAATACGGCTCATCAAATCTACAAAATAGGTTGGGGCATTGGTCAGCCCAAACGGCATAACCAACGACTCAAAGAGTCCATCGGGTGACCCTAAGCTGATGAAATCCAGTGGCAAAGTCAAGCTGAGAAAATATTGAAGAGCCAACTAACTTATCGAAAAGATCGTATATCCTAGGAAGTGGGTAACGGTTTTTCTTCATGATCTTATCCAACTCTCTATAGTCCACGTAGAGTCGAAGTGAACTATCCGCCTTTGTAATGAAGGCGACTGGCGCTCCCCACTCAAATATGCTCCGTCTGATGAAGCCTTTCTCCAATAGCTCACAAATCAGCTTACTTAACTCCTTCCTCTCCCTAGGAGCCATATGTCTCACGGGCAATGCCACTGGCATAGCATTGTCATTCAGATAGATCCTAAATTCGATCTCACTCTTAGGGGCTAGTCCCCTAACCTCCTCAAAAATGTCTGGGAAATCTCTAACAACTGGAATGAATCTAACTCTCCTAATGATGAATCAAGGGAATAAAGGAAGCTCAGCATGACTGACCCCTATGGGTCGCAAGAAACCTCGAGAGTACATCGCCTACATATCTCTAGTCTAACAACTCTCCTCTTGCAGTCCAATATCGCACCATAAATGGATAACCCGTCCATCCCCAAAATCATCCCATATCCCGAAAATCCCAATACATAGGCGTCATAATCAAACTCTACGCCTAGTACAAAAATCTTCAAACCCCTACAAATCATGGAT
Source organism: Allium fistulosum (assembly GCA_030737815.1). Lineage (NCBI taxonomy): Eukaryota > Viridiplantae > Streptophyta > Magnoliopsida > Asparagales > Amaryllidaceae > Allium > Allium fistulosum. Next base: position 293,738,332 of record CM060908.1, on the reverse strand, counting down.
AAATTTGCTGATCCTCCTATGGGGTTTGAAACAACTATAGGTCTAAAACTAGAGAAATATCTAAGTGCAAACAATCAACCAAGGAACTAGAAATGAAAGAATATGATGCTCCGGTGTCAAAAAGAGTTCGAATAGGAAAATCCGAAATAGAGATCTAACCTTCTACAGAGACTTTCCTACCTCGGTCTGGTCCACTAGAAGGTGCTGCATCCAAAGCCTGTACTTGCGCGGTAGGTGTGCCTGCTCTCTACCCCGTTTTCTGAGGACAAGCTCTACTAAGGTGCCAGGCTACCCATAGTTGTAACACCTCCCCTTCATCGTGTCCTTCTTACAGTCCTTTGTGAAATGCCAAACCAATCCACAACTATAACATTTCTCGCCTTTCTTGATCTGTCCCTTTTGAGGTCCTCCTCCTTTCTTCTTGTCCTTATCCTTCTTAATCTTCCACCACTACTTCTTAGAGTTTTCTGATCTAGGAATCTCCTTAACTTCTTCTTTCTTAGCTACATCTGACATGAGAGCCATCTCCACAAGTGATTCGTACGTCGCTCCCATAGGTACATGTGTCAATGCCAACCCTTGGAGGGGCAAGTTCAAACCCTTAGCAAACTTGGTGGCCTTCATATGCGGTGTATTAACAAGCTCCATTCCGACACGCGACAACTCATTAAACTGATTTATATACTCTTTCATCGAAATACTCCCTTGCTTTAAACTAATGATCTTCTCCCTTCAGCTGCCAAGATGCAGGCTGAACTCTTTGTCAGTCCTCCAATCCTAACAGCCCAAATATCTGCTCCGTATTCCTCAACCAAGTTCGTGCCTCTACGAAATTCTCCATGCTAGAAAATGTTCTGCCTCCTAAACTAGCGAACCCTTGCATAGTTTTGAAAAATTGGCTGCTGCAGGTGGATTAATGGGATCTCCACCCGCTGGTGCTGTATTGGGCGCTTGCCCTTGCACCTCTGGTGCCGTAGCTTGGAGGTATCTACGGATCTAGCCAGCGACTTGGACACCCTCTAGAAGGTTTGGGGTGTCCGCCATACTATGTAAAGAAAAGAAAATTTAAGCTCGAAAGAATCGAAAGAAGATTGAACTGGACTTTGAGGGGATTTTTATAAAAACTCTTTTATACTTGAAAACTATTTCTATAATAAGAGTTTCTTTCTAAAAAATACTTTTAGTTTGAAGATATGTTACCTTTGAAAAATACTATACTTTTAAAACAAGTTTTTAGGAATCCTGTAACCTTAGGCTCCGATACCAAGTGAAACTCCCCCACACCCCTTAATATACCCAAAAAGGGCACACCAAAGGATGTGGTGCGTTATAGGTATAACTAAAGCTTAACAGAGACTAAGATTCACAAGACAAATAAGTAAAAATAGCGGAAATATTTAAATAATAACTTATCATTCAAAATTAAACTTCATCTCAAAATAAGTCATTAAAAACATAACATGTCTAAAAAATTCAAAATATCTCATGTCTCATGAAAATACATCTCAGTCTCATAAAATCAGAGTATAAAAGTAAGAATAATAATAGTAATCCCTCTCACAAGTGCAAGTCCATCATAAGCCAAATGAAAAAGATGAAGAGTAGAAGAATAAATCTGAAATGAGAAAACTCCAGGAATGAATCTCCATGCAACTTGAATAAACTCAACTCTAATGGCCTATTGGGGGAAAAAGGGGAAATATAGGAGTGGGTCAGACAATAAGTCTGGTGAGTGAAAGTAATTAGTAGTATTTCTAAGCAAGATAAAGATAATAGACTAAGCAATAGTTCTAGCTTGAAAAGAAATACAGAAAAGATAAAACTGGCATAAAATACTGTTTCTGATTCTGTTTGACTGATTGTTTGATTGTGATTGTTTGCACTCGTCTTAAATTATTGTGATTAGGTTGAAACCCTAATCCTATCTCAATTGCTAACTTGATTAGGCTGAAATCCTAATTCTACCAGTTGATCGGCCTATTCTATCTCTGTTGTGCCACCGTGAGCTGGTCCAATCCTGTTGGTCCTATAGCAAAAAACACCTCCTTAGCGCTTGGAACGCAGTAGCGAATTATTTACCCTAATCGATGCCGCATGCTCGGTCATCGTCGGTACACACTAACTGTCGTCCCCTGTTGTGACCTCTTATTTACCCTAATCAGCATAAGCGTACCAGCCTCACCTAACTGTTGTGAGACCATCAATCCTAGACTTGAAAGGGAATGCTGCCCAGCCTCACCTAGCTTTTGTGAGATCATCAGTTCTAGTCCTGAAAGGGAATGCTGCCGGTACTGGTCCTAATAAACAAATTCTAGTTTGTGCCCTTTGCCCAAATCCCCAGATTTGAGTCTCTATCTATTGGCCACTTATTTACCATAATCAACATAAATGTGTCCCAGCCTCACCTAACTATTGTGAGACCATCAGTTCCTGACTGAAAGGGAATGCTACTGGTACGGGCCCTACTTCTATGTTTGCTTATTAACTTAATTCAAGATCTATGTTTTAAAATAAGCCTCTTCTGTTATCTCTGCTATATTTGCTTATTAACAAGATCTAAGTTTCAAAATAATCCTCTTATATTATTTCTGCTATATTTGCTTATTAACACGATCTAAGTTTCAAAATAAGCCTCTTCTGTTATTTCTTCTATATTTGCTTATTAACAAGATCTGAGTTTCAAAATAAGCCTCTTTTGTTATTTTTGCTATATTTGCTTATTAACAAGATCTAAGTTTTAAAATAAGTCTCTTCTGTTATTTCATTCTTTCTAATTATAACTTGTGTTATAATTGTTCTTGCAGCTGTTATTCTTCTATTTTCTCTTTTTAGTTATAACCACTTGTTATAATTATGCTTGCAAATACCTTAAATTTTCCTATTTCAGTCCATCTCTATTTTTATTTCAACTGTTCTCAGTTTACGTCCGATTTCTTTAAATTTAGTATTTTTCTATTTTAATCCATATTTGCGAATTCTTCTACTTTTTAATATTTTATTCGTGTAAAAAGGAATAAAAAGAAACAAACATTTATAGGCTAAATTCCAACTTAAAACATATGTAAATAAATGTAAATAAATGTAAATTACTATAAATAACTGAATAAAAATAGCTGAATAAAATAGAATGAAAAGGACTCCTGAAATTTACTTAAAAGTTAACTATAAATAACTTATATAAAAACTCTCTCAAAATTATAGAAAAATTACAACTATTGAGAACCATATTGTTTTAAATTACTTAAAAATCTAAAATAATTACAAAACACTCACCTGTGGTCCTTAGCTCTAATCCTTGGCCTTCTCGGATCCACTTTTAGGGCGTAGAATATTTTTATCAAAAGGACCTTCTCCTTAGAAAAAATTTCTATTTAGGGTTCAGCCTTAGGGAATGAACTCAATTTGGAGAAAATCTGATTGAGAAAAATAGCTAGACCTAGGGTTCTATTTATAGTGTGACTTAGGAATCTCAGACCGTTAGATTTGAAGATCAAATCTAGTGCAACCATGTCATATGCTCTCTAGGAACCGTCGGAAGGAAGCATGAACGCACAAGATTTGAGAAAAATAAAGTTATGACGTGTACGCTTCGATCTGGACGAATCTACGTTTATTAACTAAGGTGGGTCGACCAAGCTTCTATGGGGTCGACCCTAAGGTAAATCCATGTATAATGGGGGTTGACCCTAAGGTCGACCTGACCATTGGCATGGGTCGACCGATGCCTTGTAATTTTTTTTCGTTTTAGTTGATTTCTTGTTTCTCTCGTATCTTCTCCATACTGACTCGGATTTCGACAAGTTAGATATGGAAATTGATCTGAAAATCGCCATGGACCCAATGGTGCAACTCCCGTAGTCGATTCTGACAATTTCACAAACTTATTTTATTATTTAATTAATTCGTTAATCAATTATTATAGCTCAAATTTTGGGTTGTTACAATTCCCTTTTCCAAGAGTATAGGAAATAATGAAATCATAAGAGGCCTAGAACTCCAACTAATGGTGCTGTTGAATGTTGAGATCCTTCTAAAAGAAAAGGCACTTCAAGGATTTATGGTCCGTAAACAGCTCAAACCACTCTCCCAGTAAACAGTGCCTCCACATCTTCAAAGCAGAAACAATTGCCGCCAATTCCAAATCACGAGTTAGGTAATTCCTCTCCTACGGCTTTAGCTGTCGACTTACTTAGGTAACAACTTTCCCTTTCTACATCAACACTGCACCCAATCTAGTGCCACAAGTATCGGTATATGCTATCAACTCTTCATTTCCACTTGGAATAGTCAATACCGGTGCACTCATCAACCTCTCCTTCAGAATCACAAATGCATGCTCACACTTTTCATCCCATACAAAAGTCTGATTCTTCTTTGTCAAATTTGTTAACGGTGCCGCTCCTTCGAGAAGTACTTTACGAAACATCTATAGTATTTCGCCAATCCTAGGAAACTTCTCACATCTGTAGCATTTTTGGGTTGATTCCAATCTTGGACCACTGCCACCTTCGTAGGATCTACAGCTATACCCTGTCCCGACACGACATGACACAAGAATCTCATTTATTTTCTCTAGAAGTGACAGTTAGAGAACTTTGCTCTCAACTTGTAATTCCTCAATATCTCTAGCACAATCATCAAGTGCATCTTATGCTCCTCTTCAGTTCTGGAGTAGTTCAAAATATCATCCACAAACACAAGCACGAACTTATTCAGCTGGTCTAATGACTCAATTCATGAGATCCACAAAGTATGCCAATGTGTTGGTCAATCCAAATGGCATCACCAACCACTCATAGAAACCCAACATCGTACAAAATACAAGAATAGGCACACTCTCCTTCGCTACTCTTAACTGGTGAAATCCCATCGCCAAATCCATTTAGGACAACACCTTCGCACTGTGCAGTTGATCAAACAAGTCATCAATACGTAGAAGTAGATACTTATTCTTCTTTGTCACTTTATTTAGCTTACGATAATCCACACACAACCTCAAAGAGCCATCTACCTTCGTTGCGAATACTACAGGTGCTCCCACCTCAATTATGCTCCTTCGAATAAACCCTTTCCTCAATACGTCATTCACTTGCACCTCCAATTCCTTCCGCTCTCTTGTAGTTATATGCCTCAAAGGCATAACTTTCGGTCTGACTTCCTTCAACAAGTCTATCTGAAACTCGATCTCTCTATGCGGCGACAATCTAGTCACTTCCTTGAAGACATCTGGATAATCTCTAGCGATAGGCATTGATGACAATCCCTTCTGTAGAAGCTCAAGCGAATATAGAAAGCTAACCATCACCCCATCCTCTGGTAGGCAGCTAATCACTACCATTCGCCCATCCAAATCTCTAATTGTCACCAATAGCTTCTCGCAATCCACTATGGCCGCATACTTCTTAAGTTGGTCCATACCCAAGATAATCCAAACCAAAAAAGTTCAAAACAAAATAATCAAAAACTAAAGAACATCCATGACTCGATAAAACTAAGCCACCACAAACCATGAAAAGACTAAAATAGCCTCTAATAGGGTTCATCACAATTAGGGGTCGGTCTTCCAATCTCGATATATCTACTAGGTCACTATAGATGAATGAATGAGAACCACCGGTATCAAACAAAACTCGAAACAAAAACATCACCATTAGAAAGCATACCTTGGATGACGACTCCCTTCCCCTTCTCTTTCACCGAGGGAGCACTCGACGAAGTTGGGACTGCGTCTAAAGCATACGCTTTCACCACTTACAACTCCTTCATTGTTTCTGGACAATTCTTCTTCATGTGCCAAGGCTTGTCATAGTTGTAACATTCCCTCTTCTCATTCGTCTAGCAATCGTTAATCAAATAACCCTTTTCATTACATCCAGAAAAAGTAGGTTCTCATTTTCCCCTCTTCTTACCACCCTTTCCCTAGGACTGCTTTCTCTTTTCGTTTATCTTCTTGCCTTCACCACCTTGCTGCGGCTTCGGCTCTTTTTTCTCAGCAGAAACAATAATTGCAGTCTTAGCCTTAGGGTACAAGCTCTCATGGCGAAGCGCCTTCTCTACATGCTTCTCAACGGCTCATCTACATGGTCCACTAGCTTTTCTCCCAAGTAGTCATCTAAACCAATGATGACATTCTCATTCTTCCTTAATTGAGTGTCGATAAACGACATTCCACACTTAGACAATGTATCAAATTCTGCCACATATTCAGAATTATCATCTCTCCCTGTTTGAGATCGGCAAATTTTCTAAACAGAACCGACTTCTGAGCAGTCAAAATAAACTTCTCCTCGAACCTTGCCTTAAACTGATCCCAGCTAAGCTAATCCTTTGGAGTAGCAATAGTAACATCATTCCAACTAATTCATGGCTCGACTCTGTAGTAGTCTCGAAGCCAACATCCTTTTCATAGCATCTTCCACCTTCATATCACCATAGATGTGCTTGCAAGTATTCGACCAATCTTGCATTTCTATGGCTGACTCCGTCCCTTGAAATGACTTCCCTCCAATAGTAGAATAATCTTTGTTTAGCTTGGTAAAATTAGCCTGAGGTGCTTGAATGGGAGCACCTCCACTTATCACCACTCTAGGAGCATTCCTCATCATATTAGCCATTATAGCATTGAACATGGCTTGGATATTAAGCGTAGCAGCTCTTGATCCCGCTTCTTCCACTACTCCTAAAGCAAAATTCCTCATAGCATTCCTTGTATGTTGGCTCATTCTTATATGTAACAAGAATGATCAATCTCTCATAAAGAAAACTGTGTCCATAGTGCTCATGTGCATGCGACTTATACTGTATAATATATTATTATATAGCCTTGAAAACCAAACTTATAACAAGTATGCTCTCTCTCGTATACATATATACTCTTGATCCAGTCTAAGGCGATAATACCATCCCTATATCTACTGGATTATGGTATCAACTCTAGTTAATTGTGTAACCAAAGCACTAATACCAAATGTGACGACCGCCACATACCACCAGCACCAATAGTATGTAAATAATTCACTGTTGTCATGTCCGACCGATATAGGATGATCATTAATGTTGAAATAAATCAATATAGCATATAACCTTCCATATATGTCACAACGCATGGACAAAATATAATATCACATATACAACAGAAGAGAAAGTAATAATGATGCAAACAGATCATCAACATCAGAGTATAATATCCATAGAGTTATACATCAATAGTAGAGTTTGTACGGACAGAAAATAAACTCAACAACTATTTCAAATACAAATGGTAAGCAGTCACTGCTAAGGCTCTCCAGTGCTGCACAGTGGAATAAGTGCAGACTCCATATATGTATATAATACGAGATAGCTCCATCCAGCTCGTCCTCCAAATAGCCACCGCATCACTTCGACATGTTATCTAGTCTACTCATTTAAAAGTAGATAATAAGAAACAAAGCATAAAATCTTAGATCGGACAACAGTCTGGTGTGAGCGATAGATCAGTCTCATAATACTATATAAGTAAATATGGTAAGGAACAAGAGTACAAGAACCATACCTGACCCATACTTACAAACAAAGAGTTAGAGTATAACACTATAATATGCTACTCTACAGTACCATAAAGATATACCATGAACCAAATAAAGGATATCGGTCTTCCAGGTATTCTATCTCCAATACCTACTTCCCCGATACCTATGAGTGATAGCCTACTAAAGAAAGCAACCATAGCATCCATCAAACAATCCTAACTATCACTCAATGTGCTCTGAATATATAATAAATCATATGACCCATAAGCCAGGGACAAATGAAAATCCCGGTTCTCTGTTGCACTCTCGTACCTCGCAGCCCAAAGCTCACAACACCAGAACTGTCATTTTGTAACGGTTATAACCGTTGGTAATCTAATTCCCAACGGTTATAACCGTTGGTAGCAGGTACGTTACAATTTCTTTTACATATTTTGTAACGGTTATAACCGTTGGGAATTTTGGTCATTCCCAACGGTTATAACCGTTGGGAATTTTGGAACTTCCCAACGGTTATAACCATTGGAAATGACCAAAATTCCCAACAGTTATAACCGTTGAAAATGCCCAAAATTCCTAACGTTTATAACCGTTGGAAAAAAACCGTAATTTCTAACGGTTATAACCATTAGGAATCTTGGTAATTCCAAACGGTTATAACCGTTGGGAATTACTTCACATTTCCAACGGTTATAACCGTTAGGAATATTTTAATTTCCAACGGTTATAACCGTTAGGAATATTTTAATTTTCAACGGTTATAAGTGTTAGGAATTTCTTGTATAAGTAAATAGCAAAATTACCAACACTTATAAGTGTTACAAATTTGGTATAGCAGAACCATATCTTATTCAGCATCTAATAGTATTTCATTCAACTATATCTATACGAATATATAACAATAGAAAACACGAAACTAAAATTCAAAACTAACATATCATCAAATTGTTAAAAAGCATCAAACGCACGAAATAGTACATATCGAATTCTACAAAGTTCATTGTGACAACTTCAAATTTCACTAGTACAACATATCTAGAAGCTTACAAACAACGAATACGACACTCCGACCAAACTACAAAACCACCATCAACCAACTCAGACAATGTATAATGACCATTTTGAGGTGCATCAAAAAATGGCTCGTCTGGATTAAAAACATCCTCCACCCAAACAACATTTTCTCCATCTCCAACCTTTCTACCATGACAAATCTTCTGCACTCCAAGATGTCCTTTAGCTACCACTTCCATTTTTCATGACAATAATTGCACCGCTTGCCATTCAACCGTAGAAGATCCAATACCAGCAGTGGATGGAGTAGGAGTAGGGCTAGGATGGTGCTCGATATATACGTCAATAACATAAATCATTTGTTTGGTAATTTAGCACCGCAGAAATGAAGTTCTCAACATACTCTACAGACAAAGCAAAGTCATTTGTTTGGTAATTTAGCAATGTATTAGTTTCAATAACATAAGATCATTAATTTACTAGGAAACGGATGTCAAACATACTATAACCTCACCAAGCCCACTAAATACATTAAGAAATCGCTCTTTAACAAAACAAAAAGCAGAAAAATCCTTAAACTAGAAACACGAAATCCTTCTGTTATGCAAGCAAACATGCTAAAAGTAATGCGATAAAGGTTGCACAAAAGATACATACTAAAAAACCCACCCATTCATTCAATCTAGTAAACTAGGCTCATAACTCTTGCTGTTCAAAGGGAGTTGCTTTATTCAGCAACCCAAAAAAATAGAAAATATAAATTAAAAAAGAAATGCAAGAGGGTAAGTGTGTTGCCACATTACATATTGTTTTCCCCCAGCAGAGTTTTAGATACAGAGTTATTTAACTTTCTTAACTTTTTTGATATAGTTGTAAGATCAAGAGTGATTCCCAAATGTCTCTTAACTTTACTGTCAATCATTCTCAGTGTAATATTTGATGCAAGAATTATTTCTCGGTTATAAAATTATAACTCAGTGTAATATTTGGTAGTTATTTTTACGCCAGATGTCTTGGTTATAATATTGTTTTACTGAGTTATTATATTACATTGAGAAATAATTTATTATTGGACTCTAGTTTATTGGTTTCCAAATTAAAATTAATTATAAAGGTAGAAACCTGTTTCAAATCCAACTATTGGATTTGTAATGAAGTGGTAAGATTACATGGATGAACATCGGTCAAATGATTGTGCTTAACATTATTGGCATTCAAATACAAAGCGGATGATTAGATACTTAAAACAAGAAAACAATGGCAGTGATTAAGCATAACAATTTGAGTTCAGGAATGCGTATGAAAAAAAGGAACACGTTAACATGCAAATTGTACATTTCAGCTAAAGATTCGAGTTATGCGCACCTTCACTTTTGAAATTGTTTCTGGCTCATCCACATTATCAGTATCATACCAAAATCCTCACTCTTCAACATGAAGAAACCTGTCACCGTGTAAGGAGAATTCATCCTTAAGTTTTTGATATAGAGGTGTAACAAATTAAATGCATATTTGCAGGAAATCATAAACCTTTGAATATGTTCCAACCAAGGACTCAAAATATACATTACGCACGTGTAATATAAATCATTTACTCCCTAAGAGCATCTCCAACAGTTCGGAGTGCGGAAATTGGATTTTCCGCACTCCGAAATGTTGGAGGCCTCATTTTTACAACAGAAATGAGGCCAGGCACCTGTTGAACAAGCGTCTGGGCATCAGGCGCTTGTTCAACAGGCGCCTATGTTTTTTAAGAATTAATTGGGCACTTGGTAAACAGGCGCCTGGATACCAGGCGCCTGTTCAACAGGCGCCTCATTGTGAGGCGCCTGTTCAACGGGCGCCTGGTATCCAGGCGCCTGTTCAACAGGCGGCTCGCCTGATTTCACATTCCGGCACTTTGGCCCCCCATTTCTGCACTATAGGATTTTCTGTACCCTGTTGGAGAGCTTCTTGGGTGCAGATTTGAGAATCCTCAATCAGTTGGAGATGCTCTAAGCAGCATGAAGCAATCAACAACAATTAAGGGAATAACAAAAAAAATAGAGACAACTGAATGAATAACAGAGAAAGGAAGAACGATAAGGAGCTGAAATTAAAGCCAGCAAGTAACAACTCAGAATATCAACATCTACACCAAAAAGATACCAAATCAGTTACACTTACTCTCTTACAATTTAAAGGAAATTGGGTCAGATCATGAAATTGTATATTTGTTTAAGAACTTGTACATAAGGACGATAAAACACCAAGATAAATATAAATAAGAAAACCACAATAACACTAAATTTTAACCTTTATGAATCAGCCAGCAAAATTTCCATATATTCATATTCATAATGGGCACAAAGAAACAAATTACACAAGAGAAAACATAAGTAAACCATCAGCCTAGTAGAGAAAACAGCTTAAATCATAAAGTCAAAACAAAATTTAAAAAGAAACAGCTTTTGAACAAAATACCATAATAATGATCGTACCTTGCATCTGAAGTAGTCTATACTATGCAGAGAAGAAATGATAGACCAAGGTGTAGTCTTAAATCTATGCTCAAATCTCCCTTAGCTGAGATAAAAATGTTGATAAAAGTACTGCTGCCTGTCAATGAAGTTAGAGAACTACTGTTAATTATTCCTCCATTTTAAGTTACCAAAATGTTAGGAAGAGATTTAATGAAGTGAGAGGAGATATTTCAGTTACTGCTATAAACTTTTAAAAGAGAAAAAGTATGTGGCATAAGAAGCTTGTCCTACCAATAGTTCCTATAAAGACCCAAGTAAAGTGATTACTCTCAGAGAAATTTCCAATTATGCCAGCACATTTCCTATTATTATCTAAATGTTTTATCTCTAGTTTTTTCATCTCAATGTTTACAATTAAGGTATAAATTTATCATATCCAATTATGCTGTTAAGCAGTAGAGACATAAATCTTTATTTCTACTGTATTTCATGAACATTTAATACAACCAAAGCTCTCAAAGCCCCAAGCTTGCATTTAGTATCATTTCTAAGTTATTTAAACTTCAGTTCATAATAAAACTCAGAGTACACATGCATGTATGTTCCTGCATTAAGTAAAATCAGCACTAATCATATTCCATCACCACCTCAATGCTTTAAAAGTTTGAAAGAATACATGGTTAGAGTGTGTGCGTGTGTAAAATAAAAAGAGCATTAGCGCAAACCATTGACTTCTGAGCTCCTCACTTATACATCTTAACTATTCGTTAATCAAGTAGCAGTTATCAGGAGGACTTAAAGTTAATTTTATCCAAATGCATTAGTTTTAATCACTGTATCAGTATCTATCTATTATTTTTTCAATCGGCAGTATATTATGTTTGGATATATATTGCTGATTTGGATGCATTAACGATTGACATGGTAATATGAAGCAGCGAAATAGAGTTAATATAAATAAACCAAAGCTATATATGGTTCGAAAAAACTAAAAACTATTCAAAAAAGGACCAGGACAGTAGAGTTGGATCTGCATTATATAGATAGCTAGCAATCCTCATCTGTATGTATATCTTGTAATAAGATTACATTCATTCGGAGCAAGCCATCCAATCTTTTTTTATTCTCTTTTGGATCATGTTATCATCATTCATGATTGAATCCATTCTTTAAAACTACTTTTCTTTATTGTAGACATCTTAGCTACTCGCTGGAAGATCGGATAATTTGCAGACACAAAATTCAAATGGAAAGCCGAATAAATATGAAGTTAAGATACATGCTACCAGAATCTGATGAAGCCTTTAATGAGAGAGTACATACAGCAATTGAGAATCTGAAAAGGTTCGAATCTGGTGATGTGAATATTTGTTTCTCTGATTCCAAATCTTCTCCTATTTCTCAAAATGTGAGTTCTGGTGGATTTTTCTGCATCTTCTTGAGCTCAAACCACTTTTTGATGCACCTCAAAATCAGCACTAATCATATATAGTTTGTGGCTTTCGACTTAAGCACATGACTCATGGGGAAATATCATATCAAAACCTAACAAATTCAAATGCATTGGTTTATACTATCATCGCTGATCAGGATTAAAAAAAACGGTCCAATTAAATATGTGCAACAAACAACAGTGAGCTCATCTCCTTCCAATTTGGAGATGTATGTCAAAGCATAAAATTTCAAAACCTCCAGGATGTGGTTTGATAAAATAACATAACCTAATCAACAAAACTTTCTGTTATACAACAGTCTAGCAAGGGCCCCTATGAAAAAATGAAATTCACTTTCCCTCTTTCAAAAACAAGTTTCACATTCCTATAATTATTTTAGTGTAATTTTTAGCCTAAATATCTTCTTTTTTATGGACAAATATTTATATAAAAATTTGTACCTTTTTCTACAAATAGTTGTAGTTATTTGCAGAAAAATAGCAAGTTTTCCTAATATAATCAATGGATGTCCCATGAAACCTGTTTTTGAAAAGTGACGGAATTGTATATTGTAACTTATAGAAGTGTGTGGGACAAAATTTCTATAGATAATAGTTTGAAACTTATATATGTCTATTAGCAGTGCTTATCTCCTGAATGTAATCATAGATCCGAATACTGAAAAGGACTAAATGAAATTCGGAGTACTGTTTTTTTACTCTTACGGCGTTGGAGTCTACAAATGCCCTATAAAGATCAGATACACCAAAGAAATGTTTTGATAAATTAAAACTTATGAAAAACTCTTACCTTAGCATGTGGGCTAGCCCATGCCAAACGTCAACACACGAATTTCTTTACCTAGGAGTAGTTTGTTGATCTACCTTAGCAGCAGCTGCTCTATCTCAAAAATTAATAATAATTGCTCTGGAATTCCTAATTCATACAGGATTGTATGTACACCAAAAATAATATTTCTGTGTGGAGTTTATGCACAATATTTCAAGGCATATTTGCATAACCTGCAGACAATCATGGTAAACATAGTTGGTAAACCAAATATAATCAAAAATATATTGACAAAATCAAACTAATATTTGTAAAAAATCATGCAAAATCACATGGGAAAAACATAGTCATAAATATATGGACTTTGATTAAATTAATGTTTCTATTATATTTAGTACTACATATTTTTGTAATCAATATTGAATATTGGAATCAATATCAACCTTTTACCCAAATTCACATACAGGCAAGTTGAACTTCTAGGCAACAAAACATAATAGCGTCCTTTAAAGCTTTACCCAAACGCTCCTCTATACCGTAGAAGGACGCCGTATCAAAGTGTCTGTAACCAACTACGACTGCATCCAAAATGGTGAGCCTAAATATTTCGGGTGATACGGGTGGATTTGCCACCGATCCAAATGCAAATACTGGCATTTCGTTCTTTGAATTAAGAGTTGTACAAGGAATTTGGGGTGCCATTTTTTCTCCTGTTTTGTTATAAAGTTAACGATGAAGGATTTTGTATGGAAGTTTATGTGATATTTTATAGAAGAAGATGGGTTGGAGCTTAGGAACTGGGGATGACAAAAGCGATAAGGTGTTTGGTCCTCGAATGACTTTTGATGTTTATGATCAAAATTCAAATAGTTGAAATTTATATGAATTATTTTTGTTCACATGACGACAATAGTGACGTAGCTTAGCATAAAAGAGAACAAAAGAACATGGAAAAACATACTTTTCTAGGACCGAACTGTCAATTTGAAGACTAAATCTAGTCTACACGAATAATTATTCCACAATGTATTTCTTGAAAAGCCTTGCTGACATCCTCTGTGTTATAGAGATTACTAAAAATAATAATAATTACTGCAACTGTCTCAATAATTTCGTCCGAATTATTATGTTTATCTTTTTCTTCATCGTTTTAATGTTGTCTTAGATCCAATTCATGGCTATAAAGTAGACAGTTTGTCTCTTAACAGGCTGATCATGCTTTTTTTAATTGACCTGTGGTCTGGCTCGACTTTAGTTGCTTCACACCAGTTTTGTTCCCAAGTAGGTTCCATTTTTTAATAGAACTCCTAACTGCCAAAAGTTCTAGAACGAATTGCCAAAGAGTTCCTAGACTGAAGAGTACGAGCCAGTCATAATAAGACCAAGAGTTCCCATGTCAAAGAAAATATGTTTTTATTCCCTATATCCTTGTTAAATAAATTGACACTACAAGTATGGTCACCCACTAAACTATAGTTCGCTTCGGAATTCCCAAAATATACAACCAATCCTAGCAGATCTAAATCATAAAGGTAGGGTAACTGCTTTGACTAACCGACCACAAAAACCAACATCAGAATCGAACACTTAACCTCCAAATCCATATATAACTACTTTAAATCCTAATTTAGCACAAAATACCTAATTTCAAAAAATAAATTAAAATTGAAGTGATTACCTGATTTGAATTTGAAAATTTATTTGCGGTCAATTGCCGAAATGGAACGCAACCCTAATCCTCCTTCGTCTTCATCAAATTGGTAGAACAAAGGGCAAAGGCGATGGTAGACGATGGAGGCGGTGGAGGACGGTCTAGGCGGTGGTAGACGGCGGAGGCAAGGCGGTGGTAGAACAAATTGCCCTAAAACGAACGAAAAAGGAAAAAACGTGGAAAGAATGAAATTTTACTCGTTAGAAATAGGTTAATTAATAACAGAAGATAAATTTACAATCCTATCCATATTGCATTTGAGTATTTACAAAATTACCAGATTTGGTAACGGTAATAACCGTGATAAATGTTAGTAACGGAATTAACCGTTAGAAATTGGTAACGGTTATAACCGTTACAAATTGAAAGCGGAAAAGTGTTACAAAATGGACTGTTTGGTGTAGTGGCTGGACACTGGACCCAAAGCTATATGTCTAAGGTATACAGGTCCCTTCATTAACCCACAGGCATCCCCACTTACAATACCCCTACTTTGAGTATAACTGAAAACTCTCCAAGCACTAACATTTCCTTAGCATATACATCTAAGCCCACCATTGCTCCATTTGGATACCAAGTGTAATGACCCGGTATTTTGAACCATTCGCATCCGCACATGTCAGACTTGAATTGCTCAAAACAATAGATTGTTAATTTACATTTGGAAAAACTCAGCATATACAGTAAATAAATCAATCACGGAATCACAAACACAGAGTAATATAAAAATAAGCAGCGGAATAGATAAATAGTAGTTTATGAAGCTACTATATAAACATCAGAGTTTGAAAAAAAATACAACAGAAATCTCATATACAAAGTGGTCTCAAATACAAAAGTAACTGACAAGACCGAACAGAAATAACTGGAAACAACTGAAATAACCGAAAGCTGGATAGATAGATGGATCTCCAAGCGAAGCTCCAAACTCCAAAGGTGAGTCTCAAATGCTGTGACACTCAGTCTGACCTGAGCATAAAGCAAAACACAAAACACTCGAGTCAGGATTAACATTCTTATATTAATAAATTCAACTCAAGTGAAATGTCAACTGAAATACAAGTAACTTAAAGGATGTTTGGGATTTCCATCCTCTAAGGATCCGTGGAACTATCTACTATGTAGTAATATATGCTATTATAATACGTCTATAGTAAAGTAAACTATTAAAATAGCGTTAAGGCATTATCCATATCCCCCTTAACACATTTTATATAACACCGTAGTCTATACAGATACTGTAAACTCCACCCGCAGGTGGCCTATCAGGGAGCACTCCATAGATACGACACCAATCAAACTCGTAGAAGGCGCGATAGGGCATATGACAAGGCACGCGAGGGAATGCCAGGGTAGATATACCATTTTCACTCCCAGGCTGGTGGTAACGCATAGCAGCTACTACCACCCACCTCCTGACTGTCAAGACCCGCAAATCTGTACTCCTTGATTAAACACTAATCTCCATTGATTAACTCAAGATGCACGGAAATACGAAGCATGAGGGTTTTAAAAAGAAGAAAAAGGCAGAAGAAGAAGAAAACATAAGAAAAGATAGAAGAAAAAGAGAAGAAGAACAATAGAACAACATCAGAAACTGAAAACAATATCAGAATCTCACATATCGCAGCGGAACAATATATAATAGATAATCACTAGCCTTTTAAAACAAAGAACTATATCAGTTTTTATACATACATCAATCAGAGTCAATATACAACAATGTACAGTTATATAAACTTGTCCTCATACAGAATACACAGCGGAATAAATACTATCAGATACAAATACTACGTCTCGTCATCCAGCTTATCTCCAAGCTCCAGAATATCCTGATAACCTAACTCTAGACTGCCCGTGTGGAAATTGGTGGGCACCCAGAGTTTAGAAGGGAAACAATAAACTCCGAGTCAGTCATGGTGACTGGTGTGAGATCGTAAAACAGTTATTTTTCAAAACAACAACAGAAATTTTTTAAAGTCAATTCGCAATGCTTTTGGAAAATGAAACTACCATAAGACCTCCCGCCACACACACAATGCAAACGCAGAATTGGAGGAGATTTCTTCTTGTGATAGTCAAAGATGCTTACTACGCAAAAATCAAATCCTTTTTTATATTATTATTAGTGCATAGTGTAGAAAACATTTCGAAAGTAAAATATAAATCTTAGCCAGCATAGACATTTCGAACTATGCCTACTATAGCTACCATCCAAACAGTGGGGCGCCACCATAAGTGAATGATAGGTTCTACAACTAAAACCGTACAAGGCTCGTATTGTTTCTTTGGATTTCCAACAAATGGTCAGGCTAAGGAACTTCCTATTCCACGAAGGAACGCCTCTGGAATGACGTCCCGAGAACCTAACCGGATCTCTGCCAACACAAGGCCGGGTTACCTCTGCAAAAATAGGTAACTACTGACACGCGCATGCCATCCCCCGATCGTAACCGATCTTCCCGAGGATCCCC
Source organism: Allium fistulosum (assembly GCA_030737815.1). Taxonomy (NCBI): domain Eukaryota; kingdom Viridiplantae; phylum Streptophyta; class Magnoliopsida; order Asparagales; family Amaryllidaceae; genus Allium; species Allium fistulosum. The sequence goes on along the minus strand of CM060908.1, from coordinate 293,720,938 downwards.
GATTCGCAACAAACCACATAATAAGCAGTATCAACATAGGTTAAGTATCTGGGCTCCATACCATGATACCACCTCTATCCAGAAAGAATGACATACACTAAGGGGCGCTACTCCCTAGAACCTTACTGCATCCTTCCTGTTTTGACCATTTCCGGGGTGTGAGGCTCAACGAAGTCTCGTCCACAAAGCTACGCTTTCTACAAAGCCATGCTTCGGGTCAAACAAATGATCAACCTATGATCACAAAGATATAAGATCAAACAAATGATCATATCGTAAATGATCAAACACTGATCATTTCACAGCAACACTCAGTATGCCACGTTACCAAATTGGGAGTATATCGCTGATAAATTTCAACTACATAACCTCTGAGCTCGTACGTCTCAGAGAAGGGTGTTAAGCTAAGAGAATAAATTCTCCGCCACCAACAGAAATGTATTTGAAAGAAATCAGCTTTATATCTCAAATTTGTAACGTCAGACACACAATCCATACAAGTCTGTTCCAGGATCGAACAGAACCGAAGGCACTTCTCACGAAGCCCTTGCAATTTCGGATAATTTTCAATCACGTCCGGACTTCCCGTCACTAAGGGTGATAAAAACCTCTAAATCGGAGATCAGCCGATGTAGAGTAACTCGACGGTAATCCTTCCATTTTCAAAAATATCCGGTCTTCAACACCGGTCATCAAATGCAATTCATAACGACGTATCACATATTCGGAATGGGTTATACGACCCCATGGTCCTTTCCCGGCTAACCCGAATAGTGAGCGTTTATTCAAAAATAAGTGTGGCATTCAAATTCATCCAATTCACAACAAATACCATTCAAGGTAATTATTGATAGTCGGTTATTTAACTATCAATAAAGATGCGCAACATCATCAGATTCCAAATAATTTTCCCAATTATTTTATCTTCCAAAAGATATCTTTACTAGATATATAATTTCCACACTTCAAAAATAAATCAACGTTTATTTTTAAAAACGAATTTCCATTTCTTTTATAAATTCCATAATGAATTTATACTTTCGAATATCTACTGATATTCGATTTTCAAATCGTTTTCAAAATTCAATTTCATATTTATCTTTAAGGAGATAAATTCTCAAAACGTTTCATTTCATATTGGAAAAGCAATTCCATACTTATTCAAAAATAAGTATTTCATAAATCTATTTATTTTCAACATTTGAAAATATTCAATATACTTAAATCAAAATTAAGTATAATTCATTCTTTAAGGAAAACATTTATTATAACAACATTTATTTGAGTCAAAACGAATGTTACGTAAAACATCGTTACGACGACTCAAAATCACTAGTATAGGGATTCAAAATTAAAATAGATATATAAATCCCAATACTAGATAAAAAAACATTTCCTTTCGGAAATCATTTACTGTAACAACAGTGTTATAGTCCACCATTCCCTTATTTCTCGAAAACGTCTATTTCAACAATAAATGTTGAAATCTATGATCTCAATATTAAACACTTTTGAAAACATCGTTAAATCGTTTTCATTCTATTTCAGTATCACTTTCCCAAGACCAGATTCATTTTACTTAATAATATATATTCACTGTCCAAAATCGTGAATATACTTCACTAACCCAATTTTCAATATTTTCTACACATTTTATTTCAAGAATTATCCACTATCCAAAATCGTGGATAAAATTCCCTTAACAACCTTCTATATTAAATTCATCAAATTTGATTGATTCTCGGATTTATAAAACAACGTTTATAAATTCCATTTCTATTTTCTAACAACTTCGATTTAATAAATCTCCTTTTATTATCTTCTATAATTTACTTATCAAAATAAGTGATTTCGGATTCGTAAACAACATTTATAAATTTCAATTTTATTTATAAAAACTTCAATTTATAAATCTCCTTTGTTAACTAATTCAATTCCTAACTCAATTTTTTTTATTATACCAACAATCCATATTATAAGTTATATACTTATAATTCATTTATTTTACAAAATCGTTTCCATTTATAAGTTCACAATTTATAAATTTCTTTCACTTATAAATTCTTAAAGATTCATTTTAACACTTATAAAAACTCGTTTTATAATCCCAATATTTTAAAGTTATAAATATCAATTTTTTATAAATCTTTCACATACATCGTTTTTAATAATTCAAAAATTCCAATTAAAACCATTTTATAAATTACTTAACTATTTATTCCAAAAATCACCTTTTGGTTATAATTCACAAAAATCTTAACTTTTATAACTTTAAAGTTTTAACCTTTATTTAAAATAAATCAATTCAACAATTTAAATACAACGTATATTTTCAAAGATCACTTCAAAAATCTCTTTTAAAATCAACATCGTTATTTTTAAATTTCAAAAATGAATCCGATGATGCAACGCACCAATTCGTCAATCACGACAACCATACATCATATAACATCATATGATAATAGAATATACATCACAATATCTGTAAATAAATACTGGTGAGGAATCCAGTTGGATCCCTCCAACCTGTTTCCCTACATCCACAGACGTTAGCACAATACCAATTCCACTTCGAGGTGGAATATCACGGTATATGGGTTTTATAAAAATCATCCGCTTACTAACGGCGCAATAGGGTCTCATCCGCTATACGAGGCGGGAAATCAATCAATCCAATATATACATATGCCAATATGTATATATTGCTATATATATATAGATATATCCTACTATATCTAATATCACATCCAAACAGTCAAACAAACAATAACTGTAATCCAAATATATTTTTGAGTGAGAAGATCTCACCTTAGCTTTTATTTTGCAATCCCATTTCCAAATCCAGATTTATTTTTCTTCGTTGTATTCGACCTTGTATAAACAATTATACAATTTTCTATTAATATTCGAATTGATCGAATAACAAATTCCTCATTTTAATGATTTACTTAACAAATGATTTTAAATAAATTTCCTTTCTGTTTACTATACATGTACATATTAAAATCTCATATTTAAATTAAATTAAGGCTAATTAAAAGTTTTAAAGAAACTGTTAAAAACTTTATCTTACTGTAACAATGTCTTCTCTGAACTCGAGATCCCTGCCTTGCTCAAACGCGACCTTGCCTTGACATCGAACTGCCGACTCTCTCAACGTCCCCAGAGCCAATCGCAAACCAAAACTGACGATCGCAACCCATCACCATTTACGAACGCATCGCTTCCTCTCCGCCTCGAACCTCGAGTGCCATTGACTTCCACTCGTCGCGACGCGAATTGCTTCCAGGTCGAGAACCTTAGCTTGCGACATCAAGCTCGACAACCCGATACCAACGACGCGACCCAGAGTTGATTAAACATGATACGACACGTCGCAATTCCCTTTTGAGGCCGACTTTGATTTAATGGAGCTGCCATACGCGAGTTCGTCATCGCTTCACGCGAGCGGCCAAATCTCGGTTGAACGATTCGATTTGTTTCGAATACTGGAGGAAGAGAGGCCGCCATAGATTCCTGAGCTCTGATTTTGAATTTCGATTTAGGGAGAGGTTGGTTTTGATTTTGAACGAATAAACGCAGCTCGGCCATTATTTGATTTTTTTGAATCTGAGAGGAATGAGGGAGATTATAAAAATGAAAGGAGGCATGGTGTACACGATCTGATATCGTGATTTTTCGGCGTGATTAAAGGAAACGAAATGATGTTGTTTTGTACGAGAGGAGACAGTTTAATGGCTGATTGTACATATTGCTGGTTAAAGGAAAGCAATTTTATCTTATTAAAATTCAATCGGTCCCAGTATAAATTTCTACGCGTTTATATATATCCTACGCTCACACAACAATTCCGAAAAACACGAAATTTGGAATCCGGTAATAATACAATATTGCGGACCCAATGAAACTGGTTTCGTCGAATTCCGAGACTGTGCCTCGGAAGGCTATTTTTAAATATTGATTCGAACGATAATTTTCAAAACTGAACAAATCGTTTTCAAAATTGATTCTAAAGCTTCAATTATCTTCAGTATTATCAATATGAATTTTAAAAGCTTTCGAAATATTTTTCTTCAACTTAAAATTGAAGATTCGAATTTTTATTCAACATTAAATAGATTAAATTTTATAATTTAATCGCCAAATTCAAAGTTATATCGAAAATTCAAGTTAAACTATCATTCAAATATTTAAAATAAATTAAATATTTTCAATTTAAATTGTTCAAAATTCTGGGTCGTTACAAACTTCCCTCCTTAAAAGAATTTCGTCCTCGAAATTACAAGTTAGGAAAAAAGGTCCTTAACTCGTCTACTATTTTTTACAATCCAATAGTTTTATCAAATTTTCAAACAAATCTTTCTACTAAAGATTCATTGTCAATTCAACTAGCTTTCCAACTTCAATTATAGTTCAAAACAACATTGTTTTACTTCTCAATTCCAATTTAAGTTTAAATTCAAATTTTAAACTTTTAAAATTTTCTCAAAAATTTTTCTAACACCCGAAATTTCCAAAAATTTTCGCCAGCGTCTCCTTTGCGCGGCTAATATGGCACGACTACAAAACGTCCCTACGGACTCTCAGATTTCAAAAAGAAAAAGAAAAAGCCAAGCGGCTAGACAAGAAAATCATCAAATCTCATATTGAAATTCAAATACTTACCTTTTTGTCGAGCCTTTCAAATTTATCTTTGAAATCAAAATCTCAATTCCTTTATACACCTGTATATTCTACTAGCCATAATATCTAGTTACAACATTCAAACTATTTTGCAAATTTCATTACAAATTTTTTTTTCAATATATACTTCTTATACATTCTTACTTCACTATTGAAGTTACATATCTATTTTTCATTCAATATTACATTCCAAATTCATTTGAATTCAATTCCAACATTTAATTCAATTTGGATTCAGTTTATCTTCTGAATATTGAATTTTATCGATTATCTTTAGTTCACTTCAAACTAATCTTGAAACTTCATTTTATTTCGCACAATTCACATTTGTTTTCAACATTCAGTTTCAATTTCCAGTTTTATCTTTATTCAATCATCACTTAGAATAATTTCAATATCACATTTACTTAAGAATTTCACACTTCTTTTCTTAGGTTCAATGTAAATATTCCATATACACATTATATTTATTTTCAATTCACTATTATGGTTTATAACCACTCATATTAAACTGGATTTCAAATTCCATATGAATTTTAATTCATCTAAAACCATATTAATTTGTCATTTCTTCAATTAGTTTCAGTTACTAATTTTATTTCAATACTTTACTTTACAAATTTGAAATGAATTTTTCAACATTCAATTTACTTTCATTAAATTGATTCACTTGTACTTACATTAATTTAACTCCATCCTTTAAGTTAAATTTATTCTATCAAAATTCAAATGGTATAAGTTATCAACTCATTATCATTCCCATATATATTTTAAATAGGATACCAGAGTCTTTTCAACCTTTCAAAAACCATTTTGAAATCAATTCGATTTATCCTTTGAATTTCCAAAACCAAACCCAAATTTTCCAAACAACTTTCATTTAAAACAATTTGGCAGCAATTCCTCTTTTGGAAACCCGAAAATGAACACCGATAGTGTCGCGATCACCAATCGGAATTATTTTCCAGTGACCGAAAAGAGTTTAGAGCTTTCATCTCTCCAAAATACTTTTCAAAACCTTTGAAATTCATTTCCAAGCCAAAAAGAATTTAAACTTTTCAAATCTCCAAAATTTACAAATTCTTTTCAAAACATTTCCAAATACTTCTCTGGAATTCCATTTCAAATTTCAAATCACATTTATAATTTACATTCCTAAATTTCATTTGTACATGGATTTATCTCTTAACTTTGGAGTTATGATTTCAATTTCTTATTCAATTTCAATGATAATAATTTAATATTATTATTTCCTAACAACCAAACATCCAAATACTATGATAATTCATAGAAAATTATTTCTTTTATATACAAAAATAGTTTTGGGCAAAATTATCTCATTTACCCTATTTTAAAACAATACTGTGTCGGTTTACCTTGTTTAAGAGTTTAGAAACCCCTATCGATTACAGTTAGCTAGACTGCACCGACCAGAATTCATAAACAATCAACCGATAAGTCAACACAATACAAAACAATTTATATTCACTAACAAATACGCACTCATATCTATTATTACACTCACACTCATTCTAGAGTACTACTGACTCTATCTCTAATGAGTAACACCCAACAAAGCAGGTTGTCGCTTAACCATATGCTCTGATACCACGCTGTAAGGACACGATTCTTCGACTTTCGAAAATCGACATCGATACGTCCACTGTATCAACTGCCGAGCAAACGAATGCCGGAAAACCGAATACTTAGTGTTTTAAAAGAAGAGGTAGAAGAAAAGATAGAAGAAAAAGAGAAGAAGAACAATAGAACAACATCAGAAACTGAAAACAATATCAGAATCTCACATATCGCAGCGGAACAATATATAATAGATAATCACTAGCCTTTTAAAACAAAGAACTATATCAGTTTTTATACATACATCAATCAGAGTCAATATACAACAATGGACAGTTATATAAACTTGTCCTCATACAGAATACACAGTGGAATAAATACTATCAGATACAAATACTATGTCTCGTCATCCAGCTTATCTCCAAACTCCAGAATATCCAGAATATCCTGATAACCTAACTCTAGACTGCCCGTGTGGAAATTGGTGGGCACCCAGAGTTTAGAAGGGAAACAATAAACTCCGAGTCAGTCATGGTGACTGGTGTGAGATCGTAAAACAGTTATTTTTCAAAACAACAACAGAAAAATTTTAAAGTCAATTCGCAATGCTTTTGGAAAATGAAACTACCATAAGACCTCCCACCACACACACAATGCAAATGCAGAATTGGAGGAGATTTCTTCTTATGATAGTCAAAGATGCTTACTACGCAAAAATCAAATCCTTTTTGATATTATTATTAGTGCATAGTGTAGAAAACATTTCGAAAGTAAAATATAAATCTTAGCCAGCATAGACATTTCGAACTATGCCTACTATAGCTACCATCCAAACAGTGGGGTGCCACCATAAGTGAATGATAGGTTCTACAACTAAAACCGTACAAGGCTCGTATTGTTTCTTTGGATTTCCAACAAATGGTCAGGCTAAGGAACTTCCTATTCCACGAAGGAACGCCTCTGGAATGACGTCCCGAGAACCTAACCGGATCTCTGCCAACACAAGGCCGGGTTACCTCTGCAAAAATAGGTAACTACTGACATGCGCATGCCATCCCCCGATCGTAACCGATCTTCCCGAGGATCCCCGATTCGCAACAAACCACATAATAAGCAGTATCAACATAGGTTAAGTATCTGGGCTCCATACCATGATACCACCTCTATCCAGAAGGAATGACATACACTAAGGGGCGCTACTCCCTAGAACCTTGCTGCATCCTTCCTGTTTTGACCATTTCCGGGGTGTGAGGCTCGACGAAGTCTCGTCCACAAAGCTATGCTTTCTACAAAGCCATGCTTCGGGTCAAACAAATGATCAACCTATGATCACAAAGATATAAGATCAAACAAATGATCATATCGTAAATGATCAAACACTGATCATTTCACAGCAACACTCAGTATGCCACGTTACCAAATTGGGAGTATATCGCTGATAAATTTCAACTACATAACCTCTGAGCTCGTACGTCTCAGAGAAGGGTGTTAAGCTAAGAGAATAAATTCTCCGCCACCAACAGAAATGTATTTGAAAGAAATCAGCTTTATATCTCAAATTTGTAACGTCAGACACACAATCCATACAAGTCTGTTCCGGGATCGAACAGAACCGAAGGCACTTCTCACGAAGCCCTTGCAATTTCGGATAATTTTCAATCACGTCCGGACTTCCCGTCACTAAGGGTGATAAAAACCTCTAAATCGGAGATCAGCCGATGTAGAGTAACTCGACGGTAATCCTTCCATTTTCAAAAATATCCGGTCTTCAACACCGGTCATCAAATGCAATTCATAACGACGTATCACATATTCGGAATGGGTTATACGACCCCATGGTCCTTTCCCGGCTAACCCGAATAGTGAGCGTTTATTCAAAAATAAGTGTGGCATTCAAATTCATCCAATTCACAACAAATACCATTCAAGGTAATTATTTATAGTCGGTTATTTAACTATCAATAAAGATGCGCAACATCATCAGATTCCAAATAATTTTCCCAATTATTTTATCTTCCAAAAGATATCTTTACTAGATATATAATTTCCACACTTCAAAAATAAATCAACGTTTATTTTTAAAAACGAATTTCCATTTCTTTTATAAATTCCATAATGAATTTATACTTTCGAATATCTACTGATATTCGATTTTCAAATCGTTTTCAAAATTCAATTTCATATTTATCTTTAAGGAGATAAATTCTCAAAACGTTTCATTTCATATTGGAAAAGCAATTCCATACTTATTCAAAAATAAGTATTTCACAAATCTATTTATTTTCAACATTTGAAAATATTCAATATACTTAAATCAAAATTAAGTATAATTCATTCTTTAAGGAAAACATTTATTATAACAACATTTATTTGAGTCAAAACGAATGTTACGTAAAACATCGTTACGACGACTCAAAATCACTAGTATAGGGATTCGAAATTAAAATAGATATATAAATCCCAATACTAGATAAAAAAAACATTTCCTTTCGGAAATCATTTACTATAACAACAGTGTTATAGTCCACCATTCCCTTATTTCTCGAAAACGTCTATTTCAACAATAAATGTTGAAATCTATGATCTCAATATTAAACACTTTTGAAAACATCGTTAAATCGTTTTCATTCTATTTCAGTATCACTTTCCCAAGACCAGATTCATTTTACTTAATAATATATATTCACCGTCCAAAATCGTGAATATACTTCACTAACCCAATTTTCAATATTTTCTACACATTTTATTTCAAGAATTATCCACTATCCAAAATCGTGGATAAAATTCCCTTAACAACCTTCTATATTAAATTCATCAAATTTGATTGATTCTCGGATTTATAAAACAACGTTTATAAATTCCATTTCTATTTTCTAACAACTTCGATTTAATAAATCTCCTTTTATTATCTTCTATAATTTACTTATCAAAATAAGTGATTTCGGATTCGTAAACAACATTTATAAATTTCAATTCTATTTATAAAAACTTCAATTTATAAATCTCCTTTGTTAACTAATTCAATTCCTAACTCAATTTTTTTTATTATACCAACAATCCATATTATAAGTTATATACTTATAATTCATTTATTTTACAAAATCATTTCCATTTATAAGTTCACAATTTATAAATTTCTTTCACTTATAAATTCTTAAAGATTCATTTTAACACTTATAAAAACTCGTTTTATAATCCCAATATTTTAAAGTTATAAATATCAATTTTTTATAAATCTTTCACATACATCGTTTTTAATAATTCAAAAATTCCAATTAAAACCATTTTATAAATTACTTAACTATTTATTCCAAAAATCACCTTTTGGTTATAATTCACAAAAATCTTAACTTTTATAACTTTAAAGTTTTAACGTTTATTTAAAATAAATCAATTCAACAATTTAAATACAACGTATATTTTCAAAGATCACTTCAAAAATCTCTTTTAAAATCAACATCGTTATTTTTAAATTTCAAAAATGAATCCGATGATGCAGCGCACCAATTCGTCAATCACGACAACCATACATCATATAACATCATATGATAACTGAATATACATCACAATATCTGTAAATAAATAAATACTGGTGAGGAATCCAGTTGGATCCCTCCAACCTGTTTCCCTGCATCCACAGACGTTAGCACAATACCAATTCCACTTCGAGGTGGAATATCGCGGTATATGGGTTTTATAAAAATCATCCGCTTACTAACGGCGCAATAGGGTCTCATCCGCTATACGAGGCGGGAAATCAATCAATCCAATATATACATATGCCAATATGTATATATTGCTATATATATAGATATATCCTACTATATCTAATATCACATCCAAACAGTCAAACAAACAATAACTGTAATCCAAATATATTTTTGAGTGAGAAGATCTCACCTTAGCTTTTATTTTGCAATCCCATTTCCAAATCCAGATTTATTTTTCTTCGTTGTATTCGACCTTGTATAAACAATTATACAATTTTCTATTAATATTCGAATTGATCGAATAACAAATTCCTCATTTTAATGATTTACTTAACAAATGATTTTAAATAAATTTCCTTTCTGTTTACTATACATGTACATATTAAAATCTCAGATTTAAATTAAATTAAGGCTAATTAAAAGTTTTAAAGAAACTGTTAAAAACTTTATCTTACTGTAACAATGTCTTCTCTGAACTCGAGATCCCTGCCTTGCTCAAACGCGACCTTGCCTTGACATCGAACTGCCGACTCTCTCAACGTCCCCAGAGCCAATCGCAAACCAAAACTGACGATCGCAACCCATCACCATTTACGAACGCATCGCTTCCTCTCCGCCTCGAACCTCGAGTGCCATTGACTTCCACTCGTCGCGACGCGAATTGCTTCCAGGTCGAGAACCTTAGCTTGCGACATCAAGCTCGACCCGATACCAACGACGCGACCCAGAGTTGATTAAACATGATACGACACGTCACAATTCCATTTTGAGGCCGGCTTTGATTTAATGGAGCTGCCATACGCGAGTTCGTCATCGCTTCACGCGAGCGGCCAAATCTCGGTTGAACGATTCGAATTTGTTTCGAATACTGGAGGAAGAGAGGCCGCCATAGATTCCTGAGCTCTGATTTTGAATTTCGATTTAGGGAGAGGTTGGTTTTGATTTTGAACGAATAAACGCAGCTCGGCTATTATTTGATTTTTTTGAATCTGAGAGGAATGAGGGAGATTATAAAAATGAAAGGAGGCATGGTGTACACGATCTGATATCGTGATTTTTCTGCGTGATTAAAGGAAACGAAATGATGTTGTTTTGTACGAGAGGAGACAGTTTAATGGCTGATTGTACGTATTGCTGGTTAAAGGAAAGCAATTTTATCTTATTAAAATTCAATCGGTCCCAGTATAAATTTCTACGTGTTTATATATATCCTACGCTCACACAACAATTCCGAAAAACACGAAATTTGGAATCCGGTAATAATACAATATTACGGACCCAATGAAACTGGTTTCGTCGAATTCCGAGACTGTGCCTTTGAAGGCTATTTTTAAATATTGATTCGAACGATAATTTTCAAAACTGAACAAATCGTTTTCAAATTTGATTCTGAAGCTTCAATTATCTTCAGTATTATCAATATGAATTTTAAAAGCTTTCGAAATATTTTTCTTCAACTTAAAATTGAAGATTCGAATTTTTATTCAACATTAAATAGATTAAATTTTATAATTTAATCGCCAAATTCAAAGTTATATCGAAAATTCAAGTTAAACTATCATTCAAATATTTAAAATAAATTAAATATTTTCAATTTAAATTGTTCAAAATTCTGGGTCGTTACACTGACACACTCCCAAATCAAAGGTGCACCCAATCAAATCACAAAAGCAATATAATGGTATCGAAGAAATGTGCCTGATCGGGGGAATGACCCCACTTGGCCCGGTATAGCTCCTGTTTTAGCCACATCAAGATGACTCACGAGAGTCAGGGCAACGTAAATACCATATAGAATCGTCGTCAAACCATCCTACTTCGTTCTGGAATCTCCACCACATACATAGTTGTTAAAGTGGTTTTCGGTATTGGCAGAGAGTATGACAATATCCGATCCTAGTCTCTTTAACAACCAAAAGCTTATTTCACACCGTGGTCATTTCATTTCAAATAGTTCATACTTCATATCAAAATATCATATTCATTTCAAAACCATATCAATTCGATATCACTATTCACTTTAAATAATATTCATTTCCAGAAACGTAACACTTTCAAAAATTATAACACTTTTGAAATCATAACACCTTTGAAATCATTACACTTTTAAAATATTAACAGTTCCAACTTAAACAGTTTAGATATTGAAAATAGTATATATATTAAAATAGTTATAAATCAAAATAGGTTATATATTAATATATATATATATTAAAATTGCTTTATATAATAAAAATTAGTTTCCTCAAATTTCACAAATCGATTCAAATCAGCTTAAATTCCAAAATTCAATTTAGCCAATCCCAGTTCAACAATTTCAATTTAAAGTCCAAAGATTCAAGTTTAAGTATTCAAACATTTACAATATAAATTTCATTTATATTTCAACATTTAACTTTAATTTTATTCAAATTCGAAAATATTCACTTAATCATTTTAATAACAATTTATTTAAATCCCATTTTATATAATTAAATCAATATTAAATATTCAATCTCGATTTTATTTAAAATTGAGAATATTCATTTAATCACATTTCATCAAATAAAGTTATAAATCATATCTTTCAAAACCTCAAAAATCAATAAGTTTAAATCAATTCTTATTCAAATTCAATTATTACCCAATTTAAATTCCAAGTCAACATTAACTTATTCTTTCTAACCAATTATTAATGTTATTAAAAATCTATTTTAAAATATTAATATAAATTTAAATAAACACTTAAACATATTGTATATTAATTAAATTAAATCTTATTATTAAATTTATTTTTATAAAATCTAATTATATATATATATATATATATTCTTTTTTTCATAATAAAATTTATAAGTAAAATCTAAAGTTTTATATTTTTCCAGAACTAACTTATAAATTAAAATTTCCAAAACACATTATTTTTAAAATCTAAATTTTATACATATATAAAAATAGCATTTATATATATTATATTTTTAAAAATCAATATTCAATAAAACTCATATATTTCCTTTCAAACGTTGGAAATCATTTTCAAAATATAGACTAACGGTGTCCGTATATAATTTTCTATCCTATGGTCAATTGATATGGATATTTATCATTTCAATCCGCAATTTAAATATTTATGGGTATATATCATTTCAATCAGAAATCCCAAAATTTGAATTCAATGAAAATCGCTTGGGTTTATCATTTCAACCCATAACGATTTTCCCTTAATCTATAAGATCGTTCGGGTATGTATCATTTCAACCCATAGGGAATTTTAAACTAACAGGGAACTTGCAGAGTGAGAACAAATATGATAATAATATAACATAACAACAACAGGCATATATCATCAGTGATAAATTAAATAAAATATAAGCAACAAGATATGGTATCATATGTCATAGGTGAACAGTTTCAGATAATGGCTTATCACATAAAGCAATAAATAATAAGCAGTTCAAATTTAACAGCATATTTCAATTGTCATTTCAATGTGAATTAAATTTATTAAATATAAGAATATTAATCGTGAGTGATCGCTCACCTTTCGAGGCTAGAGAAAATAGATAACACGACAAGCCACGATTTGAATCACAATATAGACAATCGACCAATCCAAACAACAAATCTCAAAGCGAAGTAAGCTGAACACGGATTTGACGGACAAAGTTGATAAATAGGAATCATTGAGGACAAATCAAATCAGCTTGATATAAATGGAAAATATATACTATTATTATTATTATTTTATTAAAATCAATAATTTAAATTAAGACAAATATTAAAATAAAATATACATATAATTCAAAATCATTATTCTAAAAAAACAAATATGTAAAAAACAAAGATATATATTGTATTTAAAATCAATACTTATATATACTTCAAAAGTGGGATCCAAGTACACATTTTATTTAAAATATATGTACACTTTAAATCTAAATACACAGACTTGCATATATATATATATATATATATATTATTTAAACCTAAAATTTATACTTCAAATCTGAAATATTGACTCATATATATACCATATTCCTTCGACTCAAAGCACCTACATATTGTATAAAATAGTATATATAAAACGTACATATGTTATAATATATACAGAACATCAACAAAAAATATATATATATACACTAGTTACCCAAATCCTATACAACTATATACACATATATACCTGCTACTCAAAATATACACAGACCATATATATTAACAATATATAATTGCAGACTTGAATATGTAGACAGTATATATACGTAGATTTTGTATGTAAACAATATATATATACACTTGATATGTAAACATATATATGCAGACCTGGTAGGTTTGAAAACAACCAGTGGAGTTGATAAAACAATATATATAACAATAGAGTAGCTAGCTGTATATAACAGCTAATAGGACAACAGACTAAGCTTTAAATTAATATATTTATATATATATATATATATATTACTTTTATAATATAATACACTGTACTCATATATAATATATATGTCCTCATCATATATATATTTTTTCAAAACCAATGTAAAACAATATATATATATACACGAAAAGTATAACTGCAATACCCTTGTATGCATACAAGTGACGAGGAGAAGATGGTGGTGCTCGACTCGGAGTTGTTTGCACAGGCGGATGATGGGCAGAGCTCACGAGCGGCTGCAAGGAGGGCCGGATCTATGGGTTTCGGTGGTGGCAAGGTTATTGCGGTAGTGTAGTTATGTGGTGGGAAGGAGGAGGTGGAGTAGCGGGTCTGGTCGGCACGGCAGAGGGTCGTGATGGGCTGGGACGTGATCGGTGCAAGGCTGTCGAGGAGAGGGGGAAAACTGTAACGACCCTGAATTTTGAACAATTTAAATTGGAAATATTTAATTAATTTTAAATATTTGAATGATGATTTGACTTGAATTTCAAATTATCAGGATGAATTGGCGATTAAATTTTTGAATTTAATCCATTGAAAATTGAATAAAATTTGAATCTTCAATTTTAAGCCGGTTAAAAATAATTTAAAGGCTTAGAAAATTCATATTGATAATACTAAAGATAATAGAAGCTTCAGAATTGAATTTGAAAGCGATTTGTTCAGTTTTGAAATATTATCGTTTAAGTTGAATTTAAAAATAGCCTTCCGAGGTACAGTCTCGGAATTTGACGAAACAAGTTTCATTGGGTCCGTAATATTGAATTATTACTGGATTTCAATTTTCGTATTTATCGGAATTGTTTTGTGAATATACGACGTATAAACGCGTAGAAAATCTATTCGGATTCAATTTAAATTTTGGTGATAACCGGGGTTTTCGCATCGATTTGATATCATTGTTAAACGATTTCTCTGCTAGTTAATTGCTTATAGGAGCTTCGATTCGAATTGGAATTCGTTTAATAAAAATTGTTGTTGGAATTTTTGAATCGGTTAGAATCCTTTTGGAAGAAAACAAGAAAAAAATTGTTAAAGGGTTTTGGGCTTTAAAATTTTATCTCGGCCCATTCATTTCGTTTAAAACCCTATACCCGATCCCTTTCTCATTTCATTCACAAACCCTAAACCTAAAACAGACGAGAAGAAAAATAATGGCGGCTTCGTTTTCCTCCATTTTCAGCTACGCCTTAAATCACGTCCAACCATACCTTTAATCGTGCTACCCACGCACCCCTCTCCTTCTCTCTTCAGTCATACGAAAAAAAAAGCAGATCGAAGAAAAGAAAAAAAAATGGCGACGTTTGCGTATTAGGGCTTCGGCTTCGCTCGTCTTCAACTAGGGTTTCCATTCGATTCCGCTTTGCTTGGCTTCGGCTTCGTTCAATTCAAGGGCGACCGCTTCCTTGCTCGTTCTTCCAATCTGCGACGCGTCGAACGAAGGTGAGTGACCCCCCTCACTCACATCTGATTTAAGCTGGCTAGTGTTTTGACTTGTTTTAATTCATGAATTTCATTTCGTGAATTTTGAGCTATCACCGCTTTAAATTTTTTGATGATTTTATTTATATTGAGTTCGGCTGTTAGATTGTGGTTAGATATTATTGTTTCTCTGATGTTTCTATTTACTCGGGTTTGAATACTTGATGTGAATTCAATTGGGAATTTTCGTTGTTTTGTTTTGATCTCGTGATAACTTCGGTTTTAGATATGTTTCTATTTGCATGCCCGGATGTTGATGATTCTTGAAGTTGCTTGTTTCACTTCATGTATGGCTGGACTGTGAGCAAACATTTTAACCAAAACTTAAGTGGTAAATTTTCTTTTGCATGACGAATTTCTGAAAGGATCAGTGCTTGCATGTGTGTATATAAATGTAAAATCTGTGTATATGGATGTGAATGAACTATGTATGAATGTTTAATGGTTCTCTGTTTTAAACTACAAGGAATAGGAAAAGAAGAGAGTATTCAATTTTTTTTTTGTAGTCTCTTGATCTAATCATTATTGTGAATTGAGTTACTTGTTTGATCATAAATCTAAGATGGAAATTTTAATTTAGTTAAAGATAAGTCATAGTTTCAAAATATAAGTAAATTTGAGTCTATTCTAAAAGCAATTGCAAATAAATTTGCAAACCTGTAACTTTTGCAAACATGCAAAAGATCTGAAACCTGCATTTTCAAGGCAACTCAGGATCTTAGAGTTCAAAGTGTAAGGAGTATTTCAGTTTAAAAGAATTCAAAGGCATTTTTATAAGGAAGCTCTGTCATTTTCAAAAATAGGTGAATAAACTTCTTTAACTAGACTTTTAAAATAATATGATGGTTGGCGATAAGACGGCTGGACTATTTTTTTTTTTTTTTGCATCGAGTTTGCATTCATTGCACCTTGCATTCACACTGGTTGACACTTGAATGCATCCACTGTTCTTTGTTTGTACATTTCGTGATCTTCATTTCAATCCGGTTGCACTTCGATCATGGCAGTCTTCATTGAGTCTGTTGTATTTCTTTGCTTGTTTTCCAGTTGCACTCCTTTGACTTCATTGCATATTTTTGCAGTTGCCACTCCCTTCACTTGTACATGTTCATTTAACTTGAATATGTTGCATTGGTCTGTGTCACTGAAGTAGTTGTCACTGTCATTTATTACATATGCCATTCACCTCAGTTGCCTGCATATGCATATTTGATTAACTAATTCTTGTTTACTCGTTAGCACTTCTAACATATACACATGTGCACTTATATGGGTCTGCATTAGACTTTGTATTTGTTCCTCACTTCGAGACAGTTTCAGTTGCAAGTGCATTTAGTTATTTGCACTTGATTTTGTTGGCTTGGTCACTATGATGTTGCATTGCAGTTTTGCTTTGATATGTTGGTCTTCTTTATTCCAGTAGCATTGGTTCATGTTCATTTGGTATAATTTGAGGTCTGTAGTCTTTATATTGTCACTATAATGTATCTTCAACCTGATGGCACTTGCTTTGATTCGATATAATAGTTGTCACTCCTGTGTTCGACATAGTCTTTGTAGAGTAGTTTGTTTTCCAGTGTAGTCTTGTTGTTGTTAAGTTTCTTCACCCATACTTTGTGCTTTGGTATAATTGTGTGGTGGTCCAGTGTAGACTTTGTTCATTTATTGTAGTTGTTTGTCCTTGCATTTGATCTGTAGCATTCAGTTTTGATTATCAGTTGTATAGTTGTTGTCTGAGGCAGTTGATCATTAATTGCATTCATTTGTGTTCCCATTGTTCTTCACCTGACTTGCTTATTGATCATTTAGTGGTCTGCATCTGTCCATATCACTGTTGGCATTTTGTAGCTTGGTATTGTGCAGTATTGCTGTTGGATGGATGTTCTTCATGTTATTATGGTTCAGTTGAACTCGATAGTTTTGGGTTTCATGTTGCCTTGGTATTCAATGTTGTCCAGTCTGCATTCATTGTCCTCTGTTTGCTCAGTCTGGTTACACCTCTGTTGTATTGCCTTGACCTTGTTTTGATTTGTTAGCTGTGCATTTTGTTTTGCACACGAGTTGGCGGGGCAGTGCACACGGGTACGAATGCACATGTGTGTACTGCAGCCACCCAAAAATCGACAGTTTTGAATTGATATTTCTTTGCGTCGTGTTGCGTTGATCTTCTATGCCGTATTGGCGAGGCCGTACACGCGTGCGTGTACGGCAGCCAATAACACAGTTTATCTCTGTTGATGATTTAAATCTGCTGATTTATAGTTTAACACTGTTTAGTGTTAAAATTTTCGTTATCCGATTTCTTTGTTAAAAGAGTCGGATAGACGAGAATTATTGTGACTGTCGTCTATTTAAATTATTACTGCTTATATGCACTAATAACTGGTTTGAATTAGACTGACCTGTGTATTATTTTCTTTTGAATATTATACTCGGGTCAGACCGAGTATTTCTACAGCTTGAAGATTTTCGAGCAGCGAAGTTAGAGAGAGAGTAAAGAATCACTTTAGTTTTCAGAAGAAAATTGTATTTTAAGATATTCCGCTGTATCATTATCAAATTGTATAAACTCTGATGTATATAAAAAGATTTATAGTAATGAAATAAAGATTCATTTGTTTTAATTGATTGTTATTATCTGTGTTTCTGTGGCTGATTCTGTTTAAACCTTATAAACTAAATAACAATTCGTCTTTTTGAACGTTTCGAGTTGGTTTAATTACCGACTGGAGGCGATCAAAAGGGGGAATGTTACAAAAACTGTAGTGGTCGGGGATGGCTGTTGAAGTCAAAGGCGGAGAGGCAACTTTGGGATGGCCATGAGGTGGAGCTCGGCACGGTGTAGGGGATAGCAGGCTGTGGCGGCCGATGGTTGTGGATCTAGTGGTCACTTGGCTACTCGGGTTGATAGGCTGTGATGGGTTGTCTTGGCGTCACGTGGAGGAGAAAGGCGGAGCACGGGTTCAGGCGATGTAAGGGTTGGCACGGGCTGTCGTTGCTGCAAGGGCGAGGTGGGTTAGTGGATGATGGTGGATCGGGAAAGACATGAGATAGTGGGGAGCATGCTAGGTGAGGTCAGGAGAGAGAGACGAGAGGACGAACAGCTTTTGGGAGGAAGGCGCAAACCATGTTCTTGGCAAAAATCAATATACAAGCTTCTCAATAAATTTTTTTTCTTAAGAGAATGATAGAATGAATATAAAAGAAAGGTATGAAAAATGAATGGCAATGAAGGCTAATGAATAGGCAGAAAAGCAAAAATATTTGAGCTGGAGAAATAAATTAGCAGGCAGAAGACTAAATATAAAGTGAAAGAAAAGGCAACGGTCACACAGTGATTAAGCTGAAAAATTTGAAGCAATTTATTATTGTGGCCAGGGTTGCACGGTTTCAAATTTGAAAAGCAAGGAAATCCAAAAGGTCACAAATTTCGGTACGGATACGACGCGCAGTTTTATCGTTTTAGTCGCGTACCGAACCTCAAAATACAGAAATAAATATAACGTGGAGATCAGCACGACGAGGCTAATAGAATGTCACACAGATATCAGTGATACGATCGAATTATAAAAACTCGATTTTTCGCTGTCGAAAATGCTGCTAAAATGCCGAAAATAAGATAAATGGAGCTATAGCAGTCCAAATTTTATAAAACGAAATATGACGTCTCACTCAGAAAATAGTTTACATTTTTATTATATAAAAATATCCAGGTTCTGAAAACATTTTATTTTCATCAAATAATAATAGATTTAAATTTAAATAAAATTACACAATAAAATAAACTCCCATATTTTCTGATGAAAATTTACCATTTGCTATGTTTAAATAAACGCATACAAAATATCAAATTTTCATTGTTAAATTTTATAATTTAATTTCAAGAAAAATTTTAGTTAAATACATTATTAAAACCGTTAAAATATCCGGGTTGTTACACTCTCCCCCACTCAAAACTTTTTGTCCCCGAAAAGGAACGAGATAGGAGAATGGAAACAACAGAGAAGAAAGGATAGATTTAAATACAAAATACAACAATCAATTCAAAACTATATAAGTTCTATTCTATTTTTAAATTGATTAATATTCAACAAATTTGATTTCAACCTATTTTATTCAATTTATACTATTCATGTTTTGGTTGAGTTTAATTCAATATATTTTCATTCAATTGGTTTGTTTTTAATTTACTACATTTGTCGCAAAAATTTTCTTTCAAAACAAAATTTATTTTATTCAGCTCATTTATTTATCCCATTTGATTTTACTTAAGTTAATTCCTCATATAATTCAACTTCAACTATTCTTTATAATTTACCGTTTATTTACAAAGATATGAATTCTTTTATTACCTGTTTAGTTTCTTAAGTTTACATTTATTTTCTCATTCTCTATTTGTTATTCAATTTGTTTCAATTTATATTTCTTATAACATAAATTAAATGTAATACATTCAATATAACAACACAATTCTTATTTATAAATTCCCTTATCATAATTTATTTTTGCACATTTTATTTCTTACAATTTATATTGTATATTGTTCAACTATATATTTTTATTACATTTCAAACTTTTGAATATTTCAGGTAAGCTTTATTAATGTTTCATATGTACTTGAGCACTATACCAGTTTGATTAAGCAAAGAAATTAATTTGAACAATCTGTTACCTAAGTTTTCTCCTATATAACCTTCAACTGCAAATTCATCTTAACATTTCAACTTTTTAGATAATTCAGGTAAGTTATACATGTTTATTAGAATGCAATTGAAATAAATTTTATCCTAGTTCGACTATTTCAAGTTATTTTAAATTCCAATTTAAATTTTTAAACACTTCAAATATTTCACAATTTTTGATTTATTTCAATAATTGAAAATCCAAACTTAACACGGAATTTATGAATTAAATTTCCGGTTTCACTTCCCACCATTTTGAAATAAATATACATATATATATTTTGTGAATCAAATCATATTCAAGAAATTCAAATCAATTCCTTTTTCCAAAACAAAAGTGTAGCAAAGCTGCTACGTGGTCTCTCCTCTTTGAGACTCGAAAATGAATGTCGATGGTGCTGCAGTCATCATCGAAATTATTTTCCAGGGACAAAAGAGGGGAGTACTTACTTCTTTTAAAATTTCTTGGAAACAATTTTTATTCGAAAATACTTTCAAATAATATAATTTCAAAACTTTTAAAACCAAATTTTTTTGAAAATACCAGAAATTGAATTCTCAAATGCTTAATTTAAATTCATTTCAATTTCAAACCAATTTATAAACCATGTTTTATAATTTCATTTATTTATATCATGTTGCAATAGTCAATGGTTTACAAACAATAAATGATAATCAAATATTATCATTTCTAACAACCAATTCATTTAACTATTTAATTTCAGAAAATTATACCTTTATATATAATATAATCATACACAAAATTATTTCATTTACAGATTTTGAAAACAATATTGTGTCAGTTTGCTCTGTTAAAGTATTTTGGAATTTCTATCGACAGTGTGGGCCCGACGAATCGACCAAAACCCCAAATTCAAACCTAACATCTCAAACAACACAGTATATAAAACATTTTATATTAATTACAAATACACTTTCTCATAGGATGGTTCAAAATAGATTTAGAATAAGGATAGAGATTCAAATTCAGAGAGACCCTAATTATAGATAATTCTAACAAGGAAGATAGGCTCGAGATGAAGATGAGGTAATTAAATTACAAAAGAAAATAGATGGGTGGACTAATATTAATCGCGGCGACCTTAACCGGGTCAACCGAGATTCCATGAATAAGATCAATGTCGAAATTCAATTTCCCGCTTGAAGGGAAGAAAAGTGACTTCACCCAAAACATCAGGATGATCCCTGACTATAGGGGTGGAGTCGAGATCATTAGGCTGAACATTAGATGAAAAGGTAGAACTGCCTACTTAATCCAGAGGCATTCGACATTCGATTACGAGAGGATTACCCGGGTCGTCTACTATAGAAACATTCGGGCATTGCAAGAGATAACAGCATCAAACCGAGGATATAGAAATCTCCAGTGAATCGATGCTTGTTGTAAAGGAGTTTCACCCCTTTGCAAATCATAAAGAGGTTGGCGGGACCGCCGATGTGATTAGATACACACTAGGACGAAGTTGCCAATCGAGGTTGGAGCTAAGGGATGCTCCAGTATCAAAAGAACGCGAACAGGAGAAGACAAGAATGAATTTTCATAACGAACTGGAGAGTTCCAGAATTCAAAGGAAATCCGAATCAAAGAGGAGAAATTCAAGCTCGAACGAAGGTGATTCTGTAATTAAATTTACTCTATATGCGAAATTTTGCCTAAACCTGGCTCTGATACCAACTGTAACGACCCAGTATTTTGAACCATTCGCATACGCACATGTCAGACTTGAATTGCTCAAAACAACAGATTGTTAATTTATATTTGGCAAAACTCAGCATATACAGTAAATAAATAAATCATAGAATCACAGACACAGAGTAATATAACAATAAGCGGCGGAATAGATAAATAGTAGTTCTTGAAGCTACTATATAAACATCGGAGTTTGAAACAAAATATAACAGAAATCTAATATATAGAGTGGTTTCAAATACAAAAGTAACTGACAAGACCGAACAGAAATCACTGGAAACAACTGAAATAACTGAAAGCTGGATAGATAGATAAATCTCCAAGCGAAGCTCCAAAGGTGAGTCTCAAATGCTGTGACACTCAATCTGACCCGAGCATAAAGCAAAACACAAAACACTAGAGTCAGGATTAACATTCTTATATTAACAAATTCAACTCAAGTGAAATGTCAATTGAAATACAAGTAACTTAAAGGATGTTTGGGATTTCCATCCTCTAAGGATCCGTGGAACTATCTACTATGTAGTAATATACGCTATTATAATATGTCTATAGTAAAGTAAACCATTAAAATAGCGTTAAGGCATTAACCATATCCCCCTTAACACATTTTATATAATGTCGTAGTCTATACAGATACTGTAAACTCCACCAGCAGGTGGGCTATCAGGGAGCACTCTATAGGTAAGACACAAATCAAACTCGTAAAAGGCGTGATTGAAATGACCCTCCTATTTACACACTAATTTCATTAGTGATTTTTTTTTTAAAGATGATATATAGATATATCATCCATTACAAATATATTTCCCAGGGTCATTTTCTTTCCCTAATAAACAAAAATATATCCAGGATCTTTCACAATATAAAAATATTGTTTTAATTCTAAATCATTTTTAACATACATATATGAAGATATCTATGTTATATTCTACTTGAATCAGAGCATGATAATAAGTAGAAATCCTTTTTAAATTTGCAAAAATGTGATAAATTCCCTTTTTAAAAGAAAACTTATTGTATCCTGATTTTTGACTATAGTGTCCACTGGAAATATGTACCTTAGGCTGTTATTATAATTAAGAAATGATCAAGCAATAATCAGTGGAAAGCAAGCTTATAATATAGATGATTTTCTTAAAGTCTGGATAGTATCAAACTCAGGTTAAAAGAAGGTGGATCATAAGTGAACACAAGCAACATCTAGGCGTAATGGAAACGCGCCTAACTTATACATTCAAGGTCACGAGTTCGAGTACTATGCTGGTCGGTTCAAACACAATTTTTGTTTTTCTTTTTATTTTCTCCTGTATGGTTTGAAATCTGATACCTACCTAAATATACACTCAATTTTTACTTATAATCTATCATACAAAACAATATTTCTTGCTTTATTATTTTTGAAACCCTTTCCTACAACTGTTCTAGGAATTTATATTTATATTTTTGCCCAATATCAACATGTACACAGATATACATGTACATGTCAGTGTCTTTGTTCATTTTCCAGAAAACTGAGCTCAAATGTTCCCTTGCTTCATTGATTTGAAGTGAAACATTTGGCCTGACCTATGGCCTAACCATGTGGTTACTCTGGCCATTCTTTTGTTTGCATTTTACAACCCAGAATATACACAAAACATTGATACCTCTCCTTTTTAAAAACATGTTTATATATATTTGTATGAATCAGACACCTTGTGATCAGATATATATCATTCTTCCTAACCATAATTCTCTTTTTAAAAATATATCTTCAGAGTATATACACATTTTCTTGCATTTGGACATATATCAATATCATGAATTGAAAACATAGCAGTTTAATCCTTTTCTGGGTTTTCCCAATATAATTTTCTACATATCTATTTTTTTTTGAAAGGACTCAGGATTAACTGAAATCATCATAAATGATTATGCTTATATAATCCAGGTTTTTCCTCTAAATCAAAACAACTTTAGCAATAGGTTTTCAAATCAGTTTAACATCAATATCCTTAGTACATACCAAATCAGAAATAACCAGAAACAACATAGCACATGTCTCTTACAAGTTCTTCCTACTTAATACATTTAGATAGCCATATTAATCAGGGAATACATGCATGAATTAACACATTCTAGCTTTTATTTCTAATTATCTTAGCATCCCCTATTCCATATCTTTTTAATCTTGCTTACTTAGCTCCATCACAACCTGCAAAAGCATTAGTGGCTGCCCCATTATAAATGAGACACCCCCATGTGCCATGAGCAATAAGGGTCAGATCTATGATCTGGTATGAGCATTTCTAACATATCCATGATATTAAGCTAAGGATACAGCATAAATATACTTTGCATACTTGACAGGTATTATCATATACAATACATAAGAGCAAACATATGCACTAAAACAACTTTTATCTGGAACTACTAAGGTTGCCTTTTCTTTTTCTTATAAATTCCTGGCCTCATCTGCTATAAGGAATCAAAGGGACACATTGCCATGAACTAATTAACATCATGGCACAAAGATCTCAGGACTTAAACAAGCCATGTGCCAACTTGTCTACTTCAAATAGGACAAGCATTCCAGCAGCCTTCTTGGCACAAAATCCTTAGTTATATCACTAAGTGCATTTATGTTCATTCTATCAATGATAGCTACGTGTACAAACTACCTGTACACATGAAGCATACTAGTTACCTTGCAGACATAATATTGCAAGCAAGTTAAAGGTTACTTTCTAGAGGTATAACACCCCAGTCATTTCATCTCACATTATTTAGCATATAAACACCCTATTCAAGCATATACCAGAATGTTTGCAACTGAGAATAAATGCATGGCTCTATTTTGATTTTGCAAGCAACTATGTTTAGCCAGATTTTTAATCTTGTTTAAACATAGTTTTTAGGCTTGTAAATTTCTGTTTGGTTTAGGGCTCAGCACTTATAGAGAAAGACTCCATTGCACCCTTAACCAATTATTTCAAGCCTCAGTACCATACCAATGTATATGCAGCTCATAGTTTTCTTTTCTTTTTTCATTCTTTGTCTTAAGCCATTATTCAGACTAGTTACAAATACTCTATTATATGTCCTTTAAGGTTTTGGTATAATATACAGAGATGAAAATAGAACAACAAAGTTATACATCCAGCATAGCAGATCATATCTCATCAAACATTCATGAAACCATCAGTAGCCAACATAGTTTGTAAATCAAAACATGCAAAATATAGCATATAAGAGCTTGGCTGCCTAATCCCAGGTCTTAATGCCATGTATATGAGTGAGGATACTCACCTAAATGCTTACACAAGCTTAAACCAGAAAACCCTTCAAATCTTTAGCCTTATCTTCCTCTTCTTCCTTAGGTTAATTAATTAGTGAGAGAGCAGTTTTCTGATTGGGCTCTTGGTTTAAATAAGGGTTCTATCTAGGGTTTTGGGTGATGCAAAATCCCTATTTTAGCCCAGACCAGAATCATGCATTTGGCATTGCATATTCCCTCCCTCCTAACCCTTAATGTCCCAGCCAATATTTTAAAACAAGGCTAAATTGTGCCCATTTTCTTTTCTTTTCAGAAAGTGATTACTTTAAGTATTTTTATTATACTTACCTCAAACATGATAATGGTGTGACTTTCTATTTTCTGCCTATGAACATTTGCTTTCTTGCACTTTGGTTCTTACTGTTTTAGTGATTCCTTTATTAATTTTCTGCTCAAATAATATCTGGATATATATATATATATACATTTATACAACTATGGGTGTTAATTTAACTTTAACCTTTTATTTGCAGAAAACATGTGCATACTTATGTGCGTTTCTACACCTATCATTCAAATAAAAATTTCACTTATTCATTATAAATCAATGTTCTCTTCTGCCTTAATTTTCAGACAAGTCATACATATGCATATATATAGATATATATATATATACACACACACACCCATCCTCAGGAATTTTAATATTCATGTCTAGGCCTATATTTCCTTTATTTAAAACATTTTATCTAAATGTTTTCCTTCCTTGTTTTATCATTCAGGAATTCTGGATTTTCTCTTAGTGCTATAACTAGTGTGCACGTGCACACATGCACACAACCTTGCACCACTGAAAATCCCACCTATATAATAATTCTGATTTTCCCCCAGAATTTTAATCATTTATTTAAAAGAATTTTCCTCAAAATCTTGGGGTATTACAATCACCCCTTCTTTTAGGAATTGTGCCCTCACAATTTGCAACATATTCTTTGAGTACTCCTACTTTCTTAGGGAAAATTATTCAAATATGCATGAGCAATTCAAATAGTCACTGTCTATCATACATATCAAACTTTCTTAGTAATCTAAGAATTTACCTTTTAAATTTGCAAAGAGCCTAGGGTAATCCATCCTGATTTTATCCTCTAGCTCCCAAGTACAATCACTAGGATCCATACTCCATTGAATCTTTACAAGCTTCAATGTCTTGTTTCTTAATTTCTTTTCTTCCCTTGCCACAATTCCCACTGGCTCTTTCTCATAGATTAGATCTGGATTAATCTGAACTTCAGTAGGCTTTTCTAAGATTTCCTCCTTGCCATGCACCCATCTCCTTAGTTGTGACACATGAAACACATTGTGCATTGCACTCATCTTCTCTGGAAGCTCCAGCTTATAGGCTAGTGAGCCTATCCTTTCCAAAATCTTGTATGGTCCAACATATCTGGGTCTGAGTTTCCCCTGCTTGCCAAATCTCAAGACTTTCTTCATTGGTGAAACCTTAATGAAGACATAATCACCTACTTTAAATTCCACTGACTTCCTCTTTGCATCAGCATACTTCTTTTGCCTATCTTGAGCTACTGCCATCCTCTTTCTCACCAGTCCTATTTTCTCTGTGATGTCCTTGACATATTCTGGCCCTAGGATAGCTTTCTCTCCTGCCTCAGCCCAACACATAGGTGATAGACATGGCTTTCCATATAGGGCTTCAAAGGGTGCCATTCCAATTGTGCTTTGGTGGCTATTATTGTATGTGAACTCAGCCAAATGGAGGTGGTCCTCCCAATTTCCTCCAAAGTCTAACACACATGCTCTAAGCAGATCCTCTAAAATCTTGTTTACCACTTCTGTTTGCCCATCTGACTGGGGGTGATAAGCAGTGCTTAGGCACAATTCACTCCCCATAGCTTCTTGGAAGCTCTTCCAGAATCTTGAAGTGAAGATTGTATCCCTATCACTCACTATAGTTTTAGGAACACCATGCAATTTTACCACTTCTCTCATAAAAGTTTGGGCTAACCTAGGTGCATTTCTGTCTGCTTTCACTGGTATGAAGTGGGCTACTTTAGTCAGCCTATCTACAATCACCCAAATACTTGTATTTCCCCTCTTGGATCTAGGAAGACCATCTATGAAATCCATAGATATGTCTTCCCACTTCCACTGTGGTATGCTAAGTGGCTGCAACAACCCTGAAGGTCTTTGGGTCTCAGCTTTTATTTGTTGACAAACCATGCACTTAGCAACATATCTAGCTACATTAGACTTCATTCCCTTCCACCAATAGTCCCTTTTTAAGTTTTGGTACATTTTGGTGCTGCCTGGATGTATGGAATATTTGCTCCTATGGTACTCATTAAGGATTTCTTCTTTCAATTCTATGATGTTTGGGACACATATCCTTCCCTTGTACCTTAAGTATCCTTTTACATCTATGTGATAATCCTTCACTTCCTCCTTCTTTAATAGGAGAGACCTCTTTTCTGCTAAGTCTTGATCTTCTTCTTGCATCTTTGCCACCTTCAAGGCCAAATTTGATTGTAAAGTAATTAAACTTAACCTTCCTTTACTCCTTTCTTCCTCAATTATCTCCATACTTATCCCACTGCTCTCATCTATTTCCAAATCAGTGAGCATGGTCAAGTCTCTAAACTCCTCCATCATTAACATGGCCATTTTTGCATGCTGCCTACTCAATGCATCTGCCACTTTATTAGCCTTGCCTGGTGTATAAAGTATATCTAAGTCATAAGCAGCAAGAAATTCAACCCATCTGTGTTGTCTCATATTTAAATCTTTCTGTGAAAAGAGATACTTTAAGGCCTTGTGATCAGTGTATAAAATGAACTTTGCACCCAATAAATAATGCCTCCAGAGCTTTAAGGCATATACTACTGCTGCCAACTCAAGATCATGAGTTGCATATCTAGTTTCATGGGGTTTTAGTTGTCTAGATGCATAGGCTATGACCTGATCTTGCTGCATCAACACAGCCCCTAGCCCTGACCCACATGCATCTGTATATACAACTAATCCCTCATTGCCTTCTGGTACTCTCAACACTGGTGATTTTACCAAAGCCTCCTTGATCTGGGTGAAAGCTTGTTCACACTTATCAGTCCATATAAACTTTTGGTTCTTCCTAGTCAGGTTAGTGAGTGGCATTGCTATTTTAGAAAATCCTTGTATAAACCTTCTATAGTATCCTGCCATCCCCATGAATGACCTAACTTCACTAACATTGTTAGGCTTCTTCCATGCTTGGATTGCTACTATCTTATTGGGGTTTACAGAAATTCCTCTAGCAGAGACAACATGTCCAAGAAAGTGTACTTCCTCTTGCCAGAACACACACTTAGAGAACTTTGCTTTCAAATCTTTTTCTCTTAATCTAGATAAGACCAAATGTAAGTGGTTCTCATGTTCCTCTATTGTTTTAGAGTAGATTAGAATGTCATCTATAAAAATCAGAACAAACTTGTCTAAGTAATCTCTGAATATCCTATTCATTAGGTCTACAAAGTAAGAAGGGGCATTTGTTAGCCCAAATGGCATAACCAGAAACTCATACAATCCATATCTTGTGTTGAATGCTGTATATTTAACACTTGATTCCTCAACCTTCATCTGATGAAACCCAGATGCCAAGTCTAGCCTAGAAAACACTTTAGCTCCACTGAGTTGATCAAAGAGATCATCTATCCTGGGTAATGGGTATTTGTTTTTGATGGTTACTTTGTTTAATTCTCTATAATCTATACACATTCTTAAAGTACCATCATGCTTTTTAACAAATACTACAGGAGCACCCCAGCATGAATTACTTGGCCTTATAAACCCCTTGGCTTCTAATTCTTCCAGCTGGTTCTTTAGCTCCTTTAATTCACTTGGCCCCATCCTTGTAGGCTTTTTGATAACTGGGCTAGCCCCAGGCATAAGGTTAATCTGGAATTCAACAGGTCTATGGTGTGAGACACCTTTTACTTCCCCAAATACATCCAAGTATTCTTTAACTATGGGGATTTCATTAATAGCTATTTCCTTGGGATTATTTTCTAATTCAATTAAATGATTTAGACTGTTTTCTTTGATAGGTTCACATAGAATTGTAACCCTTTGGCCTTTAGAATTTTGTAGTGAAATGGTGGATGCATCTAGGTCAATTATGGCTTTGAATTGTCTTAGCCAATCTGCCCCTAATATAACTCCTATATTTGGGAAATTTAGAACATATAAATTGGAAACAAATGTGCTTCCCCCTATGTTCAAATTCACATCCACACAAACCATATCTAATACACTAGAACTTCCTAAAGGGCTTTGTATTAACAGAGGTATTTCAGCCAAATTGCAGTTCATTTTCAACCTTTTAACTATTTCATGGGAAATGAGTGAGTGGGTTGCCCCGGTATCATATATTACAGCTAAAGGTATGGTACAAATAAATAGTGTACCTTCCACTTGACCATGGTTTTCAGCATTAGCCTCAATTATGGCCTTGCCCCTACCTTCCAGGCTTGCCACTTTCCCTTGTTGCTTGTATTCTGGGCAATTTCTTTTCATATGCCCTTCCTTCCCACATAGAAAGCATTTGAAAGCTCCCCCTTTTAACTCTGGGCATCTTGGCTTAATATGGCCTTCTTTCCCACAATGGTTGCAAACTATTTTTCTTTTGGCTTCATTGGGTTTTGCATCTACTGCCTTCTTACCATCTGCCTCTCCTTTCTTCTTATCATAAGGATGGTACTTCCCTTTGTTCTTCTTGTTGCTATTGTTTTTGAAGCTCCTAAACTTATCTCTTTCCTTGTCATGCTGCTCAATCTTCAGAGCCAAATCTATCACTTGATCAAAAGTTCTGTCAGCATAAGGCAGTATAGCCCTGCTAAGCCCTGGGTTCAATCCCTTGATGTATCTATCATTTTTGGATGCTTCATCAGCCACTAACATTGCCCCATAGGTTGACAATCCCTCAAACTTCTGGGTGTATTCTGTGACATTCATAGTCCCCTGTCTAAGTTTGATGAACTCCTCAAGTAAAGTGGTTTTTGCTGAGGCTGGAACAAACCTTGCCTCTAACATCTCCTTAAATTGATTCCAATTAATATCATTTTCATTCCGGCCAGCTATGATCACCTCCCACCAACTCAAAGCTGCACCTTTTAATTGCCTTGAGGCCACTTGCCTCTTCCTTTGGTCATCTAGTTGCATATCAGTGAAGATCCTTTCTAATGTCCTTAGCCATGCTTGAATCTCCATTACACTTTCAGTTCCTTCAAAGCTCTTGCCTCCCAAGTTGGTATAAGTCTTCACTAACTTGGAGAGCTCCTCATATGGGTTCTCAAATCTGTGCCCAATTCCATCTCTCAGAACTCTCACAAATTCCTGCATGTCAAGCATTTGTGGTGTGCTAGATCCTCCTTGATGATGAGACCCTCTTCCTACCATATTTCTAAAAGTATATGTATTTCATCTTATTAGTTTATAACACTTAGCTTTAATTTTAAATTGATTGTATCTTTCCTATTTAATCATTGTGTATGTCACATGCACACACATACATACATTCAGGGAATACTTATAAACAGTCAAATATACAAACAAACCTAGTATAAACATAAACATACAAACATTTTGCTATGTTAATTAAAACATAGCTCTGATACCAAATGAAATGACCCTCCTATTTACACACTAATTTCATTAGTGATTTTTTTTTTAAAGATGATATATAGATATATCATCCATTACAAATATATTTCCCAGGGTCATTTTCTTTCCCTAATAAACAAAAATATATCCAGGATCTTTCACAATATAAAAATATTGTTTTAATTCTAAATCATTTTTAACATACATATATGAAGATATCTATGTTATATTCTACTTGAATCAGAGCATGATAATAAGTAGAAATCCTTTTTAAATTTGCAAAAATGTGATAAATTCCCTTTTTAAAAGAAAACTTATTGTATCCTGATTTTTGACTATAGTGTCCACTGGAAATATGTACCTTAGGCTGTTATTATAATTAAGAAATGATCAAGCAATAATCAGTGGAAAGCAAGCTTATAATATAGATGATTTTCTTAAAGTCTGGATAGTATCAAACTCAGGTTAAAAGAAAGTGGATCATAAGTGAACACAAGCAACATCTAGGCGTAATGGAAACGCGCCTAACTTATACATTCAAGGTCACGAGTTCGAGTACTATGCTGGTCGGTTCAAACACAATTTTTGTTTTTCTTTTTATTTTCTCCTGTATGGTTTGAAATCTGATACCTACCTAAATATACACTCAATTTTTACTTATAATCTATCATACAAAACAATATTTCTTGCTTTATTATTTTTGAAACCCTTTCCTACAACTGTTCTAGGAATTTATATTTATATTTTTGCCCAATATCAACATGTACACAGATATACATGTACATGTCAGTGTCTTTGTTCATTTTCCAGAAAACTGAGCTCAAATGTTCCCTTGCTTCATTGATTTGAAGTGAAACATTTGGCCTGACCTATGGCCTAACCATGTGGTTACTCTGGCCATTCTTTTGTTTGCATTTTACAACCCAGAATATACACAAAACATTGATACCTCTCCTTTTTAAAAACATGTTTATATATATTTGTATGAATCAGACACCTTGTGATCAGATATATATCATTCTTCCTAACCATAATTCTCTTTTTAAAAATATATCTTCAGAGTATATACACATTTTCTTGCATTTGGACATATATCAATATCATGAATTGAAAACATAGCAGTTTAATCCTTTTCTGGGTTTTCCCAATATAATTTTCTACATATCTATTTTTTTTTGAAAGGACTCAGGATTAACTGAAATCATCATAAATGATTATGCTTATATAATCCAGGTTTTTCCTCTAAATCAAAACAACTTTAGCAATAGGTTTTCAAATCAGTTTAACATCAATATCCTTAGTACATACCAAATCAGAAATAACCAGAAACAACATAGCACATGTCTCTTACAAGTTCTTCCTACTTAATACATTTAGATAGCCATATTAATCAGGGAATACATGCATGAATTAACACATTCTAGCTTTTATTTCTAATTATCTTAGCATCCCCTATTCCATATCTTTTTAATCTTGCTTACTTAGCTCCATCACAACCTGCAAAAGCATTAGTGGCTGCCCCATTATAAATGAGACACCCCCATGTGCCATGAGCAATAAGGGTCAGATCTATGATCTGGTATGAGCATTTCTAACATATCCATGATATTAAGCTAAGGATACAGCATAAATATACTTTGCATACTTGACAGGTATTATCATATACAATACATAAGAGCAAACATATGCACTAAAACAACTTTTATCTGGAACTACTAAGGTTGCCTTTTCTTTTTCTTATAAATTCCTGGCCTCATCTGCTATAAGGAATCAAAGGGACACATTGCCATGAACTAATTAACATCATGGCACAAAGATCTCAGGACTTAAACAAGCCATGTGCCAACTTGTCTACTTCAAATAGGACAAGCATTCCAGCAGCCTTCTTGGCACAAAATCCTTAGTTATATCACTAAGTGCATTTATGTTCATTCTATCAATGATAGCTACGTGTACAAACTACCTGTACACATGAAGCATACTAGTTACCTTGCAGACATAATATTGCAAGCAAGTTAAAGGTTACTTTCTAGAGGTATAACACCCCAGTCATTTCATCTCACATTATTTAGCATATAAACACCCTATTCAAGCATATACCAGAATGTTTGCAACTGAGAATAAATGCATGGCTCTATTTTGATTTTGCAAGCAACTATGTTTAGCCAGATTTTTAATCTTGTTTAAACATAGTTTTTAGGCTTGTAAATTTCTGTTTGGTTTAGGGCTCAGCACTTATAGAGAAAGACTCCATTGCACCCTTAACCAATTATTTCAAGCCTCAGCACCATACCAATGTATATGCAGCTCATAGTTTTCTTTTCTTTTTTCATTCTTTGTCTTAAGCCATTATTCAGACTAGTTACAAATACTCTATTATATGTCCTTTAAGGTTTTGGTATAATATACAGAGATGAAAATAGAACAACAAAGTTATACATCCAGCATAGCAGATCATATCTCATCAAACATTCATGAAACCATCAGTAGCCAACATAGTTTGTAAATCAAAACATGCAAAATATAGCATATAAGAGCTTGGCTGCCTAATCCCAGGTCTTAATGCCATGTATATGAGTGAGGATACTCACCTAAATGCTTACACAAGCTTAAACCAGAAAACCCTTCAAATCTTTAGCCTTATCTTCCTCTTCTTCCTTAGGTTAATTAATTAGTGAGAGAGCAGTTTTCTGATTGGGCTCTTGGTTTAAATAAGGGTTCTATCTAGGGTTTTGGGTGATGCAAAATCCCTATTTTAGCCCAGACCAGAATCATGCATTTGGCATTGCATATTCCCTCCCTCCTAACCCTTAATGTCCCGGCCAATATTTTAAAACAAGGCTAAATTGTGCCCATTTTCTTTTCTTTTCAGAAAGTGATTACTTTAAGTATTTTTATTATACTTACCTCAAACATGATAATGGTGTGACTTTCTATTTTCTGCCTTTGTACATTTGCTTTCTTGCACTTTGGTTCTTACTGTTTTAGTGATTCCTTTATTAATTTTCTGCTCAAATAATATCTGGATATATATATATATATACATTTATACAACTATGGGTGTTAATTTAACTTTAACCTTTTATTTGCAGAAAACATGTGCATACTTATGTGCGTTTCTACACCTATTATTCAAATAAAAATTTCACTTATTCATTATAAATCAATGTTCTCTTCTGCCTTAATTTTCAGACAAGTCATACATATGCATATATATAGATATATATATATATATACACACACACACACACACATCCTCAGGAATTTTAATATTCATGTCTAGGCCTATATTTCCTTTATTTAAAACATTTTATCTAAATGTTTTCCTTCCTTGTTTTATCATTCAGGAATTCTGGATTTTCTCTTAGTGCTATAACTAGTGTGCACATGCACACATGCACACAACCTTGCACCACTGAAAATCCCACCTATATAATAATTCTGATTTTCCCCCAGAATTTTAATCATTTATTTAAAAGAATTTTCCTCAAAATCTTGGGGTATTACAGTGATAGAGCATGTGGCAAGGCATGCGAGGCAATGCCAGGGTAGATATACCATTTGCACTCTCGGACTGGTGGTAATGCATAGCAGCTACTACCGCCTACCTCTTGACACACTCCCAAATCAAAGGTGCATCCAATCAAATCACAAAAGCAATAGAATGGTATTGAAGAAATGTGCCCGATCGGGGGAAGGACCCCACTTGGCCCGGTATAGCTCCTGTTTTAGCCACATCAATCTGACTCACGGGAGTCAGGACGGAGTTAGGGCTACGTAAATATCATATAGAATCATCGTCAAACCATCCTACTTCGTTCTGGAATCTCCACCACGTACATAATTGTTAAAGTGGTTTTCGGTATTGGTAGAGAGTATGACAATATCCGATCCCGGTCTCTTTAACAACCAAACGCTTATTTCACACCATGGTCATTTCATTTCAAATAGTTCATACTTTATATCAAAATATCATATTCATTTCAAAACCATATCAATTCGATATCACTATTCACTGTATATGATATCCATTTCCAGAATCGTAACACTTTCAAAAATTATAACACTTTTGAAATCATAACACTTTTAAAATCTTAACAGTTCCAACTTAAACAGTTTACATATTGAAAATAGTATATATATTAAAATAGTTATAAATTAAAATAGTTTATATATTAATATATATATATATACATATATTAAAAATGCTTTATATAATAAAAATTAGTTTCCTCAAATTTCACAAATCAATTCAAATCAGCTTAAATTCCAAAAATCAATTTAGTCAATCCTAGTTCAACAATTTCAATTTAAAGCCCAAAGATTCAAGTTTAAATATTCAGACATTTAGAATATAAATTTCATTTATATTTCAACATTTAACTTTAATTTTATTCAAATTGGAAAATATTCACTTAATCATTTTAGTAACAATTTATTTAAATCCCAATTTATATATTTAAATCAATATTAAATATTCAATCTCGATTTTATTTAAAATTGAGAATATTCATTTAATCACTTTTTATCAAATCATGTTATAAATTATATCTTTCAAAACCTCAAAAATCAATAAGTTTAAATCAATTCTTATTCAAATTCAATTATTACCCAATTTAATTTCCAAGTCAACATTAATTTATTTCCCAACCTCTATTATTAATGTTATCAAAAATTTATTTTAAAATATTAATATAAATTTAAATAAATGCTTAAACATATTATATATTAATAAAATTAAATTTTATTAAATTAAATCATATTATTAAATTTATTTTTATAAAATTTAATTATATATATATATATTCTTTTTTTATAATAAAATTTATAAGTAAAATCTAAAGTTTTATATTTTTCCAGAACTAACTTATAAACTAAAATTTCCAAAACATATTATTTTTAAAATCTAAATTTTATACATATATAAAAATAGCATTTATATATTATATTTTTAAAAGTCAATATTCAATAAAACCCATATATTTCCTTTCAAACTTTGGAAATCATTTTCAAAATATAGACCAACGGTGTCAGTATATAATTTTCTATCCTATGGTCAAGTGATAAGGATATTTATCATTTCAATCCGCAATTTAAATATTTACGGGTATATGTCATTTCAACCCGCAATCCCAAAATTTGTATTCAATAGAAATCGCTTGGGTTTATCATTTCAACCCATAACGATTTTCCCTTAATCTATAAGATCGTTCGGGTATGTATCATTTCAACCCATAGGGAATTTTAAACTAACAGGGAACTTTCAGAGTGAGAACAAATATGAAAATAATATAACATATCAACAACAGGCATATATCATCAGTGATAAATTAAATAAAATATATACAACAAGATATGGTATCATATGTCATAGGTGAACAGTTTCAGATAATGGCATATCACATAAAGCAATAAATAATAAGCAGTTCAAATTTAACAGCATATTTCAATTATCATTTCAATGTGAATTAAATTTATTAAATATAAGAATGTTAATCGTGAGTGATCGCTCACCTTTCAAGGCTAGAGAAAATAGATAACACGACAAGCCACGATTTGAATCACGATCTAGACAATCGACCAATCCAAACAACAAATCTCAAAGCGAAGTAAGCTGAACACGGATTTGACGGACAAAGCGGATAAATAGGAATCGATGAGGACAAATCAAATCAGCTTGATATAAATGGAAAATATATACTATTATTATTATTTTTATTATTTTATTAAAATCAATAATTTAAATTAAGACAAATATTAAAATAAAATATACATATAATTCAAAATCATTATTCTAAAAATACAAATATGTAAAAAACAAAGATATATATATATATATATTGTATTTAAAATCAATACTTATATATACTTCAAAAGTGGGATCCAAGTACACATTTTATTTAAAATATATATACACTTTAAATCTAAATACGCAGACTTGCATATATATATATATATGTATATATATATATATGTATATATATATATGTATATATATATATGTATATATATATATATTATTTAAACCTAAAATTTATACTTCAAATCTGAAATACTAACTCATATATATACCATATTCCATCGACTCAAAGCACCTACATATTGTATAAAATAGTATATATAAAACGTACATATGTTATAATATATATAGAACATCAACAAAATATATATATACTAGTTACCCAAATCCTATACAACTATATACACATATATACCTGCTACTCAAAATACACACAGACCATATATATTAACAATATATAAATGCAGACTTGAATATATAGACAGTATATAAACGCAGATTTTGTATGTAAACAATATATATACACTTGATATGTAAACATATATATGCAGACCTAGTAGGTTCGAAAACAGCCAGTGGAGTTGATAAAACAATATATATAACAATAGAGTAGCCAACTGTATATAACAGCTAATAGGACAACAGACTAAGCTTAAAAATAATATATATATATTACTTTTATAATATAATTCACTGTACTTGTATATAATATGTATGTCCTCATCATTTTTTTTCAAAGCCAATGTAAAACAATATATATATATATACACACGAAAAGTATAAATGTAATACCCTCGTATGCATACAAGTGACGAGGAGAAGATGGTGCTGCTCGACTCGGAGTTGTTTGCACAAGCGGATGATGGGCGGAGCTCATGAGCGGCTGCAAGGAGGGTCGAAGCTATGGGTTTCAGTGGTGGCAAGGTTATTACGGTGATGGAGTGATGTGGTAGGAAGGCGGAAGTGGAGTAGCGAGTCTGGTCGGCACGACAAAGGGTTGTGATGGGCTGGGACGTGATCGGTGCAAGGCTGTCGAGGAGAGGGGGAAAACTATAGTGGTCGGGGATGGCTGTTGAAGTCAAAGGCGGAGAGGGGACTTTGGGATGGCCATTAGGTGGAGCTCGGTGTGAGGAATGCGGAATATGGATCTTAAGGCTAGGAATTACACTAGAGGGGGGGTGAATAGTGTTTTTAAGAAATTACTAAATCTTTTTGAGTTTATGTTAATTTGAACACAAATGTATGTAATATTCAGACACAGATATAATCACAGAAATAAACACAGATGCAGAAATAAAGTAAATGCAGTAAAGGAAAGAACACACTGGATTTTATACTGGTTTGGGGTTACCCTACATCCAGTCCCGCACAACTATGTACGGATTTCCTTTCAAAAAGCAATTCAACAATTACAACCCTCGGTTTCAAGGCTACGAGGTACACCCTCCAGAATCACAATCCTTTGGGTAGAGATACTTGATTTCCGAGGCAACAAGTTCACCCAATTGATTTCCAAGGCTACAATCACACCTTTTCTCGCTTGATTGATTTCCAAGGCTACAATCACACCTTTTCTCACTAGATAGATTACAAAGAAGCCTATAACTCTGAATAGCACTTGGATCTTGTTGAGATAGTGATAGAGAATCAAACCAGAGATAATCTAGTTAGATTCAATGTTGATTTCGGCAGAGTGATGATAGAATTTTGAGTAAGAAAATGTGGAAGAAGAAGAGAAGTAAAAAACTAGAAAATCTGATATAAAATTCGTTGAAACTAACCCCTATTTATAGAAGAACAACAGTCATGTCCATTCGTGAAAGGTTATGGCGAATAGACACTTCTTTTGAAATTCAAATTTTGAAACTAACTGACACTATGTCGACATGGGGTACTAGGGCATGTCGACATCCCAAAGGAAAATTTGATGTTTTGATTTTCTTTGAAAATAACCTTTATCTTATATTAAAACTATTTTAAACTTTATAAATATACTTGACTATTGATAAAATACATAGATAAATATAGAGAACAATATATATATAATTTTACTATAATTTTATATTTAAATCTAAGTATAAATATATTATAATTAAAAGATAGTTTAAAACAAACGAAGTTTAAAAACAAGAATATTTAAGGCTAAAACACCTTTTTGAAAATCATTTGAAAAGATAATTTATAAGGCTAAAACATTTTGAAAATCAATTTTGAAAATCATTCCGAAGTTGTTTTGGAAAAAAAATTTGAAGTAGTTTTGCAAGCTTCTTCCTGCAGAATATCTCATCATGTCAGGACTCGAGAACTTGTACAAAACCAGGATGTTCGTGGGTTTGTAAGCCACTTGTCGTAGGTTTGTAAGCTACTTGTCGTGGGTTTGTAAGCCACTAAAAAGGTAGAAATGGGTTCCATCCAAAAAGAAAAATGGAGTGAAGATTTCAGTGCTATTATGAAGTTTTAACATAATTCTAGACTCAATACTTATCTTGAAATCTTGAACTCTTGATAATCTTGATACTCATGAGTCTTCAATCTTGATATCTTGAATCTCTATATTGTACAGTCTTCATTCTCGGTACCTGCATGGTTAAATCCTGCATATACATATATATCTAAACTATAATGTTAGTATTTATATTTTATAATCTTATTCTAAGGTTGTTGTCATCAAAACCATCAACTCATGGACTAACAATCTCCCCCTTTTTGATGATGACAACCTTTGTTTATAAAATATTACTTCTATCCTATTGACTCCCACTAAATCTAATAACTCCCCCTTAATCTACGGCTAACTCTCCTATTTTATATCTCTCCCCCTTTATCATCAACAAAAACAAACTAACTCCAAACTATAAAACTCCCCCTCATTCTTGTACTTAAGTACCTGCATTAATAAACTATATAATAGAGTATACTAAGAAATAACTATACAAATAGACATGATATTCAATCAACGATTATAAATATAGCAATGTATATTTATACAATCATCAAACCACACCAAGTATTAATCAAATAAATCAAAACAACCAATTTCAATCAAAGTAATCAATTCAAACAAAGTAATTAAATAAGGCAATCAAATTAAATGTTACGAGGAACTTCCACCCATCCTTCTTCTCCGAAAATAGGATCTGCTTTGATGGCATCCCAATTTTCATTGTCATTTGTGAGAGAGACAGGAGGATGTGCTTCGTTATCATCCTTGTGCAGGGAAGAAATCATCCATCGAATTGCCTCGAAATGCCTTTCTTGCTCCTTGATCATCTGCATTTGACTCAACTCTAAGTGTCGCTTATAACGAAGAATGAACGAGAGAATATTCTTGAATGAATTAAGAGTTTCTTCAAGATTCTCGGATAAGTTATGAATTGGATTAGCCATTTTTGAAATTGTGAGAAGAATGAGAGATAGAATAGATAAGAAATAATATTCAGTAATGAATTCTGGAAGAAATGGGTATATATAGGTGTAGAAATTCGTTTAAAATGAATAGA
Organism: Allium fistulosum; assembly: GCA_030737815.1. Lineage (NCBI taxonomy): Eukaryota > Viridiplantae > Streptophyta > Magnoliopsida > Asparagales > Amaryllidaceae > Allium > Allium fistulosum. Next base: position 293,680,467 of record CM060908.1, on the reverse strand, counting down.
CACAAGGTAGTTATTCAAATTTCAAATTCAAAATGAAGTGTCATTTCTGACCAGTATATGTCGACATGGTCAAGGGGGATATGTCAACATACGGTAGTGAAATTTGATGGTAATTTTGATTTTGTGAATAATTGTGTGTGTGTATATATATATATATATATTTATATAATATACTAACATTTATTTAAGAGATAAGATAAGCTAGATAACAGAAAGGAAATTCAATTTCATTGCATAGAAGAGTGATACAATGATTAATCATAAAGAAATAAATAAACACTCAAATTAAAACAAACTTAAACTAATTCGACGTAATATGAAAATATAGAACTAGTTAGAGGATGATGAAGATGAAGATAATCCAAGTTTCTTGCTGACTTTGGAGAAAAACTTGTTCATCTTGGATGATATTTTGTCCAACTTCTTACTAACGGATCTTTTAAGAACCCGTTGATTCTCAACAATAATCTTTTGGTTTTTGAGAAGGGTTTTGTTGGTAGGATTGGATGGATATTCAATACTTTCTAGGGATGTTTCACCTTCTTCTTCTTCTTCTTCTTCTATTTCCATTTCATCCCTTTCTCCTTCTTCCTCTTCCTCCTCTTCCATTTCTTCATGAGCCAAACGCTCTTCCTTTTCGGCAAGAGTCTCATAAGGTTGAAATACATATGGGATTTTCATGAGAGAAATGTTTGAGATATTAAAAAAATTTCTCGAAATAAATTCTTCTCCTTTGAAATTTACTCCAAAATAGTTGAAAATCCGAGTAAGGTAATGTTTGTACCAAAATTGGGCACAACACTCTTCGGAAGTTTTTGAAGAGATAAAGTGAAGAAATTAAATGTAAAAAGAGGATTATCTAGCAAAAACTCCAAATTTCAGATATGAAAGCAACTAAAATGCAAGGAGACACAAGAATTTAGAGTGGTTCGGCGTATTGCCTACGTCCACTATGAAGTAGTTTGCTTTATTGATCTTTCTTTGAAGATTACAAGTGGATTCAATGAATTACAGCAGAGAATTATGATTTGTAGCAGTAAATCTCATTGGTAGCAGCAGCAATGGAGTTCAGATCTGGATCCGGCGGAGTCTCAGCGTTGGAGATCTCAAAAAGGAAGAAGAACCGCTTTTCTGTTGGTATTGGGGGTCTATTTATAGGTGTAGGAGGCTGATATTTCATTCAGATCTCGGGAGACCCTCTTCGGCACGTGACCAGGCCCGCGCGCCCAAGCCCGTGAAGTTTCGGTCCGATCCGTGATCGATACGAACAGATTTCGTATCGATCAAGATTTCATCCAATGGAGTCGAAATTTGGCGTGGACATTCTTTAGCATGCACGTAGTCTTCTGTGAAAATTTCATAGCATTTGGGCTTGTAGATTGGGTGATATGATCGATATGAATTGGGATTCTCGGTAGGCTGTTTGGTTCGACTCGCTTTTGTTTCAACTTGCTTTTCATTCGACTCGGTTCTGTTTGACTCGGTGATGTGGCACTAACTTGTATTGACTACTGTGCTTTGCTCCACATCGATGGACATGAAGTAGAAGTCTTCGGATGGATGCGAAGCCGATGAAGTGGAGCGAGTCGAAGTATGGCTTGAGGCGGAGCGAGTCGAAGTATGCATTGATCGAGCGAGTCGAAGAAGGCATCTGATGGAGGCGAAGCGGAGCGAGTCGAAGTAGTCACTTCTGAGTGTTGCGAAGTGAGTCGAAGTAATCACTGCTGATGGTTGCGAAGCGAGTCGAAGTTGTCACTTCTAATGGTTGTGAAGCGAGTCGAAGGGGGCGAGTCGACCGGTGATTGGTTTTCATCTAATTTTGTATCGTTCATAACTTGAGCATACAAACTCGGATTGACTTGAGATTTTGAACGTTGACTCTCATAGCTCAGCTTGTCATGTCCTACCAATTTTGGCTCGATCCGGACTTGGACAAAATTCGTCGATATCCATAGTGAGCCTGTGTATAACTTATCTCTAGGACGGGCCATCATTGGTTACTAGTCGATTCCTTGGTGTCACGGCCTTGCCAAAAGGCGGGATAACATTTTCCCCCCAAAGTACGTCTTGTGAAAACATGATGTGCTTTGAAGTGCTGCAATCTTCATTCTGAATAGTCATCGTCTTTTCGATGAAAGCTGTATTCTTCGACTGTTTTTCTTGATAATGTAAGCTGTTGACGGTCAACTGCTGTACCCTGTATTGTTGCGACTGATTGCTGTATGCTAGTGATTAGCCGTTTGCTGCTGTAATCGTTATTAGATGAGTTTCTGATTCCTGTAAGTCTGGAACATTGAATATTGGTCAGACATACACGCATATATGTTAACTTGACTCTTGTTGACGTTCGTACGTTCACGAGTCGTTGTCAGTTTATTTTATATTGAATTCCGTATCGATCCTCTCCTGAACCGATGTGAAATTCGTGGTAACAATGCTCGATGGTTGTTTTTTGAATGTTTCTTTGTAACGATCCTCTCCTGAATCGATGTGAAGGGTTGAAACATTGAAGATGATTTTTATTGAATTTATGGATACAGAGTAAGTATTTCGAATCGATATAGATGGAGTCACTGGATACAAATAGGCAATTCGTATCGATGGAGTTGGTATCTAGAAGCAGTGATTTGATGGAGTCGAAGGTGACCGATACGAAGTGTGGTCTCGTGCCGATGGAGTCGAACTGGATAGGGGACGGAGTCGAAAGGGAGACGAAGTCGAAACGATTGCTTGTTTTGCTGCACCGGAGACGGAGTCGAAGACAAGCGATATGAAGGGGAGCTTCGCATCGATGCACTGGAGAGGGAGTCGAAACGCGTGTTCGAATCCACCAGGATACGAATCGTTTATTCCCTTTTCTTTCGAGTCCATATAAATACTTTGTACTTAGCCATTTTTTCACTTTTTACCTTTCGCTTTCCTTCCCTGCCTTCGTATCGCCCAGAAACTTGAGAAGAAAGAAGAAATATTCTTGCCTTCGAACTGTTTCATACCTTCAATCATTTGAACTAACTGACAGATCTAGGTAATGCAATAAGCGAATCCACGCGTAAACGATGAGACTCGGGTTTTTAACACCAAATTAATCAGAGTTGTGATCGATCGAAAATTCCATGGCCTCAACTTCATGTCGATCTGAGTAAGGGTTTCGAGATGATGAGGCGGAGGCCTTCGTATCGATCGATGGTGGAGCTTCGCATCGAATCGAATGCTTTGGATACGTAGATTGATACGAAGGGGTCACGTCTGATGGATTCGAAATGATGGCCTTCGACCGAGTTGAAGTGGATGGCATTGGATCGAGTCGAAGCATGTGGCTCTGGATCGAGTCGAAGCGGAGGCTTCGAAGCGAGGCGAACAGCAGCCTTGGATCGAGTCGAGGCGGGGGCCCTGAAGCGAGTCGAATTGTGAAGCCCTGGGACCGATATGAACGCGTCCCTGAGTGATCGATTCGAACCCAAACCTTAGTGAGCGATTCGAACTTGCACTTTTGATGATTGACAATGAACATAATTTTGACGATACCAAAAACTCTAGTGCATTTGAACACCTAACTCCGACGAGCTTCAGACTTGCATAACTGGGCTTAATCATTTCACTTCATATCTGATTGCCTATCGAAGCTCGTCGATGGAACCGAAACTTACCAAAATGATAACACAATTTAACTCGGACTGATAACTAATAACTAGATGGCAAGGTTGTGACGGTCAGTGATGACGGTCCTTCCGACTGAATTCCGAAGTCTCGTCGTTTTTATGTTTTCTTCAATCTCGTAGATCTCTTTAAGTGATACACAATACTGCACTGCACATCACATTCACACACTTTACACTGGGGGATGCACGAGCGTTATTGTCTGTTTAACAATGATTTTTCATAAGCTAGCTATTCATGGAACCCTCAAGTTCACAGCAGCAGGGACTCCCGAGTTCTATTCCTCCAACCATAGAGATACCGGTTATTGAAGCCGAAGTTATAGACCCAGCTCCGGACGATCGTCCGGGTGCCCGGTTCATTTGTAATCCGTAAGATTCAATGTCGTCGAGTATCTCCGAAGATATGCTAGGACGGATTTGCTTAAGGCACGGTTTGTCGCTCGACGACGTGCTACTTCCTGGGCCAAATGACAGGCCACACGATCCCTCGGAGGGGTTTACTGCTTTCAACCGTCACGCTTGCACAGCGGGGACACTCCCTCCCTTCAACCAATATATAAGGGAGATGTTATCGTTTCTTGGCATAGCTCCATCTTAGCTACATCCCAACGGGTATGCCTTATTGAACAACACCTTTGTCTTGTTTATGGAGATCCTCTTTCGACCGCCAAAGCCGATCGAAATCAGATATTTATTCAACGTCAAAAGCCGTGGAGACAGCCCTTCCTTCACCTTCCTGGAAGCGGTCAGAAACTGCCACATTGTACTGGGCTCCTGGGGAAGGCTAAGTTATTATAAAACTGAATGGTTCTACGTTCGATGCCCCCTGGGTTTGCTAGGCGATGGTTGGATAGACGTAAGTGTTGTCATTTTTCTCTTGAATCATCGATATTATTTACTGACTTCAGAACTGACATACTTCTCATCTTTTATATCCGCAATCTCTCGACCTGACGATGCATACTTCCGAGAGCTAGTTCGGATCCTTCATACGTTTCCGGGCGAAGAGAGGCATATCGACTTGGTTCTGTCTGATAGAAATTTGAGGACTGTCGGGCTGATAGAACGAAGGCAGAGCATACAGTTGGAAGGGACACATAGAGTGGTCCCGAAGAAATGGGTGAAGCGCAAAGCGCCCGCAGTCGTGATAGCTGAAGAAGTTGATCCAGAAAGAACGCCTACCGATACCAAGCTCCCAGCTGGGCCTTCTGCCGATGTCCAGGATTCGAGAGGAAGAAGAGGCAAGGCTGCTGCTTACAAACGCTCTAAATCCAAGAGATTTAAATCCATGGTCGTGTCTTTACCTTTCCCGGGGATTAGAATTTTGGAGGCTCCTCCCCCGCAAGTAAAGAGTCCTTTTGCAGGGCTCGCTGATATTCTGATTCCGGATTTTGTGTCATCTCAACAGGACACCGGGATGGAGGAGCTTGATAATGCTCTCGAACTGAGCGGGTCGCTTGCTATGAGTGCGGCCGACATTTTCGATCGGTCGGGGGGTTGCACATGCATACACTTCACTACACTACATAATTCACAACTGTAAATCGTCCAACTTAGGAAATCATTAACTCTTCTTTCGTTTTTCATTTTCAGGTACTATGTCTAGAAGAGGATCGATGCTCGGGAATCTCCGCTCGGCTCGGAAGGCCTCTTCTTATTACGATTCCCGTAGGAGGGATTCAGATAGAGATCACAATCGTGAGTATTCTAATCAGGATAGGTATGGGCATGATAGGGACAGGGAATACAGACATCGGTCTAGATCACGCTCTCCTCCTCCTAGACTCCCATCTCCACCCCCTATTATTGTTCCACACCCACTAGAGCATTCCCGTCACAGGCCATCTTCCCATACTTCTAGATCTGAGACTCATCTTTAGAGAGTCGAGACCACGACTCCCATAATTGCAGGGCAGGTCCCAGCTGATCCCACAGAAGAAGGGGCCCTTGAATTGGCTCAGATGAGGAAGGACTTTCCGAACATTTGCTTCGATGGCTATGTCTTCCCACCACACTTAAAAAGAATTCCGTCTGGAGTGGAAGGCACAATGCATGATTACATCCATGACATCTACACCCAGTACAGGGAGTGGGCAAAGGCTGTAGAGAAAGCTTCTAAGGTGGCCTTTGAGCGAGCCAAAGCACTCGAGAAAATGGAATCCGATCTTAACCAAAGGGACCGGATCATTCAAGTGCTCACTGCTGAGGCCAAGTCTTCTCGAAAATCTAAAATTGTGGCCACCAAAAAAGCTGATGAAGCGAATGTGGTCATGGAGAGGCTGAGGCAGACACACGTTGCCTTGGTGGAGGAGATGGGCCATCGGAACACTACAATTACCGCCGAGCAGGATGCGGCGGTCAAGGAGCTCAATGAACTCAAGGCCAAATTCACCGACATGGCCAAGGAAAGGGATGATGCGAACAGCGCAGCCCAGGAGGCATGCGAGTAGACTGTTCTGCTTAAGGGCGAGTGGGATGCAGCTGTGGCTAAAGTCCACAAGGTGGAGGTTGAGGTCGAGGAGAAAGTGAAGTCGGTCGAGTCCAGGCTAGAGGCTGACATCAAAGACATCCTCGTCGTTTACAATGCTAACATGTTGAGGCACAGGGGTCTAGCCTGGCTAGACGATTACCCAACGCATATTTATAACGCTTGGGGCCGACTGGTTGAGGAAGAGAAGGAGGCGCATCAGGGCGAGTCTATGGATGAATTTGAACTCAAGAATCGCATTCTGACTGAAGATGAAAAGAAGATTCTTCACGAGTCAATGATTCTGCGTGAGAAGGAAAGACTTGGCGCCCAACACTTTGAAGTAGGAGAGGGTTCAGGAGTTGACCACCATGAAGCAAATCTTGAAATTCCCGCGTCAACCCAGCCCGAATCCTCGTCTGCGGTCGATCCCCAGGCTGTTCCTGCTTATAATCCGGATCAGCTGCAGATGTCTCCGACTGCAGCACAAGTCACTGATGCCGCCCCTCCGTCTACGAGTCAAACTGAGGAAGGTATTCTGGACATTCTACATATCTTTCTTAAGTCAAAATCTTCGATCGAGTTAAGTTCTAATAGTTCTCTTATTCTTTGTCCAGTGATTGATGCTGCACCGGCCATGCCTCCTGCTACTTAAGAATCATACGAAATGTAGGAGGCTATCGTGACCGAAGCAATCACCGTAAGTGCAGCTGCCCCACCCGACGATGCTTAGGGAAGCACACTTGTATTTGATGAGCAGTTGATGGAAGAACTCTTTTGCCGTCATGGCGATCCTTTAGCTGACTTATCATTTGACATAGGCGGAGGAGTTCCTGCCATAAGGTCTTCGATGCCGACTACTAACGCTCCCAGCGAGGCTCTTTCGGGTACTGAAGAGGAAATCTTGGCACAAATTGCCGCTGAAATGGATGTCGCAGCGCATGGTGGCAGTTTTGGAGGTGGGACGGCGGCACTTGGTCCAGCTCCGCTTAGAATGATATCGCCTGGCGGAACATTTTCTGACACTAGTGTGGCCTTGCCATCTTCCACATTTGATCCTATCCCTCCGACTCCACCCACAGGGAGCATTCCTATCCACTCGAGTTCGGAGGAGGATGTTGATATAATGCCCCCGCCTGAAGACCAACCGCCGAAAAGCAAAGGCTCGAAGAGGAAGATTAGCGGTGGCTCCAGCGGGTCTACACCGAGAAGGAAGCCAAGGAAGAAGAAAGATTAAACATGCTTCCCTGGTTTATTTTGACTTGCATTTTGTTAGTCGTGTATAGATGCGGGTTCAGCCCCTGCTAGTAGGAATTTTTGGAAACTTTTATACGAACTTCTTTTATAAACAATAGAAATGAAACTTCTCTTTTTTGGCTTCTTTTCTGTCATTGTGTATTTGTCCAAGCGTTTCAATATCTAAAGTGTACTTGTGAAGTTTTAGCTTTCGAATCAAGTTTGTTTTTGTTCGCCAAGTTCGGAAACTGTGGACATGGTTTGCGACCAGGAAGCGAGTTGAATTTTGACGTCGCATTGCTTTAGTCGATGGTTGATGCTTAAGCCTTGCACCCCAATCTTGGTGGTGTGTTATAAAACATCAGTCAGCGATCACCCTTTTCTTATAGCATGTCGAGTCTAATGCCAATGAATGGGTGTTTGAGACAAACGGAGATTGAGTAATTCATCCATGCTTGTCTTGATTGTCGATGATCAAACCCGCACTCTAAGGATTCTCATTTGTTTATCGGCGGTTGGTCACGCCGGCTCAAGTTTTACTCACATGCCCACAATCTGGGGACTTGTAATTGATGTTTATACTCTGACTCGCGCTCTGGGAGTTTTAGAGTTGATATCTATACTTCGATTCATGCTTCGGGAACTTGAAGTTGGTGTCTACGCTCCGTTTCGCGCTCTGGGAACTCGAAGTCGATGTCTATGCTCTGACTTGTGCTCTAGGAGTTCAGAGTTGTCATTTATACTCCAATTCGCGCTCCGGGAATTCGGAGTCGATGCTTATACTTTGGTTCGTACTCTGGGAATACAGAGTTGATGTTTATACTCCGACTCGCGCTTTGGGAGTTCGGAGTTGATGTTTATACTCTGGTTCGCACTCTGGGAACTTGGAGTTGATGTTTATTGTAACGACCCGGTATTTTGGACCATTCGCATCCGCACATGTCGGACTTGAATAATTCAAAATACCGAATTGTTAATTTAAATTTGGCAAAACTGAACATATACAGTAAATAAATAATCACAGATCACAAACACAGAGTAATAATTGCAGCGGAAATAAAAGAGATAGTAGTTCATGAAGCTATTATATAAATATATAAGTTACATCAGAGTTAAACCAGATACAACGGAAGAGTAACACGATATATCAGATACAAATCAGAATACATCACTGGAATCATCAAATACTGAAAGCAGAATAGATGGCTGGATCTTCAAGAAAAGCTCCAACTCCAAAGGTGAGTCTCGAATACCGGTACACTCAGTCTGACCCGAGCGTAAAGCAAAACACAAAACACACGAGTCAGGATTAACATTCTTATATCAATAAATCCAACTCAAGTGAAATAGCAACTGAAATACAAGTAACTCAAAGGATGTTTGGAATAATCATCCTTTAAGGATCCGTTAAACTATCTACTAGGTAGTAATGTACGCTAAGTAGATAATGTCTATCAGTAATATAAGATATCAAAATAGTGTTAAGGCGTTACCATTATCCCCCTTAACACATTTTATATAAGCGTTATAGACTATACAGCACTGTAAACTCCACCGTAAACTAGTGGGCTATCAGGGAGTACTCCATAGGTATAACACAAAACAAATCATAGTGGTCGCGTATATAGGGATCCAAGTATGACAAGGCACATGAGGCAATACCCAAGGTAGTGAAACTACCGTTTGCCTGATCCGGACTGGTGAGAACGCATTGCCGCAGCGATCGCAACACCGCGAAACAACACTCCCAAAATCAAGGGTGCACCAATCGACAACAAGTAATGAATAGTTTTCGAAGATGTGTGTTCGCTCGAGGTAGCTAGCCCCCATTTGGCCCGGCACGGCTCCTGTTTTAGTCATTTCCAATTTGACACAAGTGTCAAAGCTATCCATTATCGTTCTCTTTCTTCAGTCATCACGTACATCATTCCAACCACTTCATTCTGGATCACACTCCGCGTATAGTTATTAAAGTGGTTTTCGGTTTAGACAATGAGTATGTCCCTAACCGATTCCGGTCTCTTTAATAACTTCCGTTATTATTACACCGATTGGTCGATTAATAAATTTCAAAAAACCAAATCAATTTCAATTTCCATTAAAAATTGTAAATCAACATTTCATTTCTCTTTCTAAATCAATTACCATAATTTACGTTTCAAAACTTTCAAATTACCATTTCAAAATCTTATAATACAATTTCGATTTCTATTTAAAACCATTCAAATATTGATTCAAGTTCGCATATAAGTTCCATTCCGAAATCATTTAAATCAATTAAATTTAACATTCAAATCAATTAAATTCATTTATCGATTTCATTCAATATTCGTTAAGTTAATTTATCATTCAAACAATTTCAATTTAACTTCCAATTCATTTAATCAATTACTTAAGTTCAACTTCATTATATCAAAACTTACAAATTGCATTAAATTAAATTTATCAAATCAAATTCTTTACATTTCAAGTCTTACATTTATTTCAATAAAACACATTTATTTCTTGTTAGAGAAATTCAATTTCACTTATTTATTTACTTAGTTACAATTTCAAACTCAATTAATAAAGAAACTTAATTTCATTTATTAAAAAGTTCAATTTCAATTATCCAAGAATTCAATTTTTATTTAATTATTAAATAATTCAATCTTATTTAATTATTAAATAATTTCAAAACTTAATTATCAAATAATTTCAAACTTAATTATTAAATAATTTCAAAACTTAATTCAATCATTTCTCGAATTAAACAACGTTCTTTCACAAATTACATTGTTAATATTTTGTTTTAGATTATTAAATATTAACATTTTCCTTTCATTAGAAATTCAAATTTCAACTTCATTTCAAAACCATATTATTTACTCAAATAAAATCTTCTTTTTATTTTTAAATCAAATTATTAACCAATCGGTTTTATTTAATTCTCTATCCTAGGTCAAAGTTTAATTTGGGTATTTATCATTTCAACCCGATTCCAATTCAATTCAAAATCAAAGCATAGCAAAGGGAACTTGCAGTGTGATAACTGGGATGTGTCAAAGTAAATAAACAAGCAATAACAACAATCAATATCAATCCAATAATTAATTCAGATAATCCTGAAATAACCGTATTAATTCACATTGTTGTTTGTGCAAATTAATATAATTATTTCTAGAATCAACACTATCATTTCATGTAGATTACAGATTATTACACTAATTATTTAAACGGTTTTTCACTTGTCATTCAATTTCAATTTTATACTACAACAATTAATCCAATATACGTCGATGGTTCAAAGTGTAATTATCACTATTCTACATGTCAATTAATTTAACAATTAAAAGGGTCATATTCAACTAATCAAATTTAACATATAAATCAGTTTTAAAATTATTAACTATCCTATATCAATTTCAATTTTGCATACTATTTATCACTTAACATTAACAAATTAACGTCCAATATAAACATCGAACAATCAATCAATTATCAGCCATACTGTATTATCATCGCATAAATAACAGATAATGGTGCCAGATGTCACAGGTAAACTGATACAGGTAATAACATATATAACAGTGTAAATAACTAACAGCAGCATATTTCAATTGTCGTTTCAATTGAAATCAAATTTAATAAATAAAAGAACATTAATCGTGAGTGATTGCTCACCTTTCGAGGCTAGAGAAGAGATGAACGAGAATCGGATGAGTTACGAATCCAAGCACGAATTTCAAAGCAAATCTAAATTGGCACACTTCGATGAAGAAAGCAGGCACGACGAACAAAAGCTGATAAACGGGAATCGATGAGAACCAAAATATTTCATATATACTTAAATTTCCAAAATCAACACGCAACTTAAACACAACTCAAATCAAACTAAAATCTATATTTATACATATATTTAAACTAATATACAACAAAATCTTTATTTTCAAATTCAAAATCAATGTTTACATTTAAAACACATAAAAATAAAGTATTATCATACAGTACAGTTTCAAATAAAAAGAAAATGGAAACAACGATCTACAACATATATAACTTAAATCTATATATAGAATATATATTACAACTATCTTTTAACTTAGATCATATATACAATAAAGGAAAACAAAGTATTCGTAATGGGAATGTGCTTAGAACAGTTTGTGTCGGAAGAAAGTGGTGTGTCACATGTTTCTAAACAAAACTGGAACGTGAACAAGCAGACGCGGTACATGGTTCTAAGCAAAAGGGGAATAAGGGATGTTGTTGGCAAGAGGTTAGAGTGTGAGATGAATATATCTAACTATAACATACAGCAGATTATAAACTTGCACAAACACCAAATATAAACTGACACGACTTTATATAAACTACATACCTCTATATAAACATATACATATATAAACATCTATGCTTATACACATCAAAATTTAAGATAACATATATATATATATATCAAGTGGGCAGTGATAAAATCGATTATGCAGTATACAAAATATATACAACTGACGTAAATATAAAATATAAATATATGAAAACCAAATTTTCTTTGATTCAAAACCCACGTTTGCTTCCAAAAAAAAATCAACTTTCAAACAATTACTTACAGTCTCAGTAAACTTATATTTGAAGCTACATATACATAACATATACTTACAAATCATATATGTGTTAGACTTATAAAATAAAATATAAGAGATATATACATTATATATATAGACTACAGAAAAATGTATACAAAACAAACATTAAACGGCTCCTAAATAAACTCATATACAAACAGGTGATATATATATATATATATGCATATATAAACAAGCTTACTGACATATATCTTCAATATATTACCTAAGATAATAGAAGAGGAGAGACAGCTCGGCCACATGATATGAAGTAGGCAAACAAGCAGGTGATAGCAAGTGATAAGCTAGGTGTGCGAAACTACGGAGCTGCCGTGAGAGGTGGTGGGAAACACGCAGGGGCATCATGGGTTAGAGATACGGTAGATGGGCGGTGAAACGTGGGTGGATAGCTCGGTTGGTGGTGACGTGGTTAGGCGGATGAGTAGGCTCGGCTGTAGCTCGGGAAGGCAGAAGGCCGGGGAAAGGAAGGTGGAGGCTTGCGTGACTCACGGCTGGGGCTGCTAGGGAGGTGGTGCTAGCCATGTCGATGGCGGAAGATGAATGGTTAGTGGAGGCGGAACACCAAGTGATGACGGTTGGTGGCCGAGGGCTTCGGGTTGCGTGGTGGAGAGGGCGTTGAGAAAAGGTGGGGAAGGGGCGGAGGACTTTGGGATGGAGGTGGAGTATGGGTTTGTCTGTTGAACCCGTGGGCTTGGGTGATGATGCCTTGGGAAGGCTTGGCAATAGGGGTAGAGGAGAGGGTAGTACGTTAGGTGAAGATTCAGGAATAATATAAAAATGCTAGGAGAATATAATTTGTATGCTGTCAGATAGATGCAAATGGAGGAGGCAAAACGAAGAGAAATGCAGAGCAAAAGGAAGTGAATGGACATACCAACATGAATAATAAAATCAGAGAATAGTAAAAGTCGAATTATTAAATTTTTGGGAATACGAAAAAAACAGATAGTTGTTTAGATTCTCCAGGAAGATATACGAATGGACACAAGAACCAAGAGGTTCGAAATAAATACCGATACGGAAAAATCGTTCCGTAAATTTCGCTGTTTCCCGGACTTCGAAATTTACAATTGAATATACTGCGGAGATCAGCACGACGAGACGATCAAAATGGCATACATATATCAGTGGTACGATTGAATTGTAAAATTTCGAATTTTCTACTGGCGGAAAATGCAAGAAAAACGCAGGAAAATAAGATCGACGGAGCTAAAGATGTTCGAATTTTGAAAAACGAAAAATGACGTCTTTCTTAGAAGATGGTTTAGAATTTTTCTATGTAAAAATATTTAGGTGCCAAAAACATTTTATTTTCATCGCTTTTTAACTGATTAAATTGAAGTAAATTTACGCGCGAAATAAATTTTCATATTTTTGGACAAAAATTTACCAGTTGTTATATTTAACTAGACGCATTCCAAATATCAAATTTATATTTCAAAATTTTATCGTTTAAAATTTCACAAAATTTCAACTAATTACGTTATTAAAACAGTTAAAATTTACGGGTCGTTACACTCTCCCCCACTCAAAACTTTTCATCCCCGAAAAGGAACGAGGTAGGAGAATAGAACCAACTAGAAGAAAATAGATTGAAAATAAAATAAAACAATTTATTTAACATATAAATTTCAACTTAAATAAAATTATATTCAACAATTTGTTTTTAAATTCAAGGTTTTCATTAAATTGATTTGATTTCACATTTATTAATGTTAGGTACAAAAGGTTTCTTCCAAATGAAATTCAATTCAAATTCGATTAATCCAAGATACTCCCTTAAGTTGATTTAATTCAATTTATTAACTTTCAATACAAATTTTCTTCTATTAATCATACCTATTATTTATTTAACTTATTATTCTATTAAACATTTTATAGTTTAAAATTTAAGTGAATAACATTTATTATACGCACTCACATTTTATTTATAAAGACAATTTATTGTATATTCTCCAATTTTCTTAAATTAACAATTTCAAAAATCCTAAATTTGAATAGTCATTTATTATAATCACACTTTATTCGACAAATTTAATTCTTCTTCATACCAAATTATTATTAAATTTATTCTACTTAATATATCCTATCACATATATATTAAGTATATTTACATTTTATTTTAACTACTCAAATTTATTTAAAATTTCTTTAGATATCATTTTCTGCTGTACAATATTCAATTACATAGTCAACTTTTGAAAATTTTGGTAAGTTATATTAAATGCAATTGAGTATTATACAAGTAAATTTTACAATTCAGTTATTTTAAGTTAAGTATTTATAAAAAGAATTTGGCTTCATTTATAATTGAAAATCATCCTTTAAGAAAATTAAATTTCTGATTAAATTTAAACAATTTAGAGATAAATACATACATATAATATATCCAAGTCAAATCTAAATTAAATACTAATATATATGTATATAAATATTTTTAAATCAAGCCATACTTTAAAATTTCAAATCAAAATATTTTTTTCAAAACAAAACCGTAGCAAAGCTACAGAATAGTTTCTCCACTTCGAAACTCGAAAATTAATGTCGATGATGCGGCCGCCATCACCGAAATTATTTTCCAGCGACAAATAGAAGAGCACTGATTTCAACATTTTAAAATTCTTTGAAAACGGTTTCTATTCGAAAATACCTTCAATAATATACATTAAAATTCTTTGGAAACAAATTATAGTTAAAATACCTTTAAATAATGTGCATTTTAAACCTTTAAGACCATCGTTCGAAAGCATTGGAAATTAAATTCTCAAATTTTTAATTTAATTTAATTTCAAATTCTAAATCAGTTTATAAACCAAGTTTATAAATTCATTTATCAAACAATAGATGAAAATCAAATATTATCATTTCAAACAACGAATTAATTAACCTCTTTTTTTCTAGAAAAATTTACTTATATTTATAATATAATCATACAAAATTATTTCATTTACCAAGTTTGAAAACAATATTGTGTCAGTTTGCTCTGCTCAAGTGTTTTGGAAATCCTATCGATAACGTTGATCAGACGAATCGATCGGAAACCCAAATCAATATCAACAACTCAAACAACACAGCATATATTAAAACATTTATACATATTCATTTATAAATACATTTCTTTGCTCGACGATACAGGAATGAATTTTCAAATAAGGATAGGGTTTCAAATTTGATGGAATCAAATCAAAGAGAAATTTGATTCGAAGATAAGTTCGAAACAAAGATATGATGATTAATAACAAAGTAGGAAGATTGATAAATTTATATAAATCGTGGGCAAATTTAACCGGGTCAACCGTGACTTCAAGAATAAAATCGATGCAGAATTTCAAGGCAAATCTACATTCAATCTCAAGAAATAGAATTCAGGTATAGCAGGAGCAGGAGATAGATAGCATCGTAAACCGAGGATACAGAAATCTCCGGTAAATCAATGCCTATTATAAAGGAGTTTCACCCCTTTATAAATCATTCGAAGTTTGGCGAGACCACCGATTCATTATCAAGATCATTCGAAGTGGAGTTATGGGATGTTCCAGAATTGAAGGAAGGCGAATAATGAGGGACACGAATGAATTTTGGAACAGCAGGGAATGTTCCAAAAATTCAAAGGAATTGAGTCAAAAGGAAGAGATTGACACTCGAATGAGAGTGATTCTATAAATACATTTACCCTATATGCCGAGTTTTGCCTAGAGCTACCAAAGCTCTGATACCAACTGTAACGGACCACGTCAGTGGGGTAACGCCCACCGTAGCATACAGTAGTACCTGTGTTCTGCCTTTACAGCTAGCCTCTCGACTGTACCAACCCCGTAGGGACATGTAGGAGTAAGAGTCATCCGCTCGCTACCAAACCAAATGCGAGAACCCCCTATCATGCTACACCCGCCAAGTGCATAGGCAGCCACACATGTCGGACTTGAATAATTCAAAATACCGAATTGTTAATTTAAATTTGGCAAAACTGAACATATACAGTAAATAAATAATCACAGATCACAGACACAGAGTAATAATTGCAGCGGAAATAAAAGAGATAGTAGTTCATGAAGCTACTATATAAATATATAAGTTACATCAGAGTTAAACCAGATACAACGGAAGAGTAACACGATATATCAGATACAAATCAGAATACATCACTGGAATCATCGAATACTGAAAGCAGAATAGATGGCTGGATCTTCAAGCAAAGCTCCAACTCCAAAGGTGAGTCTCGAATACCGGTACACTCAGTCTGACCCGAGCGTAAAGCAAAACACAAAACACTCGAGTCAGGATTAACATTCTTATATCAATAAATCCAACTCAAGTGAAATAGCAACTGAAATACAAGTAACTCAAAGGATGTTTGGAATAATCATCCTTTAAGGATGCGTTAAACTATCTACTAGGTAGTAATGTACGCTAAGTAGATAATGTCTATCAGTAATATAAGATATCAAAATAGTGTTAAGGCGTTACCATTATCCCCCTTAACACATTTTATATAAGCGTTATAGACTATACAGCACTGTAAACTCCACCGTAAACTAGTGGGCAATCAGGGAGTACTCCATAGGTATAACAAAAAACAAATTGTAGTGGTCGCGTATATAGGGATCCAAGTATGACAAGGCATATGAGGCAATACCCAAGGTAGTGAAACTACCGTTTGCCTGATCCGGACTGGTGAGAACGCATCGCCGCAGCGATCGCAACACCGCGAAACAACACTCCCAAAATCAAGGGTGCACCAATCGACAACAAGTAATGAATAGTTTTCGAAGAAGTGTGTTCGCTCGAGGTAGCTAGCCCCCATTTGGCCCGGCACGGCTCCTGTTTTAGTCATTTCCAATTTGACACAAGTGTCAAAGCTATCCATTATCGTTCTCTTTCTTCAGTCATCACGTACATCATTCCAACCACTTCATTCTGGATCACACTCCGCGTATAGTTATTAAAGTGGTTTTCGGTTTAGACAGTGAGTATGTCCCTAACCGATTCCGGTCTCTTTAATAACTTCCGTTATTATTACACCGATTGGTCGATTAATAAATTTCAAAAAACCAAATCAATTTCAATTTCCATTAAAAATTGTAAATCAACATTTCATTTCTCTTTCTAAATCAATTACCATAATTTACGTTTCAAAACTTTCAAATTACCATTTCAAAATCTTATAATACAATTTCGATTTCTATTTAAAACCATTCAAATATTGATTCAATTTCGCATATAAGTTCCATTCCGAAATCATTTAAATCAATTTAATTTAACATTCAAATCAATTAAAATCATTTATCGATTTCATTCAATATTCGTTAAGTTAATTTATCATTCAAACAATTTCCATTTAACTTCCAATTCATTTAATCAATTACTTAAGTTCAACTTCATTATATCAAAACTTACAAATTGCATTAAATTAAATTTATCAAATCAAATTCTTTACATTTCAAGACTTACATTTATTTCAATAAAACACGTTTATTTCTTGTTAGAGAAATTCAATTTCACTTATTTATTTACTTAGTTACAATTTCAAAACTCAATTAATAAAGAAACTTAATTTCATTTATTAAAAAGTTCAATTTCAATTATCCAAGAATTCAATTTTTATTTAATTATTAAATAATTCAATCTTATTTAATTATTAAATAATTTCAAAACTTAATTATCAAATAATTTCAAACTTATTTATTAAATAATTTCAAAACTTAATTCAATCATTTCTCAAATTAAACAACGTTCTTTCACAAATTACATTGTTAATATTTTGTTTTAGATTATTAAATATTAACATTTTCCTTTCATTAGAAATTCAAATTTCAACTTCATTTCAAAACCATATTATTTATTCAAATAAAATCTTCATTTTATTTTTAAATCAAATTATTGACCAATCGGTTTTATTTAATTCTCTATCCTAGGTCAAAGTTTAATTTGGGTATTTATCATTTCAACCCGATTCCAATTCAATTCAAAATCAAAGCATAGCAAAGGGAACTTGCAGTGTGATAACTGGGATGTGTCAATGTAAATAAACAAGCAATAACAACAATCAATATCAATCCAATAATTAATTCAGATAATCCCGAAATAATCGTATTAATTCACATTGTTGTTTGTGCAAATTAATATAATTATTTCTAGAATCAACACTATCATTTCATGTAGATTAAAGATTATTACACTAATTATTTAAACGGTTTTTCACTTGTCATTCAATTTCAATTTTATACTACAACAATTAATCCAATATACGTCGATGGTTCAAAGTGTAATTATCACTATTCTACATGTCAGTTAATTTAACAATTAAAAGGGTCATATTCAACTAATCAAATTTAACATATAAATCAGTTTTAAAATTATTAACTATCCAATATCAATTTCAATTTTGCATACTATTTATCACTTAACATTAACAAATTAACGTCCAATATAAACATCGAACAATCAATCAATTATCAGCCAAACTGTATTATCATCGCATAAATAACAGATAATGGTGCCAGATGTCACAGGTAAACTGATACAGGTAATAACATATATAACAGTGTAAATAACAAACAGCAGCATATTTCAATTGTCGTTTCAATTGAAATCAAATTTAATAAATAAAAGAACATTAATCGTGAGTGATTGCTCACCTTTCGAGGCTAGAGAAGAGATGAACGAGAATTAGATGAGTTACGAATCCAAGCACGAATTTCAATGCAAATCTAAATTGGCACACTTCGATGAAAAAAGCAGGCACGACGAACAAAAGCTGATAAACGAGAATCGATGAGAACCAAAATATTTCATATATACTTAAATTTCCAAAATCAACACGCAACTTAAACACAACTCAAATCAAAATAAAATCTATATTTATACATATATTTAAACTAATATACAACAAAATCTTTATTTTCAAATTCAAAATCAATGTTTACATTAAAACACATAAAAATAAATATTATCATACAGTACAGTTTCAAATAAAAAGAAAATGGAAACAACGATCTACAGCATATATAACTTAAATCTATATATAGAATATATATTACAACTATCTTTTAATTAGATCATATATACAATAAAGGAAAACAATGTATTCATAATGGGAATGTGCTTAGAACAGTTTATGTCGGAAGAAAGTGGCGTGTCACATGTTTCTAAACAAAACTGGAACGTGAACAAGCAGACGTGGTACATGGTTCTAAGCAAAAGGGGAATAAGGGATGTTGTTGGCAAGAGGATAGAGTGTGAGATGAATATATCTAACTATAACATACAGCAGATTATAAACTTGCACAAACACCAAATATAAACTTACACGACTTTATATAAACTACATACCTCTATATAAACATATACGTATATAAACATCTATGCTTATACACATCAAAATTTAAGATAACATATATATATATATATATATATCAAGTGGGCACTGATAAAATCGAGTATGCAGTATACAAAATATATACAACTGACGTAAATATAAAAAATAAATAGATGAAAACCAACTTTTCTTTGATTCAAAACCCACGTTTGCTTCCAAAAAAAATCAACTTTCAAACAATTACTTACAGTCTCAGTAAACTTATATTTGAAGCTACATATACATAACATATACTTACAAATCATATCTGTGTTAGACTTATAAAATAAAATATAAGGGATATATACATTATATATATAGACTACAGAAAAATGTATACAAAACAAACATTAAATGGCTCCTAAATAAACTCATATACAAACAGGTGATATATATATGCATATATAAACAAGCTTACTGACATATATCTTCAATATATTACCTAAGATAATAGAAGAGGAGAGACAGCTCGGCCACATGATATGAAGTAGGCAAACAAGCAGGTGATAGGAAGTGATAAGCTGGGTGTGCGAAACTGCGGAGCTGCTGTGAGAAGTTGTGGGAAACACGCAGGGGCAGCATGGGTTTAGAGATACGGTAGATGGGCGGTGAAACGTGGGTGGATAGCTCGGTTGGTGGTGACGTGGTTAGGCGGATGAGTAGGCTCGGCTGTAGCTCGGGAAGGCGGAAGGCCGGGGAAAGGAAGGTGGAGGCTTGCGTGACTCACGGCTGCAGCTGCTAGGGAGGTGGTGCTAGCCATGTCGATGGCGGAAGATGAATGGTTAGTGGAGGCGGATCACCAAGTGATGACGGTTGGTGGCCGAGGGCTTCGGGTTGCGTGGTGGAGAGGGCGTTGAGAAAAGGTAGGGAAGGGGCGGAGGACTTTGGGATGGAGGTGGAGTATGGGTTTGTCTGTTGAACCCGTGGGCTTGGGTGATGATGCCTTGGGAAGGCTTGGCAATAAGGGTAGAGGAGAGGGTAGTACGTTTGGTGAAGCTTCAGGAATAATATAAAAATGCTAGGAGAATATAATTTGTATGCTGTCAGATAGATGCAAATGGAGGAGGCAGAACGAAGAG
Organism: Allium fistulosum; assembly: GCA_030737815.1. Lineage (NCBI taxonomy): Eukaryota > Viridiplantae > Streptophyta > Magnoliopsida > Asparagales > Amaryllidaceae > Allium > Allium fistulosum. The sequence goes on along the minus strand of CM060908.1, from coordinate 293,660,044 downwards.
AAATGCAGAGCAAAAGGAAGTGAATGGACATACCAACATGAATAATAAAATCAGAGAATAGTAAAAGTCGAATTATTAAATTTTTGGGAATACAAAAAAAACAGATAGTTGTTTAGATTCTCCAGGAGGATATACGAATGGACACAAGAACCAAGAGGTTCGAAATAAATACCGATACGGAAAAATCGTTCTGTAAATTTCGCTATTTCCCGGACTTCGAAATTTACAATTGAATATACTGCAGAGATCAGCACGACGAGACGATCAAAACGGCATACAGATATCAGTGGTACGATTGAATTGTAAAATTTCGAATTTTCTACTGGCGGAAAATGCAAGAAAAACGTAGGAAAATAAGATCGACGGAGCTAAAGATGTTCGAATTTTGAAAAACGAAAAATGACGTATTTCTCAGAAGATGGTTTAGAATTTTTCGATGTAAAAATATTTAGGTTCCGAAAACATTTTATTTTCATCGCTTTTTAACTGATTAAATTGAAGTAAATTTACGCGCGAAATAAATTTTCATATTTTTGGACAAAAATTTACCAGTTGCTATATTTAACTAGACGCATTCCAAATATTAAATTTATATTTCAAAATTTTATCGTTTAAAATTTCACAAAATTTCAACTAATTACGTTATTAAAAAAGTTAAAATTTACGGGTCGTTACACTCTCCCCCACTCAAAACTTTTCGTCCTCGAAAAGGAACGAGGTGGGAGAATAAAACCAACAAGAAGATAATAGATTGAAAATAAAATAAAACAATTTATTTAACATATAAATTTCAACTTAAATAAATTTATATTCAACAATTTCTTTTTAAATTAAAGGTTTTCATTAAATTGATTTGATTTCACATTTATTAATGTTAGGTACAAAAGGTTTCTTCCAAATGAAATTCAATTCAAATTCGATTAATCCAAGATACTCCCTTAAGTTGATTTAATTCAATTTATTAACTTTCAATACAAATTTTCTTCTATTAATCATACCTATTATTTATTTAACTTATTATTCTATTTATCTCCATAAACATTTTATAGTTTAAAATTTAAGTGAATAACATTTATTATACGCACTCACATTTTATTTATAAAGACAATTTATTGTATATTCTCCAATTTTCTTAAATTAACAATTTCAAAAATCCTAAATTTGAATAGTCATTTATTATAATCACACTTTATTCGACAAATTTAATTCTTCTTCATACCAAATTATTATTAAATTTATTCTACTTAATATATCCTATCACATATATATTAAGTATATTTACATTTTATTTTAACTACTCAAATTTATTTAAAATTTCTTTAGATATCATTTTCTGCTGTACAATATTCAATTACATAGTCAACTTTTGAAAATTTTGGTAAGTTATATTAAATGCAATTGAGTATTATACAAGTAAATTTTACAATTCAGTTATTTTAAGTTAAGTATTTATAAAAAGAATTTGGCTTCATTTATAATTGAAAATCATCCTTTAAGAAAATTAAATTTCTGATTAAATTTAAACAATTTAGAGATAAATACATACATACAATATATCCAAGTCAAATCTAAATTAAATACTAATATATATGTATATAAATATTTTTAAATCAAGCCATACTTTAAAATTTCAAATCAAAATATTTTTTTCAAAACAAAACCGTAGCAAAGCTACAGAATAGTTTCTCCACTTCGAAACTCGAAAATTAATGTCGATGATGCGGCCGCCATCACCGAAATTATTTTCCAGCGACAAATAGAAGAGCACTGATTTCAACATTTTAAAATTCTTTGAAAACGGTTTCTATTCGAAAATACCTTCAATAATATACATTAAAATTCTTTGGAAACAAATTATAGTCAAAATACCTTTAAATAATGTGCATTTTAAACCTTTAAGACCATCGTTCGAAATCATTGGAAATTAAATTCTCAAATTCTTAATTTAATTTAATTTCAAATTCTAAATCAGTTTATAAACCAAATTTATAAATTCATTTATCGAACAATAGATGAAAATCAAATAATATCATTTCAAACAACGAATTAATTAACCTCTTTTTTTCTAGAAAAATTTACTTATATTTATAATATAATCATACAAAATTATTTCATTTACCATGTTTGAAAACAATATTGTGTCAGTTTGCTCTGCTCAAGTGTTTTGGAAATCCTATCGATAGCGTTGATCAGACGAATCGATCGGAAACCCAAATCAACATCAACAGCTCAAACAACACAGCATATATTAAAACATTTATACATATTCATTTATAAATACATTTCTTTGCTCGACGATACAACAATGAATTTTCAAATAAGGATAGGGTTTCAAATTTGATGGAATTAAATCAAAGAGAAATTTGATTCGAAGATAAGTTCGAAACAAAGATATGATGATTAATAACAAAGTAGGAAGATTGACAAATTTATATAAATCGTGGCCAACTTTAACCGGGTCAACCATGACTTCAAGAATAAAATCGATGCAGAATTTCAAGGCAAATCTACATTCGATCTCAAGAAATAGAATTCAGGTATAGCAGGAGCAGGAGATAGATAGCATCGTAAACCAAGGATACAGAAATCTCCGGTAAATCAATGCCTATAGTAAAGGAGTTTCACCCCTTTATAAATCATTCTAAGTTTGGCGAGACCACCGATTCATTATCAAGATCATTTGAAGTGGAGTTATGGGATGCTCCAGAATTGAAGGAAGGCGAATAATGAGGGACACGAATGAATTTTGGAACAGCAGGGAACGTTCCAAAAATTCAAAGGAATTGAGTCAAAAGGAAGAGATTGAAACTCGAATGAGAGTGATTCTGTAAATACATTTACCCTATATGCTGAGTTTTGCCTAGAGCTACCAAAGCTCTGATACCAACTGTAACGGACCGCGTCAGTGGGGTAACGCCCACCGTAGCATACAGTAGTACCTGTGTTCTGCCTTTACAGCCAGCCTCTCGACTGCACCAACCCCGCAGGGACATGTAGGAGTAAGAGTCATCCGCTCGCTACCAAACCAAATGCGAGAACCCCCTATCATGCTGCACCCGCCAAGTGCATAGGCAGCCACACATGTCGGACTTGAATAATTCAAAATACCGAATTGTTAATTTAAATTTGGCAAAACTGAACATATACAGTAAATAAATAATCACAGATCACAGACACAGAGTAATAATTGCAGCGGAAATAAAAGAGATAGTAGTTCATGAAGCTACTATATAAATATATAAGTTACATCAGAGTTAAACCAGATACAACGGAAGAGTAACACGATATATCAGATACAAATCAGAATACATCACTGGAATCATCGAATACTGAAAGCAGAATAGATGGCTGGATCTTCAAGCAAAGCTCCAACTCCAAAGGTGAGTCTCGAATACTGGTACACTCAGTCTGACCCGAGCGTAAAGCAAAACACAAAACACTCGAGTCAGGATTAACATTCTCAATAAATCCAACTCAAGTGAAATAGCAACTGAAATACAAGTAACTCAAAGGATGTTTGGAATAACCATCCTTTAAGGATCCGTTAAACTATCTACTAGGTAGTAATGTACGCTAAGTAGATAATGTCTATCAGTAATATAAGATATCAAAATAGTGTTAAGGCGTTACCATTATCCCCCTTAACACATTTTATATAAGCGTTATAGACTATACAGCACTGTAAACTCCACCGTAAACTAGTGGGCAATCAGGGAGTACTCCATAGGTATAACAAAAAACAAATTGTAGTGGTCGCGTATATAGGGATCCAAGTATGACAAGGCATATGAGGCAATACCCAAGGTAGTGAAACTACCGTTTGCCTGATCCGGACTGGTGAGAACGCATCGCCGTAGCGATCGCAACACCGCGAAACAACACTCCCAAAATCAATGGTGCACCAATCGACAACAAGTAATGAATAGTTTTCGAAGAAGTGTGTTCGCTCGAGGTAGCTAGCCACCATTTGGCCCGGCACGGCTCCTGTTTTAGTCATTTCCAATTTGACACAAGTGTCAAAGCTATCCATTATCGTTCTCTTTCTTCAGTCATCACGTACATCATTCCAACCAATTCATTCTGGATCACACTACGCGTATAGTTATTAAAGTGGTTTTCGGTTTAGACAGTGAGTATGTCCCTAACCGATTCCGGTCTCTTTAATAACTTCCATTATTATTACACAAATTGGTCGATTAATAAATTTCAAAAAACCAAATCAATTTCAATTTCCATTAAAAATTGTAAATCAACATTTTATTTTTCTTTCTAAATCAATTACCATAATTTACGTTTCAAAACTTTCAAATTACCATTTCAAAATCTTATAATACAATTTTGATTTCTATTTAAAACCATTGAAATATTGATTCAAGTTCGCATATAAGTTCCATTCCGAAATCATTTAAATCAATTTAATTTAACATTCAAATCAATTAAATTCATTTATCGATTTCATTCAATATTCGTTAAGTTAATTTATCATTCAAACAATTTCCATTTAACTTCCAATTCATTTAATCAATTACTTAAGTTCAACTTCATTATATCAAAACTTACAAATTGCATTAAATTAAATTTATCAAATCAAATTCTTTACATTTCAAGTCTTACATTTATTTCAATAAAACACATTTATTTCTTGTTAGAGAAATTCAATTTCACTTATTTATTTACTTAGTTACAATTTCAAAACTCAATTAATAAAGAAACTTAATTTCATTTATTAAAAAGTTCAATTTCAATTATCCAAGAATTTAATTTTTATTTAATTATTAAATAATTCAATCTTATTTAATTATTAAATAATTTCAAAACTTAATTATCAAATAATTTCAAACTTATTTATTAAATAATTTCAAAACTTAATTCAATCATTTCTCAAATTAAACAACGTTCTTTCACAAATTACATTGTTAATATTTTGTTTTAGATTATTAAATATTAACATTTTCCTTTCATTAGAAATTCAAATTTCAACTTCATTTCAAAACCATATTATTTATTCAAATAAAATCTTCATTTCATTTTTAAATCAAATTATTGACCAATCGGTTTTATTTAATTCTCTATCCTAGGTCAAAGTTTAATTTGGGTATTTATCATTTCAACTCGATTCCAATTCAATTCAAAATCAAAGCATAGCAAAGGGAACTTGCAGTGTGATAACTGGGATGTGTCAAAGTAAATAAACAAGCAATAACAACAATCAATATCAATCCAATAATTAATTAAGATAATCTCGAAATAATCGTATTAATTCACATTATTGTTTGTGCAAATTAATATAATTATTTCTAGAATCTACACTATCATTTCATGTAGATTAAAGATTATTACACTAATTATTTATACGGTTTTTCACTTGTCATTCAATTTCAATTTTATACTACAACAATTAATCCAATATACGTCGATGGTTCAAAGTGTACTTATCACTATTCTACATGTCAATTAATTTAACAATTAAAAGGGTCATATTCAACTAATCAAATTTAACATATAAATCAGTTTTAAAATTATTAACTATCCTATATCAATTTCAATTTTGCATACTATTTATCACTTAACATTAACAAATTAACGTCCAATATAAACATCGAACAATCAATTTATTATCAGCCAAACTGTATTATCATCGCATAAATAACAGATAATGGTGCCAGATGTCACAGGTAAACTGATACAGGTAATAACATATATAACAGTGTAAATAACTAACAGCAGCATATTTCAATTGTCGTTTCAATTGAAATCAAATTTAATAAATAAAAGAACATTAATCGTGAGTGATTGCTCACCTTTCGAGGCTAGAGAAGAGATGAACGAGAATCGGATGAGTTACGAATCCAAGCACGAATTTCAAAGCAAATCTAAATTGGCACACTTCGATGAAGAAAGCAGGCACGACGAACAAAAGCTGATAAACGGTAATCGATGAGAACCAAAATATTCCATATATACTTAAATTTCCAAAATCAACACGCAACTTAAACACAACTCAAATCAAAATAAAATCTATATTTATACATATATTTAAACTAATATACAACAAAACAAAATCAATGTTTACATTTAAAACACATAAAAATAAAGTATTATCATACAGTACAGTTTCAAATATAAAAAAAATGGAAACAACGATCTACAGCATATATAACTTAAATCTATATATAGAATATATATTACAACTATCTTTTAACTTAGATCATATATACAATAAAGGAAAACAATGTATTCGTAATGGGAATGTGCTTAGAACAGTTTGTGTCGGAAGAAAGTGGTGTGTCACATGTTTCTAAACAAAACTGGAACGTAAACAAGCAGACGCGGTACATGGTTCTAAGCAAAAGGGGAATAAGGGATGTTGTTGGCAAGAGGATAGAGTATGAGATGAATATATCTAACTATAACATACAGCAGATTATAAACTTGCACAAACACCAAATATAAACTGACACGACTTTATATAAACTACATACCTCTATATAAACATATACATATATAAACATCTATGCTTATACACATCAAAATTTAAGATAACATATATATATATATCAAGTGGGCACTGATAAAATCGAGTATGCAGTATACAAAATATAAAATATAAATAGATGAAAACCAAATTTTCTTTGATTCAAAACCCACGTTAGCTTCCAAAAAAAATCAACTTTCAAACAATTACTTACAGTCTCAGTAAACTTATATTTGAAGCTACATATACATAACATATACTTACAAATCATATATGTGTTAGACTTATAAAATAAAATATAAGAGATATATACATTATATATATAGACTACAGAAAAATGTATACAAAACAAACATTAAACGGCTCCTAAATAAACTCATATACAAACAGGTGATATATATATATATATATGCATATATAAACAAGCTTACTGACATATATCTTCAATATATTACCTAAGATAATAGAAGAGGAGAGACAGCTCGGCCACATGATATGAAGTAGGCAAACAAGCAGGTGATAGGAAGTGATAAGCTGGGTGTGCGAAACTGCGGAGCTGCCGTGAGAGGTGGTGGGAAACACGCAGGGGCAGCATGGGTTAGAGATACGGTAGATGGGCGGTGAAACGTGGGTGGATAGCTCGGTTGGTGGTGATGTGGTTAGGCGGATGAGTAGGCTCGGCTGTAGCTTGGGAAGGCGGAAGGCCGGGGAAAGGAAGGTGGAGGCTTGCGTGACTCACGACTGCGGCTGCTATGGAGGTGGTGCTAGCCATGTCGATGGCGGAAGATGAATGGTTAGTGGAGGCGGATCACCAAGTGATGACGGTTGGTGGCCGAGGGCTTCGGGTTGCGTGGTGGAGAGGGCGTTGAGAAAAGGTGGGGAAGGGGCGGAGGACTTTGGGATGGAGGTGGAGTATGGCTTTGTCTGTTGAACCCATGGGCTTGGGTGATGATGCCTTGGGAAGGCTTGGCAATAGGGGTAGAAGAGAGGGTAGTACGTTAGGTGAACCTTCAGGAATAATATAAAAATGCTAGGAGAATATAATTTGTATGCTGTCAGATAGATGCAAATGAAGGAGGCAGAATGAAGAGAAATGCAGAGCAAAAGGAAGTGAACGGACATACCAACATGAATAATAAAATCAGAGAATAGTAAAAGTCGAATTATTAAATTTTTGGGAATACGAAAAAAACAGATAGTTGTTTAGATTCTCCAGGAGGATATACGAATGGACACAAGAACCAAGAGGTTCGAAATAAATACCGATACGGAAAAATCGTTCCATAAATTTCGCTATTTCTCGGACTTCGAAATTTACAATTGAATATACTGTGGAGATCAGCACGACGAGATGATCAAAACGGCATACATATATCAGTGGTAAGATTGAATTGTGAAATTTTGAATTTTCTATTGGCGGAAAATGCAAGAAAAACATAGGAAAATAAGATCGATGGAGCTAAAGATGTACGAATTTTGAAAAACGAAAAATGACGTCTTTCTTAGAAGATGGTTTAGAATTTTTCTATGTAAAAATATTTAGGTTCCGAAAACATTTTATTTTCATCGCTTTTTAACTGATTAAATTGACGTAAATTTACACGCGAAATAAATTTTCATATTTTTGGACAAATATTTACCAGTTGCTATATTTAACTAGACGCATTCCAAATATCAAATTTATATTTCAAAATTTTATCGTTTAAAATTTCACAAAATTTCAACTAATTACGTTATTAAAACAGTTAAAATTTACGGGTCGTTACATTTATACTCCGCTTCACACTTTGGGAATACGGAGTTGATGTTTATACTCCGACTCGCGCTCTGGGAGTTCGGAGTTGATGTTTATACTCCGGTTCGCACTCTGGGAACTCGGAGTTGATGTTTATACTCCGCTTCGCACTCTGGGAATACGGAGTTGATGTTTATACTTCGACTCGCGCTTTGGGAGTTCGGAGTTGATGTTTATACTCCGGTTCGCACTCTGGGAACTTGGAGTTGATGTTTATACTCCGCTTCACACTTTGGGAATACGGAGTTGATGTTTATACTCCGGTTCGCACTCTGGGAATACAGAGTTGATGTTTATACTCCGCTCCGCACTTTGGGAACTCGGAGTTGATGTTTATACTCCGCTTCGCGCTCTGGGAGCGCTCTGGGAGTTCGGAGTTGATGTTTATACTCCGACTCACACTCTGGGAGTTCGGAGTTGATGTTTGAACTCCGCTTCGCACTCTGGGAACTCGGAGTTGATGTTTATACTCCGCTTCGCACTTTGGGAATACGGAGTTGATGTTTATACTCCGACTCGCGCTCTGGGAGTTCGGAGTTGATGTTTATACTCCGACTTGCACTCTGGGAGTTCGGAGTTGATGTTTATAGTCCAACTCGCACTCTGGGAGTTCGGAGTTGATGTTTATACTCCGCTTTGCACTCTGGGAACTCGGAGTTGATGTTTATACTCCGCTTCGCACTCTGGGAATAAGGAGTTGATGTTTATACTCCGACTCGCGCTCTGGCAGTTCGGAGTTATGTTTATACTCCGACTCGCACTCTGGGAGTTAGGAGTTGATGTTTATACTCCAATTCGTGCTCTGGGAATTTGGAGTTGATGTTTATACTCCGACTCGCGCTCTGGGAGTTTGGAGTTGATGGCGGATTGTCGTGTATGAATCCTTTTTTGACTTTGATGTGATGGCTTGTCCCCGAGCTCGGGTTTCACTTAGCAAGTGATTGGTTGCATCGCAGTCACTCTCTATCTGAATAAATTCCACTGTATGGTGAAACTTAGCTCTCCATGCATAGTGATGGTCATATGAAGCATTTCAAGTAAATCACAGCTCTGGCTCGAAGGGCAGAGTTAGTTGCCTTATTACAAGTTCCAATTTCAAAATGAAGAAACAAATTGCAGAAAAGGAAAGTAAGCTAAATGGATAAAGATAGCCTGTCATGTGTAATAGCGGCGAAGGCTTTCGCTATTCCAAGCCCTTGGCAGAGTAAGACCGTCGATGGTTGATAACTTGAATGTGCCATCTACGAGCCTTCGTTCAATAACATACGGTCCCTCCCATGTCGGCTTCATATGCGAAGGAACCAGATAGATTCTTTTTAAGACGAGATCGCCTAATTCGAAGGTTTGCGGACGGATCTTGGCGTTGTACAATCGGGCGACTCGACTTTGATGCACAGCTGCCTCAAATCAGCTTCTTCACGCTTCTCATCTAATTGATCGAGAGATTCAGCAAGTAATATAGAATTTATCTTTGGATCATAGTACGTCACACGATGAGAAGGTATTCTAGTTCAACTGGTATAACGGCTTCTGAACCGTAAGAGAGAGAGAATGGAGTGTGGCCGGTCGTGGTCTTGTGGGTTGTTCGGTAAGCCTATAGAGCCATAGGAAGTTCATCGACCCACTTGCCCCCGACCTTTTCCAGTCGTTTTTTCAGGATGGATTTTATAACTTTATTAACCGCTTTGACCTGTCCGTTTGCCTGAGGGTTTGCAACTGCAGAGAATTTCTTTTGGATGTGAAATCATTTGCAGAAATCTTTAAATTCAACACTGTCGAATTGGGTTCCGTTGTCCGTAATAATGGTGTGTGGGAGACCGAATCGACAGATGATGTTACGAACCACAAAGTTGATTACTTTCTTCATTGTAATGGTAGCGAGAGCTTCGGCTTCAGCCCACTTTGTAAAGTAATCAACTGCGATGATGGCGTACTTCGCACCACCTTTTTCCAGAGGTAGAGCACCGATGATGTCGATGCCCCACATTGCGAACGACCATGGGCTGACCATTTGCGTTATCTCGGTGGGAGGAGCTATAGGAATTCAGGCATATTTCTGGCACCTATCACATTTCTTTGCATAGTCCAACGCATCACGATTCACGGTAGGCCAGTAATATCCATAGCGAAGTATTTTCTTGGCAAGTGCTTGGCCCCCGGTGTGATCGCCACATTCTCCCTCGTGCACATCGCGCAATACTTGTTTAATTTCATCGTGAGCGATACACCGGAGTAGGGGGATTGAGTACCCCCTTTTGTACATGAGTCCATTCTGGATGGTAAATCGTGAGGCCTTCCGAAGGACTTGTCTCTTTTCACTACTGCGCTCCGGCAGGGTTCCGTGCTCAATGTAATTTCTGAGTGGGGTCATCCATGAATCCTTTTCGGGAACTGTTTCGCATACCCTGTTTATTTATTTCCGGTCGATGCTTGGGGAAGATAGTGTTTCTACGAGAATGAGGCCCATTTGCTGAGCTTCACCTGTGCTGGCTAGCTTCGCCAATGAATCGACCTTTTGGTTGCGCTCCCGAGGTATACAATAGCTGGCATAGTACTCGAACTGATTCAGTACTTCCTAAACTCGAGCTAAGTAAGCTGCCAACCTTCGATCTCTTCCCTGATACTCTCCCCGTACTTGACACACAACCAATTGTGAGTCGTAATAAATTTCAACTGCGATGATTCTCAAATCCCTAGCAAGTTTTAAGCCAGCTAAGAGGGCTTCGTATTCAGCTTCATTATTAGTCGAATGAAAATCGAACTTCACAGCATAGCATATGGATCGGCCTTCGGGGGTTTCAAGTACAACACCAGTGCCCGAACATCGGTCGTTTGATGCACCATCAGTATGCAACTTCCAGACGTATTCGGGGGATTTACTGGTTTCGGGCAAGTCCTCTGGAATGGTAAATTCAACTATGAAAGCAGCGAGGACTTGTCCTTGGACCGCTCGTCTTGGAGTGTAAGTAATATCAAACTGACTCAGTTCGAAGTTCCACTTGAGTAACCTACCAGACGTCTCAAGCCGCGAAAGGACCTGTCGTAACGGCTGGTCGGTGTAAACAACAATGGGATGTGCCTGGAAATACGGTCGGAGTTTTCTTGATGCAAATACAAGGCAGTAGGCCAACTTTTCTAGCTTTAGATAGTTCCTTTCAACCCCAGTCAATCGTTTGCTGACGTAGTATACATGCCTCTATATCCCATCTTCTTCTAGAACCAAGGCAGCGCTGATAGCGTTTTCTGATATCGCCAAGTATGTATACAACTTCTCATGATCAATAGGCTTTGACAGGATCAGTGGTGTGGATAGATGTTAAACTAGTGCTTGGAAAGCGCCCTCACACTCCGTGGTCCATTCAAAGTTTCGCTTCCCTTTTCGGATCAGATCGAAGAAGGGAATGCATTTGTCAGTGGACTTTGAAATGAACCTGCTCAACGCTGCTACCTTTCCATTGAGACTCTGGACTTGCTTTATAGTCTTAGGAGTTTCAAGATTTCTGATTGCCCAAATCTTTTCAGGATTAGCTTTGATTCCCCGGGCGTTAATGATGAACCCAAGGAACTTTTCGGATGCAACTCCAAAGTGACACTTCAGTGGGTTGAGCTTCATTCTGTATTCTCGAAGTATGTTGAACATAGTTTCCAGATCTTTAACATGGTCGGTGGAGAGTCGTGACTTCACAAGCATGTCGTCTACATATACTTCCATTGTTTTCCCAATTTGATTGGCAAACATCCGATTGACCAAACATTGATAAGTAGCCCCGGCATTATTGAGTCTGAATAGCATTACCTTGTAACAGTAAAATCCTAGATTGGTTACGAAGCTGGTATGTTCTTGATCGTGTAAATGCATCGGTATCTGATTGTATCCTGAATACGCGTCCATGAAGGATAAGAGTTCATACCCAACCGTCGAATCTACTAGCTGATCAATTCTGGGAAGCGGGAAACTGTCTTTGGGACACGCTTTATTCAGATCGGAATAATCGACACATGTTCTGCACTTCCCGTTTGGCTTTCGGATGAGCATGGGATTTGACACCCATTCAGGATATAGAGCGTCCCCAACGAAGCCGTTCGCTTTAAGCTTTTCTACTTCTTCTCTAAGGGCGGCAGATCTCTCTGGATCCATACCATGCCTTTTCTATTTTACCGGGACATGCCGTGGGTCAATGTTCAGGGTGTGGCTCGCAATGTCCGGCGAGATCCCACACATGTCAGAATGCATCCAGGCGAATACGTCAAGATTCGCTCGCAGAAATTCAACCAGTTCCTCTTGAGTTTTCTGGCTTAGCTGAGATCCAATCTTTATCATTTTCGAGTCATCGTCATTGTCAACCGGGACATCAATCGTCAGTTCGGCTGGGGATGCTTGACATTCTTTAGACTCTCCTTCATCTTCAGTTTCTCTTAGTTTGATGGAGGCAATTACGCGGGATTCTGCCTGTCCCGTCCTCCTTGATCAACAGCTGTAGAGGTAGTCCGTGTACTTACCATAGTGAGGTGATGAAAGTCCTTTCCTAGGTCTGATGCAAATCTGAATAGAATGGAAGGGCATCAAAGTTCTAGATCTAGATCTTCTTCTTGGATTTATGCAATCCGATATAGATAGGAGATCCAAAGAGCAGGAGAAAAATTGGGTTGTTCTCATGAAAGCACCAAAGTGTTTGTACCAAAATTGGGCACAACACTCTTTGGAAGTTTTTGAAGAGATAAAGTGAAGAAATTAAATGTAAAAAGAGGATTATCTAACAAAAACTCCAAATTTCAGATATGAAAGCAATTAAAATGCAAGGAGACACAAGAATTTAGAGTGGTTCGGCGTATTGCCTACGTCCACTATGAAGTAGTTTGCTTTATTGATCTTTCTTTGAAGATTACAAGTGGATTCAATGAATTACAGCAGAGAATTATGATTTGCAGCAGTAAATCTCGTTGGTAGCAGCAGCCATGGAGTTTAGATCTAGATCCGGCGGAGTCTCGGCGTTGGAGATCTCAAAAAGGAAGAAGAACCCCTTTTCTGTTGGCTTTGGGGGTCTATTTATAGGTGTAGGAGGCTGATACTTCGCTTAGATCTCGGGAGACCCTCTCTGGCACGTGACCAGGCCCGCGCGCCCAAGCCCGTGATGTTTCGGTCCGATCCGTGATCGATACGAACAGATTTCGTATGGATCAAGATTTCATCCAATGGAGTCGAAATTTGGCGTGGACATTCTTTAGCATACACATAGTCTTTTGTGAAAATTTCATAGCATTTGGGCTTGTAGATTGGGAGATATGATCGATACGATTTGGGATTCTCGGTAGGCTGTTTGGTTCGACTTGCTTTTGTTTCTACTCGCTTTTCATTCGACTCGGTTCTGTTTGACTCGGTGACGTGGCGCTAACTTGTATTGACTATTGTGCTTTGCTCCACATCGATGGACACGAAGTAGAAGACTTCGGATGGATGCAAAGTCGACGAAGTGGAGCGAGTCGAAGTATGCGGAGCGAGTCGAAGTATGCATTGATCGAGCGAGTCGAAGTATGCATTGATCGAGCGAGTCGAAGAAGGCATCTGATGGAGGCGAAGTGGAGCAAGTCGAAGTAGTCACTTCTGAGTGTTGCGAAGCGAGTCGAAGTAATCACTGCTGATGGTTGCGAAGTGAGTCGAAGTTGTCACTTCTAATGGTTGCGAAGCGAGTCGAAGGGAGCGAGTCGACCGATGATTTGTTTTCATCCAATTTTGTATCGTTCATAACTTGAGTATACGAACTCGGATTGACTTGAGATTTGGAATATTGACTCTCATAGCTCAACTTGTCATGTCCTACAAATTTTGGCTCGATCCGGACTCGGACAAAATTCGTCGATATCCATAGTGAGCCTGTGTATAATTGATCTCTAGGATGGGCCGTTATTGGTTACTAGTCGATTCCTTGGTGTCACGGCCTTGCCAAAAGGCGGGATAACAGGTAAATTCCATGGTATAAAGTGTTTTCTCCCATTTCAAAATTTTTAGGACGAATTTCATCCAAAATAACTTGCGCCCAATTGATATCATAATTATCGAAAATAGCAAAAAGTGCTTTGCACACTTTTGAAGTAGGATTGTTAAAATTTCCCGATCTTGGGGTCAAAGTATGTTGTAAAAGAAGATTGACAATTCTTTCTTTAGGACGAAAGTTTCAGTTTTAAATTCAAAGTTTTCATCTCCTTCAAAAATATGATGAAATGTCTCACGATCATGTTCATTGATTTGAAAACTAGAAAGATCCATTCCCGTGTTTTTGCAATTGAGAATGGTACCCAAAAGATCACAATTCAAAAAAAAATTAGTGCCTTTGACACTACAAATTTCATTATAATTTCCTTCATAAAATTCTCGATTGAGATTTGCATAGAAAATTTGAACAAGATTTGGGTAACAAACAAAATCATTTTGAGAAGAATCAACAAGACTAAGAATTTGATTGTTTGCAAAAAGAGTATCAATTTCATAAGAAGCAAAATCTTGAAAAATAGCAAACTTTCCAGGATGGACTTTTCCATAATTAGCATAATTGACGTATGCTTTTATTGCCTCCAGATTATTGAGGAGTTGCTCTTTCAAGTTTCTAGAAAGTCTCATGGTGGAGGGGTTGCTTGAAGAAGCCATTAAAGTAGAGAGTAGAGAGCTTGAAGTTTTGAAGAGAGAGTTTGAATCTGAAAATGAAAGTGAAAAGTTGTGATAAAAGATAGTGAATAAATAGATTTTTGAAAGACATGTTCTCTGGTCAAAAGATGCCTTTTCAGAGTATTGAATGAAGTGAAGAGGTGGAGGGAAATTCAACCATTTGAATTCAAATTTTGAATTTCAAATTTTGGTACCTATGTCGACATCAGGGTAGGGACCATGTCGACATATGCCTATGAATTTCTATGGTTTATTTTTCCTAAGAATTCTAATATATATATACTTATTATTTTAATGTCTATATATATATATTTGGAATATTATAGTATATTCCAAAAAAATATTATTATATTATTAAAAATAATACAAGTAAAATAATAATAAAATTATAAAAAATAAATTTAAAATTCAATCAACACACCAATTCAAAATCAATCAAGCAATCAATCATCTAATTCTAAGCATGCAATTTCAATCAATTGTATGGTAAATGTGTACCTTTTTCTGAAACCGTTTCCTTGAATTTGTTGAAGTCGTGAAGTGCCGTGAAACACAAATTTGAGTTATCTGTCTCTTGATCATCATCGCTTGAGGACGAGTCTGAGTCATTTAGAGTAGCAGTAAATGCACGCTTCCGTTTCTTTACTGAATCATTGTTTATAGGAGGATTCTGCCTTTCTGGATACGAACAGTCTCTTTTGATATGTCCTGGTTCATCATAGTTGAAACATTTGACATTGTTTGGCATTGCATTCTGATTTCTAGAATTCTTATAGTTGTTTCTCTTGAGATTATTCATCTTTCTATATTTCAGAAATTTCTGAAAATTCCTGGTCATAAATGCTATCTCTTCATCATTATCACTGTTTGAGTCTGATCCGTCGGTTATTGCATTGAATGCCATTGATTTCTTTTCAGATGCTTTGCTTTCTCTTCACTCAATCATTTGAACTTCAAACGACATTAGATTTCCAATCAATTCTTCTATCTTTAATGTACTGATGTCATTTGCCTCTTCAATTGCAAGTGTCTTTTGATCCCATTCTGGAGTGAGAGAATTCAAAAATTTTCCGACTTGATCTTCTTCCGAAAATTCCTTTCCCAAGGATATTAAAGAATGCACAATATCTTGAAATCGAGTATACATATCTGAAATAGACTCATTAGTTTTCATTTTAAATAACTGAAACTGATTTGTGAGCATGGAAATTTTGGTCTGTTTAACTTTGCTTGTTCCTTCGTGAGTCACTTGCAAAGTTTTCCAGATTTCATATGCAGACTTACAAACTGACACTCTATTAAATTCATTCCTATCAAGTGAACAAAACAGAATATTCATTGCTTTAGAATTATTTTGTGCAACAGCCTTTTGCTCAGTGGTCCACTGTGCAAAATTAGTTGTGGGTTCAGAATATTCAGTTTGTGTGATATTCCAAGTATCTAATCCTATAGATTGTAAATATATTTTCATCCTACATGCCCAATATGCATAGTTACTGCCATTAATAAGTGGTGGTCTGGCAGTAGACTGACCTTCTACAAATGAACTAGTGACAGGAATACTAGTGTTAATAACAGTACCTGTGTTGGTAGCCATTTTGAAAACTTTTCAAAAATCAGATTATGAAACTTTTGAAAACCTTGCTTTGATACCAAATGTGAGGAATGCGGAATATGGATCTTAAGGCTAGGAATAACACTAGAGGGGGTGAATAGTGTTTTTAAGAAATTACTAAATCTTTTTGAGTTTATGTTAATTTGAACACAAATGTATGTAATATTCAGACACAGATATAATCACAGAAACAAACACAGATGCAGAAATAAAGTAAATGCAGTAAAGAAAAGAACACACCGGATTTTATACTGGTTCGGAGTTACCCTACATCCAGTCCCGCACAACTAAGTACAGATTTCCTTTCAAAAAGCAATTCAACAATTACAACCCTCGGTTTCAAGGCTACGAGGTACACCCTCCAGAATCACAATCCTCTGGGTAGAGATACTTGATTTCCAGGGCAACAAGTTCACCCAATTGATTTCCAAGGCTACAATCACACCTTTTCTCGCTTGATTGATTTCCAAGGCTACAATCACACCTTTTCTCGCTAGATAGATTACAAAGAAGCCTATAACTCTGAATAGCACTTGGATCTTGTTGAGATAGTGATAGAGAATCAAACCAGAGATAATCTAGTTAGATTCAATGTTGATTTCGGCAGAGTGATGATAGAATTTTGAATAAGAAAATGTGGAAGAAGAAGAGAAGTAAAAAACCAGAAAATCTGATATAAAATTCGTTGAAACTAACCCCTATTTATAAAAGAACAACAATCATGTCCATTCGTGAAAGGTTATGGCGAATAGACACTTCTTTTGAAATTCAAATTTTGAAACTAACTGACACTATGTCGACATGGGGTACTAGGGCATGTCGACATCCCAAAGGAAAATTTGATGTTTTGATTTTCTTTTAAAATAACCTTTATCTTATATTAAAACTATTTTAAACTTTATAAATATACTTGACTATTGATAAAATACATAGATAAATATAGAGAACAATATACATATAATTTTACTATAATTTTATATTTAAATCTAAGTATAAATATATTATAATTAAAAGATAGTTTAAAACAAATGAAGTTTAAAAACAAGAATATTTAAGGCTAAAACATCTTTTTGAAAATCATTTGAAAAGATAATTTTTAAGGCTAAAACATTTTGAAAAGCAATTTTGAAAATCATTCCGAAGTTGTTTTGAAAATCATTTTGAAGTAGTTTTGC
Organism: Allium fistulosum; assembly: GCA_030737815.1. Classification (NCBI taxonomy): domain Eukaryota; kingdom Viridiplantae; phylum Streptophyta; class Magnoliopsida; order Asparagales; family Amaryllidaceae; genus Allium; species Allium fistulosum. The sequence goes on along the minus strand of CM060908.1, from coordinate 293,642,323 downwards.
AAGCTTCTTACTGCAGAATATCTCATCATGTCAGGACTTGAGAACTTGTACAAAACCAGGATGTTCGTGGGTTTGTAAGCCACTTGTCGTAGGTTTGTAAGCTACTTGTCGTGGGTTTGTATGCCACTAAAAAGGTAGAAATGGGTTCCATCCCAAAAGAAAAATGGAGTGAAGATTTCAGTGTTATTATGAAGTTTTAACATAATTCTAGACTCAATACTTATCTTGAAATCTTGAACTCTTGATAATCTTGATACTCATGAGTCTTCAATCTTGATATCTTGAATCTCTATACTGTACAGTCTTCATTCTTGGTACCTGCATGGTTAAATCCTGCATATACATATATATCTAAACTATAATGTTAGTTTTTATATTTTATAATCTTATTCTAAGGTTGCTGTCATCAAAACCATAAACTCATGGACTAACACTCGGCACGGTGTATGGGATAGCAGGCTGTGGCGGCCGATGGTTGTGGATCTAGTGGTCACTTGGCTACTCGGGTTGATAGGCTGTGATGGGTTGTCTTGGCGTCACCTGGAGGAGAAAGGCGGAGCACTGGTTCAGGCGATGGAAGGGTTGGCACGGGCTGTCGTTGCTGCAAGGTGGAGGCGGGTGAGTGGATGATTGTGGATCGGGAAAGTCGTGAGATAGTGGGGAGCGTGCTTGGTGAGGTCGTGGAGAGAGAGACGGGAGGACGAACAGCTTTTGAGAGGAAGACGCAAAACATGTTCTTGGAAAAAATCAATATACAAGCTTCTCAATAAATTTTTTCTTAAGAGAATGATAGAACGAATAGAAAAGAAAGGTAAGAAAAATGAATGGCAACGAAGGCTAATGAATAGGCACAAAAGCAAAAATATTTGAACCGGAGAAATAAATTAGTGGGCAGAAGACTAAATATAAAGTGAACGAAAGGGCAATGGTCACACAGTGATTAAGCTGAAAAATTTAAAGCAATATATTATTGTGGCCAGGGTTGCACGGTTTAAAATTTGAAAAGCAAGGAAATCCCAAAAGTAACAAATTTCGGTACCGATACGACGCACAGTTTTATCGTTTCCGTCGCGTACCGGACCTCAAAATACAGAAATAAATATACTACGGAGATCAGCATGAGGAGGCAAATAGAATGGCACACAGATATTAGTGGTATGATCGAATTATAAAAACTCAATTTTTCGCTGCCGAAAATGCTGCTAAAATGCCGAAAATAATATAAACGGAGCTATAGCAGTCCAAACTTGATGAAACGAAATATGACGTCTCACTCAGAAAATAGTTTACATTTTTATTATATAAAAATATTCAGGTTCCGAAAACATTTTATTTTCATCAAATAATAACAGATTTAAATTTAAATAAAATTACACAGCAAAATAAACTCCTAAATTTTCTGATGAAAATTTACCATTTGCTATGTTTAAATAGACACATACCAAATATCAAATTTTCATTGTTAAATTTTATAATTTAATTTCAAGAAAAATTTCAATTAAATATGTTATTAAAACCGTTAAAATATCCGGGTAGTTACACCAAGCCCTTCTTGCCCAATCCAGTTCCCATTATTCATGAGGAATCCTTCCACATTCCCCGATCATACGGCCCCCTCCTTTACGAGTCTCCATCTTCGGAACCTACTCCAAATACGAGCTAACATCCAAAGTCCATAGTTTTCATGATGTTGTTATATCGTCATCCAACCTAATACGAATGAGCCAACACCTCCCGCATGATCTATGGAATCTCAACAATAGTTCCTAGAAGTTCCACTGCCATATCATTCACCATGATAACTCAGTACTGAATAATAGGTATAACTCGGTGTCGAGTTGTACATTTAGCCATCAAATGGCTAATCTTTCTTCCATGTCTCTAGTACTCCCCTTCGAGTTCCTTGGACCCCGAGTCATCCACCTTTGGTAACTCGGCCCCTATCCAAAGCCTTGTCTTCTAGTTTTAGAGATAACTCTGCCACAATCCAACACTTAGCCATAATTTTCAACATCTTGCTATAGAACATCTCATCTAGTCAACTCTACCCAACTATACAAACCACCGAGTCAAAGCCCTCTTCACCACAACTCGGTGTCGAGTTAGGTACTTAACCCCATTTGAATTGTGACTCATCATGCCTCTTTCCACCATACTCCATAGCCTACCTGCCAAGTTTAGTCCAATTCTGACCAACTTTGCTTCCGATTTTCTCAATTCTCCGACCTAACTTTCTATGCAATCACAACACCAGCAAACAACATCAAATCATATCATTCAAACATAGAGTAACAAACAATTTCATCCAAACCAACTTGCAATCCATCAAAAGAAGATAAACAAGGCAATTTCTAACAAAAATCTACATATGTATGAATATATGAACGGAAATCAAGGTTGTTTCTAATCAATCTATATCATGTGCATGGATTAACATGTCATTAAAGTTAGAAAAGGTTTTTGTGGCCAAAATAAATTTAAAACATGTTAAATCCTATAATTCTACCACATAAACATGTGTAGTATGATGAGAAGGCATAAACCACTCACTAGTTACCAAATTCGATCAATATGAATGTAAATCCAATCCAGACAGCAATGGAATACACTTCAAATCAAGCAAGTTGATGATCTCTATCTTCTAGTTGACGATATAATCACCAATCAATAATCCAATTGGATGTAGCGAGAAATTTGGATGAATTAGGATGAAATTAGGGCTAATTAGGGTTTAGATCTGATTTAGATTGAGTGGGGAAGTTTTCATTAGACTCATATAGCCCCTTTTTATAGTGATTCTCTAGTTAGACTAATGGGCCAACTAATGGACTTCACTAATTACACACTACTTATGACCAGTAGTTTATAAAACTTAAAATTGACATAACTCCCTAGCCATAAGTTCGTTTTTCTATTACGGCCACTCTACGAAATGAGAAACCATCACCCTGAAGCAATGGAATTGGTTTGAGACCTAATTCAACTCCTACCAAAAGTTATTGCCAAAATAAGGTTATTAGGGTCAAAATGGTCACATAGAAATTTGGGAAAAATCATAGGTCTGTAAAATATCCCTAAGAGTCATATTCCAAAACTATAAAATCATACGACCATATACGAATAAAATAAAAATATTATATGATCCTCCGATATGTAAAATATGGATCGTTACACTTCTCTTGTTCTGCTTTTATCATTTGGCATGGCAAACACCTAGAGGCATACTCTGCTATCCTCTTCTTCACCCCTGGCCAGTCTGCTACCCTCTTCTTTATCCCTGTCCAGTATAAAACCGCTTCATACTCTATACATTTTATCTCCATCGAGGTGAATAATCATCCTAGAGCGGTGATAGTCAGCCAACACTTCCTTCAAAATGTCCTCCACCATTGGAACACATATGTGTCCATCTCTCCTCAGACATCTGCTTTTGTCTATTGCATACCTACGAACATGGGGAAAATGTTCTCCTCCACTTAACTTACCTATAATATCGACCATTGCCGCAAATTTCTTTTGTTCTTGCCCAATGCGGTTTACTAATGCAGGCCTTACTTCCATCGTTTCCAAATAACCTAGAGCGGGTTCTGATGGCGGTTGGAAATTGAAATTCAAGAGGAACTCCAACTGCCTTTAACCATATATAACACCAAGGGTAGCATGCCTTCGTCTAAGGGTGTCGGCAACAACATTCCCTTTTTCGGGGGTGTACTATATATAAAAGTCATATGATGCTATAAACTTCATCTACCCCTAACGACCGAGATTCAAATCTTTTTAGGAAAATGGGTATTTAAGAGATTGGTGGTCGGTGAATAACTCAAACCTTTACATCTTTAAAGCGAAAATGGTAGATGCTAACATAGGTCATGATTGGGATACCGTTTCTCATGGTCCTTCAACTGCTAGCTTGCATATGCTATCACTTTGCCTTCTTGCATAAGAACAGCTCTTTGCCCAATACCACATACATCGGTTTAAAAAGTGAAAAGCTTCGTCCCATCTGGGATAGTAAGTACTTTTGCACTAGTCAATAGCTCCTTCAGCTTCTCAAATTATTCCATGTATTTCTCATCCCATCTGGGACTGCTGTCTTTGAAAACTCCATGATGAATTTCCTATAGTAACCTACCAACCTTAGAAAACTCCTAATTTCCATGGAATTCTTTAAAATCTTCCAATTTTGAATAGCTTCCACATTCGCGGGATCAATAGATAATCCCTTTTCGGAAACAACATGACAGAGAAATCTTACCTCCTTCCTCCAAAAGTGGCACTTTGAGAATTTGGCTTTTAGTTAGTGCCTTCTCAAAGTCCTTAGCACCTCTCTTATGTGATTTTCATGCTCACCTTTATTTTTATAGAATACAGTCTACGAACTCTACAATGAACTTACTTAGTGGCCCCAATAAAGACTCCACTCATCAAATCCATAAACTATATATGGGCATTTGTCAACCCGAAAGGCATTACTTCCCAATCATATAGTCCTTCTGGAGCGCGAAAAGCAACCTTCTTCTTTTATCTTCATTTATTCTCAATTAGTGGAATCTAGTGGGTAAGTCCAACCGAGAAAAGAATTTGTGTCCAACACTATGCAGTTAAAATGCTTAGCGGTTCTATAGTGGTGGAGGTGCAAAAATTTATGGCGGGGATAAAGCGGCGATATAGCGGAAACTAACGTAGGTGTAAAAAGTTTGATTAGATATAAAACCAAATATTTAAAGTTAATTTATTCTCATTCTCACATTATTTATGTAGGAAAAGGTAATATTGTTTAATCTTATATAAAAAAACTGAAGAACATCATGATTTATGTAGACTATATTTGGTGACTGCATTACATTTCTAACTTATATCGAGCACTTATGCCTTAAAATTTGGTATTTACCCAAAAAATTGATTTATTTTAAAAGCGAACTAGTCAAATCAACCTTTCTATATTAATGTTGCTAAAGCGGGTGATAAAAAGTCTAGATCTATTGGGTATAGCGGAAAATAGCGTAACTTAAAGCGGATCTACTATTTAATAGCGTTAATTGAAATAGAGTAGTGGTTGAAGAGTGCTATTGCGGGGATTTTTTGGGGCTTTAACTGCATAGCTCTAACAAGTTGATCGAATAAGTCACCTATTCTAGGTAAGGGATACCTATTTTCTTGGTCAGCTTGTTAAGCTGTCAATAGTCAATGCATATCCCGAGCAATCGGCTTTAGTGCCAAAGTCAATAGCTGCTCCTCATTCTGAAGTACTACGATGAATAAATCCTTTTTGCAATAGCTCCAAATTTGCTTATCCAACTCTCGCATTTCTTTTGGGGCCATATACTTTAATGGCAGCATGATAGGTCTAGCATCCTTCTCTAAATCAATCCTAAATTCGATTTCCCTTCAGGGCATGAGATCGGAAACTTCTTCAAAAACGTCTAGAAAGTCTTGAACAACGGGCATAGATGAAAGTTCCTCTTTTGATAGGCTAAGAGAATAAACAGCTTAACTCGGTTAATTTTTGTGGTATGCAACGAAAATCAATATCTTGCCCCTTATAATTCCTTAACCAAACGACCCTCCTATCACAATCTAAGACAGCCCCGTAGTAAGTTAACCAATCCATCTCTAGAATAAGTCCATACCCCTCAAAATGCAGAACATACGCATTACATGAAAAATTAACGTTACATATATCCACTACTAGGTCTTTACATATCAAAGAAAGATGTGTCGACCTCTTATAGGATTTGACACGACTATCGGGTTGGTGACAACTTGGGTTTTTAGACTGAAGTAGTTGACTTCATTTCTAGCTATAAATAAGTGTGATGCTCTTGAGTCAAATAAGATATGAATAGTATTTTCAAAGATAATAGTTGTACCTTCCATTGCAGCTTTTCCTTTGTCACTGGGAGGAAGTCTACTTGAGACGGGTACAGCTTCGATGGCATAAGCTTGCCCACCTTGTCCCTCCTTTACTAGCTTCGGGCACTGATTCTTATAGTGTCATTCCTCATGGCAATGATAGCATCTCCCCTTAAACTCTTCCATTATCAAACTCGCTTTGCAATCCTTAGCAACATGCCCCTTCTTCTAACATATATGACATGTCACAACTCCATTCTTAGTCTTCCCCTTGGCTTTCTTGTCAGCCCAGAATCCCCCTTTCTTCACTCCACCTTGATTTTGCGCATGTCCAATCTTCTCCTTCTCCTCGATACTAATAGTCTGAAGTATAGCCATTTCAACTATCATCTCATAAGTGGCGCCTGCGGGGACTTGGGTCAAAAGCAGCTCCCTAGGTAGATAATTTAGACATTTAACAAACTTCATAGCCTTCTTCATAGGGGTGTCAATCGGACTCAATCCAAACTTAGCTAATTCCTTGAACTTATTAATATACTCCTTCAACGTGGTCCTTATGCCTTGGTTGTATAAACTTCTCTAATTACAAACTTACTTCAACTATGGACATGAATCGCGACTCAAAGCGAACCATGAATGCAGCCCAAGAAATTCCTTTCTCACCATTCTCTTCGACTACTATGGTCTACCAATCCAGTGACTTCCCTTTTAAATGGCATGCCGCCAATTGATCCGGTCTTCCTATCCCAGCTCTCAGAGTATACGCTTAAGGTCATTATTCCAGGCCTTTGTTTCTACAAAATCTTCAGCCCTCGTATATGCCCATCCTCCCATATTCTAAAAGCCTTTGCATATTTTGGGGATGTCTAGTGGGCATGATGCTACTTCAGCAGGTAGAGCAGCTAATTCTGTTGGTAGCTTGTTAAGGAATGAGAACTTGCCCCATGTGCCTTAGGTATTGCTTGAACCACTCAGGCATACCTCGTATGGTGGGTATTTCTTATGTAAAGGGTTTCCAACCTCAAAGCAGTTGTTTTCAGCCATAATCAATTATCTTTAGGGTTGAGCTTTTAGTTACAACTTCCTAAGATAATATTATTGCTGAAATAAAGATTTAGCTAGTGTGTTTGCGTATGTTCATATATATATATATATTAGGGTTTTGAAAAATATTTTCAAGAATAATAAATATGTATTCTTACATATACTTATTCCTACTAATCAGGTAACATATGCTCCGATACCAAAAGTAACAATCCTCTCCGAATGGTCCTAAAATTTGACTCAATAAATGCCCGTCAAATCTTAGGTCCATTCCAAAGCTGGCTGTTGGTTGGTAAAATTGATTCAATGAATAATATATAAGCCATCTATCTATGCTTTCAGAATCTCATAGCGGAAGGGATAAAATATAATAATAAAAATATGTACCCATATCATAAAAACCAAATCTCAGAATCACAATATCCTAAAATATCCATAATACAATATCTCAAAATAATACATCTACATGTCTGAAATCTGGGTACATCTGAATTTATCAAAAACATAGATAAATAACTAAAGTGCCAACAAAATTCACCGCTTCCTCCAACTTCTCTTAGCATCTTTCCCCCTAGCTGGTGGGTTGTAATGATGAGGGAGTCAGAAAAAAATGACCAGTGAATGAAAATCTCAAGTCTTACCATAGTAGTATTTGGTCAGTATCATTCAAATAAGTGATATGTCTTATGCATCTTACTTTATCCTACTAAGTATACCTTAACTTTAGCAAAATGCTTTTTTAGTCCAGCTCCATAACATGTCTTTAACTGTGGGCCAAAGGCCCTTTCTAGTCAACTTTATAACTCTAATGTGATTCAACGCAACTATGGGGTATAACGGCTCATTTCCATTAATCGCGCCTTAATGATGTGAGAGGAAGCACCAAAGCCACCGGAGTCTGACAAGAACTTCTTGTACCCCTGCTATGGCAAGGTAAAGGACTACCTTCCGATGATACACCTCTAGAAAATGCATCGGAGTCTGACAAGAACTTCTTGTACCCCTGCTACACAGAGCCACTCCCTTTTAACATGGCGAACCGGATTACCCCATCCATTTTTAACACCGAGGCCTTATACTACCCCGGTGTTTGCGTGCAAAACAACTCGAATATGGAAAATCTAGAATGGGATGGTGGTTCCTAATGGTAGCTAACCACGTAGCTCTAATGCATACCCTATTTTTTCCATTTTCCGGTTTTTGAGTCTCGTGAGGTCATGTCTTACCTTTCATATAACACCCCCACTTGGTAAGCTAACACGGCCCTCCAGGCAACAATGAAATGCGAGCATTCATCCATACAGGTTGTCCATGAGATGGATAAATCGAAGGCACTACTTCTACTACATCCATTTTAGAATCACCCTCGGGATTAGTAGCAAGCAGTCCTTGCACTTCAAAGAGCTCCGCCTTCAGTTCCATTATCTTCAAGATGTCTTCACTTTGAAACACTTGAGTTGGATCAAAGTGGTTTTTGGATAACATATCCGATCCGGTCTCTTCGAAACAACTTTCAATAATTTCCGGTAAACTCAACCCCGGTTCTTTAGGAAATAAACAGTCAAAGATAAGAGCGGAGGTCACCTTCTAACCATTAGTGGATAGATTTCCTTATCATTTTCCCTAGGAGAATGAAACGAGATTTATACGCACAGTACAGCATCATCGGACATGACTGTGCCATATAACTCATGTGCTTCTCCTATATATTTCCAAAGTTACGTTTTAGATCCATATTTGATAGTTGGTTATTTAGCTATCAAATAAACAAACAACAACCAATTCCCTTAGAGATTTATTTATCCATAGCAACCACTAAGCCTCAAAACAAATCATTTTTTAATAATCTCTTTTCAAAACGTTTATCTAAAACATTCATATATTTATCTCTCTGACATAAATATATTCAAAAAACATTTGTGAATAACTTCTTACTTCCAAATCATGTTAAAAAGGATTAAACAAATGTTGTTCAAATTGGATTTAAGGACAACCCTAAACACTATCCCCTCGGTGTTAAGTGTGGAACGGATATTTCATACCACCTTTTTAAAAGGTCGGTTTGGAGAAACCTAGATCTTAAATTCTTTTTATATTTCTTTCGATAAATCCTTTTTAATCAAATCTATTTTATTCATGAAATTTCTTTTACTTGAAATCCAAATCCACTTCAAAATACTTTCCAAACTTCCAAATTCATTTATAAAAATCCATTTATATAAATTGTTTTTATAAATATCCAAACTTTTTATATAGATTCCTTATGAATATCCAAACCTTTTTATAAATTCCCTTTATGAATATCCAAATCATTATCTAAAATTCCTTTTATAAATACCCTAAAATCAATTATAAATCTCTTTATAAACCATTCCTGTTTAAACAACTTCATAAATAACTTTAGTCAAATTAGCTTCCTTTAATAAGCAAAGTCATTTTGTAAATCTCCCTTATTTATGAAATCTTCTTTCTTAAAAACTCAAATCCATTTACCCAAAACACCTTATAATTTCCAAATTCATTAATAAAACTCTTAATAAAAACTTCTTTTTTTAACATGGAAAACCATTCCCATTAGCATGAAAAAAAAATATGCTACATTTTTCGACGTATTCAGTAGATAGTTAAGACAAGGCTATAGAAGGTTGCTCCTATCCAGCCTTATTCTCTACATTAGTAGACATTATTACCCAGTAATACTCTTTGTTAATGTAGGTCTCGGGGTGGGGCGTCATAGCTTTCTTTAGTAAAACCATTTGTCAAATCATTTTTTTAAAATGTCTTGTTCAAATGCAATAACTTTGAAACCATTTCAAAAGAAAATGAAATATTATCTTTACAAAAAATAAAATAAAGGCTTAATGACCACAATGGTCCTTTTAGTTTGATTTAACTTATCCAGTTTAACATGGCATCACATAACAACATGTATATAAGGGATCAACACATAACAATCAATCGACTTATGTAAATGTCCAAGTTAATTATAATAGTAGAATGGTGTTTTGTTCTGCTAATAGATGTCATTTAGTTATCCTAATCATATGGGATTACTTAAGGGTAAGCGATATAGAAATCCCTTGACTTAAAATAAATTTGAAACGAAAAACAGTTTAAAACAAAACTAATTGCTTAAACTTAAAGCGATTTTAAAATAAATTAAAACCCTTATAAATGAGAATCAAATCCTTGTTAAATTGTTATTAAACTCTAATTAAAAGTAATCAAACCTTAATTAAACCTTACTAAAATATAATTAACTTTAATCAAAGATTAATTAAATAAAACCTCTTTTTAAAATAATAATTATCTTAAATAAATAATTAAATAATAATTAATTAATCCTTAACTAATAATTAAATAATAATTAACACTAATTAAGTAAAAAATCATGATTAACTTAATTGATTAACATTTAAGTTTAAAAACCATTATTAACAAATGATTAAGTACTAATTATCTTTATTAATTAATTAATCAATTAAATGATCATTAAATAAATAAATAAGTAAATAATTGTTCTCTAGTTACTTCCTTAAGTTAGAAAACATTTTCTAAAAAGATTTTAAGTTAAAACAAGTTTAGATTAGAAAAATAGCTAGATTTTCCGAACTACGCGTATAGCGACTATCACTATACAGACCCATAATTTTCAAAACTTAAAACTTTACTTTCTGACTTTTAAAACTTTATCTTTTGAAACTCTTATCACTTCTAAAACACAAAGAAATGTTTTTGAAACTCAAAACAAAGATTTTAACTTTAAAATAATTACAATTTCACAAAAAAAATTCAAATTTCACCCTTTTATAAATGGTATTTCTATATCGCTTTAAGTTAGTAAGTGCTAACTATTCTAACATTAACTAACTTTACTAAATCTCATATCCATCATACATTCACACATAGCCATAATCATAAACAATATACTAACTTTACATTCACCAACTAACTTCAAATTTCAAGTTTAACTACAACGTACATAACATGCATATGCAAAACCAAATCGTCAACACTTCCAACAAACTCAAGCATAACCAATTCACATCATAACTACAGAACCAAGCATCATTATTACTACCATTTATACATCAAATTCAAGGTTAGTAATGTTATCCCGCCTTTTGGCAGGGCCGTGACACCAAGAAGTCGACTGGAAACCAAACACAGTTGTTCTCCAATACCAGTTATATGTAGGTCCACTATGGATGCTGGTAAATTTTTTCTGAGTCCGGATCAAGCTACAATTGATATGACACGACAAGCAAAGCCATGAAAGTCAATGTTTCAAATTTCAATCGAAGTTTGTATGCTCAAGATATGATCGATGCAAATCAAGCAATAATCTCGTTCGCATCCATCAAGCAATCATCAGATCGTAACCACCCAGGCACATTCCACTTCGTATCCATCAAATAGAAACCTCCTTCGTATCGATCTTGTTCGAATCCATCAAATGTGCATGGCTTCGTATCGATCAGGTGATCACTAGTTCGTATCCATCAAATGTGTGCCGCTTCGTATCCATAATGTGAGCACTTGGTCGTATCCATCAAGTGCATGCCGCTTCGTATAGATCACACGCACTTTAGTTCTAATCCATCGTATTTGCTTTATTTCGTATCCATCAACAAGTCACGTTTCATATCGATCACACCAAAGAAAGCGATACGAAGAACGCATGCAGTGATCGATACGAAGCGCCTTCAAATCATCGATACGAATGAAGCCACACCTATGGATACGAAGCAATGTATGTGTGAAGCGATATGAAGCAATGTGTATGTGAAGCGATACAAAGCAATGTATACGTGAAGCGATACGAAGTGAAGTACGGGAGCGATACGAATGGAAAAGCAATGGATGGGTACGAACAGGGCACATTCAAGTGAGAGACTCGGTCACTCGGCATAAAAAGTGGATCGATCCAAAAAGTTAGTGCCACGTCATCAGGCATCACATGTCCAGAAGCGATGCGAACAGATCGATGCGAACAGAAGCAATGCGAACTCAACAGCCTTCAATAAATTCAAACTTGCATTGATCATAACTCAAAATCTACAAGTCCAAATGCCACCAAATTTCCACAAGAGCTTGCGTGCAACCTCAAGAATATTCATGATCGATCTCGGCTCGATTGGGCCAAATCTTGACCGATACGAATTTCATTCGTATCGATCACAAATCGAGTCCAAACAACCAAGGATCGATCACGCGAGCCCACCCACGTGGGAGAAGAGGTCTTCCGAGATCTGAGCGAGATATTTGCTGCTTACGCCAATAAATAGCAGCCCAGGACCTACTGAAAAGGGACTTTTGGATCTTCTATATCCAGACTCTGCCGAAATCGCTATTGTACTCGAATTTTACTGTTGTAACTCATTGTAACCAGCAAGCAATAATCAATAAAAGTCAGCCAATTCATAGTGGACATAGGCCATACGCCGAACCACTCTAAATCTGTGTGTTTTCATGTGATTTTCTTGTTTATCAATTGGTGTGTTTGTTAGATCTTCCTCATTTTCCATTTACATTCTTTATTTTATCTCTTCAAACACATCCGAAGAGTGTTGTGCCCAATTTTGGTACAAACACTTTGGTGCTTTCACTGAGAAAACCCCGTTTTCTCCTGCTCATTGGATCTACTACCGATATCAGATTGCAAGAATCTAAGGGGAAGATCCAGATTTTAAGTCCAGAAGTTCTTCCATCCTATTCAGATTTTTACCAAGTTTGGGAGAGAGCTTCGCTATCTGTGATATCCCGGGATTTCAGAGAATTTAAAATGAGATAATCTTTTAAATTAATTATTAAATCTTGATAAAGGTTGTTGTTCTCAAACAATTTAATATTGAGTTGTTTTTAAATATAAGTAGAAATAGATTTTTAAATAGACTTATTTTCAAATTAAATATGTATTGTTTAAAAATATATATATGTGTATTTAAATTGATTTTAAATAGGATAATTATTTACAATTTATAATGTAATTGTTTAAAATGGATATCTATATTTATTTGAGTTGATTTTAAATTTAGATTTTAAATTAACTTTGAAATTGAATTTAAGAATTGAATTTAAAGAAATATATATATATATATATATATCTTAAATCTTAAAATAAAAGTAATAATATAGTTTGGACTTAAATCATGTGGATAAGGTTTTTATTTAAAAAAAAATAGATTTGTTTTATATTATTCCCTTTAAAGAAATATTTATAGAAATTTGAAAGAGTACTATTTAATAGGAATAAATACAAAAGCTTTTGAATTATCATTTAAGAATGAATTAAATATATTATATATGATTTTAGAATATAAATGGGTTTTTATTTTATTTTCTTTTAAAAGGTTTCATTTATTTATAACATAGGAAGGCATTTATAAATTTAGAAATATATTTATTAATTAAGAAAATTAAATATAAAAGCTTTAAAAATAATGTAAAATTTAATAATGACAAGTGTTAACATATTAAACCATCTAAGCATATGTGTTAAGTAATTAGACAAGGTAAGAGACAAGTGTCACATTTATTTTAATTTTCTTTAATTTTAATAAATCCTAAATTAACACTATTTAAACCTACACCTTCTTCCTTCATTTCTCTTTTCTTATCTTCACATTTTCAAAAGCTAGCAAGTAAACGACCTGTAAATTTTCCAACCAGAGAAAATTCAAAAAAACTCAAAACCTTGTAATCATTTGATTCCCAGCCTATAACACTTCTCAAAAACAAATCCAAAGCCTGAAATCTTTTCCTCAAAACAACCTGTAAGCAGTTTTCAAAACCCTGTAATACATTCCTCAAGTTCAAATGCAAACCAGAAATCCACAAACAATATTCAAGTTAAAACTGAAATCAAAATCAACAACCTGAAATCAAAGCCCTGTCATTCAAGCCTATAACTATCCTTCAAGTATGCATGCAAGTATATCTGAAGCCAAAGCAAAAGTTTCCAAAGCTTTGTAGTTTTAAGGAAATAAAGCAATTCGAGTTTCCAGTTTTTCAAGTTTCTGCTTCAAACTTCAAAATGGTGAGTAAATCAAATTTTAAAAACAGTTTTAAAAATCTGCTACCATGTTTGATAGGTCTGATAAATGTTATAATAACATGATGAAATGTTTACTTGAATGATTAGATATAAATGGATGTTTACATAAGAGTTGTTATGCATATGAATGTACATTATTCTCTGTTATTTTCCTGAGAATAAACTCTTAAATTAAAAGTTTAAGTAAGTAGATGTTGTTTGTGAAGTTGCTGTGATAATGATGCCATGCATGTGTGTGTATGTAAGTATAAAAATCTGTATATATAAGGTGTTCATGTGTGCGTATCTGATTTAATACATCTTCTCTGTTCTTTATTCCAGAGTTTAAGATACAATAAAATTTCCAGATCTTTTTATTTAATCACTGTTACGACTTGGATTCAAAACAAAATAGATTAGTTTAATCATAATCCAAGTACTAAAAATAGATTCAAGTATTTTATATTTGAAAATCCTCTGAAAATCAAGGAATACAGTGAAATATCTGAAGCATGTTAAATTCAAACATTTTGATTCTCGAATTCACTTATATAATCTGAATCGTCTTTGAAAACTAAGATTTTTAAAAGAAGAATCACGATTTTTAGTTTTGTCTCGGGTGAGAAATTCGTGGTTGATCAGATTATGGGTTTAGGGGAAATTCTGGTGATCGGCATGGTGAACATCATCGGGATCGTGGTCGAGGTTGGCTGGGGGTCTGACGACTATGGGAAAAATGTAATGGTATTTTATTTTTGACCATGGTGATCTGAATGAAGAGAACTAGGGTTTAAATGGGTTTTTTTAGTTGAGGCCGGAAATGGAAGACGGCGTCGCCATCGAAGCTTCGGAAGGGATCGGTTGAGGGGGAAAAGAAGGTTGGGTCTACGACGAGGATTGGGTCGAAGTTACGTGGTTTCTGATGGTCGGTATTGACATCGGCGAGGTGTTTTAGTTGATTGGTTTCGAGTGCCTGGATGATCGAACTGCTCGATTTCGAAGCTCTGTCGAAATCGATGAACTGGATGGTCGAAGTGTTCGTAGGGGTAGACGTCGACGTGCTGGAGGTGGAATCCATGGTCGGAATCGCTTCACTCAAGCGTACACGTGCACGCGTGCACGTTATATCAGATGGAAGAGAGTTTTGGGAAGAAGCAGTTGTACTGGGTTTGTGCGACTCGAAGGGATGTAGGGGATTCTGGGTAAAAGCTCGAGCACTTGCTCGTGTTCGTGAGGGTAGTATGTTAGCAGTTTAGTTTTATAAAAGAAACTAGGGGAGAAAGAAGAAGTTGGGAAAACTCGAAGCGATCTCGAGTAGGAAGGTGAGATGACTCGAAGCAGGGATCGGGAGAGGAAGTGTTAAGCACGTATTAAAGTTTTTATTAATAACAGGTTGAAATTTAAAGATGGTTCTCTGTTTAAACTTGTCTAAACCTCTTTTAAAATGTTCTTAAACTTTATTTAAGGGTATGTTTGACTAATTTAAGTTTGTTAAAAACTTAAATAAAATGTTTTAAAACTAAATCAATTTGTAAATATAATTAAATGTTAATTAAAGGTTAAGTTTAATTAATGTGATGTAGTAATTAACAAAGGAAAATGATTGGTTAAAGATAATTAAGATTTTTGATAATTTAATAAAATAATTAAAGGGTGATTAATTTAATTAATTTTTGACTTAGAATTTATTAATAGTTAAAGATTATTAATTAATTAATTAGAGGTTAATTAATTTGTAATCAAGACTTATTAATTAAATAATTAGAGATTATTAATTAATGATTAAAGATTTATTTAGTTGTAATTAAGGGTATGGATAATTAATTAAAGGTAATTAATTGTAATTAAGGATTTTTAAATTAAGAAATTAAGATTGATTAATTAATGATTAGTGATTAATTAAGTAATTAGTGGCTAATAAATTAAGTAATTAAAGATAAATTAATTTGTAATTAAGGATTAATTAATTTGTTATCAAGTTTTATTAATTGATAATTAAGGTTTATTAATTAATAATTAAAGAATAATTAATCTGTAATTAAGGTTAATTAATTTATTTAAGAGTAATTAAGGAATTAATTACTCAATTGTAAATAATAAATGGATGTGATTAATTTAAGTTAAATAAAGATAATCACTTGATAAAGAATTAAGTATGAATACTTAATAAGGTTAAAAAGTGTAATTACTTAGTATAAGTAATTAATGTATAATTACAAGATGTAATTAATTAAAGGATAATTACTTAATGAGAAGTAATTAAGGATTAATTATTTGGTGTAATTAATTAAAGGATTAAAGTAATTAATTAAGGAGTTAATTAATTAGGGTAAGTAAATTATAGGATGATAATTACTGTTTATGATTAATTAAGGTGGATTAATAGAAGTGATTAATTAAAGTTTAATTAATTAATGTAATTAATTAAGGGTCAATGTAATTAATTATAGTTAATTAATTAATGGAAGTAATTAATTAAGGATTATTAATTAATGTAATTAATGAAAGTAACTAAAGGTTAATTACTGTTAAATGGTTAAGAATAATTAATTTGTGAAATTAATTAAAGGATAATTACTTTATGTAATTAATGAATAATTAATCAAGGACGATTAATATTTAATGAGTGATTAATTAATTAAAGATTGTAATTAATTAATGATTGATTAAGCAAGGTTAGATGATTAATTCTTAAGTAATTAATTTAATTTAAGATAATTAAATTAATTATAACATAGGGTTAATAATGGTTGCTTATATACGATTGTTGTGTAGAATATCTGAATTGGATAATATCTATTGGATGATATGCTATGATATGTTGTGATATGATATTGGATATATCTGTGATAAATGTGTGATATTTATCTATGTTAAATGCTGTGTGAATTCAAGTATTGAATTAAATTGAATTGTTTAAACCTTTAAACAACTTGGACCTAAAAGATGGCGATTTGAATTCGATGAGACCGGGATCGGGTTTCCAGATTTGGACATCCGAATACCACATCGATCCAAATTAACGATAGGTCGTGAATCTCAAGTGAAGATGAAGATTCAGAGTGCAAGGGTTATTGTCGTTAACTCTGAGGGTGATTCCAAAATGAGTGTAACGAGATAATGCCTTCGGTTTCGTTCGAACCCGGAACGAACTTGTATGGATTGAATGCTTTCAGCACATCGTCAGGTGGACGATGAGCATTCTAAGTAATGTGTTCTGATTAAAGGTAATCGTGACCTCAAGCCTCATCAACCGGGAATGGCTAAAACAGGGGAGGTGCAGCAAGGTTAGTGGGTAGCGCCCAAGTAGTATAAGATTCCTCTGTCTAGAGTCCCTTTTTATTTCGGCTGTGTGGGTGGTTGTTTGGCCGCAACCACGGGGTTTCTTATGCGGGAATTATCCAGTAAGGGATGTTCCGGCCTTGTGTTGCAGGGGAGCGGACGTACTCCTCGGTACGTTGATCTAGGCCACGTACTGTGACGGGCGGTACCCCAGTAGCCCTGCCATTGTATGGAATCCAACTTCCAATAAGTGCCAACGGACTTGATTGTATAACCCACTTTGTGGCTAGTATGCTGGAATTTAATAATGTAACAATTTCAGCTATTTCTTATTTACTTGAAAACCTTAGACCCTATTATAATATAACTCGATTTCCTATCAAAGTTTTGGTTAGCGTAAGGTAAAAACTTTTCCATGTTTATGTGTGGGAAGTCTTACGTGATACCTTTGTTTTCAAAAGGCTTTGAAGTTAAACAACTTTAACCCGTTTACTCACACCAGACCCATGTCTGACCCAAGTGTTTATTTTCTATTTTATTAAACTCTTGGGTACTCAAATTTTTACGAGTAGCCAAGGGAATCAGGTTAGCTTTGACGAGAATTCTGAAGGAGCAATGGAGCAGGAGGCTTCAGCGTTCGTAGATATAGTGTTCCGCTGTGTTGATCTCTGAGTCATTTGTTTAAGTTGTATCTTGAATTGTAATAACTAGACAGACGTTTATAACTGTCTAGTATGTGTTGTATAAGCTGTGTAACTCTGATAGCTGTTGTATATGATACTATGTAATATCTTATGTGATTAATATAATTTATTCGTTCCGCTGTTGAGATTCTTCTGTCGTTTCTTCTTTCTTCTCTATCTTTTCTCTTTCTATCCCTTTCTTTCTTCTTGATGATACGACTTTTTGTGGAGAAAAAGCCGGGTCGTCACACTATCCACCATGGTCAACACTAGGACTACATCAACAGCTGCAGATCCAGAAGGAGGGGATAGACAGAACCCCGTGCAACTTTCTCCTATGGACCAGAATGATGTCGGACCTTCAGATCCATAGGGCTTTGTCACCAGGGAAGATTTTCAACTGTTAATGCAAGAGATGACACAGAGTCGTCAAAAGCTTACTCAGCAACTCTGTGCCAACGCGAAATTGACAACCAACTGAATCGTCAGAGATGAAGGAGATCCAGAAGGGATCAGGCTTCCTATTCATCCACTGAAAGTTCAGCCTCTTCTGACTTTAATCACAGATCCACGCGCCACGGCTGGATGGAAGCTATACACAGGCTACTGGACATCAGCGCAGCATGAGTCTTGGGGAACCGAGAGTTGGCCCATCAACTAGCCATCAGACTGGACACTCCTACTGAGGAGGTACTGCTCCCTATTACGCCACTGACATCCGCACTACCACCACTGCTACTGAGTTGGAAGTTGATGCTCGGAACCGAACGGATCTGACCCACCGTCAGCGCAACTATACTCCTGAGCCTTATGTCCCAGAAGACCTAGAACTAAGGAGGCGAGACATGGACCGTCGACCACGACCAGCCCATCCTCGCAATTTGGAACCCGACCACACCTTGGCTCAGCATGCCCAAAATGTCCAGATGCCAGATATCCCGACAATGATCCGCCAGATGATCTGCGAAAGTCAGGGACTTACCAATGACGACTGGGGAATCTCCCCGAGTCATACCCCTTTTAATAATGACATCCTCTACACTGAACCGCATTGGTGATTCAGGATGTTGACTCTACCCATTTATGAAGGGAGCTCTGATCCCAACCAGCACATTCTAAAGTACGAATGGTTAATGAATGTCGCACGAGCTAATGATGCGATCAAATGCCAAAGTTTCCCGATCTCCCTAGGGGGCATAGCAACTATGTGGTTTACTCATTTTCCACCTCGATCTATTTCATGTTTTGACCAGTTGGTAACGAAATTTGTTGAACAGTTCTGCATGCATGTCACAAGGCCGAAATATGTTAACACCTTGTCTAGTGTCACTCAAGCTCCTGGAGACACTCAGACGTTATCTGGAGAGTTTTCACGCTGCATGCTCTGAGATTAGTAATCCCAATGATAACTCAATTCTGATGGCACTAACTAAGGGGATCGATCCCGATTCTGAATTTGGCAACTGGTCGGTCGGAAAACCTCCTGCGTCATTGGACCGTTTCTATTCCAAGGAAGCCCAGTTTTTGAGAAGGGAGGATGCGAAACAGTCTAGGAAAAAGGATGACGCAGGACCCAGTGTGGAACGAATTCAAAGCAATGTCGTTGTTAAACAAACCGGGGAGAGTTCCAGAAAGGTGCAATTGAACATACAGAATAAAAAAATCAACAGAAAGGCAATGGAAATCAAAACAGGAAACGGGATCAGAATCGTGGGCCACGACATAGGGCTCCTACGTTTGACAATTATAATCCTTTATATATGTCACTGGAGAATGTGTACTTGTAGACCTACAATACTATTCAATATAAGAAACCTGCTTCGAAGCAATCGTTAGAAAAAGAGATTCAAACGGGAAAGTTTGTAGATTTCATGATAGCTATGGTCACAACACAAATGAGTGTCCTCATTTGCAGGATATTATTGAGAAGTTGATACGAGGGAGAAAGTTGGAGCAGTTTGTGCGGGCGCCGCAGTTTGGAGGAGCGAGCCCATCTAATCAGAACCAAATACAAAATCAGGCGAGACCAGAGGATCCCGCTCGTACTGGTGGGAGGTTAGTGATTAATACTGTCACTGGTGGTCCTCATCCAGCAGATCAAAGCTGGAAGGAAATGGAGTCGTATGCCAGTTCTATTAGGCATGCGAGCTACGAATGTTGTAGTAATTTGGAAGATGGGGCTCCGGCCAAGCAATAGAAAACGATGACGGACGACATCGTATTCCGGAGCAGGGATGCCGACAGAGTCGAAGCCCCAACCATTGATCCACTTGTCATTTCAGCTCAAATAGGTCCTGCTTGGATGAAGATGATCTTGGCAGACAGTCAAAGCTCAGTGAACATATTGCTTAAGCGAGCTTATGATAAGATGAAAATGGAAGCAAAGGATTTGAAGCCTTGTCGATCTCACACTCATGGCTTCAATGGAAGTGCGACTATAACCATTGGGATGGTGGAGCCACCAGTGGAATTGGGAATTGTAGAACGCCGGAGAGTCCGGATATTACGGTTTGTTGTATTGGACATAGACTTGCCGTACAATGCCTTTTTTGGCTGACCGGCCCTAGCTGAGTTCAGGGCTGCCATTGCCCCTTGGTGTTTGACTTTAAAATTCCCTACCGACAATGGAGTTGGAGTCGTTCAGGGAGACCAGGCTACTAGACGAGCCTGATATGTTGCCGAGCTGCGGGAGGCCCAGCGAAAAGAAAAAGGAAAGGGCGTAGAGGAATCTCTTTGCGTCCGTTTTGCAGAAAATTGACAGCTAACGCCCGGGCCTAGGCCCGGGCACCCCAACCAATTCCCAAGGGATCTTGACCCGAGAGATACCAAAAGTGAAGACGAAAGTAAAAACAGTCAAGCTTCCCCGGTCGAGCTGACAATCGATGTTCCGATCGATGATAATGACGATTCTAAAATGATAAAGATTGGATCTCA
Organism: Allium fistulosum; assembly: GCA_030737815.1. Classification (NCBI taxonomy): domain Eukaryota; kingdom Viridiplantae; phylum Streptophyta; class Magnoliopsida; order Asparagales; family Amaryllidaceae; genus Allium; species Allium fistulosum. Next base: position 293,621,491 of record CM060908.1, on the reverse strand, counting down.
GCTAAGCCAACGAATGCAAGAGGAATTGGTTGAATTTCTCCGGGCAAACCTCGACGTGTTTGCCTGGACGCATTCCAACATGTGTGGAATCTTTCCGGACATCGCGAGCCACACATTGAATATTGACCTGCGGCATGTCTCGGTCAAGCAGAAAAGGTGTGGTATGGATCCAAAGAGATCTGCCGCCCTTAAGAAATAGGTAGATAAGCTCAAATCGAACGGGTTTATCTGAGATGCACTATATCCGGAATGGGTGTCCATTCCTTGATTTATCAAAAAGCCCAACGGGAAATGGAGAACATGCGTTGACTACTCAAACTTGAATAAAGCTTGCCCTAAAGACAGTTTTCCACTTCCCTGAATCGATCAACTCGTAGACTTAACGGTTGGACACGAACTCTTATCCTTCATGGATGCGTATTCCGGCTACAACCAGATACCCATGCACTTGCCTGACCAGGAGCATACCAGTTTCATAACTGATCTGGTACTTTACTGCTACAAAGTCATGCCATTTGGACTCAAGAATGCCGGGGCAACCTACCAAAGGCTAGTTAATCGAATGTTCGCTAACCAAATCAGAAGAACCATGGAGGTATATGTGGACGACATGCTTGTGAAGTCGCAATTCTCCACTGATCATATCAAAGACCTGGAATCGATGTTTAACATCCTCCAAGAATATAGAATGAAAGTCAACCCATTGAAATGTCACTTTGGGGTTGGGTCTGGAAAATTCCTTAGATTTATCGTCAATGCCCGAGGTATTGAAGCCCATCCCGAGAAAATCTAGGCAATCAGAAATCTTGAGACTCCAAGGACTATAAAGCAGGTTCAAAGCCTCAACGAAAAAGTAGCAGCACTAAGCAAGTTCATTTCAAAATCCACCGACAAGTGCATTCCCTTCTTCGATCTGATCAGGAAAGGGAAACAAAATTTTGAATGGACTACAGAATGCGAGGGCGTATTCTGAGCACTAGTTCAACACCTGTCCACACCACCCATTCTGTCAAAGCCTATTGATCACGAGAGATTGTACATCTACTTGGCGGTGTCAGAAAACGCAATCAGTGCTGCCCTAATTCGGGAGGAAGACCGGATACAACGGCCAGTCTATTACATTAGCAAACGACTGACCGGAGCAGAGAGAAATTATCCGAAACTGGAGAAGCTAGCTTATTGTCTTGTCATTGCTTCAAGAAAGCTCCGCCCGTATTTCCAAGCAAACCCTGGTCCACGAACCACTCCGTCTGGCAAACTGTGGTCCAGGAACCACTCCGTCTAGCAAACCGTGGTCCAGGAATCACTCCATCTTGAAGTAGCTAAGCCTGGTCTAGGATCTAGCCACCACTTGACAATTCCTGACTGCCTCAAGGAATGTGAATGAGGGATTATCTCCCCGACTCTTGACATTGAACAAGAATCTGACTTCCTCCAACTCGAGGGCTGTAAAAGATGCTCTATAAAGACAATGAATAGGCTGTTCAACAACGCATATCCATTCGGATGCAATTGTGATGGAGCAATCCCCAAGTAAGCCAATACTTCTCGAATAAACTGGTTAAATAGGGGAAGTGTCCCAGCTGTGCACGAATGTAAAATATTGCATTGCACAACACATTCATGCACTTCACACTGGGGCACACACGGGATTATTGACATCTAACGATGATTTTTGATGAGTTGATTAGCCATGGAACCCGGAAGTTCAAAACAGCCGGAGATTCAAAGTCCACCTTCTTCAATAATAGTATTGCCGGAAATCGAATCTGAAATCATAAGCCCAGCTACGGATGAGCTACTGGGAGTGAATTTCATTTTGAACCCACAAGCTTCGAAAGGCAGTTAAATGTGTAGCGGAATGGTTAAGTTCAAAAGTGCAAGACAGAAGCTCATCGGAGTCAAGAGTTCGAATATGCATGAAGTTTCGTATCCATCCAAGTCCAAACTTGGATCATTCCTTGCAAAGGCCTTAACTTCGTATTGGTCCAAGAACCTTCATTTCGTCCATCTCGACTGGAATGACTACTTCTGAACTGTAAGAAAGAGAGATGTACAATCAAAATTGGTTAAGTTACAGTTCCATAGGATAAGCCTGAAAATACGGGTGGAGCTTTCTTGAAGCAATGATAAGACAATAAGCCAACTTCTCCAGTTTCGGATCCGACGAGCTTTTATCTTGCACTTTTGGACTTAACCATTCCGCTACACATTTAACTGCCTTTCGAAGCTTGTCGATGGAACTGTAACTTAACCAATTTGACTGTTACAACGCCGAACGGGTTTATCCAAGATGGATACAAACACTTTGGTGTTTGTTAGCTTCGTATCCATATCAATTCGGAGTAATCAATACGAAGTTTAAGAACCCACAATCGATACGAAATTAGAGGTAGGCGACCGAAGCGAAGATGATCAATACGAAATCCAAGAACCAACAAGTGATATGAGATCAAAGGCAGGAAAGGTAATTGATTAGTTAATCCACATCAAAACGATGAGACTCGAGTTCGAATGCCAATCCATTCACATTCATGGTCGGTCTTCGGCCGCATTGATGCCGGAGGTTGGTTGGAGTGATGCCCGAGTTTGATGGAAGGTTAGTTGGCACTTGTGTTGATTGGAGAAAAAGAAGTGAGGAGGGATACGAAGGAGCTGGTGGACAATTGTTTGGCCTTAATTTCGTGTCGACGAATTGGGGAGAAACTTCGCGCCGGGTGGATCCACTCATGGATCTAGGAGAGTTTTACCAAGAGGCAGAAATGTTTTTACGACAAGAGGATGCAAATGCTGAGAGAGAGAGGAAGGAGAGGGAGTTGATGTTTATGTAGTCAAAAGCATCACAGTCACCGATCACAGATAGATTGTGTGTGATAGAATTAAATATGAAGAACACTCAAAAAATTAAAGGAAAGCGGTAGAAAGACAAGATTTATGGTGGTTCAGCATTGTAGCCTACGTGCACTTTGAATAGTTGCTGAAAAGTGGACGCAAATTGGCATTCGTATCGATCACGAATCGAGTCTAAACAACCGAGGATCGATCACGCGGGCCCACCCATGTGGGAGAAGAGGTCTTCCGAGATTTGAGCGAGATATTTGCTGCTTACGCCTATAAATAGCAGCCCAGGACCTACTGAAAAGGGACTTTTGGCTCTTCTACGTCAAGACTCTGCCGAAATTACTATTGTACTCGAATTTTACTGTTGTAACTCATTGTATCCAGCAAGCAAAAATCAATAAAAGTCAGCCAATTCATAGTGGACGTAGGCCATACGCCGAATCACTCTAAATCTGTGTGTTTCCGTGTGATTTTCTTGTTTATCAATTGTTGTGTTTGTTAGATCTTCCTCATTTTCCATTTCATTCTTCATTTTATCTCTTCAAACACATCTGAAGAGTGTTGTGCCCAATTTTGGTACAAACAAGTAACTTGATTCAAAAAGAGAACCTTTACTCACCAAACTAAGTACAACTTTAAACTAAAGGTATCAAAATCTCCGATCAACTAATGGACCCAGCTTCTTATTGTAAAAACTCAACTTTTGGACATCGAGAAAGCAAAGTGGCTTAAGGTGTACATAAGGCTCGGTCTTGATGGTTTGGGTGTGTAGGTGCTTGTATTCTGGAAGTGAAGTGTAGAAAGGCTTGTAGAAAGGTTTTAGCAAATTATGGAAGGGATTTAAGGTAGAAATATATAATTTTTAGAACTTCGAAAATATATTAGGAAGCCATGGAATATGTGTATGTATATAAGTGGAGAGTGTTAGGAAATGAAGAAGGAGGATGTAAAGTAATAATTATAAAGAGGTTGGGTATTTATAGGCTAAGGAAGTGTAAAATAACAAATTTATTTCCTAGGACATAAGCTCCACTCAATATATGCCATGTTTCTCTCCTCCTCATGCCTTGTACATGTTGGTTAAAAGCATATCCCCCCTTTCAAGCCTTAAATCAAGGGGTTCCATGGTATCTTGCATAAAAGGTGGATATGCTTATATATATACACACACTTATTTAAACTAGGCACAAAAGGTCACATCACTTCTTATGTATATATATATAAGAAAATATATATAAGTGTGTTAGTTAATACTAATCCTAACATATATAAATATGTGCATGTTGCACCAAGTGTGCTCAATGTTCCAACCGACTTTCGTGGGACGAAAAGTTGAAATTTCGAAAAACGTCCTTCGGTCACATTTTCTATTTTTATTTGAACTATTTATATTGGTAAACAAAATTTGAAAACTATTTTATCATTATTATAAAATAATTAAAATATGTTTATTTGTTAATAAAAATCCATTAATTGATTATAAAATATATATTTAAATAGCGTATTTCAATGTGGCAAAATTATAGGTCGTTACAAATCTATTTTACCATCATTTGTTATTATTTAAAAGAGTTATATTTTAATTATAAAACCTATTATTTGAATTTTTAAAATTTATCAAATATTTGTAAATCAAGGTGGTAAATTCCTGTTTGTTACCCTCTTTCCCGCTTAAAAGAATTTCGTCCCCGAAATTGTACCATAATCCTAAATCCCAGAAAAACTTAAAACTATTCATCAATCCATATGATGTACATAGATCATTCCTATGTAAAATTTGATTTGATCATTCACTCAAACACATAACTTCACTTCTGAACTAGTTTCGCTCACCCGACTTCCTTGTGCGGACTTTGATCAGGCCTCTTAATTAGAAACCTCTATTCTCCTTGCATAGCCATAAACTATGATAGACAACTTTGGTTCCATAGAAGAGCCCTCACCAATCCTTGCTGTCAAAAATCGAGTGATAAATCCTTATTCGAAATGGTGTAAAATACCTCCAGTTATATACTCGAATCTAGGATCGAGAACTATGTGAAAAGGAGAAGTGATCTTCATACAACCTACGTACCGATCTAACAATTCTTACTATCTAAATACTTTCTACCCTCTTACCATGCTTCTTAAAAATCAATTTTTGTATTCTAATTAACTTGTATAATACCCTTCTATATCCTAGGAGTATATACAAACATCTGATTTTTAATTCTATTTAGTTTTTACTATTAGTTGTAGACCCAAAATAATTTGGGTCATGAAACTAAGTCAACTGTTAACCTAAAAAATGGATCAACACCCAGGATTGAGTGTGAAAGCACTAGCCCTGTTCTTACAGAGCAATAATATGAGAATAAATGTATAGAGCAGAAATAGAAAGAAGACAAGAAGATTGTTATAATGGTTCGACAGTTAATGAAGCCTACGTCCACTTTATAGTTTTTATTATTGACTGATTGATGTTACAAAGTTGAACGGATTACAAAGCTCTTGCATATCCTTAGTTAGATCAAGTCCCTAACACTAGAGTTCACTGGAGAATCATAGTGAACTCTCTAGATAACTGTTGTGAGGAAGGAGAGGAGTGAAGAAGCTTTCTACAGAGTTTTAGCAACCAGTCCAAAAGATCATGTTTATGTTACAGGTTGGAGAGTATTTATAGAGGTTGGGGAACTCTTGGGCCAAGCCTGTTCGCCAACTACTTGCAGATGATCATAGGAAGGTGCACTAGAGCATGCCTCGCGACTCGAGCCAAAAACATGGATCGCTAGTGATCCATAGTCTATGGATCGCTAGCGATACATAGTCTATTCTAGAATGCTAGCCAACTCCTTAGCATTTACCCTCTGCTCTGTTTCGTATGAGTCGCAGCGGTCCTATGATGATGTATGGATCGTTGGCGATCCATACACTTAGCCTATTTTTGGACTTTGGTGTCGGGAGTGCCTTTGTCGTCTTGTGTCGATGTTGTTCATGTAGTCTTGTTGCACGTCGCCTTGTTTTGATGACGGTTTACTTGCTAGTTGTATTTAGCTGCTGATGGGGCTTGACGGATTCTTGTCTATTGATTTAACTAACTCGAAATCTTGTTAAACTTAGTCATTGCTTCTATAATATGGATTGAATAATGATGCCAGAGACTCAACAAACTCTTGAGTTAACAACATGGATCACTAGCGATCCATAGGCCATAAATCGCTAGCGATCCATGTCCTTAGTGTTTTTTCTCATTCTTTTTCCCCGGCCTCCTTTGGCTTCTTGTTCTGGTCCCTTTGGTGGTTATTGCGCTATTCTTACTTGATCAGGTTGTTCTGACTTCCCTTGGATCCTACTAGGTTAAAAACCCGAATAACATTTGCCCCCTAGAGTATGTCTTCGTTGAAAACAAGGCATGCTCTGGAAGTAATCGCTTTTTATTCTCTGCTTGTTGAATTTCAAGTTGTCATGTTAGGGTCATACGAATGCGAACTAGGTTATGCTGCAGCTTGCTAAGTTTGGACCTCAATCGCCATTGCTTGTTATAAAAGACCGAACTTTACTCTATAGCTTCCCAACACGCTTTAAAGTAGTATATAGATGTCGCTAGGAAAATTTGAGACAAAGGGCAGGCAATCCTATGGATTGCTAACTATCCAATTACTTAGAATATTTTTGGTTCTTATTTACTGTTCCTATTTAAGCCTTTGAGCCGACCTATCCCATTATTATTCCACGACCCAAGCCTACAACTTTCTCCAGCGAATCGAGCTTCCTTCCACGACCCGACCCATCTTCTTCAGTGATTCGATCTATCTTCTGATCCATCCTAAGTTCATCCAGCCTTCTAGCGCCGTCGTCGATTGCCTTGTCATCGAATTCATAGCTTTGTCGTCGCCGCTTTGTCATTGTTTCCAGTCCTCTTTTGTCGTCGTTAACCAAACCCTAGGTTAGCTCGCTAACTTGCATAGGTCGCCGCCGATCCACTAATTGGGTCACTAGATCGAGAACTTCAACCCTCCTTGCCTCTTGATTACCGATTCAAGGTGGGATTGCCGACTATGACGTTGATTTATCGATTTGGCAACGGAGACGTATTCGTGGTGAGTCGTGAAAAGTTTGAGTCGAATGCGGCTTAACGGAGGAAGATAGTAAATCGAGTCTTGAGTTCTTCACGAAACGACATTCGGGCCTTACCCCGGTGCTTGACATGTTTTGATGTCTTTGTCCATTAGGCCAGAATTGACTCATGCCAGGTCCCATTGCCGATACTGCACGGCACATCGTGAATTAGTTTCGTCCTTTCGAAGGATTCGAATTGGTTTTGCTTTCTTTTGCATGCATGGTGTACTTGTATTGGAAGGGACTTTCCACGTCGTTTCGGACAACGGATCCATTTTCGATTTTTAACCGACAACGGGTAAGTGTAGGAGAAGTAATTTCAAAAGAAAGTGATACGGGAAGTCCTTTTCCCTCTCAGCTGCGAGCGTACTATCTACACGAGATAGAGTGTTTGTAGTGTTTAGGACACCGAGCCCACCACCGATAGATAACACATTTCACTTGCTTCGATACATACTTGAAGTCCAACACATTAGTATGAATCGATATTTCTTCGAAATTCAAGTGTAGTATGGGGAATTCTTATTTTAGAGTAGCATTACCTGATCGTTTCGACCGTATGTTCTGTTGTTTAGAATGAAGTACCCGTCTTCTCGCGGCAAGTCTAGTGGAGGAAGTCCTGCTCTTTCGAAGGCCAAATCATCGTCTGTCGCCCCTCCTTCTTCTTCTTCACAGGCTGAATATGGCCAGCTAGTTCCAATCGGTCCGGTCTTGGATTAGACTTCTCCTAATTTCAGAGTTCTTCTAAATCCGCCTGAGAGAGCTTCCTCCGTGATTTCTGCTAAAGTCTTGCACAACATCTGCCTGCAGCATGGCATTCCGAGGGAAGACGTGCACCTCCCAGAGAAAGATGAATTTACTCATATGCCGCCTCCGGGATATACTGCTTGTCATCGGTATATGTGCATAAATGGAGCACTGCCCCCTTCGACGAATTTTTGAGAGAAACCCTCTCGAAATTTGGAATTTCTCCATGTCAGATTCATCCCAATGGATACACTATTCTAACATGCCTGCACGTTCTTTTCATGCAGACTCTCAATCGCCCCAAGCTTCGACGAGTTAAGATATTTTCTCTCATTCAAAAGAAGAGACGACTGTACTTAGTTGTGATTAAGGCCTAGAGAAACCGTAAAATTGTGTTCTGACCGTAGAGCAATTTATCTCAATTCAAGACTCATTATTTCTTTGTTCAGTGCCCTAAGGGATTCAATCGTCTTTGGACAACGGGGGGAAGTTCTTTTTCCCACTTATAAAGCTCCAACGTGTTGCTATGGGATTTCTAATGAGTCAAATACTTTATACAGTTATTCCGATGCCAAACAAGGACTCATCTCTCAATAAAACTTTTCGAACCCTAAAGGTTGTCGATGCCGAGGAGAGATCGGTTAAATTCTTGCTGACAGACGAGAACCTGCTCCGGTATGGGCTGTTGCATCTTGGGAGATCTGCAGTCTCGGTTGAGGTCCCATCCCCTTCTTGATCCAAGATACATATGCGATCCACTTCTTCGTCTCATGGTTCTAAAGAGGGTTTTTTCAAGAGAGGGAAGGCTTGTCCGACGAGTCAGCTGAAGAGACTCACGATAGAAAAGATGCCACGACCGAAGCCAGTTGCCCGGCTAGAATGCCTTCGATTCCGAAAGAAGAGAAAGAGGAGTTTAATCAAAGAGAAGGCAAAGCTGCGATAAACATAGAAAAGGAGGAGGGTGAGATTGAGAGCAGTAGCGATGAGTCCTCCTCCAGTGACGACGATGATTTATATGCAGAATCCAACGATGGAGATTCTGAATCATGCGACGAGACTCTAGGGATGTGTCCCGTTATTTCGAGTTTGCCTCCTCAAGACATGAGTGATAAAGATGATGCTCCATAAGTAAGACGATGTCGGGATTCTCCGATTAAAGATGCTGGCGTAGACTTCGAAGATTTGAGCAATGATTACGTCGATTTTGACATGCTCAAGGGGGAAGACTTCCAATTTGAGAAGGTGACTCCTCGTCTGGGCCATGTTGCGCCCGAAGTTAGTCCAATTCCTTCCATGACGCCTGCGTGATCCGGTTTGTGACGTCGTTTTAGGCTCTCCTCCCAAACACATTACACGTTTCACTAGGGTTACACTCACTTATACACATATTTTTCATGTTTATACTCCGTTTTCAAGGTTCTTTATTTATTCTTCATGTCAGGTACCATGAGAGGATGCGGCCTTTATGACAACCTTGAGGAATTTACCGACTCTCAATGATGGTCGAAACGATCTTCCAACCGTTATCAACCTCACGAGACAGTGGAGGAATATCGAAGAAGAAAAGATTTAGAGGATGAAACTTATTGCCGGGACGAGAGAGAACAGGGCCGAGAATACAAATGAGGGTATGAGAAAAAAAGACTTTCGATGAGTGAAAAGTCCAAATTTGATCGCAGTTCTTATTCTTTGGAACAACATGCCTTCACTTCGGCTCCAACCTCAATCGGTCCTGAAATCCTGATTTCTTCTGTCCACTTTCCATCTTCAACTCAAGTTCCATCATCTCATGTGGCTCTTGCCCCCGGTTCTTCACGCCCCCACCAGAGATCTGCCTTTGTTCTTCGATATGGTCCTCCTAGGCTTGAGGCAGCGCTCCCAGGGTGGTTTTTAAGTGGCGTTAAATTTGATCGTGATCTTCATTCGGTTTGTAGAGATACATACATGCTCCACCTTCAGTCAATCCAGAACGATTTAGAACAGGACGAAGGGTGGGAATTGTTATGCAAATAGCCGGCGGACACGAACTGCAACAACTATTAAGAAATCTTCTCCTTTGAATCGGAGAAGGATGACTTCAAAAGAGCTTTAGCGGAACACGACGCCAGTATCAAATAGTTGGAAGAAGAAAATGATGCGGCGCTTCAAGAAAGCAAGGACAGCTTCGGCTTGTTGAAAGAGCTAAGAGAGGCTCATGAGAGAATAGAGATCGTCTACAGGGACGAAATTAAGAAGGCTTATGCAGAAGAAGCCAAGTTAAAAGAGGAGGTGGCAGGTTGCAACGCAACAATTGAGGCCCAAAAGAAGACCATTTTCGACCACGACCTTATCATAGAAGGGCATAATAAAATGATTACAGAATATGGAGAAGTCATGAAGTCCCATGATAAAACCATCTCCGACCATGCTGAGACGATCACCAGGCTCCAGGATCGAGTTGCGTAGCTTAGCACCGATAAAGCTCGTGCCGAAGTAGAGAAGGCCGCCATTACGGTGGATTATTTTGAGCTTTAGAATGCCTTTAAGAGAAAGATGGAGAAGATGGATAAGACCATCTTGAACTTTTATGTCAACTCCCTACTGCACCAGGGGAGTCTCATTTACTTAGGCCCTAAATTATCGTGCACTCTCGCTATGGTCTGGGAGGAAATCTTGACCCGTTTCCATGATAGCGGGGATGTTTATACCGAGCGAGAGCTGGAGAACACCTATCTCAACGTAGAATCAAAGAAGGCATTGCTAGAAAGTCGGAAGATTTTGTGGATTGAAAAGGAGAAGGAAGCTGTCGATTTTGCCATGGCGGCAACTGCCAAAGCGTTACCGGAGGCTTTTATTTCGGGTCCCGGTGAAATTTCAGGGCAGCCTCGCGATTCGTCAACGAGTTCTGTGCTTGAAGCTTCCCTCGGATTGTGGAATCGTTGAAGGTGGGTGAAGACGGTGAATACGAGGTTGACATTCTCGATCACTCTTCTGGTGTAGGTACTTTACTTGTTTCTTCCAAGTTCGAGAACATTCAACTCACGCCGCAAGAGCAGGACAAATTTAACGCTTTCATTTTTGATCTTATAGGTCCATTTTCCTTATCTACTGTTCCACCGGTTTTCTCGGTGCCTGGACCTATTTCTATTTCTTCCGCTTCCATGCTTGTTTCTGTATCTGCTCTGGTTACCGTGTCCGTGTCTGGCTCGTAGCCGGGGCAGGAATCTTAAAAGATCGCCTCACTATATGGTTTGGATGACCCTTCCGTATCTTTGGAGGGTGACTTCATGGAGACCAAAGTTTGGGAGTAAGAATTCAGATTGAGCAGCCATGTAGATCTCAAGAACAACTGGTTGCCGTTAAAAAGGAGAAGGTTGAAGCGATAAAGGCTTCTAAGAGCTCCCGTAGATCTCGGAAGCACAAAAAGAAAGGCAAGTCTTATGAAAAAGTTACAGAGCAGGAAGAGGACATTAGCATCGAGGAGATCATTGACATCACTGGCAGCGGCACCACTCCTGTGGTGAAGCAAAAACTTCAAACAAAAGGCGGGAAGGGGAGTGGTGGAAAGAGGCGCTGAGAAGCTTGGGTGCTAGCTGATCTGGTTTTGATTCATTTTGCATTGTTTCTTCAAGTGCATAGTCTGCACTTGCTGCTTTTATTATGCTTGGATGGCGTCTGTACTTTTCCTTTTGTTGGCCGTATTGTGTGGATACATCCCCCACATTTTGACTTTGTACAGAAGAAAGTTATAAGTAATACATTGTTGATATTTTGACTGTACCTTTACTTATCTGCTCATATGTGTTCTGTGCACTTATGTCTATTTTGTTTCTTCCATTTTACTTTACCTACTCCTGTGATTACTGCCAAAATTCTTTGTTTGGAGTAATAGAACTTGTAAAATTTTTGTTTTTAAGCATTTTTATTTAAGTACTGGTGTATGCCCCTAATTCGTAGGGCTGTTTACTCTAAACACTTGACAAACGACCAGTAACTTATGGTTCAAATAGTTTGCATACCGAAATTTGGAATTTGACTAAGTTACAATTTGACTTTTTTCTTTTACAAGTTTTGTAACTTATTGTTTTATACGATTTTGGAAAGTTTGTAACATATGCATGTTTGAAATGTGCATAAAAATGTAAACTTACTGCAGAACATACAGTTATGAGATTAACTATTAAAAAATTCAGGAGCATACATTTACAAGATTAACTTAATGAATAATCTTTGCAAATTTTTGGAAGTTAAAACACTTATCACTTCTCAAAGATGTGAGTTGATACTTATAAGTATCATTGCTTTGGATTTTTGCAATCTTCAAATATGCACTTCATTGTTCAGGGCGTGCACATCATATGAGTTAACTATAAACAGTTAAACGTTATTCACATTGAATGTTACAGTTCATCATGGGATGTCAGCAATTGGAGTTTTTTATTGGTTCGTAACACTCCGATTTTGTTGGGGCCACCCCCATTACTCCCGATAATGGGAGTGGGTTGATCCTCACAATTCCTGTAATATATGAGTTTCCCGGTATTGAGGGGGCAATTTCGGTACTTAAAAGTTTGCACGGCTTTATGGGATGCGCGGCTTTTGATACTTCTCAATGTTTCCAATCTTCGGGCAACGTGAGGAGTTTATGATTTAAGAGCGTGATTTCACCGCTCGGGGAGTTGGTGCATGGCTTACGAGATGCGCAGGCTTTTGTGCTTCTCAATGTTGCCTATCTTCGGGCAACGTGAGGAGTTTATGTTTTATGAGAATGATTTCATAGCTCGGAGAGTTTGTGCGCGGTTTACGGGATGCACGACTTTTTATTTGTGTCTTCCCGATGCTGTCGGGGCAACACCGGCTCTTAGAAGGCGGGGATCGAGGTTTTGCCGAACCAACGATTTGAGTCGATTTGCTTCCGTCGACCTGGCGGGCAGGTGGGGCGTACTTGAGCATGATTCCACTTTATCAAGTAGCAATTGTGTGGTTTTGAGGCGATTTGACCCCATCGACTCAGTAGGTTACTATTATGAACACAATTTTGTTGGTTCAAAAGGAGAATTAATTATATTAATTGAAGTCGGGCAAGTTTTTGCCTATTTACAGTGCCCCGGGCATCTTGGGACGACTTATTTGCTGAAAAATAGAAAGCACATAAGGTAGTTTTCAGGTGAATATTCCATGCTCTGGGAATTTGGATTCCATCAACGGTTGTCAATTTGAATGTTCCGTCCCTTAACTATTGATTGATCACATACGGTCCTTCCCAGTTTGTTCTGAACGCTCCCAGCATAGGATAGATTCGTTTGAGGATGAGTTCTCCCACTTTGAAGGTTTGGTTGTGAACTTTGGAGTTGAGTTACCACGCAACCCTTTTTTGGTGGGTGGGGGTCCTCAACTTGGCTTCTTCCCTCCTTTCGTCAATCATATCCAGTGATTCGAGTAGGAGCTACTCGTTTTGCTTCTGATTAAAGTTTAGCCTTCAGTGAGAGAGGGCTTCTAGTTCGACGGGAATCATTGCTTTTGAGCCATATGCCAAGGCAAACAGAATGTGTCCAGTTGCTGCTTTGTGAGTTGTCCTGTAAGCCCATAGTACGAGTGGAAGTTCATCAACCCAGTTCCCTTTTGCTTTAGTTAGTTGCTTTTAGATAGTGGACTTGATGATCTTGTTTATGGCTTCAACTTGCACGTTTGCTTGTGGATGAGCAGATGTGAAAAGCTCTTCTCAATTTGGAAGCGTTTGCAGAAGTCTTTGTACTCAACGCTTTCGAATTGGGTCCCGTTATCAGTAATGATTTTTTGTGGCACACCAAACCTGTAAATAATGTTTTTAGTTACAAAATTAATGACTTTCTTTGTAGCAATGGTGGCCAGCGGTTCCGCTTTGGCCCATTTCGTGAAATAGTCAACATAAACTATAGCGTATTTGGCCCCTCCTTTAGCTATTGGCAATATGCCGATCAAGTCGATTCCCCGTATTGCAAATGGCCAGGGCTGACCATCTGTGTTAATTTTGTTGAGGGAGTTCTTTGGCAACAATCACATCGTCTGGCGTAGTCTGCTGCATCATGGTTTACTGTCAGCCAGAAATATCCATACCGGAGAACTTTCTTTACAAGGGTTTGCCCCCTAGTATGGTCTCCGTATTCGCCTTCATGCAGTTCCTTCAGGATCCGTCGAGCTTCATCGTCGGTTACGCATCTAAGAAGGGGGTTGAGAATCCCCTTCGGTAGAGTATCCCATCCTGCATTATGAATCACGGTGCTTTCTGGAGAAGCTTTTTCCGTTGATGCCGGTCAGTTGGAAGGGTCCCTGTAAGTAAGTTGCCCTTAATTGGTGTCATCCATGTGTACGGTTTGGCGGTGTTCTCAAGAATCCAGTCGACATCAATTTCGTCTATACTCGGGGCAGTCAGAGTCTCAGCCCGGACTAGTCCCAACGATTGAGCTTCTTCAGAGATTGCCAGTTTAGCTAAGTAGTCAGCCTTGGTGTTTTGCTCTCGTGGAATGTGAGTTAATGTATAATGTTTTGTGTCGCTTAGCAACCCTTGTACTTTAGACAGATATGGGGCAAGGTTCTCCCCCGAACCTGGTACTCGCCTTTTACTTTGTAGACGACTAGTTGGGAGTCGTTGTCGATGTGGACAGACTTTATGCTGAGTTGTTTCACAACTTTCATCCCTGCTATTAATGCTTAGTATTATGCTTCGTTATTTGTTGCGGGAAATTCCAAGCGTATGGTGTAGCAAATGGCTCGGCCTTCGGGGGTTTCAAGCACCACCTCCGCCCCCGAACAAAGGTTGTTGGATGCGCCATCAACAAAGAGTTTCCATTGCGTCTCCATTTTCGACGGTGTTTCTTCTTCGTCATCCCATATTATAAACTCGACGATGAAATCAGCCAACGCTTGCCCATTAATAGCCTTTCTCGGATGGTAAGTAATATCATATTGGCTCAGTTCGATGTTCCACTTGAGAAGTTGTCCGGAAGTTTCAAGCCGGTACAGTACTTGTTTCAGAGGCTCGGTACTTTAATTGGATGTGCTTGGAAATATGTTCGTTGCTTCCTAAATATGATCAGGAGGCAATAGGCTAACTTTTCCAGCTTTGGGTAATTTTTCTCGGCTCTTGTAAATGCCTACTAATGTGGTATATAGGTCGTTGGATTTTTGCTTCTTCACACACAAGGGTAGCGCTTAGCGCATGAGGTGAGATTACTAGGAAAAGGAATAGGTCCTCTCCGTCCACTGGCTTTGATAGGATTGGCAGGGCTTCCATGTGTTGCAGCAATTCTTCAAATGCAGTTTGACATGCCGCACTCGATTCAAAGTTTTTATTTCCTTTCTTTAAGGCATCAAAGAATGGTATGCACTTGTCGGTGGCTTTCGAGATAAATCAGCTTAAAGCTGTGCCCTTCCCATTCAAGCTTTGAAATTCTATCTTGTTCTTTGGGGCTTGGACTTCTCGTAGGGCCATTATTTGCTCTGGATTTACATCAATGCCCCTAGCACTTACGATGAATTCTAAGAACTTTCCGAAGGCTACTCCGAAGTGACATTTAAGTGGATTGAGTTTCATTCCATACTTTCAGAGTATTTCAAACATTTCAGCGAGATTATCCAAGTGATTGACAACTACTCACGATTTAACCAACATGTTATCCACGTAAACCTCCATGGTTTTCCCAATTTGGCGCTTGAACATGGTATTTACCAACCTTTGATAAGCTGCCCCAACGTTCTTTAAACCGAATGGCATTACCCTGTAGCAATATAGTCCCAGATCGGTGATGAAGCTGGTGTTCTCTTGATCAGGTTCGAGCATGAGGATCTGGTTGTACCCTGAGTATGCATCCATGAATGATAGCAGTTCATGTCCCATCGTTCCGACCATAAGCTGGTCTATTCTGGGCAGAGGGAAGCTATCTTTTGGGTAAGCTTTGTTTACGTACGAGTAGTTGATGCCGGTTCGCCACTTCCTATTGGACTTTTTGACTAAGACCGGGTTAGATACCCATTCAGGATAACTTGCGTCATGGATAAAGCCATTAGCCATTAGCTTTTCCACCTCTTCTCTTAACGCCTTGGACTGTTCAGGTCCCAAGCTGCGCCTCTTTTGCTTTACTGGCGTGAACTTAGGGTCAATGTTGAGCACGTGGCATGCAATTTCTGGTGACACCCCACACATATCATAATGCGTCCATGCGAACACATCCAAGTTAGCGCAAAGAAATTTAGTAAGTTCCGACCGTATCTTGTTTCCAAGGTGCGATCCAATTTTCAAGACTCTTGTTGGCTCATCCATATCGACTGCGAAAAACACCGTCAATTTTGCCGGTGCGGCCCAATCCTCCCCCGAAATCTTCATTCTAGGGTCCAAAGCCTTATCGAATCGGCTATGGTCCCTGAGCCAGAGGCGGCTCTATAGTTGCTATTCAGAAGGTTCACGAATGTGGAGAGTTCTCCCCACATCCTTCCCCTTTTCCCTTCTTTTAGATTCTCGTAACTCTACAATGTAACATTCTCTGGCGACGCATTGATCTCCTTTGACCACATCGATTTCATTTGCAGTTGGGAACTTCATGGTAAGACACCATTAGGCTAGAGCGACTCTGAAATAAACTAAGGCGGGTCATGTAACGACCTGGGATTTCGAACCATTCAAATCGACAATCATCCACTCATGTTAGACTTGAATTGCTCAAAACAACAGGCTGTTAATCTATATTTGGCAATACTCAGCACATACAGTAAATAAAATCAATCACAGAATCACGGACACAGAGTTTTACAACAATAAGCAGCGGGATAGATAAATAGTAGTTCATGAAGCTACTATATAACAACAGAGTCTTAAATGAATACAACAGATATCCAATACATAGAAGTGTCAATACAAAAGAAAATGACAAGTCTGCACAAACAACTGGAACAACTGAAACAACTTAAAAGCTGAATAGATAACTCCAAGCAGATCTCCAAGCTCCAAAGGTGAGTCAAATGTTGCGACCTCAGTCTGACCCGAGCATAAAGCAAAATACAAAACACTCGAGTCAGGATTAACATTCTTATACTAGTAAATCAACTCAAGTGAAATGCCAAGTGAAATACAAATAACTTACAGATGTTGGGATTCCATCCTTTCATGATCCGTTAAACTATCTACATACATAGTACAATACGCTACATAGATAATGTCTATAGTAAAGTAAACTATTAAAATAGCGTTAAGGCGTTACCCATATCCCCCATAACACATTTTTATATATTCCCGTAGTCTATACAGATAATGTAAGCCCCACCAAACAAATGGGATACTTAGGGAGCACTCCATAGGTACGGTACAAAACAAACTTGTAGAGGGCGCGATAAGGCATGTGACAAGGCACGCGAGGTAATGCCTAGGGTAGGATTCTACCATTTTGCAGAACCGGGCTGGTGGTAACGCATAGCAGCTACTACCGTCCACCTCGAGACACACTCCAGAAATCAAAGGTGCACCCAATCAAATCACAAAGTAATAGAATGGTATCGAAGAAATGTGTCCGATCGGAGGTGCGACCTCACTGGGCCCAGGTATAGCTCCTGTTTTAGCCACATCAAGCTGACTCGCGGGAGTCAGGACTTCGTTCATACCTCATATAGACGTTTGCAAAATCATCCAACTTCGTTCTAGAATCTCCACCACGTACACAGTTGTTTAAGTGCTTTTCGATATTTGTAGAGAGTATGACAATATCCGACCCTGGTTTCTTTAACAACCAAACGCTTATTTCACACCGTGGTCATTTTATATTTTAAACAGTTCATACTTCATATCAAAATATCATATTCATTTCAAAATCATATCGCTTTCGAAATCATATTCACTTTCGAAATCATGTCACTACCGAAATCATATCCAAAAAATAGTTTAGACCATCATATCAAAATATTAACATTTAAAACCATTAAATCTAAATCATAACAGTTCCAACTTAAATATTTTAAATATGGAAAATAGTTTATGTATATATTACAATAGTTATAAAATTAAAAATAGTATAATTTTTTTAAAATAGGTTATAGATTAAAATAGTATATATATTATAATAGTATATATATTTAAATGGGTTTATATCGAAAATAGTTTCAAATTAGAATTGTTTCCTCCAATTTCACAAATCGATTCAAATCAACTTCAGTTCCAAGATTTAAATCAATCTCAGTTCAAAAATTTCAATTAAAAGGTTCAATTAAAATTCTCATTAAAACCATTTATTTTATATCGATTTCAAATCCAGGTTGGAACTACAAACTTAAACCTGTTACAATTCAATAGGTTTCAAAGTTTAAATATTCAAACAATTTACAATAGCTCAATTTGATAAATTTCATTTATATTTCAAAGTTCAATTTCAATTTTATTTAAGTTTGAAAATATTCACTTAATCATTTTAATAACCATTTAAATAAAATCTCAAATTACAACTTTAAACCAATATCAAAATTAAATATATAACTTCAATTATATTAAATTATGAAATATTCATTTAATCACTTTTATAAACATTTAAAAAAAATCTCAAATTCAAATTTAAATCAAAATTAAATATTCAATTTCATTCTTATTTAAATTTGAAAATATTTATTTATTCACCTTTAATCTAAATCATGTTATCAAGTTATAAAATCATATTTTTAAAATCTCAAATTAATAAGGTTTCAAATCAATTTCTATTTAAATACAATTCTTAAAGAAATTAAATTACAAATCAATTTCAATTTATCTTTCCAACCTTAATTTTATTGAAGTTATTACAAAATCTATTTTAAAATATTAATATAAATTATAAATAAGTATTTAAAACATATTATATATAAATGTTAAATTAAATTCTTATTAAATTTTTATTATTAAATTTTTATTAAATTAAATCTTATTATTATAAAATCTATTTTAAATCTTATTTTATATATTTTAAAAATAATAAAGTTATAAGTAAAATTTTATAATTCACATTTTGAAACTTAACTTATAATTTAAAATTTTCAAACATATAATTTAAAAATCTAATTTTTACACACATATATTAAAATAAAAATCTTTATATTATATTTTAAAAATCTATATTTAATAAAACCCATCTATTTCCCTTCAAAACTTTGAAAAATCATTTTTCAAAATAGATCAACAGTGTCTGTATATAATTTTGTATCCTATGGTCAAGTGATATGGATATTTATCATTTCAATCCGCAATAATTTAAAATTTACGGGTATCTATCATTTCAACCCGCAATCCTAAAATTTCAAAATCAATGAAAATCGCTTGGGTTTATCATTTCAACCCATAACGATTTTCTCTTAATCTAAGATCGTTCAGGTATGTATCATTTCAACCTATAGGGATTTCTAAACTAACAAGAAACTTGCAGAGTGAGAGAAGTAGAATAATCATATAAAATAGCATAACATATCAATTACAGCATGGATCATAATTAACAATTTAAATATCATATATATAACAGGTTATGGTGTCATATGTCATAGGTAAACAATTGCAGATAATGGCAGATCATATTTAATAATTAAATAACTAACAATTCAAATTTAACAACCTATTTCAATCGTCATTTCATGTAAATTAATTTACTAAATACAAGAATGTTAATTATGAGTGATTGCTCACCTTTCGAGGGTAGAGAAATAACAGGAACAAGATGCGACGAATCCAAGCACAAATTCCGCAACAAAGCACAATAAACACGAATTCGACGAACAAAGCAAAGCGCGACGGACTTGGATTGACGAAACAAAATATATATAATTTTTAAAAGTCTAAATTTACACCATATTAAAAATAAAATTTTTTATATTATATTTTAAAATCAATATTCCATTTACAACACATATATAAATAAAATATCTATTTATTATGTTTTAAAGAAAATCAATATATATATGCAGACTATAAACAAATATGCAGACAAATATATATATATATATATATATATATAATCAGACTATAAATAAATATGCAGACTATACCTATAAACAAATATATATGTATAATTAGATTACAACAGTTATATGCATGCAGTGAGTACGACTGTCACTGTAACGACCCGTAAATTTTAAAAATTTTGATAACGTAATTTATTGAATTTTGTGAAATTTTAAACAATAAATTTTGAAATAAAAATGTTATATTTGGGATACGTATTTAAAAACATAGCAACTGGTAAATTTTCATCTGATAATATTAAAGTTTATTTTCTGGTGAAATTCTATTTCAATTTAAGTCAGTTAATTTTGATGAAAATAAAATGTTTTTCAAACTTGAATATTTTTATACAATAAATTTCTAAATCATCTTCTGAGTGAAACATCAGTCTTCGTTTCGTCAAATTTGGACTTCTACTGCTCCGTTTATCTTAATTCTGGCAAAATAGCAGCATTTCTGGTACCGATTATCGACTTTCGATCGGATGATCGTACCACTAGTATTTGTATACCGTTTTGATCATCACGTCATGCTGATCTCCATGGTATATTCATTTGCTTGTTTCGGCGTCCGATGGACAACGGAATCTGTAAAACAGTTCACCGTATCGGTACCGTATTCGTGACCTTTTGTTTTCTATTGCCTTTCAAACTTTAGCCGTGCTGTCCAAGCATCACAATTAATTGCTTTAAAACTTTTGCGGAATCAATGGATAGTGCACGTTCCTTTGGCTTTTGAATTTATATCTAAAATTAAGGTGGAACGTTTCTTTTGCCCCTTTCTCTCCTATTCACACTTTCATATTTATTTCTTTTCCTCTGTACACTTTCTTTCAGTTTCAAATTTCAAACTTGTAGCCCAAACAACAATTAATTGCTTGAATAACTTTTCAACTAAATCAATGGCTACCGTTCCTATATCATTTTTTGTGACTGTTCTTTCTCGAGTTATTTCTAACGGTTTTAGAATATTAATTAATATATAAAATTATGCCCATTCGGTTATATATCAGCTGTGTAAATTGAGATCTGAGAAATCCCCTTAGCCTTCCCCCTTCTCTTGCTCTTCCCAGCTCTTTCGCTTCACCTCTCAAAAAAAAAAAAAAAGGGAGAAACGCATACAAAATGGCTGCCGCATCCCATTCGAAATCCCTCCACCTCCTCCCTAACGCCGATCCACCTCGACCCGAGCCGGTGAGCCACCCATCTGCCTGGAACCCGTCACCAAGCCCATCGCCACCACCCTCCACCAAACTCGAACCGCCCCTTGCTTCCTTCATCCGTCCTCTTCCGTGCGTCCAGCACGCCTTCCCGACCACTCAGTGCTACTGCCCCAGCCCGTGACTCCACCGCTATCACATCATCAGTCGCCTTTGCTTTACCTACCCTACGACTCCGCCTCACCATTCATTCGAACAACCCCAGTCGATCTCCACGTCTCCCTGACCTTTGCCGAGCCATCAACAGACCCGCCTCCAACTTCTTCTCCCCTCCTCGCCATTTCCTCCGCCTCTCCCATCATTTTGGCCAGCCTTACCTCACGCAAATCAGCCGCTCTCCCTCCTCCGCCCTACTCTCTTCTGTCCGCCTCCACCAATCACCGGGCCACCCAGATCCGAGACCTCCACCTCCTGAAGCGGCCGAGCCTCTCTGTCTCTTTTACGTGAGTTGTTTATTCATAACTATGTATATATTTAGTGTTTATAGTGTGTGGATATATAACTATATACAAGCTTTATATATTTTGTTCTGTTTACCAGATGTATGTATATGTAGTTTTACAAAGTCTGCTGGTAAGTTGCATATGTTGGTTTATATAGTTTTATTTGAAGCTTTGTTAGTTTATTCATAAAGTATGCATGAGTTGATTTCAAGTATATAGGTGTCTTATAAATTCCGTATATATTGAGTTATATGATTTTCACTTTGCGGTCGTTTGAAAAAAAAAAAAAAACATGACGGTGCATATATAAGTATACGTATGATATATCTTATGTGTAGTATACTTTATATACATGTATATATGTACTTTATTTTGGGTTTTGAAATTTGTTTGGTACAGAGTATTTATTCAAGTGTATGCAAGTTTATATTATTAAAGAAGTTGCAGTATGGGTTTGTTGTGTTTTAATAATATTATATTTTACTATGTAAAGGTTGTAGGATTTTGTAGTCTGCATACATTTTAGAAGATTCTTGTTCAATGATTTTTGCATTCGAAGGATTTTGTATGTAGTATGGGTTGTTTTAAACAATCTGATTTTTACTTTATCAAATTTTTATATAAATACATGTCTATATATATTTTATTTGATGTGGCAGGTAGGCATTTGTTCATAGATATGGTCCGTATATATATCATATATTGCGTCTGCATACATTTTTGATATCTTGCACAAGTGGTAGTTTGGATTATAATATATATACATAAGCCGTTGCAGTCTTTTATATATAGAGTTGTTATATCGTGTGAGTTGTATGTAAGTTTTAAACATACTGTTATATTAGTATTTTGAAAGTTGGTACATTTATATTATATATTATACTTACACTAATATTAATGGTTAGAAAGTAGATATATGTATTTATTTCAAAATTTATGATGAAGATATGTTTGTTTTATATGGGTCTATTTAAAAAACAACGATTTTGAAATATATATATATTTAATTTAATATGTGTTTAAATTTATATTGATTTGAAATTTTGTATATAAATTCTTGTTTCTATCTAATTGATTCTGATTTATTTCATCGATTTATATCAGCCTTGTTCGTCAAATTCACGTTCAAATCTTGCCTTGTTTTGAGATTCGTGCAAATCTTGCTTTGCTTTCCAATTCGTGCTTGGATTCGTAGCTCGTCCCATTCCCATCTATCTCTCTAGCCTCGAAAGGTGAGCAATCACTCACGATTAACGTTCTTTTATTATTTAAATTTGATTTCAATTGAAACGACAATTGAAATACGATGCTGTAGTTATTTAAATTGTTATATATGCTATTATCTGTATATGTTCACCTGTGACATTTGACACCAGTATCTAGTATTTATATGCCTGTTATTACTATTATCTGTATATGTTCACCTATGACATCTGACACCAGTATCTGTTATTTATATTGATGATATATGCCTGTTGTTATATTTTATATTATCTGTTATCACTCTGCAAGTTCCCTGTTAGTATAGAATTCACTATGGGTTGAAATGATACATACCCGAACGGACTTTAGAATAGGAGAAAATCGTTATGGGTTGAAATGATAAACCCAAGCGATTTTCAATTTAATTGAAATTGGGATTACGGGTCGAAATGATATCTACCCGTATATATTTAAATTTCGGATTGAAATATCCGTATCACTTAACCATATGAAGATATATATACAGACACCGTTGGTCCATATATATAAATATTTTGAAAATAAATTCTATGGATTTGGGAAGATAATTTTATTTAATTAAACCGATTTGAAACTTATTGAAATTGAGATTTAAGATATGATTTATAACTTGGGTTTGATTTAAGTAAAAATGAAATGTAAGGCTAGTTAAATGATATTGAATTTATTAAATGAATATTCCCTGATTAAATAATAATAAAGTTAAACCAAGAGCTGTATGAAACTGTTAAATTTAACTTTGAAAATATTGAATATTTAAGCTTTGAAATATATTAAAAATTTTAAGGGTATATTTAGAACTGAATTGAATTGATGAATTGGGCTTTGAATAAATTTGAAATTTGGAATTTGTGTTGTTTTAAATCGATTTATGAGACTTGAGGAAATTATAAATACTTTACTTTTAATTTATTTAACTTATATATACTATTTTGGAAAGTAGATATATTTGAAATGAAATGATATTTGGTTTTGAAGTATAAATTAAATTGAAATGACCACGGTGTTAAAATGTATATTTCCACCTTGTAGATAGTTCTGAAGATCCTTAGAGGATGATTATCCCAACATTCTTTAAGTTACTCGTATTTAAATTGATATTTCACTTGAGTTGGATTTATTTATATAAGAATGTTAATCCTGACTCGAGTGTTTTGTGTTTTGCTTTACGCTCGGGTCAGACCGAGTGATACAGCATCTGAGACTCACCTTTGGAGTTTGGAGCTTCCTTTGGAGATCCAACTATCGCCTCAGCTTTCAGCTCTTCTAGTTGATTCATTCGGAGAAGTCATCTGTTGTACTGGAGACTTCACTACATTGAGACTTTCTGTTGTACTGGAGACTTCACTACATTGAGACTTTCTGTTGTATTTTATTTTAACTCTGATGTTTATATAGTAGCTTCATGAACTACTATTTTATCTTTTCCGCTGCGTATTATTGTATTACTCTGTGTCTGTGATTCTGTGATTGATTTATTTACTGCATATGCTGAGTTTTGCCAAATTTAAATTAACAATCTGGTATTTTGAATTATTTAAGTCAGACATGTGTGGATTTATT
Source organism: Allium fistulosum (assembly GCA_030737815.1). Lineage (NCBI taxonomy): Eukaryota > Viridiplantae > Streptophyta > Magnoliopsida > Asparagales > Amaryllidaceae > Allium > Allium fistulosum. Next base: position 293,597,379 of record CM060908.1, on the reverse strand, counting down.
GTCGATTTGAATGGTCCAAAATAGCGGGTCGTTACAGTTGGTATCAGAGCTTTGGCTCTAGGCGAAACTTAGCATATATTGTAAATTTATTTACAGAATCACTTTCGTTTGAGTTTAATCTCTTCCTTTTGACTCGATTTCCTTTGAACTTTGGAACGTTCCCTACGGTTCCAAAATTCATTCTTGTCTCTCTCTATTAGTATTCTTTTGATTCTGGAGTATCCCATAACTCCACTTTGAATGATCTCTATAAGAATAAGCGATCCCGCCAATCTTTGAATGATTGTAAAGGGGTGGAAATCCTTTACAATTGGCATTGATTCACCAGAGATTTCTATATCTTTGATTTAGATGCCGCTATCTCTTATGATCGAATGTTGATATTTCTTGGAATTCTGCATCGATCTTGTTCTTGAAGTCACGGTTGACCCGGTTAAGGTCGCCCGTGATTTATATAAGTGTATCCGACTACTGTTTTGTAATTAATTATCTCATTTTCGTTCGAACTTATCTTCAATCAAATCCTATTTGATTAGAATCCCTCTAAGTTGAATTTCTATCTTTGTTTTGAAATCCATTCTTGAACCATCCTTTGAAAATCGGGTTTGTTTGTATTTTAGAAATTGTTTTCTAAATCAAAATTATTATTTTGGTAAGTATGATTATATTCTATATATAAAAGTGAAATGTCTTCGATAAAGATTATAAACCCTTTAAAATGAGAATCTGAGGTTTCGAAAGGATTGTAATTTTGAAAAGTTATATAACAAATTTGATTTATCTAAAAATGATTTATAACTAAAGGATTTTTAAATTTGAAATTCGAGAATTGAACCCCGGTGTTTTGAAATTGGTTTTAAGATTTTGAAATATATAATAATAATATGATTTAAAGGTATTTTCCGAATAAGAAATGTTTCCAATGATTTTAATGAGTTCGAATGATTTTGAAGAAATTTCAAAAGAAGTTTGAGAAAATAGAAGTCCAGAACTCATTTATGTCGCTGGAAAATAATTTCGGTGATGAGTGCACGCATCATCGACATTGATTTTCGAGTTTCAGAGTGAGGGATAGGCCACTTTTAATAGCATTGCTACACGAGTGATTTCGCGAAACCAATTTTGATTTCAAATTTTGAAGTATGATTTGATATTCGAAAGATATATGTATATGTATTTGAAATGATTTGAAGTAAGCTGGTGTTCAGTCCTCGAGTTTTGGATTTGATATAACCCTATCTATAAAAATTGATTTACTAATTTGTTGCTGATTTTCAACTCTTGAATTTGAAAACGATTTCTTCAACTATTTTGAAGGTTCGAGCACTTCCAAATCAAGGTTAACTTTTTCAAAAGCTAGGAATTTTGAAAATTATAAAGTATATAAGTTGGTATGAATGTTAAAGTATGTAGTAATATGATTTAAATAAGTTGAAACTGCTTGTTAAGAAAATGAATAAGGCAATTTTAAATTTTTCTAATATGAAATTTAGATTTGAAATGTTTTGAAAATAATTTGGTCTTCAAAATATTTTGAATAAAATTTAGTTTAAATGTTTTAACTTAGTAACATCTTTATGGAACTATATATTTAACAAGTTGGAATAAATATATAAGTTGTACGTATGCTGTTTTATTCGCATAATTAATTTGATCGCGGTTTGAGTACACAAGTTCGAGGTGAATTACACCATTTCGTGTTAGGATTTTCCATTCGATTCTTGATGACGAATATCTTATATGGATTTTTGGGCTTGATTCTAGAACTCTCTATCGTAGTATATGGCTATGCAAGGAGACTGATGGCTTCTAGTCGAGAAACCACATCGAAATCCGCATTAGGGAAGTCGTATGGACAATACTAGTTCGAAAGCGAACTTGTGTGATCGAGCGAGCGATCAAATGTGATTCTGCGAAATGATGACGTATGCACATCTTATATTCTATTATCATTGATATATTTTGACGCTGAAATTGAAGCTGTCGAGTTAGAATATCTTTGCTTACTAAAAGAAAATTTCCAATTTAAATTACAAAGATATATAACCCATAAAAGCAAAGATATTCAATCCCATATGGCTCTTCATACAGCGAAATTTATTTTGTAAATTTGAACCTTATATAAAATGGATCTTATGTAAGTATAAGATGATTTTGAAACATTTTGGAAATGAATTAGTTGACTTAAATTATATTGATTTGGGAATTTGGATTTATTTTCTAAATCTATTATTTTGGAAATTTTAAAACTAAAGATATTTAATTGGAGAAGAAATAATTTGGTGAAATTGTATCTGATTTTGGAAGTGAACTGATATTGAAACAAATTGAAATTTGAGAACCTTGTGTTACTAAATACTTGATTTGGGAGTTGTCGAACTTATATAAAATTGATTTGCATGAGTATGAAATTGATTCGAAAACTATAGATTTGAAAGGTACTCAATTTGAAAGTGAAATCTTATATAATTGAAGTCTATATAAGTATGATTTGATATACTATTGATTTTGGAAAGTATTTGATTTGAAAATTAAATCTTATATATAATGGATTTTATATAAGTACGATATTTGAAAGTGATTTGAAAAGGTACCATATGATACATATTTTCGAAGTAAAGATATGGAAAGTACCTTCTGCTTGATATCCGATTTGTGGCCACATCTTGGATTCATTCTATCGATATTATTCTCTCTGATTTTGGTTTTCCGGATATGATACTCGAGTGTCCTTCGAATTCCATGGCGTTACCCATGGTCTTATCGTTCTCTCGTGACTGCATAGCGCAACTGCCTGGCTGAGTCTTGCCTAGGGGTACGGATTGTTTCCTGGGGGATCCAGGCGTAACCATTGTGTATCCTGCAATCTGTGTAGGTCGCGAATAGTAGCGCAAATGCTTGGCTGAGTCTTGCCTGGGGGTACGGATTGTTTCCTGGGGGACCCAGGCGTAACCATTGTGTATCTGCGAACCATGGTTAGACAAAGGTTTTGTTTGTGTTTTTGATTGGATTGTACTTTCCATATCTGTTTTAAAAGTTTTCCAGTATTTTCACTGGGTGTTGAAACAAGTCTACTAAGTACCTGGAGAATTCTAGCTTTGCGCCTGATCAACGCACTGCCAGAGTCTATAGGAACGAGGATAAACTTGTTGAAACATCGAGTTATAAAAGTATTTTCGAAAGAAAATTTGTTTCGTTATAAAGGTATTTTATAATAAGAGTATTTCCAACAAAGAAAATTTTGTATCAATATTGGAATCAAAACCCTTATGGTTCTAAATTAATTGTTCGTACCCGATGCTATTCTTTTGAATCTACCTTATCTGCTCAGCTTTATTATTTACCTATATTCTGTTTTTCCAAGTTCTCCTTCTTTTCCTTGTTGATTATATTCTTTTAAGTATTGTTTAATTATAGACTACATAGTTTAATAGGAATTTTAGTGTTATAAATATTTTAAAGGTTATTAATTAGATAAAACATATTTAAAGTAAATGATTATTGATTATTAATAATATTTGAAAAGTATCTTGGGATAAAAAAAAAATTAATAAATTATGAATTATGGATTTAATGTTTTCAAATAGCTTCTTTGTAAATATAAGTAATAATGTAAATAATTGTTTTCAAATAGTTGTCATATATTTATAAAGTTGTTATTTAAATATAAATGGTATTTATAAAGGAAGCAAGAAGTTTACAAATGGATTTTTGGAAGGTTTTAAAGTATATAAGATAATTGAATTGCAAATGAAGTTTTCAAATTTTAAGTAAATTTATATAGTTTAAATTAATTGTTTAATCTTGACTTTAAATCTATCTTTTCTGTCTGGTTGTTTCTTTTCTCCTACCTCCTTCCTTTTCGGGGACGAAAAGTTTTGAGTGGGGGAGAGTGTAACGACCCGTAAATTTTAAAAATTTTGATAACGTAATTTATTGAATTTTGTGAAATTTTAAACAATAAATTTTGAAATAAAAATGTTATATTTGGGATACGTATTTAAAAACATAGCAACTGGTAAATTTTCATCTGATAATATTAAAGTTTATTTTCTGGTGAAATTCTATTTCAATTTAAGTCAGTTAATTTTGATGAAAATAAAATGTTTTTCAAACTTGAATATTTTTATACAATAAATTTCTAAATCATCTTCTGAGTGAAACATCAGTCTTCGTTTCGTCAAATTTGGACTTCTACTGCTCCGTTTATCTTAATTCTGGCAAAATAGCAGCATTTCTGGTACCGATTATCGACTTTCGATCGGATGATCGTACCACTAGTATTTGTATACCGTTTTGATCATCACGTCATGCTGATCTCCATGGTATATTCATTTGCTTGTTTCGGCGTCCGATGGACAACGGAATCTGTAAAACAGTTCACCGTATCGGTACCGTATTCGTGACCTTTTGTTTTCTATTGCCTTTCAAACTTTAGCCGTGCTGTCCAAGCATCACAATTAATTGCTTTAAAACTTTTGCGGAATCAATGGATAGTGCACGTTCCTTTGGCTTTTGAATTTATATCTAAAATTAAGGTGGAACGTTTCTTTTGCCCCTTTCTCTCCTATTCACACTTTCATATTTATTTCTTTTCCTCTGTACACTTTCTTTCAGTTTCAAATTTCAAACTTGTAGCCCAAACAACAATTAATTGCTTGAATAACTTTTCAACTAAATCAATGGCTACCGTTCCTATATCATTTTTTGTGACTGTTCTTTCTCGAGTTATTTCTAACGGTTTTAGAATATTAATTAATATATAAAATTATGCCCATTCGGTTATATATCAGCTGTGTAAATTGAGATCTGAGAAATCCCCTTAGCCTTCCCCCTTCTCTTGCTCTTCCCAGCTCTTTCGCTTCACCTCTCAAAAAAAAAAAAAAAGGGAGAAACGCATACAAAATGGCTGCCGCATCCCATTCGAAATCCCTCCACCTCCTCCCTAACGCCGATCCACCTCGACCCGAGCCGGTGAGCCACCCATCTGCCTGGAACCCGTCACCAAGCCCATCGCCACCACCCTCCACCAAACTCGAACCGCCCCTTGCTTCCTTCATCCGTCCTCTTCCGTGCGTCCAGCACGCCTTCCCGACCACTCAGTGCTACTGCCCCAGCCCGTGACTCCACCGCTATCACATCATCAGTCGCCTTTGCTTTACCTACCCTACGACTCCGCCTCACCATTCATTCGAACAACCCCAGTCGATCTCCACGTCTCCCTGACCTTTGCCGAGCCATCAACAGACCCGCCTCCAACTTCTTCTCCCCTCCTCGCCATTTCCTCCGCCTCTCCCATCATTTTGGCCAGCCTTACCTCACGCAAATCAGCCGCTCTCCCTCCTCCGCCCTACTCTCTTCTGTCCGCCTCCACCAATCACCGGGCCACCCAGATCCGAGACCTCCACCTCCTGAAGCGGCCGAGCCTCTCTGTCTCTTTTACGTGAGTTGTTTATTCATAACTATGTATATATTTAGTGTTTATAGTGTGTGGATATATAACTATATACAAGCTTTATATATTTTGTTCTGTTTACCAGATGTATGTATATGTAGTTTTACAAAGTCTGCTGGTAAGTTGCATATGTTGGTTTATATAGTTTTATTTGAAGCTTTGTTAGTTTATTCATAAAGTATGCATGAGTTGATTTCAAGTATATAGGTGTCTTATAAATTCCGTATATATTGAGTTATATGATTTTCACTTTGCGGTCGTTTGAAAAAAAAAAAAAAAACATGACGGTGCATATATAAGTATACGTATGATATATCTTATGTGTAGTATACTTTATATACATGTATATATGTACTTTATTTTGGGTTTTGAAATTTGTTTGGTACAGAGTATTTATTCAAGTGTATGCAAGTTTATATTATTAAAGAAGTTGCAGTATGGGTTTGTTGTGTTTTAATAATATTATATTTTACTATGTAAAGGTTGTAGGATTTTGTAGTCTGCATACATTTTAGAAGATTCTTGTTCAATGATTTTTGCATTCGAAGGATTTTGTATGTAGTATGGGTTGTTTTAAACAATCTGATTTTTACTTTATCAAATTTTTATATAAATACATGTCTATATATATTTTATTTGATGTGGCAGGTAGGCATTTGTTCATAGATATGGTCCGTATATATATCATATATTGCGTCTGCATACATTTTTGATATCTTGCACAAGTGGTAGTTTGGATTATAATATATATACATAAGCCGTTGCAGTCTTTTATATATAGAGTTGTTATATCGTGTGAGTTGTATGTAAGTTTTAAACATACTGTTATATTAGTATTTTGAAAGTTGGTACATTTATATTATATATTATACTTACACTAATATTAATGGTTAGAAAGTAGATATATGTATTTATTTCAAAATTTATGATGAAGATATGTTTGTTTTATATGGGTCTATTTAAAAAACAACGATTTTGAAATATATATATATTTAATTTAATATGTGTTTAAATTTATATTGATTTGAAATTTTGTATATAAATTCTTGTTTCTATCTAATTGATTCTGATTTATTTCATCGATTTATATCAGCCTTGTTCGTCAAATTCACGTTCAAATCTTGCCTTGTTTTGAGATTCGTGCAAATCTTGCTTTGCTTTCCAATTCGTGCTTGGATTCGTAGCTCGTCCCATTCCCATCTATCTCTCTAGCCTCGAAAGGTGAGCAATCACTCACGATTAACGTTCTTTTATTATTTAAATTTGATTTCAATTGAAACGACAATTGAAATACGATGCTGTAGTTATTTAAATTGTTATATATGCTATTATCTGTATATGTTCACCTGTGACATTTGACACCAGTATCTAGTATTTATATGCCTGTTATTACTATTATCTGTATATGTTCACCTATGACATCTGACACAAGTATCTGTTATTTATATTGATGATATATGCCTGTTGTTATATTTTATATTATCTGTTATCACTCTGCAAGTTCCCTGTTAGTATAGAATTCACTATGGGTTGAAATGATACATACCCGAACGGACTTTAGAATAGGAGAAAATCGTTATGGGTTGAAATGATAAACCCAAGCGATTTTCAATTTAATTGAAATTGGGATTACGGGTCGAAATGATATCTACCCGTATATATTTAAATTTCGGATTGAAATATCCGTATCACTTAACCATATGAAGATATATATACAGACACCGTTGGTCCATATATATAAATATTTTGAAAATAAATTCTATGGATTTGGGAAGATAATTTTATTTAATTAAACCGATTTGAAACTTATTGAAATTGAGATTTAAGATATGATTTATAACTTGGGTTTGATTTAAGTAAAAATGAAATGTAAGGCTAGTTAAATGATATTGAATTTATTAAATGAATATTCCCTGATTAAATAATAATAAAGTTAAACCAAGAGCTGTATGAAACTGTTAAATTTAACTTTGAAAATATTGAATATTTAAGCTTTGAAATATATTAAAAATTTTAAGGGTATATTTAGAACTGAATTGAATTGATGAATTGGGCTTTGAATAAATTTGAAATTTGGAATTTGTGTTGTTTTAAATCGATTTATGAGACTTGAGGAAATTATAAATACTTTACTTTTAATTTATTTAACTTATATATACTATTTTGGAAAGTAGATATATTTGAAATGAAATGATATTTGGTTTTGAAGTATAAATTAAATTGAAATGACCACGGTGTTAAAATGTATATTTCCACCTTGTAGATAGTTCTGAAGATCCTTAGAGGATGATTATCCCAACATTCTTTAAGTTACTCGTATTTAAATTGATATTTCACTTGAGTTGGATTTATTTATATAAGAATGTTAATCCTGACTCGAGTGTTTTGTGTTTTGCTTTACGCTCGGGTCAGACCGAGTGATACAGCATCTGAGACTCACCTTTGGAGTTTGGAGCTTCCTTTGGAGATCCAACTATCGCCTCAGCTTTCAGCTCTTCTAGTTGATTCATTCGGAGAAGTCATCTGTTGTACTGGAGACTTCACTACATTGAGACTTTCTGTTGTACTGGAGACTTCACTACATTGAGACTTTCTGTTGTATTTTATTTTAACTCTGATGTTTATATAGTAGCTTCATGAACTACTATTTTATCTTTTCCGCTGCGTATTATTGTATTACTCTGTGTCTGTGATTCTGTGATTGATTTATTTACTGCATATGCTGAGTTTTGCCAAATTTAAATTAACAATCTGGTATTTTGAATTATTTAAGTCAGACATGTGTGGATTTATTGTCGATTTGAATGGTCCAAAATAGCGGGTCGTTACAGTCACTAGTTCAGGGTCGTGCGGCAGGCTGCGGCTGTCAAGCAGGTGGTGCGGGCTTTGGTTGTGGCAAGCTGCGGCAAAAGGTGGAAGGGAGGTGGGAGGCTGCACTGGTTGTCGGAGTTAGGGTGCCCGCGTGTGTTAATGGATGGTGGAAAAATGATGAGTGGTAGATAGTTTAACGGGTCCATAGAGGATGGGTATCCCAAACATCCTTTAAGTTACTTGTATTTCAGTTAACATTTCACTTGAGTTGAATTTACTGGTTTAAGAATGTTAATCCTGACTCGAGTGTTTTGTGTTTTGCTTTATGCTCGGGTCAGACTAAGTGTCATAGCATTTTAGACTCACCTTTAGAGTTTGGAGCTTTGCTTGAAGATATGTCGTTGTCTATTCAGCTTTCCAGTTACTTCAGTTTATTCCGGTTGTTTTGTTCAGACTTGTCATGGGCATTTGTATTAGTAACTTCTCTGTATTTGAGATTTCTATTGTATTTTGTTTTAAACTCTGATGTTTATATAGTAGCTTCATGAACTACTATTTATCTATTCCACTGCTTATTGTTGTAATACTCTTTGTCTGTGATTCTGTGATTGATTTTATTTGCTATTTATGCTGAGTTTTGCCAGATATAAATTGACAATCTGTTGTTTTGAGCAATTCAAGTCCGACATGAGTGGATGATTGTCGATTTGAACGTTCAAAACAGGAAGTCGTTTCATTTTAGAATTCAATTGAGTATTATACAAATAAATTTTACCATAGTTCAACTATTTCAAGTTTTTTTATTTCATTTCCCATTTTAGACACTCCAATTATTCAAAAAAATTGCTACATTTCAATAATTGAAAACCATCACTTAACATAGTTAAATTTCCGGTTTCCTTTCAAACCATTTTGAAATAAATATACATATATATATTTTGTACATCAAATCATACTCAAGAAATTTAAATCCAATCATTTTTCCAAAACAAAAGTGTAGCGAAGCTACTAAGTGGTCTCCCCATTCCAAGACTCCAAAATGAATGTCGATGATGCTACAGTCATCACCGAAATTATTTTCCAACGACAATAGAGGAGAGTACTAACTTATTTCTTTTTAAATCCTTTGGAACCAATTTTTATTCAAAATACTTCCAAATAATATATATTTCTCAAAATTTGGAAACCAAATTTAAAAAAAAGGACCGAAAATTTAATTCTCAAACCCTTAGTTAAAATTCATTTCATTTGCAAATCAGCTTTATAAACCAGGTATAAAATTATACAACAATAGTTAATGGTTTAGAAATGTTGACAAAAAATAATGATAATCTAATATTATCATTTCTAACAACCAATTCATTTAACTATCTAATTTTAGAAAACTTTACTTTTATATATAAAACATAATCATACATAAAATTATTTCATTTACCAATTTTGAAAATAATATTGTGTCGGTTTGCTCTTTTCAAGTGTTTTGGAATTCCTATCGATAGCGTTGGCCAGACGAATCGATCGAAACCCAAAATTCAAACTTAACAACTCAAACAACACGTTATAAAACATTTTTATATCAATCACAAATACGCTCCCTCATAGGATGATTCAAGAATGGATTTCAAAGAAAGGATAGAGATTCAAATTTAGAGGGACCCTAATCAAAGAGAAATCTAACAACGAAGATAGCTCGAAAGGATGATATGATAATTAAGTCACAGAAGAGAAAAGATTGATAGACTTACATTAATCGTGGGTGACCTTAATCGGGTTAATCGAGACTTAGAAAATGAGAATATCATTAATGAAAACCAGGGCGAATTATTGAGAATATCGCAGAAACGCGATTCATGAGATTGACAGAGAAGGCAGGAGCATTGGTAAATCCAAAGGGGATGACAAACCATTCATAGAAACCATTCTCTGGGAGGAAGGACAACAGGTCGAGCTCTAGGAATAAGCTCGATGCGGAATTCAGTTTCCCGCTTGAGATGGAGAGAAACGGCTTCACCGAAAACATCAGGATAATCCCTGATTATCGATGTGGAGTCGAGATTGCTAGGCTGAGCACCAAGCGAAAAGATAAAACTGCCTGCAAAATCCTAATGCAGTCGATATTCGATCATAGGAGGATTACTCGGGTCATCTGCCGTGGAAACGGTTTGGGCTATGCAAGAAATAACGGCATCAAAACCGAGGACGTAGAAATCTCCGATGAATCGATGCCTGTTGTAAAGGAGTTTCACCCATTTACAAATCATACAAAGGTTGGAGGGACCGTCGATGTAACGACCCTGAATTTTGAACAATTTAAATTGAAAATATTTAATTAATTTTAAATATTTGAATGATGATTTGACTTGAATTTCAAATTATCAGAAGGAATTGGCGATTAAATTTTTGAATTTAATCTATTGAAGTTGAATAAAATTTGAATCTTCGATTTTAAGCCGGTTAAAAATAATTTAAAGGCTTAGAAAATTCATATTGATAATACTGAAGGTAATAGAAGCTTCAGAATTGAATTTGAAAGCGATTTGTTCAATTTTGAAATTGTATCGTTTGAATTGAATTTAAAAATAGCCTTCCGAGGCACAGTCTCGGAATTTGACGAAACCAGTTTCATTGGGTCCGTAATATTGAATTATTACTGTATTTCAATTTTCGTATTTATCAGAATTGTTTTGTGAATATATGGCGGGTAAACGCGTATAGAATTTAATCGAATTCAAATTGAATTTATGTAACAACTGGGGTTTTGCCCAAAATTGTAATCATCAATAAACGATCTATGTGGACAGTTAAATTTCTGTTTGTTATTGGAATTTCTATAACGATAAAATCTTCGTCAATTGGCGATATAAATTGGTTGTTAATTTCTGTTAGAATTTTTAAATCGATTGGAATTCTCTTATTAAATTTTATTTGTATGAAATGAATAAATACACATAGCTAAATTTTAACATGATAATTTAAAAACAAAACAAAGTAAAGAAGGTAAACAAAACAAAATTTGATTTAAAAAGAAAATAAAATAAAATAAAAAACCATACCCTATACCATACCCAACCCATATCAGCCCATATCCTTATCTCGTTTAAAACCCTATACCTGCCGTTTCCCCTTTTCATTCATTCAAACCCTAAACCTAAAAAACAGACGAAAAGAAAATAAATGGCGGCTTTGATCTCGTCTCGTTCGATCTGGAAAATTAGGGCTTTGGCTCTTTGATTCTTTGTCGCTTTGAATTGGGGCTTCGATCGTTTGCTGGTCGTCCTGGCTTGACGTCTTCGTTTAGTCTGGAATTGAAGCTACGGCTTTGTCCGAGATTTTGATGTTGCTTGGCTTCGTTCTTCGATTTCGCTCGTCTTAGGGAGGCCACGGCTTCGACTTCGTACTCCTCTTCTCGCTCGCAACCGCTTCTGACAAAGGTGAGGAATTTTATTTCTCACATCTAATTCGTGCTGGGTTTAATGCTTGCGATTTTCTTTGACATTTTCAAATGGGATATATGCGTATATTTTGGGGCTGAGATTATCGGCATGTTCTCGATTTTGAATCACGGCTTTGAATTTTATTTTCGTTTTGACTAAAAAAAAATGATTTTTGATTTTTCTCGGCCATCACTGTTTTCATTCCTGTGAATTTTAAATTCAACGTTGGTCATCTCTACACTGTTGAACTTCGTTCCAGTTTTACTCGGCTTTGACTTGATTTTTAAAACTGCTGTTACATTTGGCTTCGGTCATTTTTGAAAATTCTTTCTTGATTTTGCTCGCCCTGTACTTGTGCATTTGCATCATGTATATATATGTGTGTTAGCTTTGAATTTGGTCACTTGATCATCTCTGTTGATTTTTTTTTTATCCTGATGCCAAACTTGCTTGCTCTGTCTTGAACACTGCACTTGTACATATTCACTGTCACTTGCATTAAGTAGGTTAAAGTTTATACATTATTTGAGTGCAAACTTGTAGTAGAACATGAAAACAAGCTCAAGTTATATAAATGTCATATACGAAAATACGATTCAGTAGACAGTGCATACAAGAGTATGGGTTACGTGCGTGGTCTTGTCTGGAAAATTTTGTGGTTTTGTTTTTGGCATGCGAACACACTTCATTCCTTAGGTACACGATAGTAGGCAGGTCATCATCAACGTGTTTTGGAAAAATTTCTTGCCTGCATTTTTTTGTGTGTTTCGTTTCACATATTAGCGTGTGCGTGATAGTGTAGAGTGCTTGCATCACCGTTTTTCATGCAAATAAAATTTACGCCCAGGCGAGTATGAAATTGTTGACAGGTTAATATTTTTACTAACTTGCCTGATCAAATATTTTACTATAAATATTACATGCATTTGAGCTTTGCTCGAAAGTTAAAAATATGGACAGGAAAATGGTATGAACGAAACACGTGCAATCAAGTTTATGTCCAGGCTTTGATGCCATAATGCATGTACATTGAGTTAAATTCAAACCTCATTACTGTGTAGAAGGATTTAGCCAGACCTTCATTTCATGCATGCATCAATGGCCACCTGGAAGTAAAATGCATGCTTCTAAATTATGGGGCCAGGTTACATTATAATGCACGAATCTAGTCAATTGTAATATGTCCATACGTGAGTATAAGTGCAAGTCTCTTCATTGTCACTTTATAGTAAGTATTTGCCAACAAGTATAGAATGAAAAGAATATGGTCCAGGTTGTTTTTTTTATCATTCACAAGTGCACACGTGTTTATGTAGTGTTAGGCAATTTTTATTACATTTGAGGCATGTCCCGGCTAGTATTCAAAAGTTCAAAATTTTATTGAAATAAAATTTTATTGAAAGGCTTCTGTAAACAAACATGCACATTCACAGGGTTCAATAATTTCTAGTTTAAAGATACTCATGCAACATCCTTACTCAATAGATTATCAAACAAATTAAAGGTTGAAGTTTGCTTACATTTTTTTTTTAGTCTGGACAATGACAGGATTGATATTTTGTAACTTGAATACGACCCACTTACAATTGCATTTGTTGTAGATAAGTTGAGGCTTGTCTCTGGTTTTGTATCACTTGATGTCATTTGTTTGCTTTCCTGACCTGTGCATGTCTGTAGCTTGATAATCATGTCTGCGCTTTGAACATGGATGATTTGAACTTGATGGTTAGACTTGTATCATGTTGCCAGGCTTGAATTTTGCATATTAAGTTACTTGATTGGTCTGTAGCTCTAAGTTTCCACCTCTGTTTGCTTTGAACTTGTTGCAGTGTTCATTCAAGTTGTATTTGCCTGAGTCAATATATTCATTTGTGTCTACTGCACCATTTTTTCCATGTTGCCCCGAGCTCTGTCTTCATATATAAGTTACTTGTATTTGCAAGCTTGGAGTTCATTTTTGGTATAGCATTTCCATGAGTCTTCAACATGTCTGTAGTGTGTTTACTTGATTACTGAACTGCCTTGAACTTGACTGATTGGTTGCCAGATCATTTGAACTTCATTTGCACTGATCAGGTTTCATTCCAATATCATGTGTACATCTCTCTGACTTTTGCTTTTTAGTTGTCTTGATCATTTTCTTGAGCTTGTACACTTTGATTGCACCTGAGTTGAATCCAGCTTAGACGCTCAGGTTTGACCTTGTGCTGACTTCTATTTCTTCACTTGAGTTGGCGAGACCGTGCACGCGTGTGTGCACTGCAGCCACCACGAAATCGACAGTTTGAATTGATGTTTCTTTTCGTCGGATGCATTGATTTTTAGGCCGTATTGGCGAGGTCGTACACGCGTGCGTGTACGGCAGCCAATCGAACTTCGATGGTTTTTAAAGTGACAATCTCAATTGTCTTAAATTGATTTAGTCGATTTGATAAATTGTTTATTTATCTCTGTTGATGATTTAAATCTGTTGACCTATTGTTTAACACTGTTAAGTGTTATATTGACCGTTATCCGGTTTCTTTGTTAAAAGAATTGGATAGACGGGAATTATTGTGACTGTCGTTTATTTAAATTATTACTGCCTCTATGCACTAATAAACTGGTTTGAATTAGACTGACCTGTGTATTATTTTCTTTTGAATATAATACTCGGGTCAGACCGAGTATTTTTACAGCTTGAAGATTTTCGAGCAGCGAAGTTAGAGAGAGAGAGTAAAGAACCATTTTTTATTTCAGAAGAAAATTGTATTTTAAGATATTCCGCTGTATCTGTATTAAATTGTATAAACTCTGATGTATATAAAAAGATTTATAGTAATGGAATAAATTCTCATTTGTTTTAATTCAGTGTTATTATTCGGTGTTTCTGTGGCTGATTCTGTTTAAACCTTATAAACTAAATAACAATTCGTCTTTTTGAACGTTTCGAGTTGGTTTAATTACCGACTGGAGGCGGTCAAAAGGGGGAATGTTACAGCGTGGTTTCAGAACTTTGGTTTACACAAAGCTTAGTTTATGATGTTTAATATGAATAGTTACTAGAAACACTTTTAAAAAGGAGAATGTTTTTCAAATCCAAAGAAGTATAAAATTTGTTTTTGAAAATAAAGATTTTTTACTTAAGAAAAGTTAAAGTGAATTGAGTTAGCATTAATAAATATATGGATTTGAAATTTAACTAAAGGAAAGTTAAATAAATTGAACTTGATTTGATAAATTTTTGAGATAGAAAGTTAAACTTAAAAGATAAGTGATTATATAATATGAATCGAAAGGTTTAAATTTAATAAGTTGTATAACTTATAAAATGAGAAAATTTGAATCAAACCAATTGTTAAAATGGTTAAATAGTTTTGTTAAGTAAAACAAAATCTGCATTTTGAAATGTGATATGAATTTGACTTTAGTAAAGTTAAATAAAATAGAATCTCAAATAAATTTGAGACGAACTTAAGTTTTATGGTGAAAATAAATGCAAGTGGAGATAAAATGAAACATGGCTTAAGTAAATATTGAATCAAATTGAATTTGATATCAAAATGAATTGATAAAGTGATGTAATGAATATGAATTTGAGTTATAGAAAGGAAATTCAACTTTAATTGTAAAAGTGAATTTGTGAATATGGTGAGTATAAGAATTCAATCAGAATTGGAATATAAACCAATTGAAATTAAGTGTGTTGAACCAAATTGAATGTAAGCAAAGTAAAGAAATTTGGTTAAGTTGAATGTGCATTGGTTGCTAGTTGATTGTATGGAAATTCATTAAGTATTAATGAAATTGAATTTATGGAATTTGGAAGCTATGTAAATTGAATTCAAATTGAAAGATAAGTAAATCAAAATCAAATTTGATTTGAATTGAAGCAAACTAACTTGAATATAAATTAGTGAATGTGAACTAATTGAATATGAATGAATGTTAGTAGAAAATCCAATGTGAATGAATCAAATGCGATTAGATTGAAAATCAATTCGATGAATGATTTATTAAAGAACAAGTAGATTGTCTTGGAAATGGAAAACTGATAAATTTATATAATAGTATAAATTGAAAATTTTGAATTATTATAAACGGTTTAAATTGAAGATTTGAAAGTGTTGATAAAATATTGGAATTGTATAAGTGTTAAAAGTGAAATATTTAATGGATTTCATAAGTGAATGGAAATTACAGAATTAAGATTGTGAAGTTATAAAATGAATCGAAGTTGCGAAATAAAAGAATTTATAAGTAATTCACTTGTAAATTAAAATTCTGATATAAAATTGGGTTATAAAGGAATGGATTAATGAAGTCAATTTTTATGAATTGAAGTCTATGAATAGAAATAGAATTTATAAACATTGTTTATAAATTCGAAACTGACTTATTTTGATAAGTAAATTCTTATAGCTTGTTAAATGAAGTATATTCACAATTTTGGACCGTGAATATATTATTGAATTAAATGGACATGTTTTTGGGAAAATGATATTTTAAAACGAGATAAATGTTTTAAAGATGTTTTCAAGACATTGAATATCGAAACCATAGATTTCAACATTCATTCTTGAAATAGACGTTTTCGAATATAAGGAAATAGTGGACTATAACACTGTTGTTATAGTAAATGATTTCCGAAAGGAAATATTTTGTATAGTATTGGGATTTATACATCTATCTAAATTTCGAATCCCTATACTAGTAATTTTGAGTTGTCGTAACGATGTTTTACGTAACATTCGTTTTGACTCAAATAAAAATGTGAAAGAGAATGATTTCCTTAAAGATGAAATATATACTTAATTTTGATTTAAGTATATCGAATATTTTCAAATGTTGAAAATAAATGGATTTGTGAATTACTTATTTTTAAATAAGTATGGAAATGTTTTTCCAAATATGAAATGTTGTGAATATATTCCGTAAGGAATAAATGATTTGAAATTCATTTTTGAAGTCGAAGTTGAAAAGTTAAATGAGAATTTGAACAATTTGTTCAATTTGAAATTTTTCAAAAAAGATTGAATCGTTGAGTTAAAATTGAGTTTAACTTCGACATCAAAGACAATATAAGTTGAGCTTTGAATTTCAGATGATGATTTGGATTGTATGTCTAACATTGTGAATTGATGACATAGCAATTGATCTCTATTAAATATATATCTGTTGGTGGCGGAGAATTTATTCTCTTAGCTTAACACCCTTCTCTGAGACGTACGAGCTCAGAGGTTATATATCGATAGACATCAATTCTGTGTTGAGAATTGACGATGTAGCGTGTAATTCAAATTGAATGTGAAAGTCGATAATAAATGGAATTATGAATATGAATTAGGTTTGAGATAACCTTAAATTTCCAAATCGACTTAGAGGAAAATTTTGAAATCCTCTATTTTGTTATGAATATGAGATATGTAAGTTTTTAGAACTTATATATATATATGAATGCGGTAAATTTGAAACCGTTAGTTTAGAAAGACATTGTTATGGAAATCTTATGTATGTTTACATAGATGTTATATGTACGAAATGGGAAATGAAAGTACTACATATATGATATTATGTTTTCTAAACTGAGGATGTGGAAAAGTACCTTCCATTTATTATTGGAGAAGGTATTGGAACTCGCGATGAGTGTCCATTTGAAATTCGTAGCTACGTAGAATTTTAGTCAGAGTGACTATTTGAATCGGAAATCCTTCGCGATAGTTCATCGCGATGAGATTAGATTTGATTGATGATTAGCTTAATTTGAGGGGCGAGATGCCCACAGTTACAAGCGATTCCACTGGGATAGTGGCGTAACCGCCGAGTAAACTGCAATCTAATGCCAGGCGAAATTTGAGGGGCGTGATGCCTACAGACACGAGCGATTCTACTGGGATAGTAGCGTAACCGTCGTGTGTACTGCAATCTATGGCGACAACCATGGCGAAATTTAAGAGATGAGAAATCTACAGCCACAAGCGACTCTACTGGGATAGTAGCGTAACCGCCGGGTGGAACTGTAATCCATGGGGGAACGTGCTTTCCATATCCATTTTTAAAAGAATTTTTTAAAAGTATTTTCACTGGGAATTGAAGCAAGTATATTTAGTACTTGGAGATTTTTAGACCTGCGCCTGGCCAGCGTATGTCTAATGTCTGTGAGAACGAAGATGGACTTGTTAAATTTCGAGTTAGCAAGTATTTTCAAACTGTAAATAGCAAATCAATGATTTGAAAGTAAAATTTCAAAATTCCTACCAAATAAACTAAGGAAGAGGATCTTTGAAATGTTTTGAAAGTCCACAGCTTTGGAAGGGATATATTATATAAATCTCTAACGTGAAGAATTTTAAGTTTGAATCTGAGTTGTAAATCGAAAATGTTAGTAAAAGACTTTTGGGTTTTGATTTTTGAAAATCATTGAATAAAAGAAAAGATAAAGAAAACTAGTGAGATTAAACAAATGAAATGAATCCTATATTCATTTATTTGTAATAAGTTTTAAGTTTAGTAAAAAAAAATTGACTAGAGTATAAATATCGATGAAAATTTAACGACTTTTCCTTTTCGTGGACGAAAAGTTTTTAAGGAGGGGAGTTTGTAACGACCCTGAATTTTGAACAATTTAAATTGAAAATATTTAATTAATTTTAAATATTTGAATGATGATTTGACTTGAATTTCAAATTATCAGAAGGAATTGGCGATTAAATTTTTGAATTTAATCTATTGAAGTTGAATAAAATTTGAATCTTCGATTTTAAGCCGGTTAAAAATAATTTAAAGGCTTAGAAAATTCATATTGATAATACTGAAGGTAATAGAAGCTTCAGAATTGAATTTGAAAGCGATTTGTTCAATTTTGAAATTGTATCGTTTGAATTGAATTTAAAAATAGCCTTCCGAGGCACAGTCTCGGAATTTGACGAAACCAGTTTCATTGGGTCCGTAATATTGAATTATTACTGGATTTCAATTTTCGTATTTATCAGAATTGTTTTGTGAATATATGGCGGGTAAACGCATATAGAATTTAATCGAATTCAAATTGAATTTATGTAACAACTGGGGTTTTGCCCAAAATTGTAATCATCAATAAACGATCTATGTGGACAGTTAAATTTCTGTTTGTTATTGGAATTTCTATAACGATAAAATCTTCGTCAATTGGCGATATAAATTGGTTGTTAATTTCTGTTAGAATTTTTAAATCGATTGGAATTCTTTTATTAAATTTTATTTGTATGAAATGAATAAATACACATAGCTAAATTTTAACATGATAATTTAAAAACAAAACAAAGTAAAGAAGGTAAACAAAACAAAATTTGATTTAAAAAGAAAATAATAAAAAAAAAACCATACCCTATACCATACCCAACCCATATCAGCCCATATCCTTATCTCGTTTAAAACCCTATACCTGCCGTTTCCCCTTTTCATTCATTCAAACCCTAAACCTAAAAAACAGACGAAAAGAAAATAAATGGCGGCTTTGATCTCGTCTCGTTCGATCTGGAAAATTAGGGCTTTGGCTCTTTGATTCTTTGTCGCTTTGAATTGGGGCTTCGATCGTTTGCTGGTCGTCCTGGCTTGACGTCTTCGTTTAGTCTGGAATTGAAGCTACGGCTTTGTCCGAGATTTTGATGTTGCTTGGCTTCGTTCTTCGATTTCGCTCGTCTTAGGGAGGCCACGGCTTCGACTTCGTACTCCTCTTCTCGCTCGCAACCGCTTCTGACAAAGGTGAGAAATTTTATTTCTCACATCTAATTCGTGCTGGGTTTAATGCTTGCGATTTTCTTTGACATTTTCAAATGGGATATTTGCGTATATTTTGGGGCTGAGATTATCGGCATGTTCTCGATTTTGAATCACGGCTTTGAATTTTATTTTCGTTTTGACTAAAAAAAACGATTTTTGATTTTTCTCGGCCATCACTGTTTTCATTCCTGTGAATTTTAAATTCAACGTTGGTCATCTCTGCACTGTTGAACTTCGTTCCAGTTTTACTCGGCTTGGACTTGATTTTTAAAACTGCTGTTACATTTGGCTTCGGTCATTTTTGAAAATTCTTTCTTGATTTTGCTCGCCCTGTACTTGTGCATTTGCATCATGTATATATATGTGTGTTAGCTTTGAATTTGGTCACTTGATCATCTCTGTTGATTTTTTTTTTATCCTGATGCCAAACTTGCTTGCTCTGTCTTGAACACTGCACTTGTACATATTCACTGTCACTTGCATTAAGTAGGTCAAAGTTTATACATTATTTGAGTGCAAACTTGTAGTAGAACATGAAAACAAGCTCAAGTTATATAAATGTCATATACGAAAATATGATTCAGTAGACAGTGCATACAAGAGTATGGGTTACGTGCGTGGTCTTGTCTGGAAAATTTTGTGGTTTTGTTTTTGGCATGCGAACACACTTCATTCCTTAGGTACACGATAGTAGGCAGGTCATCATCAACGTGTTTTGGAAAAATTTCTTGCCTGCATTTTTTTTTTGTGTTTCGTTTCACATATTAGCGTGTGCGTGATAGTGTAGAGTGCTTGCATCACCGTTTTTCATGCAAATAAAATTTACGCCCAGGCGAGTATGAAATTGTTGACAGGTTAATATTTTTACTAACTTGCCTGATCAAATATTTTACTATAAATATTACATGCATTTGAGCTTTGCTCGAAAGTTAAAAATATGGACAGGAAAATGGTATGAACGAAACACGTGCAATCAAGTTTATGTCCAGGCTTTGATGCCATAATGCATGTACATTGAGTTAAATTCAAACCTCATTACTGTGTAGAAGGATTTAGCCAGACCTTCATTTCATGCATGCATCAATGGCCACCTGGAAGTAAAATGCATGCTTCTAAATTATGGGGCCAGGTTACATTATAATGCACGAATCTAGTCAATTGTAATATGTCCATACGTGAGTATAAGTGCAAGTCTCTTCATTGTCACTTTATAGTAAGTATTTGCCAACAAGTATAGAATGAAAAGAATATGGTCCAGGTTGTTTTTTTTATCATTCACAAGTGCACACGTGTTTATGTAGTGTTAGGCAATTTTTATTACATTTGAGGCATGTCCCGGCTAGTATTCAAAAGTTCAAAATTTTATTGAAATAAAATTTTATTGAAAGGCTTCTGTAAACAAACATGCACATTCACAGGGTTCAATAATTTCTAGTTTAAAGATACTCATGCAACATCCTTACTCAATAGATTATCAAACAAATTAAAGGTTGAAGTTTGCTTACATTTTTTTTTAGTCTGGACAATGACAGGATTGATATTTTGTAACTTGAATACGACCCACTTACAATTGCATTTGTTGTAGATAAGTTGAGGCTTGTCTCTGGTTTTGTATCACTTGATGTCATTTGTTTGCTTTCCTGACCTGTGCATGTCTGTAGCTTGATAATCATGTCTGCGCTTTGAACATGGATGATTTGAACTTGATGGTTAGACTTGTATCATGTTGCCAGGCTTGAATTTTGCATATTAAGTTACTTGATTGGTCTGTAGCTCTAAGTTTCCACCTCTGTTTGCTTTGAGCTTGTTGCAGTGTTCATTCAAGTTGTATTTGCCTGAGTCAATATATTCATTTGTGTCTACTGCACCATTTTTTCCATGTTGCCCCGAGCTCTGTCTTCATATATAAGTTACTTGTATTTGCAAGCTTGGAGTTCATTTTTGGTATAGCATTTCCATGAGTCTTCAACATGTCTGTAGTGTGTTTACTTGATTACTGAACTGCCTTGAACTTGACTGATTGGTTGCCAGATCATTTGAACTTCATTTGCACTGATCAGGTTTCATTCCAATGTCATGTGTACATCTCTCTGACTTTTGCTTTTTAGTTGTCTTGATCATTTTCTTGAGCTTGTACACTTTGATTGCACCTGAGTTGAATCCAGCTTAGACGCTCAGGTTTGACCTTGTGCTGACTTCTATTTCTTCACTTGAGTTGGCGAGGCCGTGCACGCGTGTGTGCACTGCAGCCACCACGAAATCGACAGTTTGAATTGATGTTTCTTTGCGTCGGATGCATTGATTTTTAGGCCGTATTGGCGAGGTCGTACACGCGTGCGTGTACGGCAGCCAATCGAACTTCGATGGTTTTTAAAGTGACAATCTCAATTGTCTTAAATTGATTTAGTCGATTTGATAAATTGTTTATTTATCTCTGTTGATGATTTAAATCTGTTGACCTATTGTTTAACACTGTTAAGTGTTATATTGACCGTTATCCGGTTTCTTTGTTAAAAGAATTGGATAGACGGGAATTATTGTGACTGTCGTTTATTTAAATTATTACTGCCTCTATGCACTAATAAACTGGTTTGAATTAGACTGACCTATGTATTATTTTCTTTTGAATATAATACTCGGGTCAGACCGAGTATTTTTACAGCTTGAAGATTTTCGAGCAGCGAAGTTAGAGAGAGAGAGTAAAGAACCATTTTTTATTTCAGAAGAAAATTGTATTTTAAGATATTCCGCTGTATCTGTATTAAATTGTATAAACTCTGATGTATATAAAAAGATTTATAGTAATGGAATAAATTCTCATTTGTTTTAATTCAGTGTTATTATTCGGTGTTTCTGTGGCTGATTCTGTTTAAACCTTATAAACTAAATAACAATTCGTCTTTTTGAACGTTTCGAGTTGGTTTAATTACCGACTGGAGGCGGTCAAAAGGGGGAATGTTACAGCCGATGGAATCAATTACGCACAAATGAAAATGAAGTTGCCAATTGAGGTGGCAAGATGTGCTCAAATCTATTATAGAGATCAATAGAAATAGAGCTATGGGATGTTCCGGTATCAAAAGAACACGAATACAAAAAGACAAGAACGGATTTCGGAACAAAAGGGAGAGTTCCAAAATCCAAAAGAAATCCTAATCTAGGAGGATCCTAACGAAGAAATTTTCCAGCTCGAACAAAGATGTTTCTATAATTGATTTACTCATTCTAGGGTATTACAACCCAATCTCTAATGAGTTTATACTCCATATGCTAAATTTTTCCTAAACCAGAGCTCTGATACCAACTGTAACGACCTGGGATTTCGAACCATTCAAATCGACAATCATCCACACATGTCAGACTTGAATTGCTCAAAACAACATATTGTTAATTTATATTTGGAAAAACTCAACACATACAGTAAATAAAATCAATCACATAATCATAGACATAGAGTTTTACAACAATAAGAAACGGAATAGATAAATAGTAGTTCATGAAGCTACTATATAACAACAGTCTTAAATGAATACAATAGATATCCAATACATAGAAGTGTCAATACAAAAGAAAATGACAAGTCTGCA
This sequence comes from Allium fistulosum, assembly GCA_030737815.1. Taxonomy (NCBI): domain Eukaryota; kingdom Viridiplantae; phylum Streptophyta; class Magnoliopsida; order Asparagales; family Amaryllidaceae; genus Allium; species Allium fistulosum. The sequence goes on along the minus strand of CM060908.1, from coordinate 293,574,352 downwards.
CAAATAACTGGAATAACTGAAACAACTTAAAAGCTAAATAGATAACTCCAAGCAGATCTCCAAGCTCCAAAAGTGAGTCAAATACTACAACCTCAGTCTGACCTGAGCATAAAGCAAAATACAAAACATTCGAATCAGGATTAACATTCTTATACTAGTAAATCAACTCAAGTGAAATGCCAAGTGAAATACATATAACTTAAGGGATGTTGGGATTCCATCCTTTCAGGATCTGTTAAACTATCTACATACATAGTACAATACGCTACATAGATAATGTCTATAGTAAAGTAAACTATTAAATAACGTTAAGGCATTAACCATATCCCCCTTAACACATTTTTATATATTCCCGTAGTCTATACAGATACTGTAAGCCCCACCAAACATATGGGATACTCAAGGAGCACTCCATAGGTATGGTACAAAACAAACTCGTAGAGGGCGCGATAAGGCATGTGACAAGACACGCGAGGCAATGCCTACGGTAGGATTCTACCGTTTTTGCAGAACAGGGCTGGTGATACCGCATAGCAGCTACTACCACCTACTTCGAGACACACTCCTTAAATCAAAGGTGCACCCAATCAAATCACAAAGTAATAGAATGGTATCGAAGAAATGTGCCCGATCGGAGGTGCGACCTCACTTGGCCCAGGTATAGCTCCTGTTTAGCAACATCAAGCTGACTCGCGGGAGTCAGGGCTGCGTTCATACCTCATATAGACGTTTGCCAAACCATACTACTTCGTTCTGGAATCTCCACCACGTACACAGTTGTTAAAGTGGTTTTCGGTATTTGCAGAGAGTATGACAATATCCGACCCCGGTCTCTTTAACAACTAAACACTTATTTAACACCGTGGTCAATTTATATTTCAAACTGTTCATAATTCATATCAAAATATCGTATTTATTTCAAAATCATAGCGTTTTCGAAATCATATTCACTTTCGAAATCATGTCACTACGAAATCATATCCACAAAATAGTTTAAACCATCATATCAAAATATTCGCATTTAAATCCATTAAATCTAAATCATAACAGTTCCAACTTAAATAGTTTAAATATGGAAAATAGTTTATGTATATTAAAATAGTTATAAAATTAAAAATAGTATATATATTTAAAACAGGCTATAGATTAAAATTGTATATATATTAAAATAGCATACATATTTAAAAGAGTTTATATCGAATATAGTTTCAAATTAGAATTGTTTCCTCCAATTTCACAAAGTGATTCAAATAACCTTCAGTTCCAAAATTTATATCAATCTCAGTTCAACATTTCAATTAAAAGGTTTAAAGGTTCAATTCAAATTCTCATTAAAACCATTTAATTTATATCGATTTAAAATCCAGGTTGGAACTACAAACTTAAACCTCTTACAATTCAATAGGTTTTAAAGTTTAAATATTCAAACAATTTACAATAGCTCAATTTGATAAATTTCATTTATATTTCAAAGTTCAACTTTAATTTTATTTAAATTTGAAAATATTCACTTAATCATTTTAATAACTATTTAAATAAAATCTTAAATTACAACTTTAAACCAATATCAAAATTAAATATCTAACTTCAATTATATTAAATTCCGAAATATTCATTTATTCACTTTTATAAACATTTAAATAAAATCTCAAATTCAAATTTAAATCAAAATTAAATATTCAATTTCAATCTTATTTAAATCAGAAAATATTCATTTATTCACATTTAATCTAAATCAAGTTATCAAGTTATAAAATCATATTTTTTAAATCTCAAATTAATAAGGTTTCAAATCAATTTCTATTTAAATAAAATTCTTAAACAAATTAAATTACAAATCAATTTCAATTTATCTTTCCAACCTTAATTTTATTAAAGTTATTACAAAACCTATTTTAAAATATTAATATAAATTGTAAATAAGTATTTAAAACATATTATATATACATGTTAAATTAAATTCTTATTAAATTTTTATTATTTAATTATTATTAAATTAAATCTTATTATTATAAATTCTATTTTAAATCTTATTTTATATATTTTAAAAATAATAAAGTTGTAAGTAAAATTTTATAATTTACATTTTAAAACTTAACTAATAATTTAAAATTTTCAAACATATAATTAAAAAATCTAAATTTTACACACATATATTAAAATAAAAATCTTTATATTATATTTTAAAAATCTACATTTAAAAAAACCCATCTATTTCCTTTCAAAAGTTTGAAAAATCAATTTTTAAAATAGACCAACGGTGTTCGTATATAATTTTATATCCTATAATCAAGTGATACGGATATTTATCGTTTCAATCCGCAATAATTTAAAATTTACGGGTATCTACCGTTTCAACCCGCAATCCCAAAATTTCAAAATCAATGAAAATCGCTTGGGTTTATCATTTCAACCAATCATGATTTTCTCCTAATCTATAAGATCTTTCGGGTATGTATCATTTAACCCATAGGGATTTCTAAACTAACAAGGAACTTGCAGAGTGAGAGCAATAAAATAATCATATAAAATAGCATAATATATCAATTATAGCATGGATCATAATTAACAATTTAAATATCATATATATAGCAGGTTATGGTGTCATATCTCATAGGTAAACAATTGCAGATAATGGCAGATCATATTTAATAATTAAATAACTAATAATTCAAATTTAACAACCTATTTCAATCGTCATTTCCTGTAAATTAATTTACTAAATATAAGAATGTTAATCGTGAGTGATTGCTCACCTTTCGAGGGTAGAGAAATAACAAGAACAAGATGCGAAGAATCCAAGCACAAATTCTGAAGCAAAGCACGATAAACACGAATTCGACGAACAAAGCAAAGCGCGACAGACTTGGATTGACGAAACAAAATATATATAATTTTTAAAAGTCTAAATTTACACCATATTAAAAATAAGATTTTTTTATATTATATTTTAAAATCAATATTCCATTTACAACACATATATAAATAAAATCTCTATTAATTATGTTTTAAAGAAAATCAATATATATGTAGACTATAAACGAATATGCGGAATATATTTATAAATATATATATATAATCAAACTATAAACAAATATGCAGACTACACCTATAAACAAATATATATGTATAATTAGACTACAACAATTATATGCATGCGGTGAGTGCGACTATCACCGGTTCAGGGTCGTGCGGCAGGCTGCGGCAAAATGTGGAAGGGCGGTGGGAGGCTGCACTGGTTGTCGAAGTTAGGGTGCCTACGTGTGTTGATGGATGGCGGAAAATGGTGAGTGGAAGGTGGTCTCAGATCATAGATGAAGGAGCGGGTTCGGAGTTGAAGGCCATGGGTAGTGGTGGCGGTCTGACGGTGGGCGAAGCGAGGTAGTGAGGAAGTGTTTTGAGCGGCTAATATGTTGGTGGCTTCCGAAGGGTGGCGCAGTTGTCTGGTGGTTGAGTTTGGGAAGGCAGACATGGCAGAGAGGGAAGGATGGAGGCTGTCGCGGTTCAGGGTGGTAGGAAATTGGCGTGAAGGCTAGAGTAAGGGAGGTGCGTGGAAAGCTAGGGTTTCTGGTGGTGTTTGGGTGCACAGGGGGTAGGCCGAGATGGGGTGTTATCACGGTGGAGGATGGTGGCGATCTGGATCGAACCAAAGGGAGACGAGCGGCGGACCAGGCATTGACGTGGACTGAGGGATTGGTGGCACGAGTACAAAAGGAGGTAGGTGGCGGTTCGAAAGTCGAGAGAGGGGTGAGTGATATGAGCGGTTTCAGGGAAAAGATGCAGCTAATATAAACTTTGATATTATATTAAAGTTTATTATTCTCAAAGCAAAATGAAATAAAACCCAGAGAAAGTGAGGCAGTTTCTCGATGCAAACGAAGATGGTAAGCTTTTCAGGCAATAAAATAATGCTTTAAATGCATATTATTATTATTATTATTATTATTATTATTATTATATAAAGAAGCACAAAACAAAGAGAGGAAGAGAGAACAATGGATGAACCAACATATTATAACGAAATGGTGGAATAGAGAAAGTCAAGCGTTGGAATGATAAAAGTCAGGAATGAAATTTCTGGAAATATTTATGGCAAATGGCTCTTAGTATTGTATGGTGGATAAATGAAAAGACATAAGGACCAAAAAGATTTAAAACGGGTATCGATGCGGGAAACCGTTTCGCGGATTTTGGCGCGTACTGGACGCCGAAATGCACAATTAAATATACTATGGAGATCAGCACGACAAGACGAATAGAATGGTATACAGATATCTGAGATACAATCATCCTATCAAAAGTCGATATTCGCTGCCAAAATGCTGTTAAAACGCCGAAAATAAGATAAACGGAGCTATAACAGTCAAAATTTGGCGAAATGAAATACAACGTCACACTCAAAAAAACATTTATATTTTTATTATATAAAAATATTCAGATTTCGAAAATATTTTATTTTCATCAATTTAACTAATTTTAAATTGAATTGAAAATTATACAACAGAACCAACTTTCATATTTTCCAATGAGAATCTGACACTTGCTATGGTTAAATAGACGCATACCAAATATCAAAATTTTCATTTCAAACTTTTAATATATTTTTTCAAATTTTTTTTAGTTAATTACATTATAAAAATCGTTAAAAATTCCGGGTCGTCCTAAGAAGGCGTTATACGCAGAAGTTTCGTCGACAATTACGAAGGTTTGGATGAGGGTAACTCCTCGATCGCCATCTTCAAGCTCCACTGGCAAGTCAATTGTCCCTATAGGTTGTTTGGGTTCGCCAGTAAACCCTTTGATTTTTGTTAGGCATGCAAACAATCTTTTCATGCCGATCTTCGTTTGGTCAAAGGTATGTTTGAAAAGTATATTGATAGAACTGTCGCTCTCGACCAATACTCGAAGGACCACAGTGGATCTAATTCTTACTGTCACCACCATTGGATCGAGAGTTGGAGCTTCGATCCCTTCGGTATCCCGGTTTCTGAATACAATATCATCATTCAAGTTTTCTACTGCTTGGCTGGATCCCCATCTTCTATTGTGAGACACGATTTCTTCGGAGCGTGCTTTAATGAACTTGCATACCACTCCATCTCTCCCCAACTTCTCTACGTAGGATGAGGGCCTCCAGATATCGTTCCAACAATGAGTTTTTGGTTATTTCGCTTTAATCCCTCTTCATTGGTTCTGGCTTGGTTTCTTGGATTCCTAGGGGCTTGAGGAGCCGCGGGCTGGTCAGGATTTTGTGATTTTTTCACGTATTGCCGAAGCTTGTTGTGACGACCTGCAAATCAGTACCCTTTGAATCGACAATAAACCACACATGTCCGACCCAAAATGCACAGACTGACGGAAAGTCATGAGAAAGAAAAGAAGAAAGAAGAAGAGAAGAGAAGAAAGAGAGAAGAGAAAACTAAACAGAACAATACAGAATCTCACATCGCAGCCGAAAACATATAATATCATATCAATGATCTTTACAAAACAGAAACTGTATATACATACATCAATCAGAGTTCAACAATCAATCACTAATCATCAGCCTGGACAGTTATAATAACTTGTCCTCACAAATGCTGACAATATACAATAACAATGCAGCAGAAAATAAACAGATACGTGTATACGAAAATGAAGATCTCCAGCTCTCCTGCTGAAGCACCAAATCTAAACCTGTAAATATACTCGGTCTGACCCGAGCATTGAAAGGGAAGAACACCCGGATCAGTTTGGTAAACCAGCATGAGAAACTCACTCAACTAAATTTATTAAATTACCAAAACTTTTCTTTTCAAAACAAAAGTATCTCGTAAGACACACCCACACATAAACACGGACATGTTTTTACCTTACGATAATCATAACCTTTCATATCCAATCATGTTATATTATACTAGTGTCTAGTATACAAATAATATTAATCATAGCCGAAATTGTTACATTGATCAAATTCCAGCATATAGCCCAAAATGGGTAATACAAACAAAATGGCAGGTACGTAGTGGAGTTTGGATTTCCATACAAATGACTAGGTGAAGGGACTACACTACAACAAACAGGACCTCTAACAACGTTTCAAAAACGCTATAAAAGCTATTTTTATATACTTAGTTGAGTTTGTTAAATCTTTATAAAACTTAAATAATATTAGAAACTTGGTTTTATAATAAAACATAGTTAACTTAGTTAAAAAAATATAAAATTCAGTCAATTTTTATAAACTTGTTTAATTTTTATAAAAAAAAGTTAACTTAGTTAACATAAAACTTATGCCCATGCAACCTACACAAAAAGAAAATGATGCTAACAAGCATTAGTAGTGTTGTCAAACCTGGTCAAGGAATCATTGATTAGAAGGAAAAAATTCACATACTTCCTCGAAAGATTCAAGTGTCTCTGCAATAACAAATACCAAAAAAAAATTTCCAAACAAACAAAGAAATAAGGACTACAAATGACTGTAAGAAACAAGCATTTAACTAACAAGCAAAGGACACTATTTCTAACCTTGAAGGGACTTCTTCTCTATTCTCATGAGGGAAGCAATGATGAAATAAGGACTGCAAGAAATACCAATGTATTTTACTGGCAAATTCTACATAACCCACATGATGAAAAATTGATAAGTAAATACAAGCAAAGTGTTGAGTAGTTGTAGGCAATGTCACATACTGAAGCAGTATAAAATATTTAAAAATAAAAAGTGAACGGCTTACTCAAGGAGATTAACCCACAAAGTTTTATGTGCCCGGCATTTGTTAGGAGTTGAAACCCTTTAGGACCGAATAGACGCACCCTTCGAGAGTATGTTAACTTCATTTCACCTGGTTATAAGATGGATGAGTTGGTTTTCCAAATTCCATTCATGTGGGTGAAGTTAAGTTAACACACTGTAAGGTGTTAACAAAATTGCACTCCTAGAAAAGCGACGACATTGAAAGAGCTCATTCTAGGTTATAGTAACGCTAGCCTAATACCGTGCTTCAAAAAGACTGGTGCTTGAAATAAAAATTCAAGTACCTATGAAATTACATACTGCTAGTTTTATTAAGCCGACATGATTACATACTGAAACAGTTACCTACTAATACAGGTTGAATTTAAAATGATACAGAACTCAAATCTACAAATTGAAATAGGGTATTAAGGCAATTAGAAACATTCAAACTAAAGGTTTAAGTTATATGGGCTGCAGCAGCTAGCTCTTGCCATCCACCACACATCAGATATTGAATTTCACCTAAACAGCACCCTTATCACTGATGCTTCTTTATCTAGAAATACAAAAGGAGAAATACATGATGTAATCTAACATCTAATGCAGTCTTGTCAGATTAAATAGGCTAAAAAAAGTTGCTACTTCAATTTATTGTTAGAACAATTGAATGATTGCAATATAGAATGACTGTAGTCGTGATTTAGTAGCATAAATCATTTTAAATGATTGGATGCAAAATATATTTAATGCACACAGCATTGTTCATAAACGCTAAAAAAGGGTATCCAGCTTAGGACAGCACTTAAGGAAATTAAACTAAACAGACATCACTTTCTGTCTCAAAATATTGGAACAAAAGAATCATTTTGTAGTTTATATAAATTTAAACATTTATATATAATCAAATATTATTTGCAGTACAAAAATCGAGGAAACTGATCTACTAATGTCAAGCTACTACAAAACAATGAAATGGATACAATATCTATCTTAGTATCACCAAGCAAATTTTCTAAGTGTTTCTAATGTCCAAAACATACAAGTCTTTTGGCATTCTTGGTTCCTATGAAAATAGTTAGATATAATAAACTTAAAATTATCACTATAACAGCAATGATTAGGCATTTTGCCACTCAAATTGGTGATACATATACCCAACTGAGGTTAAAACAAGTGCAGCATCGACAAGTAGAAATTGCACTTTTTTGACAGCCAATATCCCTGAGAAAAATAAGATTCTTAACGATCCTTACTATGCTCTCAAAGTTAAGTTAATTTTAACAGGTGTAGATAATTTGCTAGTAATGTCAAAACCCAACTTATAAAATGCTACAACCATTAAAAGAGTTTTGAAACAGATGGAAGATAATTCTAATTTAGCTATCGAAGCAATGGAAACAAAGCTTTTTTTGGCAAAGGGGCTGAAGAATAAAATTCAGATCTTATAGGAAATCAATGCAAAATGCAAATCTTCCTATCAAATACCTTGGCGTTCCATTCTCTTCCAATACATTGAAAACACTGGATTTTGGGGATTTGATAGACAAACTTAATATAAGATTAGATGCACGAAGTAGAAATTTACCAACAATCTTAATAAACTCGTTAACATCAATTTACCAACAAAATCGATCCAAAAAATTTTGATTTAGGGCAATCGAAGAAACACGTACTGAAATAACAAAATCGAAATTGATGAATGATTAAACTAATTGAAGAACCCATTTTAAACCTAAATAAAATCGACGAATAGTTGAAAATAAGTACCTGTAGAGGGAGCAGCTAGCGGTGATGATTCGGATTTGAAATCGAAAGAATGGTGAAGGGAGATGTCTAAACGATGAAGCGGCAGTGATGAAGGCGAATTTCGGTGATTGGAAGAGAGGTTTAATTTGGTTTTAGGTGGTGGAGGTATTAACGAGATGAAAGGCTGAGAAAAGTAAATAGGCGAAGTGAAAAATGAGGCGGCAAAGTTATATTATTTAGGTTTTCTCAGCGTTCACATGTAAAAAATTTCCCTCCAAGATTTTCGTCCATGGCATTCAAGGTAGAAACGCTGAGAATAGCTGCTGTCAAAGGTGTTTTTTCTTGTAGTGCTACCTTCCGGCAGCACATATCTAGAGGAATGTACCGAGAAACCATCACAAAGTTCCTCTACCAACACAAGACTGGTCTACCTCTATAACTAGGTAGTACCGAATATGTCATCCCCCGGTCGTTGCCGACCTTTCTGAGGGCCCTCATAGCATACAAACCACATTAATTTACATCCCGAACGTCATAGCGGGAAGAAATATATCTAGAAGGTAATTATCGTATCCTAATTGGGAATGACCCACTTAGCCTTGCCGCATCTAATCCTTTTTCGGTCATTTCCGGTTGAAGAGGCCTGAGGTAATGATTACCTTTCACATATCACATCACTTTGAATGCCACATTGCCATTTCCATTGACTACTAATTGCCTTTCACAAAAATACAACCCTTGAGCTCGTACGTCTCAAGGAGGGTGTTAAGCTAAGAGAAGTTACCTTCTCCGCCACCAACTGATGTACGTTTGTAGAAACCAATGTATGTAATCATAGAAATGCAATGTCAGACACTCGTCCATACAAGTTGTCTAGGAACAGGACAAACCGAAAGGTACTTTCCTACCACATCCTGTCGAGAAATCCCTAGGATTAGTAGCGAATAGTCCTTGCAATGGATATTTCATAACGAAGAGACTACTGCTACTGGATGTATATTGGGATTTTAACACCAACTGATCAACAAGCAGTCCTTCACTATGAAAATCCTAAATCTCAATATCTTCAATAACCTACACAATCGAACGCATATACGTTGGTCCGAAGTGGTTTTCAGATAAATCTGATCCCGGTCTCTTCGCACCAACAACGCAAAAGCGTTTCTCAACCTCACACAGAACTAAGTCTCAAAGACTTATTACGTCTCCAACTTTCAACTTGCTATCCTTCGGCCAAGAAGGAAGCTCGACAGATTGGAGTAATAACTCCGCACTACACGAATCAACATTCTCAACACAAACGATAATCAAGCCTATACAGTCAGTTATGTACTAAGTGTACGACTAATTTGTTTCTACATCAAGTTGAGAAACTAAAATGGCTAAATTAGATAATCGGTTATTTAACTATCAAAGCAACAAACAAAATCTAGCACATAAGCAATCACTAGGCCCTTTTAATTAATCTTTTATTAATTAAATCACTTTCCAAATTATTCACTTCAAATGATCTTTAAAAAGATATATTCTCAAAACCATTTCAATATTTGGAAAACATTTCCATATGCTTATTTTAATAATAAGTGAATTCACAATTTACTTTATTTTCAAACCATTCAAACTTCATTTTATAATATCATTTTACTTAAAGGATTATTCACTGTCCAAAATCGTGAATATAATTCTCTTACCAAATTCATAGTTTCTATGCATTTAATTTAAAGGATTATCCACTGTCCAAAATCATGAATATAATTCATTTACCAAATTCATTACTTCTACACTTTTAATTTAAAGAATTATCCACTGTCCAAAATCGTGAATATAATTCCTTTACCAAATTCATTACTTCTACACATTTATATCTCATTTACATGCCTAAATCCAATTATAAGTTTATTTACTTATAAATCTCTTACTTACAAATTCATTCCTTTAATAACTTCATCAATTCATGAATCTTATTACTTATAAGATTCATTTATAACATCATTTTAAACACTTACAAAACTCATTTATAATTCAATTGCTTTTTATTTATAAAAATTCAATTTTATAAATCTTATATATATAAACCGTTTATAATAAGTCCAAAATCCCAATTTAACTTATTTTTACATAATAGTTAACTTCATATTTCAAAAATCATATTTGAGTACATTTCACAAAAATCATAATTTTTATAACTTAAGAATTATAACTTTTTATTTATTTAAAATAAATTCATTTCCTTAACAATTCAAAAATTAATAAAACATATATTTTCAAAATCACTTTGAAATCCTTTTAAATTTGAAATCATCATTTTAATATTTTTATTTTAATATTTTTAAAATTCCAAAATATGGCCCTATGCTGCAAAAGCGCTAAATAAGGGAATTCACATCAATCATGTCATCCAAATCATCGTATATCACATGATAACAGCATATATAACAATATCTATAAATAAAAATCAACACTGGTGAGGAATCCAGTTGGATCCCTCCAACCTATCACCTGCAACAAATATACATATGAGGAAATATGTACAATGTCCACTACGAGGCAGACGCGCGTACAAAAGGTCATCCGCTCATACACGGGAACGTATAGGGTCTCATCCGCTAAAATATGCGGGAATATATCCAAATCAACTAATATATATATAATATATCATATATGACCCAAACAAGCATCAATCAACATAAAATAAATTTATTCTCACTTATATAAAATATAAGCGAGTTAGAAAGAGTGAGTTGTACTCACTTTGCTTCCAATAGCTGTTGTAGTGTTTTATTTCGAATAAAATTAAACTGACGTTTAATTTTACCCAAAATTCCTATCAGCTCCAAATCAATCCAAACCAGCTCCATTGCGTAGTGTTCGTCAAAACGAACCTAATGCAACTTATTTCGTGCGATTTCGACCTCGCATGACAAAGTTATTGCATTTCAAATATTACACGATTATATATATAAATTTATTTACAAATTTTTTTTATTAACCTACATCGATCAGGGTCGTTCCTTTTCATCTGAGAATCCTGGCCATGTATCTCCTTCTTCATCATTCATGGCTCAAGGTAAAATTTGAACCCACCACACGTTTGCTTCCACTCGAGGCCGATCATACCTCGTTCGTCGAGAAGTCGATCCAAGGCCATTATTCGAACGCCCGTTCCACCACGCACCACCGCCCTTAACACCATGGAGCTCGGTCCCCCCCCGACCTCGATATTTGAACCGAAACGTGTGACCTTCGTGGCTCTGCTATGCCTCGATCGTTGCACCATAGTTGATCTCGACCGTATGGATTGAAAGATCTCATCGAGCTCTAAAATTTTGTAGTTGAATTTTTTTCGTAATTGTTTATGAATTGAGAGGAAATGAGGGAAGAAATTTCATGCATTCTTAGCCATCAAAAATGATCTAGCGGCTAGGGTTTTAGTGGATTAGGGTTTGATAGTTTAGGGTTCCTTTTATAGCCATTTACAAAACACTATTCATCTTACTATTCACGTTCAAATTTTTCGAACTCCAAACGAAGCGTACCTCCAGGCGTTTACAATGTTTTTCCCCTATTCCGAACATAATGGAATATATATCGGAGGCCAATTTCACCATATTTGGAAGATAGGTTTTCGAATCGACTTATTTTAATTAAAAAGTACTTAAATAAATTTCTATGCGTTTCAGCTTTGCACGACCAAACTGTACGTCCAATTGACACGAAATTTGAAATCCTACAATACTATAACATTACGGATCCAATGAAACTAGTTTTGTCAAAATCCAAGACAGTGCTAAAAATGACTATTTTTACACGTTAATTAAATCGATAAATTTTCAATTTCTATTAAATCGCTTTTAAATCAAATTTAAAAGTTTATTAACATCATTCTCATTCAAATAAAATTTAATTCAACTTTATAAATCATTTTTATTCACATTAAATTCAAATCTCAATTATTTCCAATATTTCAAATATTAAATTAGCAATTTAATTATCCAAATAAATTATTATATTTGAAATATAAGTTATTCAACTTATAAAATTAACTTGTGAATATTTAAAATCAATTAAATATCCCAATTTAAAATGACTGAAATTCTGGGTCGTTACAGTTGTTCTCCCGAATCATCTCTTCAATCAAGTCCTTTAATTGGCGGCATTTGTTTATGTTGTGACTATGCGTCTCGTGTAAGCGGCATAACTTCCCTAAGCTCTTCTGTTGTTCGGTTTCTACCTTCTTAGGGGTTTTTTTTACATTCCTCATTCCCTTGTATCGCGAGAAAAATGTTTTCTAGAGTTTTGCTGAGAGGGGTGTAATCTTCAAGCCTGAAGCCTTTAAGGCGTTTATTGTTTCCATTTTTTTTATTGGAATTCTGATTCTTCCTTTTCTAATTTCCAACTTTCCCTGTGATTCCTTCAGCAATTCCGGAAGCGTTTGTATTTTGATTCATTGCCACGTCACTATGCCTGACGTTCATCGGTTGCATGCCAATAGACTTCCTTTCTAGCTCCTGCGCCTCCTCCAATCTCAAGTATTGACTTGCTTTGCGATTGAAATCCTTCATTGTAGTGAGTTGCTTCATCTTGGTCCACTTTCCGAACTCAGTTTCAGGATGAATGGATCGGTCCAAAGCCATGAAAACCATGTCCTCATTTGGATTGCTAACCTCTGTCACTGCGGTATTGAACCGATTCATGAAAGACTTCAGCAATTCATTTCATCCCTGGAATAGTTTGGACAGGGACATTACATCATTAGGTTGCACGGTATGGAGCCTGAACTGATCGAGGAATCTTATGGCTAGTTGGTCGAAAGCAGAGTTGGATTTCGGTGGGAGCCTAATGAACCACATGGAAGCGATTCCTTCCAGGAAAAGGGGGAAACATCTACACTGAACAGCTTCTGAAGCGTTTGCCCCGTCCATTTACCAACTATACTTATACAAATGGGGTTTTGAGTCCTTCATCCTGTCATAGGATGGAATAGTTGGCATCATGAACTTTTTCGGATATCTCTCATTCAAGATCTCATCAGTAAAGGAAGTTCGACTTGGTGCAGATCCTCATTCATCATTTCTTCTATCTTTATTCTCGTCCATCAATCGCTTAACCATATCCGCGATGAATGCTTCTGATGTCTGGTACTCCTGGGGATGGCTGTCAGTCACTACACCAAGTATTTGGCTTTGCAAACGGTCTTGGCAAGTGGGCTGAAGCCTAGGCTCTCCTATATTTGGGAGAACCACTCCCTCGAGATCCCGTTGGCTTGCAGTTGGCCTGGCTGTTCCAGTTTTAACATTTCCAGCATTATCGAATGCATTGGCATTCTCTTCCAACTTAACATCATTGAATTGTTCTCCATCTTCTGAGTCGAAGAGGTCTATGGATATATCCTCTCGTGGGGTTTTCACCCCTTTGTTCAAGTTCAAGTTTGGTTGCCTTACGGAAAGCGGAGTACTTGTATTTCCTTCTGTGTTGATTCCCATAGTTCCAGCTGTCACCCTTCTTTGAGGCTACTTCCCGTTTCTTCTGTTTAAGCCAGAAATGAAAGAATTTTCTTGCTTTATGGTAGTTACGGGTTCAAACATAGTTCTTGGAGCAGGACTTGGTTGTAAGGTTAAGAGAGCATTGAGCTTGTCCATCAGAGCTCTCTGACTGCTTTCCATTTTTTGGTTGATTTCGTCAACCATTTTGTTCAACTTGTCTCTTGTAAACGACTTCACGTTGATTAGAAGATGCTGGCAGCTGATCTTCTACGTTGGCACCATTTACTTCATTTTGCTAATGATTCATATCTTCTCCAGCTACTACTGCCCTATGGACCTTCCAGAGGCAGTTCTCTTCCTTCCTGGAGCCATTGATTCCAAGCAACGGATTTTTCAAGCAAAAATTGAGGATCTAACTTGTGGACCTATCTGATCCAAAGTAGATAGCTAGATCTGAACCCTGAGTTGGTTTCTCAGTGAAAGCACCAAAATGTTAACCCAAAAAATGGATCAACACCCTGGATTGAGTGTGAAAGCACTAGCCCTGTTCTTATAGAGCAATAATATAGATAATAAATGTAAAAGAGCAGAAATAGAAAGAAGACAAGAAGATTTTTATAGTGGTTCGACATTTAATGAAGCCTACGTCCACTTTATAGTTTTTATTATTGACTGATTGATGTTACAAATTAGAATGGATTACAAAGCTCTTGAATATCCTTAGTTAGATCAAGTCCCCAACACTAGAGTTCACTAGAGAATTACAGTGAACTCTCTGGATGACTGTTGTGAGAAAGGAGAGGAGTGAAGAAAGCTTTATGCAGAGTTTCAACAACTAGTCTGAAAGATCCTGCTTATGTTGCAGGTATGAGAGTATTTATAGAGATTAGGGAGCTCTGGGGCCAAGCCTGTTCGCCAACTAATGCAGATGATCACAGGAAGGTGCACTTGAGCATGCCACACGACTCGAGCCAAAAACATGGATCGTTAGCGATCCATAGTCTATGGATCGCTAGCGATACATAGTGTATGCTCGAATGCGAGCCAACTCCTTGGCATTTACCCTCTGCTCTATTTCATATGAGTCGCAGCGGTCCTATGATGATGTACGGATTGCTGGCGATCCATAGTGTATGGATCGCTAGCTATCCATACACTTAGCTTAGTTTTGGACTTCAGTGTCGGGAGTGCCTTTGTCGTCTTGTGTCGATGTTGTTCATGTAGTCTTGTTGCACGTCGCCTCGTTTTGATGATGGTTTACTTGCTAGTTGTATTTAGCTGCTGATTGGGCTTGACGGATGCTTGTCTCTTGATTTAACTAACTCGGAATCTTGTCAAACTCTGTCATTGCTTCTATAATATAGATTGAATCATGATGTCAGAGACTCGATAAACTCCTGAGTTAACAACTTGGATCGCGAGCGATCCATAGGCCATCGATCGCTAGCGGTCCATGTCCTTAGTGTTTTTTCTCATTCTTTTTCCCCAGCCTCCTTTGGCTTCTTTTTCTGGTCCCTTTGGTTGGTTATTCTAACTCGATCAGGTTGTTCTGACTTCTCTTGGATCGTGCTGGGTTAAAAACCCAAATAACATCAAACAAATCAACGTCTTTATTAAAATTGACCTAATTAAAACTTCATTTATTAATCCACCTTCAAAATATCTATTTATTTTGAAAACTCTTTCTTTAAGGGATCAAGAAAAAAATACACGGGTTTATTTCAAAAAACTTTTGAAAACATACATATAGCCCGAGTAACTCCAAAACGATGTCAAGGAACTGGGTGCTACCAAATAGTATCATATACCCCTTTACTAAGAAAGGCAATATGTGACGCCCCACCCCGAGAACCACATTAGTAAAGAGAATTACTAAGTAATCATGTCTACTAATGCAGAGAATAGGGCTGGTTAAAGGCGACCCTCATGATAATGCATTAGCTAAGAGCTAAGTATGTCGATATATTTTTTCCATTACCTCGTATATGATCGACACACCTAGTCCTTAACTAATACGATACCATGATGGTTTAGGACCATTTCAGAATAAATGCAATATACAAAAAAATATAAACAGTCACAGAACAGCAAACCCAGATCAGAGTATACATACATCACCATACATCATTCATAATACAACATACATAAGTAGCATGAACTACAAAGTATACATACACAACCATCCCATAAAATAGTAGTTACAATGTCCAAGTCCAAGCAAAGCGGTCCAAACAAAAGCAAGCTAACCGACCCAAGAAGGAGTGAGCTAAATCCATACCTAACCTACAACTCGGTCTGACCCGAGTAATAAATACACGGGTCAGGCTAGCTAGAACTCATCATTAGTAAAGATAACAGTAAAAGGAACCATTCCGTTGTTTCTAATGGAAAGATATAAGTATCATCAAGATCATCTCTAAGGTGAGACATCTATGGGTTCATCATGATTTCGTAAGGGAATTCAATTGGTTATCTAACTATGGTTCATCTTCTATAGTTACATAAGTGAAATAGGCAAGGATTTGAACCATATAAATAATTATCATAAAACGGTCTAAAACCTTATAAATTCATCATAATAGAACTCAAAGAGTTCAAAACATCATACTAGAAATCACCATAAAACCATCAATATATGTAAACCTTCATCTTACTCAAGGTTATAATAAACTTCTTCATAAAAAGGTGAAATCAAAACATCTAAAATTTCATGGAAAACTGCACGTGCTTACATTGTGACTAGTACTAATATGTGGTAACATAAACATCGTGATGACTGGAGTCAAGTAACATTACAACATCATGAACATCGTGATGACTATAGTCTATAATATCGTAATGACTCCCAGTCACAAAGATCTGAGTTAATAACATCGGGATGATCGGAGTTGCAACTACATCGTGATGACTCCAATTAAGTACTTATGGTCTATAGTACTAGTAAACATCATGAATGTGTCTCAACTTCTCGGATAGGAACCCAATAGGCGTTAACGTACGTCCCATACCATACGTTCGCACCTAATGGTTTACTAACCGTTAGTTGGCACCACACTAGTAAAACATCATAAACCTCATGAAAATATACTCCGCCTCGTCTCATCGGCGAGTAAATACAATACCCTACTCCTCTCATCTCATTGACGAGTACTAGTGGCATCGTGACTTGTCACATCTCATCGACAAGTAAAATCCATCATAATACATCTCAACATCGTAAAAATTATCATAAAGAAGCTTTCTAAAACATCTAAAATTAGTGAATTTGGTTAAGAAACGAAAGAGTTATGGTTAATTTCGTTTCAGATTCAAACACAGAGCAATAATAGTTTTGCTCTCGGGATTGCAATAGAAACACTCAATTTTGAAATAGATAGCTTCAAAATTTTGAAAAATACAAAACATGAAACTTGTAGTATATGACCTAAGCTTTCCAAAACATCTACAATTATTGAATTTTGTTAAGAAACGAAAAAGTTATGCTTAATTTAGTTTCAGATTCAAACACAGAGCAATAATAGTTTTGCTCTCGGGATTGCAATAGAAACACTAAATTTTGAAATAGATAACTTCAAAATTTTAAAAACATAAAACATGAAACTTGTAGTATATGACCTAAGCTTTCCAAAACATCTAAAATTATTGAATTTTGTTAAGAAACGAAAAAGTTATGCTTAATTTAGTTTCAGATTCAAACACAGAGCAATAATAGTTTTGCTCTCGGGATTGCAATAGAAACACTCAATTTTGAAATAGACAACTTCAAAATTATGAAAAACACAAAACATGATACTTGTAGTATATGACCTAGGCTTTCCAAAACATCTAAAATTATTGAATTTTGTTAAGAAACAAAAAAGTTATGCTTAATTTAGTTTCAGATTCAAACACAGAGCTATAATAGTTTTGCTCTCGGGATTGCAATAGAAACACTCAATTTTGAAATAGATAACTTCAAAATTTTGAAAAGCACAAAACATGAAACTTGTAGCCCTATGTCAGTTCTTTCCATAAAATCTGAAATCATCAAATTTGGTTAAGAAATGCAAAAGTTATGACAAATTATGTTTCAGCTTAAATCTCAAACAAGTTTATAGGGATGATTTTCTTTTTTTTTTTTCCTTTTTCTATTGCCAAGTTCTCACAGGATTACCATTTCAGCTAGCAAATTTATGAGCATGCACTCACCTTAAGGATTTAGCAGCGAATTCAAGGGCAAGTTGATAGCTTTTGTGATGAATTAAGGCTTTAAACACCTGTAGAAACTGAAGTAAGAACATGCAGTACAAAAGAAGAAAAGTTACAGACAATTCAATGCAAACTCAAGATTTGATGAATTAATTCCTAGTATTGGATGTGATTACCTTGTATATACTCTAGTTTGAAGACTCTCTTCTTCAATTTGCAAAAGGTTTGGTGAAATTTGGTTTTAAATTGAGAAAGCCATGAAATTTCTTTTGTTCTTTTACTATAAGTTTTTGTTGAGAGGAAGAAGCAAATGAAAATACGTACAGACACTTTCTCACAAAGCAGAAGCTTCTAAGATAGGCTAATGGATCCAATATTACCCAAATAAGCCCAAAGCATAATTACTTAAAGAAATATGAAACTATGTACATGTTTTCTCTTATTTTAACACTATATTCACATTTTCAACATTTTTAAGTGAAATACAATTCTATTCAACCAATATATTTAACCAAAATTATTATTTTAACAAGATAAAATTTATTTTAATAATAAAAAGTCATTTTTACAAATAAAACCTTATTTTCAACAATATTTTACAATTTACACAATTTACACTTTTTATATTCATAAAACACCATTTTTAACATAACAATTTATACAAAAATTGTTGTCTTGTCAAATAAAATACAACAAACCATTCTAACTTTATTTACGCATCAAAATATTCTTTCTAAACAATATTCCATCTTTTATATTAAAAAAATACAAATTTACTTCATTTATCCCCTAAAAAAAATTAATAAATGGTTAATATTGGCATTAATTACCAATATTATTGCATTTACCCAAATAAAATTACAAATTGATTATTTTCACTCCAAATTCTCAAAATAAAGTTTTTAAAACTTTATTTTCATTAATTTATATTTATCTCAACAATTTAAATGTTGAAATATATCTCTTAATTAATTTATTAACTCAAATTAATAAAACTCCAATATTTCCATCTTATTTAACCAAATCTCCTAACAATCAAAATTTCAAACCCAATATTTATTCTCAAACACATTGATTATTTGAAATAAACAATTTAAACCAAATTTATTTCTCCATTACATTCTATTTACCATATTAAATTATAACTATCGTTATAATTTAATATCATCAGTAATTTCCAATACCAGGATTGTTACAGACTCCCCCTCTTATAAAAATTGCGTCCTCACAGTTTCTAAAGGAAATATGTATTCAACACACTTTATTTCATTAAACAAAGGAAATTTGAATAGATTAAAATGGAAAATTCTTACCTTCGTTGTGAGAAGATAAGAATCTAGGATACGATCGCTCGATGAATTCTCTAGTTTCCCTAGTGCAGTCATTGGGATTATCAGACCATTGAATCTTCACGAGCAGAATACTCTTGTTGCGAAGGCATCTAACCTCTGAAACAAGAGCCTTCATAGGATGCTGCACGAATGATAGATTAGGAGAGACTTCTAGCTTCTCTAAAGCACAAGAATCGAACACGGAATCTGAATCTCGTAAACACTTCCGCAACTGAGAGACATGGAATACGTCGTGAACTCCAGAAAATTGATCGGGAAGTGCTATGCGATATGCAACAGGACCGATACGCTCTGTAATAGGAAATGGTCCAATATAGCGTGGTGCCAATTTCCCTGTCTGGCTGAAGCGTATCACTCCCTTCAGAGGAGAAGCTCGAATATAAACAAGATCGCCCACTGAGAACTCAAGAGGCCTCCTACGGTTGTCCGTGTAGGATTTCTGTTGGCTCTGAGACCCTTTCATTCTCTCTCGGATAAGATGGATCTTCTCAGATGATTCTCGAATAGACTCAGGGCCAAGAATGAGCTTTTCCCCCGACTCAAGCCAACATGATGGAGATCCATACGGCCTTCCATATAAGGCTTCGAAAGGAGCCATGCCGATAGAAGATTGGTAGCTATTATTATAAGTAAACTCAACTAAAGGAAGATGATCTTCCCAACTACCACCAAAATCCAAAATACAAGCACGAAGTAGCTCTTCCAAGATACGATTCACCCGTTCAGTCTGTCCATCAGACTATGGGTGATAAGCAGTGCTAAGATTAAGCTTTGTGCCCAAAGCTCGCTGGAGACTCTACCAGAAGTGACTCGTGAAAAGAGGATCACGATCACACACAATAGATGAAGGAACACCATGTAATTGCACGATCTCTTTAATATATAGCTTCGATAAGATTGGTGCCGTCCTATTAGACTTAATAGGAATAAAATGTGCAGACTTGGTGAGACGGTCCACAACAACCCAAATACTGCTATAGCCTGACCTCGAACGAGGTAAGCCATCGATGAAATTCATAGAAACTTGGTCCCATTTCCATAATGGAACCTCTAAAGGTTGAAGAAGACCACTGGGTCGCTGATGCTCGGCCTTAATAAGCTGACAAGTCATGCAATTGCTTACATAACTTGCTATATCTCGCTTCATGCCTTCCCAGTAATAGAGACGATGCATATCAGCATACATCTTGTTGCTGCCAGGATGAATAGTGTACTTAGAACGGTGACATTCAACTAGAATGTCCTACCTAAGTTCTGGAATAGAAGGCACGACTGGACGGTTCTTCTTTTGAAGACACCCGTGAATATTGATGCTGAAATCCCTCATCTCAATGTCATCGTGGGATTCAGACTTATACTTCTGAATAAGAGTAGATATATCGGAGTCTTGCCGCTGAGACTCGACAATCCGATCTAGAAGAGTAGGACGAGCTTCCATGTTATATAATAGAATAGGAGAGTTGGATGTGGAAGCACTATCACGAATATCACACATGGAAAGAGTCTCAAGAACTTTCCATTCTGCAATCATCATGGAAATAATAGCTGAACGCTTACGACTCAAAGCATCAGCTACTCGATTCCTTTTGCCAGGGGTATACTGAATATTGAATTCATATGAAGCTAGAAACTCGAGCCAACGCTGCTGTCGCATGTTGAGTTCCTTCTGGGTGAACAAGTACTTAAGAGACTTGTGATCGGTGAAAAGGGTAAAGTGCTCTCCCAACAAATAATGACGCCACATCTTCAAAGAAAAGACAATGGCGGCAAGCTCTAAATCGTGGGTAGCATACCGAACTTCGTTCGGACGTAATGGCCTTGAAGCGTAGGCAACTACCCTATTCTTCTGCATAAGAACATCACCGAGGCCACTATGACTGGCATCGGTATAGACAATAAGATCCTGATTCCCTTCGGGGACCACAAGAACAGGAGCATTAGTGAGAAGCTCCTTCAATCGCTAAAAGGAAGCCTCACACTTATTTGACCATATAGAGAATGCCTTTCTTCATAAGGCTAGTCAAGAGAAGCACAATACGGGAAAAGTCTTTGATGAATCGATGGTAATAACCCGCCAAACCCAGAAGGCTACGAATCTCATGAACATTCTCAGGCCTCTTCCAATTCTGGATGGCTTCGATCTTAGAAGGATCGACCGAAATGCCTTCGGAAGAAACAATGTGGCCTAAGAACTTAACTTGCTTTTCCCAGAAATGACACTTAGAAAGCTTTGCTTTGAGTTGATGCTGTCGAAGAGTACTCAAAACAATTTTAAGATGTCGAGTATGGTTTGCTTCAGACTTAGAATATACAAGAATGTCATCGATGAAAACAAGAACAAACTTATCGAGATATTCTCAGAATACTCGATTCATAAGGTCGACGAAATAAGCAGGGGCGTTCGTCAAACCGAACGGCATGACGAGCCACTCATAAGAACCATAGCGAGTGCGAAAAGCTGTAAGTGGAATGTTATCTTCCGCAACTCAGAGCTGGTGAAATCCCGTGGCAAGGTCAAGCTGTGAGAAGACCTTAGCGCCATTCAACAGATTGAACATATCGTCAATCCTAGGCAATGGATAGCGGTTCTTAATGGTCAACTCATTAAGCTTGTGATAATCGATGCATAGCCTAAGAGTCCCATCGGAATTCCTAACGAATACCACCGCAGCTACCCACGGTGAAGAACTAGATCGAATGAAATGCTTGGCTTCAAGCTCTAGGAGTTGCTTCTTGAGTTCCTCATTCTCTTTAGTAGACATCCTCGTGGAAGGACGACTAACTGGCTGTGCGCCTGGAATAAGGTCAATGCGGAACTCAATAGCTCGCTTGGGTGGTAATCCTAAAACAGGCTCAAATAAGTCCGGAAAGTCACGAACAATAGGAATCCGAGACACATTATCATCTTCGTCTCGAGAATCAAGAGCAAATAAAGAGGCCACAGAATCATGATTGGACTCTTGAAGCAGAAGAGATAACTGAGTAGGAGAATCATGATGACGAAGATATAAAACTCTCTCCAAACAAAGAATCCTGGCATCGTATCTAACTAGCCAGTCCATACCAAGAATCATATCAAATCCAAGAAAAAGAATCACATGCAGATTCGCATGGAAATAAAATCCACAAATCATAATCTCAACATCATCACAAAGAAGACTAAGGGTTGCAAATCCCCCGATAGGATTCGCAATCCTTAAAGAAGTAAGCATCCAAGAAACATCTAACTGTAAAGCATCAACGAGTTCCTTTGATACGAATGAATGAGAAGCACCCGTATCGAAGATCACTCGAATAGAATGATCATGAAATAAAATAGAACCCTCTAAAACAGAAGAGAATATACCTCGTGACTGAGAAGCATCACCAGAAGTGGTAGCTACATTAAGATGACCCTGACGAGAACCCTTCTCCCTCTTGGGACAACCTGAAATCAAATGTCCCTCCTTCTTACAATAGAGGCATCTCTTAGGCTTGGGACACTCTCTTACAGGATGGTCAAGCGAACCACAATTGAAACAAGCAAAAGGCTTAGCTGAAGGAGTAGCTGGAGACTGAGAAGAGGATCCACCTTGCTTATTCTTCTTATTAGGGTGGAAAGGCCTAGACTTGCGGAAAAACTTTTTCTTGTTTAGATTTTCCCGAACCTCACCCTCAACATCACTATCCTTCTCCTTCTCGACCGCTTCAAGCTGAAGGGCCGTATCCACAAGTTTCTCAAAAGAAAGCTCAAGACGAAGCATAAGAGATTTCTTCAAGTATTTCTTAAGTCCAGAGATGAACTTAAGATTCTTCTTATACGGAGTAGAAATGTGCTCAAGACCATACTTAGATAAGGCTTCAAAAGATGTAACATACTCAGAAACTGTCGACTTCCCTTATTTGAAATCAAGGAAACGTCGAGCTAAAATAGCTTTCTCGGATTCAGGAACAAACTTGAGCTCGAATCTCTCACGGAAATGATCCTACTCTATGGTAGACTCATCAACTTCTGCCACAAGCATGTCATACCAATTCAATGCATGTTCTTGCAACACACTCGATGCGACAAGAATGCGATGATGGCTAGATATCTCCATACGGCTAAATATGCGCTCACAAGAATTCAGCCATGCCTCGACCTCTAAGACGGTCTCAGTGCCTCTAAAGATCTTGCCACCAAGATGAGTGAAGTCACTACACATGCACGCAAATGCGGATTTGCGCAGAGGAGAAGATCGAGCTGGATCTGGAGGCTGAGTGCTCCTAATAAGCTCGAGAATCTGATCGGTAGACATATATACACCTTCGGGACGAGAACCACTGGACGGTCCCGCCGCCGAAGAGCGTCCTCTATCTCTACTAGACATAGCTGAAAGATAAGATAAGATAGGATTATTCACAGGGTAGATAGATATATTAGCAATTCAAATGTAGAAATTATGGAATACTACCCCAAAGGAATCGAAAAGGGACACGAATCAAAACAAGGACAAGGTGAGATGGATCACGATTCGGGATGATGTGTACAAATGTATTATATTTGATGTAGGGTAATCTTGTGTACTGTTCTGCCTATATCACATTATATTCTGAAATCCTGCTCTGATACCAAGCTGTGATGCCCCACCCCGAGACCCACATTAGTAAAGAGAATTACTACGTAATCCTGTCTACTAATGCAGAGAATAGGGCTGGTTAAGGGCAACCCTCATGATAATGCATTAGCTAAGAGCTAAGTATGTCGATATATTTTTTCCATTACCTCGTATATGATCGACACACCTAGTCCTTAACTAATACGATACCATGGCGGTTTAGAATCGTTTCAGAATAAATGCAATGTACAAAAAAATGTAAACAGTCATAGAACAGCAAACCCAGATCAGAGTATACATACATCACCATACATCATTCATAATACAACATACATAAGTAGCATGATCTACAAAGTATACATACACAACCATCCCACAAAATAGTAGTTACAATGTCCAAGTCCGAGCAAAGCGGTCCAAATAAAAGCAAGCTAACCAATCCAAGAAGGAGTGAGCTAAATCCATACCTAACCTACAACTCGGTCTGACCCGAGTAATAAATACACGGGTCAGGCTAGCTAGAACTCATCATTAGTAAAGATAACAGTAAAAGGAACCATTCCGTTGTTGCCAATGGAACGATATAAGTATCATCAAGATCATCTCTAAGGTGAGACATCTATGGGTTCATCATGATTTCGTAAGGGAATGCAATTGGTTATCTAACTATGGTTCATCTTCTATAGTTACATAAGTGAAATAGGCAAGGATTTGAACCAAATAAATAATTATCATAAAACGGTCTAAAACCTTATAAATTTATCATAATAGAACTCAAAGAGTTCAAAACATCATACTAGAAATCACCATAAAACCATCAATACATGTAAACCTTCATCTTACTCAAGGCTATAATAAACTTCTTCATAAAAAGGTGAAATCAAAACATCTAAAATTTCATGGAAAACTGCATGTTCTTACATCGTGACTAGTACTAATATTTGGTACCATAAACATCGTGATGACTGGAGTCAAGTAACATTACAACATCATGAACATCGCGATGACTATAGTCTATAATATCGTAATGACTCCCAGTCACAAAGACCTGAGTTAATAACATCGGGATGATCGGAGTCGCAACTACATCGTGATGACTCCAATTGAGTACTCATGGTCTATAGTACTAGTAAACATCGTGAATGTGTCTCAACTTCTCGGATAGGAACCCAATAGGCATTAACGTACGTCCCATACCATACGTTCACACCTAATGGTTTACTAACTGTTAGTTCGTGCCACACTAGTAAAACATCATAAACATCATGAAAATATACTCCGCCTCGTCTCATCGGCGAGTAAATACAATACCCTACTCGTCTCGTCTCATTGACGAGTACTAGTGGCATCGTGACTGGTCTCATCTCATCGACAAGTAAAAGCCATCA
This sequence comes from Allium fistulosum, assembly GCA_030737815.1. Lineage (NCBI taxonomy): Eukaryota > Viridiplantae > Streptophyta > Magnoliopsida > Asparagales > Amaryllidaceae > Allium > Allium fistulosum. Next base: position 293,548,894 of record CM060908.1, on the reverse strand, counting down.
TAATACATCTCAACATCGTAAAAATTATCATAAATAAGCTTTCTAAAACATCTAAAATTAGTGAATTTGGTTAAGAAACGAAAGAGTTATGGTTAATTTCGTTTCAGATTCAAACATAGAGCAATAATAGTTTTGCTCTCGGGATTGCAATAGAAACACTCAATTTTGAAATAGATAACTTCAAAATTTTGAAAAACACAAAACATTAAACTTATAATATATGACCTAAGCTTTCCAAAACATCTAAAATTATTGAATTTTGTTAAGAAACGAAAAAATTATGTTTAATTTAGTTTCAGATTCAAACACAGAGCAATAATAGTTTTCCTCTCGGGATTGCAATAGAAACACTAAATTTTGAAATAGATAACTTCAAAATTTTGAAAAACATAAAACATAAAACTTGTAGTATATGACCTATCCTTTCCAAAACATCTAAAATTATTGAATTTTGTTAAGAAACAAAAAAGTTATGCTTAATTTAGTTTTAGATTCAAACACAGAGCAATAATAGTTTTACTCTCGGGATTGCAATAGAAACACTCAATTTTGAAATAGATAACTTCAAAATTTTGAAAAATAAAAAACATTATACTTGTAGTATATGACCTAGGCTTTCCAAAACATCTAAAATTATTGAATTTTGTTAAGAAACGAAAAAGTTATGCTTAATTTAGTTTCAAATTCAAACACAGAGCAATAATAGTTTTGCTCTCGGGATTGCAATAGAAACACTCAATTTTGAAATAGATAACTTCAAAAGTTTGAAAAACACAAAACATGAAACTTGTAGCCCTATGTCAGTGCTTTCCAGAACATCTGAAATCATCAAATTTGGTTAAGATATGCAATAGTTATGACAAATTATGTTTTAGCTTAAATCTCAAACAAGTTTACAGGGATGATTTTCTTATTTTTTCCTTTTTCTATTGCCAAGTTCTCATAGGATTACCATTTCAGCTAGCAAATTTATGAGCATGCACTCACCTTAAGGATTTAACAATGAATTCAAGGGCAAGTTGATAGCTTTTGTGATGAATTAAGGCTCTAAACACCTGTAGAAACTGAAGCAAGAACATACAGTACAAAAGAAGAAAAGTTACAGACAATTCAATGCAAACTCAAGATTTGATGAATTAATTCCTAGTATTGGATGTGATTACCTTGTATATACTCTAGTTTGAAGACTCTCTTCTTCAATTTGCAAAAGGTTTGGTGAAATTTGGTTTTAAATTGAGAAAGCCATGAAATTTCTTTTGTTCTTTTACTATAAGTTTTTATTGAGAGGAAGAAGCAAATGAAAATACGTACAGACACTTTCTCACAAAGCAGAAGCTTCTAAGATAGGCTAATGGATCCAATATTACCCAAATAATCCCAAAGCATAATTACTTAAAGAAATATGAAACTATGTACATGTTTTCTCTTATTTTAACACTATATTCACATTTTCAACATTTTTAAGTGAAATACAATTCTATTCAACCAATATATTTAACCAAAATTATTATTTTAACAAGATAAAATTTATTTTTACAATAAAAAGTCATTTTTACAAATAAAACCTTATTTTCAACAATATTTTACAATTTACACAATTTACACTTTTTATTCTCATAAAACACCATTTTTAACATAACAATTTATACAAAAATTATTGTCTTGTCAAATAAAATACAACAAACCATTCTAACTTTATTTACGCATCAAAATATTATTTATAAACAATATTCCATCTTTTATATTAAAAAAATACAAATTTACTTCATTTATCCCCTAAAAAATCAATAAATGGTTAATATTGGCATTAATTACCAATATTATTGCATTTACCCAAATAAAATTACAAGTTGATTATTTTCACTCCAAATTCTCAAAATAAAGTTTTTAAAACTTTATTTTCATCAATTTATATTTATCTCAACAATTTAATTGTTGAAATATATCTCTTAATTAATTTATTAACTCAAATTAACAAAACTCCAATATTTCCATCTTATTTAACCAAATCTCCTAACAATCAAAATTTCAAGCCCAATATTTATTCTCAAACACATTGATTATTTGAAATAAACAATTTAAACCAAATTTATTTCTCCATTACATTCTATTTACCATATTAAATTATAACTATCGTTATAATTTATAATTTAATATCATCAGTAATCTCCAATACCAGGGTTGTTACACAATACCCAAGAGAATTGTTTGCCATCCGAACACATCTCTTACCCATTTTTAGTCATTTCCGAGACACTCGAACTAGTTAATAAAAACATTTTTCCACATTTTTTCCCCAAATTTCTTCTTGAAATAATACTATTTATAGAAAAAATAGTTTTTAACAAAATCATCCGCTTGCTTTGGATTCATTCGGATTTGAACTTGTTTCAATTTGTACAATGACAAAGAGAATAATTTACCAAGTGCACTATCTTATCTGCTTAAGCAAACCTTCGGTTTTCACTTAGAAGATTATCTGATCATCACAAAACAGATCAAGACATATTCCCTAACTATCCAAATAAAACCTTTCTCTCAAACTTTATTTTAAAATATCTATATCTTAAAATATCTTTAAGAAAGATTACTACTATTTTCCAAAAATATTTGGAATTTACCAAAGCCACCGGGATTTAACATTCTCAAAACCGTTTACATTTCTAAAACACGTTTAATAGTTCTGATTTGTAAAATCATCTCTCTTAATTCATCTTATAAAACTATCTAAAGATTTTCTTTTAATAAACACATTTATTAAAATTCAATTTTAACCTTACATATCGTCGAATGCCTTATAGTCAAATTGTGAAACTTAATTCACAAGGTGTTCGATTCAATGTTCCTACAAAATCTATCTACCCAACCCATGATGGAGAAAAGAAAATCTACTATTAAATCTGACAATAGTCAATGCTCAAAACTGGACGAGCATGACTAGTTAAACCCAAAATGCTAATAATTTAATATTATTATCTCCTGGCCCACTCACCTCATAGGTACTATATAGATTTTGAAAATTATCCTTTTTAATATATAGAAAATATATTCCTTGGTATAATTATTTTAATTACCAAATTTAAAACAGTATTATATCAATTTAACTTGTTCAAGTGTTTAGGAAATCCCTATCGATAACGCTGATCAGGTGCATCGACCGGAATTCTTAAGCCACTCAACTGGTCAAACAACATAATGTAAAACATTTTTATTCACTAACAAATGCACACTCATATATATATTACACTCAAACTTATTCTAAGGCACTACCGACCCTATCTATAATGAGTTTACCCTACCAAAGCTCAGGTGTTCACTCAACCTAAGCTCTGATACTAAAATACGACGAACTGTCTTTCTTACTACCAAAGACGACACTTAATACATCCTTTATTCGTGTGCCGATCATTTAGCCATCCGTAAGATAGGTCATTTGGGGTGAAAGAAAGAAAAGATGGAAGAGAAGAAACTAAACAACACAGAATCTCATAATGCAATGGAACAATATATATTACTCAACAAAATATATTACTAAGTCATTTAAGAAATGTTACATCAGAGTCATACAAATACAAATTATACCCTATAATAGTATAACAGTCTATCCCTACCTAACCGATACAACATATATATAATACAGCGAAAGACAAGGTAATATCTAGCTATCGATGTGAAGTCACCTACTCCAAGCTCCTCCAAAATGAATTTGCGGAAAAACCAGATCTACTTGGTTGCCCTTTCAAATTTGAGCACCCAAGAGTTTAGGAAAAGAAAATAAACTTTGGGTTAGACATGGGTTTGGTGTGAGTAAAGCATAAGTCTTTAACTTTATAAAAACCTTTAAATGAAATACATCTTGTAAGACCACGTCGCACATAAACACGGATGGATTTTCACCTTACGATAACCAAAAAATTTGCATATAAAAATCCAGTGATATTATAATAATATATATGGTTTCAAATAAATATCAAAATAGTTGAAATTGTTACTATATTAAATTACAGCATACTAGGCTCTAAAAGCAAAACCGCAAAGGCACGTATTGGAGATTGGATTCCATACTATGGCAAGGTAAGGGACTACCTTCCGATGGTACACCCTTAGATATTGCACCGGAGTTTGACAAGAACTTCTTGTACCCCTGCTATATAGAGTCGGCTGCCCCTTTAACATGGCTAACCGGATTAACCCATCCCTTTTTGACACCGAGGCCTTATATTACCCCGGTGTTTGCACGTAAAACAACTCGAATATGGAGAATTTAGAATGGGATGGCGGCTCCTAATGGTAGCTGACCACATAACTCTGCCGCATACCCTATTTTTGGCATTTTCCGGTTTGTGAGGCTCATGAGGTCATGTCTTACCTTTCATATAGCACTCCCCACTTGGAATTCTAACACTTCCCTCCAAGCAATAATGCAATGCCAGCATTCATCCATACAAGTTGTCCAAAGGATGGACAAACCGAAGGCACTAATTCTACTACATTTATTTTGGAATCACCCTCGTGATTAGTACCAAGCAGCCCTTGCACTTCAAAGAGCTCCATCTTCAATCTCATTATCTTCAAGATTTCTTCATTTTGAAATGCTTGAGTTGGATCGAAGTGGTTTTCGGATAACATATCTGATCCCGGTCTCTTCGAAACAACATTCGATAATTTTCGGTAAACTCAACCCCGGTTCTTTAGGAAATAAACAGTCAAAGATAAGAGCAAACATCACCTCCTAACTGTTAGTGGACAGATTTCCTAATCGTCCTAGGAGAACAAAATGAGATTTATACGTACAATACAACATCATCGGAGATGACTATACCATATAACTCACGTGTTTCTCCTAGATATTTCCAAAGTTACGTTTTGGGTCCATATTTGATAGTCGGTTATTTAACTATCAAATAAACAAACAACAACCAATTCCCTTAGAGATTTATTTATCCATAGCAACCACTAAGCCTCAAAACAAATCATTTTTTAATAATCTCTTTTCAAAATGTTTGTCTAAAACATTCATATACTTATCTATCCGACATAAGTATATTCACAAAACATTTGTGAATAACTTCTTACATCCAAATCATGTTAAAAGGATTAAACAAATGTTGTTTAAATTGAAGGTAAGAACAACCCTAAACACTATTCCCTTGGTATTAAGTGTGGAACAATTGTTCCATACCACCATTTTTAAAAGGTCAGTTTAGAGAAACCCAGATCTCAAATTCTTTTTATATTTCTTTCGATAAATCCTTTTTAATCAAATCTATTTTATTCATGAAATCTCTTTTACTTGAAATCCAAATCCATTTCATAATACTTTCCAAACTTCCAAATTCATTTATAAAAACCCTTTTATAAATATTCAACTCATTTATATAAATTGTTTTTATAAATATCCAAACTTTTTATATATATTCCTTATAAAAACCCAAACCTTTTAATACATTCCCTTTATGAATATCCAAATCATTTTCTAAAACTCCTTTTATAAATACCCCAAAATCACTTATAAAACTCTTTATAAACCTTTCATCTTTGAACAACTTCTTAAATAACCTTAAATCAATTAAGCTTCCTTTAATAAGCAAATCCATTTTATAAATCTCCCTTATTTATGAAATCTTCTTTCTTAAAAACTCAAATTCATTTACCCCAAACACCTTATAATTTCCAAATTCACTGACAAAACTCTTAAAAAAACTCCTTTTATAACATGGAAATCCATTCCCATTAGTTAAAAAACATCTTTAGTAAAACCATTTGTCAAATCGTTTTTTAAAAATATCTTGTTCAAATACAATAACTTTGAAACAATATCAAAAGAAAATGAAATATTTATCTTTACAAAAAATCAAACAGAGGCTTAATGACGACAATAGTGATTTTAATTTGATTTTACTTATCCAATTTAACATGGAATCACATAACAATAGGGATATAAGGGATCAACACATAATAATCAATCAACTTAAGTAAATGTCCTTGTTAATTGAAATAGCAGAATGATATTTTGTTTAGCTAACAGATGCCAATTAGTTTTCCTAATCATATGGGGTTACTTAAGGGTAAGCGATATAGAAATCCCTTGATTTAAAACAAATTTGAAACGAAAAACAGTTTAAAACAAAAATAATTACTTAAACTTAAAGCGATTTTAAAATAAATTAAAATCCTTGTAAATGAGAATCAAATCCTTGTTAAATTGTAATTAAACTGTAATTAAAAGTAATTAAACGTATTAAAATATAATTAACTTTAATCAAAGATTAATTAAATAAAACCCCTTTTTAAAATAATAATTATCTTAAATAATTAATTAATTAATCCTTAACTAACAATTAAATAAAAATTTACTTTAATTAAGTAAAAAATCATTATTATTTTAATTGATTAACATTTAAGTTTAAAAACCATTATTAATAAATGATTAAGTACTAATTACCTTTATTAATTAATTAATCAATTAAATAATCATTAAATAAATAAACAAATAAATAATTGTTCTTTAATTACTTTCTTAAAGTTAGAAAACAACAAGTTTAGATTAGAAAAATAGTTAGATTTTTTGTATTGCACGTATAGCGACTATCGCTATATGGATCCGTAATTTTCAAAACTCAAAACTTTACTTTCTAACTTTTAAAACTTTAACTTTTGAAACTCTTATAATTTCTAAAACATAAAGAAATGTTTTTGAAACTCAAAACAAAATATTTTAACTTTAAAATAATTACAATTTCAAAAAAAGTCAAATTTCACCCTTTTTTAAAAGGAATTTCCATATCGCTTTATGTTAGTAAGTGCTAACTTTTCTAACATTAGCTAACTTTACTAAATCCCATATCCACCATACATTCACATCATAGCCATAATCATAAACAATATACTAACTTTCCATTCACTAACTAACTTCAAATTTCAAATTTAACTACAACATACATAACATGCATATGCACAACCAAATCGTCAACACTTCCAACAAGCTCAAGCATAACCAATTCACATCATAACTACACAACCAAGCATCATTATTTACTACCATGTATACACCAAATTCAAGGTTAATAACTTGATTCAAAAAGAGAACCTTTATTCAACAAACTAAGTACACCTTTAAACCAAAGCTATCAAAATCTCCGATCGACTAATGGACCTAACTTCTTCTCGTAAAAACTCAACTTTTGGACATCGGGAAAGCGAATATGGTTCAGCCTAGTGTGTACATAGGGCTCAGCCTTGGTGGTCTGGGTGTGTAGGTGCTTGTATTTTGGAAGTGAAGTGTAGAAAGGCTTGTAGAAAGGTTTTTGCAAGTTATGGAAGAGATTTAAGGTAGAAATATATAATTTTTAGGACTTCAAAAATATATAATAAAGCCATGAAATGTGTGTATGTATATATTAGGAAATGAAGATGGAGGATGTAAAGTAAGAATTATGAAGAGGTTGGGTATTTAGAGGCTAAGGAAGTGAAAAATTATAAAACTACCCCGTAGGACATAACCTCCACTCAAAATATGTCATGTGTCTCCCCTCTCCAAGGCTTGTACACGTTGGTTGAGGGCATATCCCCCCTTTCAAGCATTAAATCAAGAGGCTCCATGATATGTTGCATAAAAGGTGGGATATGCTTATATATATATACACACACATACACATGCGTGCACACACACACACACACATATACACACACATACTTATTTAAACTAAGCATAAAAGGTCACATCACTTCTTATGTATATATTTATATAAGAAAATATATATATATGAGTGTGTTAATTAATACTAATCATAACATATATAAATGTGTGCATGTTGCACCAACTGTGCACAACGTTCCGAACGACTTTCGTGTGTCGAAAATTCAAAATTTCGGAAAACATCCTTTGGTCACATTTTCTATTTTTATTTGAACTGTCTATATTGGTAAAAAAAATTGAAACTATTTTATCATCATTATTAAATAATTAAAATAAGTTTTTTTATTAACAAAAATCCATTTATTGATTATAAAATATATATTTAAATAGCCTATTTCAAAGTGGCAAAATCCTGGGTCGTTACAAATCTATTTTATCATCATTTGTTATTATCTAAAAGAGTTATATTTTAATTATAAAACCTATTTTTTGAATATTTAAAATTTATTAAATATTAGCAAATCAAGGTGTTAAAATTCTGGGTCGTTACAATGTGTGAATGTGAAAAGATGGGAATGGGTGACATGTGTAGGAAGTTATGGGAAGAGGATAGTTTGGTGATGTGGCACATTTTACGTGGAGGCTAATTACTTAAGGGCATTTAAATAATTCTCTTAATTAAATTTTTATAAAACTAATTCAAATTTTCCTCTCTCCTTTTTCATTACATTTCTTACTTTTTGAAATTTCCATCTTCTTTTTCCTTAAGCTTTTTATTTACTTTAATGGCTTTCAACTATTTTAAAAAATTTAAAAATCTCTTCTTTTATCCTTTTGAATGCTTAAAAACAATTAAATTTACCTCCTTTCTTATTTTTACAACTTCAGCTTCCTAAAACAAGTCCAAACCCTCCACTTACATCCATGGCCGAGCCCAATCATGTTAGGGCTAAGCCTAACATTCACTTCCATAGTCCAGAAAATCAAGTTTTTTCAAAAGAAATCTTAGATCTAGGCTCCTTTCAGGTTTTAGGAAGATTTGCTTAAGTTTAGTGAGTAAAACTCACATCTTTTTTGAAAAAAATTATATCTTTACTTTATGTTTAGTATTTTCATGCATAATTGCTTGATTTTTGACTCGTATGGTTTGGTCATGATTATATATGTGTTTGTACATGAATTTGCCTTAGACTTGAAATAAAGTCTAAAATTATTGTTATGGTTGTAAAGTTTAGATCATTAGATGTGTTTGTGGTTGTGATATGATTTTATATGCTATGGACAAGAGAATGTAAGAGTATGCTAAGAAAGTTAACACCTTTGTATGGTTTGACGACAAGGAATCCTTGTGTGAAAACTACGGCTATCAGTTTTACAATCAAAGGCATTTTCAAGTTTCAAACTTTGTTTTAGTTTTATTAAATACTTACTTTATGTTTGTAAAAGTAAGTAAGCTTCCAAAAGGGTAAGATTCCAAAGGAAAACTTAGAAAATAATTTTAAGTTATGGTATCCATAGCAATAGACGCTATGGATGAAGTTTTCAGAAAAGTTCAACTTTTTACAAACTTGAGTTTTTATATGTAAGTAAACATTAGAAATGTTTTATAAACTTAATAATACGAATTAAGAAAGTTAATTAGGTATATTTTAATTAATTTTTAATTAATTAAGTTTTGGTAATTAATAATTATTCAAGTATTAAGTAAGATTTATAAATTATAATTAAGTAAAGATTAGTTACTAATTAATTTTTTTTTAAAGTGATTCTAATTTTAATTAATTATTAATTAAGTAAGATTAATTTTTAATAAGTATTAGTTAAGTATAAGTTTAGTTTTACTTAATTATTAATTTTTTAATTAATTATTAATTAAGTTTAGAGTTAATTATAAATTAATTATTAAGCAAGTGTTTAATTATGATTAATTATTAAATAAAGGATTAATTATAAGTTAATTATTTATTAATTAGTAATTAAGTTGAGTTTTGTTCAACTGGATTTGTTTTATCGGATTAGAAATTTTTCGAAAAATTTCAAATTAAATTTAACCGCAAGCGCACGGCGTACAATTTTAGTACATAGCGAGTACGAGTCGATCCGTAGGGAATTTTTTAAGATTTTAAAATTTTCAATTCAATCAAATTAGACCAAAGTGAGAGGAAATTGTTAACTACAAAAAAGATGCTAAAGCTAGAATTAAAATGTGATTTAAAAATTATTAGACTAGAGAAAAATTTAGAGGCAAATCCACTCTCATATTTTTGTAAATCAACAAATAAATAATTTGTGATCTCTAGCTTTGATATTAAATGAAATATTGTTGTGTTTATAATAAGTACGATTTGTTTATGTTATTAATTAACATAACTCAAACCATCAAACTATAATACAACAAATAAACCACTTATCAATTCTCATGAAAATGAAGCCAAAGCAAAAGCTATTTTAAGTATGATCTATTTACTATTGTAACTAGTAATATAGATCATCAAATTTCATTTTAACTTTCTATAACATCCCGCTTTTTTGTATGCTTTAAGCAGACACACATGCCGACTCAAACCATACAGAAGGACGGATTGTTATTTGGGGTAAATAAGAAAAAGAGAAAGAAATAAAAATAAAATAGAATCTTGCAATGAACTGAAAAAATATACTAATCAAATAATAGTTCATGAAGCTGTTTACAAAACATTTGATTATACTTATACAATACAGAATCAGAGTTACACATATCAGAGATAAAAAAATAATACAACGGAATAGTATGAATGCAGTGGAATAAAATAGTAAAGAATAGTAGTACAAATCTTTGTCTTCGTCCTCCAGAAATAAGGTCTTCAAATCTTGAAATGCTCAGGCTCACCCGAGCGAATTGAAAAGACAAAACACTCGAGTCAGAACTAAAAGATCTTATGTAAGTCAAATCAACGGTAAATAAATATGAGTGTAAACGGCGTCAGATATGTTTACGGGGTTTGACATCTCTTATCCAGTGTCTAACGTGAGTGCAGTAACTTAAGAGATGTTCGGGATTCACATCTCCTAAGGATCCGTTAAACTATCTACTATGTAATACAATACGCTATTATAATATGTCTACAGTAATATAAACTATTAAAATAGCGTTAAGGCGTTACATTTTCCCCCTTAACCTATTTTTATTTCCCATAGTCTATACAGTACCGTAATCCCACCCGTACTGGGTGTCGTCACAGGGCACTCCATAGGTATGGTACAAACCAAACTCGTAGAAGGCGTGCTAGGGTAGGTGACACGGCACAACTAGGCAATGCCAGGGTAGATATACCAATTATACTTCCGGACCGGTGGTAACGCATAGCAGCTACTACCGCCAACCTCGGAACACACTCCTGAATCAAAAAAAAATCGAGGGTGGCCACCAAATAAATTGCAAAGTCGGAATATAGTATCGATGGAATGTGCCCGATCGGAGGAATGACCTCACTTAGCCCGTCAATTGCTCCTGTTTTAGCCACCTTAAGCTAACTCATGGGAGTTAGGTCCACGTATATAACTTTAGGATCGTCGCCACCATCCTACTTCATTCTGGAATCTCCACCGCGTATACAATTGTCAAAGTGGTTTTCGGTATTAACAGATAGTATGCTCATATCCGATCCCGGTCTCTTTAACAAACAAACGCTTATTTCACACCGGATGGTTCTTTTACATTTCCAACATTATTTCATAATTGATATCAAAATATCATATTCAATTCAAATCATATCACTTTCGAAACCATTACTTCTGAATTTATATCACATTGAAATCATAGTTTGAAATTATATTTCCTTTCAAAAATCATATTTCCAAAATAGGTCAAACCCTTACTTCAAAATATCATATTAAACCAAATATGTTATTTAATTCCCAACGTAGGTTATAACATCATTAACCGTATTCACTTTTAACAAGTGAATTAAATATAATACTTCCCCTTTTCCTTAGTTTGACATTTAGAAAATAGTTTAAATAGTTAAAATACTCAAATAGTTTAATATATATTTTAAAAATGTTTTCTTGCTTTAAGATAGTTATATAGCTCTTAAAAATAGATTTAATATAATTAAAATAGATTAAATAACTTTAAATAGATTAATTAGTTTTGAAATAAGTCAAATGGTTTAATTAGTTTAAAAGTTTGAAAATCTTAATAATTTTAGTCTTTTAAAATAATATATTTAAAACAATTTATATGAAAATATGAATTTGAAATTTATATCAATTTAAACTATTTATTTCATTCCAACACATTTTGACCATTTCAATGTCCCTAAACCCAATTTCAAACTTTCCGATTCAGAATTCTAAATAAATATTAAATTCAATATCGCTTAAATCCATGTTGAAACATTGATTTATTTACTCAAATTTCAATATATTTCTAAGTTATAATTCAACAATTTTAATAACCCAATTTCGATAAACTTCACTTATATTTCAAATTCACTATAAAATTTCAATTTTATTCAAAACAATTCGATTTTAATATAAAATTCGAAATTCGACAAAATTCGATTTATATCATCCAAATTTTATTCAAAAATATCATTTAACTCAATGCAAAATTTAAGGATTCAAAATCATTTAAATTTAACCAATCCGGTGTCCGTATATAATTCTCTACCCTAGGGTCAAGTGATACGGATATTTATCATTTCAATCCACGATTTTAAAATTTTTATATTTACAGGATATATATCATTTCAATCCGCAATCCCAAAAATATCAAATCCATAAAATCGCTAAAGTCTACAATTTCAACCCATAACGATTTTTCCTTAATCTATTGATCGTTCGGGTATGTATCATTTCAACCCATAGTGAACTTGCAGTTTATAACGATATAAAATAAAACATCCATTCATCCAATATCAAAAATCAACAGCCATCACAATCATCATCCAAATCAATCAATAAATATCAATATAGAACTGATAATCAATAACAAATATTTAACTGGCAATTAATATTCAATAATAAATTAAATAACGATTAAATTCAAATAAATTCAAATTAACTGAGATGATGATTTAAAATATACCAAACGGTCATAATTAAATTTCTAATCACATCAAAAATTAATTTAACAAACATAAGAAATTTTAGAAGTTGTGAGTGGGTTAAAACACTCACCTTTGAATTTAAATCCAATTTAAGCCCAAAATTTTAACGGTCTCAGAATTCGTCCAAACAAACATCAAAATGTCCGAAATTTGAATATGATCCCAGCGGAACAAACTGCACGTGAATCGGATCTCGTATGAAAAGTTATGGCGTTTAGAAGGTTTAAAGTTTGAATTTGAATAAAATAAAATAAAAAGAAAGAAAATCACCTCAAATTCATGAACACGTCAGCACGAAAAAAACGCTCCGAACCCAGGCACTATTCACGCACACGATATCCACGAAGCCGCCACTACTTCGCCTCCGTACGCACGCAACCACGACCAACTCCACTTCGATCCGGTCGCGCCACCACGTTGCCCAACTTTGGCCGCCCCTATGCCCGAGCAACCGCCACCTCCGGCTCCTCCGAGCCCAACCACCACCGCCGATGATTGTTGGCAAGTTCTGGCGATCCCCTCGACTTCTAGCATGAACGAACACTAGATCCAGGGCCTACACGACCTCCTCTACCACCCCATGTCCTCCGATCGTCCCCAGGACGTAGATCCACCGTTAACTGTCGAAACCCTAAAACGAACGGCCGAGGTTCATCTTGAAATTATGGACAAACGGTGAATGGAATTGAAAAACGAATAGCACCAGAAGATTACGCTTGTCCAGAGCTTCAAATCGATATATAATTCGATATATATTGAGGAGTTTGAAATTTGAAGTTGAATTTTATATTGAAATTGAATTGGGAAATTTAGGGTTTTTAGCCATTGAGAAAAAGGAGCAACTGGAATTTCTGTACGTACAGAAATGAGAAATAGAAAGGCTGCTAGGGTTTATAATCGGATATTTATAGACAAAAGCTAAATTTAGAATGGACTAGATTGATTTGGATTTGAAAGTTGAACGATAAACGATCCGAAAAGCCCGTTCTGACTTCGGAACGAAAATGGGTCAACCCATATATAAAAATAGATGCTTTCGATAATTTTAAAGTCAATGGAACTTGTTTAAAGCCCAAATTCCATCGTATAAAGAAGTTATGATAAAATCAGCTTATTTCAAATCGATTTCAATTGATTTTAATTAAATTGATTTCTAGGCGTTTCGAGCCTGTATGATCAAACGATAAGTCCGATCGTTACGAAACTTGAAATCATACAATAATTCACTGTTGCGGATCCGATGAAACTGGTTTCATCGAAATCCGAGTCAGTGGACAAAATGGCTATATTTTCGTTAATTAAATAAACTAATATTAAATTAATTAAATCAAATTTCTAATTCAAATTTCATAACTCACAATTTCTATCACCTTAAATCACTTAGTAATTTAAAATCCTTTAAAACAAATCTCTGTATTAATTCATTATTGACTATTTCAAAATTTACAGTGTTTGATTTACAACTGCCACTAATCCTATTAATTAAAATTTAATTCCAATAAATTGTTTTTATTTGGTTTAAATCTTTATACTCAATCAATTATTACTCAAATAATCATAGTTAATATTTGTCCTATATTTCATTACATTAATATCCTCCAATATCATCTTTATTTACATTAACACAATATTTAATTACATTTAATTGCAATAAATCCAATTGTTATAATTTATATTCCAAAAATTTATTAACTTTTGATTTCCATTCTTATTATTCTACCAATTGTCATATTATGGATAAAATTTACATTATTACCAAATATTACCTTAATTTACATTAACGTAATACTTAATTACATTTATTGAAATTGGTTTCCAATTTAATATAACAGGCTAAATAAATAGGTAACGTATAACAATCGTTATCATAACTTTTAATTACACCAATCAATTCATTACTCACAAAGAAATGTTACAATTCTTATATAATACTAATTTTATTCAATTACCATTAACTATCTATTTCATACAATAATTAAATATTTACATTTGTTTCTTATATTCAATTTTATAACCAAGTATAACATTTACACTAATTCCATTAATTGTAATTTCATTCAAATTCTTAATTATTAGCTTAGATTAGCATTATTACATCTCATTTAAGTTATTATTTCATTAATGAATCACAAATTTTAATTTCTTCAATATTAAATTACTAAAATTTTATTTAATTAACAAATTTAATTATCGAAAATTTACGGGTCGTTACACTCTCCCCCACTCAAAACTTTTCATCCCCGAAAAGGAAGAAGAAGGGAAAAGAGGAATTAAGTAATCAATATACCTTATTCAAAATATTCATTTATAAACAACTAATTTACATGATTAAATAATTTAAATAAAATATATCAATTTATATCAATTAAATCCTTTTACACTCAAGTTAACAAAAGTTTGGAAAACATTTCATAAAATTTTCTAGGTCCAAAATTTTCAGAAAATTTCGGTAGAGTCTCCTTTGTACGGAGAGGTCAGAGAGAAATAATAATATCAATAATAACAAAATATATAATTTTCAAAATAATATATATCCCAATAGCGGGAAAAACAATATAACATCGCTAGAAAACCGTAATCCGATAACGTACCTATTTGTCGGGCAAACAACGCTTAATTACGAAACCAAAAGCAGTAGCTATTGCTTCCATAACCTGTATTTCACTTACATAATCTAAAAGAGTTGATAATTATATAAAATGAAATATTTAAAGTTGTTTTAACCACTAACAAACATCAATATAAACAACAATCACTGGCAACCACGGCATACAATCATCATATGAAATCAATAGAATCAACTATCCATCCATAGCAAGCAAACAAATGGTTTGTTCGGGTTTAGAAATTTTTAACCGCCTAGAATGACAAATAAACTACTGAGTGCCCCATTTACTCAACAGTCTTAGATGAACTCAATAGATTATTCATACATCTTAAACAATTAGAAGTATCCTATCCCAAACAACCCATAAACCAAAACAAACAATAATTTACAATGTTATTTGAGTTATTCTTATTAAATTTTCCTTCACAATATTTACCGTTTTAATTTTTCTTTTCACACAAGGATTTTTTTTACTTACATTTAGTTCTTACAAAATTTTTCTTCCATTCATTCATTCAGTGTTTATTTCACTTATTTTTCCTTTATTACTTACAAAATTCATTTTCATTTATTCATATCATGTAAATTTCTTTTATTGCATTACATTCATTTTATTATTTACTTTAATTATAAATAGTTTCAATATTAACTTAAGTTCAAAATTCTTTACTTACAGTACTCATTTTCTATTTCATTTAATTAGTAGTATTACAAATTTAACTCAAGTTTATAACTATTTTCATATCAAATTTTTTATTTATAAAAGTAAATTTCATTGAACACCTCCATTACATAAGTTTTACTAGTAAAATTTCCATTACATATTCTTTTAACATTTCAACTTTTTTATAATTGGTAAGTTATATATATGTCTTTAAGAATGCAATTGAAAGTTACACAAGTTTGAATTACTTATTTTAATTAACTTAAGGTTCAATAGTTATCATTCCTTATTTGCATACTCTTTTCGTTTACAAGTTACAAATTTCAAATTCCTTGTATATTTCAGTTATAACTTAGCATATCATTTCTTATTTTCATTTAGAAGTTTCAATTATTAAATAGTTAAATATTTTATTCCATTACAATAATTGAAATCTCTAATTTATATCAATTTAAGAACTATATGCCGGGTTCCATTTCAAATCATTTAAAATAATATATACATATATATATACTCATAACTTTTATCCAATCGTATTTAAACTTAAATTTTTTTATTTGTTTATCAAAATAGATCTGTAGTAAAACTACTACAATGGCCTTCCCACTTTGAAACTCGAAAATGAACGCCGATGATGCGTGCACTCATCACCAAATTTTTTTTCCAACGACAGAGAGGGGAGTACAGAACTTATTTCTTTCCAAAATTTCATTAAAACAATTCTTTCAAATTATAATGAAATATTAATATCCGAAAATACTTCTAAATAATATTATTATTGTATTCCAAAATTATTCGAAAGAGATTTTCAAAACCCCGGAACTTAAGTTCTAAAATTTTCCAAATTTCATTTATCTTATTTTCAAATCTTATTTCCAGCCTATATTTATAAACTTCACTACCCAACAACCAAATATATAATTTATAAATCACTATTTTATATATAAAATATACAATAGGCAAAATTTATTTCATTTACCTATATTTCAAAACAATTATTATGTCGGTCTGTCCAATTAAGTGTTTAGAAATCCATATCGATGTCATAGCATTCTATGTACCGACCAGAATTATAAATACAAAACGAAACAAATTAACACAATATAAAACATTTTATAAACCCTAACAAATACGCTCTCTCATATATATACACTCAACGACTCATCATAGGGTATTACTACCCTATTAATAAAGAGTCAGACCCCACAAAGCTAAGGTTTTCGCTAAACCAAAGCTCTGATACTAACAGTAACATCTCGCCTTTCTGTATGCTTTAAGCAGACACACATGCCGACTCAAACCATACAGAAGGACGGATTGTTATTTGGGGTAAATAAGAAAAAGTGAAAGAAATAAAAACAAAACAGAATCTTGCAACGGAATGACAAAATATAATAATCCAATAACAGTTCATGAAGCTGTTTACATAGCATTTGATTATACTTATACAATACAGAATCAGAGTTACACATATCAGAGATAAAGAAATAATACAGCAGAATAGTATGAATGCAGTGGAATAAAATAGTAAAGAATAGCAGTACAAATCTTCGCCTTCGTCCTCTAGAAATAAGGTCTTCAAATCCTGAAATGCTCAGGCTGGACCGAGCGAATTGAAAAGAAAAAACACTCGATTCAGAACTAAAAGATCTTATGTAAGTCAAATCAACGGTAAATAAATATGAGTGTGAACGGCGTCGGAGATGTTTATGGGGTTTGACATATCTTATCCAGTGTCTAACATGAGTGCAGTAACCTAAGAGATGTTCGGTATTCACATCTCCTAAGGATCCGTTAAACTATCTACTATGTACAATACGCTATTATAATATGTCTACAGTAATATAAACTATTAAAATAGTGTTTAGGCGTTACATTTTTCCCCTTAACACATTTTTATTTCCCATAGTCTATACAGTACCGTAATCCCACCCGTACTGGGTGTCGTCACGGGGCACTCCATAGGTATGGTACAAACCAAACTCGTAGAAGGCGTGCTAGGGTAGGTGACACGGCACAACTAGGCAATGCCAGGGTAGATATACCAATTATACTTCCGGACCGGTGGTAACGCATAGCAGCTACTACCGCCCACCTCGGAACACACTCCTGAATCAAAAAAAAATCGAGGGTGGCCACCAAATAAATTGCAAAGTCGGAATATAGTATCGATGGAATGTGCCCGATCGGAGGAATGACCTCACTTAGCCCGTCAATTGCTCCTGTTTTAGCCACCTTAAGCTAACT
Organism: Allium fistulosum; assembly: GCA_030737815.1. Lineage (NCBI taxonomy): Eukaryota > Viridiplantae > Streptophyta > Magnoliopsida > Asparagales > Amaryllidaceae > Allium > Allium fistulosum. The sequence goes on along the minus strand of CM060908.1, from coordinate 293,530,643 downwards.
CATGGGAGTTAGGTCCACGTATATAACTTTAGGATCGTCGCCACCATCCTACTTCATTCTGGAATCTCCATCGCGTACATAGTTGTCAAAGTGGTTTTCGGTATCGACAGAGAGTATGTCCATATCCGATCCCGGTCTCTTTAACAACCAAACGCTTATTTCACACCGGATGGTTCTTTTACATTTCCAAAATTATTTCATAATTGATATCAAAATATCATATTCAATTCAAATCATATCACTTTCGAAATCATTACTTACTTCCGAATTTATATCACATTGAAATCATAGTTCGAAATTATCTTTCCTTTCACAATTCATATTTCCAAAATAGGTTAAACCCTTACGTCAAAATATCATTTTAAACCAAATACGTTATTTAATTCCCAACCCAGGTTATAACATCATTAACCGTATTCACTTTTAACCGGTGAATTAAATATAACACTTCCCTTTTTCCTTAGTTTGAAATTTAGAAAATATTTTAAATAGTTAAAATACTCTAATATAGTTTAATATAGATTTTAAAAATGTTTTCTTGCTTTAAGATAATTATATAGCTCTTAAAAATAGATTTAATATAATTAAAATAGATTAAATAACTTTAAAATAGATTAATTAGTTTTGAAATAAGTCAAATGGTTTTATTAGTTTAAAAGTTTGAAAATCTTAATAATTATAGTCTTTTAAAATAATATATTTAAAATAGTTTATATGAAAATATGAATTTGAAATTTATATCAATTTAAACTATTTATTCCATTCCAACACATATTGACCATTTCAATGTCCCTAAACCTAATTTCAAACTTTCTGATTCAGAATTCTATATAAATATTAAATTCAATATCGCTTAAATCCATGTTGAAACATTGATTTAATTACTCAAATTTCAATATATTTCAAAGTTATACTTCAACAATTTTAATAACCCAATTTCGATAAACTTCACTTATATTTCAAATTCACTATAAAATTTCAATTTTATTCAAAATAATTCGATTTTAATATAAAACTCGAAATTCGACAAAAATTCGATTTATATAACCCAAATTTTATTTCAAAAATACCATTTTACTCAATGCAAAATTTAAGGATTCAAAATCATTTAAATTTAACCAATCCGGTGTCCGTATATAATTCTCTACCCTAGGGTCAAGTGATACGGATATTTATCATTTCAATCCGCGATTTTAAAAATTTTATATTTACAGATATATATCATTTCAATCCGCAATCCCAAAAATATCAAATCCATAAAATCGCTCGAGTCTATCATTTCAACAAATAACGATTTTTCCTTAATCTATTGATCATTCGGGTATGTATCATTTCAACCCATAGTAAACTTGCAGTTTATAACGATATAAAATAAAACATCCATTCATCCAATATCAACAATCAACACCCATCACAATCATCATCCAAGTCAATCAATAAATATCAATATAGAACTGATAATCAATAATAGGTATTTAACTGGCAATTTATATTCAATAATAAATTAAATAGCGATTAAATTCAAATAAATTCAAATTAACTGAGATGATGATTTAAAATATACCAAACAATCATAAATAAATTTCTAATCACATCAAAAATTAATTTAACAAACATAAGAAATTTTAGAAGTTGTGAGTGGGTTAAAACACTCACATTTGAATTTAAATCGAATTTAAATCCAATTTAAGCCCAAAATTTGAACGGTCTCAGAATTCGTCCAAACTAATGTTAAAATATCCAAAATTTGAATACGATCCCAGTGGAATGAACCGCGCGTGAATCAGATCTCGTATGAAAAAGTTATGGCGTTTAGAAGGTTTGAAGTTTGAATTTGAATAAAATAAAATAAAAAGAAAGAAAATCACCTCAAATTCACGAACACGTCAGCACGAAAAAACACTCCAAACTCAGGCACTGTTCACGCACACGATATCCACGAAGCCGCCACGACTTCGCCTCCGTACGCATGCAACCACGGCCAACTCCACTTCGATCCGGTCGCACAACTTCGTTGCCCACCTTCAACCGCCCCTATGCCCGAGTAGTCGCCACCTCCGGCTTCTCCGAGCCAAACCGCCGCCGCCGATGATTGTTGGCAAGTTCTGGCAATCCCCTTTGACTTCTAGCATGAACGAACACTAGATCTAAGGCCTACACAACCTCCTCTACCACCCCATGTCCTCCGATCGTCCCCAGGACGTAGATCAACCGTTAACTGTCGGAACCCTAAAACGAACGGCCAAGGTTCATCTTGAAATTCTAGACAAATGATGAATCGAATTGAAAAACGAATAGCACCAGAAGATTACGCTCGTCCAGCGCTTCAAATCGATATATAATTCAATATATATTGAGGAGTTTGAATTTTGAAGTTGAATTTTATATTGAAATTGAATTGGGAAATTTATGGTTTTCAGCCATTGAGAGAGAGGAGCAACTGAAATTTCTGTACGTAAAAAAATGAGAAATAGAAAGGCTACTAGGGTTTATAATCAGATATTTATAGACAAAAGCTGAAATTAGAATGGACCAGATTGATTTGGATTTGAAAGTTGAACGATAAACGACCCGAAAAGCCCGTTCTGACTCCGGAACGAAAATGGGTCAACCTATATACCAAAATAGATGCTTTCAATAATTTTAAAATCAATGGAACTGGTTTCAAGACCAAATTCCATCATATAAAGAAGTTATGATAAAATCAGCTTATTTCAAATCGATTTCAATTGATTTTAATTAAATTGATTTCTAGGCGTTGCGAGCCCGTACGATCAAACGACAAGTCTGATCGTTACGAAACTTGAAATCTTACAATAATTCACTGTTACGGATCCGATGAAACTAGTTTCGTCGAAATCCGAGTCAGTGGCCAAAATGGCTATATTTTCGTTAATTAAATAAATTAATATTAAATTAATTAAATCAAATTTCTAATTCAAATTTCATAATTCACAATTTCTATCACCTTAAATCACTTAGTAATTTAAAATCCTCTAAAACAAATCTCTGTATTAATTCATTATTGACTATTTCAAAATTTACAGTGTTTGATTTACAACTGCCACTAATCCTATTAATTAAAATTTAATTCCAATAAATTGTTTTTTTTGTTTAAATCTTTATACTCAATCAATTATTACTCAAATAATCATAGTTAATATTTGTCCTATATTTCATTACATTAATATCCTCCAATATCATCTTTATTTACATTAAGACAATATTTAATTACATTTAATTGCAATAAATCCAATTGTTATAATTTATATTCCAAAAATTTATTAAATTTTGATTTCCATTCTTATTATTCTATAATTGTCATAGTATGAATAAAATTTATATTATTACCAAATATTACCTTAATTTACATTAACGTAATACTTAACTACATTTATTGCAATTGGTTTCCAATTTAATATAACAGGCTAAATAAATAGGTAACGTATAACAATCATTACCATAACTTTTAATTACACCAATGAATTCATTACTCGCAAACAAATGTTACAATTCTTCTATAATACTAATTTTATTCAATTACCATTAACTATCTATTTCATACAATAATTAAATATTTACATTTGTTTCTTATATTCAATTTTATAACAAAGTATAACATTTACACTAAATCCATTAAATGTAATTTCATTCAAATTCTTAATTATTAGCTTAGATTAGCATTATTACATCTCATTTAAGTTATTATTTCATTAATGAATCATAAATTTTAATTTCTTCAATATTAAATTACCAAAATCTTATTAAATTAACTAATTTAATTATCGAAAATTTACGAGTCGTTACACTTTCGTTTCAAAATCAAAAATTAATTAGCAAATGATGATGTAAATTGTGTTTATGTTGAATAAGAATAGCTCATTTGCACAAGCAATATAAGCTATCAAACCCACTTGTATAAACTTACATCAAAATTCACTTTCATGAAGCACAAGCTAAAGAGATCATAAATCATAAAATATTGAAATTACATAAAATTTGATAGCTTCATTACGCCTAAATTGAAGAGGTTTAGCTACTCATTTATGTTATCAAATCAACACATGTAAGTTTCAACATTGAAAATGAAAGAAAGTAGAGAATAAACAAAGAAAAAGAAGATTAACTACTAGAAGGAAATTAATTAGACTAGTGCATAAATGTAAATCTAAGCTATGAACATAAAAAGAAAGTGAGCATAGAAATAAATATTAACAATAAAACAAAGAAAATCATGTAGAAAAGAGAGACGAAAGAGGCTTGAGGCCATTTTTATTTCATGTAACATTGAGCTTACAATTTGATTGCTTAATTTCCTAAGTAAAATGAAAGAGTAGAAGATATGTTCATGTACATAAGAGGGTTATTTATACATGCATAAAACCCTAATTCCATTTTTAGGGAGCTTCCCAAAATACCCTTTAGGAAGTGTGGCCACCAAGTAACCATTAGCCACTAATTAATCCATCATTTGATGTGCATGAAGCTTTAACCTCCACTTAGTTGTCCATTAGCTCCTAATTGTACATTTAGGTAAGTGGGTGGGGTCCTCCATGATCTTGAACTTGAATTATTTCCTCTTCATTCCTTTGTATTTCCTTGTGCATGCATATATCATCAAGAATCCCACTTCCATATGCATCAAAATATCCTATAAAAATCAGAAAAATTGTCTAAGTAAAAATTCTTAAATTGACACATGCTCAAAAATGACCACTTTGCCCTTATGTGAAGATGAAAATATGATGGTTTGAAAATAATTGAATTTTGGTTTTAACATGTAAAATTGCCCAAATATGATGTTTATTTAAATAAAAAGAGATAAAATATGGCTGTAAATATATGCACATTTACGTGCACATCAAATACCCCCACACATATCTTTTTATTCATCCTCGAATAAAGGAAAACTAAGATAAATCTGTTTTCGTAGGGAGCACGATTGCATTGAGCGTATGCAACAAGCCGTTAAACCTCTAGGTGTCCCCAGTAGGACGAGTGTTGTCTGGTGAGGGTTTTCAGCGATTACTACCCACAAAATCCAAATGCAAAGTGAAAATATTTACAAAGTGCAAGATTTATTTACAATGGGATGAATGCAAGTTTTTGAAAATATTTACAAATGAAGGATTCACTTTCAATTCGACACTCATAAGTTAAATATAGGTTTTGGTCATTGTCTTGAAAATTTAAGTCATTTACTCGTCAAAACTTCCAATAAAAATGAAGTTATCATAACAAATAGACTATAGTTTAACTCGTTGTTTCGGTTGATAACATAGTGCAACTATGAAATAGATCCTTAGTTGATTAGCAAAGTTTATCAAAGTGGTATTTTCATTTCTTTTCAATAACAAGTCAAATCAAATAAGTAAAAATAGTGCTCGGATTTCAATTGCTTACTCTCTCTTATTTGAAAATTTTATTTATATTAACAATATTTACATATGCCTAACTCATATAAACTGAGGCTAGATATATTACCCGTGCACTGCCTTGCGGACTGATGTGAGGGGAATACAGAGCATGGCAAGTGAACACACAAGTGTGAACACTTATCGACTGTAGGCATTATTAAAAAGAATTTTTACATACATACACCTAACTCAGATAAACTGAAGCCAGATATACCGATCGTGCACTGCCTTTCGAGCTTACGTGAAGGGTACAGAGCATGGCGAGTGAACACACGAGGGTGAACACATGACTCTAGGTGTTAATAATATATATATATATATATATATATATATATACAAATGTTTTTTTTCTTTTTTTTTTAGAAAGAGAGAGTTTTGCAAAATCATCTTAACACCATTTAACTTAGAAGATAAAAATGTTATATCCTTTACTTTAAATTTACCACTTTTTTAAACAAAGATTTTCAATTAGAACATACTTCATAATTAACACATATGAACCTTCCTATATACTAGCTAAACCATTGTTATTTGTAATCAAACTTCATTTTTATTTTTGTTAAGACAAATAAATTTTCAAAAATTTCAATTTATTAACCAAAACTTATACTTATCCTATAGTGTTTCTTCAAAAATAAATCAAAATGCTAAAAAGAAAATGTTTTTGGGATTTAGAAATTTTGATTTTTTTAGATAAAGGAAATGAAAATTCAAAAATTCCATGAAACTTTAAAAAATGAAAATGAGACCTCCCCACACTTAATTTTGACTGTGTCCCCACGGTTAGTGCATGATATAATGAGTGTAACGGGGATAAATATGTACATATTTACAAAAGAGGGTTAACATTCTTACTAGACTTAGCTTGGCTCATGAAGAATCATGAGCTCCTCCTCTTGGTTACCGGGCAATTCCACGAAAGTTTTTAAACGATGACCATTGACTTTGAAAATTGATCCATCCCTAGGGTTTTCTATTTCTACGGCACCATGTGGAAAAATAGTTTGTACCACAAATGGTCCGGTCCATTTTGATTTAAGTTTCCCAGGGAATAAATGAAGCCTTGAGTCATATAAAAGAACTTTTTGGTTAGGCGAAAACGTTTTCCTTAGGATTGACTTGTCAAGAAAAACTTTGGTTCTTTCTTTGTAAATTTTCTCGTTTTCATATGCGTCGTTCCTAAGTTCTTCTAGTTCGTTGAGTTGTAGTTTTCGGTTTTTGCTAGCTTTCTCAAGATCAAAGTTTAAGTTCTTTATTGCCCACAACGCTTTGTGTTCAATTTCAACGGGTAAATGGCAAGCTTTACCGTAAACTAAATGAAATGAGGACATCCCAAGGTTAGTTTTAAAAGCAGTATGGTAAGCTCAAAGCGCGTCGGTTAATTTTTGAGACCAATCTTTTCGATTTTTATTGACAGTTTTCTCCAAGATTTGTTTTATTTGTCGATTTGAAACTTCAACTTGGCCACAAGTCTGAGGATGATACGGAGTGGATAACTTGTGGGTTATGGAGTATTTTTTCATTAAAGTTTCAAAAGAAGGGTTGCAAAAATGGGTTCCGTTATCACTGATTATTGTGCGAGGTGTGCCGAACCTCGAAAAGATGTTTTCTTTGAGAAATTTCACAACAATTCTATGGTCGTTGGTTTTGCAAGGAACGGCTTCGACCCATTTTGAGACGTAATCGACAGCGAGAAAAATATACAAGTTTCCAAAAGAGTTGGGGAAAGGTCCCATAAAGTCGATACCCCAAACATCAAAGATTTCAATCGTAAGAAAGGGGTTTAGAGGCATCATATCTCATCGAGAAATTCATCCAAGCATTTGACATCGATCGCAAGTTTTACAAAATTCAAATGAGTCTTTGAAAAGAGAAGGCCAATAGAAACCACAATGTAGGACCTTTTCCGTAGTTCTTCAAGGATCGAAATGTCCACCGCACGCTTGATCGTGGCAAAACGAAAGAACACTCCTGATCTCATTATCCGGAATGCAACATCGGATGATTTGGTTGGGACAATATTTGAACAAGTATGGATCGTCCCAATAGAAATATTTCACTTAGCACATGAATTTGCATGCGTCCTGTTTGGACCAAGATGAAGGAGTTTCTTTAGTGACTAAGTAGTTCACTATATCAGTGTACCATGGATCGATAGAAATTGAAAGGAGTTGTTCATCGAGGAAGTTTTCATTGATTGGAAAAGAAGATGGTGCGTTCGGAAGACGAGACAAGTGATTGGCTATGACATTATCGGGTCCTTTTTTGTCTTTAATTGTAAGGTCAAATTCTTGAAGTAAAAGGATCCAACGAATCAAACGGGATTTAGCATCCTTTTTAGCGAAGAGATATCGAAGCGCAGAGTGGTCCGTGTACACAATAATGTGTGAACCTATCAAGTATTGTCGGAATTTTTCGAGAGCAAAAATGACAGCTAGAAGCTCTTTTTCGGTTGATGTGTAGTTGAGTTGAGCGTCGTTCAAAGTTATACTTGCATAGTAAGTGTTAGCACCAAAATTGGTCACTAACCTCGTTCAGAAAGATTGTGTAGAGATATAAGTGATGAAAGTAAATTAAACAGAGAAGACAATACTAATTTAAATGCAGAAAGTAAGAACACCAAATTTATAGTGGTTCAACGTAATTGCCTACGTCCACTTTGTTCAACTTTATTGATTTCCTTTATGGTTGATTACAAATACAATTTGTGAATCAAATGCTTGAGTGAAGTGGTTGAGTAAAGAAGATGAGTCTTGAAAATGGCAGAGTCTCCCCGGTGTTTTCTCTCCAAAAAAAAGGGTCCCTTTCACTGTGACCCTGCCCCTCTATTTATAGGCAAATATGGGCTGGACTTCCCAAGTGGGCTGGATAGCCGAACGCTCTAGCCCCAGTACAGTGGTCACTGTATGCCGAACCAGGTGTGCTGAACGCTCTGATGCCGAACAGTCCCTTATATGCCGAACGATGTGGTTGGTGTCTGGGAAGTGCAGGATGTTTGTCAGTCGAAGCCGAACGCTCTTCTAGATGCCGAGTACTCTTGTATGTCGCGTGCTCTTGTATGCCGAGCAGTCTTGTATGCCGAGCAGTCTTGATGCCGAGTACTCTTGTATGCCGCGTGCTCTTGCTGCCGAGCATTAGTTGACGCTGAGTGCTGCTTGATGCCGAGCACCCCTGTACGCCGAGTACCTTGGGATGCCAAGCGCTCTTGTTGCCGAGCACTAGTTAACGCCGAGTGCTGCTTGATGCCGAGCACCCCTGTACGCCGAGTACCTTGGGATGCCGAGCGCTCTTGTTGCCGAGTTCTCCTATCACCGAGTTCTAATGATGCCGAACGCTAGCGCTGAACATTGGTTGTCGCCGAGTGCCTGTTGATGCCGAGTACTACGCCGAGTACTCCTGGATGCCGAGCAGTCCTTCATGCCGAGCTGTGGCCAATGCCGAGCACTCAGTTGCTTGGTCAAATCTCCAGGAAACACTTACCCCCCAAAGTGTATCATGTGACCGAACATGATGCGCTTTGAATCTGGTTCAACTTCCTTTGATGATGCCTTCTCGAGAATGTTAGCGAAGGAGGTGCAAGACGAGCAAGGTTTGGACGCCGAACGATACGTTCGAAGCCGAACGTACCTCGTGTGCCGAACGTCATTCTGCTATGATGCCGAACGCTCCGATGTTGACTGGTTCTACCGGGTATACCCTCTTCAACTTCTACCTCCCTCTATATAACCAGGTCCTTCCCGTCCCTTCTCCTATATGCTTTCATTCCTGTCACTCTTCCAAGATTTACAACTTGAACCTTCCTTCCTAAGCTCCTAACTACAATCTAGGTACTGCTCCTCTATTAATTTGAATAGGTTCCAAATGAGATGGTCAGGTCTGCCATGTAAAAAGCTTTCGAGTGGGTTGCCCTCATTGCCGAACGATAATGCGAGGCGAGGAGGAAGGATTTGAGGTGTTTGCGCACGTGGTTTTAGCTCCATCGCGCCGAACCGAAGTCAAAAAAGGAGGAAAAGGAAAACGTTGGAGGTGGTAAGGGTGTTGGATGGCATAGTTATGGTTCGGCGTATGTTGTCATGCGCCGAACGATAGAGGCTACCGAGTAGTATTTCGTCTGAATGAGGCCGAACACTCGCTAGAACGCCGAACAACAACTTAGCCGAATGAACTAAAGCCGAACACTTACTAAAATGCCGAACAATAACTTAGCCGAACAAAAACTCAAGCCGAACATTCTTAGATGCCGAACAGTATCGAGGCCGAATAATACGATTGCCAAACAGAACTTAGACCGAACAATCTCAATGCCGAACAACATTCAAATGCCGAACAAACATATACATGCCGAACAATTTCAATGTCGAACAGAACCTTTGACTGGACAATGTCTTTAACCGAACGAGGCCTTTAGCCGAACAAGGACTTTAGCCGAACACTTGACAATGACTTAACCGAACCAAGATACATGCCGAACTCTTCTCAGGACGAACAATGCAATTGCCGAACAACATTTAAATGCCGAACGATATAAATGTCAAATTAGACTTAAGCCGGATACTTCATAAATTACATGTTTTCTAAATCTGGAACTGTAACCACCACCAGGCGGGCTCTTCGAGACGGTCAGCGATGACGGTCTTCGAAGGCAACGATTCGAAACTCATTTTTATATCCTTGAAATCTTATTGCTTGCACACAATTGCTTGCACTAGTTCACACACCACGTGGGGGGGAAAACTCGTGTTGCTAATTCTAACGTTCAACGTTTTTTTTAAGTATAGTTCTCTCAAGCACTTAGCCAGGTTCGTTATTTATTTGGGATGTCGAGAAAATCTAGCTCCGCCACTATATCCGACAGGCCTGGGCCGTCATCAAGGCAAGGAGCCGCTGATACTTCTAACCCATCGACTTCTCCTGCTCATAACTTGGCGCCTGATGCTCTGGAGGCAACCATCTTACTAGACAATCCGATCGATTCTCAAGCCTCGAAGATCAACGAAGCTGCTCTGCGACGGATATGCTCCATTCATGGGATTCCTTTTGCCGACATGTTAGTTCCTTCAAGACACGATCGCCCTCATCTGCCCCCAGTCGGGTACACTACCTGCAACAAGTTCATGTGTTGGATGGGCAGCGTGCCTCCATTCAACTTATTTCTCCGGGATGTACTGCAGTACATAGACATAGCTCCGTCGCAGCTGCACCCGAACGGCCATGCATTTCTATATGGGACTTACCTACTTTTCATGGCTGTCTTCTCCAGACCTCCAACCGTCGGTGATATCAGATATATTTACATGTTCAAGAGACGGAAAGACAGTCCTTCTTTTATGTTCCTCGAGCCATACCACAAATGCTAGATCTTGACAGGGGCATGTAGCAAATTCGCCCAGTACAAACAGGAATGGTTCTATGTGCGCTGCCCTTCTGGTTTCGCTAGGAGATGGGTTGAAGGCAGTAAGTCTCTCCGCTGAGTCACTATTCGTATTTAATCGGAGTCATGCTTTTCCTAACTCTTCATTTCATCTTTTCAGGTATCAACCCGCGTCCGGAAGGCCGAGGATATTCTGAGGCTGTTGAAGCCATTAGAGCCCTTCCTGCTAAGGATCGAGACATCCGGACTATCATTTCAAATGAATCGCTGTCGGGGTTTGGCTTGCTAGCCCCTGGTCGTCGGATCAGCCTTCCAGAAGGTGTCACCATTCCCAAACCTTCGCCGGTAAAGGGAAAAAACAGGCCGGATCGTCGTCGCGCCGCACTCCCGATACGCACGGAGAAAGTGAGCGTAGAGAAGATGATGCTCCTAAGACTCAAGGCGAGAACGTGGGTCCCGCTTGGAATCCGGCAATCGAGGTTCAAGATATTGTGACGTCATCCTCCCCTTCGAAGGGGAAGAAGAAGTTGAAATATACAGTTCAAAAGGAGAAAGTTGGTGGCACTTCAAAAGCTACGCCTATCCCGCCTGAGAAAGAGGCTTCTTCGCAGCATCTAGAAAGCTCCTTGAGGGGTCTATCGAACCTTTCTATTCTCGAAGACATACTTAATTACGGGTTTGACGATCCTGAAGCCCTCAAATTTTCTTCGCCTGCTAGAGGCAATGCGGGAGTTCAACTCCCGGTCCAAGGAGACAACACTCTGATTAGCAAAGATAAACGAACGGGTCCGTCGGGGGGAACACTTGGACACACACGCACATGCGCATTCCATAATATACTTCTAGTCTTTTTAACTCGTGAATTCTCCTTAACTCGTTGTTATCTCCATTCTTTGTAGGTGATATGGGCCGCTCTCACGGAATTGATCGCCTTCAGCGGTCTTCTATATTCCATCACTCTGGACGGGATTCCGGTTCAGGCAGACGCAGGGACTGAGGCGAGTATGAAGATAGGGATAATCGTCCCCGAGATTCGTCTCACCGCAAGAAAGCACATTCTCAATCTTCCTAGTCCCGTGATCTTCCTCCTCCAACTGAGCCGGATAGAGAGAAATCCTTATAGAAGGGTTATCAGTCTGATGCTCCTCGAGAACAACATTCCAGTTCATCGAGTACAAGGCAAGTTCGAGAGCAACGTAAAAGAACGAAGTTTTCAAAGCCTCCTCCTCCTCCTCCTACTCCTGCGGTGGACCCAACTGTTGCGGAAAAGATGGTCGATCTTAAGTCCAAGTTTCCAAAAATTTGCTTCGATGGTCTGAAGTTCCTCCCGGCCATTCATCATATTCCCGGGCATGTGACGCAGAGTGCCATTGCCTGCAATAACGACGTCTATGTTCAACATGACGCGTTTGTGCACTTGGTGGAGAAGGTCTCGGAAGTATCTGTTGAGCGTCAACACGAGATTGACCGTCTGAATCTGGAGGCTGACAGTGATAAGAAAATCATCAAACTCCAAGACGAAGAGCTTGCTTCGTATAAGTCAAAGCTAGAAGCCGCTGAACAAAGCGCAAAAAATACTGCCGAGGCAGTTACTCGTTTAGAGGCGGCTTACAAAAAAGAGCTTGACGAAGCAGTCCAGCGCAGCGGTGCCCTCGCCCTAGAAAAAGACTCTGTCCAAAAGGAAAGGGACGCACTCGCTACTCAAGTCAAAGAGCTGAAGGAATTACTTTCCAAGGAGAAGGAAGACAAAGCAGCTGCTCAAGAAGAATCACAGCGATACTGTGATGAGATTGTTGCTACCCGACTCTTGAAGACAAAGCTCGATGACGAACTCGCCGGGGTCGAGAAAATGAAGGACGAGGCCCGTGAGGAGGGCAAAAGAATGGCTGTGGAAGAGCTTGATTCTCGCCCCGAGGCGGCCGCAGAAGCCGACAGGGAAGAGGTCAAAAGTATGTTTGACCCGTTGATCGCCGAGTATGGAGCCCGCGTCCTTATGCACCGCGACTTAACATTTCTGGGTGACGGCTACCTCGAATCCCTGGCTGAGGCGTGGGAAACTCTGATAAGGATCAGGAAGGTCGAGTCGGGCTCCAACGAGGTCGATGAGGATGTCTTGGTGAAGGAGTTCCTAAGGGGGAATGAGCCATTGGACTTATCCGCTGCATTGGCACTTTATAGCAAAGGCTCTTCCCCTCCAAAAGAGAAGAATGACGAAGCTGGCCCGTCTGGGGCCGATACTACTACTCCTCACATTGCCGCTCCTTACGTTGCTCAATCGGCCGGTCGGCCAACACTTGATCCATTCGAGCAGCATGCTAGTTATGATCCCGAAGATCGCGGGCTTGGTGTTCATGTGCTGTCACCTATCCTGGAGGGTGAAACCCCTCGCGCCACCGATAGCCAACCAGACCCTAGTAGGAAATTCTTCTTTCTCTAGAAGTTGAAGAGATCCCGTCATTTTTCAGCAGTGGCTATTCATTCTAATGCTCATTCCTTATGTTTTCGTGCAGGTTGCTCTGACGCCGAGCCAACTCCGAGGAGCGATGACGCCAAGGAGGAAGCAGAGAAAACAAGCGACGTTGCTCACGCAGGAGTAACTCCCAGTCCAGACGCTCAACTGATCGGGGCGCTAGATGATGAAAAACTTGATACTTCGTCTCCAGCCGAAGGAAGCGATGAAATTGAAATCACTGGCGCCTCTGAGCATACTTCGGAGATGAGCATGAAGGACCATCTCGCCGACGAGGAGAAGAAAAAAGTCAAAGTCAAAGTTGAGTCTGAAATACTAGAACTCACTGACCCGCGGAACAGACCTTTGAAAATCATTCTCCCGGGCAGGTCCAAACCACTAGATGTTCCGCCTCCTACTCCCGACTCCATTTCTCTAGCAAGCAAAAAGTCCAAGAAAAAGCGTGAGGGAGAGGAGTCATCGGAAACAACGAAGGAAGACAAGAAGAAGAAGTCGAAGAAATAATCGATACACTCGTTCAACGAGTTTTTTGCTTAAGTCTTGTAATTGCTTTTATCTTCCACAACTTGTAGTTTGTATAGAGAGGTCTGAATTTTGTAGGAGTGATCATGTATCCCCATTTTGGACTTATTGAATAAAGTTTTTAGCTTCTTTTTCGCTTGGGTGATTCTCTTGTCTTTCCTTAGTTTGCTGACTAATTGTAGCCATAACTCAAGTTCTTATGAGTTGCATTATCTCCCAGTCCATTCTTGTGCTGTTCAAACATTTTTGGACATGGCGTACCTCTCGTCCCACATCTTTCGAGTACTTGGACTTCTTGCTGACTCTGTGCTCCGGGGACTTGGAGGCTTGAAACAGTTTATACTCTAGTCCGCGCTCCGGGGAATTAGAGTACTCCGCTCCGCACTCCTGGGATTCAGAGATTTGAAATTGTTTATACTCTAGTCCGCGCTCCGGGGACTTAGAGTACTCCGATCCGCGCTCTGGGGATTCGGAGATTTGAAATCGTTTATACTCTAGTCCGCGCTATGGGGACTTAGAGTACTCCGATCCGCGCTCTGGGGACTCAGAGATTTGACCTCGTTTATACTCTAGTCCGCGCTCTGGGGACTTAGAGTACTCCGATCCGCGCTCTAGGGATTCGGAGATTTGGAATCGTTTATACTCTAGTCCGCGCTCTGGGGACTTAGATTACTCCGATCCGCGCTCTGGGGATTCAGAGATTTGACCTCGTTTATACTCTAGTCCGCGCTCTAGGGAATTAGAGTACTCCGATCCGCGCTCTGGGGATTCAGAGATTTGAAATCGTTTATACTCTAGTCCGTGCTCTGGGGACTTAGAGTACTCCGATCCACGCTTTGGGGATTCGGAGATTTGACCTCGTTTATACTCTAGTCCGCGCTCTGGGGACTTAGAGTACTCCGATCCGCGCTCTGGGGATTCGGAGATTTGGAATCGTTTATACTCTAGTCCGCGCTCTGGGGACTTAGAGTACTCCGATCCGTGCTCTGGGGATTCGGAGATTTGACCTCGTTTATACTCTAGTCCACGCTCTGGGGACTTAGAGTACTCCGATCCACGCTCTGGGGATTCGGAGATTTGGAATCGTTTATACTCTAGTCCGCGCTCTGGGGACTTAGAGTACTCCGATCCGCGCTCTGGGGATTCGGAGATTTGAAATCGTTTATACTCTAGTCCGCGCTCTGGGGACTTAGAGTACTCCGATCCGCGCTCTGGGGATTCGGAGATTTGACCTCGTTTATACTCTAGTCCGCGCTCTAGGGACTTAGAGTACTCCGATCCGCGCTCTGGGGATTTGGGGATTTGGAATCGTTTATACTCTAGTCCACGCTCTGGGGACTTAAAGTACTCCGATCCGCGTTCTGGGGCTTCAGAGATTTGGAATCGTTCGTACGAGTCTGTATGTTGTGCAGGATAATGTAATTTATCATCCAATTAAGAGATATAGAAACTTCATAGAAAATATGGCTTCAAGCCTTTATTAATGAAAATCAACTAAATTGCTTGATTACAACTTTAAAAGGAAACTAAGTCATTATTGAATGGAAACATGCAGGAAATAACAGTGCCTAAACAAGAAAGGAAAACATGCTAAATGTAATAGTGCCACAAATGTTCACTGTTCCATGCTCGGGGGAGTGTCGCGCCATCAATAGTCGCTAGCTTGAATGTTCCTTCTCCAAGCTTCCGTTCAATGGCGTATGGACCTTCCCAGCTGGGATTCATGCGTGATGGTACCGGGAAGACTCGTTTCAGAACGAGATCACCCACATCAAAGATTCTTGGGCGGACTCTGCCGTCGTAGTAACGCTTGACTCGATGTTTGTGCGCCGCCGCCCTTAATTCAGCTTCTTCACGCTTTTCGTCGATGCAGTCCAGTGATTCCAGCAAGAGGTTTTGGTTCGTCTTGGGATCATAGTATGTCACTCGGTGCGATGGAACTTCAAGTTCCACGGGTATAACGGCTTCAGAGCCGTATGCCAAGGCGAACGGAGTGTGGCCGATCGCGGACTTGTGGGTAGTTCTATACGCCCATAATGCTGTCGGGAGTTCATCTACCCACTTGCCTCCAACCTTCTCCAGACGCTTCTTCGGTATGGACTTGATTATTTTGTTAACGGCCTCGACTTGTCCGTTAGCTTTTGGGTGTGCAACGACGGCGAACTTTTTCTCGATGCCGTACTTTAAACAGAACTCTTTGAACTCTCTACTTTCAAATTGCATTCCGTTGTCTGTAATGATGGTGCGTGGAAGGCCAAAGCGGCATATAATGTTTCGTACAACGAAGTTAATGACCTTCTTAGAGGTGATAGTGGCCAAAGGTTCTGCCTCAGCCCATTTCGTGAAATAGTCGACTGCAACTATTGCGTATTTCGCACCACCTTTAGATAGAGGCAAAGAGCCGATTATGTCGATTCCCCAGATCGCAAATGGCCAGGGACTGATCATTTGTGTGAGTTCCGTTGATGGAGCCCTCGGGATTTTCGCATATCTTTGACACTTGTCGCATTTTCTTGCATAGTCCACGGCATCCCGGTTTACGGTGGGCCAGTAATATCCATAGCGGAGGATCTTCTTTGCTAGCGTCTGCCCCCCAGTATGGTCGCCACATTCTCCTTCGTGAACCTCTCTCAAGACTCGCTTTGTTTCATCATGAGCGATGCATCGTAATAACGGGACTGAGAATCCTTTTCGATACATTGATCCATCCTGCATTATGTATCGCGCGGCCTTTCGAAGGACCTGCCGTCTTTCGCTTCTTTTTCCTGGTAAAGCCCCGGTCGTCAGGTACAGTTTGAATGGGGTTATCCACGATTCCTTCTCGATTTCTGTTCCCAACACGCGATCGACTTTCATTTCGTCTATGCTCGGGGCATGCAAGACTTCGACGGGATACAATCCCATTTGTTGCGCATCGTCGGTACTCGCGAACTTAGCCAATAAGTCGGCTTCTTTGTTCTGTTCGTGCGGGATATGTGAGATGTCATAACGCTCAAGATTTGATAGTAGTTCTTGGACCTGAATAAGGTACGGAGCAAGCTTTCGTCCCTTTGCTTGGTAGTCTCCCCGTACTTGGTAAACCACCAACTGCGAGTCACAAAAGATTTTGACTGATTCGATCCCGAGTTCCCTGATGAGCTTCAAGCCAGCGATCAGTGCTTCATATTCGGCTTCGTTATTTGTAGCCGGGAAATCGAGCTTCAGGGCATAACAGATCGATCGGTTTTCCGTAGTTACAAGAACTACGCCCGCGCCGGAGCAACGGTCGTTTGATGCACCGTCAGTGTATAATTTCCATCGAACGGGGGGAATGATGTCGTGATCGTCCGGTTTGATGGGTATGGTAAATTCAGCGATGAAGTCTGCTAATGCTTGCCCTCGGATGGCTCTCCGTGGTAAGTACGCGATATCGAATTGGCTCAACTCGATGTTCCATCTTAGCAATCTTCCAGAAGTTTCCGGCCGTTGGAGTACCTGCCTCAGGGGTTGATCGGAATAAACACCGATTGAATGTGCTTGAAAGTACGGGCGAAGCTTTCGTGATGCAATCACCAAGCAATAAGCCAATTTCTCTATTTTAGGGTAATTCCTCTCGGCCCCTGTTAAACGTTTGCTAACATAATACACCGGCTTTTGGACTCGATCCTCCTCTCGTACCAAAGCCGCACTTATCGCATGTGGGGATACAGCCAAGTATACGTACAACATCTCATGGTCAACTGGTTTTGATAGCATTGGTGGGCTCTCCAGATGCCTCACCAGATTCTGGATTGCCTCCTCACAGCTAGACGTCCATTCAAAATTTCTCTTTCCTTTCTTTATTATGTCAAAGAACGGGATGCACTTATCAGTTGCCTTGGATATAAATCGACTCAGCGCAGCTACTTTTCCGTTCAAGCTCTGTACCTGCTTTATAGTCCTGGGCGCTTGTACATCTCGAATAGCTTGGATCTTTTCTGGGTTGGCCTCGATTCCCCTAGCGTTGACGATGAATCCCAAAAACTTCCCTGATGCAACGCCGAAAGAACACTTCAACGGGTTGATCTTCATGCCATAAAACCTGAGTATGTCGAACATTTCAGCCAAGTCTTGAATGTGGTCGTTTGACCGTCGTGACTTCACGAGCATGTCATCCACATAGACTTCCATGATTTTACCCAACTGGTCCTTGAACATTCGATTCACCAGACGTTGGTAAGTTGCTCCAGCATTCTTCAATCCAAAGGGAATCACTACATAGCAATACAGTCCGACATTTGTAATGAAGCTGGTGTGTTCTTGGTCCGGAATATGCATTGGGATTTGGTTGTATCCTGAGTACGCATCCATGAATGACAGTAACTCGTGTCCTGCGGTGGAATCGACCAACTGATCGATCCTAGGCAACGGGAAACTGTCCTTAGGGCATGCTTTGTTCAAGTCGGAATAATCTATGCAAGTCCTCCATTTCCCATTCGCCTTCTTTACTAGCACGAGGTTGGATACCCATTCAGGGTAGAGGGCGTCGAGGACGAACCCATTCGCTTTGAGTTTGTCCACCTCCTCTCCAAGAGCGGCGGATCTCTTCGGATCCATTCCTCTCCTTTTTTGCTTGACTGGGACGTATTTCGGGTCTATGTTCAACATATGACTCGTGATGGCGGGAGAAATCCCACACATATCAGAATGCGTCCAGGTGAAAACATCAAGGTTCTCCCGGAGGAAGTCGCTAAGGTCTTCAGTCATTGCGGGGCCTAGCTGTGATCCGATCTTCAGTATTCGCGAAGGGTCGTCACGGCTAACTGAAATGTCAATTGTTAATTCAGCCGGTGCCGCCTTCTCTTCCCTGGGTTTCTCATCGTCGTCTCTCGGATCTATATCTCCGTAGATCCGAGAACTATGCCCGAGCCAGGGCTCGGGCACTACTTGTCAATTATCCGCATTGAGGATGCGGACGGGATTGTCTGCAACCTTTCCCTTCTCCCTCCGGTGGGCCTCTCGGAGCTCGGCCACATAACAGGAACGACCAGCTGCTTGGTCGCCGTGAACAATGCCTACTCCTTTGTCAGTCGGGAACTTCAAAGTTAAACACCACGGGGCCAACGCTGCCCTAAACTCTGCCAGGGCCGGCCGACCCAAGAAAACGTTATACGGA
The DNA here is from genome assembly GCA_030737815.1 of Allium fistulosum. Lineage (NCBI taxonomy): Eukaryota > Viridiplantae > Streptophyta > Magnoliopsida > Asparagales > Amaryllidaceae > Allium > Allium fistulosum. Next base: position 293,511,729 of record CM060908.1, on the reverse strand, counting down.
GAGTCCACATCCAAAACTACAAAGGGTAGAATTCGCACTCTCCGACGCTCGCCTTGTCCCAGTTCAACTGGTAACTCCACATATCCCACTGCATCAGTTGCAGCGTCGTTAAAGCCGTGAATACGAGCTTTGGATGGTTTCATGTCTTTTGTTTCTAGCTTCATTTGATCGTAGGCCTTCTTGAAGATGATGTTGACTGAACTTCCAGAATCAATCAAAATTCTTTTTACATATGCTGGTCCGATCGTTGCAGATATGACCATGGGGTCGATGGTCGGAGCCTCTACCTGATCAGCGTCTCTGCTTCTGAACACAATATCGTCTGTCATTACGCGCTGCTGCTTAGCAGGGGCTCCGTCCTCCACGTTCGAACAACACTCAAAATCTGCATGCTTCAAGGAACTTGCATATCGCTCCATCTCCTGCCAATTCTTATCCGCGGGGTGAGGCCTGCCGATAATTGTATTTATAACCAGTCTACCAACGGTCCGGGCAGGCTCCTCGGGATGACATGGAGCTGGTGCATGACCTGGGTTGGACGTTCCCTGTCCTCCTTCTTGTGGATCCTTCACAAATTCTTGCAATTTCTTCTGCCTGATCAACTTCTCGATAGCGTCGTGCAAGTGTCTACATTCTTCCGTATTGTGTCCATAAGTCTCATGGAAGCGACAATATTTCTCGGTCTGCTTCTGTTCTTCGGTTGATTCTTTTGGACGTGGTTTTCTGTACTGAAAAGTATTGCACGTGGATAGGTAAATGTTTTCAAGTGGGGCGTTTAGCGGAGTGTACTCGCTGTAGCTTGGAATTCTCGACTTCCACTTTCTTGCTTCTTTTCTTTTCCCTTGACTCCTTCCTTCGGACTCCTTGGGTTGCCCAGGCTTGTTCTGGTCATTGACTTGGACCTTTCCCGAGCTGTCTCCAGATTACTTCATAGCAATGTTGCTCTTTATTGACTCTTGGACAGGCCCTGGCGCCTTATCTCGTCGTACCCACCTAGCTTCCTCTCTTCTTATGAACTGGTGTGCCTTAGAGTAGAAATGCTCTAGCGTAGCTGGAGGTTTTCCTGCCAGCCAGTCTCCAAACTCAGAGTCTGGATCCACACCTCTCATTACAGCCATCAGAATTGCATGGTCATTGGGATTACTGACTTCAGTTGCTGCTACATGGAACCTTTGCAAATATTCCTTCAACGATTCCCCAGGATTTTGGATTACACTTGACAGAGACATCACGTCCTTTGGGTGCGTAGTGTGTATCCTGAACTGCTCAATAAACTTCTTTGCCAACTCCTCGAAATTTGATACGGATCGCGGAGGAAGTCGGGTGAACCACATAGTAGCGATCCCAGATAGAGTAATCGGAAAGCACCTACACTTGGTGGCATCATTCGCTCTTGCTGAATCCATCATCCATTCGTACCTCATGACATGTTGTCTAGGGTCAGTCTTTCCTTCATATGCGGGAATAGTAGGCATACTAAACTTCCTGGGGTACGCCGCCTGCAACACAACATCCGTGAATGGAGTATGACTTCTTGACACTCCCCAATCATCATTCGATAACCCCTGATTTTCCTTCATCAACTGCCTGATCATGGCTGTCAGATCTGGTGTCTGGATGGAAGGCGGAAGGTTGGAGTCTGTTCTACACGCCTGTCCATGCTGATGCCTCCTCTCCTGGCGATCTGCCAATCGTGCGTCTTGATGTTCGACATCGTTAGCATTTTGATGATCTAGGCCTCTATCTTCCATCTGTATCCCGGTCCTGAAGCTTCCAGCTCTTGCTTGGTCGCGGTCTCCAGCTGTTCGAACAGTAGCATCTGCTCGCGCAGCATCAGTCTTACGGCGTCTGCGCCTGGGAGGTTCATCAGAGGAAGTAGAGCTGTCAGATGAGGAGTAAGCAGCGAGATTGCCCCCAGCATTCTGTTGCTGCTGTTGAGTAAGTTGTGCCATCAGGTTGGCATTGGCTTGCATCTGCTCTCCTAGTTGTCTCCTACTTTCCCTAAGCTCTCTCATCAAGTCGTTGAACTCTATTCTGGTGACAACTGGAGTTTGGTCCTGAGTGGCAACTCCTGTATTTGGAATTGCTGGTTGATTGCTAGGCCCTGCTTGTTGCACGCTAGCAGTCTCGTGGGCATCCGCATTGTGAGAAGCTGACCTGGTACGTGGTCTTGCCATTGTAGAGTTATTGGTATGAACTCTGAGTAGAATCAACGGATGTCCTATCAGTGAGTCGGATCATCTTTGGGGGATTTGTTCAATCCAGTAGCTTCAAAGCAGATCCTTGAGGTCTGAGAATTCAATTCTCAGTGAAAGCACCAAAGTGTTAGCACCAAAATTGGTCACTAACCTCGTTCAGAAAGATTGTGTAGAGATATAAGTGATGAAAGTAAATTAAACAGAGAAGACAATACTAATTTAAATGCAGAAAGTAAGAACACCAAATTTATAGTGGTTCAGCGTAATTGCCTACGTCCACTTTGTTCAACTTTATTGATTTCCTTTATGGTTGATTACAAATACAATTCGTGAATCAAATGCTTGAGTGAAGTTGTTGAGTAAAGAAGATGAGTCTTGAAAATGGCAGAGTCTCCCCGGTGTTTTCTCTCCAAAAAAAAGGGTCCCTTTCACTGTGACCCTGCCCCTCTATTTATAGGCAAATATGGGCTGGACTTCCCAAGTGGGCTGGATAGCCGAACGCTCTAGCCCCAGTACAGTGGTCGCTGTATGCCGAACTAGGTGTGCCGAACGCTCTGATGCCGAACAGTCCCTTATATGCCGAACGATGTGGTTGGTGTCTGGGAAGTGCAGGATGTTTGTCAGTCGAAGCCGAACGCTCTTCTAGATGTCGAGTACTCTTGTATGCCGCGTGCTCTTGTATGCCGAGCAGTCTTGTATGCCGAGCAGTCTTGATGCCGAGTACTCTTGTATGCCGCGTGCTCTTACTGCCGAGCATTAGTTGACGCCGAGTGCTGCTTGATGCCGAGCACCCCTGTACGCCGAGTACCTTGGGATGCCGAGCGCTCTTGTTGCCGAGCACTAGTTGACGCCGAGTGCTGCTTGATGCCGAGCACCCCTGTACGCCGAGTACCTTGGGATGCCGAGCGCTCTTGTTGCCGAGTTCTCCTATCACCGAGTTCTAATGATGCCGAACGCTAGCGCTGAACATTGGTTGTCGCCGAGTGCCTGTTGATGCCGAGTACTACGCCGAGTACTCCTGGATGCCGAGCAGTCCTTCATGCCGAGCTGTGGCCAATGCCGAGCACTCAGTTGCCTGGTCAAATCTCCAGGAAACAGTAAGTAACGTGAAGGATCTTGTTGATGCATTTTCCTAAGACAGAACTAACTGCAAAGTTCGAAGCATCAAACATTATTTCGAAAGGAATATCCTAATTGGGTGCGCAAATGATTGGAGCAGAAATGAGTTCGTTTTTGAGACGTTCAAAAGAGGAGATACACTCAGAGTTGAAATCGAATGGAACGTCTTTTCCGAGAAGACTCGTCAAAGGACGGGCGATTTTACTAAAGTCTTTCACAAAGCATCGGTAAAAGCCAGCATGTTCTAGAATTGATCGAATGTCCTTAATAGATTTGGGAATGGGTAGATTTGCAATTATGTCGATTTTCGCTTTATCTACCTCAATGCCTTTATTTGAGATGATATGTCCAAAGACTATGCCTTGTTTGACCATAAAGTGGCATTTTTCCCAATTCAAAGTCAAATGTTTTTCTTTACATCGATTTAGAACCAACTCGAGATGATGTAAACATTGGGAAAAAGAGTCGCCAAATATTGAGAAATTGTTCATAAAAACTTCTAGAAAGCGTTCAATCACGTTAGAAAAGATGGCAACCATGCATCGTTGGAAAGTTGCAGGAGCGTTACAAAGTCTAAATGGCATACGTCGATAAGCAAAGGTACCGAATGGACACGTGAAAGTCGTTTTCTCTTGATCTTCGAGAGCATATGGAATTTGGTTATAGCTGGAATAACCATCAAGGAAGCAGTAGAATTTGTGGCCGGCTAAACGTTCGAGCATTTGGTCAATGAAAGGAAGAGGGAAGTGATCTTTATGTGTTACGACATTTAGTTTCCGATAGTCAATGCAAACACACCAACCCGTTTGAGTACGAGTTGGAATAAGTTCGTTTGAATCGTTCTTGACAACAGTTAGCCCAGACTTTTTTGGTACAATGTGAATTGGGCTAACCCATGAACTATCAGAGATTGGGTAAATGATTCCGTTGTCGAGAAGTTTAAGAATTTCATCATGCACCACATCTTTCATTTTTGGATTAAGCCTTCGTTGCGCGTCACGAACAGGCTTGGCATCTTCGATTAAATGGATACAATGTTGAACAATAGCAGGGCTAATTCCCTTAATATCGGAGATCGACCATCCAATCGCTTCCTTGTTTTTCGAAAGAATAGACAGAAGAGAAGTTTCTTGATCAAGAGAGAGAGAGTTGGGAAATTATGATGGGCAATGTTTCGTTATCACCTAAGTATGCGTACTTAAGGTGATCGGGAAGTGGTTTGAGGTCCAACTTCGGGAGTTTTTCGATCGAAGAATTAGGTTGAGATTCGAACTCAACTGGAAGTGATTCAAAAGGAAGAGTGTATCCAATTTCATTGGGAATTTCGTGAAACAATTTTTTATACTCGGCCTCGTGTTCATCGTTAAGATCAAGTGTCTCGTTTTATAAGTTTTCGTGAATGGCACTAACTTTCAACGTTTGGTCACGAGGTTCGTTCGATTGGCTTTCAAGATTGAAAATATTAAGATCCAAAGTTATGTTTCCAAAAGAGATTTTCATCGAACCGTTACGACAATTGATTAAGGCATTTGAGGTGGCTAAGAATGGTCGACCTAAAATCAATGGAATTTGACTCGCAGGATTTGTCACGGGTTGTGTTTTGAGAACAATAAAATCAACGAGGAATATGAATTGCTCTACTCGAATGAGCACGTCTTCGATTTCTCCCATGGGCTTCTTAATCGAGCGTTCGGCAAATTGAAGCGTGACTTTTGTGGGTTTGAGCTCACCTAAGCCTAATTGTTCGTACACGGAGTATGAAATCAAGTTGACACTCGTGCCTAAGTCTATCAAACATTTGTTAATCGTCTTGTCTCCAATTGTACACGAAATCGTAGGGCAGCCAGGATCTTTGTATTTAACGGGCATGGATTGGGACAAAGCTTCACTCAAACTAGCGGCTAAGAAGACTTTTTTGGGCACTTGAGTGTGTCGCTTTTGGGTACACAAGTCCTTAAGAAATTTCACATAATTGGGGACTTATTGAACGATGTCAAGAAGCGGGATGTTCACTTTCACTTGTTTAAAAATTTCCAACATCTTTTCCATTTGGTCCGAGTGTTTCTTTGGTCGAAGACGATGTGGAAATGGAACACGATACTCGGTAGGTGGGTCTACTAGAGTAGAAGGAGAAGAATTTTGATTGGCATTCGATTCGACGTTTGGCTCCACATTCTGTTCAGATTTGTTCGTTGTTTTAGAAGTGTCGAGAGAGGTTTCCGGTAAATCGTTTGGATTAACGACTTGATTATCGATTTGTTTACTGGAACATAGAGTTGTGATAGCATTCAATTGGGTGACATTGCTACCTTGAACAACATGAGCTTGATTTGAATTTGCATTTTGATTTCTGGGATTCGGAACGGGCTGGCTTGGGAATGTTCCACGTTCGCGTTCACTTACAGACGTGGCTAATTGACTCATTTGCATTTCAAGTTTTGCAATCGATTGGTTTGTGTTTTGCATATATGAAGTCAATAAATTTTGCAAATTGCTGTTTGATTGAAGGCTTTGAGTAGTTGCCTTAGCCAACGTTTCAAGAGTTTTCTCAAGTGAACTTAAACGTTTATCGTCTTGGGGAGGATGAGTGGCATTTGGTTGAAAATTTGATTGTTGCGGTTGATTATAGGACTGGCCCGCAAAGTTTGGTTGAAAATTGTTCGGCTGAAAGGGAGGATTCGAAGCATTATTTGAGAATGCTTGAAAATTGGGATGAATCGTATTCGTGTTGGGATTGTTTTGGTTCCACGCAAAATTCAAATGATTTCTCCAACCAGGGTTGTACGTTGAAGAAAACGGGTCATTTTTGGCTTTATTGAAAGCATTGATTCGTTCGACAGAATTTGGACACTGATCGGCTATATGATTAGGATCATTGCATTTATAACACATCGGTTGGGAAGATTGGTTCATTTGATTCGATGAGAAAACGTTATCGAATTTTTTAATCATTACGTCGATCTTAGCTTCCAATGCAAAAGAAGATCCTATCGAGTGTCCACTCAATCGTGAGTAAGTCGATTTTTCGTTCGAATGTTCCCATTGGGATGATTTTTCAGCGAGGTTTTCAGGAAATTGCCAAGCACCGTCGTGATGTTGGGCAAGAAAGTTGCCTTAGCACATTGATTAGAGCATGGTTCGTGAGCTGTTTTCGAGTCCATCGTATAGGATTTGGCAAATCGTCCATTTTTCAAAATTATGGTGTGGACATTTTATCAAAAGCTCTTTGAATCTTTCAAAATATTTTTCGAATGGTTAGCCCTTGAATTGATGAAAATTTACAATTTTGTTTTGGATTTTACTCGTTTTTTCCGAAGGGTAGAACTTTTTTAAGAAAGCTTTTACGAATTCTTCCCACGTTTTGATTGAGTTCGATGGTAAGCTGTTCAACCATTTTTCAGCGTAATCCGTAAGAGCGAATGGGATTAATCGAAGTTTAATTCCGTCATCAGAAAGTTGTTAGAGTTTAATGGTTGCACAAACTTGTTCGAATTTTGTCAAAAAGATGTATGGATCATCGTGCTTGAAATTGCCAAATTTCAGAAGCGAGGCAATATGGTTCGAGTGAATTTCGAAATGGTTACCCGCAGGGGCGGGTAACGTGATGCAAGATGGAATAGAAACTCTATCGGGAAAGATTCTATCCATAAGAGTTCGAGGGGCGTTCTCGTTCACCATTTCGGGAGGATCGTCTGTTCGAGTCAAACGGTTAGTTGTCGAGTCGCGAGTCTAACGATTTATTGTTGTGTCACAAGTCCAAGTACTCATGCACAAGTGAAAGTCGAGAAGAGAAAGAAGTTAGAAACGAGTTTAGAGAATGAAAGAAGATTTGAAAAATGAAGTGAAAAATTGTTTTTGTTTTTGTTTTTTTTACAAGGAAGAAAACTATTTACCAAGTGAAATTTATTTTCAAAAGAGAAGTTTGATTTTTTTTTGAATTTTCAAATTTTCAAATATTTATCAAAAGGATTTTTGTTTTTTTAGAAAATGGAAATTTGATTTTTGTTTTTGTTTTTGAATTTTGAATTTTTTTTTCTTTTTGGAAACATTATATTATTTTTTTGATTGAAAATTTTCAAAGGAAAGGAAAAAAAAGATTTTGTTTTTTGGATTAAAAACTAAGTTAAGTAAAATTTACAATTTTTTTGAATTTTGGATATTGGATTTTTTTTGTTTTTTTAAGTATGCATGAACTAATGCAACTAAATGAATGCAAAGGACTTAATTACAATTTTCTGTCCTTAGTAGCTCCTAACCCAAAATTGTATAATCAGACTTCATCTTAAATCAACAAAACTATTTCTCAGTCAGGTAACAGGCAGGGGTTATCGGTGCACCACAAATCACCGTAGCAATGCAACCGAAGGTTTAAGTACCTTTAGAGGAACAACCACTATAATATTTACGAATCACCGTAATATTTATAAATGGTTATTACTCTGCCATAGCCTAGACACCAAGAAATAAAATTGTTCAAATAAAACAATTGTGAAGATACAATTAAGCCCTAGATGAGCTCGCGACACCCTTGAGTCGAAAGTCTAACCTTTATTATCAGTCAAATTTTATGATAAAATGCGTTTATGGGCTAAGGAAAGGGTGATGAAATCCCTCACCTTATATGAATTAGGGTATTGCCCTTAGAAAAGAAAATAAGATTAGATGAATGAAAAAAAAAATTAAACGTGAATTTACAATGCAACTAAAATGAATTTTTTTTTTTTTGGATTTTGAATTTTTTTTTGTATAAATGCAAATGCAAGCAACCAACAATGAAAGATAAATAAAAACTAGAGTTGAAAGCACGATACCAGAGCGTGTAGATTATTAGCAATTTCTTTTAGTGGAAATTATTTAGCAAAGCAACTTATTTTTAGCAAGCTAAACGAAGCAAACAACTTTTCCTATCTGCTTTGGCAACCTGAAAATAAAAACAAGATATATATACAAGTTTTTTTATTAAAGAAAGAAAAAGAAATTAAAAACAAAATTTACTAAACTAAAAACAATTGAATTTTTTTTTATTTTAATATATAAGGGTGGAACTTATAATAATTTAAAACAACACTAACTAAAACAAAACTCTTTTTTTAAGGATAAATTAAATTAAACAAAAATAAAACAAATTAAACAACATAAAAACAAAGTAAACAAATTAAACAACATAAAAACAAAGTAAACAAATTAAAAGAAATAGAAAAAATATTCTTTTTTTTTTGTTTTTGAACATTCACAAATGATTTTAAGAAACTCAAAAGTAAGCAAATAGAAATATTACACAATAGATCAACCCAGTCTGGCCCAAAAGAAATAAAACAAACTTTCAACAAAAATCACTACTTACTCAAAATTTCATTATTTTGTTCGAAACAAACAAAATTCAATTAAACAAAATTCTCAAAACAACGAAATTCACTGATTGCTCCCTATTCGAGATTTTAGAATTTCGAAAGCAAAAACAATCAAATTATCGTCACGTCTGGTCAAATTTAATCAAACATTCGAAGGTGTCAGATGAAGTCGCGGGTTGGTGGTTGGAAATCGGAGGGGATTTGGATCGTGGTGGTTCGCGATTGCAGGAGGGTTGTCGAGGAATTGGTGATTTTCTTTGTGTTGCTTCGGCGATTGCTGGATTAGTTCTGGAGGAGGTGGCTGTGTTGAAGAGGAGTTGCAGTGATTGTTGAAGTCAAGGGTGAAGCTGCAGTGGTCGAGGCTGTGATTGATGGAGTATTGGAGAATGTTTTAAGGAGAGATTTTAAGGCTGTGATTGTGGCACTGTCAGGAGATGGTGGTTGCTTCGTGCAAGGGAGAAAAGCTTACAAGCGGAAGCGGGAGATCTGTGAGCTAAGAAATGCAGAGGTAAGAAGTTTTTTTTTGTTGATCGAGCAGTTGTGTGAAGTTGAAGTATTAAGTGGGAGTTGTTTGCAGGTGGAGGAAGTAATGGGTTTGTTTGCGTTCAGGTGATTGATGTTGATATGAATGAAGGAGCGGCAACAGGGGTTGTAATGGTGGATGTTTGTGTCGCTGCAGTGGTGATGTGGTTGGGTAGGAGTAGTGCAATCAGTATTGGAGAGGAGATGTGAAGGTATGGATGTTGAAGAGGCGGATGGAACTTTGTTGCTGATGAGGTGGTTTGAATGGTTGTTGAAGCAAGGAAGGTTGCGATGGCAGTGTGTTTGTAGAGGTTGTAAGGCAGTAAAGTGCTTTTCGTAGACGATGTGTTGTAGAAGATGTCGAGTTGTGGCTTAGGGGTAAGGCACTGCTTGATGGTGGTCCCAAACTTGTTTGTTGATTGATTGACTGTAGTGTAGGGTTTGTTTGGGGAATGGCGATTGTAGTAGCAAGTATGGTGATTTTGAGGCAAGTTGAATTGAGGGGAGTGACTAGTAGGGTGGTGGTCTACTGTTAAGTGAATGTTGCTGCTATTGTCTGGTAGATGATGGTGAGGGTGTTTTCAAGTTAGTTGAGAAGATGTGGTAATGTTGTGATGACTGGTAATGTAGATGTCTTGCACTGCTGGTGGTTACTGGTAGCAGATGTGATGCAAGTAGATGATGAATGTTTGGTCGATGAGAAAGTGGCGTATGCATGAGCAGCCAGGAAGATGATTGTATGCTGTGGAGAGGGAGATTGGATTGTATATAGGCAGTTTTATGGTTGTGCTTGTTGGATTTGTAGTGATTGATGGTGGTGTGTTGAGTATTGTGATGTAGAGAAGGAGGGGGTTTGTGGTGGTTATGGCTGTGATAACTTGTGACAGTTTTGTGATTGAAGTATTGATGTCAGTGTGTTGAAATCAGGTAGTTTGTGCGCAGGCAGAGATGTGATATGATCAGGGAGCTTGTATGTAGCAGTTTGCACAGGGGATTGAAATGGAACAGTGGGTGGTTGTGATGTGCACTGTGCACAGTTGGAGCAGTAGTTAGAAGCAGGCAGATGTTATAAAAATTTGAAATGTAAAATTGCTCTGAAAACTTGTAATTGTAATGAAAAACAAAAATTTTGAAATGAAATAATTTTTTTTTCTTTTCAAATTGAAGTGTTTTTTTTTAAACTATGTTAATGCAAATGTGACTAGAAAATCAACAACAAGCAAACAAATCAAAATGAAAGAACAAATCACACAAACACAGTTTTTTTTAACACACACGAAACAAACACTCAATAGTCTAAAGAAAAATAATTCGAAGAATAAAAATCAAAAATCAAAACAATTCCCCGGCAATGGCGCCAAAAACTTGTTCAACGGCAAATTTTTTATCGGATTAGAACTTTGCCGAAAAATTTCAAATTAAATTTAACCGCTAGCGCACGGCCTACAATTTTAGTATATGGCTAGTACGGGTCGATCCGTAGGGAATTTTTAAAAATTTTAAAATTTTCAATTCAATCAAATTAGACCAAAGTGAGAGGAAATTGTTAACTACAAAAAAGAAGCTAAAGCTAGAATTAAAATGTGATTTAAAAACTATTAGACTAGAGAACAATTTAGAAGCAAATCCACTCTCATATTTTTGTAAATCAACAAACAAATAATTTGTGATCTCTAGCTTTGATATTAGGTGAAATATTGTTGTATTTATCATAAGTACGGTTTGTTTATGTTATTAATTAACATAACTCAAACCATCAAACTATAATACAACAAAGAAACCACTTATCAATTCTCATGAAAATGAAGCCAAAGCAAAAGCTATTTTAAGTATGATCTATTTACTATTTTAACTAGTAATATAGATCATCAAATTTCATTTTCACTTTCATTTCAAAATCAAAAATTAATTAGCAAATGATGATGTAAAATATGTTTATGTTGAATAAGAATAGCTCATTTGCATAAGCAATATAAGCTATCAAACCCACTTTTATAAACTTACATCAAAATTCACTTTCATGAAGCACAAGCTAAAGAGATCATAAATCATAAAATGTTGAAATTACATAATATTTGAGAGCTTCATTCCTTAAATTGAATGGGTTTAGCTACTCATTTGTGTTATCAAATCAACACATGTAAGTTTCAACATTGAAAATGAAAGAAAGTAGAGAATAAACAAAGAAAAAGAAGATTAACTACTAGAAGGAAATTAATTAGACTAGTGCATAAATGTAAATCTAAGCTATGAACATAAAAAGAAAGAGAGCATAGAAATAAACATTAACAATAAAACAAAGAAATGCATGTAGAAAAGAGAGAAGAAAGAGGCTTGGAGACCATTTTTATTTCATGTAACATTGAGCTTACAATTTGATTGCTTAATTTCCTAAGTAAAATGAAAGAGTAGAAGATATGTTCATGTACATAATAAGATTATTTATACATGCATAAAACCCTAATTCCATTTTTAGGGAGCTTCCCAAAATACCCTTTAGGAAGTGTGGCACCAAATAACCATTAGCCACTAATTAATCCATCATTTGATGTGGATGAAGCTTTAACCTCCACTTAGTTGTCCATTAGCTCCTAATTGTACATTTAGGTAAGTGGGTGGGGTCCTCCATGATCTTGAATTATTTCCTCTTCATTCCTTCGTATTTCCTTGTGCATGCATATATCATCATGAATCCCACTTCCATATGCATCAAAGTATCCTATAAAAATCATAAAAATTGTCCAAGTAAATATTCTTAAATTGACACATGCACAAAAACGACCATTTTGCCTTTGAATGAAGATGAAAATACGATGGTTTGAAAATAATTGAATTTTGGTTTTAACATGTAAAAATGCCCAAATATGATGTTTATTTAAATAAAAAGAGATAAAATATGGATGTAAATATATGCACATTTACGTGCACATCAAGTTTATTTATCATTGAATAAAGGGTTTAACTTGTAGTTAATTATTTAAAGATAGGTTTATTTTTTAATTGCTTTATTTTCCAAGAATCAATTTGTTTAAAAGAAACTTCCTTTATAAAGAATTTTTTGAACAGAAGAGATTCTATTGTAGGTATCATTAAGTAATTGTAACGACCCATAAAAGTTTAGCAATTTTTAATTGGTTTATAACGTATTGAATTGGATTTTTGAGAAATTATTAATAATAAAATTTTGAAAAAAAAATTATTTGGATTACATATAATTAAATATAGCAAATGGTAAATTTTCAATTAATTATATGAAAGTTTATTTATTATGTAATTCTATTAAATTCAAATCAGTTAAGAATTGTTGAAAATAAATTTGCATGAAATCAAGGGAATCGACTGTTACCATAAATTTTATTTCTTCCCTGTCCATTCAAGTTTTACATCAGTTACAATCCAATCAATACCATACCTTTATTACTCCTTGTATTCATGTTGTAGCTCTTTAATTTTCTATCCGTTGCTATTTCATTTCGGGTTTGTTCCTTCCCTATTTATTCCATTTCAAACATTTTCTCTTCTCTCTGGTAGAAACATAATATTTTACATCATTTATATATATATATATATATATATATATATATATCTGTAGCTTGCATTCATTCGTTTGTTCACTTTTACGTTTCTCATACTTTCTACTTTATTGTCCTTAATTCCCGTGCTTGACGTTATCATTTCAGTTTCTTTCCATTGAATGTGGCACGTTTCATTGTTAACGTTTTATTCCATTTATATGTGTGGCTTTCCTTTTGTAACCTGTTCCATTTCTATTTTCTTTGTTTTCAAAATTTGAAACGTACAGGCTGGACCACAGTATTAATTGCTTTCCAATTCACGTTCAAACGTTGCTATTCCTAGCTACTAATAAATTTAGAAATCAGTGTCTGTTACTTAATTTATGGCATACGTTCAAAGCATTGGCTTTTATTATTCAGCTCAATTAAGGGTGACCGTTGCCATCACATAACCGGTAAAAGATTTGTATACGTTTTATTTGTTTATGTGGCAACGATTCACATTTACACTATTATTACCTTTTTAACTTCACTGGTTTTCATTTATTTGTGTACGTTTTCGTTTCAATTATTGTACACATCATGGTCCCTTTTATAAATTCAACGCCCATAAATAGTTTATTTCTTTCCCCCTTCATCTTCATTTGTCCCATATTCATTTATTTGTGTACTGTTAACGGTAAAAAGTGAACGCTAACACCCGGTGTGTGTATAGAATTGTGAAAGCACCACCTGTTGGTACGGGAACAGAAATATGAGCTGAAAATAGCAGAAATGCAGTAAATGAACAACAGATTTATAGTGGTTCGGCCCGTAATTGAGCCTACGTCCACTTTATAGTCTTTTATTGCTGATTCGGTTACAATTCGATACAATTCACTTGTAAAATACAATATAACTTGATCACACAACAATCTAGACTACTAGCTCAATCTTCGGTGATGAATCTTGCTAAATCTGTATCGGATGAATGGAGTTCTTCACGAAGCTTGTTGTAGTGCCTTGAGAGTTGGAAGATCTTCACTTGTTGAGTGAATCTTTAGTGCAGCAGAGCATGGATGGTTGAAGAAATGAATTGCCAAAAGTCCCCCTCACGTTGGAAGTGGTGGGGTATTTATAGGAGCTGATCTGGCCTCTGGAGAATTTCCTAAGTCCTAAGTCATCGCCGACTTAGTATAAGTCGCTGCCGACTTATGGTAGGTCGCTGCCGGTTTATCAGTTCCAACACTTCTCTAGTAGTTCACCTCCTCTTCTGGTTTTACGCTTAAGTCCTAAGTCGCTGAAGACGTAAGGTAAGTCGGTGACGAGGTAAAGGTGCATAAGGTTAGGTCGGCGACGAGTTAAGGGATAGGGTTAGGTCGGCGATGAGTTAAGGGATGGTTGCTCTGGGCCCATCCTGTGGCTGTCTTTGACAAGTATTAAGTCGTAGCCGACTTATCATACCTTAACTCGTAAGGCCTTAGCTCGCAGCCCTTAAGTCGTAAACCCACTAAGTCGGAGCATTTCATAACTCGGAATCTTCCTTAGGTCGTCAATCTGTTAACTCGGCAGGCCTTGCTAACTCACAATTTGCTAGGTCGGTAGACTTCTTTAAGTCGTTATGTCGTGTTAACTAACTTAAGTCGGCAGGCACCTTAAGTCGGCAAGCACCTAAGACGGCATACTTCTTAAGTCGGCAAGCACCTTAAGTCGGCAAGCACCTAAGACGACATACTTCTTAAGTCGGCAAGCACCTTAAGTCGGAAAGCACCTAAGACGGCATACTTCTTAAGTCGGCAAGCACCTTAAGTCGGCAAGCACCTAAGACGACATACTTCTTAAGTCGGCAAGCACCTTAACTCGGCTCCTGCTGGGTCGTGAGTCGAAAAGGGGGTTAACATTTGCCCCTCGAAGTACGCGCCTAATTCGTACGTCGTGTGCTTCGATTTTCTTATCTCGCATCTTAGTAAGTGTGTTAGATCGCGACCGACTTAAGATGAGTCGTAGGTCGGACATGTCGATTCAAATTTCACTGTCCCAGATTATAAATAGCTTAAGTCGTCCATTCTCTTCCTTCACCTGTTCTTCTTCTCGAATCAGCCATTGACGCAATTTAGAGCTTTCAGAGATAAACTCCAATCATCCAATCGCCGATCATCTTCCTGTTAAACTTCGTAAGTCGATCTGGTCATCATTCACCCATGCTCACTGTCGAATCGATAACTCCCCAATTTTTGACTTCCATTTGTGTTTAGATGCTGCGATTCCTTATGCATAACTCTTTGATTGTTTTGCAATCGCCATTGGCCATGTTGTAGTTGTGATAGGGCAGTAATACATCGGATTCGCAGCAAATTCGATTCGATTTGAATTGGCTCCTTGGGTGGTCCAATGGTGTGATGGAATGAGGGTCGTTATTGACTGTGGGGCTATTGGGTTAACGGGTTAAGAGATAGAGAGGAAAATTGGTTGAGGTATTGGCTCGGTCATGGCTTAAGGATTTCACGCGATTCAGTGATTTTCATGGTTTAAGTCGGAACCGACTTAGCAGTTTCATGTGACCTAGGTTTTGAGTCGCTTCCGAGTTAGGACTTAGAGAATTTCTGGTTGCCTCGAACTAATTTTTTGTTTCTTTATCCGTCCTAAGACTCAGGGACTGCTGACTTTGACCCATAGGGAAGCTTCCTTAGGTCGTCACCGAGTTAATACTTAAGCTCTCGGCCTCTCAATCAGATGATTTTTGAATTGTGCCTGGACTTCGAACTGTTGAACTATGAACCATGTTGCATGCCTTTTTTACATATTGCAAACTAACAATCCTGCTTAATACAACATTCACAGAATATTGGGACGAATATACTATCACCGACTGCCCACATCGAATGACAGATTAGTTGGTAACGAGAAAGTTAAATTAAATGAATATGAGCGAGATGCTGTACAATAACCAATTCAAGTGAAGTATTAAAACAAAATCATAATAGTCGAATGAAACTGACTTGTTTGTATTAACACTGCACTTGATTATTGACAAGTTCTGAAATTCTGTGATCGATTGATTGTCAACTTATTTAATTCCAGTTATGCTTGTCTTTTATTTTCATTAGTTTTTTGCACAACACTTCACACTTTTAGGGAACGTGCACCTTCACATTTGAACATTCAGCTGATTGTGTAGAATGTCTTCTCCACAAGAAGGAACAGAGCAAGCTGAAGATGTATTTCCAGTTGCTATCCCGCTGAACGATCCTCCAGAGAGGACCCTTACTACTTTGAGCCATAAAGCCTTTCGTCAACTATGCATCCAGTTTGGCGTTGCTGAAGCTGACGCTTTGCTTCCTGAAATAAATGATACTGCTGACAGGCCGCCCCGTGGCTTTGTCGCAGTTAACCACCAAATGTGCTCGAGCGGAGCTATCCCCCCATTCAATGACTGCATTCGAGAACTTCTTCTCCAACTATCTATTTCCCCTTTTCAGTTACATCCCAATGGCTACGCCATCTTGCTGGGACTATGCGTGCTTTTTAGGAGAACGCTGGGCCGCTTTCCTACCTTCGGAGAAATTCGCTATCTTTGTACTTTTACCAAAAATAAAGATCATCCCTCCATCATAGTTGTAAGGAGTGCGAGAAATCGTAAGCTGATCACCGGTCTCCCTGAAAGTGTTCATAGTTTCCTAAGCCCGTTCTTCTACGTTCGTTGTCCCCCGGGATTTTACGCCATTTGGAGAGTGGGAAGTACGATTATCTATCTTTTCCCTGTGTTTTTTCTAAAATTCTTCGAAGTTCAAATTGTCAAGTGCTAACTTCTTTCTCTATTGTTTCAGCACTTCCTTCCCCCTCTAGGGAATCTCGTCACCAGACTACCTTTGAGAGGCTTATGGCCGTACCGGTTGAGGAGAGGAGCGTTCAATTTCTATTGAGAGATGAGTTCCTCCACGAATTTGGACTCTTACATCCTTCCCGTTCCACTCAGCCACATGAAGTCCCTGATTCTCCTGCTAAGGAGTCAGATGCCCCTGTTCCTGCTAGAGAATTTTTACAGCAAAATCTTACTGCTGAGACTCCATTGGTAAAGTGTTCTACTTCTACCGACATTACTGGACCGTCCAGTAAGTTAGCACTTGCCCCAGTTGTTGAAGAGGAGGAAAATCTTCACACTCTTGAAAAGACGGCTGAGGTGGAAGTTGAAAAAGAGAATTCTCCCCTGCACCATGGCGATGATACTTTTGACAGTCTGAGCGACATCATGATAACCTCTCAGGAGCTCTTTAAAGATGATGTTTCTAAAGTGGTTCCTCCTGTTATCGAAGCAACTTCTTCTTTGCAACAAACCACAACGCCTTCCACACAACTTATTGCCATTTCTACACCCAAAAGTGGTTTGTTGTCTGACGCGCGTAGTTTGCACATCACACACACTTAGTATTTTGGCATTTATATGCACTTAGCTTTTTCAACTTGAGGATTTCTAAAACTGGTCTTTTTCTTCAATTTCAGGTTCTCTGATGGGGCGAAGCGGCTCTTACTACAACAAATTCCAACGTTACGGAAGCCGTGAGGCTTATGACTTTAGGAGTTACATTGGTGCTGTGAAGGAAACTGATGAGGAGAGGGCTACCAGAAAGGCTCATGAGAGGCGAGCTCATGAAGAGCGTCGCCGGAGAGAAGATGAGGAATACTACGGGAGAAGGGACGAGCAACGTGACTCTTCCCGCAGAAGCGACGATCCTTATAAAAGGAAATCTTGCGACGATAAGGGGAAGAGTCACATTTCTGATGATTCCAGTAAACGGACCAGGCTTGGTGAGAAAGACACATCTAACATCTCGGAAAAGACTACCGCTTCTGTTCCTCCTAATACATCTTCCGGTTCTCCTGCCCTTAAGGAGTCTGACATCCAGACCATCATTAATAGGCCACAGTACCAAGCTGGAGATGGTCCTCCCACACTCCAGAGCCGATTTCCGAATTGGTGTCTGAAAGGAGTGCGTTTTGATTTGGACTTGGTCCCCATTGATAAGCAGGCGATGCTGAAAAATGTCGATGCTGTAAAGCTTGACATCGAAAGAATGTCTGGGTGGCAGAAGCTGGTTGATGAACTTCAAAGGGTCAACCATCTGAATCTTGAAGCGATGATGACCATGGAAAATGATAAATCTGAGTGGGACAAATGGCGTAAGCAGCATGACTCCGAGATGAAAAGCATTAGCGATGGTTATGTGAAGCTCGAAGCTGAAGTTGAAAGACTTAAAAAAGAGCTCGCTACTTCTTCCACTTCTTATTCTCAGAAAGAAGAAATGCTTCAAAAACAAGTTCGAGACGCCCATGCTTCTCAGAGAGACATTGAGGTGAAACTCGAAGCAGAACAGCAAGTTACAAGAAAATACCGCGATGATGCCGTTCAACTTCGAGAGAAAGTCAGCTCTCAAGATTTAGAAATTATAAGACTGAAATCTCAGCTACTGAAGGCTGAAAGAGAACGCGATGAAGTTCTTTCTGGTAAAGCTGCAGCCGAAGAATCCCATAAGGCGACCATAGCCACCGTTGACGCAACTCTGTTCGACTTTTATATGCATTGTGTCCTGGGGCGTGGGAGCCTTTCATTTCTGGGACCAGAGTATGAAGTCACCTTAGCGGAGGTATGGGAGGCAATTACTGACTTATTTGGTGGTGCCGGATATTCTGAAACAGATCTTCAAGCTACCTACTTAAGTGAGAGCGATCGCGCTGCTCTTGCCAAAGGAAAAGAGCAGCTCATCCGAGTGCAGGCCGAGGCGACGGGAGAGAAGCTTCCTGAGAAAGAAACACCTCCTATTGCTCCTGCTTATACTTCGGCTTTAGCTCATGCGGATATTACTGGCTCTAGTTATCATTCCACACCTCCCGCTAAGGTTGACAAAGAAACTGTATCCACCCCTACAGAGGAAGAGGCGATGAAGGACTTCCAAGATCGGGATTTTGAGATTGATCTTGCTAAACCGGCTTCTCCAGGTAACTTTGACGATTCACGGTCTTCTTTTTTCTCGGAGAATACTGATTTTGATTTCTTTCATTATGCAGCAGTCGTGCCGGAAACTGCACCACTTCTTCCCTCTTCAGCTGTCGTTCCTCCTCCTCCTCAAGTCATACCTCTTCCAGCTTCTCAACCTGGTTCACAGGAAGAACCTATAGCGGCCCTTCAAAGTTTAGATGAACCACCTGCTTCCGAAGAACAGAAGGCAGAAGGTCTGGAAGATAGCAAGAAGACCCCGGAGCAGTCTTTCGATTATGACACAAAGCTCTCTACATTTCTTGCTCCGGGGAGTGAGTCTTCTTCCAAGAAGAAGGGGAAGCGTGTGGTTTCAAAGAAAGGAAAGAAGAGTTCTTCTGTTGCTGGGGATGAGGCAGAGATTGATCCGGCTGAGTCTCTTTCTCCTTCTTCTCCGATACGGCCTGCGAAGCTAATTACCAGGCCGGGTAAAAGCTCCAAGGGTGGGAAGAAGGGGAAATGAGTCTGATTTTGCATTTTCTGCTTTTTGTATTGAGCGGGTATTGTGCGGATACCGGTCTCCGCTTCTTTTTGTAACCTGTACAATGTAAAAAATTTCTCATAGTGTTGAAATAAATAGATATTTTTCTTGTACAAATCCTTGTGTATTGTAGGAATACATCTGTTTTTCATTTGAAGTGTAGAGTAAACGATTCTTTCTATTTGTACAAACTTTTTGTCTGTGTTTCAAGAACGCATTTACTCCACATCTTTATTACGTGATATTGCAATGAACTTATGGTATGTCGCTTGTATATCACTTTTATTATTGTAACTGAATTGTATAATGTTGCCCCCATACCACAAGTATATTGTAATATTTCTTGCTTTCACAAGACTGATACTCTTATTTTAGAGAATAACTTTCCACTTTTTCAGGGAAGAATTATTCTGCTTTTAATAGAGTATATCTTGTCTTTGGAGAAATCTTTATTTTCTTTTTCTTCCTGAAGAACACTTCGACTTCTGGGAGTGATCACTTTTATTTGTTTGAAAGTGAATTTTCCTGCACAGTGAAATGAGCTTCTGAAGAAGGTTTTGATTTTTGTGCCCCAGTAAAGGGTTTATTTTTGGTACTTCAAGCAAGGTGAAGTACGCCTCTGAAGAGGTCTTTTGGTCTCCGAAGAGAAGCGATTTTGGTCTCCGAAGAGAAGCAATTTTGGTCTCCGAAGAGAAGCAGTTTTGGTCTCCGAAGAGAAGCGATTTTGGTCTCCGAAGAGAAGCGATTTTGGTCTCCGAAGAGAAGCAATTTTGGTCTCCGAAGAGAAGCAGTTTTGGTCTCCGAAGAGAAGCGATTTTGGTCTCCGAAGAGAAGCGATTTTGGTCTCCGAAGAGAAGCATTTTGCACTTCTACACGGGTGAAATGTGCCTCCGAAAAGGGCTTTTGCCTCCGAAGATGGCTTGTGCCTCCGAAGAGGGCTTGTGCCTCCGAAGAGGGCTTGTGCCTCCGAAGAGGGCTTGTGCCTCCGAAAAGGGCTTGTGCCTCCGAAGAGGGCTTGTGATTGCCTGGAAGTTACTTTCTCATGGTCGGAGGGGTCCACGGGACAAGCGTAAGTTGTTTGATTGGATGTTTGTTTGTACAAACGATCGCAATCAATTAACAAGGTGCCCCTTTGGTAGTCCCACCGATCTTTTTGATTGAGGAAAGCTCTCCATTTATTGGCGTGCCTCGTTAGAGGGCTTTGTTGACCCTTGGAAAGGAGCATCAGTTGGTTGGTGTGCCAGGAAGGTTGCGTCTTAGGGGCAAGTAGATCCATGAGATGGACACAAGCTGCCTGATCGGATGCATCACAATCAGTTAGCGAGGGTCTTATTCCTTCTACTTGGGAAGGTATCCCTTTAGTGGATCTACCTGCTTTCCTGTTGAGAGGCATACCTCCCTTTGGCTGCTTCCATGTTTGTTCGCTCATGTTGTCTCATCATCCGCCAATCTGCGATCCTTTATCATCGTTTCCAAGCGCGTGTTCCTTTCTTTTGCAAGTAAATTTCTTTATCCGAAGAAGTAGACTTCACTGTTGAATGACTCCACAGAGTAAACGCAAGTTATTTGGTTGGATGCCTTTTTATATCAACGATCGCAACCAGTTAACGAGGGCTTGACACAGTGGAGCCGTCAACTTTTTATCTGAAGTTCCTCTTGTATGGGATTTGAGTTTGAAATTTTTTGTTGCTTGAAATTTGCTTTAATAAATGATTTGTAAGGCTCGCTTAGCTTTGCGATGGGTGAGCTTTGCTTTAATGACCTGCAGTATTAAATCGATATTTTAGCAATACATTTAGAGTATTTACACATCGAAATATAATAGGCATTTTGTAATAGAAAACACAATGCATGGTCTTTCATTATTGAGTCACACTGATTTCTCAGCGGTTTACAATGCAGAAGTTACACATCCATCATTATCTTTACAAATTTAAGCAATGCTGTTAAGTAAAAATGAATGCTAGTTATTGTTGTTTCAGAATCTCCAAGCTGGATTTCCATTTGTGCTTGATTCATAGCTCTTGGATTTTTATGCCAGAGGAAGTGAGAAATGCCCTAGTCACAGTTTTGTGGGTAATTAGTAATCATCCCAACTTCTGCTTGCTGGGTATGGTCCCCCTGTGATAGCATTAATGACAAGCTTTTCTGAATCTTGCACTGTAGTGTTGTTGTGAGAATCGGATTGATGGGTAGGGTGTTGTTGATCCCGAGTGGATGAGGTTGGATCGACTCCGTTCCTTTTAACGTATTGTTGGAGTTTACCCTGCTCTAGCAATTCTTCAATCACCTTCTTTAGTTCGCGACATTGGTCAGTGTCATGGCCAGGTTGATTGTGAAATTGGCAGAATTTTCCATTACGCTTTGCCCCTCTCGTCATCTCAGGCGGCTTAGGATACCTGACAACGTCCTTTGTTGCGAAAAAGATATTTCTTGGTGTATCAGTTAAAGGAGTAAAGTCCGAAGGATTAAAGCGGCGAGGTTTCTTTTCATTTCCCTGGCTTTTTCCTCCTTCATTTTCCCTTTTCTGACTTTCAGATTCTCTTTTCTTAGGTGGGACATTGTCATTATCAGTCTGGGCAGTAACCACTTTCGATGTTGCGGAAAGGCTTTCAAGGCGAATGAACTCATCGGCCTTTTTATAAAATTTATCAAGTGAGTTTGGTTCCTTCATCTTTAACCATATCCCAAATTTACTCGATTTATCAATGGCTCTCATCAAATAAGTCAGGATCATGCGTGGTTCCGCATTTTCTACCTCGGCTAAAGCTATATTGAAACGGCTCAAGAAAGATTTGATTGATTCTCCGGGCGCTTGTTCGAGGTTAGACAATGACATTATATCCTTAGCTTTTGAAGCATACAATCTGAACTGTTCTTTAAACTTTTGCGTTAAGTCGGAGAATTTATCTACAGACCGAACTGGAAGCTTTGTGAACCAAAGTAAAGCCACACCTTCTGGGTATACCGGAAAGTATCGACACTTTATCTCGTCTGACGCTCTTGCACCGGTCATATGCCAGTCGTACTTGTAGAGGAAATGGTTAGGGTCACTGGTTCCCCTATAAGCTTGAATAGTAGGAGGTGCAAATTTCCTTGGAAACTCTGCTCTTAGGATCCTTTCAGTAAACGGAGTTCTGCTTGGCGCAAATCCCCAGTCAGCCTCATCCTCTTCCCTTTGCATGCTCTCTTTCATGATGCGGCCAACCATTTCAGACAGGTACTCTTTATTGTTCAAAGACACCTCCGGGCAAGTATTAGTTCTTCCCTCGGAATTTTGCCCGGGCATATGCTCATGACAAGTTGGTTGCGGCATAGAACCATCAGCTCGGAAAGGTGGCATTTCGGGAAGAGTAGTTTGATGGTTTTCTGGTTGACGATTTGCCCCGAGTAGAGCAGTTAATCTATCCATCATCAAAGCGTTTTGAGTTTCAATTTGCTGGTATAATCCAGAAACTGCGTCATCCAATTCAGCCCTGGTGACTCCAACGGTTGGAGTTGCTTGGTCTGTTATTGGGGAAGCGGAAGTTCCTTCGTGAGCATTTTCAGATCTGATAGGTCTACCTCTTCTTCCAGGAGCCATTATTTCGGATCTGGTTTTTAAGAGAGGTTCTTTTTATGAATCTTTTCGAAGCAACGGTGGATGATCACCTGAGTTGGTTTCTCAGTGAAAGCACCAAAATGTTAACGGTAAAAAGTGAACGCTAACACCCGGTGTGTGTATAGAATTGTGAAAGCACCACCCGTTGGTACGGGAACAGAAATATGAGCTGAAAATAGCAAAAATGCAGTAAATGAACAACATATTTATAGTGGTTCGGCCCGTAATTGAGCCTACGTCCACTTTATAGTCTTTTATTGCTGATTCGGTTACAATTCGATACAATTCACTTGTAAAATACAATATAACTTGATCACACAACAATCTAGACTACTAGCTCAATCTTCGGTGGTGAATCTTGCTAAATCTGTATCGGATGAATGGAGTTCTTCACGAAGCTTGTTGTAGTGCCTTGAGAGTTGGAAGATCTTCACTTGTTGAGTGAATCTTTAGTGCAGCAGAGCATGGATGGTTGAAGAAATGAATTGCCAAAAGTCCCCCTCACGTTGGAAGTGGTGGGGTATTTATAGGAGCTGATCTGGCCTCTGGAGAATTTCCTAAGTCCTAAGTCATCGCCGACTTAGTATAAGTCACTGCCGACTTATGGTAGGTCGCTGCCGGTTTATCAGTTCCAACACTTCTCTAGTAGTTCACCTCCTCTTCTGGTTTTACGCTTAAGTCCTAAGTCGCTGAAGACGTAAGGTAAGTCGGTGACGAGGTAAAGGTGCATAAGGTTAGGTCGGCGACGAGTTAAGGGATAGGGTTAGGTCGGCGATGAGTTAAGGGATGGTTGCTCTGGGCCCATCCTGTGGCTGTCTTTGACAAGTATTAAGTCGTAGCCGACTTATCATACCTTAACTCGTAAGGCCTTAGCTCGCAGCCCTTAAGTCGTAAACCCACTAAGTCGGAGCATTTCATAACTCGGAATCTTCCTTAGGTCGTCAATCTGTTAACTCGGCAGGCCTTGCTAACTCACAATTTGCTAGGTCGGTAGACTTCTTTAAGTCGTTATGTCGTGTTAACTAACTTAAGTCGGCAGGCACCTTAAGTCGGCAAGCACCTAAGACGGCATACTTCTTAAGTCGGCAAGCACCTTAAGTCGGCAAGCACCTAAGACGGCATACTTCTTAAGTCGGCAAGCACCTTAAGTCGGCAAGCACCTAAGACGGCATACTTCTTAAGTCGGCAAGCACCTTAAGTCGGCAAGCACCTAAGACGGCATACTTCTTAAGTCGGCAAGCACCTTAACTCGGCTCCTGCTAGGTCGTGAGTCGAAAAGGGGGTTAACATGTACGTTTTTTTTACATTGATTGGGCAAAGGCTCATATTTCAATTGCGTTTATAAATCAATTTCCACTTTTGCAACTTCACTTTGCTTTCACTTTCCACCTCATACTTGCATCCTTCTTTTACTCACCTGCTCACATTTTACTCCCTCAACATATATTGCTCCCTTCTCTTTTGAAACCCAGCAACAACAAAAAGAAGGGAGAGAGAAACGAACACACTCCTCCGCCTCTGGCTTGCACCCTTAGCCTCTCCGCCTCAATTTCCGTACCTCCATTTGATCATCTCCGCCCTCCATCTCCTCCTCTTTCCATGCTGACGTTGTTCGGCGAACCACTACCTTGCCGCGATGAGTTTTGTTGTCCTCTTCCTTGATTCTTCTCTGGTTCTATATCTTGTTCGCATATATATATATATATATATAGTGTTTCTATATGCGTTTTGTATAAGGTGTGTGTGTTTTTATTTTATTTTGTTTTATTGTATATAATTGTTTTACAGTACTATGTATATTTTGTATAGTTGCAGTGCTAGCATGTTTAAAGTATTGTAAATTATAGAAGGTGTTGTAACGACCAAGAATTTTGAACAAATTAAATTGAAAATATTTAATTAATTTTAAATATTTGAACAGTAATTTAATTTGAATCCCCGATATAACTTTGAAATTTGCGATTAAATTTAAAAATTTAATCTATTGAATTGAATAAAAATTGGAATCTTCAATTTTAAGCTGAAGAAAAATATTTCAAAAGCTTTTAAAATTTATATTGATGATACTAAAGATAATAGAAGCTTCAGAATTGAGTTTGAAAATGAATTGTTCAGTTTTGAAAATTTTATCATTCGAACCGATATTTAAAAATAGCCGTCCGAGGCGCAGTCTCGGAATTCGACGAAACCAGTTCCATTGGGTCTGTAATATTGAATTATTATCGGATTTCAAATTTCGTATTTTTCGGAGTTGATATGTGACCGTACGGTGAGTAAACGTGTTGGATTTTAAATCGAATTCAATTTAAAATTTAAATTTTAAATTGTTGCCGACATACACACGTTCATTCCTTTAACCACGCTAGAGATTAAGGAACGAGATCGTGCAACCCATCCCCTTCAAATTTTAAATACGCAATCTCGTTCATTTTAACAAAAACCAAAACCCATTCTTCCCCGTCTGTTTTAAACGAAACCTTTTTAATATCAGAATTCAAAATCGTTCGAGAATTATTCAAGCGTGAGACTTGGGTTCGTCGAAGCAATTTGGTGAGTCTCGATCGAACGTCGAGTTCGAGATTTTCGCGTACAATACTCGAGGAGGCTCGAGGGATTCGATTGTAGAGGAGGGGAGACTCGGCGATTCGAGTTAGCTTTCGCGATGGTGAAGGAATTCGTGGGGCGCTCAGTCGAGATCTGGTCGTGCATCGAAAGCGCGAGAGGGGAGGATCGAGCCGATACGTGCATGTGGGAAGACTGGTGGAGGCGCAGGCGCTCGCGCGAGGTCGCAGTGAAGCTAGGGCATGGGTTCGATTTCGTTCTTGGGTTTGAGCACCGTGATTTCAAATCGTCAGGAAGGTATTGTCGATTTTAAATTTCCTATTCAACTGAGCTTGTAAATGTGTATGAAGTTAAAACAGAAAGAAAAAAATATGTGTATTGTAACTTACTGTAAATGTTTAAACAGAGAAAAAATAATAATAATATATCACTTTTGATTTTTGACAATCAGTTAGTGTTAGGTAAAATGATTTATTAAAGGAAACTGATTTAAAGTAAAATAATTAGTTAAAATAAATTTATTTAAAGGAAAAATTGGTTTAAATGAATCTATTAATTTATTTAACAATCAAGAATGAAAATTTATTATTCGATTTATTCGAATATTAATAAATGTATAAATTGTCTATACAAGGTTTAATACTGTGAAGACAAAGAAGGATTGGATTGGATTTCAAATTATAAAGCTAAGGTGAGATTTTCTCACTCAAATAAATTTTTGTATTACAGTTATTGATTGATGATTGACTGTTTGGATGTGATATTAGATATGGTAGGATATATCTATATATATAGCAATATATACATATTGACATATGTATATATTGGATTGATTGATTTCCCGCCTCGTATAGCGGATGAGACCCTATTGCGCCGTTAGTAAGCGGATGATATTTATGAAACCCATATACCGCGATATTCCACCTCAAAGTGGAATTGGTATTGTGCTAACGTCTGTGGATGCAGGGAAACAGGTTGGTGGGATCCAACTGGATTCCTCACCAGTATTTATTTATTTACAGATATTGATGTATATTCTGTTATCATATGTTGATATATGATGTTTGTTGACGTGATTGATTATTTGGTGCTGTTGCATCATCGGATTCAGTTTTGAAGTTTAAAAATAACGACTTTTACTTTAAAAGGATTTTAAAGTGATTTTTGAAAGTAGACGTTTTATTTAATTTTTGAATTGATTTATTTCAAATAAATAAACGTCTAAAATTTTAAAGTTATAAAAGTTAAGATTTTTGGTGAAATATAACCAAAGTGTGATTTTTGAAATAAAAGTTGATTTATTTATAAAATGGTTTAAGTTGAGATTTTTGAATATTGTAAACGGTCTATATAAAAGATTTATAAAGTTGATATCTGTGAAATTAAAAGTATTGGAATTATAAAATGAGTTTTTATAAGTGTTAAAAATGAAATATTTATGGAATTCGTAAGTGAATGAAATTTATAGATTTATAAATTGTGGAGTTACAAAATGAATAGATTTTGTAAAACAAAAGATTTATAAGAAATAATCTTATAAATGGGATTTTGGCATTTAATTGAGATAAGAATGGAATTGGTTAATAAGAAGATTTATAAGTTGAAGTTTTTATAAATAGGAATAGAATTTATAAACGTTGTTTTATAAATTCAAAATCGATTGAATTTGATAAATTAAATATAGAAGATTATCAAAGAAGATATATTCGCGTTTTTGGATAGCGAATTTTTATTGAAATAAAATGTGTAGAAATAATTGAAATTGGGTTAAGTGAATTATATTCACGATTTTGGACAGTGAATATATTATTGAATAAAATGGATTCATTTTTGAAGAAGTGACATTAAAAATGAAGTAAACATTTTAAAGATGTTTTTAAAATGTGGGAAATATCGGAACCATAGATTTCAACATTTTATTGTTGAAATAGACGTTTTCGAAAAATAAGGAAATGGTGGACTATAACACTGTTGTTATAGTAAATGATTTCCAAAAGGAAATGTTTTTATGTAGTATTGGGATTTATATATCTATCTAAATCCGAATCCCTATACTAATGATTTTGAGTCGTCGTAACGATGTTTTACGTAACATTCGTTTTGACTCAAATAGATGTTGATATAG
Organism: Allium fistulosum; assembly: GCA_030737815.1. Classification (NCBI taxonomy): domain Eukaryota; kingdom Viridiplantae; phylum Streptophyta; class Magnoliopsida; order Asparagales; family Amaryllidaceae; genus Allium; species Allium fistulosum. The sequence continues at coordinate 293,484,245 of CM060908.1, read as the reverse complement.
TAAATGTTTTCCTTAAAGAATGAATATATACTTAATTTGATTTAAGTATATCGAATATTTTCAAATGTTGAAAATAAATAGATTTGTGAATTACTTATTATTAAATAAGTAGGGAAATGTTTTTCCAAAATGAAATGAAACGTTTTTGAGAATTTATCTTCTTAAAGATAAATTGAAAGTGAATATTGAAATCGATTTGAAAATCGTATATCAGTAGATATTTGAAAATATAAATTCACTATGGAATTTATTAAAGGAACGGAAATTAGTTTAAAAATAAATGTTGATTTATTTTTGAAGTGTGGTAATTTTATATCTAGTAAAGATATTTTGAAAGATACAATAATTTGGAAAATTATTTGGAATCTGATGATGTTGCGCATCTTTATTGATAGTTAAATAACCAACTATCAATAATTACCTTTAGATAGGTATTTGTTGTGAATTGGATGAATTTGAATGCCACACTTATTTTTAAATAAGCGCTCACTATTCGGGTTAGCCGGGAAAGGACCATGGGGTCGTATAACCCATTCCGAATATATGATACGTCGTAATGAATCGCATTCGATGACCGGTGTTGAAGACCGGATATTTTTGAAAACGAAAGGATTACCGTCGAGTTACTCTACATCGAGTGATCTCCGATTTAGAGGTTTTATCACCCTTAGTGACGGGAAGTCCGAACGTGATTAGAAAATTATCCGGATGTGCAAGGGCTTCGTGAGAAGTGCCTTCGGTTCTGTTCGATCCCGGAACAGACTTGTATGGATTGTATGTCTGATGTTACAAATTGAGATGTAAAGCTGATTTCTTTCAAATATATTTCTGTTGGTGGCGGAGAATTTATTCTCTTAGCTTAACACCCTTCTCTGAGACGTACGAGCTTAGAGGTTATGTAGTTGAAATTTATCAGCGATATACTCCCAATTTGGTAACGTGGCATACTGAGTGTTGCTGTGAAATGATCAGTGTTTGATCATTTGCGATATGATCATTTGTTTGATCTTATATCATTGTGATCATAGGTTGATCATTTGTTTGACCCGAAGCATGGCTTTGCAGAAAGCGTAGCTTTGTGGACGAGACTTCGTCGGACCTCGCACCCCGTAAATGGTCAAAACAGGAAGGATGCAGCAAGGTTCTAGGGAGTAGCGCCCCTTAGTGTATGTCATTCCTTCTGGATAGAGGTGGTATCATGGTATGGAGCCCAGATACTTAACCTATGTTGATACTGCTTATTATGTGGTTTGTTGCGAATCAGGGATCCTCGGGAAGATCGGTTACGATCGGGGGATGACATACGCGTGTTAGTAGTTACCTATTTTTGCAGAGGTAACCCGGCCTTGTGTTGGTAGAGATCCGGTTAGGTTCTCGGGACGTCATTCCAGAGGCGTTCCTTCGTGGCAAAGGGAAGTTCCTTAGCCTAACCATTTGTTGGAAATCCAAAGAAACAATACGAGCCTTGTACGGATTTAGTTGTAGAACCTATCATTCACTTATGGTGGCGCCCCACTGTTTGGATGGTAGCTATAGTAGGCATAGTTCGAAATGTCTATGCTGGCTAAGATTTATATTCTACTTTCAAAATGTTTTCTACACTATGCACTAATAATATCAAAAATGATTTGATTTTGGCGTAGTAAGCATCTTTGACTATCATAAGAAGAAATCTCCTCCAATTCTGCGTTTGCATTGTGTGTGTGGTGGGAGGTCTTATGGTAGTTTCATTTTCCAAAAGCATTGCGAATAAATTTTATTTTCTTTGTGAAAAATAACTGTTTTACGATCTCACACCAGTCACCATGACTGACTCGGAGTTTATTGTTTCCCTTCTAAACTCTGGGTGCCCACTAATTTTCCACACGGGCAGCCTAGAGTTATATTATCAGGATATTCTGGAGCCGTGGAAGCAAGCTGGATGGCGTAACGTATCACATATACTTTGTTTATTTATTCCGCTGTGTATTCTGTATGAGGACAAGTTTATATAACTGTCTATTGTTGTATATTGACTCTGATGATTGATGTATGTATAAAATGATATAGTTCTTTGTTTTAAAGATTATTCATTTATCTATTATATATTGTTCCGCTGCGATATGTGAGATTCTGATGTTGTTTCTGTTTCTGATGTTGTTCTGTTGTTCTTCTTTCTTCTTTCTGTTGTTCTTCTTTCTTCTTCTTCTTTTATTTTCTTCTTCTCTTCTTTCTTCTTCTGCTTTCTTTTTCTTCTACTTTTTCTTGTTCTTAAAACCCCTCAGGGTTCGTATTTCCATGCCCCTTGAGTTAATCAATGGAGATTAGTGTTAAATCAAGGAGTACGAATTTACGGGTCCTGACAGTTGGTATCAGAGCATATGGTTAAGCGACAACCCTGCTCTGTTGGGTGTTACTCATTAGAGATAGAGTCAGTAGTACTCTAGAATGAGTTGAGTGTAATAATAGATATGAGCGCGTATTTGTTAGTGAATATGAAATTGTTTTGTATTGTGTTGACTTATCGGTTGATTGTTCATGAATTCTGGTCGGTGCAGTCTAGCTAACTGAAATCGATAGGGATTTCTAAACTCTAAACAAGATAAACCGACACAGTATTGATTTTAAATAGGGTAAATGAAATAATTTTGCCCAAAACTATTTTTTTATATAAAAGAAATGATTTTCTATGAATTATCATAGTATATGAATGTTTGGTTGTTAGGAAAGTGATAATATTGAAATGTTATCATTATTATATGAAATTGAATGAGAAATTGAAATCGTAACTCCAAAGTTAAGAAATAAATTCACATACAAATGAAATTAAAGAATGTAAATTATAAATGTGAATTGTAATTTAAAACGGAATTCCAGAGAAGTTTTTGGAAATGTTTTGAAAAGAATTTGAAAATTTTGGAAATTTGGAGAGTTTAATTTCTTTTTGATTTGAAAATGAATTTCAAAGGGTTTGAAAAGTATTCTGGAGAGATGAAAGCTCTAAACTCTTTTCGGTCGCTGGAAAATAATTCCGATGATGATCGCGACATCACCGGTGTTCATTTTCGGGTTTCCGGAAGAGGAATTGCTGCCAAATTGTTTTAAATGGAAGTTGTTTGGAAAATTTGGGTTTATGTTTTGGAAATTCAAGGATAATTTGAATTGTTTTCAAAATGATTTTTGAAAGGTTGAAAAAAACTCTGGAATACTATATAAAAATATTTGTGAAATATTATTAAGTTGATAACTTATACAATTTGAATTTTTGATAGAATAAATTTAACTTAAAAGATAGAGTTAAATTAAAGAAGTATAAGTGAATAAATTTGAATAAATGAAAGTGCAATTGAAAATTGAGATTCATTTTGAAGTTGTAAGCAATAGAATTGAATTGAATAATTATAAATGTGAATTGAAAGAGAAATTAAAATTCATATGGAATTTGAAATCCAGTTTAAATGTAAGTAGATTTAACCAAAGTGGTAAATTGAAAATAAATATAATGTGTATATGGAATATTTACATTGAACCTAAGAAATGAAGAGTGAAATTCTTAAGTAAAATTTGATATTGAAATTATTCTAAGTTGATGATTAAATGAAGATAAAACTGGAATTGAAACTGAATGTTGAAAACAAATTTGAATAAAGAGAATTAGAATTTGTAATGAATTAGTAACTGAAACTAATCTAAAATAAGCAGTTGTAAATGAAAGATAATTGATAAATTCAATATTCAGAAGTTAAACTGAATCCAAACTGAATTGAAATGGTAAATTGAATTCAAATGAAAAATTGAAATGTAAAATTGAATGAAAATAGATATATAACTTCAATAGTGAATTAGAGATGATATAAGAAGTATATATTGGAAATTTTGTAATGAAAATTTGCAAATGGGTTGAATGTTGTAACTAGATATTATGGCTAGTAGGATATACAGGTGTATTAAAGGAATTGGAAATTTGATTTCAAAGATAAGATTTGAATTGCTCGACAAAAGGTAAGTATTTGAATTTCAATATGAGATTTGATGATTTCTTGTCTAGCCGCTTGGCTTTTTCTTTTTCTTTTTCTTTTTTGAAATATGAGAGTCCGTAGGGACGTTTTGTAGTTGTACCGTATTAGCCGCGCAAAGGAGACGCTGGCGAAATTTTTTGAAAATTTCGAGTGTTAGAAAATTTTGGAGAAAATTTTGAATGTTAAAATTTGAATTTAAATTTAAATTTGAATTTGAATTGTTAAGGAAACAATGTTGTTTGGAATTTAGAATTGAAGCTGGAAATTTAGTTGAAATGACAACGAATCTTTAGTAGAAGATTTGTTTTGAAAATTTGATAAAATTATTAGATTGTGAAAAAAATAGTAGACAAGTTAAGGACTTTTTTCCTAACTTGTAATTTCGGGACGAAATTCTTTTAAGGAGCGAAGTTTGTAACGACCCAGAATTTTGAACAAATTAAATTGAAAATATTTAATTAATTTTAAATATTTGAACGGTAATTTAATTTGAATCCCCGATATAACTTTGAAATTTGCGATTAAATTTAAAAATTTAATCTATTGAATTGAATAAAAATTGGAATCTTCAATTTTAAGCTGAAGAAAAATATTTCAAAAGCTTTTAAAATTTATATTGATGATACTGAAGATAATAGAAGCTTCAGAATTGAGTTTGAAAATGAATTGTTCAGTTTTGAAAATTTTATCATTCGAACCGATATTTAAAAATAGCCATCCGAGGCGCAGTCTCGGAATTCGACGAAACCAGTTCCATTGGGTCTGTAATATTGAATTATTACCGGATTTCAAATTTCGTATTTTTCGGAGTTGATATGTGACCGTACGGTGAGTAAACGTGTTGGATTTTAAATCGAATTCAATTTAAAATTTAAATTTTAAATTGTTGCCGACATACACACGTTCATTCCTTTAACCACGCCAGAGATTAAGGAACGAGATCGTGCAACCCATCCCCTTCAAATTTTAAATACGCAATCTCGTTAATTTTAATAAAAACCAAAACCCATTCTTCCCCGTCTGTTTTAAACGAAACCTCTTTAATATCAGAATTCAAAATCGTTCGAGAATTATTCAAGCATGAGACTTGGGTTCGTCGAAGCAATTTGGTGAGTCTCGATCGAACGTCGAGTTCGAGATTTTCGCGTACAATACTCAAGGAGGCTCGAGGGATTCGATTGTAGAGGAGGGGAGACTCGGCGATTCGAGTTAGCTTTCGCGATGGTGAAGGAATTCGTGGGGCGCTCAGTCGAGATCTGGTCGTGCATCGAAAGCGCGAGAGGGGAGGATCGAGCCGATACGTGCATGTGGGAAGACTGGTGGAGGCGCAGGCGCTCGCGCGAGGTCGCAGTGAAGCTAGGGCATGGGTTCGATTTCGTTCTTGGGTTTGAGCACCGTGATTTCAAATCGTCAGGAAGGTATTGTCGATTTTAAATTTCCTATTCAACTGAGCTTGTAAATGTGTATGAAGTTAAAACAGAAAGAAAAAAATATGTGTATTGTAACTTACTGTAAATGTTTAAACAGAGAAAAAATAATAATAATATATCACTTTTGATTTTTGACAATCAGTTAGTGTTAGGTAAAATGATTTATTAAAGGAAACCGATTTAAAGTAAAATAATTAGTTAAAATAAATTTATTTAAAGGAAAAATTGGTTTAAATGAAACTATTAATTTATTTAACAATCAAGAATGAAAATTTATTATTCGATTTATTCGAATATTAATAAATGTATAAATTGTCTATACAAGGTTTAATACTGTGAAGACAAAGAAGGATTGGATTGGATTTCAAATTATAAAGCTAAGGTGAGATTTTCTCACTCAAATAAATTTTTGTATTACAGTTATTGATTGATGATTGACTGTTTGGATGTGATATTAGATATGGTAGGATATATCTATATATATAGCAATATATACATATTGGCATATGTATATATTGGATTGATTGATTTCCCGCCTCGTATAGCGGATGAGACCCTATTGCGCCGTTAGTAAGCGGATGATATTTATGAAACCCATATACCGCGATATTCCACCTCAAAGTGGAATTGGTATTGTGCTAACGTCTGTGGATGCAGGTAAACAGGTTGGTGGGATCCAACTGGATTCCTCACCAGTATTTATTTATTGACAGATATTGATGTATATTCTGTTATCATATGTTGATATATGATGTTTGTTGACGTGATTGATTATTTGGTGCTGTTGCATCATCGGATTCAGTTTTGAAGTTTAAAAATAACGACTTTTACTTTAAAAGGATTTTAAAGTGATTTTTGAAAGTTGACGTTTTATTTAATTTTTGAATTGATTTATTTCAAATAAATAAACGTCTAAAATTTTAAAGTTATAAAAGTTAAGATTTTTGGTGAAATATAACCAAAGTGTGATTTTTGAAATAAAAGTTGATTTATTTATAAAATGGTTTAAGTTGAGATTTGTGAATATTGTAAACGGTCTATATAAAAGATTTATAAAGTTGATATCTGTGAAATTAAAAGTATTGGAATTATAAAACGAGTTTTTATAAGTGTTAAAAATGAAATATTTATGGAATTCGTAAGTGAATGAAATTTATAGATTTATAAATTGTGGAGTTACAAAATGAATAGATTTTGTAAAACAAAAGATTTATAAGAAATAATCTTATAAATGGGATTTTGGCATTTAATTGAGATAAGAATGGAATTGGTTAATAAGAAGATTTATAAGTTGAAGTTTTTATAAATAGGAATAGAATTTATAAACGTTGTTTTATAAATTCAAAATCGATTGAATTTGATAAATTAAATATAGAAGATTATCAAAGAAGATATATTCGCGTTTTTGGATAGCGAATTTTTATTGAAATAAAATGTGTAGAAATAATTGAAATTGGGTTAAGTGAATTATATTCACGATTTTGGACAGTGAATATATTATTGAATAAAATGGATTCATTTTTGAAGAAGTGACATTAAAAATGAAGTAAACATTTTAAAGATGTTTTTAAAATGTGGGAAATATCGAAACCATAGATTTCAACATTTTATTGTTGAAATAGACGTTTTCGAAAAATAAGGAAATGGTGGACTATAACACTGTTGTTATAGTAAATGATTTCCAAAAGGAAATGTTTTTATGTAGTATTGGGATTTATATATCTATCTAAATCCGAATCCCTATACTAATGATTTTGAGTCGTCGTAACGATGTTTTACGTAACATTCGTTTTGACTCAAATAGATGTTGATATAGTAAATGTTTTCCTTAAAGAATGAATATATACTTAATTTGATTTAAGTATATCGAATATTTTCAAATGTTGAAAATAAATAGATTTGTGAATTACTTATTATTAAATAAGTAGGGAAATGTTTTTCCAAAATGAAATGAAACGTTTTTGAGAATTTATCTTCTTAAAGATAAATTGAAAGTGAATATTGAAATCGATTTGAAAATCGTATATCAGTAGATATTTGAAAATATAAATTCACTATGGAATTTATTAAAGGAATGGAAATTAGTTTAAAAATAAATGTTGATTTATTTTTGAAGTGTGGTAATTTTATATCTAGTAAAGATATTTTGAAAGATACAATAATTTGGAAAATTATTTGGAATCTGATGATGTTGCGCATCTTTATTGATAGTTAAATAACCAACTATCAATAATTACCTTTAGATAGGTATTTGTTGTGAATTGGATGAATTTGAATGCCACACTTATTTTTAAATAAGCGCTCACTATTCGGGTTAGCCGGGAAAGGACCATGGGGTCGTATAACCCATTCCGAATATATGATACGTCGTAATGAATCGCATTCAATGACCGGTGTTGAAGACCGGATATTTTTGAAAACGAAAGGATTACCGTCGAGTTACTCTACATCGGGTGATCTCTGATTTAGAGGTTTTATCACCCTTAGTGATGGGAAGTCCGAACGTGATTAGAAAATTATCCGGATGTGCAAGGGCTTCGTGAGAAGTGCCTTCAGTTCTGTTCGATCCCGGAACAGACTTGTATGGATTGTATGTCTGACGTTACAAATTGAGATGTAAAGCTGATTTCTTTCAAATACATTTCTGTTGGTGGCGGAGAATTTATTCTCTTAGCTTAACACCCTTCTCTGAGACGTGCGAGCTCAGAGGTTATGTAGTTGAAATTTATCAGCGATATACTCCCAATTTGGTAACGTGGCATACTGAGTGTTGCTGTGAAATGATCAGTGTTTGATCATTTGCGATATGATCATTTGTTTGATCTTATATCTTTATGATCATAGGTTGATCATTTGTTTGACCCGAAGCATGGCTTTGCAGAAAGCGTAGCTTTGTGGACGAGACTTCGTCGGACCTCACACCCCGGAAATGGTCAAAACAGGAAGGATGCAGCAAGGTTCTAGGTAGTAGCGCCCCTTAGTGTATGTCATTCCTTCTGGATAGAGGTGGTATCATGGTATGGAGCCCAGATACTTAACCTATGTTGATACTGCTTATTATGTGGTTTGTTGCGAATCGGGGATCCTCGGGAAGATCAGTTACGATCGGGGGATGACATACGCGTGTCAGTAGTTACCTATTTTTGCAGAGGTAACCCGGCCTTGTGTTGGCAGAGATCCGGTTAGGTTCTCGGGACGTCATTCCAGAGGCGTTCCTTCGTGGCAATGGGAAGTTCCTTAGCCTGACCATTTGTTGGAAATCCAAAGAAACAATACGAGCCTTGTACGGATTTAGTTGTAGAACCTATCATTCACTTATGGTGGCGCCCCACTGTTTGGATGGTAGCTATAGTAGGCATAGTTCGAAATGTCTATGCTGGCTAAGATTTATATTCTACTTTCGAAATGTTTTCTACACTATGCACTAATAATATCAAAAATGATTTGATTTTGGCGTAGTAAGCATCTTTGACTATCATAAGAAGAAATCTCCTCCAATTCTGCGTTTGCATTGTGTGTGTGGTGGGAGGTCTTATGGTAGTTTCATTTTCCAAAAGCATTGCGAATAAATTTTATTTTCTTTGTGAGAAATAACTGTTTTACGATCTCACACCAGTCACCATGACTGACTCGGAGTTTATTGTTTCCCTTCTAAACTCTGGGTGCCCACTAATTTTCCACACGGGCAGCCTAGAGTTATATTATCAGGATATTCTGGAGCCGTGGAAGCAAGCTGGATGGCGTAACGTATCACATATACTTTGTTTATTTATTCCGCTGTGTATTCTGTATGAGGACAAGTTTATATAACTGTCTATTGTTGTATATTGACTCTGATGATTGATGTATGTATAAAATGATATAGTTCTTTGTTTTAAAGATTATTCATTTATCTATTATATATTGTTCCGCTGCGATATGTGAGATTCTGATGTTGTTTCTGTTTCTGATGTTGTTCTGTTGTTCTTCTTTCTTCTTTCTGTTGTTCTTCTTTCTTCTTCTTCTTTTATTTTCTTCTTCTCTTCTTTCTTCTTCTGCTTTCTTTTTCTTCTACTTTTTCTTGTTCTTAAAACCCCTCAGGGTTCGTATTTCCATGCCCCTTGAGTTAATCAATGGAGATTAGTGTTAAATCAAGGAGTACGAATTTACGGGTCCTGACAGGTGTTGAGTATATTTATGTACTGACTTTAACTAACATATATTACTGTTAGTATTATATATTAGTTTATTTTATATATAATCTATTTTAATAACATATAGATTTTTATAAAGTTTACATGGGTTTATATTAGTTTACATATACCGGAGTTAGATTTGGTATTGATATATAATATATGGACTTTATGTTATATGTTTTAATATTGATTTTAATATTTTATTTATAAAGGTTATTTTTATAAAGATTTAAATTTTAGATGGTGTTTGGATATTGGTTTGTATATGGGTTTAAACATATACATTATTTCAAACTATACTACATATAGATATGTTTTGTTTAAACCGATGATTTTTGAAAATATATATATAATTTAATATATGTTTAAATTTAGAATACAGTTCTATTTATACATAGTTATATATACAACTATATACAGCTCACTAATCCTATTTATCTTCCTCGACCCAACTCTGATTTGATTTCGTCAATTCTTCTTTATCAGCTTTGATCGTTAAAATTCTTGCCAATATGGCTTAGCTTTGAAGTTCGTGCTTGGATTCGTAACTCCTTTCATTGTCAAATTTCTCTAGCCTTGAAAGGTGAGTAATCACTCACGATTTAACGTTCTTATATTTATTAAATTTGATTTCAATTGAAACGACAATTGAAATATACTGCTAAATTGAACTGTTAATTATTTAAATTGTTATATATGCTATTATCTGTAACTGTTCACCTGTGGGATATGACACCATATCCTAATGTTTATATTATATTGTTATTGATGATATATGTCTATTGTTGTATTTTATATTATTTGATATCACTCTGCAAGTTCCCTGTTAGTATAGAATTCACTATGGGTTGAAATGATACATACCCGAACGGACTTTAGAATAGGAGAAAATCGTTATGGGTTGAAATGATAAACCCAAGCGATTTTCATTTGAATTGAAATTGGGATTACGGGTTGAAATGATATCTACCCGTATATATTTAAATTACGGATTGAAATGATAAATATCCGTATCACTTAACCATATGATAGATATATATACAGACACGTTGGTCCATATATATAAATATTTTGAAAATAAATTCTACGGATTTGGGAAGAAATATATGGGTTAAATAAATGTTGATTCTTAAATTATTATATATGAATGGTAATGATATATATATATATATATTTAATTATAATATTTAATTTAATTAAGATGGATTTAATTCATATAATATGTTTAAGTATAAAATTTATATTTCAAAATAGATTTTGGTAATAATTTGAATTTAGTGAAATTGTATTCATTAAAGAATTTTTTTTTAATTAAACAAATTTGAAACTTATGGAAATTTAGATTTAAGATAGGATTTTTACTTGGGTTTAATTTAAATAATTTAAAGAATATTTCTTATTTAAATAAATTTAGGGAAATATTTAGTAAATGATATTGAATTTATTAAGTGAATATCCCTAGATTAAGTAATAATAAAGTTAAATCTAGATCTATATGAAACTGTTAAATTGAACTTTGAAATGTTGAATATTAAAGCTTTGAAATATATTGGAATTTAAATGGTTTATTTTGTGATTCAGATCTGTATTTGAAATCAATATAATTTGAATTGTCATTTAGAAACTGAATTAAACTAAAATGGAAAATTTAGATTCAATTAAATTGAAATTTAGAATTTGGGTCAATTTGAATCGATTTGTGAAACTTGAGGAAATTATAAGTACTTTACTTTTTAAATCATTTAATATATATATATATACTATTTCGGAAAAAAATAGATATATTTGAAATGAAATGATATTTGGGTTTTGAGGTATAAATTAAATTGAAATGACCACGGTGTTATAGTGTATATTCCCACCTTGTAGATAGTTCCGAAGATCCTTAGAGGATGGTTATCCCAAACATCCTTTTAGTTACTTGTATTTCAATTGATATTTCGCTTGAGTTTGATTTATTGATATAAGAATGTTAATCCTGACTCGAGTGTTTTGTGTTTTGCTTTACGCTCGGGTCAGACCGAGTGATACATCATTTGAGACTCACCCTTGGAGTTTGGAGCTTCCTTTGGAGATCCAACTATCGTCACAGCTTTCAGCTCTTCTAGTTGATTTGTTCAGAGAAGTCATCTGTTGTACTGGAGACTTCACTGCATTTGAGATATTCTGTTGTATTTTATTTCTAACTCTGATGTTTATATAGTAGATTCATGAACTACTATTTTATCTATTCCGTTGCGTATTATTGTATTACTCTATGTCTGTGATTCTGTGATTGATTTATTTATTGCATATGTTGAGTTTTGCCAAATTTAAATTAACAATCTGATATTTTGAATTATTCAAGTCAGACATGTGTGGATTTATTGTCGATTTGAATGGTCCAAAATAGCGGGTCGTTACAGTTGGTATCAGAGTTTTGGCTCTAGGCAAATCTTAGCATATATAGAAAATTTATTTACAGAATCACTTTCGTTCGAGTTTGAATCTCTTTCGTTTGGCTCGATTTCCTTTGAACTTTGGAACGTTTCTTGCGGTTCCAAAATTCATTCTTGTCTCTTCCTATTTGTATTCTTTTGATTCTGGAGTATCCCATAACTCCACTTCGAATGATCTCTATAAGAATAGGATCCCACCAATCTTTGAATGATTTGTGAAGGGGTGAAACTCCTTCACAATTGGCATTGATTCACTGGAGATTTCTATATCTTTGGTTTAGATGTCACTATCTCTTGCGATCGAATGTTGGTTTTTCTTGGAATTTCTGCATCGATCTTGTTCCTGAAGTCACGGTTGACCCTAGGGTCATCCGCGATTTATATAAGTATATTCATCTTCTATTTTGAAATTTAATTATCTCATCTCGTTCGAACTTATCTTTGAATCAAAATTCTATTTGACAAGAGTCCCTCTAATTTGAATCTCTATCTTTGTTTTGAAATCCATTCGTGAATCGTCCTTTGAAAATCGGGTTTGTTTATATTTTAGAAATTATTTTCTAAACCGAAATTATTATTTTGATAAGTATGATTATATTCTATATATAAAAGTGAAATGTTTTTGATAAAGATTATAAACCCTTTAAAATAAGAATTTGAGGTTTCAAAAGGATTTGTAATTTTGAAAAAAACTATATAAGAAATTTGATTTATCTAAAAATGATTTATGACTGAAGGATTTTAAATTTGAAATTCGAGAATTAAACTCTGGTATTTTGAAATTGGTTTTAAGATTTTCAAATATATAATAATAGTATGATTTAAAAATATTTTCCGAATAAGAAAAGTTTCAATGATTTTAATGAGTTTCGAAGAAATTTCAAAAGAAGTTTGAGAAAAATAGAAGTCCAGAACTCACTTATGTCGCTGGAAAATAATTTCGGTGATGAGTGCACGCATCATCGACGTTGATTTTCGAGTTTCATAGTGGGGGAGAGGCCACTTTAGTAGCATTGCTACGCGAGTGATTTTGTGAAACCAGTTTTGATTTTCAAATTCCGAAGTAATATTTGATATTCGAAAGATATATGTATATATATTTGAAATGATTTGAAGTAAGCCGGTGTTCAGTCCTTTAGTTTCGGATTTGAAACCTATCTTTTGAAATTGATTTACTGATTGGTTGATTTCCAACTCTTGAATTTGAAAATGATTTCTTCAACTATTTCGAAGGTTCGAGCACTTACAAATCAAGGTTAACTTTTCAAAGCTAAATTTTTTTGAAAGTATGAATTATTTGATAAAGTATATAAATTTGTTTTGAATGTTTAAGTATGAAGTAATATGATTTAAATAAGTTGAAACTGTTTTGTTAAGTATATGAATAAGGCAAATTTTAAAATTTTCTTATATGAAATTTAGATTTGAAATGTTTTGAAAAGAATTTCGTCTTCGATATATTTTGAATAAAATTTAGTTTAAATGTTTTAACATAGTAACATCTTTATGAAACTATATATTTAACAAGTTGGAATGAATATATAAGTTGTACGTATGTTGTTTTATTCGCATAATTAATTTGATCCAAGTTTGAGTACACAAGTTCGAGGTGGATTACACCATTTCATGTTAGGATTTTTCATTTGATTCTTGATGGCGAATATTTGATATGGATTTTGGGCTCGATTCTAGAGTTCTCTATCATAGTATATGGCTATGCAAGGAGACTGATGGCTTCTAGTCGAGAAACCATATCGAAGTCCACATTAGGGAAGTCGAATGGACAATACTAGTTCGAAAGCAAACTTGTGTGATCGAGCGAGCGATCAAATGTGATTCTGCGAAATGATGACGTATGTACATCTTATATTCTAATATCATTGATATATTTTGACGCTGAAATTGAAAGCTGTCGAGTTAGAATATCTTTGCTTACTAAAAGAAAATTTCCAATTTAAATTACAAAGATATATAACCCATAAAAGCAAAGATATTCAATCCCATATGGCTCTTCATACAACGAAATTTATTTTGAAAAATTTGATCCTTATACAAGATGGACCTTACGTAAGTATAAGATGATTTTGAAAACATTTGATTTTGGAAATGAATTGGTTGACTTAAATTATATTGATTTGGAAATTTGGATTTATTTTCTAAATCTATTATTTCGGAAACTTTGAAACTAAAGATATTTAATTTGAGAAGAAATAATTTGGTGAAATTGTATATGATTTTGAAATTGAACTGATATTGAAACAAATTTAAATTTGAGAACCTTATGTTACTAAACATTTGATTTGGGAGTTGTCGAACTTATATAAAATTGATTTGTATGAGTATGAAATTGATTCGAAAACTATAGATTTGAAAAGGTACTCAATTTGAAAGTGAAATCTTATATAACTGAAGTCTATATAAGTATGATTTGATATACTTGATTTTGGAAAGTATTTGATTTGAAAATTAAATCTTATATATAATGGATTTTATATAAGTACGATATTTGAAAGTGATTTGAAAAGGTACTATATGATACATATTTTCGAAGTAAAGATATGGAAAGTGCCTTCTGCTTGATATCCGATTTGTGGCCACATCTTGGATTCATTCTATCGATATTATTCTCTCTGATTTTTGGTTTTCCGGACATGATACTCGAGTGTCCTTCGAATTCCATGGCGTTACCCATGGTCTTACGAGCGCGATTGCATAGCGCAACTGCCTGGCTGAGTCTTGCCTAGGGGTACGGATTGTTTCCTGGGGGATCCAGGCGTAACCATTGTGTATCCTGCAATCTGTGTAGGTCGCGAATAGTAGCGCAAATGCTTGGCTGAGTCTTGCCTGGGGGTACGGATTGTTTCCTGGGGGATCCAGGCGTAACCATTGTGTATCCTGCATTCTACTAGTCATCATGGCGTAACTCGCAGGGCTGAGAAAGCTTACGGATATGGATTGTTTCCTGGGGGAACCAGGCGTAACCATTGTGTATCTGCGAACCATGGTTAGACAAAGGTTTTGTTTGTTTTTGTTTGGATTGTACTTTCCATATCTGTTTTTAAAAAAAATTCCAGTATTTTCACTAGGTGTTAAAACAAGTCTACTAAGTACCTGGAGAATTCTAGTTTTGCGCCTGATCAACGCACTACCAGAGTCTACAGGAACAAGGATAAACTTGTTGAAACATCGAGTTATAAAAGTATTTTATTATAAAAGTATTTTCAATAAAGGAATTCTGTATTAATATTTGAAATTGAAATTCTTATGGTTCTAAATTAATTATTCGTGCCCGATACTATTCTTTTGAATCTACCTTATCTGCCCTGCTTTATTTATTCACCTATATTCTCTTTTCCGAATCTATCTTCTTTCCTTCTTTTGAATATATCCTTTAAAATATTGTTTATTTATATACTACATGGTATAATAGAAATTTTTAGTGTTTCAGAAGTTATTAATTAATTATAACATATTTAAAGTGAATGATTATTAATTTATTATAATGTTGGAAGTATCTTGAGATAAATAAAAAAGTTTTTTTTATATAAATTTTGGGTTTAAAATTTTCAATAGCTTCTTTGTAAATATAAGTAATAATGTAAATAATTGTTTTCAAAGGAGTTTTGAAAAGTATTAAAGTATTAAAGAAAATTAAATTTCAAATGATGTTTTTAAATGAATATTTCAAGTAAAATTTGTATAGTTTTAAATTTATTGTTTATCTTGTCTTTCAATCTATTTTCTTTCTGGTTGCTTTAATTCTCCTACTTTGTTCCTTTTCGGGGACGAAAAGTTTTGAGTGGGGGAGAGTGTAACGGCCCATAAAAGTTTAGCAATTTTTAATTGGTTTATAACGTATTGAATTGGATTTTTGAGAAATTATTAATAATAAAATTTTGAAAAAAAAATTATTTGGATTACATATAATTAAATATAGAAAATGGTAAATTTTCAATTAATTATATGAAAGTTTATTTATTATGTAATTCTATTAAATTCAAATCAGTTAAAATTGTTGAAAATAAATTTGCATGAAATCAAGGGAATCGACTGTTACCATAAATTTTATTTATTCCCTGTCCATTCAAGTTTTACATCAGTTACAATCCAATCAATACCATACCTTTATTACTCCCTGTATTCATGCTGTAGCTCTTTAATTTTCTATCCGTTGCTATTTCATTTCGGGTTTGTTCCTTCCCTATTTATTCCATTTCAAACATTTTCTCTTCTCTCTGGTAGAAACATAATATTTTACATCATTTATATATATATATATATATCTGTAGCTTGCATTCATTCGTTTGTTCACTTTTACGTTTCTCATACTTTCTACTTTATTGTCCTTAATTCCCGTGCTTGACGTTATCATTTCAGTTTCTTTCCATTGAATGTGGCACGTTTCATTGTTAACGTTTTATTCCATTTATATGTGTGGCTTTCCTTTTGTAACCTGTTCCATTTCTATTTTCTTTGTTTTCAAAATTTGAAACGTACAGGCTGGACCACAGTATTAATTGCTTTCCAATTCACGTTCAAACGTTGCTATTCCTAGCTACTAATAAATTTAGAAATCAGTGTCTGTTACTTAATTTATGGCATACGTTCAAAGCATTGGCTTTTATTATTCAGCTCAATTAAGGGTGACCGTTGCCATCACATAACCGGTAAAAGATTTGTATACGTTTTATTTGTTTATGTGGCAACGATTCACATTTACACTATTATTACCTTTTTAACTTCACTGGTTTTCATTTATTTGTGTACGTTTTCGTTTCAATTATTGTACACATCATGGTCCCTTTTATAAATTCAACGCCCATAAATAGTTTATTTCTTTCCCCCTTCATCTTCATTTGTCCCATATTCATTTATTTGTGTACGTTTTTTTTACATTGATTGGGCAAAGGCTCATATTTCAATTGCGTTTATAAATCAATTTCCACTTTTGCAACTTCACTTTGCTTTCACTTTCCACCTCATACTTGCATCCTTCTTCTACTCACCTGCTCACATTTTACTCCCTCAACATATATTGCTCCCTTCTCTTTTGAAACCCAGCAACAACAAAAAGAAGGGAGAGAGAAACGAACACACTCCTCCGCCTCTGGCTTGCACCCTTAGCCTCTCCGCCTCAATTTCCGTACCTCCATTTGATCATCTCCGCCCTCCATCTCCTCCTCTTTCCATGCTGACGTTGTTCGGTGAACCACTACCTTGCCGCGGTGAGTTTTGTTGTCCTCTTCCTTGATTCTTCTATGGTTCTATATCTTGTTCGCATATATATATATATATATGTAGTGTTTCTATATGCGTTTTGTATAAGGTGTGTGTGTTTTTATTTTATTTTGTTTTATTGTATATAATTGTTTTACAGTACTATGTATATTTTGTACAGTTGCAGTGCTAGCATGTTTAAAGTATTGTAAATTATAGAAGGTGTTGAGTATATTTATGTACCGACTTTAACTAACATATATTACTGTTAGTATTATATATTAGTTTATTTTATATATAATCTATTTTAATAACATATAGATTTTTATAAAGTTTACATGGGTTTATATTAGTTTGCATATACCGGAGTTAGATTTGGTATTGATATATAATATATGGACTTTATGTTATATGTTTTAATATTGATTTTAATATTTTATTTATAAAGGTTATTTTTATAAAGATTTAAATTTTAGATGGTGTTTGGATATTGGTTTGTATATGGTTTTAAACATATACATTATTTCAAACTATACTACATATAGATATGTTTTGTTTAAACCAATGATTTTTGAAAATATATATATAATTTAATATATGTTTAAATTTAGAATACAGTTCTATTTATATATAGTTATATATACAACTATATACAGCTCACTAATCCTATTTATCTTCCTCGACCCAACTCTGATTTGATTTCGTCAATTCTTCTTTATCAGCTTTGATCGTTAAAATTCTTGCCCATATGGCTTAGCTTTGAAGTTCGTGCTTGGATTCGTAACTCCTTTCATTGTCAAATTTCTCTAGCCTCGAAAGGTGAGTAATCACTCACGATTTAACGTTCTTATATTTATTAAATTTGATTTCAATTGAAACGACAATAGAAATATACTGCTAAATTGAACTGTTAATTATTTAAATTGTTATATATGCTATTATCTGTAACTGTTCACCTGTGGGATATGACACCATATCCTATTGTTTATATTATATTGTTATTGATGATATATGTCTGTTGTTGTATTTTATATTATTTGGTATCACTCTGCAAGTTCCCTGTTAGTATAGAATTCACTATGGGTTGAAATGATACATACCCGAACGGACTTTAGAATAGGAGAAAATCGTTATGGGTTGAAATGATAAACCCAAGCGATTTTCATTTGAATTGAAATTGGGATTACGGGTTGAAATGATATCTACCCGTATATATTTAAATTACGGATTGAAATGATAAATATCTGTATCACTTAACCATATGATAGATATATATACAGACACCGTTGGTCCATATATATAAATATTTTGAAAATAAATTCTATGGATTTGGGAAGAAATATATGGGTTAAATAAATGTTGATTCTTAAATTATTATATATGAATGGTAATGATATATATATATATATTTAATTATAATATTTAATTTAATTAAGATGGATTTAATTCATATAATATGTTTAAGTATAAAATTTATATTTCAAAATAGATTTTGGTAATAATTTGAATTTAGTGAAATTGTATTCATTAAAGAATTTTATTTAATTAAACAAATTTGAAACTTATGGAAATTTAGATTTAAGATAGGATTTTTACTTGGGTTTAATTTAAATAATTTAAAGAATATTTCTTATTTAAATAAATTTAGGGAAATATTTAGTAAATGATATTGAATTTATTAAGTGAATATCCCTAGATTAAGTAATAATAAAGTTAAATCTAGATCTATATGAAACTGTTAAATTGAACTTTGAAATGTTGAATATTAAAGCTTTGAAATATATTGGAATTTAAATGGTTTATTTTGTGATTCAGATCTGTATTTGAAATCAATATAATTTGAATTGTCATTTAGAAACTGAATTAAACTAAAATGGAAAATTTAGATTGAATTAAATTGAAATTTAGAATTTGGGTCAATTTGAATCGATTTGTGAAACTTGAGGAAATTATAAATACTTTACTTTTTAAATCATTTAATATATATATATACTATTTCGGAAAAAAATAGATATATTTGAAATGAAATGATATTTGGGTTTTAAGGTATAAATTAAATTGAAATGACCACAGTGTTATAGTGTATATTCCCACCTTGTAGATAGTTCTGAAGATCCTTAGAGGATGGTTATCCCAAACATCCTTTAAGTTACTTGTATTTCAATTGATATTTCGCTTGAGTTGGATTTATTGATATAAGAATGTTAATCCTGACTCGAGTGTTTTGTGTTTTGCTTTACGCTCGGGTCAGACCGAGTGATACATCATTTGAGACTCACCCTTGGAGTTTGGAGCTTCCTTTGGAGATCCAACTATCGCCACAGCTTTCAGCTCTTCTAGTTGATTTGTTCAGAGAAGTCATCTGTTGTACTGGAGACTTCACTGCATTTGAGATATTCTGTTGTATTTTATTTCTAACTCTGATGTTTATATAGTAGCTTCATGAACTACTATTTTATCTATTCCGCTGCGTATTATTGTATTACTCTGTGTCTGTGATTCTGTGATTGATTTATATATTGCATATGTTGAGTTTTGCCAAATTTAAATTAACAATCTGATATTTTGAATTATTCAAGTCAGACATGTGTGGATTTATTGTCGATTTGAATGGTCCAAAATAGCGGGTCGTTACAGTAATCAATAAGATGAATTAGTCATACAAAACATTGACATTTGTTTAGTACAATACATCCCTGTTCTCTTATAATTGAATAGATAATTAATGGCATCTTTTAGCATAATAAACACCGAACTGCTATAGTTAAACTAAATAGATTGTTTGGATATCTATTTTGTAGGATAAACTACCATCTCGCTATTATGATGATTTGGACATGTATTTATAAATCAGTTGATTTATGTTCACATGTTATCTATCGATTGATAATTGTGGATTTTATTTACATATATGTTGTTTAGGTAAATACTTGTGTTGTGACTTGAATGTCGCTATGAAATAGAGGTAGCTTGTTTAAGTACCATTGAGATTTCTAGGCCTCCTTCCAAAAGTGGACAAGTAATGAATTTGAAATCAATTTAAGATGGTATGACATTTTAAAGAAATTGTTAGATTACAATAAGTTGAATGCCAAATGTTATTAACAAATGTTTAAGAAATTACTATTTGATTAATAATTGTTTTTAAGATTTATTATTAATTTCATTAACAACGATTATTGTAATGACCCGGAAAACCGCACGGTTCAAACTGATAATAAACCGCACATGTCCAGCCCAAACTGAATGGAAAACCGCATTGTTGTGGGAAAGAAAGAAGAAAAAGAAGAAAAGATGAGAAGAAGAAGAAAGAGAAACTAAAAAAATACACAGAATCTCACAATCGCAGCGGAACAACATATAATATAATATAAATGAGCTTTATAAAAAGAGAAACTGTAATCTTCAATATTCATACATCAATCAGAGTACACCAATCAAATCAAAATCATCAGCCTAGATAGTTATAATAACCTGTCCTCACAATTGCTGATAAATTAAACAAAAATGCAGCGGAAAATAAGCATATACGTGGAATACGACCTGAAGACTTCGAGCTCGTCTACTGAAGCTCCAAAGCATCAAAACTGAACCGGTAAATATACTCGGTCTGACCCAAGCATTGAAAGGGAAGAATGCCCGGATCAGTCTCGTAAACCAGCAGGAGAAAACACATCTCAACTTTATTTTAAAGTTATCAAAACTTTTCTTTACCAAAACAAAAGTATCTCGTAAGACCATGCCGCAAATAAACACGGACGGGTTTTTACCTTACGATAACCAAAACATTTCATATCAAATCCTCTGATATTGTACTAGAGTCTAGTATACAAATAATATTCAAATAGCCAAAATTGTTACATTGGTTAAATTTGACGGTGTAATAAGTTTACAAACAAACTGGCAGGCACATAGTGGGGAATGGATTCCATACAAATGACGGGGTAAGGGACTACCTTCCGATAGTACATCTCTACAAAAATCTACCTATAGTCCAAATACTGAATGCCTAAACCAACATAGGACCGGCCTACCTCTTCATGGATAGTACCGAATATGACATCACCCCAGTCGTTACAAAACTATCCAAGAGCTCTCATCACATACACCACATTAATTTAATACCCGACGTCATAGCAGGAATAAATATATCTAGAAAGGTGATGACCTTCCTTATGGGAGCGACCCACATAGCCCTGCCGCTTCTACCATGTTTCTGTCAGTTTCGGGTGATGAAGCATAAGGTAACAATTACCTTTCACATAGCACATTCCACTTTGAATGCCACATTTCCATTCCTTCGATCACTATTGACTTTCACGAACATACAACCTCCAAGCTCGTACGTCTCAGAGAATGGTGTCAAGCTAAGAAAAGGTGATGAAATCCCTCACCTTATATGAATTGGGGTATTGCCCTTAGAAAAGAAAATAAGATTAGATGAATGAAAAAAAATTAAACTTGAATTTACAATGCAACTAAAATGAATTTTGTTTTTATTTTTGGATTTTGAATTTTTTTTGTATAAATGCAAATGCAAGCAACCAACAATGCAAGATAAATAAAAACTAGAGTTGAAAGCACGATACCAGAGCGTGTAGATTATTAGCAATTTCTTTTAGTGGAAATTATTTAGCAAAGCAACTTATATTTAGCAAGCTAAACGAAGCAAGCAACTTTTCCTATCTGCTTTGGCAACCTGAAAATGAAAACAAGATATATATACAAGTTTTTTTATTATAGAAAGAAAAAGAAATTAAAAACAAAATTTACTAAACTAAAAACAATTGATTTTTTTTTATTTTAATATATAAGGGTGGAACTTATAACAATTTAAAACAACACTAACTAAAACAAAACTCTTTTTTTAAGGATAAATTAAATTAAACAAAAATAAAACAAATTAACAACACAAAAACAAAGTAAACAAATTAAAAGAAATAGAAAAAAATTTCTTTTTTTTGTTTTTTTTTGTTTTTGAACATTCACAAATGATCTTAAGAAACTCAAAATTAAGCAAATAGAAATATTACACAATAGATCAACCCAGCCTGGCCCAAAAGAAATAAAACAAACTTTCAACAAAAATCACTACTTACTCAAAATTTCATTATTCTGTTCGAAACAAAAAAAATTCAATTAAACAAAATTCTCAAAACAACGAAATTCACTGATTGCTCCCAATTCGAGATTTTAAAATTTCGAAAGCAAAATCAATCAAATTATCGTCACGTCTGGTCAAATTCAATCAAACATTCAAAGGTGTCAGATGAAGTCGTGGGTTGGTGGTTGGAAATCGGAGGGGATTTGGATCGTGGTGGTTCGCGATTGCAGGAGGGTTGTCGAGGAATTGGTGATTTGCTTTGTGTTGCTTCGGCGATTGCTTGATTAGTTCTGGAGGAGGTGGCTGTGTTGAAGAGGAGTTGCAGTGATTGTTGAAGTCAAGGGTGAAGCTGCAGTGGTCGAGGCTGTGATTGATGGAGTATTGGAGAATGTTTTAAGGTGAGATTTTAAGGCTGTGATTGGGCACTGTCAGGAGATTGTCACATACCGAAATTTTCGACTTTCGAAAATTCAACATCGATACTCACTTTATCGACTGCTAAGCCATCGAATGCCGGAAACCCGAAAAGTTATGGTTTTAAGAAAAAGAAAAAGGCAGAAGAAGAAGAGAAAGAAGAGAAGAATGAAAGAAGAACAACAACAGAACAAGAGCAGAAAAACAGAAACAGAAAACAATATCAGAATCTCACATATCGCAGCGGAACAATATATAATAGGTAAATGAATAATCTTTAAAACAAAGAACTATATCATTTTATACATACATCAATCATCAGAGTCAATATACAACAATGGACAGTTATATAACTTGTCCTCATACAGAATACACAGCGGAATAAATACTATCAGATACAAATACTACGTCTCGTCCTCCAGCTTATCTCCAAAGCTCCAGAATATCCAGAATATCCTGATAATCTAACTCTAGACTGCCCGTGTGGAAATTGGTGGGTACCCAGAGTTTAGAAGGGAAACAATAAACTCCGAGTCAGTCATGGTGACTGGTGTGAGATCGTAAAACAGTTATTTATCTTTAAAATAAACAACAGAAAATTTTACAGTCAATTCGCAATGCTTTTGGAAAATGAAACTACCATAAGACCTCCCGCCACACACACAATGCAAACGCAGACTTGGAGGAGATTTCTTCTTATGATAGTCAAAGATGCCTACTACGCAAAATCAAATTCTTTTTGATATTATTATTAGTGCATAGTGTAGAAAACATTTCGAAAGTAGAATATTAATCTTAGCCAGCATAGGTACCATTATAGTATGCTTGCTATAGCTGCCATATTAGATGGCAGGTTCTACAACTAAAACCGTAAAGGCTCGTATTGTTTCTTTGGATTTCCAACAAATGGTCAGGCTAAGGAACTTCCTATCCACGATGGGTACGTCCCTGGAATAGACGACCCGAGAACCTAACCGGATCTCTGCCAACACAAGGCCGGGTTACCTCTGCAAAAATAGGTAACTACTGACACGCGTATGCCATCCCCCGATCGTCACCGATCTTCCCAAGGATCCCCGATTCGCAACAACCACAAAGAAATAAATTTTTGCAGCAACCACAGAGGTTAAGTATCTGGGCTCCATACCATGATACCACCTTTATCCAGAAGGAATGACATACACTAAGGGGCGCTACTCCCTAGAACCTTGCCGCATTCGTCCTGTTTCGACCATTTCCGGGGTGTGAGGCTCGATGAAGTCTCGTCCACAAAGCTACGCTTTCTCAAAAAGCCCTGCTTCGGGTCAAACAAAATGATCAACCTATGATCACAAAGATATAAGATCAAACAAATGATCATATCACAAATGATCAAACACTGATCATTTCACAGCAACACTCAGTATGCCACGTTACCAAATTGGGATATATCGCTGATAAATTTCAACTACATAACCTCTGAGCTCGTACGTCTCAGAGAAGGGTGTTAAGCTAAGAGAATAAATTCTCCGCCACCAACAGAAATGTATTTGAAAGAAATCAGCTTTATATCTCAAATTGTAACGTCAGACACACAATCCATACAAGTCTGTTCCGGGATCGAACAGAACCGAAGGCACTTCTCACGAAGCCCTTGCATATCCGGATCATTTTCAATCACGTCAGGACTTCCCGTCACTAAGGGTGATAAATCCTCTAAACCGGAGATCAGCCGATGTAGAGTAACTCGACGGTAATCCTTTCGTTTTCAAAAATATCCAGTCTTCAACACCGGTCTTCAAATGCAATTCATAACGACGTATCACATATTCGGAATGGGTTATACGACCCCATGGTCCTTTCCCGGCTAACCCGAATAGTGAGCGATTATTCAAAAATAAGTGTGGCATTCAAATTCATCCAATTCACAACAAATACCTACTCAAGGTAATTATTGATAGTCGGTTATTTAACTATCAATAAAGATGCGCAACATCATCAGATTCCAAATAATTTTCCCAAATTATTTCGTCTTCAAAAATATCTTTACTAGATATAAAAATTTCCACACTTCAAAAATAAATCAACGTTTATTTTTCTAAACAGTTTCCCTTTCCTTTATAAATTCCATAGTGAATTTATATCTTTCAAAATATCTACTGATATACGATTTTCAAATCGTTTTCAATGTTCGATTTCGATTTATCTTTAAGAAGATAAATCTCAAAAACGTTCATTTCATATTGGAAAAACATTCCATACTTATTTAATAATAAGTATTTCACAAATCATTTATTTTCAACATTTGAAAATATTCGATATACTTAAATCAATATTAAGTATATATTCATTCTTTAAGGAAATCATTCTCTTTAACAACATTTATTTGAGTCAAAACGAATGTTACGTAAAACATCGTTACGACGACTCAAAATCACTAGTATAGGGATTCGGAATTAAGATAGATATATATAAATCCCAATACTACATCAAAACATTTTCTTCCGAAAATCATTTACTATAACAACAGTGTTATAGTCCATCATTTCCTTATATTTTCGAAAACGTCTATTTCAACAATAAATGTTGAAATCTATGATTTCGATAGTTCACACGTTTTAAAACATCTTTTAAAACAATTAACTTCATTTCATAATATCGTTTTCCCAAAACCCTATCCATTTTACTTAAAAATATATTCACTGTCCAAAATCGTGAATATACTTCACTAACCACATTTCAGTCTTTTCTACACATTTTATTTCAATAAAAATTTGCTATTTAAAATCGCGAATATATCTTCTTTAATGTCCTTCTATATTTAATTTCTCAAATTCAACTGATTTTTGAATTTATAAAACAACGTTTATAAATTTTATTTTCTATTCTATAACAACTTCGATTTTATAAATTTCCTTTGATGACCCATTCAATTTTATAACTCAACGTATACATCAAAAATCCATATTATAAGTTAAATACTTATAATTTATTTATTTTAAAAGAAATCGTTCTTTTAAACTTTACAAACTGTAAATAAACCCATTTTAACATCATTTCCATTTTTAAATCCACATTCCCAATATTCACTTTTAACCCCAAAATCAAATCCCAAATTGATTTCTAATTTTACTTCAATACCAAATCAATTTCAATATTCATTTCTAAATTAATTTCCCATTCCAAATCATTTTATATTGATTTTTTCTAAACTTGTTTCAATTTGCCAATTAAATTTATAATTGGACTTCCCACTTATTTCATTTTAAACAAATTCCTCTTAAAGAAAATAAATCCCTTTTATCTTTTTCCAACCATTTAGAAATCCAAATTTTAATTAAATTCTTCAATTAAAAATCACTATTATACGAAATTCATTTATTTAACGTTTTCACTTCATTCTGGAATAAATTCGATAAGATTATAAAAATTTACTTTTTATACTTCAAAAATTCCTTTCTTCAAAATCTATTCAATTTCTAAAATTAATTCACTTAAAAATTTCTACTTCGATTTCAAAAATTCAATTTCATTTATTTTTGGAATCCAATGATGTCAAACATCCATTCAGCTAAATTTTAGCTTTCAAACAATTTCCAGACATCAATATGATTAATACATCAATAATCATTCACAGATTCATACCACAGTATAAATAAAATCAATCAATGTGAGGGGTCCAGTTGGATCCCTCCAACCTGTTTCCCTGCATCCAAAGATGTTAGCACAATACCAATTCCGCTCTAGTACGGAATTATCGCGGTATATAGGTTTTTATAAATCCGCTTACTAACGGCGCAATAGGGTCTCATCCGCTATACGAGGCGGGAAATCATCAATCCAATATATACATATGCCAATATGTATATATTGCTATATATAGATATATCCTAAAATATCTAATATCACATCAAATAGCAACAATCAGTCAATTAAATAACTGCAATACAAATTTATTTGAGTGAGAAAATAATCTCACCTTAGCTTTTATTTTGCAATCCATTCCAAATCCAGATTTATTTTTCTTCGTTGTATTCGACCTTGTATAAACAATTATACAATTTTATTAATATTCGAAATAAATCGAACACATCAATTACTCTTTAATTTAACCAATCTTTGTCTTTAATAATTGATTCAATTAAAAATTAAATTTAAACTAAATTTCCATTAAATAGATTTAATTAACTAACTGTTATACAAACCCTTGTATATTTTTCCAAAGATTTATATGTATATTTATTTTCCTCTTTGAAATCATTTTACTCATATATGATATACCTATTTATTACTTTTAAATTAAAACAGATTTTTCTTAACTAAAATTAGCACTTAAAAATTCCCTTTTCTTTTACTGTATATATGTATTGTAACGACCCGTATTTTTACGGATCGACAAGTTCGTCAAAATCTGGAATTTTTGCATTTTAAAGTCATTTCAGATTTTAGGCAAATTTTGCCTAAATCCTAAGTCGTTCACGACTTAGCATGAGTCGTGAGTCGT
Source organism: Allium fistulosum (assembly GCA_030737815.1). Taxonomy (NCBI): domain Eukaryota; kingdom Viridiplantae; phylum Streptophyta; class Magnoliopsida; order Asparagales; family Amaryllidaceae; genus Allium; species Allium fistulosum. Next base: position 293,456,986 of record CM060908.1, on the reverse strand, counting down.
ATACGACTTAGGAGAGGAGTTCTGGGCGAGTTAAGGACTCAAGGAGATAAGTCGTAGCTGGGCTAGGTTAGTAGGTTGAAGTTTACTCGGCAAGTGTTGAGTCGTAGGTTGTAAGTCGTTGCCGAGTTAAGGGATAACAACCTAAGGAAGTGACCGACTTATAGTTTTAACCGACTTAAGGATAGTGGTGAGTTAAGTGTTAAGTCGGCTGACGAGTCAAGATAGTGGTCGACTTAAGACCTGGACGACTTAGTAGTTAGTATGTCTGACCAGTTATTTGTTAAGTCGTTGCCGAGTTAAGGAAGTGGGGTTGACCGACTTAAGAGTTGGGTCGGCAACGACCTAAGGACATGTTGTGAGCGACCTAAGTGTTTGGGTGTTAAGTGTTAGGTCGGCAGGGTAATTGAGTCGGTAGGTAGTTGAGTCGGCAACGTGTGTTGAGTTGTGAGTCGGCAGTACGTCTCTTGTGTTAAGTCGTAACCCAGTTACGAGTTAAGTCGTAGTTGTATTCCTTCGTATGTCTTAAGTCGGCAAGGCACTTATGTCGGCAACGACCTAAGTTAAGTCGCGCCTATGTGTTAAGTCGCAGTTGCGCTTTGTTGTTGAGTCGTCAACCGACTTAGGACTTGGGTTTTGCGGCAGTATGATAAGTCTGCTTCGTTGAGTCGGTCATTTGGTTAAGTCGTAGGTCGGCGAGGCAGTTAAGTCGTTAGGTCGTATAGGCTGGTTAACTCGGCAGGCAGATGAGTTTTTAGGTCGGCAAGGCACTAGGTCGGCAAGGCATTAGGTCGGCATGGTGTTAAGTCGGCACCGACTTAAGAAGATAGCCGAGTTACGACTTAAGGCCAGTTTTCAGCTATAAATAGGAGGGGTTGTTCTCACTTTTTGGGATCCGGATTTTGAAGCGACGAAGTGCTGCCATTTTGAGAGCTCGACTTCTACACTTCTTCACTTCTTTTCTCCACTCTAATCTAGTGCTTCCATCCATCCAAATCGAAGATCGAGATTGAAGATTCAAAAGCTTGGATTGAAGATCTTCATCTTTTCAAGAGAGATTTCTTCATTTGAAGCGGATTTGTGATAGATCTAGCTTCATCCTTCGCTGTCCAGATCTGAAGTGTGTTGATTTGAGGTTGTTTAGGTGATTTGGTGAGTGGTGATTATCTCTCACACGGATCCAAAGGAGTAGATCGGATTGTTGGCTCGATTTGGTGTTAAATTAGTGATTTCCATGCATTTTCTTCATCCTATGTGTAGATCCATGTAGATCCATTGTTCATGATGATGTTGCATCCATTTTATCATATGTTAACCTATGCAAGTTCATTCATCAAGTTTGTAGAGATATAACCCATGTTTTCATGCTTATTGGACTTTCAACTCTTTAATTACGAAAATGCCATTATTGTTATAATTGTCTACTTAGATCATTTTTGAATGCTTGATTGCTTGGATTGATGTTTGATTTGATTGATTATTATGAACTAGATGATTGATGATTAGATTTAGACCAAAGGTGATTCAAAAGCTAAGGGAAAGGCTCTTGGATTGGGAAAGCTGCTCGTGGCATATGTAGCGGGATGATGAAGCTCTTATGCATAGATTTGACGATGTGATGTTGAGATGAGGCTTCGCGAGGATGTTATGAAGCGAGGCAATCATATGATGAAGACTTGGTCTAATCCAGGCGGGATCATTCCAAGCATGTTGATAACTCGGTGATATGATTCGAGTTGAGGATAATGGATGCTCGAGAGGCGCTTGAGCTAGTATGGCAATAGTCGTCGAGGAGGATGACTAGGAGGTTGAGATCTCATCGTTGTTGAAGGTTCTAGCATGCTCTAAGCAAGAGTACATGGGGACGCCCAAAAGACTAAGTTGATGGTCAAGTACTCTGGGTAGATTCGATAATCCTAGGCACGGGTCACGATGACGTGCGGGAGTTATGTCTAGAACCGGGGTTACCATTAGCCCTTGACGGACGGCTGAAAGAATGTGCCGGTCATTCAATTAACGGTGATATCGCAACAATGATAACAGTGATAGCCGAGTCATGGATGTTTGGTTGTATCGTCATTCGGTCTCAAGAGCGGTATTTCCTGGGTGCTTATCTGACCTTGGTTTTAGACCTTGGGATTTGTACTTGGAAAACATCGCTCTTGACTCGAGTGACAATTGCTTTACTTTAAATTGTATGCTCTGCTATGTTTGCTTCTGCTTAGTGTGTGTCTGGGGGCTATCACTGTAGAATGAGGTTGGGGTGGGAGGGTTGTATTCCTATTCCTTTGCCTTTATGCTCTTTTGGTATGTTGTTAGTTAATTTACTGCTCACTAAGACTGTTGTCTGACTCAAGGCTTTATGTTTTAATTCTTATTGCCTTGGGCTGTTCGTCCATTTTGGGACGGGCAGACTAGGTAGCAGGTGACAGGTGCTGTTCTCTTCTTACGATGTTGATATCGAAGACGAGCTGGAGGATTGCATATTATCTTCTTATTATATGTACTGGATATTCCGCTGTTTTGTATTCTCTGAGAGATATGTAGTGAGGCTGGATGTATTGACTATATGGATGCTTGTATTCAACTATTATGGAGTTTTATATGATGTCATTTTGTTCTGTAAAGCTTCACTATACATATGTTCTATTGTATTTTGTCCATGCGCTGTGAGTAATACGATAGATTCTTTTGTTTTAAATCTTACCTTGACAATCGTCCATGGTCGCCTGGCACACTTTACAGCGCACTATCTCTAGATTCGGTGCAGGGGTCATGGGCGGTCGTCACATTTGGTATCAGAGCATTGGTTAATCGATTTTACCCAACGCTCGCCGTCGTAACTACGTATGAGAGACGTAATTGTATTTTTGATGGATGAATACTATATATAATATAGTAGCTTAGTAGAGTTTGAGTCCTTTATGCAGTTGATTCTCTAGATGTTCTAATCATTTCTTTTTATAGATATTGAGAATGAGTCAAAAAGGGAAACCAGCTGCTAGGGAAGGCCGTGCTACTGAAGGGGCTGCTGATTATGTTGCTATGTTCGAAACCATGATGACTTCGATCAGGAGAAGGATGTCAGCCCCGGGGCCATCAGTAGATGTTGGGGATCAAGTACAGGCTCCAAGATTGATGGATCACTTGGACGATTCATTTAGGAAGCTTGTGGAGGAAGCTCTCAGACACGAGAATCTGTTTCCTAAGGAAGGATCTGTTGTTGCTGTAACCAGGGAAGAGTCTAAACCCCAGCAGGGTAGAAACAAGAAGAGGAAGCAGCAGCAGCAGAAGGGTAAAGATGGTCAGAAGAGGCCGAAAGGCGAAGTGACTTGCTACAACTGTCAGCAGAAAGGCCATCTCTCCAAGGATTGCAAGAATCCGAAGGCGCCGGCAAAGTGCCACAACTGTGACAAGCCAGGGCATTTCAGGAAGAATTGTCCAGAACCGAGTAGGGACAAGCAGATTGTGCAGGCTTATACTTTGGGAGCTGTTCCGTCGTCTTCGAAAGCTCCTACCGCAGAAGAGAAGGGAAAGAGTGTGGTGGTTCAAGGTACTCTTTTCCTATGAGGTGTTCCAGTTAGAGTCTTGTTTGATACCGGAGCGTCGCACTCGTTTGTATGTAGTGAACTTGTAGGCCGGTTAGGCTTGGAACCGGGTATTGTTGATAGGCCATCGGTTGTGACTAATCCAGTTGGGGGTTCGTCTTGTTTGTGTATGTTATGCCGTGGTCTAGTTGTGTCGAGTCATGGTTGCTCTTTTGTTTGTGATTGTTTTGTTCTGAACTCTGCGGGGTTCGGAATTATTTTGGGTATGGACTGGCTTAGGAAGTATGCGGCTGAGGTTGATTGTGAGAGGCTGGAGGTGACAGTCGAGAATGTGGAAGGGCGAAAGATAGTGATACGATGTAAGCATGAGGAAGGCGTCTTCATGAGCTTCATGTATTCACTAGTTGTTCCACGGGATGGACTGTCTTTAGTGCCAATCGCAAATGGATTCGAGGATGTCTTTGACGAAGTCAAAGGGTTGCCGCCGCATAGAGAAATCGAGTTTCGTATAGATCTAGTTGAAGGAGCCAGACCTGTTGTGATGCCTCTTAGGCGGATGGCGCCTAGGGAACAGCAGGAGTTGAGGGTGCAAGTTGATGATCTTTTGTAGAAAGGATTCATTCGGCGTAGTGTGTCCGAATGGGGTGCACCAGTTGTGTTTGCAACCAAGGCAGATGGGTCGTTGAGATTGTGCGTCGATTATCGTGAGCTGAATAAGGTGACTAAGAAGAACAAGTATCCATTGCCGAGAATAGATGACTTGTTTGATCAGCTTCACGAAGCCAAGGTGTTTTCTCAGATGGATTTGGCAACGGGATTTCACCAGTTGAGAGTGGCTAAGGATAGTGTGTCGAAGACTGCTTTTAGGACACCATCCGGTTTCTTTGAGTGGCTGGTAATGCCGTTTGGATTGACTAACGCGCCAGCATATTTTGTGGATCTTATGAATAGAGTGTTCAGAGATCAGTTGAACAAGTTCGTACTTGTGTTCGTGGATGATATTCTGATTTATTCCAGAACGGAGGAAGAGCACAAGACGCACTTGCGTATTGTTTTGGAGATCTTACGGAAACATCAGCTGAAGGCTAAGTTTTCGAAGTGTCACTTCTGGAAGAGTGAAGTGAGGTTCTTAGGCCATGTGATTTCTGGAAATGGAATAGCGGTTGATCCCGCTAAGGTGGCAGCAATCCAGGATTGGGTTAGACCTAAGAATGCATCTGATGTGAGAAGTTTTCTTGGATTAGCAGGATATTATCGACGGTTTATCAAAGACTTCTCCAAGATAGCTGCACCGTTAACAGGATTGACGAAGAAGAACCAAGTGTTCAGTTGGGATGCTAAGTGTGAGCAAGCTTTCGGAATCCTGAAAGAGAGACTGACAAGTGCTCCTGTTTTGACTATTCCTAGTGGGAATGATGAGATGGTGGTTTACACCGACGCATGTGGTACTGGACTTGGAGCAGTGCTGATGCAGAAGAATAAAGTTGTTGCGTATGCCAGTCGACAACTGAAGCCGCATGAAAGGAATTACCCAACTCATGATTTGGAGTTAGCGGCGATTGTATTTGCTCTGAAGATGTGGAGACATTACCTGTTGGGAGTTCGATTCGAGTTGTTTACGGATCACAAGTCGTTGAAGTATCTTTTCTCCCAGAAGGATTTGAATCTTCGGCAGCAACGTTGGCTAGAGTTTTTAGCATCATATGATTTTGGTATAGCTTATACTCCGGGAAAAGGTAACGCAGTGGCTGATGCGTTAAGTCGAAGACATGCAGGATTGGGAGCCATGTTTTCTGAATGGAAGAGTCTCGAATACTTAGCTGGATTCGACTTCAGGCCTAGATGCGAATTGGAACCTGAAATGTTGGCAAACTTATCGATAAGACCGACTCTTGTGGAAAGGATTGGCGAGAGTCAAAAGCGAGATGATAAGCTTGTCAAGATTATCCGTGAATTGGAATCTGGATTGGAGCCAGAAAAGGATAAAGGATTCGAGGTCGATAGAGAAGGTTGGCTTCGAAAGCAAGGACGACTAGTGGTTCCCGATATAGATGAATTGAGGAGTGAAGTTCTGAAGGAAAGTCATCACTCGAAGTTGACAATTCATCCAGGTGGAAATAAGATGTATCGGGATATGAAGAGAACCTACTACTGGGAAGGCATGAAGAAAGATGTTGGAGATTTCATTTCCAAGTGTATGAACTGTCAGTTGGTAAAGGCTGAACAGAAGAAGCCAAGTGGATTGCTTCAGCCCTTAGAAGTTCCTACATGGAAGTGGGAACAAGTGTCGATGGATTTTATTGATGGATTGCCTAGAACCAGAACAGGAAATGAAGGGATTTGGGTCATTGTGGATCGTCTGACTAAGAGTGCACGATTCATTCCTGTTCGATCGACTAGGACTGCATCAAAGTTGGCTGAGTTGTATGTGAAGTGGATAGTTCGATTCCATGGTATTCCGAAGAGTATAGTGAGCGATCGAGATCCATTGTTCACTAGTGGATTTTGGAAGAGCTTCCAGGAAGTTTTGGGAACCGAGTTGTGTTTGAGTACAGCTTATCACCCTCAGACAGATGGTCAGACCGAGAGAGTCAACCGAGTTTTGGAAGATCTTCTTAGAGCATGTGTTTTGGACTTCGGAGGATCATGGGAAGATCACCTTCATTTGGTGGAGTTTGCGTACAACAACAGTTACCAGTCAAGCATTGGTATGGCACCGTATGAGGCATTGTATGGAAGACCGTGTAACTCTCCGACATGTTGGTTGGAAACTGGAGAAAAGCTGATGCTTGGGCCAGAGATGATTCGACAGACTTCAGATTGCATAGAGATCATTCGGCAACGAATGAAGGCAGCCCAAGACCGTCAGAAGAGTTATGCTGATAAGCGTCGAAAGGATTTGGAGTTTGACGTAGGAGATATGGTTTTTGTGAAGATTTCTCCACTGAAGAATGTTATTCGATTCGGAAAGAAAGGAAAATTGACTCCGAGATTTGTCGGACCATTCCCGATTATCGAGCGAATTGGAAGGCTCGCTTACAGATTGGAGTTACCGGAGAAGATGTCGGGTGTGCACAATGTTTTTCATGTATCGTATCTACGGAAGTATGTGCACGACTCGAGAACAGTGGTTTCTGCTGATAGCTGTGAAGACTTAGAAGTTGATCCAGTTGATAGAAGACCTCGTAAGCCGCTTCGTGTTGTTGAAACCGACACGAAACAGCTTAGGAGGAAGGTAGTTAAGTTGCTCAAGATACAATGGAGTGATGATGATAACGACTGTACGTGGGAAGTGGAAGAGAGGATGAAAGCAGCTCATCCTGAACTCTTCGAGGTATGGCCCTAAGGTGTCGTGTCATCTCGCGATATTGTAACTTGTTCTAATTTTAGAATTTCTGTACGCTAAGTTAGAATTGGATGCATGGTTTGTTGATTGCTATGGATGGTAGGCGTACAGAATAGTTTTTGATTGCTTGGAATTTCGGGGGCGAAATTCCTAAGGGGGAGAGAATGTAACGACCCGTATTTTTACGGATCGACAAGTTCGTCAAAATCTGGAATTTTTGCATTTTAAAGTCATTTCAGATTTTAGGCAAATTTTGCCTAAATCCTAAGTCGTTCACGACTTAGCATGAGTCGTGAGTCGTATACGACTTAGGAGAGGAGTTCTGGGCGAGTTAAGGACTCAAGGAGATAAGTCGTAGCTGGGCTAGGTTAGTAGGTTGAAGTTTACTCGGCAAGTGTTGAGTCGTAGGTTGTAAGTCGTTGCCGAGTTAAGGGATAACAACCTAAGGAAGTGACCGACTTATAGTTTTAACCGACTTAAGGATAGTGGTGAGTTAAGTGTTAAGTCGGCTGACGAGTCAAGATAGTGGTCGACTTAAGACCTGGACGACTTAGTAGTTAGTATGTCTGACCAGTTATTTGTTAAGTCGTTGCCGAGTTAAGGAAGTGGGGTTGACCGACTTAAGAGTTGGGTCGGCAACGACCTAAGGACATGTTGTGAGCGACCTAAGTGTTTGGGTGTTAAGTGTTAGGTCGGCAGGGTAATTGAGTCGGTAGGTAGTTGAGTCGGCAACGTGTGTTGAGTTGTGAGTCGGCAGTACGTCTCTTGTGTTAAGTCGTAACCCAGTTACGAGTTAAGTCGTAGTTGTATTCCTTCGTATGTCTTAAGTCGGCAAGGCACTTATGTCGGCAACGACCTAAGTTAAGTCGCGCCTATGTGTTAAGTCGCAGTTGCGCTTTGTTGTTGAGTCGTCAACCGACTTAGGACTTGGGTTTTGCGGCAGTATGATAAGTCTGCTTCGTTGAGTCGGTCATTTGGTTAAGTCGTAGGTCGGCGAGGCAGTTAAGTCGTTAGGTCGTATAGGCTGGTTAACTCGGCAGGCAGATGAGTTTTTAGGTCGGCAAGGCACTAGGTCGGCAAGGCATTAGGTCGGCATGGTGTTAAGTCGGCACCGACTTAAGAAGATAGCCGAGTTACGACTTAAGGCCAGTTTTCAGCTATAAATAGGAGGGGTTGTTCTCACTTTTTGGGATCCGGATTTTGAAGCGACGAAGTGCTGCCATTTTGAGAGCTCGACTTCTACACTTCTTCACTTCTTTTCTCCACTCTAATCTAGTGCTTCCATCCATCCAAATCGAAGATCGAGATTGAAGATTCAAAAGCTTGGATTGAAGATCTTCATCTTTTCAAGAGAGATTTCTTCATTTGAAGCGGATTTGTGATAGATCTAGCTTCATCCTTCGCTGTCCAGATCTGAAGTGTGTTGATTTGAGGTTGTTTAGGTGATTTGGTGAGTGGTGATTATCTCTCACACGGATCCAAAGGAGTAGATCGGATTGTTGGCTCGATTTGGTGTTAAATTAGTGATTTCCATGCATTTTCTTCATCCTATGTGTAGATCCATGTAGATCCATTGTTCATGATGATGTTGCATCCATTTTATCATATGTTAACCTATGCAAGTTCATTCATCAAGTTTGTAGAGATATAACCCATGTTTTCATGCTTATTGGACTTTCAACTCTTTAATTACGAAAATGCCATTATTGTTATAATTGTCTACTTAGATCATTTTTGAATGCTTGATTGCTTGGATTGATGTTTGATTTGATTGATTATTATGAACTAGATGATTGATGATTAGATTTAGACCAAAGGTGATTCAAAAGCTAAGGGAAAGGCTCTTGGATTGGGAAAGCTGCTCGTGGCATATGTAGCGGGATGATGAAGCTCTTATGCATAGATTTGACGATGTGATGTTGAGATGAGGCTTCGCGAGGATGTTATGAAGCGAGGCAATCATATGATGAAGACTTGGTCTAATCCAGGCGGGATCATTCCAAGCATGTTGATAACTCGGTGATATGATTCGAGTTGAGGATAATGGATGCTCGAGAGGCGCTTGAGCTAGTATGGCAATAGTCGTCGAGGAGGATGACTAGGAGGTTGAGATCTCATCGTTGTTGAAGGTTCTAGCATGCTCTAAGCAAGAGTACATGGGGACGCCCAAAAGACTAAGTTGATGGTCAAGTACTCTGGGTAGATTCGATAATCCTAGGCACGGGTCACGATGACGTGCGGGAGTTATGTCTAGAACCGGGGTTACCATTAGCCCTTGACGGACGGCTGAAAGAATGTGCCGGTCATTCAATTAACGGTGATATCGCAACAATGATAACAGTGATAGCCGAGTCATGGATGTTTGGTTGTATCGTCATTCGGTCTCAAGAGCGGTATTTCCTGGGTGCTTATCTGACCTTGGTTTTAGACCTTGGGATTTGTACTTGGAAAACATCGCTCTTGACTCGAGTGACAATTGCTTTACTTTAAATTGTATGCTCTGCTATGTTTGCTTCTGCTTAGTGTGTGTCTGGGGGCTATCACTGTAGAATGAGGTTGGGGTGGGAGGGTTGTATTCCTATTCCTTTGCCTTTATGCTCTTTTGGTATGTTGTTAGTTAATTTACTGCTCACTAAGACTGTTGTCTGACTCAAGGCTTTATGTTTTAATTCTTATTGCCTTGGGCTGTTCGTCCATTTTGGGACGGGCAGACTAGGTAGCAGGTGACAGGTGCTGTTCTCTTCTTACGATGTTGATATCGAAGACGAGCTGGAGGATTGCATATTATCTTCTTATTATATGTACTGGATATTCCGCTGTTTTGTATTCTCTGAGAGATATGTAGTGAGGCTGGATGTATTGACTATATGGATGCTTGTATTCAACTATTATGGAGTTTTATATGATGTCATTTTGTTCTGTAAAGCTTCACTATACATATGTTCTATTGTATTTTGTCCATGCGCTGTGAGTAATACGATAGATTCTTTTGTTTTAAATCTTACCTTGACAATCGTCCATGGTCGCCTTGCACACTTTACAGCGCACTATCTCTAGATTCGGTGCAGGGGTCATGGGCGGTCGTCACATGTATGCCTATATAAATTGAGAAATAAACAGTTTTATAACTTACTGTTATTGTATTCTAATTCTCTACATGCACATATCAAATCCCAATATAATTCACAAAAATCATCACCTGCAATACCTTATAGGACACTGCGAAGACGAACTGACGAACTCAGACTCCACCAGGCGACTTCTCCATCACCGATCGCCATCGCGGCCACTTTATCTCGCTCGCCCAACCGTACGCTGCCCAAAATCGAATAGCCTTCATCCTTCTACGATTTCGTCGCCACTACCGATCCTTCGAACCCACACGTCTCTTGACACTGCAGCCTCGCGAATCGCCAAGACGCGCGCCCAATCGCCTTGCCATCGAACTCTCCTACGACATCGCCGATACCAGCCTCCTCCAACTTACGGTACCAGGCGTGCGCACGCGATTCAATCGCGTCTTCCATTGCGAAACCCTAATTCACCCTGTCACTCGCTGCCCCCGCTCAAAATCGAGTTCGCGAGCCACTCATCGAGCTTGAGAACAAGAACCATCATCTCCTCGATCGTAATTTGAATGCGAGATCGAACGAGAGTGAAGGAAGTCGCCCTTTTCTTTTCGTTTGTGAATTTTTTAGTTCGGCCATATTGTATTTTGAAGCGAACTGTATTTGAAATGGGAGAGGCTTCGGCCATTAAATTTTTTTTTTCTTTGTTTGACTTAGAACTGAGGGGAAGACGGCAATTTAAAATTGAGGAGACATGGGTTGCACGACTTCTCTCTGTGATTCCCTGCGTGGTTGAAGGAACGAACGTGTGATGTTTACAAATTTAAATTTTAAATTTAAATTGAATTCCATTTAAATTCCAACGCGTTTAACTATCGTATGGTCACACAACAACCCCGAAAATTACCAAAATTGAAATCCGGCAATAATACAACATTCCGGACCCAATGGAACTGGTTTCGTCGAATTCCGAAACTGGTCGAAAATTGACTATTTTATAAATATCGGTTCGAGTGATTATTTTCAAAACTGAACAAAACAGTTCGACATTAAATTCTGAAGCTTCAATCATCTTCAGTATTATCAATACGAATTTTAAAAGCTTTCGAAATATTTTTCTTCGGCTTAAAATCGAAGATACAAATTTTTATTCAACATTCACTAGATTAAATTTTATAATTTAATCACCAATTTCAAACTTAGATCGGGGATTCAACTTAAATCATCGTTCAAATATTTAAAATTAATTAAATATTTTCAATTTAATTCGTTCAAAATTCTGGGTCGTTACAGAGATGGTGGTTGCTTCGTGCAAGGGAGAAAAGCTTGCAAGAGGAAGGGGGAGATCTGCAGAGCTTAGAAATGCAGAGGTAAGAAGTTTTTTTGTTGATCGAGCAGTTGTGTGAAGTTAAAGTATTGACTGGGAGTTGTTTGCAGGTGGAGGAAGTAATGGGTTTGTTTGCGTTCAGGTGATTGATGTTGATATGAATGAAGGAGCGGCAACAGGGGTTGTAATGGTGGATGTTTGTTTCGCTGTAGTGGTGATGTGGTTGGGTAGGAGTAGTGCAATCAGTATTGGAGAGGAGACGTGAAGGTATGGATGTTGAAGAGGAGGATGGAACTTTGTTGCTGATGAGGTGGTTTGAATGGTTGTTGAAGCAAGGAAGGTTGCGATGGCAGTGTGTTTGTAGAGGTTGTAAGGCAGTAAAGTGCTTTTCGGAGATGATGTGTTGTAGAAGATGTCGAGTTGTGGCTTGGGGGTAAGGCACTGCTTGATGGTGGTCCCAAACTTGTTTGTTGGTTGATTGACTGTAGTGTAGGGTTTGTTTGGGGAATGGTGATTGTAGTAGCAAGTATGGTGATTTTGAGGCAAGTTGAATTGAAGGGAGTGACTGGTAGGATGGTGGTCTACTGTTAAGTGAATGTTGCTGCTATTGTCTGGTAGATGATGGTGAGGGTGTTTTCAAGTTAGTTGAGAAGATGTGGTAATGTTGTGATGACTAGTAATGTAGATGTCTTGCACTGCTGGTGGTTACTGGTAGCAGATGTGATGCAAGTAGATGATGAATGTTTGGTCGATGAGAAAGTGGCGTATGCAGGAGCAGCCAGGAAGATGATTGTATGCTATGGAGAGGCAGATTGGATTGTATGTAGGCAGTTTTGTGGCTGTGCTGGTTGGATTTGTAGTGATTGATGGTGGTGTGCTGAGTATTGTGATGTAGAGAAGGAGGGGGTTTGTGGTGGTTATGGTTGTGATAACTTGTGACTGTTTTGTGATTGAAGTATTGATGTCAGTGTGTTGAAATCAGGTAGTTTGTGCGCAGGCAGAGAAGTGATATGATCAGGGAGCTTGTATGTAGCAGTTTGCACAGGGGATTGAAATGGAACAGTGGGTGGTTGTGATGTGCACTGTGAACAGTTGGAGCAGTAGTTAGAAGCAGGCAGATGTTGTAAAAATTTGAAATGTAAAATTGCTCTGAAAACTTGTAATTGTAATGAAAAACAAAAAATTTGAAATGAAATAATTGTTTTTTCTTTTCAAATTGAAGTGTTTTTTTTAAACTATGTTAATGCAAATGTGACTAGAAAATCAACAACAAGCAAACAAATCAAAATGAAAGAACAAATCGCACAAACACAGTTTTTTTAACACACACCAAACAAACACTCAATAATCTGAAGAAAAATAATTCAAAGAATAGAAATCAAAAATCAAAACAATTTCCCGGCAATGGCGCCAAAAACTTGTTCAATGGCAAATTTTCTATTGGATTAGAAATTTGCCAAAAAATTTTAAATTAAATTTAACCGCAAGCGCACGGCCTACAATTTTAGTACATGGCGAGTAAGGGTCGATCCGTAGGGAATTTTTTAAAATTTTAAAATTTTCAATTCAATCAAATTAGACTAAAGTGAGAGGAAATTGTTAACTACAAAAAAGAAGCTAAAGCTAGAATTAAAATGTGATTTAAAAACTATTAGACTAGAGAACAATTTAGAGGCAAATCCACTCTCATATTTTTGTAAATCAACAAACAAATAATTTGTGATCTCTAGCTTTGATATTAAGTGAAATATTGTTGTATTTATCATAAGTACGGTTTGTTTATGTTATTAATTAACATAACTCAAACCATCAAACTATAATACAACAAAGAAACCACTTATCAATTCTCATGAAAATGAAGCCAAAGCAAAAGCTATTTTAAGTATGATCTATTTACTATTGTAACTAGTAATATAGATCATCAAATTTCATTTTCACTTTCATTTCAAAATCAAAAATTAATTAGCAAATGATGATGTAAATTGTGTTTATGTTGAATAAGAATAGCTCATTTGCATAAGCAATATAAGCTATCAAACCCACTTGTATAAACTTACATCAAAATTCATTTTCATGAAGCACAAGCTAAAGAGATCATAAATCATAAAATGTTGAAATTACATAATATTTGAGAGCTTCATTCCCTAAATTGAAGGGGTTTATGTAACGACCCGTAAATTTCAACCGTTTTGATAACGTTATTAATTGAAATTTTGTGAAATTTTAAACGATAAAATTTTGAAATAAAAATTTTATATTTGGAATACGTCTAGTTAAACATAGCAACTGGTAAATTTTCGTCCGAAAATATGAAAGTTTATTTCGCGCGTAAATTCACTTCAATTCAATCAGTTAAAAAGTAATGAAAATAAAATGTTTTCGAAACCTAAATATTTTTACATAGAAAAATTCTAAACCATCTTCTGAGCAAGATTTCAGTTTGTCGTTTTTCCAAATTCGGACATCTTTGGCTCCGTCGTTCTTATTTTCTGCAAAATAACAGTATTCTGGTACCGATATCGATTTTTATCGGATGATCGTACCACTGATTTCTATATACCGTTTTGATCGTCTCGTCGTGCCGATCTCTACGGTATATTCGATTGTCAAATTCGGAGTTCCGGTGTACGTTGCACTTTGCGTAACGCCTACCGTATCGGTACCCGTTGTTTGTGTCTTTTCTCCTTGGGTCCTTTTATCTCCCTTGTCTATTCAGTTTCCATCGTGCAACAAGCTGTCATCCACTTATTCAAATATCAAAGGACACGCCCATTAATTGTATTCACGTGTCTGTTCATTTGCAAGCGTTCAAAACATTTTACTCATACCTTCCCCTTCCACTTCACTGCGAAGCCATCCATCTTCCCCATGTTTCTCTTCTACCTGCTTGTTGCCCAAGCATAGAAACCCACTTCCATCTCCCACCGCACACACCTCCTCTTCCCATCCTCTCCGACCAGCGACCCCGCCACCGCCAAATAGCCTTGGACGCAGCCTGCTACCCGAAGACCACTACCTCCTTCCCTCAACCTGTGCTCCCTCCACCACCGTACCCTCCTCCAACCGAAGTCCACTTCTGCCAGATCCCCACGCCACCGTTGCCTACTGCCCACGGCACTACCTCAGCCTGCCACCATAGATTCACCCAGTCCCACCTCTACGCGTCTCCGCCTCAAGCGACAGCATCACCCACCCTGGCCTCACCGTCCAGACCCTGGATCCACCACCAGAGAACCCCGTCCCTTTTGCCTCCACCCAGATCCGTTCTTCCACTAGCCTACTCATCCGCCATAGCCTCGGTTTCCACCCACCTGGCCGTAGCGTCCCCTTCCAGTCTTGGTGTATAAAAAAAATTTGTAAGTTAGTATACTTAGGTGTGGTTATATCTAATGTTACCTATTATATATATAAAGTATATTTTTGTACGTAAGTTATGTTGGTTGCTGCAGTTTATGTAGGGGTTTATATAAAAGTATTAGATAGGTTAGTTTATAATATATATATAGTTTAAAGATGTATATATATAGTCAGGTTTGTTGAATGGAATTCAGTACTAGCTCCAATATCTATACAACAAGTTATCTATATTAGTAATGTTTGTTGTTTTATAAAAGCTTATACATGCCAGTCAACTTGTTTTTCTACTAGGATAAAGTTTTAAAACTATAATATGTATAGGCTTTTGTTTTAAATCTGGGAACAAGTTTTGAGATATATATGATAATTTAAAAAGTCTTTTATCCTGTTAGTTTGTGATACATCAGACATATGAAGTTTGTATGAATTTATATGGGTTAGCTTATACAAATCTGTTATATGAAAAGCTTTCTAAGTTATAAAGTTATATTGATTTAATATATAACGTATACGTAAGTATATATAGTTGTTTTTTTATATATATGCATAGTTGCTAAATAATATGTATATATTTCTGGTGTGTACTTTGCTTGCGCTCTTCGGTTTTATATATATACACGTATATGTATGGGCTATAAAAATTTATGTACGTTAGTTTATATATTATAACCGATGTTTAATTTTAAGTGTCACGTATGTTGAATGCATGTTATTTATTTGAAACTTCCATATATGTTTAAATTGATTTTGAAGAAATATTTTTTTTTTCCAATTGAACATTTATAAGATATGTAAGTAAGTTGCATTTTGATAAGTACGTATGGATTTATTTCAAAATATACCTGGTAGATATGTTTATTTTGTTTTGATTTAAACAATGATTTCGAAGAAAATATACACAGATAATTTAATTTAATATGTGTTTGAATTTAGAATATGATTGGTTATATATAGTTGTATATGTAGGTTCACATGTATCAATTATCTGCATCGATCCAGTTCTGATTTGATTTCTCCTATTTCTATTTATTAGCTTTGTTCTGTCGTGCCTGTTCTCTCCGTCGAATCATGTCCATCCAGAGTCGCTTTGAAATTCGTAGCTCAGGGCTTTGTCAAATCGCTCTAACCTCGAAAGGTGAGCACTCACTCACGATTAACGTTCTTTTATTTATTAGATTTGATTTCAATTGAAACGACAATTGAAATATGCAACTGTTAGTTAATTACACTGTTATATATGCTATTGCCTGTATCAGTTCACCTGTGACATCTGACACCATTATCTGTTAATTATTTATGCGACGATAATACAGTTTGGCTGATAATTGATTGATTGTTGATGTTTGTATTGGACGTTAAATTGTTAATGTTAAAATGATAGATAGTATGAAATTGAACTTGCTATATGATAATTAAATGTTAAATTTGATTAACTGACATTTGTATAATATGACCCCTTTAACTGTTAAATCCATTGACACGTATGATTTGCTTAATTACATTTTGAATCACTGAATGTATGTTGTTAAATTGATGATGTATGAAATTGTAAATAGATGACAAGTGAAAAACCATAATGTAATAATCTTTAATCTACATGAAATGATAGTGTAGATTCTAGAAATAATTATATTAATTCGTACAAATAACAATGCGAATTAATACGGTTATTTCGGGATTATTTGAATTGATTATTGGATTGATATTGATTGTTGTTATTGCTTGTTTATTTACTTTGACACCATCCCAGTTATCACACTGCAAGTTCCCTTTGTTATGCTTTGAATTTGAATTTAATTGGAATCGGGTTGAAATGATAAATACCCAAATTAAACTTTGACCTTAGATATAGAGAATTAAATAAAAACCCGATTGGTTAATAATTTGATTTAAAATAAAACGAAGATTTTATTTGAATAAATAATATAGTTTTGAAATGAAGTTGAAATTTGAATTTTATTGGAAGGAAATTGTAATATTTAATAATCTGAAACAAAATATTTACAATGTAATCGATGAAAGAATGTTGTTTAATTTGAGAAATGATTTAATAATTAAGTTTGAAATTATAATTAAGTTGAAATTATTAAACTTTGAAATTATTTAATAATTAAGTTTTGAATTATTTAATAATTAAATAAGATTGAATTATTTAATGATTAAATTAAATCGAATGTTTGAATAAGTGAATTTTACTTCGTAATAATTGAAATTGAGTTTCTTAATTAATTTAGTTTTGGAAAAGTATTTAAGTAAGTAAATAAGTGAAATGGAATTTCTTTAACAAGAAATGAAAATGTGATTTTTGGAATTAATGTAAGGCTTGTAATTGGAAGAATTGATTTGACGAATTTAATTTAATTCGAAATTGTAAGTTTTGATTTAATGAAGTTGAACTGAAGAATTGATTTAATGAGTTGAAAATTTAATAGAAATTGTTTGAATGACATAGTAACTTAACGAATATTGAATGAAATCGATAAATGGACTTAAATTGTTTGAATGTTAAATAAAATTAATTTATATGATTCAGAATGAAATTTATATACGAATTTAAATCGATATTTGAATTGTTTTAAATAAAAATTGAATTTGAATTATAAGATTTTGAAATGGTAATTTGAAAGTTTGAAATGTAAAGTATGGAAATTGGTTTTCGAAAGACAAATGAAATGTTGATTTACGAATTCTATTTGAAATTGAAATTGATTTGGTTTTGAAATATATAAACGACCAATCGGTGTAATAATTATGAAAGTTATTAAAGAGACCGGGATCGGTAATGGATATACTCTCTATCTGAACCGAAACCACTTTAATAATTATACGCGGAGTGTTGATCCAGAACGAAGTGGATGGTTTTGGTGAACGCGTTGATTGAAGAAAGAGAACGATTTTGGATGACCCCTGACATGACTAAAACAGGAGCCGCGCCGGGCCATTGAGGTTCGCCACCTCTAGCGGACACACTTCTTTGTTACCATATCTATTACTTTTGTGATTCGATTTGGGTGCACCCCTCGATTATGGGAGTGTTGTTTCGCGGTGTTGGGGTAGTAGCTGCTATGCCCAACATCAGTCCGGATCACGCAACTACTAGTATCCTAGTTGGTATCGCCTCATGTACCTTATCATACTGATTATCCTATTCGCGACCTCTACGATTTTGATTTGTACCTTTAGTATATGGATTGCCCTCTGGTGACTTCCGGTTTTGGGGAAACTACGGTCTTGTATATGCTTTTGGGAATAAACAGGTTAAGAGGTGTATGGGCCCTGCTTAACCCTACTTTGATATCTTTATATTACTGATAGACATTATCTACTTAGCGTACATTACTACCTAGTAGATAGTTTAATGGATCCTTAAAGGATGGTTATTCCAAACATCCTTTGAGTTACTTGTATTTCAATTGCTATTTCACTTGAGTTGGATTTATTAATATAAGAATGTTAATCCTGACTCGAGTGTCTTGTGTTTTTGCTTTACGCTCGGGTCAGACTGAGTGGTTCAGCTTTCGAGACTCACCTTTGGAGTTGGAGTTTCGCTTGGAGATCCAGCTATCTATCCAGCTTTCAGATATTCGATGATTCCAGTGATGTATTCTGATTTGTATCTGATGTATCGTATTACGCTTCTGTTGTAAACTCTGATGTATTTTATATATTCATATAGTAGCTTCATGAACTACTATCTCTTTTATTTCCGCTGCACTTATTACTCTGTGTCTGTGATCTGTGATTATTTATTTACTGTATATGTTCAGTTTTGCCAAATTTAAATTAACAACGCGGTATTTTGAGCAATTCAACTCCGGCATGAGTGTCTACCTATACACTTATAATGGACGCGAATGGCCTAAAATTCTGGGTCGTTACAGTTGGTATCAGAGCTTTGGTAGCTCTAGGCAAAACTTAACATATAGGGTAAATGTATTTACAGAATCACTCTCATTCGAGTTTCAATCTCTTCCTTTGACTCAATTCCTTTGAATTTTGGAAACGTTCCCCTCGGTTCCGAAATTCATTCGTGTCCCTCACTATTTGTCTCCTTTCAATTCTGGAGCATCACATAACTCTACTTCGAATGACCCTTATAGTGAATCGGCGGTCTCGCTAATCTTCGAATGATTCGTGAAGGAGCAAAACTCCTTTACAACTGGCATTGATTTACCGGAGATTTCTGTATCCTCGGTTTACGATGCTATCTTTCTCCTACTATACCTGAATTCCATCTCTTAAGATCGAGTGTTGATTTACCTCGGAAGTCGGCATCGATCCTATTCTTGAAGTTACGGACGACCGGTTAAGGTTGCCCGCGATTTATATAAACTTATCCATCGCCTTATTTTGTTATTTAATTATCTCGTCTTTGTTCAAACCTATTTTCGAATCAAATTTCTCTTTGATTTAAGTCCATAAAATTTGAAACCCTATCCTTATTTTGAAAATTCATCCCTGTATCGTCGAGCAAAGAAGTGTATTTGTAAATTTATATAAAAATGTTTTATATATTGTGTTGTTTGAGTTGCTGATGTTGATTTGGGTTTTCGATCGATTCGTCTGATCAACGCTATCGATAGAATTTCCAAAACACTTGAGCAGAGCAAACGGACACAATATTGTTTTCAAATTTGTTGATTATATTGTAAAAATATAAGTTAAAATTTTCTGGAATTTAATAAGTAAAATTTTCTGGAATTTAATAAGTTAATTAAATTGTTGTTGAAATGATAATATTTGATTATCATTTATTGTTCTAAATGAATTTATAAATATGGTTTATAAATTGATTTGGAATTTGAAATGAATTTAATTCAGAAATTTGAGAATTTAGTTTCCGGTGATTTCGAACTTTGGTTTTAAAATTTTAAAGTATATATTATTGGAAGTATTTTCGAATAGAAATCGTTTTCAAAGAATTTTAAAATGTTGAAATCAGTGCTCTTCTCTTTGTCGCTGGAAAATAATTTCGGTGATGGCGGCCGCATCATCGACATTCATTTTCGAGTTTCGAAGTGGAGATGCTATTCTGTAGCTTTGCTACGGTTTGTTTTGAAAAGTATTTTGATTTGAATTTCGCCAGTATATTTTGATTTATATATATATAGGTATCTTATTTTAAAATTTAATTTGATTGATATAAATATATTATATATAACTCTAAATTGTTTAAGTTAATCGGAAATCTAATTCTTAAATTTTGTTAAAGGATGATTTTAATTAAAAATAAAACCAAAATTTGGAATAAATATTTAAACTTGAATAATTGAATTTGGAAAAAAATTATTTGTATATTGTTCAACTGCATTCTAAAACAACTTACCTAAATCATTCAGAGTTGAATATGTAATTGGATAATATATAATATAAATTGAATTTATAAATAAAATCTAGGTGTTTATAATAAATGTTATACATTAAATTTTAATTATAAAGATGTTAATAAAGTTAGAAAGGATAATAAGTAAACTAAGTTAATAATGAAATAAGTTTGTTTTGAAAGAATTAATAAATTGAAATTTGATCAACATATGAAAATACCTTGAATTTAAAAGAAATTAATAGATGTAAATTAATTTAAAATCGAAACTTTTATGGTTTAAATTAATTTATATGGTTAAATATATGTGAGTAGATATATTAAGTAGAATAAATTTAACAGTAATTTGGAATAAAGAAGAATTTAAAATTGTTGAAGAAAACATGATTATAATAAAAGACTATTCAAATTTATGGTTTTAAAAATTGTAAATTGAAGATAATTGGATAATAAGATAATGAATTTAGAAATAGTTAATATTGATTTTAGTGAAATCAAATGGATTAAAATCAATTATTGAATATCAATTAATTTTAAATTTGAATTTATATGGTTTAAATTCATTATTATTTTGTATTTCAAATCTGTTTTCTCTGGTTATTTCTATTCTCCTACCTCGTTCCTTTTCGGGGACGAAAAGTTTTAAGTGGGGGAGAGTGTAACGACCCGTAAATTTCAACCGTTTTGATAACGTTATTAATTGAAATTTTGTGAAATTTTAAACGATAAAATTTTGAAATAAAAATTTTATATTTGGAATACGTCTAGTTAAACATAGCAACTGGTAAATTTTCGTCCGAAAATATGAAAGTTTATTTCGCGCGTAAATTCACTTCAATTCAATCAGTTAAAAAGTAATGAAAATAAAATGTTTTCGAAACCTAAATATTTTTACATAGAAAAATTCTAAACCATCTTCTGAGCAAGATTTCAGTTTGTCGTTTTTCCAAATTCAGACATCTTTGGCTCCGTCGTTCTTATTTTCTGCAAAATAACAGTATTCTGGTACCGATATCGATTTTTATCGGATGATCGTACCACTGATTTCTATATACCGTTTTGATCGTCTCGTCGTGCCGATCTCTACGGTATATTCGATTGTCAAATTCGGAGTTCCGGTGTACGTTGCACTTTGCGTAACGCCTACCGTATCGGTACCCGTTGTTTGTGTCTTTTCTCCTTGGGTCCTTTTATCTCCCTTGTCTATTCAGTTTCCATCGTGCAACAAGCTGTCATCCACTTATTCAAATATCAAAGGACACGCCCATTAATTGTATTCACGTGTCTGTTCATTTGCAAGCGTTCAAAACATTTTACTCATACCTTCCCCTTCCACTTCTCTGCGAAGCCATCCATCTTCCCCATGTTTCTCTTCTACCTGCTTGTTGCCCAAGCATAGAAACCCACTTCCATCTCCCACCGCACACACCTCCTCTAGCCATCCTCTCCGACCAACGACCCCGCCACCGCCAAATAGCCTTGGACGCAGCCTGCTACCCGAAGACCACTACCTCCTTCCCTCAACCTGTGCTCCCTCCACCACCGTACCCTCCTCCAACCGAAGTCCACTTCTGCCAGATCCCCACGCCACCGTTGCCTACTGCCCACGGCACTACCTCAGCCCGCCACCATAGATTCACCCAGTCCCACCTCTACACGTCTCCGCCTCAAGCGACAGCATCACCCACCCTGGCCTCACCGTCCAGACCCTGGATCCACCACCAGAGAACCCCGTCCCTTTTGCCTCCACCCAGATCCGTTCTTCCACTAGCCTACTCATCCGCCATAGCCTCGGTTTCCACCCACCTGGCCGTAGCGTCCCCTTCCAGTCTTGGTGTATAAAAAAAATTTGTAAGTTAGTATACTTAGGTGTGGTTATATCTAATGTTACCTATTATATATATAAAGTATATTTTTGTACGTAAGTTATGTTGGTTGCTGCAGTTTATGTAGGGGTTTATATAAAAGTATTAGATAGGTTAGTTTATAATATATATATAGTTTAAAGATGTATATATATAGTCAGGTTTGTTGAATGGAATTCAGTACTAGCTCCAATATCTATACAACAAGTTATCTATATTAGTAATGTTTGTTGTTTTATAAAAGCTTATACATGCCAGTCAACTTGTTTTTCTACTAGGATAAAGTTTTAAAACTATAATATGTATAGGCTTTTGTTTTAAATCTGGGAACAAGTTTTGAGATATATATGATAATTTAAAAAGTCTTTTATCCTGTTAGTTTGTGATACATCGGACATATGAAGTTTGTATGAATTTATATGGGTTAGCTTATACAAATCTGTTATATGAAAAGCTTTCTAAGTTATAAAGTTATATTGATTTAATATATAACGTATACGTAAGTATATATAGTTGTTTTTTTATATATATGCATAGTTGCTAAATAATATGTATATATTTCTGGTGTGTACTTTGCTTGCGCTCTTCGGTTTTATATATATACACGTATATGTATGGGCTATAAAAATTTATGTACGTTAGTTTATATATTATAACCGATGTTTAATTTTAAGTGTCACGTATGTTGAATGCATGTTATTTATTTGAAACTTCCATATATGTTTAAATTGATTTTGAAGAAATATTTTTTTTTTTCCAATTGAACATTTATAAGATATGTAAGTAAGTTGCATTTTGATAAGTACATATGGATTTATTTCAAAATATACCTGGTAGATATGTTTATTTTGTTTTAATTTAAACAATGATTTCGAAGAAAATATACACAGATAATTTAATTTAATATGTGTTTGAATTTAGAATATGATTGGTTATATATAGTTGTATATGTAGGTTCACATGTATCAATTATCTGCATCGATCCAGTTCTGATTTGATTTCTCCTATTTCTATTTATTAGCTTTGTTCTGTCGTGCCTGTTCTCTCCGTCGAATCATGTCCATCCAGAGTCGCTTTGAAATTCGTAGCTCAGGGCTTTGTCAAATCGCTCTAACCTCGAAAGGTGAGCACTCACTCACGATTAACGTTCTTTTATTTATTAGATTTGATTTCAATTGAAACGACAATTGAAATATGCAACTGTTAGTTAATTACACTGTTATATATGCTATTGCCTGTATCAGTTCACCTGTGACATCTGACACCATTATCTGTTAATTATTTATGCGACGATAATACAGTTTGGCTGATAATTGATTGATTGTTGATGTTTGTATTGGACGTTAAATTGTTAATGTTAAAATGATAGATAGTATGAAATTGAACTTGCTATATGATAATTAAATGTTAAATTTGATTAACTGACATTTGTATAATATGACCCCTTTAACTGTTAAATCCATTGACACGTATGATTTTCTTAATTACATTTTGAATCACTGAATGTATGTTGTTAAATTGATGATGTATGAAATTGTAAATAGATGACAAGTGAAAAACCATAATGTAATAATCTTTAATCTACATGAAATGATAGTGTAGATTCTAGAAATAATTATATTAATTCGTACAAATAACAATGCGAATTAATACGGTTATTTCGGGATTATTTGAATTGATTATTGGATTGATATTGATTGTTGTTATTGCTTGTTTATTTACTTTGACACCATCCCAGTTATCACACTGCAAGTTCCCTTTGTTATGCTTTGAATTTGAATTTAATTGGAATCGGGTTGAAATGATAAATACCCAAATTAAACTTTGACCTTAGATATAGAGAATTAAATAAAAACCCGATTGGTTAATAATTTGATTTAAAATAAAACGAAGATTTTATTTGAATAAATAATATAGTTTTGAAATGAAGTTGAAATTTGAATTTTATTGGAAGGAAATTGTAATATTTAATAATCTGAAACAAAATATTTACAATGTAATCGATGAAAGAATGTTGTTTAATTTGAGAAATGATTTAATAATTAAGTTTGAAATTATAATTAAGTTGAAATTATTAAACTTTGAAATTATTTAATAATTAAGTTTTGAATTATTTAATAATTAAATAAGATTGAATTATTTAATGATTAAATTAAATCGAATGTTTGAATAAGTGAATTTTACTTCGTAATAATTGAAATTGAGTTTCTTAATTAATTTAGTTTTGGAAAAGTATTTAAGTAAGTAAATAAGTGAAATGGAATTTCTTTAACAAGAAATGAAAATGTGATTTTTGGAATTAATGTAAGGCTTGTAATTGGAAGAATTGATTTGACGAATTTAATTTAATTCGAAATTGTAAGTTTTGATTTAATGAAGTTGAACTGAAGAATTGATTTAATGAGTTGAAAATTTAATAGAAATTGTTTGAATGACATAGTAACTTAACGAATATTGAATGAAATCGATAAATGGACTTAAATTGTTTGAATGTTAAATAAAATTAATTTATATGATTCAGAATGAAATTTATATACGAATTTAAATCGATATTTGAATTGTTTTAAATAAAAATTGAATTTGAATTATAAGATTTTGAAATGGTAATTTGAAAGTTTGAAATGTAAAGTATGGAAATTGGTTTTCGAAAGACAAATGAAATGTTGATTTACGAATTCTATTTGAAATTGAAATTGATTTGGTTTTGAAATATATAAACGACCAATCGGTGTAATAATTATGAAAGTTATTAAAGAGACCGGGATCGGTAATGGATATACTCTCTATCTGAACCGAAACCACTTTAATAATTATACGCGGAGTGTTGATCCAGAACGAAGTGGATGGTTTTGGTGAACGCGTTGATTGAAGAAAGAGAACGATTTTGGATGACCCCTGACATGACTAAAACAGGAGCCGCGCCGGGCCATTGAGGTTCGCCACCTCTAGCGGACACACTTCTTCGTTACCATATCTATTACTTTTGTGATTCGATTTGGGTGCACCCCTCGATTATGGGAGTGTTGTTTCGCGGTGTTGGGGTAGTAGCTGCTATGCCCAACATCAGTCCGGATCACGCAACTACTAGTATCCTAGTTGGTATCGCCTCATGTACCTTGTCATACTGATTATCCTATTCGCGACCTCTACGATTTTGATTTGTACCTTTAGTATATGGATTGCCCTCTGGTGACTTCCGGTTTTGGGGAAACTACGGTCTTGTATATGCTTTTGGGAATAAACAGGTTAAGAGGTGTATGGGCCCTGCTTAACCCTACTTTGATATCTTTATATTACTGATAGACATTATCTACTTAGCGTACATTACTACATAGTAGATAGTTTAACGGATCCTTAAAGGATGGTTATTCCAAACATCCTTTGAGTTACTTGTATTTCAATTGCTATTTCACTTGAGTTGGATTTATTAATATAAGAATGTTAATCCTGACTCGAGTGTCTTGTGTTTTTGCTTTACGCTCGGGTCAGACTGAGTGGTTCAGCTTTCGAGACTCACCTTTGGAGTTGGAGTTTCGCTTGGAGATCCAGCTATCTATCCATCTTTCAGATATTCGATGATTCCAGTGATGTATTCTGATTTGTATCTGATGTATCGTATTACGCTTCTGTTGTAAACTCTGATGTATTTTATATATTCATATAGTAGCTTCATGAACTACTATCTCTTTTATTTCCACTGCACTTATTACTCTATGTCTGTGATCTGTGATTATTTATTTACTGTATATGTTCAGTTTTGCCAAATTTAAATTAACAACGCGGTATTTTGAGCAATTCAACTCCGGCATGAGTGTCTACCTATACACTTATAATGGACGCGAATGGCCTAAAATTCTGGGTCGTTACAGTTTAGCTACTCATTTGTGTTATCAAATCAACACATGTAAGTTTCAACATTGAAAATGAAAGAAAGTAGAGAATAAACAAAGAAAAAGAAGATTAACTACTAGAAGTAAATTAATTAGACTAGTGCATAAATGTAAATCTAAGCTATGAACATAAAAAGAAAGAGAGCATAGAAATAAACATTAACAATAAAACAAAGAAATGCATGTAGAAAAGAGAGAAGAAAGAGGCTTGGAGGCCATTTTTATTTCATGTAACATTGAGCTTACAATTTGATTGCTTAATTTCTTAAGTAAAATGAAAGAGTAGAAAATATGTTCATGTACATAAGAGGGTTATTTATACATGCATAAAACCCTAATTCCATTTTTAGGGAGCTTCCCAAAATACACTTTAGGAAGTGTGGCACCAAATAACCATTAGCCACTAATTAATCCATCATTTGATGTGGATGAAGCTTTAACCTCCACTTAGTTATCCATTAGCTCCTAATTGTACATTATGTAAGTGGGTGGGGTCCTCCATGATCTTGAATCATTTCCTCTTCATTCCTTCGTATTTCCTTGTGCATGCATATATCATCATGAATCCCACTTCCATATGCATTAAAATATCCTATAAAAATCATAAAAATTGTCCAAGTAAAAATTCTTAAATTGACACATGCACAAAAATGACCATTTTTCCTTTGAATGAAGATGAAAATATGATGGTTTGAAAATAATTGAATTTTGGTTTTAACATGTAAAAATGCCCAAATATGATGTTTATTTAAATAAAAAGAGATAAAATATGGATGTAAATATATGCACATTTACGTGCACATCAAGTTTATTTATCATTGAATAAAGGGTTTAGCTTGTAGTTAATTATTTAAAGATAGGTTTATGTTTTAATTGCTTTATTTTTCAAGAATCAATTTGTTTAAAAGAAACTTCCTTTATAAAGAATTTTTTGAACACAAGAGATTCTATTGTAGGTATCATTAAGTAATCAATAAGATGAATTAGTCATACAAAACATTGACATTTGTTTAGTACAATACAACCATGTTCTCTTATAATTGAATAGATAATTAATGGCATCTTTTAGCATAATAAACACCGAACTGCTATAGTTAAACTAAATAGATTGTTTGGACATCTATTTTGTAGGATAAACTACCATCTCGCTATTATGATGATTTGGACATGTATTTATAAATCAGTTGATTTATGTTCACATGTTATCTATCGATTGATAATTGTGGATTTTATTTACATATATGTTGTTTATGTAAATACTTGTGTTGTGACTTGAATGTCGCTATGAAATAGAGGTAGCTTGTTTAAGTACCATTGAGATTGCTAGGCCTCCTTCCAAAAGTGGACAAGTAATGGATTTGAAATCAATTTAAGATGGTATGACATTTTAAAGAAATTGTTAGATTTTAATAAGTTGAATGCCAAATGTTATTAACAAATGTTTAAGAAATTACTATTTGATTAATAATTGTTTTTAAGATTTATTATTAATTTCATTAACAACGATTAATGTAATGACCCGGAAAACTGCACGGTTCAAACTGATAATAAACCGCACATGTCCAGCCCAAACTGAATGGAAAACCGCATTGTTGTGGGAAAGAAAGAAGAAAAAGAAGAAAAGATGAGAAGAAGAAGAAAGAGAAACCAAAAAAATACACAGAATCTCACAATCGCAGCGGAACAACATATAATATAATAAAAATGAGCTTTATAAAAAGAGAAACTGTAATCTTCAATATTCATACATCAATCAGAGTACACCAATCAAATCAAAATCATCAGCCTAGACAGTTATAATAACCTGTCCTCACAATTGCTGATAATTTAAACAACAATTCAGCGGAAAATAAGCATATACGTGGAATACGACCTGAAGACTTCGAGCTCGTCTGCTGAAGCTCCAAAGCATCAAAACTGAACTTGTAAATATACTCGGTCTGACCCGTGCATTGAAAGGGAAGAATGCCCGGATCAGTCTCGTAAACCAGCAGGAGAAAACACATCTCAACTTTATTTTAAAGTTATCAAAACTTTTCTTTACCAAACAAAAGTATCTCGTAAGACCATGCCGCAAATAAACACGGACGGGTTTTTACCTTACGATAACCAAAACATTTCATATCAAATCCTCTGATATTGTACTAGAGTCTAGTATACAAATAATATTCAAATAGCCGAAATTGTTACATTGGTTAAATTTGATGGTGTAATAAGTTTAAAAACAAACTGGCAAGCACGTAGTGGAGAATGGATTCCATACAAATGACGAGGTAAGGGACTACCTTCCGATAGTACATCTCTACAAAAATGTACCTATAGTCCAAATACTGAACGCCTAAACCAACATAGGACCGGCCTACCTCTTCATGGATAGTACCGAATATGACATCTCCCCAGTCGTTACCAAACTATCCAAGAGCTCTCATCACATGCACCACATTAATTTAAGACCCAACGTCATAGCGGGAATAAATATATCTAGAAAGGTGATGACCATTTCCTTATGGGAGCGACCCACATAGCCCTGCCGCTTCTACCCTGTTTCTATCAGTTCCGGGTGATGAGGCATAATGTAACGATTACCTTTCACATAGCACATTCCACTTTGAATGCCACATTGCCATTCCTTCGATCACTGTTGACTTTCACGAACATACAACCTCCAAGCTCGTACGTCTCAGAGAATGGTGTCAAGCTAAGAAAAGTTGCCTTCTCCGCCACGAAATAGATGTACGTTTGTAAAAGTCAACGATGTAATCTCAGAGATGTAATGTCAGACATTCTTCCATACAAGTTGTCCAGGAACAGGACAAACTGAAGGCACTCTCCTACCACATCATGTCGGGAATTACCCCTAGAATTAGTAGCGAGATGTCCTTGCATATCATAGATTTTCATAACAAAGCACTACTGCCACCATAAATATATGATATGGTAAATTTCACCTCAAGGGACTAGTGGCAAGTAGCCCTGCATCATGAAGATCTCCGTCTTTAAATTCATAATCATAAACCTTCACTTCCGAACGCATACGTTGGTCTGAAGTGGATCTCGGATAAATCCGACCCCAGTCTCTCTGAACAAACAAACATAAAAAAACCAAATTTGATAGTCGGTTATTTAACTATCAAAGCAACGAACAATATCTTGCACATAAGCCGTCACTGGGCCATTTAATTAATCTTTTATTAATTAAATCAATTTCCAAATATTTACTTCAAATTATCTGTAACAACCCATATTTTTAACAAATATTTTAAATTTATTTTATTTGAAAACTTTGATTTTTAAATCATTTTTAAATTGAAATATTGGAATTTTCCAATGTAATTTTGGATTTTGTTTGTAATTTATTTTTCCAAATATAATAAATTTATGATTTTCTGGAAATTTTATATTTTGGTCAAATTTGGTTAAACTTTGACTTTCAGTTGAAATTTTTAAATTTGAATTTTAAATTTCCAATCTTTTTCTTTTAAGGTGTACTTGATCCTGATATTCGTTCTGCTTTTCGTTTTATCAAATTCTTATTTATACTTTTAAAATTTGATAAAATTCAGCGTTTTACACGCAATTATTTTCTGTATTTTTTTTATTTATTTTCTATTTTCTATTGTTCATTCTCTATTTTTATTTTGTTTGGGCTTTGTTTATTTTGTTGTGTTGAAATTTTTTTGAAATGGGCTTTTGATATAGGGCTTGGAAATTCAAGAGACTTGTGTTACTTGTTTTAATTGTTGCCTTTTCATTTTCTTTCCTAGCCATTCATTCTTCCCTTGGCCGTACAAAACAACTTCCCATTCACGTCCAAACACTTTTGTTTCTCATCACTTCTCATTTCATTTCATCAAAAAAAAATTACAGTAAGTTTTATGTGTCTTCCTCCTTCCTTCTCTCTTTATTTTCTTTTGTTCTTCTTAAAGCATAGTTCGGCCATCACCATTTGCTAGGCCTTGCCGACCATGTCCTCCTCCACTACCACCTTCCAGGCCAGCACCATCTCCACTACCATAGCCGTGACTTGCCTTGACAAATCAGCACCATCCTATGCATGAAAAACCTTAGCCGAACTCCATATATTCATCATCTCTTCCTTGCTAGCCTCGGCCACCACCATCACTTCCAACTTCTCCATCCCCTTGTCATGACCACTCCCTGACCATAGCCGCACCTCTGATGATGACCAGACCTGAACCTTGCCTTGAAGCAACCCAGGCCGAGCCAATACTTGCTTAGGGCCGAACCCAATGCACTTGAACCCCATGACCATTCACCTACCTTGCCTCTTTGTATTCATGAACTCCTACCTCTTCACATTCCATTACTTTGCCTTCTATTTGTGACCATGGCCGTGAATTTTCAGGCCTAGATCTGGACATGGCCGAGCCATATGCCTTGGTGGTTGAGTCCTATGGTGATGTGGCCGAGCCCACTTGATTTGGTTAAGTCCACTTGCTTCACTTTGTTCATATTTTGATTTTGTTTAAGTCTAAATTCTTTTGTATAATCATATACTTATATATGTTGTATATTTGTTATTTACAAGATTTGGATTTTGGCTCTTCATCCACTCAAATCTATTCGTGCTTTGTCGTGCTTTTTGGAGTATAGTTGTGTGTTTCAAATTGTCGTCTCTAGCTTTAAAAGGTGAGTTTATCACTCTCGACAATTCATACTTGTATATTTGTGAAACGATGACAAGTGGATGTATAGTATTGATATGTTATGTTGCTGTAAATTCATATATGCCTATGACATGATTATATGATGTTATAACCTGGTTATATACTTGTTGCATCACCTGACATCTTATGATATGTTTTGCTATTTATTTATATTTCTGTTTCTCACACTCCAAGTTCCCTGTTAGCATAGAATCACTATGGATTGAAATGATACATACCCGAACGGACATTAGAATAGGGAAAAATCGTTATGAGCTAAAATGATAGGCTCGAGCGATTTTTATTTGTTTTGACTTGGGATTGCGGGTTTGAAATGATAGAACCTGGATTTTTCGTTTTAAATTACGGATTGAAATGATACATATCTGTATCACTTGACCAAGGCTAAAAAATATTATACAGACCCGTGGTTTATTTTAAATAATAGTTTTCTGAAATTTTAAGTATTTTGAAATATTTAATATATGTGATTTTGAACTTAAGTTTGATATCATAGTTTTCTGAAATTTTTTAAGTATTTGGAATTTAAATTATCTAAGATTTTTACTTAAAGTGGATTTAAATGATTTAAATAAATTTTATATTGATTTTCTGTAAGTTAAAGTGTATAAGCAAATTAATGATTGAAAATGTAAATTTTGATTTGACTTAATAATTGAAATTTAGTGTTAAATGGAATTTTAAGCTTAGCCTGGTGATAAGAATATTTTATTTATGAAATGGGTATTTTAAATAAAGCATTAAGTTATTTGTTAAATTAAAAGTTAAGTAAATTAATGTATTTTGACTTGATAAATGAATTATAATTTAATTGGATATTTATTTATAAAATGTTATTTTATTAAAAAAATTATAAGTTAAGTAATATCCAAATAAATAATTTAGAAAGGTAAAATAAGTTTGATAAGTTAAAAATAATAAAAGTTGAAGATATATTGTTTTAAAGTGTTATAATTAACTTATAACAGAAATTGTAGCGTTTGAGAAATGCTGTGATTTTAATGTATTGTTTTCCAATCTACCACTATAGCTACTGTAATACTTTATAAGTGTAACGACCCGATATTTTGCACCATTCGCATCCATTATAAGTGTATAGGTAGACACTCATGCCGGAGTTGAATTGCTCAAAATACCGCGTTGTTAATTTAAATTTGGCAAAACTGAACATATACAGTAAATCAATAATCACAGATCACAGACACAGAGTAATAAATGCAGCGGAAATAAAAGAGATAGTAGTTCATGAAGCTACTATATAAATATATAAATTACATCAGAGTTAAACTAGATACAACGGAAGAGTAATGCGATTCATCAGATACAAATCAGAATACATCACTGGAATCATCGAATATAGAAAGCAGAATAGATGGCTGGATCTTCAAGCAAAGCTCCAACTCCAAAGGTGAGTCTCGAAAGTTGAACCACTCAGTCTGACCCGAGCGTAAAGCAAAAACACAAAACACTCGAGTCAGGATTAACATTCTTATATCAATAAATCCAACTCAAGTGAAATAGCAATTGAAATACAAGTAACTCAAAGGATGTTTGGAATAACCAACCTTTAAGGATCCGTTAAACTATCTACTAGGTAGTAATGTACGCTAAGTAGATAATGTCTATCAGTAATATAAAAAGATATCAAAATAGCGTTAAGTCATGGCCCATTCCACCCTTAACACATTTTTATTCCCAAAATCATATACAAGACCGTAGTTTCCCCAAAACCGGAAGTCACCAGAGGGCAATCCATATACTAAAGGTACAAATCAAAATCGTAGTGGTCGCGTATAAATGGAATAAAAGTATGACAAGGCACATGAGGCAATACCCAAGGTAGTGATACTACCGTTCGCCTGATCCGGACTGGTGAGAACGCAACGCCGCAGCGCCCGCAACACCGTGAAACAACACTCCCAAAATCAAGGGTGCACCAATCGACAACAAGTATAAGTAGTTCGAAGAAGTGTGTCCACTTGAGGTAACTAATCCTCCATTGGCCCGGCACAGCTCCTGTTTTAGTCATTTCCAATTTGACACAAGTGTCAAGGCTATCCATTATCGTTCTCTTTCTTCAGTCATCACGTACATCATTCCAACCACTTCATTCTGGATCATCACTCTGCGTATAGTTATTAAAGTGGTTTTCGGTTTAAACAGAGAGTATGTCCATAACCGACTCCGGTCTCTTTAATAACTTTCGTAATTATTACACCGATTGGTCGTTTGTTTATTTCAAAACCAAATCAATTCAATTTCAATTTACAAATCAACATTCATTTGTCTTTCCAAATCAATTTCCATAATTTACGTTTCAAAACTTCCAAATTACCATTTCAAAAGCTTATAATTCAATTTCAAATTTTATCTACAACAATTCAAATATTGATTCAAGTTCGTATATAAATTTCGATCCGAAATCATTTAAATTAATTTATTTTAACATTCAAATCAATTTGAATCCATTGATCAATTTTATTCAATGTTCATTAAGTAAATTTATCATTCAAAACAATTTCTATTTAATTTCCAATCTATTAAATCAATTACTTAAATTCAACTTTCTTATTTCAAAACTTACAAATTGAATTAAATTAAATTCATCAAATCAAATCCTTTTAATTTCCAAGTCTTACATTAATTTCAATAAATCACATTTTATTTCTTGTTAAAGAAATTCAATTTCACTTATTTACTTTCTTAAAAAAAAATTTTCCAAAACAATCTTACTAAAGAAAACTCAATTTCAATTATTTACGAAGTAAAATTCACTTATTCAAAAGTTCAAATTTTATTATTAAAGAGTTTCAATTCAATTTAATCATTAAATAATCTAATCTTATTTAAGTATTAAATAATTCAAAACTTAATTATTAAATAATTTCAAAGTTTAATAATTTCAACTTAATTATAATTTCAAACTTAATTATCAAATCATTCCAAAATTTAATAATTTCAAACTTAATTATAATTTCAAACTTAATTCAATCATTTCTCAAATTAAACAACATTCTTTCAATTAATTACAATAATAATAATTTGTTTCAGATTTTTTTTAAATATTAACATTTTCCTTTCATTAAAAATTCAAATTTCAACTTCATTTCAAAACCATATTACTTATTTAAATAAAATCTTCGTTTTATTTTAAATCAAATTATTGACCAATCGGGTTTTATTTAATTTTCTATCCTAGGTCAAAGTTCAATTTGGGTATTTATCATTTCAACCCGATTCCAATTCAATTCAAAATCAAAGCAAATCAAAGGGAACTTGTAGTGTGATAACTGGGATGGTGTCAAAGTAAATAAACAAGCAATAACAACAATCAATATCAATCCAATAATCAATTCAAATAATCCCGAAATAACCGTATTAATTCGCATTGTTATTTGTACGAATTAATATAATTATTTCTAGAATCTACACTATCATTTCATGTAGATTAAAGATTATTACATTACGGTTTTCACTTGTCGTCTATTACAATTTCATCCATCATCAATTTAACAACATACATTCAGTGGTTCAAGATGTAATTAACCAAATCCTACGTGTCAATAAATTTTTGACAGTTAAATGGGTCATATTATACAAATGTCATTTAATCAAATTTAACATTTAACTATCTTATATCAAGTTCAATCAATCAATTATCAGCCAAACTGTATTATCATCGCATAAATAATTAACAGAAAATGGTGTCAGATGTCACAGGTGAACTGATACAGATAATAGCATATATAACAGTGTAATTGACTAACAGCAGTATATTTCAATTGTCGTTTCAATTGAAATCAAATTTAATAAATAAAAGAACGTTAATCGTGAGTGAGTGCTCACCTTCCGAGGCAAAAGGTTTTGACAACAGAGCAAGCTACGAATTCCGAAGCAAAATGAGATAGAATGAATTCGATGGAGAAAGCAGGCATGACGAACCACCGCTGGTAAATAAGTAATTGGCGAACAATTTGAATCAGTTCGATAGAGGTAGAAGTTTTATTTTTTAAAATAACGTATATTAAAATAATATGTGTGTATATATATATATATAACCCTTCAATAGCTCAACTTCAATCAAAATAAACCCAAAGATTCCTACATAAACTATATCTCTTATTAATAAAATCATTGTTTAAATTCAACACATGCAAATTTGATCATCAATATACGTTTACCAGATTAACATACTTTTCCCAGCAACCAAATAAATTATTATAAAACGCTTAGCTTTACTTAATGCTTATTATAAATAACACTTAATTGACCCATAACAAAACCCATATGGCTTTCCAACATAGAAAGCACATTCTCAAATATAATATACGCGTGCAAAGTTTCCAAAGTGTACAATATTTTAAATCTTTACTGTGATTTACCAAAACTACAACAACATATATTAGCATCACTTATATTTGTAAGCTTTATAAACTCTATGATACATTTCAAAATATCATTTAAAAATTACAGCAAGCACAGACATGTATACAAACAGTCCCAACATACTACAAAGCCTCAGTGTGTACATATACTTTCATATTACCAGTCAACCTACCTACATACTAACATATTATGTAATTACTTTGTGAAAAATATACTTACTATTATAACTATATAAAACAACACTTTATACGGAACTTTTACATATACTTATAATTACATAATTCGCATAACAGCTAACATCAAAAAATCAAAATATTAGTATGATAAACAATATGTATTTTACCATATTATCAAAGAGAGGGGATGGGCTTGAGGAGCATGTGTGGCACTTGCTGGGGAAGAGAGGCCACACGGGTCGGAGAAGAGGTAGGTGGCGGAGACTGGAAGGCTGGCCGGTTAGGCGCGTCAGGGCGGAGGCCGCGGAAGGGAAGCAAGAGATGGCATGGGAATGGTGATGGTGAAGTGCTGTCAGGCAAGGGGGATGGATGGGTGCATGGAGTTGCGTGCACGTGGGCTGTGCTTGTGGTGGCCTGTCGTCGAGAGGGGTGGTCGGCGGCAAAGGGGAGGACAGAGGCTGACGCGGGACGTGGGCTAGGGGCCGGAGTAGCTGACGTCGCAGAGGAGGAGGCCGAGAGGGAAGGTCGGAGGCAAGGCGGGCTTCAGGCTGTCGATGGGACAGGCGGAGGATCGAGGCTGTGGTGGGACCTACGCGCGGTGGAGAGGGCGGTGAAAGGTGGATCGGGATTGGCTGTGGTGCAAGTGGGTGGTGCATCGGCTACAAGGTGGAGTTGGGTGGTTGTTGACGGCAACCAATAGGTAGAAGAAGAGAACATAACAGGCTCCAAAAATATTATGCCTTTTCTTAAAGATGAGAAAGTGAATAGAATTGAACTGGAAAAGCCAATATAAAATGCAACAGACATGTGATAGCAGTCTCAAAAATATATATAGAAAGTAGGTCACGAAGTCAAGTAATGACAGAATATGTAAAAGTTTTCTTTAAAGAGAATAGTGAACATCAAAAGAAATGAAAGGACGGAAGGGATATAATAAAAGTCATGAGTTAAAAAAAACGCACAGTGGAAATATTAATTACAAACAACGGTTTGATTCGGCGGTAGGAAGATGAAGTGACAAGAAAGGTTAAACGGGTACCGGTATGATTAACCGTTCTACAGATTTCATCGCGTACCGGATTTCCGAAATACACAAATGAATACGCTGTTGAGATCAGCATGACAAGACGATCAAAATGGTATATGGATATCAGTGGTACGATTGAATTATAAAAATTCGAATTTTCTACCGCGGAAAATGCAAGAAAAACGCTGAAAAATAAGATCGACGGAGCCAAAGATGTCCGAATTTGGAAAAACTACAAACTGACATCTTGCTCAGAAGATGGTTTAGAATTTTTCTATATAAAAATATTTAGGTTTCGGAAACATTTTATTTTCATTACTTTTTAACTGATTGAATTGAAGTGAATTTACGTACGAAATAAACTTTCGTATTTTCGGACGAAAATTTACCAGTTGCTATGTTTAACTAGACGCATTTCAAATATTAAATTTTTATTTCAAAATTTTATCGTTTAAAATTTCACAAAATTTCAACAATTTACGTTTTTAAAAACAGTTGAAATTTACGGGCCGTTACACTCTCCCCCACTCAAAACTTTTCGTCCCCGAAAAGGAACGAGGTAGGAGAATAGAAACAACCAGAAAGAAAAATAGATTTGAAATACAAAATAACAATTAATTTAAACCATATAAATTCAAATTTAAATTAATTGATATTCAATAATTGATTTAATATCCATTTGATTTTGCTAAAATCAATCTCAACTATTTCTAAATTCATTATCTTATTATCCAATTATCTAAAATTTACAATTTCTAAAACCATAAATTTGAATAGTCTTTTATTATAATCATATTTTTTTTAGCAATTTAAATTCTTCTTTATTCCAAATTCTTATTAAGTTTATTTCACTTAATATATCTTATTACATATATTTAAACCATATAAATTAATTTGAACCATATAAATTTCAATTTAAATTAATTTATATTCATTAATTGATTTCAAATTCAAGGTATTTCCATAAGTTGATCTAATTTCAATTTATTAATTAACCCTAAAATTTATTTTTCAATTATCTTATTATTCTATTTATCTCTATTAAATTTTATAATTAAAATTTAAGTGTATAACATTTGTTATAACCACTCAAGTTTTATTTATAAATTCAATTTATATTATATATATTATCCAATTACATATTCAACTCTGAATGATTTAGGTGAGTTGTATTAGAATGCAGTTGAACAATATACAAATAAAATTTTCCCAATTCAATTATTCAAGTTTAAATATTTATTCCAAATTTTGGTTTTATTTATAATTAA
This sequence comes from Allium fistulosum, assembly GCA_030737815.1. Taxonomy (NCBI): domain Eukaryota; kingdom Viridiplantae; phylum Streptophyta; class Magnoliopsida; order Asparagales; family Amaryllidaceae; genus Allium; species Allium fistulosum. The sequence continues at coordinate 293,419,720 of CM060908.1, read as the reverse complement.
AATCATCCTTTAACAAAATTTAAGAATTAGATTTCCGATTAACTTTAAACAATTTAGAGATATATATAATATATTTATATCAAATCAAATTAAATTTTAAAATAAGATACATATATATATATAAATCAAAATATACTGAAGAAATTCAAATCAAAATATATTTTTCAAAACAAAACCGTAGCAAAGCTACAGAATAGTATCTCCACTTCGAAACTCGAAAATGAATGTCGATGATGCGGCCGCCATCACCGAAATTATTTTCCAGCGACAAAGAGAAGAGCACTGATTTAAAAATTCTTTGAAAACGATTTCTATTCGAAAATACTTTCAATAATATATACTTTAAAATTTTATAAACCTAGGTTCGAAATCACCGGAAACTAATAAATTCTCAAATTTCTGAATTAAATTCATTTCAAATTTCAATCAATTTATAACCAAGTTTATAAATTTGTTTATTTATATTATGAAATAATCAATGGTTTACCAAACAATAAATAAAAATCAGATATTATTATTTCAGACAACAAATTCATTAACAATTTAATTTCAGAAAACTTATATTTATATATAATATAATCACACAATTTTTATTTTATTTACCAAATTTGAAAACAATATTGTGTCTGTTTGCTTTGCTCAAGTGTTTTGGAAATCCTATCGATAGCGTTGATCAGACGAATCGATCGAAAACCCAAATCAACATCAACAACTCAAATAACATAATATAAAAAAACATTTTAAATATTATTTTACAAATACATTTCCTCGCACAACGATATAGGAATGGATTTCAAAGCAAGGATAGAGATTCAAATTTGATTAATTCAATCAAAGAAAATTTTGATTTGAGAATAAGTTGGAACGAAAGATAAGATGATTATTTAACCGAATAAGGAAATAGATAATCTTATATAAATCGCGGGCAACCATAACCGGGTTGACCGTGACTTCAAGAATAAGATCGATGTGGAATTCCGAGGTAAATCTACATTCGATCTCAAGAAATAGAATTCAGGTATAGCAGGAGATAGATAGCATCGTAAACCGAGGATACAGAAATCTCCGGTAAATCAATGCCTATTGTAAAGGAGTTTTGCTCCTTTACGAATCATTCGGAGATTGGCGAGACCGCTGATCTATTATAGATATCATTCAAAATGGAGTTATGGGGTGCTCCATGATTGAAAGAAGACGAATAGTGAAGGACACGAATGACTTTTTAGAACCGCAGGGAACGTTCCAAAATTCAAAAGAATCGAGTCAAAAGGAAGAGATTGAAACTCGAATGCGAGTGATTCTGTAAATACATTTACCCTATATGTTAAGTTTTGCCTAGAGCTACCAAAGCTCTGATACCAACTGTAACGACCCGATATTTTGCACCATTCGCATCCATTATAAGTGTATAGGTAGACACTCATGCCGGAGTTGAATTGCTCAAAATACCGCGTTGTTAATTTAAATTTGGCAAAAATGAACATATACAGTAAATAAATAATCACAGATCACAGACACAGAGTAATAAATGCAGCGGAAATAAAAGAGATAGTAGTTCATGAAGCTACTATATAAATATATAAATTACATCAGAGTTAAACTAGATACAACGAAAGAGTAATGCGATTCATCAGATACAAATCAGAATACATCACTGGAATCATCGAATATAGAAAGCAGAATAGATGGCTGGATCTTCAAGCAAAGCTCCAACTCCAAAGGTGAGTCTCGAAAGCTGAACCACTCAGTCTGACCCGAGCGTAAAGCAAAAACACAAAACACTCGAGTCAGGATTAACATTCTTATATCAATAAATCCAACTCAAGTGAAATAGCAATTGAAATACAAGTAACTCAAAGGATGTTTGGAATAACCATCCTTTAAGGATCCGTTAAACTATCTACTAGGTAGTAATGTACGCTAAGTAGATAATGTCTATCAGTAATATAAAAAGATATCAAAATAGCGTTAAGTCATGGCCCATTCCACCCTTAACACATTTTTATTCCCAAAAGCATATACAAGACCGTAGTTTCCCCAAAACCGGAAGTCACCAGAGGGCAATCCATATACTAAAGGTACAAATCAAAATCGTAGTGGTCGCGTATAAATGGAATACAAGTATGACAAGGCACATGAGGCAATACCCAAGGTAGTGATACTACCGTTCGCCTGATCCGGACTGGTGAGAACGCAACGCCGCAGCGCCCGCAACACCGTGAAACAACACTCCCAAAATCAAGGGTGCACCAATCGACAACAAGTATAAGTAGTTCGAAGAAGTGTGTCCACTTGAGGTAGCTAATCCTCCATTGGCCCGGCACAGCTCCTGTTTTAGTCATTTCCAATTTGACACAAGTGTCAAGGCTATCCATTATCGTTCTCTTTCTTCAGTCATCACGTACATCATTCCAACCACTTCATTCTGGATCATCACTCCGCGTATAGTTATTAAAGTGGTTTTCGGTTTAAACAGAGAGTATGTCCATAACCGACTCCGGTCTCTTTAATAACTTTCGTAATTATTACACCGATTGGTCGTTTGTTTATTTCAAAACCAAATCAATTCAGTTTCAATTTCAATTTACAAATCAACATTCATTTGTCTTTACAAATCAATTTCCATAATTTACGTTTCAAAACTTCCAAATTACCATTTCAAAAGCTTATAATTCAATTTCAAATTTTATCTACAACAATTCAAATATTGATTCAAGTTCGTATATAAATTTCGATCCGAAATCATTTAAATTAATTTATTTTAACATTCAAATCAATTTGAATCCATTGATCAATTTTATTCAATGTTCATTAAGTAAATTTATCATTCAAAACAATTTCTATTTAATTTCCAATCTATTAAATCAATTACTTAAATTCAACTTCCTTATTTCAAAACTTACAAATTGAATTAAATTAAATTCATCAAATCAAATCCTTTTAATTTCCAAGTCTTACATTAATTTCAATAAATCACATTTTATTTCTTGTTAAAGAAATTCAATTTCACTTATTTACTTTCTTAAAAAAAATTTTTCCAAAACTTACTTACTAAAGAAAACTCAATTTCAATTATTTACGAAGTAAAATTCACTTATTCAAAAGTTCAATTTTTCTTATTAAAGAGTTTCAATTCAATTTAATCATTAAATAATCAAATCTTATTTAAGTATTAAATAATTCAAAACTTAATTATTAAATAATTTCAAAGTTTAATAATTTCAACTTAATTATAATTTCAAACTTAATTATCAAATCATTCCAAAATTTAATAATTTCAAACTTAATTATAATTTCAAACTTAATTCAATCATTTCTCAAATTAAACAACATTCTTTCAATCAATTACATTTTTAATAATTTGTTTCAGATTTTTTTTTTAAATATTAACATTTTCCTTTCATTAAAAATTCAAATTTCAACTTCATTTCAAAACCATATTACTTATTCAAATAAAATCTTCGTTTTATTTTAAATCAAATTATTGACCAATCGGGTTTTATTTAATTTTCTATCCTAGGTCAAAGTTCAATTTGGGTATTTATCATTTCAACCCGATTCCAATTCAATTCAAAATCAAAGCAAATCAAAGGGAACTTGTAGTGTGATAACTGGGATGGTGTCAAAGTAAATAAACAAGCAATAACAACAATCAATATCAATCCAATAATCAAGTCAAATAATCCCGAAATAACCGTATTAATTCGCATTGTTATTTGTATGAATTAATATAATTATTTCTAGAATCTACACTATCATTTCATGTAGATTAAAGATTATTACATTACGGTTTTCACTTGTCGTCTATTACAATTTCATCCATCATCAATTTAACAACATACATTCAGTGGTTCAAGATGTAATTAACCAAATCCTACGTGTCAATAAATTTTTGACAGTTAAATGGGTCATATTATACAAATGTCATTTAATCAAATTTAACATTTAACTATCTTATATCAAGTTCAATTTCATACTATTTATCATTTTAACATTAACAATTTAACGTCCAATATAAACATCAACAATCAATCAATTATTAGTCAAACTGTATTATCATCGCATAAATAATTAATAGAAAATGGTGTCAGATGTCACAGGTGAACTGATACAGATAATAGCATATATAACAGTGTAATTGACTAACAGCAGTATATTTCAATTGTCGTTTCAATTGAAATCAAATTTAATAAATAAAAGAACGTTAATCGTGAGTGAGTGCTCACCTTCCGAGGCCAGAGGTTTTGACAACAGAGAAAGCTACGAATTCCGAAGCAAAATGAGATAGAATGAATTCGATGGAGAAAGCAGGCACGACGAACCACCGCTGGTTAATAAGGAATTGGCGAACAATTTGAATCAGTTCGATAGAGGTAGAAGTTTTATTTTTTAAAATAACGTATATTAAAATAATATGTGTATATATATATATAACTCTTCAATAGCTCAACTTCAATCAAAATAAACCCAAAGATTCCTACATAAACTATATCTCTTATTAATAAAATCATTGTTTAAATTCAACACATGCAAATTTGATCATCAATATACATTTACCAGATTAACATACTTTTCCCAGCAACCAAATAAATTATTATAAAACGCTTAGCTTTACTTAATGCTTATTATAAATAACACTTAATTGACCCATAACAAAACCCATATGGCTTTCCAACATAGAAAGCACATTCTCAAATATAATATACGCATGCAAAGTTTCCAAAGTGTACAATATTTTAAATCTTTACTGTGATTTACCAAAACTACAACAACATATATTAGCATCACTTATATTTGTAAGCTTTATAAACTCTATGATACATTTCAAAATATCATTTAAAAATTAAAGCAAGCACAGACATGTATACAAACAATCCCAACATACTACAAAGCCTCAGTGTGTACATATACTTTCATATTACCAGTCAACCTACCTACATACTAACATATTATGTAATTACTTTGTGAAAAATATACTTACTATTATAACTGTATAAAACAACACTTTATATGGAACTTTTACATATACTTATAATTACATAATTCGCATAACAGCTAACATCAAAAAATCAAAATATTAGTATGATAAACAATATGTATTTTACCATATTATCAAAGAGAGGGGATGGGCTTGAGGAGCATGTGTGGCACTTGCTGGGGAAGAGAGGCCACACAGGTCGGAGAAGAGGTAGGTGGCGGAGACTGGAAGGCTGGCCGGTTAGGCGCGTCAGGGCGGAGGCCGCGGAAGGGAAGCAAGAGATGGCATGGGAATGGTGATGGTGAAGTGCTGTCAGGCAAGGGGGATGGATGGGCGCATGGAGTTGCATGCACGTGGGCTATGCTTGTGGTGGCATGTCGTCGAGAGGGGTGGTCGGCGGCAAAGGGGAGGACAGAGGCTGACGCGGGACGTGGGCTAGGGGCCGGAGTAGCTGACGTGGCAGAGGAGGAGGCCGAGAGGGAAGGTCGGAGGCAAGGCGGGCTTCAGGCTGTCGATGGGACAGGCGGAGGATCGAGGCTGTGGTGGGACCTACGCGCGGTGGAGAGGGCGGTGAAAGGTGGATCGGGATTGGCTGTGGTGCAAGTGGGTGGTGCATCGGCTACAAGGTGGAGTTGGGTGGTTGTTGACGGCAACCAATAGGTAGAAGAAGAGAACATAGCAGGCTCCAAAAATATTATGCCTTTTCTTAAAGATGAGAAAGTGAATAGAATTGAACTGGCAAAGCCAATATAAAATGCAACAGACATGTGATAGCAGTCTCAAAAATATATGTAGAAAGTAGGTCACGAAGTCAAGTAATGACAGAATATGTAAAAGTTTTCTTTAAAGAGAACAGTGAACGTCAAAAGAAATGAAAGGACGGAAGGGATATAATAAAAGTCATGAGTTAAAAAAAACGCACAGTGGAAATATTAATTACAAACAGCGGTTTGATTCGGCGGTAGGCAGATGAAGTGACCAGAAAGGTTAAACGGGTACCGGTATGATTAACCGTTCTACAGATTTCATCGCGTACCGGATTTCCGAAATACACAAATGAATACGCTGTTGAGATCAGCATGACAAGACGATCAAAACGGTATATGGATATCAGTGGTACGATTGAATTATAAAAATTCGAATTTTCTACCAGCAGAAAATGCAAGAAAAACGCTGAAAAATAAGATCGACGGAGCCAAAGATGTCCGAATTTGGAAAAACTACAAACTGACATCTTGCTCAGAAGATGGTTTAGAATTTTTCTATGTAAAAATATTTAGGTTTCGGAAACATTTTATTTTCATTACTTTTTAACTGATTGAATTGAAGTGAATTTACGTACGAAATAAACTTTCGTATTTTCGGACGAAAATTTACCAGTTGCTATGTTTAACTAGACGCATTTCAAATATTAAATTTTTATTTCAAAATTTTATCGTTTAAAATTTCACAAAATTTCAACAATTTACGTTTTTAAAAAACAGTTGAAATTTACGGGCCGTTACACTCTCCCCCACTCAAAACTTTTCGTCCCCGAAAAGGAACGAGGTAGGAGAATAGAAACAACCAGAAAGAAAAACAGATTTGAAATACAAAATAACAATTAATTTAAACCATATAAATTCAAATTTAAATTAATTGATATTCAATAATTGATTTAATATCCATTTGATTTTGCTAAAATCAATCTCAACTATTTCTAAATTCATTATCTTATTATCCAATTATCTTAAATTTACAATTTCTAAAACCATAAATTTGAATAGTCTTTTATTATAATCATATTTTTTTCAGCAATTTAAATTCTTCTTTATTCCAAATTCTTATTAAGTTTATTTCACTTAATATATCTTATTACATATATTTAAACCATATAAATTAATTTGAACCATATAAATTTCAATTTAAATTAATTTATATTCATTAATTGATTTCAAATTCAAGGTATTTCCATAAGTTGATCTAATTTCAATTTATTAATTAACCCTAAAATTTATTTTTCAATTATCTTATTATTCTATTTATCTCTATTAACATTTTATAATTAAAATTTAAGTGTATAACATTTGTTATAACCACTCAAGTTTTATTTATAAATTCAATTTATATTATATATATTATCCAATTACATATTCAACTCTGAATGATTTAGGTGAGTTGTATTAGAATGTAGTTGAACAATATACAAATAAAATTTTCCCAATTCAATTATTCAAGTTTAAATATTTATTCCAAATTTTGGTTTTATTTATAATTAAAATCATCCTTTAACAAAATTTAAGAATTAGATTTCCGATTAACTTTAAACAATTTAGAGATATATATAATATATTTATATCAAATCAAATTAAATTTTAAAATAAGATACATATATATATATATAAATCAAAATATACTGAAGAAATTCAAATCAAAATATATTTTTCAAAACAAAACCGTAGCAAAGCTACATAATAGTATCTCCACTTCGAAACTCGAAAATGAATGTCGATGATGCGGCCGCCATCACCGAAATTATTTTCCAACGACAAAGAGAAGAGCACTGATTTAAAAATTCTTTGAAAACGATTTCTATTCGAAAATACTTTCAATAATATATACTTTAAAATTTTAAAAACCAAAGTTCGAAATCACCGGAAACTAATAAATTCTCAAATTTCTGAATTAAATTCATTTCAAATTCCAATCAATTTATAACCAAGTTTATAAATTTGTTTATTTATATTATGCAATAATCAATGGTTTACCAAACAATAAATAAAAATCAGATATTATTATTTCAGACAACAAATTCATTAACAATTTAATTTCATAAAACTTATATTTATATATAATATAATCACACAACTTTTATTTTATTTACCAAATTTTAAAACAATATTGTGTCAGTTTGCTCTGCTAAAGTGTTTTGGAAATCCTATCGATAGCGTTGATCAGACGAATCGATCGAAAACCCAAATCAACATCAACAACTCAAACAACACAATATAAAAAAACATTTTAAATATTATTTTACAAATACATTTCCTCGCACAACGATATAGGAATGGATTTCAAAGCAAGGATAGAGATTCAAATTTGATTAATTCAATCAAAGAAAATTTTGATTTGAGAATAAGTTGGAACGAAAGATAAGATGATTATTTAACCGAATAAGGAAATAGATAATCTTATATAAATTGCGGGCAACCATAACCGGGTCGACCGTGACTTCAAGAATAAGATCGATGTGGAATTCCGAGATAAATCTACATTCGATCTCAAGAAATAGAATTCAGGTATAGCAGGAGATAGATAGCATCGTAAACCGAGGATACAGAAATCTCCGGTAAATCAATGACTATTGTAAAGAAGTTTTGCTCCTTTACGAATCATTCGGAGATTGGCGTGTTACCACCAGTCCGGAAGTGTAATTGGTATATCTACCCTGGCATTGCCTCGTTGTGCCGTGTCACCTACCCTAGCGAGCTTTACTACGAGTTTGTTTTGTACCATACCTATGGATTTCCCTCTGACGATGCCCAGTATGGGGGAGATTACGATACTATATAGACTATGGGAATATAAAAAAATGTGTTAAGGTGGAAAATGTAAAGACTTAATGCAATTTTGATAGTTTACTTTACTTTAGACATTATTATAATAGCGTATATTACTACATAGTAGATAGTTTAACGGATCCTTAAAGGATGGGCGATCCCAAGCATCCTTTAAGTTACTTGTGCATTTCTATTACAGTTCACTTGAGTCGGTTTACATTGTATAAGTATGTATGTCCTGACTCGAGTGTTTTGTGTTTTGCTTTACGCTCGGGTCAGACTGAGCTGTACCAGTATTCGAGACTCACCTTTGGAGTTGGAGCTTCGCTTGGATCCATCTATTAATTCTGCTTTCAGTCATTCAGTTGATTCCAGTGATGTATTCAGATCTTGTATTTGACTACTCTATTGAGACATCTTTGTATTCGTGATTTTTGTTGTATCTTGTTGAACTCTGTTATATTATATATAGTAGCTTCATGAACTACTATTCTTTGTTTCTGCTGCATTATTGTTATATTACTCTGTGTTTATGATTCTGTGATTATTTATTTACTGTATATATAGAGTTTTGCCAAATTTTAAATTAACAATCTGATATTTTGAGAAATTCAAATCCGACATGTATGGATGCGAATGGTTGAAAATTTCAGGTCGTTACAGTTGGTATCAGATCTCTGGTTTTAGGCAAAACTCAGTATGTAGAGTAGATTAAATTACGAAATCACTTTCGTTCGAGCTTGAATTCCTTCTTTGATCCGGTTTCATTTGAATTTTGGAATGTTCACTCTGTTCCAAAATCCATTCTTGTCTTTCCCTATTCGTATTCTTTCGGATTTTTGAGTATTCCATAGCCCCACTATATGATTTGTAAGGAAGTGAAACTCTTTACAATAGGCATTGATTCATCGGAGATTTTTGTATCTTCGATTTACTATGCTGTTATCTTTTGCGATATTCGAATTCTATCTTTTGAGATTGAATGTTGATTTGCTTCTGAATTCTACCTCGATCTTATGTTGAAGTCACGGTTGACCGGTTAAGGTTGCCGCGATTTATATAAGTCCAACCATTTTCTTCTCTGTTTGAAATCTATTTATCTATCTATCGAGCCTGTCTTTTGGTTGAATTCTTTTGGATTAGGATCTCTCTATATTTGAATCTTTATCCTCTCTTTGAAACCATCCTTGAATCATCGGAAGAGGGAGTGTATTTTGTATCTTGTTATTAATATTAAAATGTTTGTATATTGTGTTGTTTGAGTTGTTGACGTTGGTTTGGATTTTCGATCGATTCGTCTGATCAACGCTATCGATAGGATTTCCAAAACACTTGAACAGAGCAAACTAACACAATATTATTTTAAAAATTGATAAATGAGATTAATTTGTATGATTATATTGTATATATATATATATAAGTAGAACTTATGGAATTTAATAAGTTAATTAAATAGGTTGTTTAAAATGATAATATTTGATTTTCACTTATTGTACTATAAATGAATTTATAAATATGGTTTACAAAGTGATTTGAAAATTTAAATGAATTTAAATCTAGAATCTGAGAATTTAATTTCCGATAATCTCAAACTCTGGTTTTAAAGTTTTAAAATGTATATTATTTAAAGTATTTTCAAATAGAAATCATTTCGGGTCAGTACTCTCTTCTTTTGTCGCTGGAAAATAATTTCGGTGATGACTGCAGCATCATCGACGTTCATTTTCGAGTTTCGAAGTGGAGAGACCCTTTAGTAGCTTTGCTACAGTTTTGCTTTGAAATTTAATTGATTTAAATTTCTTAAGTATGATTTGATTTATATATACAGGTATATTGTTTTAAATTGATTTGATTTGATATATATAGTATATACATTTATCTCTAAATGGTTTGAAATGAATCGGAAATTTAATTCTTTAGTTTATGTTAAAGGATGATTTTAATGATTGATAAATCCAAAATTTTGAATAAATATTTAAGTATAAATAATTGAATTGGGAAAAATTTTCTTGTATAATCCTCTATTGCATCCTAATATAACTTACCTTAATTACTCAAAAGTTAACTATGTAACGGAATTTTATACAATATAAAATAATGATAAGGAAATTTTAAATAATTTAAGTGGTTATAATAAGTATGATCAGAAGGGACATTATGCTAATAGTTGCCCTGCTTCTGTTGGTACTGCTGTTCCTCCTTCTGCTCTTGCTCCTAGTGATACCCAAGGTACCCTTCCGGCCATCTTTTCTTTATTTCATCATCCTGTTCATGTTTTATTTGATACCGGAGCTTTCCATAGTTTTAGATCTGTAGATCTTTGTGATAAGTTTGAACATTTCCTTTCTCCTGAGAGTGTTCTAGTAGTTTCTATGTTCTGGGTCTCGACGCTTTTGAATTTGTTGCTTGGAGGTGATTGGCTGAAGAGACATGAAGCCGTTATCTCCTGGAAAACCCGAACTGTTTCTCTTGTTGATGATTTTGGTAATTCTTTGGTTATACAATGCCGTATGCCTCAGGATTTTGCTGGCAGCTTTATTTATCCTTTTGATTCTTCTCCTGGTGATCTTTCTTCGACTTCTGTGGTCAAACTCTATCCCGATGTATTTGGTGAAGTCACTGCTTTACCTCAAAGTGGGAAATTGGATATCGTACCGATCTTATTCCTGGAGCTACTATTTTCTCTCAGCTTGATCTTGCCTTAGGCTTTCACCAGCTTAGAGTTGTTGAGGAAAGTATTCCCAAGACTGCTTTCCGTACTGAGAATGGTATCTATGAATGGTTAGTCATGCCTCTTGGTTTGACTAATGCTCCTGCTTTCTTTGTTGATCTTATGAATCATGTCTGTCGTGATGTGCTTAACAAATTTGTTCTAGTCTTTGTTTATGATATTCTCGTCTTCCCTAAGTCTGTGGAGGAGCATGATTCCCATTTGAGCTTGGTTCTGGACACTCCTAGGAGTCGTCAGTTGAAAGCTAAATTCTCGCAATGCCATTTCTGGAAGGATGAAGTCCAATTTCTTGGGCATATTGTTTCTGGTAATGGAGTTTCTGTTGATCCACTTAAGATCGCTGCGATCAATGTAAGTCTTTATTTTCCTTCTCTTTGTTCTTTATCATTCAATCATTCTGTCTTTTCTGTTGTCCTTATATCTCTCCCTATTCTGTACAGGATTAGGAAACTCCTAGGACCCCTTTGGATATTCGTAGTTTCTGGGTCTTGCCGGTTATTATCGGAGATTCATTAAGAATTTTGCTCGGATTGCTGCACATTTCCTTGCTTTGACTCATAAGAATGTTAAGTTTTTACGAGAGTATTTGTGACGACCGCCCATGACCCCTGCACTGAATCAAGAGAAAATGCGCTGTAAAGTGTGCCAGGTGACCATGGACGATTGTCAGGGTAAATTAAAACAACAAAATCTATCGTATTACTCACAGCGCATGGACAAAATACAATAGAACATATGTATAGTGAAGCTTTACAGAATAAAATGCCATCATATAAAACTCCATAATAGTTGAATACAAGCATCCAAATAGTCAATACATCAAGCCTCACTACATATCACTCAGAGAATACAAAATAGCGGAACATCCAGTACATATAGTAAGAAAGAAACAATATGCAATACTCCAACTCATCTTCGATATCAGCACCGTGAAACGCTAGAACAGCACCTATCACCTGCTACCTAGTCTGCCCATCCCAAAATGGACGAACAGCCCAAGGCAATAAGAATTAAAACATAAAGCCTTGAGTCAGACAACAGTCTTAGTGAGCAGTAAATTAACTAACAACATACCAAAAGAGCATAAAGGAAAAGGAATAGGAATACAACCCTCCCACTCCAACCTCTTTCTACAGTGATAGCCCCCAGACATACACTAAGCAGAAGCAAACATAACAGAGCATACAATGTAAAGTAAAGAAATTATCACTCGAGTCAAGGGCGATGTTTTCCAAGCACAAACCCCCAAGGCCTAAACCAAGATCAGATAAGCACCCAGAAAACACTGCTCTTGAGACCGAATGATGATACAACCAAACATCCATGACTCTGGCTATCACTGTTATCATTGCTTCGATATCACCGTTAATTGAATGACCGACACATTCTTTCAGCCGTCCGTCAAGGGCTAATGGAAACCCCGGTTCTAGACATAACTCCCGCACGTCGTCGCAGCCCGTGCCTAGGACTATCGAATCTGCCCAGAGTACTCGACCATCAACAGTTGGCCGTTGGGACTATCGAATCTGCCCAAACGTACTCTTGCTTAGAGCATGCTAGAACCTTCAACAACGATGCTATCCAAACCTCCTAGTCATCCTCCTCGACGACTATTTCCATACTAGCTCAAGCGCCTCTCAAGCATCCATTACCCTTAACTCGAATCATATCACCGAGTTACCAACGTGCTTGGAATGATCCCGTCTGGATTAGACCAAGACTATCTCATATCATACTTCGCTTCATCACATCCTCGCAAAGTCTCATCTCAACATCATCATCTATGCATAAGAGCTTCATCATCCCGCTACATATGCCACGAGCAGCTTTCCCAATTCAAGAGCCTTTCCCTTAGCTTTTGAATCATCTTCGATCTAAGTCAAATCATCAATCATCTAATTCATAGCAATCAACCAAGTCAAACATTAATCCAAACAATCAAGCATTCAAATAAGATCTAAATAGACAATTATCACAATAATGGCAATTTCGTAAATAAAGTGTTGAAGGTCTAACAAGCATGAAATAATGAGAATTATCTCTACAATCTTGATGAATGAACTTGCATAGGTTAACACTTAGTAAAAATGGTTGTCAAATCATCATGAACAATGGATCTATATGGATCTACACTTAGGATGAAGAAAATGCATAGAAATCACTATTTTAACACCAAATCGAGCCAACAATCCGATATACTCCTTTGGATCCGTGTGAGAGATAATCACCACTCACCAAATCACCAAAACAAACCCAAATCAACACGCTTCAGATCTGGACAGCGAAGGATCAATCTCGATCTATCACCAATCCGCTTCAAACGATGAAATCTAACTTCAATGGATGAAGATCTTCAATCTAAGCTCTTGAATCTTCAATTTGATCTTCAACTTGGATGAATGGAAGCACTAGATTAGAGTGGAGAAAAGAAGTGAAGAAGTGTAGAAGTCGAGCTCTCAAAATGGCAGCACTTCGTCGCTTCGAAATCCGGATCCCAAAAAGTGAGAAAAACCCTTCCTATTTATAGCTGAAAATCTCTCTAAGTCGTAACTCGGCTATCTCCATAAGTCGTCTCCGACTTACGACCTAAGACCCCTCCGACCTAAGTACTACGACTTAACAACCTAAGCCACAGCGACTTACGACTTAACAGAACTACCTATCTACGGATTAGTGCTTCGCGACTTAACAGGTAGGCTACGACTTAGCAGATCAACTCTTAACTCGCTCGCGACTTAACAACTACTAAGTCGCTCACGACCTAACACTTAGGCAAAAACCCAGCGACCTAACACCTTACACTACAAATCTACTCACGCGACCTAACTGGGTTATGACTTAACTCCTTTAGTCGCTAACACGCTAACCCTCTAACTCGCTAACTCGCTAACTCGCTAGCTCGCTAACTCGCTAGCTCGCTAACTCGCTAACTCGCTAGGTCGCAGACTTTCCTTAAGTCGCTCACGACTTACCACTTAACTCGGACATGATCCTATAAGTCGCCAACTGTTCTTAAGTCGGCTACGACCTAAGCCTCATCCTGCGACTTACTTCCTACACGACATATGCTACTTAACGACATATCTCAAGCCCGTTAACTCTTAGGTCGTCTACGACCTAAGCCCTTACCATCCATCATACGACCTAACTCCAAATCTTTAGGTCACCAACCCTAACATCCTATAGGTCGGTCACGACTTAGCTCTTAGGTCGTTCACGACCTAGGACTTAGACAAATCATGCCTAAAATCTGAAACGACTTTAAAATGCTGAAACTTCCAGATTTTAATGAACTTTTCGATCCGTAAAAATACGGGTCGTTACATTCTCTCCCCCTTAGGAATTTCGCCCCCGAAATTCCAAGCAAACAAAGCAATCAAAGACTATTCTGTACGCCTATCATCCATAACAATCAACAAACCATGCATCCAATTCTAGCTTAGCGTACAGAATTCTAACACTAGAACAAGTCACAATATTGTGAGATGACACGACACCTTAGGGCCATACCTTGAAGAGTTCAGGATGAGCTGCCTTCATCCTCTCTTCCACCTCCCACGTACAGTCGTTATCATCATCACTCCATTGTATCTTGAGCAACTTAACTACCTTCCTCCTAAGCTGTTTCGTGTCGGTTTCAACAACACGAAGCGGCTTACGAGGTCTTCTATCGACTGGATCAACTTCGAAATCTTCAAAGCTATCAGCAGAAACCACCGTACTCGAGTCGTGCACATACTTCCGTAGATATGATACGTGAAAAACATTGTGCACACTCGACATCTTCTCAGGTAACTCCAATATATAGGCGAGCTTTCCAATTCGCTCGATGATCGGGAATGGTCCAACAAATCTCGAAGTAAATTTTCCTTTCTTCCCGAATCGGATAACATTCTTCCGTGGAGAAATCTTCACAAAAACCATATCACCAACATCGAATTCCAAATCCTTACGACGCTTATCAGCATAACTTTTCTGACGGTCTTGGGCTGCCTTTATTCGTTGCCGAATGATCTCTATGCAATCCGAAGTCTGTCGAATCATATCTGGCCCAAGTATCAACTTTTCCCCAGTCTCTATCCAACATGTCGGAGAGTTACACGGTCTTCCATACAATGCCTCATACGGTGCCATACCAATACTTGACTGGTAACTGTTGTTGTATGCAAACTCCACCAAATGAAGGTGATCTTCCCATGATCCTCCGAAGTCCAAAACACAAGCTCTGAGGAGATCTTCCAAAACTCGGTTGACCCTATCGGTCTGACCATCTGTTTGAGGGTGATAAGCTGTACTCAAACACAACTCGGTTCCCAAAACTTCCTGGAAGCTCTTCCAAAATCCACTAGTGAACAACGGATCTCGATCGCTCACTATACTTTTTGGAATACCATGGAATCGAACTATCCATTTAACATACAACTCAGCTAACTTTGATGCAGTCCTAGTCGATCGAACAGGAATGAATCTCGCACTCTTGGTCAGACGATCCACAATGACCCAAATCCCTTCATTTCCCGTTCTGGTTCTAGGTAGCCCATCAATAAAATCCATCGATATTTGCTCCCACTTCCATGTAGGAACTTCTAATGGCTGAAGTAATCCACTTGGCTTCTTCTGTTCAGCCTTTACCAACTGGCAGTTCATACACTTGGAAATAAAATTTCCAACATCCTTCTTCATACCTTCCCAGTAGTAGGATCTCTTCATATCCCGATACATCTTATTTCCACCTGGATGAATTGTCAACTTCGAGTGATGACTTTCCTTCAGAACTTCACTCCTCAATTCATCTATATCGGGAACAACTAGTCGTCCTTGCTTTCGAAGCCAACCCTCTCGATCGACCTCGAATCCTTTATCCTTCTCTGGATCCAATCCAGATTCCAATTCACGGATAATCTTGACAAGCTTATCGTCTCGCTTTTGGCTCTCGCCAATCCTTTCCACAAGAGAAGGTCTTATCGATAAGTTTGCCAACATCTCAGGTTCCAATTCACATCTAGGCCTGAAGTCAAATCCAGCTAAATACTCGAGACTCTTCAATTCTGAAAACATGGCTCCCAATCCTGCATGTCTTCGACTTAACGCATCTGCCACTGCGTTACCTTTTCCCGGAGTATAAGCTATACCAAAATCATATGATGCCAAAAACTCTAGCCAACGTTGCTGCCGAAGATTCAAATCCTTTTGGGAGAAAAGATACTTCAACGACTTATGATCTGTAAACAACTCAAATCGAACTCCCAATAGATAATGTCTCCACATCTTCAGAGCAAAAACAATCGCCGCCAACTCCAAATCATGAGTCGGATAATTCCTTTCATGCGGCTTCAGTTGTCGACTTGCATACGCAACAACTTTATCTCTCTGCATCAGCACTGCTCCAAGTCCAGTACCACATGCGTCGGTGTAAACCACCATCTCATCATTCCCACTTGGAATAGTCAGAATAGGAGCACTCGTCAATCGCTCTTTCAGGATTCTGAAGGCTTGCTCACACTTATCATCCCATCTGAACACTTGGTTCTTCTTCGTCAACCCTGTTAACGGTGCAGCCACCTTGGAGAAGTCTTTGATAAACCGTCGATAATATCCTGCTAATCCAAGAAAACTTCTCACATCAGATGCATTCTTAGTTCTAACCCAATCCTGGATTGCTGCCACCTTAGCGGGATCAACCGCTATTCCACTTCCAGAAATCACATGGCCTAAGAACCTCACTTCACTCTTCCAGAAGTGACACTTCGAAAACTTAGCCTTCAGCTGATGTTTCCGTAGGATTTCCAAAACAATACGCAAGTGCGTCTTGTGCTCTTCTTCGGTTCTGGAATAAATCAGAATATCGTCCACGAACACAAGCACAAACTTGTTCAACTGATCTCTGAACACTCTATTCATAAGATCCACAAAATATGCTGGCGTGTTAGTCAATCCAAATGGCATTACCAGCCACTCAAAGAAACCCTATGGTGTCCGAAAAGCAGTCTTCGGCACACTATCCTTAGCCACTCTCAACTGGTGAAATCCCGTTGACAAATCCATCTGAGAAAACACCTCAGCCTCGTGAAGCTGATCAAACAAGTCATCTATTCTCGGCAATGGATACTTGTTCTTCTTAGTCACCTTATTCAGCTCACGATAATCGACACACAACCTCAGCGATCCATCTACTTTGGTTGCGAATACAACTGGTGCACCCCATTCGGACACACTACGCCGAATGAATCCTTTCTGCAAAAGATCATCAACTTGCACCCTCAACTCTTGCTGTCCCTAGGCGCCATTCGCCTAAGAGGCATCACAACAGGTCTGGCTCCTTCAACTAGATCTATACGAAACTCGATCTCTCTATAAGGCGGCAACCCTTTGACTTCGTCAAAGACATCCTCGAATCCATTAGCGATCGGTACTGATGATAGTCCATCCCGTGGAACAACCAGCGAATACATGAAGCTCATGAAGACGCCTTCCTCATGCTTACATCGTATTACAACCTTTCGCTCCTCCACATTCTCGACTGTCACTTCCAACCTCTCGCAATCAACCTTTGCCGCATACTTCCTAAGCCAGTCCATACCCAAAATAATTCCGAACCCCGCAAAGTTCAGAACAAAGCAATCACAAACAAAAGAGCAACCATGACTCGATACAACTAGACCACGGCATAACATACACAAACAGGACGAACCCCCAACTGGATTAGTCACAACCAATGGCCTATAAACAATATCCGGTTCCAAACCTAACCGGCCTACGAGTTCACTACAAACAAATGAATGCGACGCTCCAGTATCAAACAGAACTCTAACTGGAACACCACATAGGAAAAGAGTACCTTGAACCACCACACTCTTTCCCTTCTCTTCAGCGGTAGGAGCTTTCGAAGACGACGGAACAGCTCCCAAAGCATAAGCTTGCACAATCTACTTGTCCCTCCTCGGTTCTGGACAATTTTTCCTGAAATGCCCCGGCTTGTCACAGTTGTGACACTTCATCGGCACCTTAGGATTCTTACAATCCTTCGAGAAATGGCCCTTCTGTTGACAATTGTAGCAAGTCACCTCGCCTTTCTGCTTCTTCTGGCCATCCTTACCCTTCTGCTGTTGCTGCTTCCTCTTCTTGTTTCCACCCTGCTGGGGTTTAGACTCTTCCCTGGTCATAGCAACAACAGATCCTTCCCTAGGAAACAGACTCTCATGCCTGAGAGTTTTCTCCACAAGCTTCTCAAACGAATCGTCCAAATGATCCACCAACTATCTCCCAAGATAACTGTCCAAGCCTGTCACAAACTTCTCATTCTTCTGGTATGTAGACTCAATATATGACCGGGCATACTTGGACAAAGCTTCAAACTCAGAAACATACTCAAGGACTGATCTTCCACCTTGCTTGAGCTCCACAAACTTCTTGAACAAAATAGACTTTTGAGCTGTAGAAATGAACTTAGCTTCAAATCTAGCTTGGAATTGCTCCCAAGTAATTTCTTCCTCCGCAGTATTGATGGTAATAGAGTTCCACCAATCAGAGGCTCTCCCTTGAAGCTGCCTTGATGCCAACTTCCTCTTAGTTGCATCATCAATTCCCAAATCACCAAAGATCCTTCTACAAGCATCTATCCATCTCTGGACTTCGATAGTTGATTCTGTTCCCAAGAAAACCTTCCCTCCAAGAGCAGTGTAGTCCTTACACAGCTTAGCAAAATCCACCGGCTTTGGAGTTTGGACTTGAACTCCAACATCAACTACTGTCCCCGGAACTGGTATCCTTCTCATGATCGAAGTCATCATAGCTTCGAACATAGCTGCGTAATCAGCAGTCCCCTCAGTAGCACGGCCTCCCCTAGCAGCTGGTCTCCCTCTTCGACTCATTCTCAATATCTATAAAAAGGAATGATCAGAACATCTTAGAGAAACAACTGCATAAAGGACTCAAACTCTTCTAAGCTACTATATTATATATAGTAATCATCCATCAAAATTACAATTACGTCTCTCATACGTAGTTACGTCAACGAGCGTTGGGTAAAATCGATTAACCAATGCTCTGATACCAAATGTGACGACCGCCCATGACCCCAGCACTGAATCAAGAGAAAATGCGCTGTAAAGTGTGTCAGGCGACCATGGACGATTGTCAGGGTAAATTAAAACAACAAAATCTATCGTATTACTCACAGCGCATGGACAAAATACAATAGAACATATGTATAGTGAAGCTTTACAGAATAAAATGCCATCATATAAAACTCCATAATAGTTGAATACAAGCATCCAAATAGTCAATACATCAAGCCTCACTACATATCACTCAGAGAATACAAAACAACGGAACATCCAGTACATATAGTAAGAAAGAAACAATATGCAATACTCCAACTCGTCTTCGATATCAGCACCGTGAAACGCTAGAACAGCACCTATCACCTGCTACCTAGTCCGCCCGTCCCAAAATGGACGAACAGCCCAAGGCAATAAGAATTAAAACATAAAGCCTTGAGTCAGAAAACAGTCTTAGTGAGCAGTAAATTAACTAACAACATACCAAAAGAGCATAAAAGAAAAGGAATAGGAATACAACCCTCCCACTCCAACCTCTTTCTACAGTGATAGCCTCCAGACACACACTAAGCAGAAGCAAACATAACAGAGCATACAATGTAAAGTAAAGAAATTATCACTCGAGTCAAGGGCGATGTTTTCCAAGCACAAACCCCCAAGGCCTAAACCAAGATCAGATAAGCACCCAGAAAACACTGCTCTTAAGACCGAATGACGATACAACCAAACATCCATGACTCTGGCTATCACTGTTATCATTGCTTCGATATCACCGTTAATTGAATGACTGGCACATTCTTTCAGCCGTCCGTCAAGGGCTAATGGAAACCCCGGTTCTAGACATAACTCCCGCACGTCGTCGCAGCCCATGCCTAGGACTATCGAATCTGCCCAGAGTACTCGACCATCAACAGTTGGCCGTTGGGACTATCGAATCTGCCCAAACGTACTCTTGCTTAGAGCATGCTAGAACCTTCAACAACGATGCTATCCAAACCTCCTAGTCATCCTCCTCGACGACTATTTCCATACTAGCTCAAGCGCCTCTCAAGCATCCATTACCCTTAACTCGAATCATATCACCGAGTTACCAACGTGCTTGGAATGATCCCGTCTGGATTAGACCAAGACTATCTCATATCATACTTCGCTTCATCACATCCTTGCAAAGTCTCATCTCAACATCATCATCTATGCATCAGAGCTTCATTATCCCGCTACATATGCCACGAGCAGCTTTCCCAATTCAAGAGCCTTTCCCTTAGCTTTTGAATCATCTTCGATCTAAGTCAAATCATCAATCATCTAATTCATAGCAATCAACCAAGTCAAACATTAATCCAAACAATCAAGCATTCAAATAAGATCTAAATAGACAATTATCACAATAATGGCAATTTCGTAAATAAAGTGTTGAAGGTCTAACAAGCATGAAATCATGAGAATTATCTCTACAATCTTGATGAATGAACTTGCATAGGTTAACACTTAGTAAAAATGGTTGTCAAATCATCATGAACAATGGATCTATAAGGATCTACACTTAGGATGAAGAAAATGCATGGAAATCACTATTTTAACACCAAATCGAGCCAACAATCCGATATACTCCTTTGGATCCGTGTGAGAGATAATCACCACTCACCAAATCACCAAAACAAACCCAAATCAACACGCTTCAGATCTGGACAGCGAAGGATCAATCTCGATCTATCACCAATCCGCTTCAAACGATGAAATCTAACTTCAATGGATGAAGATCTTCAATCTAAGCTCTTGAATCTTCAATTTGATCTTCAACTTGGATGAATGGAAGCACTAGATTAGAGTGGAGAAAAGAAGTGAAGAAGTGTAGAAGTCGAGCTCTCAAAATGGTAGCACTTCGTCGCTTCGAAATCTGGATCCCAAAAAGTGAGAAAAACCCTTTCTATTTATAGCTAAAAATCTCTCTAAGTCGTAACTCGGCTATCTCCATAAGTCGTCTCCGACTTACGACCTAAGACCCCTCAGACCTAAGGACTACGACTTAACAACCTAAGCCACAGCGACTTACGACTTAACAGAACTACCTATCTACGGCTTAGTGCTTCGCGACTTAACAGGTAGGCTACGACTTAGCAGATCAACTCTTAACTCGCTCGCGACTTAACAACTACTAAGTCGCTCACGACCTAACACTTAGGCAAAAAGCCAGCGACCTAACACCTTACACTACAAAACTACTCACGCGACCTAACTGGGTTATGACTTAACTCCTTAAGTCGCTAACACGCTAACCCTCTAACTCGCTAACTCGCTAACTCGCTAGGTCGCAGACTTTCCTTAAGTCGCTCACGACTTACCACTTAACTCGGACATGATCCTATAAGTCGCCAACTGTTCTTAAGTCGGCTACGACCTAAGCCTCATCCTGCAACTTACTTCCTACACGACATATGCTACCTAACGACATATCTCAAGGCCGTTAACTCTTAGGTCGTCTACGACCTAAACCCTTACCATCCATCATACGACCTAACTCCAAATCTTTAGGTCACCAACCCTAACATCCTATAGGTCGGTCACGACTTAGCTCTTAGGTCGTTCACGACCTAGGACTTAGAAAAATCATGCCTAAAATCTAAAACGACTTTAAAATGCTGAAACTTCCAGATTTTGACGAACTTTTCGATCCGTAAAAATACGGGTCGTTACAGTATTTGGGTTATTGTGGATAGACTGACCAAGTCTGCTCATTTCATTCCGGTCAAGTCTATTCGATCTGCTTCCTGTTTGGCTGAGATCTATGTGAGGGAGATTGTTCGTCTTCATGGTGTTTCTATTTGTATTGTTTGTGATAGAGATCCCATATTCACCAGTCAGTTTTGGAGAGTTTTTTTCCTGGAACCTTCGGATACTCATTTAAATCTGAGCACTGCTTACCATCCACAGACCGACGGTCGAACGGAAAGAGTGAATCAGATTCAGGAGGATCTTCTTCATGCTTGTGTTATTGATTATGGAGGATCTTGGAAAGACCATCTCCATCTCGTCAAATTTACCTATAACAACCGTTATTAGGTATCATTTTAATCTTCTGCCTACCCTGTCTTAATCCTTTATCTATCTCATTTTATCTTTTATGTTCTAGCTAGTATTGCAATGTCTCGGTTTGCTGCCCTTACGGATGACCTTGTAGATCTCCATCTTGCTGGATTGAATTCGGTAATCGTTTGGTTCATTGGTCCTTTCCGCATCTTAGAAAGGATTGATTCTTTAACTTATCGCCTGGATTTGCCTCAGAAGTTTTC
Organism: Allium fistulosum; assembly: GCA_030737815.1. Lineage (NCBI taxonomy): Eukaryota > Viridiplantae > Streptophyta > Magnoliopsida > Asparagales > Amaryllidaceae > Allium > Allium fistulosum. The sequence goes on along the minus strand of CM060908.1, from coordinate 293,397,122 downwards.
TGGGATGCATAATGTATTCCATGTTTCGCACCTTCTTTGGTATCCTCATGATCCATCTCTGATTGTCCAGCCTTCTGCTCTCGAGAGTTTAGATATTGAATCAACCCTTACTGTCGAGAGGAAGCAACTTTGTATTGTCGATAGAGGTACGAAGTAGTTGAGAAGGAAATCTGTCATCCTGGTCATAGTGTAGTGTTATACTGATGATTGGAATTGTACCTGGAGACGGAGAAGAGCATACGTGCTTCGAATCCGGAATTGTTTGTTTCAGGTATTATTCTCCGTCCTATCTTATTTTTCTTTGTCCTTCCGTGCCTCGTTCCTTTTCGAGGACAAAAAGTTTTTAGTGTGGGAGAGTATAACAACCCATATTTTTAACAAATATTTTAAATTTATTTTATTTGAAAACTTTGATTTTTAAATCATTTTTAAATTGAAATATTGGAATTTTCCAATGTAATTTTGGATTTTGTTTGTAATTTATTTTTCCAAATATAATAAATTTATGATTTTCTGGAAATTTTATATTTTGGTCAAATTTGGTCAAACTTTGACTTTCAGTTGAAATTTTTAAATTTTAATTTTAATTTTCCTATCCTTTTCTTTTAAGATGTACTTGATCCTGATATTCGTTCTGCTTTTTGTTTTACCAAATTCTTTTTTATACTTTTAAAATTTGATAAAATTCAGCGTTTTACACGCAATTATTTTCTGTATTTTATTTATTTATTTTCTATAGTTCATTCTCTATTTTTATTTTGTGTGGGCTTTGTTTATTTTGTTGTATTGAATTTTTTTTTGAAATGGGCTTTTGATATAGGGCTTGGAAATTCAAGAGACTTGTGTTACTTGTTTTAATTGTTGCCTTTTCATTTTCTTTCCTAGCCGTTCATTCTTTCCTTGGCCGTACAAAACAACTTCCCATTCACGTCCAAACACTTTTGTTTCTCAACTCTTCTCATTTCATTTCCTCAAAGCAAAAATTACAGTAAGTTTTCTATGTCTTCCTCCATCCTTCTCTCTTTATTTTCTTTTGTTCTTCTTAAAGCATAGTTCAGCCATCACCATTTCCTAGGCCTTGCCGACCATGTCCTCCTCCACCACCACCTTCCACGGCTAGCACCATCTCCACTACCATAGCCGTGACTTTCCTTGACAAATCAGCACCATCCTATGCATAAAAACCCTAGCCGAACTCCATATATTCATCATCTCTTCCTTGCTAGCCTTAGCCACCACCATCACTTCCACCTTCTCCATCCCCTTGCCGTGACCATTCCCTGACCATAGCCGCGCCTCTGATGATGACCAGACATGAACCTTGCCTTGAACCAATCCAGGCCGAGCCAATACTTGCTTAGGGCCGAACCCAATGCACTTGAACCCCATGACCATTCACCTACCTTGCCTCTTTGTATTCATGACATCCTACCTCTTCACATTCCATTGCTTTGCCTTCTATTTGTGACCTTGGCTGTGAATTTTCAGGCCTAGATCTGGACATGGCCGAGCCATATGCCTTGGTGGTTGAGTCCTATGGTGATGTGGCCGAGCCCACTTGATTTGGTTAAGTCCTCTTGCTTCACTTTGTTCATATTTTGATTTTGTTTAAGCCTAAATTCTTTTGTACAATCATATACTTATATATGTTGTTTATTTGTTATTTACAAGATTTGGATTTTGGCTCTTCATCCACTCAAATCTATTCGTGCTTTGTCGTGCTTTTCGGAGTATAGTTGTATGTTTCAAATTGTCGTCTCTAGCTTTAAAAGGTGAGTTTATCACTCTCGACAAATCATACTTATATATTTGTGAAACGATGACAAGTGGATGTGTAGTATTGATATGCTATGTTGCTATAAATTCATATATGCCTGTGATATGATTATATGATGTTATAACCTGATTAAATACCTGTTGCATCACCTGACATCATATGATATGTTTTGCTCTTTATTTATATTTCTGTTTCTCACACTGCAAGTTCCCTGTTAGCATAGAATCACTATGGGTTGAAATGATACATACCCGAACGGACATTAGAATAGGGAAAAATCGTTATGAGCTGAAATGATAGGCTTGAGCGATTTTTATTTGTTTTGACTTGGGATTGTGGGTTTGAAATGATAGAACCTGGATTTTTCGTTTTAAATTACGGATTGAAATGATACATATCTGTATCACTTGACCAAGGCTAAAAAATATTATACAGACCCGTGGTTTATTTTAAATAATAGTTTTCTGAAATTTTAAGTATTTTGAAATATTTAATATATGTGATTTTGAACTTAAGTTTGATATCATAGTTTTCTGAAATTTTTTAAGTATTTGGAATTTAAATTATCTGAGATTTTTACTTAAAGTGGATTTAAATGATTTAAATAAATTTTATAGTGATTTTCTGTAAGTTAAAGTGTATAAGCAAATTAATGATTGAAAATGTAAATTTTGATTTGACTTAATAATTGAAATTTAGTGTTAAATGGAATTTTAAGCTTAGCCTGGTGATAAGAATATTTTATTTATGAAATGGGTATTTTAAATAAAGCATTAAGTTATTTGTTAAATTAAAAGTTAAGTAAATTAATGTATTTTGACTTGATAAATGAATTATAATTTAATTGGATATTTATTTATAAAATGTTATTTTATTAAAAAAATTATAAGTTAAGTAATATCCAAATAAATAATTTTGAAAGGTGAAATAAGTTTGATAAGTTAAAAATGATAAAAGTTGAAGATATATTGTTTTAAAGTGTTATAATTAACTTATAACAGAAATTGTAGCGTTTGAGAAATGCTGTGATTTTAATGTACTGTTTTCCAATCTACCACTATAGCTACTGTAATACTTTATAAGTGCTGCTGTTTCTAAAATTGAATTGTTTTGAAATAATAATATAGCTACTGTAATACTTTATAAGTGCTGCTGTTTCAGAAATTGAACTGTTTTGACATAATAATAAAATAATAATATAGCTACTGTAATACTTTATAAGTGCTGCTGTTTCAGAAATGAACTGTTTTGAAATAATAATATAGCTACTGTAATACTTTATAAGTGCCGCTGTTTCTGAAATTGTACTATTTTGAAATAATAATATAGATACTATAACACTTTATAAGTGCTGCTGTTTCAGAAATTGAACTGTTTTGAAATAATAATATAGCTACTGTAATACTTTATAAGTGCCGTTGTTTCTGAAATTGAATTGTTTTGAAATAATAATATAGCTATTGTAATACTTTATAAGTGCGGCTGTTTCAGAAATTGAACTGTTTTGAAGTAGTAATATAGCTACTGTAATACTTTATAAGTGCTGTTGTTTCTGAAATTGAATTGTTTTGAAATAATAATATAGCTACTGTAATACTTTATAAGTGCTGCTATTTCAGAAATTGAACTGTTTTGAAATAATAATATAGCTACTGTAATACTTTATAAGTGCCGCTGTTTCTAAAATTGAACTGTTTTGAAATAATAATATAGCTACTGTAACACTTTATGAGTGCTGCTGTTTCTGAAATAATAATATAGCTACTGTAACACTTTATAAGTGCTGTTGGTTCTGAAATTTCAATGTTTTTGAAATTGTTATAATTGAATGAATGAACTTAGAAATGCTACAATTTTGGAAATTGAATAATTGATTTGAAAGTATATTGACTTCATATTTAATGGTTCAAATGAATATTTTATGATTTCAAAGTGTTATGAAATTTCAAGGTTTGATTTCCAAGGCGTTTTGATTTTTAAGACTTATGATTTTGAAAGCATTATAACTTTGGAAAGTGATATGATTCTTGAAATGGATATAATTGAAGAGAAAATGGTATTGTTTTGATATGGTTTAAATGAATATGTTTTGATTTGAAATATAAACCATTTTGGAATTTTTAACCACAGGTTATAATAACGATTGGTTGTTAAAGAGACCGGGATCGGATATGGACAAACTCTCTGTCAATACCGAAAACCACTTTAGCAACTGTGTACGCGGTGGAGATTTCAGAATGAAGTAGGATGGTGGCGACGATCCTATTGAGGTATATACGTGGACCCGACTCCCATGAGTTGGCATAAGGTGGCTAAAACAGGAGCGATTGATGGGCTAATGTGGTAGCTCCTCTGATCGGACACACTTCTTCGATACCATTCTATTACTTTGTGATTGATTTGATGGCCATCCTTGATTTTTTTGATTTATGAGTGTGTTCCAAGGTGGGCGGTAGTGGCTGCTATGCATTACCACCAGTACAGATGCGTAATTGGTATATCTACCCTAGCATTGCCTCGTTGTGCCGTGTCACCTACCCTAGCGAGCTTTACTACGAGTTTTTTTTGTACCATACCTATGGAGTGCCATTTGACGACGCCCAGTACGGGGGAGATTACGGCACTGTATAGACTAAGGGAATATAAAAAAATGTGTTAAGGTGGAAAATGTAAAGCCTTAACGCTATTTTGATAGTTTACTTTACTTTAGATATTATTATAATAGCGTATATTACTACATAGTAGATAGTTTAACGGATCCTTAAAGGTTGGGCGATCCCAAGCATCCTTTAAGTTACTTGTGCATTTCTATTACAGTTCACTTGAGTTGGTTTACATTGTATAAATATGTATGTCCTGACTCGAGTATTTTGTGTTTTTCTTTACGCTCGGGTCAGACTGAGCTGTACCAGTATTCGAGACTCACCTTTGGAGTTGGAGCTTCACTTGGATCCATCTATTAATTCTGCTTTCTGTCATTCAGTTGATTCTAGTGATGTATTCAAATCTTGTATTTGACTATTGTATTGAGACATCTTTGTATTCGTGATTTCTGTTGTATCTTGTTGAACTCTGTTATATTATATATAGTAGCTTCATGAACTACTATTCTTTGTTTCTGCTGCATTATTGTTATATTACTCTGTGTCTGTGATTCTGTGATTATTTATTTACTGTATATATAGAGTTTTGCAAAATTTTAAATTAACAATCTGATATTTTGAGCAATTCAAATCTGACATGTATGGATGCGAATGGTTGAAAATTTCAGGTCGTTACATTATCTTTAAAAGATATATCTTCAAAACCATTTCAATCTTCGATATTGGAAAATATTTCCATATACTTATCTCAACGGTATAAGTATATTCACCAACCATTCCATTTTCAACACTTAGAAAATATTTCCATTTACTTTAATTCGTAATAAGTATATTTACAAATCATTAGTTTTCAACACTTAGAAAATATCTCCATATACTTAAATTTGTAATAAATATATTTACAAATCATCAAAGGAAAGCTTCATATTTTCCACAATACGCTTTATTGAGTCAAAACAAATTTTTCATAAAACATCGTTACGACAACCCAAAACATTAGTATAAGGATTTGATTAATTATTTATATAAATCCCGTATACTATATTAAACATTTCCTTTCAAAAATCATTTACTATAACAACAATGTTATAGTCCATGCCTTCCATAACTTCTCCAAAAACGTCTATTAAAACAATAAATGTTGAAATCTATGTTTTCGATACATATCATATTCCAAAACTTTTTTTTTCAAAACAATTAAATTCCAATTGGAATTATTACTTTCCAAAACTTCGCTTTGAAACGATAATTTACTTTTCAAAGCCATTCACTTTTCAAAACAAACATTATTTTCAAACAATCCTTTGAAAGATTGATTTAACTTTCCAAATTATAAATTACTTTTTTAAAGCCATTAACTTTATCGAAAACATTTCATTCAAAACAATCCTTTGAAAGATTTTTAAACCCCTAAGAACTCGAATATATTTACTTTATATAATAATCCATATTTAAATCTCAACATAAATCATTTTCAGACTTTATAAAACTACATTTATAAATCTCCTTTCTATTTTATAAAACTTTTATTTTATAAAATCGCTTCTTTTATAAAATACTATTTATAAATCATTCTTTTAAAAAAATTCATTTACTATCAAAAATCCATTTTTATATCCATTTCTTTATAAATCTAATTTATCTATAAAATCCACTTATAAAATATTTCTCTTTAAAATATGTTTATTTATAAAATCTATTTACAGATCCATTTAACAAATAAACTTCAAATCCATTTATAAAATATTTACAAACTCCGATTTTAAATTTATTTCTTTATTTATAAAATATCGCCTTTAAAAATCTTTTGTAAACTTATTTTAAAATATCTATATAAAATCACCAAAACCATATTTTTATATAACATCAAAAATCATACTTTTTATTTGTTTTAAAAACAAATTCCTTCTTTTAATAATTTAAAAATTATTAAAACATATACTTCTCAAAAATCACTTTGAGAATCTTTTCAATTAAAAATCACTATTTTATAGTATTTTAAAATACTAAAATATAGCCTAGTGCAATCATAGCATTAAATAGCAAAACAAATTCATGTCATCCAATATGGCATCCATCACAACATCATATATCAACATATACATGAATATAAAATCAACAGTGTGAGGAATCATGTTGGATCCCTCCAACCTTTCTCCTTGCATCAAATACAACATATAATCAAATAATATAAAAATCAACCGCTTCGAGGTGGGATTCGTATACAAAGGGTCATCCGCTCATACAAGGAAACGTAGTAGGGTCTCATCCGCTCCAATAGGCGGGAACATATCCAAACCAGCTAATATATATCATCCAAACAAGCAACAATTATCATAAATAAAATTATTCCCAATAACAACAACAACTAAGCCATTATTCCCAAACAAGTTGGGGTCGGCTAGAGATGGAACCCAAAACTAAATGAAAAAATCAATTTAAAAGTTAGAATAATAACAATAATAATAATAAAATAAAGTTAAATAAGTCAATTAATAATAATAACTAAGTAAAATAAAATAAAATATATATGTATATATATATAAGAGGAATGATAATAATAATACTAATAGCGATAATGATACTGATAGTAATATTGTCAAAGGCCAAACCTACGTCTTAGGTTCATGTTCCCTAGTCCTATAATCTAAAACTTATAAAACTGAACGCTCATGGTTCTAGTACGTGAATCGCTAACTTCCACTTGCTCCGATCCGTCACCAGCTCTTCGGATATACCCCAATCCTTCAAATCCCTTTTTACTACTTCCTCCCATATCAACCGTGGTCGGCCTCTACCTCTCTTTGAGCATTCAACACGGCCTATAATTCCAACACGCACAGGTGCCCCGGGCGGCCTTCGTTGAAGATGTCCAAACCATCTTAAGCGATGTTGAATTAGCTTCTCCTCAATTGGTGCTACTCCAAGTTTATCAGGTATATCATCATTTCTAATTCGGTCTCTTCTTGTATGACCGCAGCTCCATCGTAGTATACGCATCTCTGCTACGCTTATCTTTTGGACATGTTGGCTTTTAGTAGGCCAACATTCCGCACCATACATCATCACATGCCTGATTGCCGTTTTGTAGAACTTTCCTTTAATCTTTTGTGGGACCTTCCTGTCATAGAGAATCCTAGACTTTTGTCGCCATTTCACCCATCCCGCTCAAATTCTAAAACTAACATCTTCATCAATCTCACCATTATACTGCAACATTGATCCTAGATATCGAAAAGATTCCTTCTTGGTAACTATTTGTCTGGCCAGAGTGACATCTCCATCCTCCGACCTGACACCGCTGAACCCGCACTTCATATACTCTGTTTTAGTTCTGCTAAGCCTAAATCCCTTTGATTCTAAAGTCTGTCTCCACAGCTCCAGTTGTCTATCAACCTCAATCCTACTTTCATCATTTAGCACAACATTATCAGCAAATAGCATACACCAAGGAATCTCACCTTGTATACCCTTCGTAACCTCATCCATCACTAGAGCAAAAATGTAGGGACTCAAAGCTGACCCTTGATGTAATCCTATGTTAATCGGAAAGTCACTGGTTTCACCATCGCATGCTCTGACACTAGTCACAACATCATCGTACATATCCTTGATAAGTGTAATGTACTTTGTTGGGACTCTCTTCTTTTCCAGGGCCCACCACATCACCTTTCGCGGTACCTTGTCATAAGCTTTCTCCAAATCGAGAAATACCATGAGTAGATCCTTCTTTTGCTCCCTAAACCTCTCCATAAGTTGTCTTATCAAGAAAATCGCCTCTGTGGTCGACCTCCCAGGCATGAAGCCAAATTGGTTTTTTGAAACACTTGTCATTCTTCTTAGTCTATGCTCAATGACTCTCTCCCAAAGCTTCATTGTATGACTCATAAGCTTAATTCCTCTGTAGTTTGTGCAACTTTAGATATCTCCTTTATTCTTAAAAATTGGAACTAGTATGCTTCTCCTCCACTCATCTGGCATCTTGTTTGATTTGAAAATATTATTGAACAACTTAGTTAGCCAGGCTATCCCTGCATCTCCAAGGCATCTCCACACCTCAATGGGGATGTCATCAGGCCCCAATGCCTTCCCTGCTTTCATCCGTTTTAGTGCCTCCTTTACCTTGGATTCTTGAATTCTCCGAACAAAATGTCTACAGGTGTCATCAGAAGAGTCGTCTATCTCGATCGTAGTGCAATCACCTTCTTCATTAAATAGCTTGTCGAAATAATCTTCCATCTATTTTTTATCTCCTCGTCCTTCACCAGAAGTCTATTATTGTCATCTTTGATGCATATAACTTGGTTGAAGTCTCTTGTCTACCTCTCGTGGAGCTTAGCTATCCTATAGACATTTTTTTCACCCTCCTTCGTATTTAGGTTATGATATAGATCTTCATACGCCCGACCTCTTGCTTCACTCACCACTCTCTTTACGTTCTTCTTTACCACTTTGTACTTTTGCATGTTGTCCTCGCTCCTCTGATGATGTAAGCACTTATAGCATTCCTTCTTCTCTTTGATAGCCTTTTGCACATCACTGTTCCACCACCAAGCATCTTTAGGTTCGTGTTTAATTCCTTTCGCTATCCCAAACACCTCGGTAGCCACTTTCCGAATGCATCTTGCCATCTCATCCCACATGTGATTTGCTTCTCCTTCCATATTCCATTCCCCTTCTACCATCACTCTATACTTAAACACTCGTGAGGCGTCTCCTTTGAGCTTCCACTATTTCGTCCGACTAGTCTTGGCTCCTTTACCTTGTTGAACATGTATTCGAAGACGAAACTCAGATATCAAAAGCTGATGTTGTGAGATGACACATTCTCCAGGTATGACTTTGCAATCTACACAAGCTCGTTTATCATCTCTTCTAGTAAGGACAAAGTCAATCTGGCTAAAGTGTTGGCCACTACTAAAAGTAAATGAGTGTGACTCTCTCTTCCTAAAGAAGGTATTAGCTATCATGAGGTCATAAGCAATAGCGAAATTCAATATTTCTTCTCCTTCATGGTTCCTATCGCCATATCCAAAACCACCATGCACTCTCTCAAACCCCCCACTAATTGTACCAACATGGCCATTGAAATCTCCTCCTATGAAAAGTTTTTCGCTACTAGGCACATCTCTAACCATGACATCTAACTCTTCCCAGAAATTCCTCTTGACGGCTTAACTTAGACCTACTTGTGGGGCATAAGAACTAATGACGTTCAGAATCATATCACCCACTACCAGCTTAACTAGGATGATCATGTCCCCTTGTCTCCTAACGTCGACCACTCCGTTTCTAAGGTTCTTGTCAATTAAGATAACTACCCCATTCTTGTTACGCTCTTTTCCCATGTACCATAACTTGAAGCCTGTGTTCTCCACCTCCTTCGCCTTTTGGCCCATCCATTTGGTCTCCTGAACGCATAAGATATTTACACGTCTCTTAGTCATAGTATCAACTATCTCTCTTAGCTTTCCTCTTAATGATCCTACATTCCAACTACCTAACCGAATCCTACTTTCATTGACTATCTTCCTTGCCCTTCGCACCCGCCGAGTAAAGTGCAAAGACCCTTGCTCATTTATCACTACATCGGGGCGTCGATGCAGCGCGCCACTAAGGGAGTAACGACCCAGCCCTTGCATATTTTTCACTATACCCGAGTCTCGATATGGCACGCCACTAAGGGAGTGGAGACCCAGCCCTTGCTCACTTTTAATAATACCCGAACCTCGATATGGCGCGTCGCTAAGAGGGTAACGCCCCAATGAAATATAATTAGGTTCCATTTCCATAAGAGAGGCTGGGGCTTTTACGTTGGCTCGCCAAGCCTATCACAACCGTCCTTCTTTATCCTGGCTTAGGACAGGCTGCATAGAAAACTTCACAGGCGAAGTTAAATAAAATTATTCCCACTTATATAAAAATATAAGCAGGCCAGGGAGGTGAATTCACTCACAAATATTTCAAAAGATCGCCTAAGCGCTCCGTTTTGGATTAAAATTGAACGGTCGTTCAATTTAACTCAAAATTCCAAATAGCTCGGAATTCGTCTAATCCAACTCCATACCGTAGTGCTCACTGATATGAATGCAAAGCATTTTTCCGCACTCGAAACGGACCTCGTACGAGAAAGTTATGCATTAATTAATATTAGATATCATTAAATTAAATTAAATCAAAATAGAAATTTAAATCTTTACCCTATTTCTCTTCCCTCCATCACGTTTCTGACTTACACGCGCACGAAGAACCCACTCATGCGACCACATCCATCGACGAGCGCACCACCCCAGGCGGCCGGAGGCCCATCAGACTCCTCTACGACATGCGCCTCCCCCAGAGTCACCATCGCTTGTGACGGCGCCACCTCCACCGCCACCATCTTTGCGTAGTTCGAGAAAAATGCGTCAGCCTTCATGGCTAGATTCTAGCAAACTCGAGTCATTTCGCCTCGATCCAACCGTATATTACGTAGATCTCATTGTGCTCTTCATCTTTGCTTTTGGAGTCATTTGATTTCGTTGAGTGGATTGGGAAATATCAAGGAGAGAAGAAGGGTAATTTTCGACCATTGATTGGAAAGAGGCGGCTGAAACAACTAGGGTTTAGTTTTGGGAGTATTTCAAGTCCTTATATAGAAAATATCCAAACACTATTCATGTTGGAAATTTTTGAACTCCAAACGAAGATTGCCGTCTGGCGTTCTATATGTTATACCCCTATTTCGAACACAATGGAATATGTATCGGAAGCCAATTTCATCATACAAAAGTTAACTTTCAAAATCGAATTATTTTAATTCAATTCCTTTAATTAAATTCTACGCGTTTCAAGCTTGCGCGGTCAAACGATAAGTCTGATTGCTACGAAATTTGAAATCCTATAATAACTCACTATTACGGATCCAATGAAACTGGTTTCGTCAAAATCCAAGACTGTGCCATAAATGACTATTTTTACACGACAATTAAAATATAAAATTTCCAATTTCTATTTATTCATTTCAAATCAAATTTAAATTATTTAAACAATTTCAAATATTAAATTAAACAATTTAATTATCAAATAAATCACTATATTTAAAATATAAGTTATTTAACATATAAAATTTACTTTTAAATAATTAAAATCAATTAATTGATCCAATTTCAAATGTCTGAAATTCTGGGTCGTTATATTCTCCTCCCTTAAAATAATTTCGTCCCCGAAATTACCAAGTAGGAAAAATGACACAAAAGCCATTAACTTTTCAAAACAATTAGTTGAGATAGATTACCAAATTTATTCAAACTTTTTAACTTACCCAAAATTAATTAGTTAAACTTCTTATAAAAACTTTTTTTAAGTTTTCAAATTCATTCATAGTTATTTAGTAATACCCTTTCAAAAATCAACTAATATCATTTTAACTTATAACTCAAAATCAAAATTTTAGTTATCAAAAATTTTCCCAGAATTCTCAAAAAATTTCTAACGCCTTAAATTTACGGAAAATTTCGCCAACGTCTCCTTTGCGAGGTTCGATCAGAAAAAATCATAATATATATAATCATAAATATATATCTCATCTTCAAGGATGAGGCATACCGTAGGGAAAAAGTGTAAAAGTACGATATGTAATTCGAGATATGTACCTTTTATATTTATTAGCAAGCATATATTAGCAATATAGCGTGAAAGCGAGCTCCAATTCGAAGCATACGCCATCTCCACCTACTAATCACTCAAAACTAATGAGAACATGTATATAGAAAGTGTTTGCACAAAAAATGGACAAACACCTCAAATTTGTATGATTTAGTAGAGCTTATGTTGTTCTTAGCGATTTTGGAGGTTTATGCAAATATATGAAAAAGTAGGGACTAAACTGTAAAAAGACACGCAAGTTTATAGTGGTTCAGCCAGAATGTGCCTACGTCCACTTTATATGTTATTTCACTTCTTTAGTTTTGATTACAAGTACAAAGCTTTGATACGAGTAAAAGAAAGTTGTTTTAAGAGTTCCTTCCGTGCTTGAGCTCTCAAAACTTGTCCCCATTGTTGTACCCCTGCCCCTCTATTTATAGAGTGAGGTTGGGAGTAGGGGTCTTGGATGTATATAGCTGCTGATGGGCCTGGGCTGACGTGATCTGGCCTGGCACGTCTTGGTCCGGCAGCGTTTGGTCCGGTGGTAGGAGGTTGGTTCGGCATGGTCTGAAGGAGGTTGGTTCGGCAGTCTGGAATGAGGGTTGGTTCGGCAGTCTGGAATGAGAGTTGGTTCGGCAGTCTGGAATGAGAGTTGGTTCGGTAGTCTGGAATGAGAGTTGGTTCGGCAGTCTCGAGTGGAGGTTGGTTCGGCAGTCTGGAATGAGAGTTGGTTCGGCAGTCTCGAGTGGAGGTTGGTTCGGCAGTCTGGAATGAGAGTTGGTTCGGCAGTCTCGAGTGGAGGTTGGTTCGGCAGTCTGGAATAAGGGTTGAAACGTACCCAACATTTGCCCCCCAAAGCGGGGCGTATGACGGCATACGTTGTGCTTTGTTTTGTCTCGAGTGACCGTATTCGGTACCTGAGCCGAACCGGCTGGTCCAGTCATTCATTCTTCCCTTATAAATAGGGGGCTTAGCCCATCGCTTTTCCTATCAAGTGATTTAGCCGAACCAAGTTATTAAATAAATTAAGCATTCTAGCCGGACCAAGTGATTTAGCCGAACCAGGTACGATTATTTCTGCCGAATGAACTGTTGAGTTGTACTACCGAATGAACCATTGATTTGTGCCACCGAATGAAACTATTGAGTTATACGACCGAATGAACTATTGAGTTATACGACCGAATGAACCATTGATTTGTGCCACCGAATGAAACTATTGAGTTATACGACCGAATGAACTATTGAGTTATACGACCGAATGAACCATTGATTTGTGCCACCGAATGAAACTATTGAGTTATACGACCGAATGAACTATTGAGTTATACGACCGAATGAACCATTGATTTGTGTGAACATGTGTTTCATACTTCGAATTTTTAAGCGAAATTCCAGATTACGCTGCTTGTATATTCTAACGATATACTTTTCCCATGTTTGCAGATAAATGTCTCGAAAAGTTGAAACCAGGTCAGATAAGAAGAAGTCTGGGGGCGAAGGAGAGTCCTCGGCCGTGCCCCCAGCTCAACCAGGATCGGAGCGTCATGGGCCCGCCCCAAGGTCATTAGTGGATGGACATGGTCCCCAGGAGCTGCTGGATTCCCCGCCTGACTGCTTTCCTAGCTCTCTCAAAGAGGAGCAGCTCGATGTTATATCTCGTTCCTTTGGGATCGATAGAGCCCTCATGCTGTTGCCGGGCCCAGGAGTCATGCCATACAATCCTCCCGAAGGGTACTTTGCTTTTAGTAGGTACCATTGTATGTGTGGTGCTATCCCGCCTCTCAATGCTTGGGTAGTCAGCTTCCTCACGTATCTAAAGGTGGCCCCATTCCAGCTTCAGCCCAACTCTTATGCCATACTGGCGAGCCTTTTCGTCATCTTTCAGAGGAAGTACGGGCGCCCTCCTTCCAACCGGGAGATCCGGTACTTATATAATTTGAGAGGCTACAAGAAAGGATCCCCATACATTAGCTTGGAGTCAGCCGTGACCTTCAAACCGGTCTTGGATCTGTACTCTAAATTCAGCATGTTCAAGAAAGAGTGGTTCTTTGTTAGGGACGAATCCGTTTCTATCCGGCGCTTTACCTCCGGATGTAAGTTGATGCTTTTACTTATAATTTCTATTCCGATTGCGATGCTTCTTCTCATACTTTCTCATTTTTGCTAGCGACAGGTGGCTTTCCGATTGTGGAGACCGACCGCCTGGTTCAGACGGCGGCTGAGATAGAAGCCATTCTTGGGAAATATAGATCATCTGCCTTCTTGATTAGAAATGCGATTCTTCTGGAATATAACCTAATCCTTCCGCAGCAGTCTGTAGTTAAGTTGAGGGAAACGGCGGAGGAGAGGGCGGCTGCTCAGACCAAGGAGAGGGTTACGGCAGAGGGTAGCAAGAGGAAACCTTTCACAAAACCTCCAGCTGTCGGAGGTAAAAAACTCAAGAAATCGGACGGTCCTTCCCCCAGCAATTTTCCACTTACCCGGGAGGAGGAAGACATAGAGGAGGAACGAGGCGAGGGTGGAGATGGTCGGGATGGTGACAAAGGTGGCGATGCGTCGGGGCCCTACTTCCTGGGCAAGCGGGCGAGATTCAGGAGTGGACGGATGATGCGTTCCACCAGGCTTTTGAGGGGTTGGATGAGGATCTGGCTTTGGCAGAGAAGACCGGGAAGGCGGACAAAGCCGGGACTGGTGCAAGTGAGTCTTCTCCGACCATTCCAGCCAAGGTGGCTCCGACGACTCAAGGTGAACTCTTGACTCCTGCATGCTTCATTAATGATAGGGACTTAGGAATATTTTATGACCCGCTCCCGTCCTGGAATGAAATCCAGGACTTATTGCAGTATCCCACTCCTCCCCAGGGTTTGTACAACCACAGCTGTGTTTCTTTTCCTTTTTTAACTTGTAATTTACCGCGTTTCTCGAATCGTATAGTAATGTAAGATTGTGACACTTGTCCTTTATATCAGGAGCAGGCAAGACGCCCAAAGCTTCAGACCTCCGACACAGGCTTGAGCAATATAAACTTTCCAAAATTTCTGCTAAGCCGAAGCCCTCAACCCAACGCTCCGGGGATGTAGTCGGATACCGTCCTCTTCTTGGGGTCATCGAAGAGGGTATTCAGCAGAGGAAGAGGAGTCATCCTTTATCCGAAACTTCGCCCGGTCCTCAGCCTCTGGCTCAGCCTATTCATGATATTACTGAGGAGGGTAGCGAGTTTGTACCTTCTCCGCACCCGTCCGGAAACCCTTCTGTTATTCATATCGATCGTCCCGACTTGGCCCGTAATCCATTTGCGGGTCATCCTGATCTGGATCCAGGTTCTCATGATATTACTTTTGACGAAGTCACTGGTGAACACCTTCTCCCCCGTAACCCCATGGTACGAGTACTTGATGAAGCCAAGTCCTTAGATCTCGATCTACTCACTACTCGTATAGTCACTATGGGAGACGAGGCCAAAGCTAATATTGATCGGGTGGCAGAGGAGACCAAGAAGCTGATGGGGCATCATGCTCGGCTGGTTAAGGCCGGAGAGGAGATTGGGAGCGCCAATATCCGACTTCGATTGGTGGTTTCGGATCAGGCCAAACAGCTTGCGGATCAGGCTATCCAGATTTCTCAGCATGAGGCTGCTACTGGGCGACTAAGGAAAACCATGGAAGAGGCCAGTCGGGCCGAATTGCGGAAAATGGAAGCTGCTTGCAAAGAGCGGATTGACATGGCTATTGCCACGGTGGATGAGGTTCGGAGAGCGGATCTCGAGTAGGTGGAGGAATTGTCCGAGAAACTTGAGGCTGCAGAGCTTGCTCAAGCTAAGTTGAGGGAAGAGATGGAGGTGATGCGGAGGTCCCTTCAGGCTGATTGCTCGAGATACAGATTGGAGAGAGATGCTGCCGTCGAAAGGTTGTCGGCTTCCGATGCCCGGATGAGGGAGTTTGAGGAGAATGAGGGAATGATGGATGACATGCTCCAGGACATGTACTTCCGAACTTGGAAGCAGGGCAATCTCTCTTGGATGGATGATTACCCCAGGGTCATGGCCAAGATCTATCTTCGGGCTTTGGAGGAGGCTAAGGCTGATGCAGATAAAGAGGGTGGAACGGTCTTCAGTATGGATGTGGTCACTGCCCATTTCACCAAGGAGGAGAAAGTGGCGGTAAAGGAGGGTATGCGGCTGCTTGCTGCTGAAGAGGCAGGTGTGCAGGTAGAGGATGACGACCAGGACGGTCAAGAAGCAGGTGCTGGTAAGTCTTCCTTTCTAGTCTTTCCGTTAACTTGGTTACTCATCACTAATGAATCCTTTTTATGACCGGACAGGCGGGCAAAAGAGCAAGGACAAGACTTCGACGCAACCGGCTCCCTGATTGGACCTGGAAAATTCTTTTTGTAGGCTTGGCATTTCTGTATCTGTTAGTCTTAAGACAGTAGAGTAACTTCTAAGTTGTAATTCTTGCTACTTGTAATAATCAACATTATTCTTGACGTGTAATTTTTTAACTTAAGCTGATTTTGTCGCTTCTTGAATATTTGTTGCTATTTCGACATATCGTATGAGAAATGTAGCTATGTATATTCTTGTAATTAAATCGTGTTTGATGTTAGACTCTGGTTCTAAACCATAATTTCACGACTTACAATATTAGCGTGTGGTGTGAACAAATTATAGTCATGCATTTGTACATAAAGGAAGAAAATACCGCCTTTCATGTTATGTTTGTAGATGGCAGTTTCGAGCATCTTGTATGACTGAGCATGGAAAGTAGTTGAATGCCCTACCATCTGATTGTGGATCCACGCATCCATTGGCGAGTGTCTTCTACTCCGTATCCTGTACTTGATGGATTGTTATAGAGGATAGGAGGAAAGCTTTTTAAGTAAAATTGAAATACGTGAAAAAGTAAAACTTCCAATCACGGAAGGCCTTCGATGTGCTTAAGTTCGTGGCAAACGGGTTTTGTAGTCACTTTCCCTAGCTGTGGGTCTTGGAGACATTTGTCACCCATCTTACGCCTCCGCGGGGAGTTAAGTCTTTTTTACCACAGCCGCACTTAAGACACATCGGAGCCGAGATCGCGCACAGTAACTACCCGGGCCATTATGGCCCGTAATCGTGGGTATTATTCGATTTACTGTGGCCGGCTAGCGTGGGTGCCGATCGTCAACTGTGAACTGCCCCTGGCTGGCCACACCTTATGTTGGGGCTTATAGTCGGTTCACAGTTGCCGGCGAGCCTAACGCCGTAATGAGCTGCCTCGGCTATAGTCGGCCTTCTCGGTGGCTTATAATCGGCTCATTACAGTTGGCTTTAAGGGCCGTCGCGAGCAATGAGTTAACCCGCAGCAGAGGGATGCTGGAGCGAAAGTGTCTCATTGGCGAGGGCATAGATTCGCATAGTACCTGTTGGGTCTTGTCCACGTGAAGTTGCATTGTGGAGTGCTTTGAATAGAAATGCTATATACTCAGGATTTTGTTCAACAGAAAAGGATAAAGTTAACAAGCAGCCAAGGCACAAAGGAACAAGTTAAAAAAGAGACAAGGTTTTCTAAAGTGGTTCGGCACGAAAAATGCCTACGTCCACTGATTCTCTTTGTTAATTCACTTCATATGGGCAATACAAGTTAAGAAAAGTATCGACGGAGGTGTTGGATGTTCCATGCCCTCTGGAACACCTCTCCGTCCACTGTTGACAAAATATAGGCTCCGTTGTGGAGATCTTTATGAATTACATATGGTCCATCCCAGATTGGGTCTAGTGCTCCGGGGCGAGGGAAGATTCGCTTGAGGACAAGATCCCCTTCCTGCAAGGTACGATGCTTGACTTTGGAGTTGTATTGTGCTGCCACTTTTTGCTTGTGGGCTGCTGTTTTGAGGATTGCATCGTTTCTTCTCTCCTCGATTAGATCCAAAGACATGTGAAGGAGTTCTTCGTTATCTTTTGGGTTATAGTGGATCCGACGATGGGAAGGCACGATAGTTTCAACTGGGAGCATAGCCTCCGATCCGTTTGCCAAAGAGAAAGGAGTGTGCCCTGTCGATGTTCTGAAAGATGTGCGATAGGCCCATAGTGCCGTAGGAAGTTCATCCACCCAAGCGCCCTTTGACTTTTCGAGCTTCTTTTTTATTAGAGTTTTTAGAATTTTGTTGACTGCTTCGACTTGTCCGTTTGCCTGGGGATATGCTACGGATGAGAAGCTTTTATGAATTCTGTGTTCTTGGCACCAGTTGGCGAATTCCTCGCTGTCAAATTGAAGTCCATTGTCTGATATGATTTTGAGTGGGACTCCGTACCTGCATAGAACATTTTTGATCAAGAAGTTAATAACTTTTGCTGAAGATACTTTATTTAGAGGTTCCGCTTCCACCCATTTGGTGAAATAATCAACTGCCACTATAGCATATTTGGCCCCGCCTCGGCCCATTGGTAGCTCGCCGATTAAGTCAATTCCCCATATCGCGAAGGGCCAGGGGCTGGTCATCTGAGTAATCTCGGTTGTTGGTAGCCGAGGGATCTTAGCAAATTTTTGGCATCTGTCACACTTCTTGACGAAATCTAAGGCGTCCTTGCTTAAGGTGGGCCAGAAATATCCGTATAGGAGTATCTTTTTTGCTAATGTTTGCCCCCCGGTGTGATCTCCACAGCTCCCCTGATGGATGTTGGATAAGATTTCCTTGGCTTCCCTTCCGGCGACACACCTTAATAATGGGTTAGAGAAACCGCGCCGATAGAGGATGTCTTCTTGTATTGTATAGCGGGACGCTTTCCTCAAGATTTTCTTGACTTCATTACGCCCGTTGGGTAGTGTGCCACTTTGTAGGTAGTCACGGATGGGAGTCATCCAAGTTGCTTCTTCGGCTGCGGCTATCAGATTCACTTGCTCAAAACTTGGGACCGTTTGCTTTGAGATGGTTACTGCCCCGAAGATGGTGATGTCTCTCATACTCGCCTGCTTTGCCAATTCGTCGGCCTCTTGGTTCTCTTCCCGAGGGATGTGTTTGACTAAGTACTGATCCAATCGGCAGAGAAGCAACTTAGTCTTCTTTAGATATGCTATGAGTCGTTCCTCTCGAGCTTGGAATTCTCCTAGTATTTGATTAACAATAAGTTGAGAATCACTGTGAAGACACAAAGAATTGGCTCCGATTTCTATGGCAATTTCTAGTCCAGCTATCACTGCTTCATATTCTGCATCGTTGTTGGTGGCAGCGAACTCCAACCTTATAGCATAGTGCAGTTTATTTCCCCTGGGAGTGATTATTACCACACCTGCCCCCGAGCCTTGTTTGTTAGATGCACCGTCCACAAAGAGATTCCACTTGATATCTTCCGTTATTTCCAGTTGCTCCTTATCCTCGTTGGTAGTGAATTCTGCAATGAAATCAGCCATGGCTTGTCCCTTGATGGCGGTGCGAGGGTGATAGGTGATATCATATTGACTCAGCTCAATACACCATTTAAGTAGTCGCCCGGAAGTGTCGGGACGATGGAGTACCTGCCTCAGTGGTTGATCGGTCAGAACTTTGTTGGAATGGGATTGGAAGTAGTGACGTAGTTTTCGTGAAGTGATTAGTAAACAGTATGCTAACTTTTCAAGTTTGGGATATCTGACTTCTGCCCCAGTAAACCTTTTACTGACGAAGTAAACTGGTCGTTGCGTGCGGTTGTCTTCCCTTACCAAGGCGGCGCTTAGAGCGTGAGATGACACAGCAAGGTATAGGTATAATTCTTCGCCTTCGCTTGGGGTCGAGAGTACCGGTGGTTTCTGGAGGTGTTCGATTAGGTTAAGGAAAGCGGTTAAGCATTCGTTCGTCCATTCGAACTTTCCTTTATCTTTCTTTAGAGCTTCGAAAAAGGGGACGCACTTGTCCGTTGCTTTGGAGATGAATCGGCTTAGGGCGGCCACTTTTCCATTTAGGCTTTGCATTTCCTTTCGGGTGGAAGGTATCTTGATATCCCTTAGCGCTCGGACTTGTTCAGGGTTTGCTTCAATCCCTCGGGCATGGACGATGAACCCTAAGAATTTTCCCGATGACACTCCGAAGGAGCACTTTAGTGGATTCAACTTCATTCCATACTGTCGAAGTACCTGGAACATTTCGCCTAGGTGGCTTACGTGATCCTTGGCCTCCCTTGACTTTACCAGCATGTCATCCACATATACTTCCATAGTTTGTCCTATTAGCCCTGCAAACATCTTGTTGACGAGGCGCTGGTAGGTGGCTCCTGCATTTTTAAGTCCGAAGGGCATCACTTTGTAGCAGTATAAACCCCGGTCAGTGATGAAACTAGTGTGGTCTTGGTCGGGAGCATGCATAGGAATTTGGTTATATCCTGAGTATGCATCCATAAAAGATAGGAGTTCGTGCCCGGCTGTGCTGTCTACAAGTTGGTCGATTCTGGGAAGCGGGAAACAATCCTTTGGGCAGGCGTCGTTTAGGTTGGAGAAGTCAATGCAGGTCCGCCACTTCCCATTAGCCTTCTTTACTAGTACCGGGTTGGCGACCCATTCTGGGTACACAGCTTCTCGTATGAAGTCATTGGCGAGTAGATTCTTTACTTCTTCATCGAGGGCTGCTGATCGCTCTGCCCCCATACTTCTCTTTTTTTGTTTTACAGGCGCCTTGGTAGGATCAATGTTTAATACGTGGCATGCTATGTCGGGGGAGATTCCGGTCATGTCAGCGTGTGACCAAGCGAACACATCCAAGTTGTGGCGGAGAAAATCAATGAGTTGTTCCTTCAATTCAGCTTTCAGCTGCGACCCAATTTTCAGTAGCCTACTTGAGTCGTGCTTGTCTACAGATATAAACTCCATAGCCTCTACAGGCTCGGCGGTGGCCTCCTCCTCTTTGTCCCTAGGGTCTAATTCATTGAAAGGGTCGCTGGTGTCACTACGCCATAAATGGCCTACTGCAACATTTTTGCAAGGTGTTGCCAGCTCAAATGTTGCGATAGATATAAAAATTTGGTCCTACTGCAACATTGTATTTATGGTGTTACCTTAGCCATAAAAATGTGTTGCTCTAGCTAAACAAGTGTAACACGATGCAACATTTTTATACAGTGTTGCTATAGATGTATACAAATTAAAAAATTAATAAAATTAGCAATCCGCGTGAATACGATCCAACGGTCTACATTTAATCCGACTGTTAAAATGGATCACCGCTGCACTTTTTATCAAATTTTCGTTTTCCCGCTTATGTTGGTGTAGATCCCCTTTCAGTTTACCATATTCACGAAATCCCCAAATTCATACTTCCAACAAATTCACGAAATCCCCAAATCAAAAAACAAATTCACGAATCCAGCAAATTCACGAAATCCCCAAATCAAAAAACAAATTCACGAAATCCAGCAAATTCACGAAATCCAGCAAATTCATACTTCCAATTCGCTGTTGCTAACAAAATAAAAAAGGCACTGTAACTAGAAGCTGCCTTCAATGCTAGGTCAGATCTAAATTTCCTATGCCTGAATCTTGTAGTTGCTGATTCCACCTAATGCCTGATGAGTTTTGTTGTTTGCTGCCGCCCATTTGATCTTTGCTCGCTGTTGGATCTGGATCTAAGCAGAAGTTCGTCGTTGTTCGATGCAGCCGCCTTGAAGAAACGCGATGCCTCATTGTTCTGATGGAGTCGCTTAAGTCGCAATGAAGTTTTTGCCTCTGACTTCGCTTGAATTGAAGACGTTTCATCAGCTTGCGTTTTTGTCAGTGTTCGTGCTCTGACTGCGGCTCTATTGATGATGTTTGTGGTTCTTTGACACTTAGGGTTGAACTTGAAAGTGTTGGTGTTCAGATAATGGTTTGCCAAACTTTGGATTGCAATGGTGTTGGTCTTAAACGTGGAGAAGGTTGTGTGCTAATTGCCCACTGTCCAGATTTTGGTCTTATTGGTGATTGCTGATGTGTTGAGCACTGTCGTGATGATGATCTCTTGCTGCTGATGCTGAAATCAATTGTGTAGTTCAATGCTTGCCGTAGTTGATAGCCTGATGTCTTGAAGTCTTGAATCTGGAAGCGATTCCTAAGGTTGATGTAAGACTTTCGTTACACGAACACAGCGATCGGATTGAGGTGAAGTTGAAAAACTTTTGGAATATTTTGAATAATGTTTGTTAACATGAAATGGTGCTCCAAGTCATGCTAACCTTATATATTTGGTCTGGACTGAACTGGTACCATGCTAACCTTGTTCTTTAACATGAACTGCTCCAAGTCCTTTGTATATCATATTACTGCCTATGTTTCTCTTGTACATGCCTGATGCATTCACTGTTTTTGCTTGATAGGCTGCCTATGTGTTGATGATGTAATTTGATGAGGCAGTGAGTGGGTGTTTTGTGAAAGAGGTTGGGAGTGTGGTCAGTGTTTGGTAGATGGTCAGTGTTTCAGGCAATTGTGTTTCAGGTAAGTGGTAGATGGGCAGTAGTTCCGATGGGTGATGAAGTTGCTGAGGATGGGGTTTGCTAAGTTCAGTCTTCATTTGTGCATCATTTTACGTCATTTCAAAGAAGGCTCGATCTTCCGAAATCGGATGAATCGGGCGGTGCCCACTTGTTCGATCCCCGCCAGGACTGCGGTGCCCCGGACCCCCGCCGGCGCTGCGCCCGGACCCGCTTCTCGCCTCGCCTTCGGCTCGGCACTCGGCTCGGCATATATTTGTCAGTGTCGGTGTATGTATAAATTGAAACTGCATATGTAATGAGTGAACTGAGTGATGTAGTGAGGAATATCTGTATATGTGAATATCAGTGTTATATATCATTGTATTGTAAAATAGTGGAGTTAGGAATTTGTACAATTTCAAATGTTGAAATAAAATATTTATTTAAATAAATTACTGTTTAAATATCAAATTCTATGTAATAGCATTTTATTAAATAAATATTTATTTTTATTAAAAAATCAAATATGCTCTACATTGTGGGCCCCACAAATTCAAAAAGTTCATATCTATAGCAACATTTTGGAATGTTGCTACAGATACCTATGGGTGTTGCCATAGACCCAAATAGGGTTCTATTGCAACAATATTACTTATGTTGCCTTAGATAGTCAAAATGTTGCCTTTGAGGTCTAAGGCAACGACAAAAATTGCATCACCCTAAAAGTGTTGCCATAGACCTATGGCAACATTTTTCGGGCCTGAGCCAACATTTTTTTTGTGTTGCAGTAGGCCATTTATGGCGTAGTGTGTATCGAAGAGGAGGGGCTTTCTTTAGTTGCTATGCTTCAAGGCTTTTTGTGCAGAGGGCAATCTCTACACCTTTCCCTTTATCTTTCCTGTGGTTGTTGCGAAGTTCGGTTACATAGCAGTCTCGTGCAATATCCTGGTCTCCTTCCACTTCCCCTACCCCATTGTCTGTTGGAAACTTCATTTTCAGGCACCATGGGGCTAGGACAATTTGGAAGTCAGACAAGGCTGGTCTTCCTAAGAAGGCGTTGTAGGCCGAATGGTTTTCTATCAGCACAAACGTCTGTTTCCTTACAACGGAGCGGGGATGGCTTCCAATCTCAACAAAGAGGTTCAGCTGCCCGAGGGGCATCTTCGCATCTCCAGTGAAACCGTGTAGTGGTTTATCGCAGGGAGATACATCCTTCATTGATAGCTTCATTTTGTCGAATGCGTGTTTGAACAGGATATTTACAGAGCTTCCAGTGTCTACCAGGATTCGGTAAACTTCGGCGGGACCGAGTCGGGCAGAGATAACCATGGGATCCATGTGAGGGTACTGTCTTCCTTCTAGGTCGCGTTTACCGAATATGATGTTATCGCTTTCTTTCCGCTTTGGGTGGCGCTCTTCTATAACCGTATTGACACAGTCCTTATTGTCTCTAAGCGACTTCCCATATCTTTCCATCTCTCTCCAACTTCTGTCTGCGATGTGCGGACCTCCTGAGATGGTATGGACCACTATCTTCTCCTGACTAGAGCTGCTAGCATTGTGGTTTCCTCTGTCGGTCGCTGGCGAGGGTAGCCTCGGGTTTTCATTGGCCGGGGCTGAAGTCCTGTCTTGACTTTTTACATAACGTTCCAGTTTCTTCCTTCTGATGTGTTCCTCAATCAGATCTCGGAGATGATGGCATTCATTGGTACCATGTCCGTGAGATTCGTGGAAGCGGCAGAATTTTCCAGACTTCTGTGCGTTATCTGATTCCTTCTTGTATGGTGGGCGTTTGTATCTAACTTCGCCTTGGGTGGCAAGGAAGATATTTTCGACGGTCTCGTTCAAAGGGGTGTAAGTGTCGAATCTTGGTCCTGGCCGATATAGGCGCTTTTCTACCTTCTTGCCCCCAGCATTGTCTCTGGAATCATTTCTTCGAACGTCCCTCGCCACAGCAGGGGCGTTGCCATGGGTCGTCTTACTTTGCTGTCCTGACTGCTCCTCAATGGCAGCATCCTCAAGCCTCATGTATTTCCCGGCTTCATGGAAGAAATCGGGTAAAGTGGCTGGTTTTTCTTTTGTCAATCTTCTAGCAAATTTAGTGTCTGGATGCACCCCACTGCAGAGGGCCATTAGGATAAGCTTCTCATCGGCATCTTGAACTGCGGCTGCTGCGGCGTTGAATCTGGTTAGGTATTGCTGGAGCTTTTCTCCAGGTTTCTGTTTGACGCTGGATAAGGAGTAAGCGTCCTTAGGTTGCTCCACATGGATGCGGAACTGACTGATAAATTTTTCTTTCAACATCTCCCATGAGCTGATGGATCCTTGGGGTAGATGACAGAACCAGGAGGTAGCAAGATCTGCTAAGAAGAGCGGGAAGCATTTGCATAGTACTCCCTCTGTTGCTCCACTCATGAGCATATGCTGCGTGTACCTCTGTAAGTATACAACGGGATCGGAGGTTCCTTTATAGGGTTCCATTGTTGGCATCTTCCATTCTCGGGGGGTGATAGCAATTTCGATATTGCGGGCGAAAGGGCTGGTTACTCTAGCGCCTATCCCTCGATCTCTTTGCTCCCGCTGGACACACTCTCTGAATAAGCGTGCCATCCTTTCATCAGAACTTGGAGCGGATAACAATGAGTTTGGCTCTGTTCTATGGGATTGAGTCCGTCCAGACGACCTGTAGGGATGGTATCGTCTATCATTCCTCATATTTTCCAGTGGCTACCTTTGATCTTCTGGGAGCATGCTTGGGTCAGCTATAGTTGGCCCTTGTCTTGATCTTCCCCTGTTGGGTTCTGATCTAAGCACTTCCTCGGGTCCAACTTCGGGCTGAACTCTAGCTCGGCCCCGTTCACTGGTGTTTCTGTGGTTAGGCAGCATGACAGGCTCAGCTACAGTTGACCTTCGCCCGGTACCTTCCCCGTTGGGTTCGGTACCAAACGTTTCCTCAGGCCTAACTTCGGGCTGTGCTCGGTCTCGGCTCCTACCACGGCTACTTCTGCCGTTAGCTCCTTCGAAGAAGGATGATCTTTGCTGTCTCTGAGATCCTCCAGACTGGGATTCGCCTCATGATTCAGTGTTGCGGTTGGATTCTTCAGCGTCCCTCAAGCGTGACATGAGATGGTCCACCAAGGCTTCCTGCTGGGACGTGAAGCGGTTAGTTACTTCAACAACAACTCTGTCCAAATCTGCCCTAGTGATTGCTGTAGGCTGTTCTGTGGCAGGAGTGGTTGGGTTAGCCTGTCCTTCATTTGTTACCGTTGTTGGAGGAGGGCGATTCACTTGATTCGTGACAGGTGGATCTGGAAGACTGCTGGATGCGATGTTTTTTCCTTTGTTAACATCTTTTCTCTGTTTGGGAGGCATGTTTTCCAAGTGGCGGACGATGCTGTTAGGAAAACTTGTTAAGTAGATGAAGCTGAAGCTTCGAGCTTCTACCCTTCTCAGTGAAAGCACCAAAAATGTTTGCACAAAAAATGGACAAACACCTCAAATTTGTATGATTTAGTAGAGCTTATGTTGTTCTTAGCGATTTTGGAGGTTTATGCAAATATATGAAAAAGCAGGGACTAAACTGTAAAAAGACACGCAAGTTTATAGTGGTTCAGCCAGAATGTGCCTACGTCCACTTTATATGTTATTTCACTTCTTTAGTTTTGATTACAAGTACAAAGCTTTGATACGAGTAAAAGAAAGTTGTTTTAAGAGTTCCTTCCGTGCTTGAGCTCTCAAAACTTGTCCCCATTGTTGTACCCCTGCCCCTCTATTTATAGATTGAGGTTGGGAGTAGGGGTCTTGGAGGTATATAGCTGCTGGTGGGCCTGGGCTGACGTGATCTGGCCTGGCACGTCTTGGTCCGGCAGCGTTTGGTCCGGTGGTAGGAGGTTGGTTCGGCATGGTCTGAAGGAGGTTGGTTCGGCAGTCTGGAATGAGGGTTGGTTCGGCAGTCTGGAATGAGAGTTGGTTCGGCAGTCTGGAATGAGAGTTGGTTCGGCAGTCTGGAATGAGAGTTGGTTCGGCAGTCTCGAGTGGAGGTTGGTTCGGCAGTCTGGAATGAGAGTTGGTTCGGCAGTCTCGAGTGGAGGTTGGTTCGGCAGTCTGGAATGAGGGTTGAAACGTACCCAACAGAAAGTAATATTATAACATAACTATACAATAACTACAAGCAAATGAAACACATGCAACAAAGGAAATCATCCAAACAAATGATATCCATTCAATTTATTCATAACCATATCAAATTGCATTTTCAATATCAACCTTTAATTTATACTTTCAGTTACTTTCAATTCATTTACATTCAATTTCTCACGTTCAATTGATTTACATTTCATAATTTACATTCAATTATTTACATTCCAATTAAATTAATTGACTTGCATTCAATTATTATCCTTCAAATCATTAACTTTCAATCTCATTTACATTTATATTTACCATTCACTTTTATTTAATTTACATTCATTTACATTTACATTTACATTCTTCACTTAGTATATTTCTTTAATACTAGTAACATTTAATAACCATTCCATAAAATTCTTACTTAAGTTACTATAAACATTTTATATACAATACTTATTTTTATCTTCACTTCACAACTAAGTTCATATTCAAATATTAACAAACCACATTCCCAACATATTCCGTTCACTAATTTATTACATTAGTTCAATTCAATTTATTTTGCAACTTAGTTGAATTTCATTTTATAACTCAAATTCAGATTCGTTCCACTAATTAATTACAAATTAAATTCAATTTCATTTTCATTTAACTTTGCTTAAGTCAAATTTCATTTCAAAATTCATTTTATTTAACTTAAGTTAAATTTCATTTCATAATTCAATTATCAAGTTTACTTTTCTCAACATTCATATTCAACAAACTTAAAAATTTGTTTTAACTTATTATTCCTTAAATTTATAAGTTATACAACTTATTTACTTCAAATTTTCTTGAATATTTTACTTAATATAATCACATGCTATAATTTTAATTCATTGTTATATAAACACTTTACGACTTAAGTGTATATTCATTTCATTAATTTATCCAATTCATTTCACTAACTCAATTTATTTAACTTTACTCAAGTTAATTTTTTTCATTTCGTATTTCAATTTTAAACTTCCTTTTCTTATCTATACCATTTTCCAATTATAAGTACAAACTCAATTTCTCACATTTATCAAATCACATATTGGATTTTAAAATCAAAACTTGTTTTATCAAAACAAAACTTCAATAGTAAATTACTACGGTAGCAATCCATCACTTAGAAACTCGAAAATGAATACTGATGATGCTGCAGTCATCACCCGAATTATTTTCCAGCGACTGTAGTGAATTCAGTGCTTTCTATTTCCTTTTAAATTCCATTTCTATTTATAAATCACATTAATAAATTTATACTTATATATAATTTCACTTATTTAACTCTTCTTATATAAGATCATTTCATAATTGTTTATCTTTACTTACATTTATAATAATAACAATTACCTTTATTAGAACACAAATAGTAAACAACAAATGATAATAATCAAATATTACCATTCATTAACAACCAACAAACCATATATAACTATAGTAATTCCTGGAAAAAAATTCTTTTATATATAAAATATAATCAAGGTAAAATTATTTCATTTACCCAATTTCAAAACGATACTATGTCAAATTGTTATGTTCGAGTGTTTAGAGATCCCAATTGATAACGTTAGCTAGGCGCATCGACCAGAACCCACAAGCCACTCAACATATCAACCAACACAATATAAAACATTTTTGTAATCACTAACAAATACGCGCTCATATATATAATACACTCAAACTCATTCTAGGGTGCTACCGACCCTATCTATAACAAGTACCCATCAAAGCCTAAGAATTCACCAAATTTAAGCTCTAATACCACGTGTAACGACCTAGAAATCCACACAGTTCAAACTAACAATAAACCACACATGTCTAACCCAAACTGAATGGAAAACCACATCGTTATGGGAAAGAAAAAAGAAAGAAGAAGAGAAGAGAAGAAGAAGAAAGAGAAATAAAAACAAACACAGAATCTCACAATCGCAATGGAATAACATATAATATAATATAAATGAGCTTTCTAAAAAGAGAAACTGTAATCTTTAATATTCATACATCAATCAGAGTACACCAATCAAATCAAAATCATCAACCTGGACAGTTATAATAACTTGTCCTCACAATTGCTGATAATTTAAACAACAATGCAGCGTAAAATAAGCATATATGTGGAATACGACTTGAAGACTTCCAAATCGTCTGCTGAAGTTCCAAAGCATTAAAAATTAACCTGTAAATATACTTGGTCTGACCCGAGCATTGAAATGGAAGAACGCCCGGATCAGTCTGGTAAACCAACGTGAAAAAACACATCTCAACTTTATTTTAAAGTTATCAAAACTTTTCTTTATCAAAACAAAAATATCTCGTAAGACCACGCCGCATATAAACACAGATGAGTTTTTACCTTACAATAACCAAAACATTTCATATCAAATCCTCTGATATTATACTAGTGTCTAGTATACAAAGAATATTCAAATAGCCAAAATTGTTATATTGGTTAAATTTGATGGTGTAAACTGGCAGGCATGTAGTGGAGAATGGATTCCACACAAATGAAAAGGTAAGGGACTACCTTCGGACAGTACATCTTGAGAAAAATGTACCTAGGGTCCAGATACTTAATGCCTAAACCAACACAGGACCGGCATACCCCTTCCTAGATAGTACCGAATATGACATCACCCCGATCGTTATCGACCTATCCGAGAGCTCTCATCACATACACCACATTAATTTAATACCCGACGTCATAGCGGGAATAAATATATCTAGAAAGGTAATGACCATATCCTTATGGGAGTGACCCACATAGCCCTGCCGCTTCTACCCTATTTCAGTCATTTCCGAATGATGAGGCATAAGGTAACGATTACCTTTCACATAGCACATTCCACTTTGAATGTAACATTTTCATTCCTTCGATCACTGTTGACTTTCACGAACATACAACATCCGAGCTCGTACAACTTAGAGAAGGGTGTTAAGCTAAGAGAAGTTGCCTTCTCCGCCACCAAACAGATGTGCGTTTGTAAAAGTCAACGATGTAATCTCAGAGATGCAATGTCAGACATTCTTCCATACAAGTTGTCCAGGAACGGGACAAACCAAAAGCACTCTCCTACCACATCCTGTCGGGAATTACCCCTAGAATTACTAGTGAGAAGTCCTTTCATATCGTAGATTTTTATAACAAAGCATTACTGCCACCATAAATATATGATATGGTAAATTTCACCTCGATGGACTAGTACCAAGTAGCCCTGCATCATGAAGATCTCCGTCTTCAAAATCATAATCATAAACCTGCACTTCCGAAAGCATACGTTGGTCCGTAGCGGTTCTCGGATAAATACCCCGGTCTTTTTAAACCAACAATGATAACAAGGCAAAATTTGATAGTCGGTTATTTAACTATCAAAACACCGAACAATATCTAGCACATAAGCAGTCACTAGGCCATTTAATTAATCTTTTATTAATTAAATCAATTTCCAAATATTTACTTCAAATTATCTTTAAAAGATATATCTTCAAAACCATTTCAATCTTCGATATTGGAAAACATTCCATATACTTATCTCAACGGTATGAGCATATTCACCAACCATTCCATTTTCAATACTTAGAAAATATTTCCATTTACTTAAATTCGTAAAAAGTATATTTACAAATCATTAGTTTTCAACACTTAGAAAATATCTTCATATACTTAATTTTGTAATAAATATATTTACAAATCAATAAAGGAAAGCTTCATATTTTCCACAATATGCTTTATTGGGTCAAAACGAATCTTGCGTAAAACAACGTATGACAACTCAAAACATTAGTATAAGGATTTGACTAATTATATATATAAATCCAATATACTATATAAAACATTTCCTTTCAGAAATAATTTACTATAACAACAGTGTTATAGTCCATGCCTTCCATAACTTCTCCGAAAACGTCTATTACAACAATAAATGTTGAAATATATGTTTTCGATACATATCACATTTCAAAACTTTTTTTTCAAAACCATTAAATTCCATTTGGAATTATTACTTTCAAAAACTTTGCTTTAAAACGATAATTTACTGTTCAAAGCCATTCACTTTTCAAAACAAACATTATTTTCAAACAATCCTTTGAAAGATTGTTTTAACGATAAATTACTTTTTTTAAAGACGTTAACTTTATCGAAAACATTTCATTCAAAACAATCCTTTAAAAGGTTGTTAACCTCATAAAAACTCGAATATATTTATTTTATATAAAAATCCATATTTAAAGCTCAACATAAATCATTTCCATATTTTATAAAACTATGTTTATAAATCTCCTTTCTATTTTATAAAACTTTTATTTTATAAAATCACTTCTTTAATAATATTCTATTTATAAATCATTCTTTTATAAAAACTCATTTACTATCAAAAATCCCTTTTTATATCCATTTCTTTATAAATCTAATTTATCTATAAAATCCACTTATAAAATATTTCTCTATAAAATATGTTTATTTATAAAATCTATTCACAGATCCATTTAACAAATAAACTTCAAATCAATTTATAAAATATTTACAAATTCTGATTTTAAATTTATTTCTTTATTTATAAAATATCGCCTTTAGAAATCCATTATAAACTTATTTTAAAATCTCTGTAAAAAATATTTCACCCAAACAATATTTTTATAACATCAAAAATCATACTTTTTATTTGTTTTAAAAACAAATTCCTCCTTTTAATAATTTAAAAATTATTAAAACATATACTACTCCAAAATCACTTTGAAAATTTTTCAGTTAAAAGTCACTAGTTTATAGTATGTTAAAATACTAAAATATGGCCCAGTGCTAACATAGCACTAAATAGCAAAACAAATTTATGTCAGCCAATATGGCATCCATCACAATATCATATATCAGCATATATATGAATATAAAATCAATAGTGAGGAATCCTGTTGGATCCCTCCAACCTATCCCCTTGCTTAAATGCCATATATAATCAAATAATATAAAAATCAACCACTACGAGGTGGGATTCGTATACAAAGGGTCATCCGCTCATATAAGGGAACGTAATAGGGTCCCATCCGCTCCAATGGGCGGGAATATATCCAAGCCAACTAATATATATATATATATATTTAATCCAAACAAGCAACAGTTATCCTAAATAAAATTATTCCCACTTATATAAAAATATAAGCAGGCCAGAGAGGTGAGTTGACTCACAAATTTTTCCAGAGATCGCCTAAGCGCTCCATTTTGGATTAAAATTGAACGGTCATTCAATTTAACCCAAAATTCCAACTAGCTTGGAATTCGTCAAATCCAACTCCATAGCGTTGTGCTCGTTGATACGAACGCAACACAATTTTCCACGCTCGAAATGGACCTTGTATGAGAAAGTTATGAATTAATTAATATTGGATATCATTAAGTTAAATTTACTTAAATTAAAATAGAAATTTAAATCTTTACCCTGTTTTTCTTCCCTTCCTCACGTTTCTGACTTACGCGCGCACGAAGAACCCACTCACGCGACCACTTCCATCGGCGCACGCGCAACCCCAGTATGTCGGAGGCCCATCAGACTTCGCCACGACATGCGCCTCCCCCAGAGCCACCATCGCCTGCGATGGCGTCACCTCCGCCGCCGCCATCTTTGCGTGCTTCGAGAAAAACGTAACGGCCTTCATGGCTAGATTCCAGCGAACTCGATTCGTTTCGCCTCGATCCAACCGCACATAACGTAGATCTCATCGTGCTCTTCATCTTTGCTTTTGGAGTCATTTGATTTTGTTGAGTGGATTGGGAGATATCAAGGAGAGAAGAAGAGCAATTTTCGGCCATTGACTAGAAAGATGCAGCTGAGAACAACTAGGGTTTAGTTTTGTGAGCTTTCAAGTCCTTTTATAGAAAATATCCAAACACTATTCACGTTGGAAATTTTTGAACTCCAAACGAAGTATGCCGCCTGGCGTTCTATATGTTATACCTCTATCCGAACACAATGGAATATGTATTGGAAGCCAATTGCATCATATACAGAAGTTAACTTTCAAAATCGAATTATTTTAATTAAATTCTACGGGGTTCAAGCTCGCACGGTCAAACGATAAGTCTGATTGCTACAAAACTTTAAATCCTGTAATAACTCACTATTACGGATCCAATGAAACTGGTTTCATCGAAATCCAAGACAGTGCCAAAAATGACTATTTTTACACGACAATTAAAATATAAAATTTCCAATTTCTATTTATTCACTTTCAAATCAAATTTAACAGTTTACTAACTTCATTCTAATTTAAACAGATTTCAGATCAACTTTAGAAATCGTTTTCATTCATTTTAAATTCAAGATTCCATTATTTAAACAATTTCAAATATTAAATTAAACAATTTAATAATCAAATAAATCACTATATTTGAAATATAAGTTATTTAACTTTTAAATTTTACTTTTAAATAATTAAAATCAATTAATTGATCCAATTTCAAATGACTGAAATTCTGGGTCGTTACAATTAAGGTAATTATCATTTTAATTAATGATTGTTTAAGTTAATTAATCTTAAAAGTATTTAAAGTTAATTAATCATTTATTTAATTATTTTTTAAGTTGTTCAACTTATGTATAAATGGTCTTGAAGTTAATCAAATTAACTTAAGAGTATGCTTTTAAATAATGATATTGATTTATAAGTAGGGTTTAAAAGCTTATAAGTTTGTTTTATAAAAAGGGTTTTTACCTAGTGAAAAGAACAAGATAAAAGAGTTATATTTTGGCAAGAGATCTTGGATTTTAGAAAGAAAGATTGGTTTTATTAAGTTTTATTGGATCATTTATTTTAATAAAGTTGTGAATCAAATAAATAAGTAGTCCTTAATTTTGGTAGTAAGGAAGCATTTCCTTACTTAACACCGATGGGTAAATTGTTTGGGATTCATAATAAACTGTATTTTCAAGACATATGTTTTGAATTTGAAATAAAAAATCTTTCCTAATTGGTTTATGAATATACTTGTACTGGTGATATAAGTATATAAATATTTTGGTAAATAATTTAAAAGATTTAATTAGTAAAGATTAATTAAATGAGGCTTAGTGGTTGCCATAGGAAATTAAATCTGTGATTGATGTGTGTTTATTTAATAGTTAAATAACCGACTATCAAATCTTGGTCAGTTTTTAACTCTGGAAATATCTAAAGGAAACACTAGGATTATAGGGTACAATTATCTTAGATGATACTATTGTATGTATAATCTCGTTGTGTTCTTCTAGAACAAATGATAAGGAGAACCATCCACTTAAACGGTTAGGGGGTGATCCCCACTCTTGTCTTGTCTGTTTATTTCCGAAAGAACCAGAGTTGAGTTTATCAAAAACTGTCAAATGTTGGTTCGGAGAGACTGGGATCATATAAGTATATATTATCCGAAAACCACTTTGAACCAACTCAAGCGTTTGAATTGAAGACAGCTTGAATATGATCGAACACAAAGCTCTTTGAAGTGCAAAGGCTATTTTCTATTAATCTCGAGGGTGATTCCAAAATGGATGTAATAGAAATAGTGCCTTTGGTTTTGTCCAGTCCTAGAAGAAACTTGTATGGACAAATGCTAACATTGCATTGTTGCCTAGAAGGCAATGTTAGCATTCCAAATAGGATTTGCTAAACGGTAAACGTAGTCTCAGGCCTCACACCCAATAATGACTAAAGCAAGAATGTGCTGCAGGGCTAAGTGGGTCGCTCCCATTAGCGTATGATCATCACCTGATCTTGATTAGATATTTATGATTATGTAGCTTGAGACTCGGTACGGTTGTCGCCCAGCAACCGAGGGGTGATCATATTTGGTACTATCTAGGAAGGGGTAGGTTGATCCTGAGTAGCAGAGGTGCAAATATTTTGCAGCCTTAATACATTTTATCTACAAGTGTACTGTACGGAAGGTAGACCCTTACCTTGTCATTGATGGAATTCGATCTTCAATATGTGCCCTTTTTAGATTTGTTTGTATGCTATGTATGCTGGAATGTAATTAATGTAACTATTTCGGCTATGTTCAATATTTATTTTAAGCCCTAGACCTTATTATAATATCACTGGATTTTCTGTAGAAACGGTTTGGTTGTCGTATGGTAAAAACCCGTTGGTGTTTATGTGGGTGTGGTCTTACGAGATACCTTTATTTTCAAAGCTTTCATAACATTAATAATCCATATGATTGTGTTACTCATGTTGGTTTACTAGATTGATTAGGCGTTGTTTTCTTATAATGCTTGGGTCAGCCCGAACAAATTTTCCAGACTTATCTGGACACCTTTGGAGCTTTCAGGAGACGAGCAAGATCCTCCAAGACATACTTCCATATTTTGTTTTATCCTCCACTATTTATTTTTGTTGTAGTATCAGAATTTGTAAGGACATGTTGTTATAACTATCTAATTTGATGATGGGTTAGTATTATACTCTAATCATGTATGTATATTAAAGTCTCTTTCTTTTATAAAGACTTGTTTAGTAATAGATATTACTTGTCAAGTTTTTGTGAGATTTTATCTTCCATCTTCTTTTCTCTTTTCACAACAGTATGTATTTTTGGCACTTGGATGCTCGGCATGTGAATACCATGAATGTATTAGTGTTGACTTTTGAGAGTCGAAAAGGCGGGCTATTACATTTGGTATCAGAGCTGATGGTTAAGCGAGAACTTTGGCACTGGTGGGGTAAACTCATTAGAGATAGGGTTAGTAACATGTTAGTATGAATCTGAGTGTATATATATAAGAGTGCGTGTTTATTAATGACATAAAAATGTTTTATATTGTGTTGTTTGATTGGTTGGGTGGATTATGAATTATGGTCGATGCGTTTGACCAACATTATCGATATGGATTCCTAAACACTTGAACAAGGTTAATCGACACAGTATTATTTTAAAATGGGTAATTGAAATAATTTTACCTAGGAATATTATATATATACATACATAAAAATGATTTACAAAATAGTATATTTATTTTTGAGGTGCTTGTTGGTTAGGAAATGATAATATTCAATTATTATCATTTAGGATTTGTTCAATTATGCTCGGCCAGTTTGAGCATTGACTAGTGTTGAGTGTTATATAAGTAATTTGCCTTTTTAAAATATAGGTTTGGTAAATAGAATTTGGGAAAAGAAAAAAAATTGAAACGAACACCTTGTGAATTAAGTTTCACAATTTGACTATAAGGCGTTCAATGTTAATATTGGATTAAAATTTGATTTTAGTAAAAGATGTTTATAAAGAGTTAGAATATTTTTAGAGTAATTACTTGAGACATAATTTTTATAAAGGAGTGATTTTATATAATTTGGATTATAGTAAAGAAATGCATTTTATAAATAAAAGGTTTTGTGGATTCAAATTCCCGGAGTCTTGAAGAAGATTTCAAATATTTTATGGAAAAGTGGTAATATTTTACTTGAAGATATTTTTAAGTATAAATATTCCAAAAAGGAAATTTTTAAGAAAGGAGCATTTTCTTTGGATTGGTTCAAAAAATGAGTTTCGATCTGTTTGTCGTGATCGGAATAATCTTTTAAGTGATGGTCAGATGTTTGTTTAGGCGAATGTTGTAGTGCACTTAGTAAATTATCCTCTTTATCATTGTACAATCGAAAAAAAATTAAAATATGACTGAACCCAAAGTAACTTAGTAATAAATATTTTGTTGAAACTATTTGTTGGAATTATGTAAAGTATTGGTTCAAAAATCGGATTTTTAAAATGATGAAGTATGTTTAGTTAACTAGTTCGAGTGGTCCGAAAATAACCAAAAATTGGAAAGAGATGTGTTCAGATGATAAGCACTTCTCTTAAGTATTACCCTTCTTGGTTAGGGAATATATGATACTGCTTGGTAGAACGCAGTCCCTTAGTTTCATTTTAGATTTACTCGAGCTATATGTATGCAACTTCTATGGTTAACTATATAGTTTCATTTCAAAAGAGATTTTGGAATAAAACTGGGTATTTGGATTTCGAGTTTACTTAATAAATTCAGAATGAAAAAAATTGAACCAAGTAGTGTTATGTACTCTTAGGATGTAGTAGGGTATTATACAAGTTGAACTTAAATTTAGTTCTATGAAATGTCTTTATAAATAATTTTAAGAGAAATAGAATTAGTATTAGTGGAAACCGATAATATAAGTGCATAAGTTGAACGTAGATCATTTCCCTTTTCATATAGTTTTTGATCCAAGATTCCAGTACATGACTTTGAAATGGTTCACATAGCTTCAAATAAAGATCTATCACTTGATTTTTAACAGCGAACACTTGGTGTGGGTTCTTGATATGGAACCAAACTTTTTTATCATGGTATATGGCTATGTAAGGAGAACAGAGGTTTCTAATCGAGAAGCCTGAATAGAGTCCGCACTAGTAAATCAGGCGAGCGATACCGGTTCAGAAGAAAAGTTATGTATTCGAGTAGAGATTGAATCAAAATTTGCATATGGATGATCTATGAACATCATGCAGACTTATGAATAATTGCGGGTACTCATATGATGAAATTTCGGGATCAAAATTCTTTTAAGGGAGAAGAATGTAAGGACCCGGAATTTAATCTCTTTAAATATGTTTATTTAATGTATTTTTCAATAATTAATAAATGGATTTTATTACACAAAATACCACTTTTAAATAATAACAAGTGATGGTAAAATAATTTTCAAAATGTGTTTACTAAAATAATTGGTCCAAAGAAAAATAGAAAATGTAACCTAAAAGTTTTTCCAAAAATTCAATTTTTCCCTATCCAAAAGTTGTTTGAATGTTGTGAACACCTTAGTGCACATACACACACATATAAAATGGCATGTACATGGTTAAGGATGTAAATTGCATGATAATATATAATAAAGGTATTTACTTAGTAAATATAAATAGGATGTAACATTTAACCAAACTTTCAAATTAAAAATATAAAAGAATGTAATGTCACATTAATACATAACATCATTGTACAAGATCATCCTATCATCCAATATGTTTTAAAATGTGTGGTTAGTAATATTATAAGGTAAAATAATGTTTACTTAAATAAATAATAAGAGATGTGACATGAAAATGAAGTTAAGTGTAAATTTCAACTTAAGTTACATGGATACACCTAATTAACAACCGTGTATTCATGTTTTTGTACTTTGATGTCTGAAAGTGAAAATAGGGGGGTGATGTGTGTAGGAAGTCATGCGAAGAGGACAGTGTGGTGATGTAGCATATTTTGAGTGGAGGGTAATTGCTTAAGGGCATTTAGGTAATTCTCCTAATTCAATTTTTATAAAACTAATTCCAATTTTCCTCTCCCCCTTTTTCATTTCATTTTCTACTTTTTGAAATTTCCATCTCCTTTTTCCTTAAGCTTTCCATTCCGTTTAATGGCTTCCAACTATTTTAAAAAATATATTAAAGTCTCTTCTTTTCTCCTTTTGAATCCTTACAAACACTTAAATTTGCCTCCTTTCTTATTTTTACAACTTCCTTTTCCTAAAACAAGTCCATACCCTTCACTTACATGCATGGCCGATCCCAATCATGTTAGGCCCGAGCCCAACATTCACTTCCATGGTCCAAAAAATAATGTTTTTTAAAAGAAAGCTTAGATCTAGGCTCCTTTCAAGTTTTAGGAAGGTTTGTTTAAGTTTGGTGAGTAAAACTCACATCTTTTTGGGAAAAATTATATCTTTACTTTATGTTTAGTATTTACATGTGTAATTGTTTGATTTTTGGCTAGTGGTATGGTTTGGTTGTGATTATATATGTGTTTATACATGAATTTGCGTTAGACTTAAAAATAAAGTCTAAAAGTGTTGTTATGGTTGTAAAGTTTAGATCTTTACATGTGTTTGTGATATGATTTTATATGCTATAGACAAGAGTATGTAGGAGTATGCTAAGAAAGTTAACACTTTTATATTGCTTAGCGACAAGGAATCCTTGTGTGAAAATTATGGTTATTAGTTTTAAAATCAGAGGCATTTTCAAGTTTCAAACTTTGTTTTAGTTTTTTTAAATACTTACTTTATGTTTGTAAAAGTAAGTAAGCTTATAAAAGGGTAAGATTCTAAAAGAAAATTTAGAAAACAATTTCAAGTTATGCTATCCATAGAGATAATCACTATGGATGTAGTTTTGGGGAAAAGTTAAACTTTTTACAAACTTGAGTTTATATACTTAAGTAAACGTTATAAATGTTTTTCTAAACTTAATAATAAGTATTAACAGAGTTAATTAAGTATTTATTAATTAATTTTTGATTAATTGAGTTTTGGTAATTAATAATTAATTAAGTCTTAAGTAAGATTTTTAAATATAATTATGTGAAGATTAGTTACTAAGTAGTTAACTTTTTAAAGTGAAATTAATTTTAATTAATTATTACTTAAGTAAGATTAATTTTTAATTAATTATTGGTTAAGTATAAGTTTAGTTTTACTTAATTATTAATTATTTCTTAATTAATTATTAATTAAGTATAGGGTTAATTACTAATTAATTATTAAGCAAGTGTTTAACTATGATTAATTAATAAATAAATGATTAATTATAAGTTAATTATTTCTTAATTAGCAATTAAGTTAAGTTAAAAATTAATTAAGATTTAATTATGGTTTAATGAAGGGTTTAACTTTTAATTAATTATTTAAAGAGGGGTTTAAGATTTTAATAACATTATTTTCCAATGATCAATTTGTTTAAAAGCAACTTCCTTTACAAAGAATTGTTTGAACATAAGGGATTCTATTGTCGGTATCATTAAGTAATCAATAAGATGAATTAGTCATATAAAACATTAACATCTATTTAGTAGAATACATCCACATTCTGCT
Organism: Allium fistulosum; assembly: GCA_030737815.1. Lineage (NCBI taxonomy): Eukaryota > Viridiplantae > Streptophyta > Magnoliopsida > Asparagales > Amaryllidaceae > Allium > Allium fistulosum. Next base: position 293,357,713 of record CM060908.1, on the reverse strand, counting down.
ATAATTGAAAGATTATTGATGGCATCTTTTAGCAGAATAAAACACCGATCTGCTATAGTAAAACTGAATAGATTGTTTGGACATCTATTTAGCATGATAAATCATCATCTTGCTATTATGCTGATTTGGACATGTATTTATATGTTGGTTGATTTATGTTGACATGTTATCTATCGATTGATAATTGTGGATTTGATTTACATATTTGTTGTTTATGTAAATACTTGTGTTGCGACTTGAATGTCGTTATGAAGTAATGGTAGCTTGTTTAAGTACTATTGAGATTGCTAAGCCTCCTTCCAAAAAGGGACAAGTAATGGATTTGATCAATCTAAGATGGTATAGCATTTTAAAGGAATTGTTAAATTTTAATAAGTTGAATAGCCAATGTTATTAACTAATGTTTAAGAAATTAGTACTTGATTAATAATTGTTTTCAAGATTTATTATTAATTTAACTAATAATGATTAAGATAACTATCATTTTAATCAACGATTGTTTGAGTTAATTGAACTTAAAATTATTCAGGGTTAATTAATCATTTTTTTAATTGGTGTTTAAGTTGTTTAATTTATTTATAAATAGTCTTGAAGTTAATTAAATTAACTTAAGAGTATGCTTTTAAGTAATGATATTGTTTTACAAGCAGACTTTAAAATCTTATAAGTTTGATTATATAAGGGAATTTACCTAGTAAAAGAACTAGATAAAAGAGTTATATTTTGGCAAGAGATCTTGGATTTTAGAAAGATTGGGTTTGTTAAGTTTGAATGGGTTATTTATTTTAATTGAGTTATGAATCAAATAAATAAGTAGTCCTTATTAATTTTTGTGGTAGGGAAGAATTTCCTTACATAACACGGAAGAGTTAGTTGTTTGGGATTTATATAAAGTGTGCTTTCAAGGCAAATGTTTTGATCCGCTTAAATGAATTTAAAATAAGAAATCTTTCTTAATTGGTTTGTGAATATACTTATATTGGTGATATAAGTATATAAATATTTTGGTAAATAATTTAAGATATTTAATTAATAAAGATTAATTAAATGAGGTTTAGTGGTTTACATGTGAAATTAAATCTGTGATTGACGTGTGTTTATTTGATAGTTAAATAACCGACTATCAAATCTTGGCCAGTTTTTAACTCTGGAAATATCTAGAGGAAACATGAGGATTATAGAGTATAGTTATCTTAGATGATACTACTGTGTGTATAAACGCGTTATGTTCTTCTAGGATAAATGATAAGGAGATCCTTCCACTTAAATGGTTAGGGGGTGATCCCTGCTCTTATCTTGTCTGTTTATTTCCGAAAGAATCGGAGTTGAGTTTACTGGAAACTGTCGAAAGTTGGTTCAGAGAGATCGGGATTGGACAAGTATCTACTATCCAAAAACCACTTCAAACCAACTCAAGCGTTCGAATTGAGGACAGCCTGAAGATGATCGAATACGAAGCTCTTTGAAGTGCAAAGGCAATTTGCTACTAATCTTGAGAGCGATTCCAAAATGGGTGTTATAGAAATAGTACCTTCGGCTTTGTTCAATACCAAAACAAACTTGTATGGATGAATGCTAGCACTGCATTGTCGCCTAGAAGGCAGTGTTAGCATTCAAAGTGGGATTTGCTAAAAGGTAAATGTTGCCTCAGGCCTCACACCGATAATGATTAAAGCAGGAACGTGCCGCAGGGCTAAGTGGGTCGCTCCCATGTGCGGCGTGGTCTTACGAGGTACTTTTATTTTCAAAGGTTTCATAACATTAATAATCCATATGAGTGTGTTACGTTGGTTTTATCAGACTGATCTGAGCGTTGTTTTCATATAATGCTCAGGTTAGCCCGAGCATATTTTCCATATTTACCTGGACTCTTTTGGAGCTTTCAAGAGATAAGCTGAATGCCCCAAGGCGTACTTCCGTATTTTCTTTTTTCTTCCACTGTTTGTTCTTGTTGTAGTATCATAAATTGTAAGGACATGTTGTCACTGTACAGGTTGATGATGGGTTAGTATTGTACTCTGATTTATGTATGTATATTAAAGTCTCTTTCTTTTGTAAAGACTTGTTTAGTATTATATATTACTCATCACGTTTTTGTGAGATTCTATCTTCATTCTTCTTTTCTCTATTCCCAACAATCTGTATTTCTAGCACTTGGATGTTCGACACGTGAATACCGTGGATGTATTAGTGTCGACTTTTGAGAGTCGAAAAGGTGGGTGGTTACACAACCACTTAATACTTCCAATCCAGAAGCAAGGTCATACTGGGATATTGACATACGGCCCGTAACCTAAACCATGATGTAACGGTCAGGCTTTCTTTGCCCAGAAAGACGCATCGTTATAAAGAAAGAAAGGGATAGAAGAAGAAAAGAAAAGAAGAGAGAACAACAACACATCAGAAATCTCACAGCGGAACGAGAAATATATTATCACATAAGATATTACATAGTATCATATACATCAGAGTACACAATTTATACATCACAGAATAGACAGTTATAAACTTCTGTCTATTATACAACACAAGTACACCAGTACAATACAGACTAATACAAACACAGCGGAAACTCTATATATCTACTTGCTGAAGCCTCCTGCTTCACAGCTCCTCCAGAATTCGTCAAGATTATCCTGAATCCCTTGACTACTCAATACAATATTGAGTACCCAAGAGTTTAATAAAACAGAAAATAAACACTTGGGTCAGACATGGGTCTGGTGTGAGTAAACAGTTAAATTTCTTAACTTTGAAAACCTTTGAAAACAAAAGTATCACGTAAGACTCCCCACAAATAAACATGGGTAAGTTTTTACCTTACGCTAACTAAAACGTTTGATAGGAAATCTGATTGTATTATAATAGGGTCTAGGGTTTTCAAGTAAAATACAGAAATAGCTGAAATGCTTACATCTCACATTCCAACATAGTTGGGCACAACTAATACGTACGGCACTTATTGGAGTTTGGATTCCATACAATGGCAGGGCTACTGGGGTACCGCCCATCACAGTACGTGGCCTAGATCACCGTACCGAGGAGTACGCCCGCTCCCCTGCAACACAAAGCCGGAACCATCCCTTACTGGATAATCCCGAACAAGACAATCCCGTAGTTGGCGCGACCAACCACACACTAAGCCGAATAAAAGAAAAGGGACCTCTAGACAGGGATCTATCTTGCTTTCAGTGGGTGCTACCCACGAAACCTTGCTGCACCTCCCCTGTTTTAGCCATTCCCGGTTGATGAGGCTTGAGGTTACGATTACCTTTAATCAGAACATATTACTTAGAATGCTCATCGTCCGCCTGACGATGTGTTGAAAGCATTCAATCCATACAAGTTCGTTCCGGGTTCGAACGAAACCGAAGGCATTATCTCGTTACACTCGTTTTGGAATCACCCTCAGAGTTAACGACAATAACCCTTGCACTCTAAATCTTCATCTTCACTTGAGATTCACGACCTATCGTTAATTTGGATCGATGTGGTATTCGGGTCTCCAGACCTGGAATTCCGGTATACGGAAACCCGATCCCGGTCTCATCGAAATCCAAAACGTATCTTTTAAGGCCAAGTTGTTTAAAGGTTTAAACAATTTAACTTATCTATATTCATACAGATAGATAATTCACAATTCACAACTGATAATCACATTATCAATTAAACAGATGATTCATAACCAAATAGGTAATCCATATCAACATCACAATAGTTAATCTATATTATCATCATAATGCAACCAAGCATTCATATCACACAACATCTTATCTCATTTCTGAGATTACATCCATTCAAGACAATCAATGTCATCCATTCTTATATAAGCAATGATTTACTTAATCACAACATAATTAATTTAAAATGAATTAAATTAACTATCTCTATCTTTAATTAATTTAAAGTGAATTAAATTAATTACTTCATCTCTTAATTAATTTAAAGTAAATTAAATTAATTATTTTATTATAAATCTTACTTATATAATCATTAATTAATTACAAATAAATTAATAAATCTTTCTTTAATTATCCACCTTAATTAATCACCTTGATTAATTATACTTTAATTACATTTAAGTAATTATCCTTAATTAATTTCACAAATTAATTATCCTTAACCAAATACAGTAATTAACCTTAATTACTTCATTAATTAATTAATTATAATTAATTACTTTAATCCTTAATTAATTACAATTAATTAGTTGTCATCTGATTAATTAATTTTAATTAATCAATTCTTAATTACATCATTAATTATATCTTTAATTATTCTATTAATTACATTAAGTAATTAACCTTAATTAATCCATAATTGTTAATCACCTTTGATTAATCTAATCCAGAAATTAACTTCCCTTAATTAATTCCATTAATTATTTACTTTAATTAATTACCTTCACAAATAATTAATTACATTATTAATTATCCTTAATTAAACCACCATTATTAATCATCTTTGATTAATCTAATCCTTTAATTAATTTAATTTAATAAATTATTAAATTAATAACAAATGATTAACTCTTAATCATTTTCATTTAATAAAATAATTATCCTCTAATTATTTTATTAAATAATTCCCCTTTTACTTAATTACATTCAGTAATTATTCCTTAATTACTTCATCAAGTAATTATACTTCATTTAATTTATAAGTGATTATCTTAAGTTAATCATTAATTAACTACTTAGTTAATTATTTAACTAATTATTTAAATTGAATTAAATAATTCCTTAATTCCTTATACTTAAAGACTTTAATTAAGAAAATCATTATCTTAATTAAATAAATTAAATTGACCAACAATTTAATTATATTCACATATTAATTTATCTTTAATTTATCAAACTCTTAATTACTTAAAATAAATCCTTATTATAATTGATTTTCCAAATCTTAATCTTTAAATTTTATTTAAAATAAAAATACTTTAGAATTCAATTATAATTTAAAATAATTTAGATATTCAAATTTGACTTTTAAATCTTTAAAACTTTTCTAAGTTATTTGAATTAAATACTAAAATCATTTTGAAAATCCTCTTCCCTATTCTTCTTTTAAAACTTATTTATTTAAATTATTCCAAACTTGTTAAAAACAATTTTCTAGAAACAATTTAGTTTAATAGGTAAAATCTTGTTTACCTTTATTTTAAAACTCAAAAATACTACAATATAAATTTCTTTTGTTTTTAAAACTTCAAAACAATTCCTGTTCAATTCTTAATACCAGCTAATTCCCAAACCCGAGTAAAACTCGTGGAGACTCGAAGTAACACTCGCGTTAACCCACTATTTCCCTGCTTCGAGTAAAACTCACAAATTCTCGAACGAAACCCGAGCCAACGCTTTCTTCCCTAATCCCACATTCCAGATGCACGCAACTAGCTTGTGCACATGCACGACATAATCGATCGACGGCGAACTCCGTTCAGTACTCCGGCAAGTCACCTTTCATCACGTCACCACGTTCGACTACCCAGATATTCTCGATTCGTACGAGATTCGAATTCGACCAACAGAACCCATTAGCCTAAAAACGAACATCACCAGAACCACTCGCCTTTGATGATCCTTAACCGAAACACCACGCCATATTCACCATAGCTCCATCACGACTCCCAGTATCTTCAGATCACCATGCGATCAACTCCGGTCACTTCTCATTGTCGCGAAAATCCTCTGAATACTGTCGACAATCTCAGGGTGTTAAACCCTATTTCCTCGATTCCTAGCCACCACAACCATCAGTACATCACCACACCAATTTTCCAAAGAGCCTCGATATGCCGACCATCTCTAAACCAAACCCCGAGTTCCAGATCGACTTCGATCACCGTCAGTAGCCAAAATACTTAAAATCGATCAACCATGATTATCTCATCGAATGCCAGACTAAAAATCTCAATTTTAATACTAAAATTCATGATTTCAAACATGCATTCAGGTTATAACTTGTTTCAATGATTTAAGAGGTTTGAGATTCTTGCTTATTGAATATAATAGCTGTTATTATAGTTTCAGAGGCAACAGATTTTTAATTTAACTTAATTATAATTTATAAGCCTAAATCTATACTAAACTAACACTTTTTGTTTATCTATCAAATCCTAACAGAGATCAATCAAGAGGTAATGGTTTCAATATTTAAATTCTTAGTTTAAAAGCAAAAACAGATATACAGATATCTGTACACAACACACATATATATTTATCTCTATACACAGAATATTCATCACAATGGCAATCACACAAACATACTTATGCATGCATTCATACAATATTTCAGATAATAAATCATCCAATATCATAGGTTTAAATCTGTTTTTAAAATAATATCTACTCACCTGGCATTATAAAACAGAGAACAGTTTTTGATTCCCAGGCTTTTGAATTTATCTTGCATGTTGAAATACATTATGTTGTAGTTGATTTCCAGGTTTGCATGTTGATGTTTACATCTTGTTGCTTGATTAAACTTGCTTTGATGTTGAACTTCTTTTGCCTTTGCTTTAAATTATCCAGATTTTACTTTTCTCTTATCATTTGAATTCCAGACTTTTTTCTTCTTTTGATTTAAGATTCGAATTGTATTTTAGTTGAGAAGAAGTGAAGATAATTTTTAGCTGAAAGTCAAAACAGATCTTCTTTCATTTTATTTATTTATGACTTTAATTTACAAAGGAAATAGCCACTTGTCTTTTTTAAGTGTTAATTATCTTACACATATACCTTTATTTTTACAAATGTCACTAAACCACCTTAATAAGCTTACAAGTGTTAATCTTGGTTTTAATAAATTTATTTAAGTCATATACATGTATTTAAGAAATATTTATATGTATATAATGTATTTATCTTTTTATAAATAAGCTTTTACATTTTTTTAATAAATATAGAAAAGTGAATTCATGAAAACAATTATTTATAACAACTTATACTTTGATAAATTTTAATGTATCATATATTTATATGCTTGAGTATTTTATTTTATCTTTACAAATATTTTTAACATTAGTTTTGATGATTATTATATTAAATTTTATAACATAACTCCAAATCACAATATATACATATACATATATATTATAATTTGAAAACATAGCTTTTATTAAATTAAAAGATTCCCTATTCATAATATATATATACCAATATATATATACATTATAAATATAAAACATTTATATAAGTTTTAGAAAGATAAATCTTCTCAATTTAAAATTGTTAGAAAAGATATTGCCAAATTAAAATGTTATTAGTTTTCAAAAGAAATAAATTTGCCAATTAAAAATATTATTAACCTTTAAAATGAATAAACTTGTCAATTTACAAAATAAAATCAACAAATCAATTTAATTATTTATAAAGATTATTAAATTGATATTGCCAAATTTCTGGGATATCACATTCCTTCCCCCTTAAAATAATTTCGTCCCCGAAATTTAAAAGCAAAGATAATTTAATAACCCAGCAAAATTTTATTTTAAACAGCAACCATAGATATCAGTCATATTCTAACAACCATAGCAAACAACTTAATCAAACAAATTTAACTATCCAGTCAAAATCTGGATAGAATTTCCTCGAGTTTCCCCAAGTATATATATATATACCGGGATACTCGTTCTACAGGATCTTAACTAACTATCTACAATAATCTAGAACTCCTTCCCTTCTAGATCACAATCTGAACAAGATATCAGACTAAACTCAAAACCATCCCAACTACCAAATCCTTCTGAACTGCTGATTTCATCCCTCGATGAATCATACACATATTCCTCAGAGATACGTGAAATACAATGAATTCCAGTTGTCCGAACTGGCAACTCAATCCTATAGATCGAAGAACTATTCCTCACGAGACAGAGAAAAATCTCATAATACTTCCGGAGCTAACTCTTTAGTCTTACTAAATCTTATATCTCCTTTGATCGGAGAAAACTTAAACAATATCCAAATTTCAACTTCAAATTCCAAATTTCATCAATTCTTAACTGCATAACTCTCCTGATAATCTTGAGTCACTTCATTCTTCCTGATCAGCTTAACTCTTGCTGATGCCTCTTGAAACAAACCAGACCAATATCAAACAAATTTTTGGATTCTACTCAACAAAATGGTTCTTCCAAAAATACACCGAAATACAGAACATAACTCTACTCCACAATCATTAGAGCACTTCGAACTACTTCTCCTTTCTGGAATAGCTAAACAGTTGTACTTGACAATCTTATCTCCAAATTTTGAAAATTCCTTCACACTTAGAGATACACTTGAATTTCCTATAGAAATCCTCTACTCCAAGAAAATTACAACTCTCGGTTGCTTCCACTCTAGAACAATTGCTATCTTGCTTCTGCTACACAACTCTGATTTTGAATAGATGAGAATGCCATCGGAGAAACTCGAGCACAAACTTGATCATCCAAAGTTCATCAGACCATAAAATCTTAGCGACTCCATTCCATTTGGTCAGAAACATCTCGTAGAAACTTCTCCAGAAAAACTCGGTGTGATCAATCCCTCTCCAAAGAATTCTGAGCTGCTTCACCAAATTCTTCTCTCGGAGACATCCTTCTACTAAGCTGAACTTCCGTTAACTTCATGAATCAAGTCGATACGGAATCTCAATCTTCAATAACCCAAAAAGAATACTCAAACAATCGCAAGTCACTTTTGCGATCAGCCCAGCTTAATTTCCAAAGATAACTGTTCTCTCTTCACTAATCAGAACAGCTTACACTTATCTATCCAATTCACTGAAGAAATGGATCCTCTCTGCTGCTTCTGAACTTCACCTACAGAAAAACTGCTCAGCCAGAAGACTTCCTGCCAATGCACAGAATACTCCGAGCTGCACTACTGCCACGGATGCCAAAGATTTCTTATCCAAAACTCCTCGAGAAACTCGGACCTCAAAGCAAACAGAAACACCCCACTGGACTCAGCCACAACACCGAAGCAGACACTCTTCCTTAAACTTACTTCAGAAGAAACATCTTCAGAAACGTCCATAGTCACTGCGTCTCACTATACAGCTACTACTTCTTGAAGTTACCAAAATACTATAACTCGCTTCAGCTCATCCAATAGATCTACTCTATTCATCCAACTTCAAAGATAAAATCCGAACCTTAACAGTTCCTTCGGAGATTGATGAAATCTTTACACCATAACAAAGTTCACTCGAGACAGTATTAGATCTACAGTCTCGACAGATACACTTCAAATCTCAACACTCAAACTCTAACCATTGGTAATTGTGTTACACACACTACTACCCTCTCTACCTTTATAACTTATATTGGAAAACCTGAACAGGTAATCCAACAAATAGGTAGAAATATATATATATATATATATATATATTTAAAATGATACTTTTTATATAGAAATTATTTCTGGGTAAAATTATTTCATCTACCTCTTTAAAACAATATTGTGTCCGTTGGCCTGGTTCAAGTGTTTAGAGATCCCTATCAATAACGTTAGCTACTCGTATTGACCAGAATCCATATACCACTCAACCGATCAATTAACACAATATAAAACCATTTTTATATAATTAACAATTACGCGCTCTCGTATATATATATATATACACTCAAACAGGTTGCTACAGATCCTATCTCTAATGAACAATCCTTCCGAACCTAGGTATTCACTCAACCTAGTGTTCTGATATTCACTTAACCAAAAGCTTAGGCATTCGCTCAACCTATGCTCTGATACCAAATGTAACGGTCAGGCTTTCTTTGCCCAGAAAGACGCATCGTTATAAAGAAAGAAAGGGATAGAAGAAGAAAAGAAAAGAAGAGAGAACAACAACACATCAGAAATCTCACAGCGGAACGAGAAATATATTATCACATAAGATATTACATAGTATCATATACATCAGAGTACACAATTTATACATCACAGAATAGACAGTTATAAACTTCTGTCTATTATACAACACAAGTACACCAGTACAATACCGACTAATACAAACACAGCGGAAACTCTATATATCTACTTGCTGAAGCCTCCTGCTTCACAGCTCCTCCAGAATTCGTCAAGATTATCCTGAATCCCTTGACTACTCAATACAATATTGAGTACCCAAGAGTTTAATAAAACAGAAAATAAACACTTGGGTCAGACATTGGTCTGGTGTGAGTAAACAGTTAAATTGCTTAACTTTGAAAACCTTTGAAAACAAAAGTATCACGTAAGACTCCCCACAAATAAACATGGGTAAGTTTTTACCTTACGCTAACTAAAACGTTTGATAGGAAATCTGATTGTATTATAATAGGGTCTAGGGTTTTCAAGTAAAATACAGAAATAGCTGAAATGCTTACATCTCACATTCCAACATAGTTGGGCACAACTAATACGTACGACACTTATTGGAGTTTGGATTCCATACAATGGCAGGGCTACTGGGGTACCGCCCGTCACAGTACGTGGCCTAGATCACCGTACCGAGGAGTACGCCCGCTCCCCTACAACACAAAGCCGGAACCATCCCTTACTGGATAATCCCGAACAAGACAATCCCGTAGTTGGCGCGACCAACCACACACTAAGCCGAATAAAAGAAAAGGGACCTCTAGACAAGGATCTATCTTGCTCTCAGTGGGTGCTACCCACGAAACCTTGCTGCACCTCCCCTGTTTTAGCCATTCCCGGTTGATGAGGCTTGAGGTTACGATTACCTTTAATCAGAACATATTACTTAGAATGCTCATCGTCCGCCTGACGATGTGTTGAAAGCATTCAATCCATACAAGTTCGTTCCGGGTTCGAACGAAACCGAAGGCATTATCTCGTTACACTCGTTTTGGAATCACCCTCAGAGTTAACGACAATAACCCTTGCACTCTAAATCTTCATCTTCACTTGAGATTCACGACCTATCGTTAATTTGGATCGATGTGGTATTCGGGTCTCCAGACCTGGAATTCTGGTATACGGAAACCCGATCCCGGTCTCATCGAAATCCAAAACGTATCTTTTAAGGCCAAGTTGTTTAAAGGTTTAAACAATTTAACTTATCTATATTCATACAGATAGATAATTCACAATTCACAACTGATAATCACATTATCAATTAAACAGATGATTCATAACCAAATAGGTAATCCATATCAACATCACAATAGTTAATCTATATTATCATCATAATGCAACCAAGCATTCATATCACACAACATCTTATCTCATTTCTGAGATTACATCCATTCAAGACAATCAATGTCATCCATTCTTATTGTGATATCCCGGGATTTCAGAGAATTTAAAATGAGATAATCTTTTAAATTAATTATTAAATATTGGTAAAGGTTGTTGTTTTCAAACAATTTAATAATGAGTTGTTTTTAAATATAGTTATAAACAGATTTTAAATAGACATATTATTTCAAATTTAATAAGTGTTTAAATGTATATATATGTATTTAAATTGATTTTAAATAGGATAATTTTTGACAATTAATAATGTAATTGTTTAAAATGGATTAAATATACTATATATGATTTAGTTAAAATCTAATTGGTTTTTATTTTATTTTCTTTTAAAAGTTTTATCTTTATAAATTAAGAAAAGCATTTATAAGTTAGGATATGTATTTATTAAGTAGGAAATTTAATAATAAAAGCTTTTAAATCCATTTAAAATAATATAAATATATTTATGCATGTAGTATTACAAGTGTTAGCATATAAACTCACTTGATAACATGTGTTAAGCAATTAATTAAGGCAAGAGACAAGTGTCATTACTTGTTTTTATTTTCTTTAAATTTTAATTTAACCAAAATTTAATCTATATAGAACACTTTCACTTTCTTCCTTCATTCCTTTTCTTATGCTTTCATTTTCAAAACAAGAAACTATGGCCAGATCTGTAAGTCATTTCCTCTAAAACAAACTGCAAACATCTTCAAATCTAAGATCAAAAACCCTGTCACACAATTTCAAACCAAAATACAAACCTGTAAATCCATTTTAAAATCTGCAACCATTTCAAGCCAAAAGCCTGTAATTCATCTCCTCATCTTAAATCAAAATCAAGATTTGCAAACCATTTTTCAAATGAGAGCCTGCATTCTTCAAGCCTGAAAACAAAGTTTGCAAGTTTCAAATTAATATTACAACCTGGAATCAAGTCTGGATCAACTCATCATCATCCAATTCAACTGAGCACTCCAGTTTTAAAGAAATCAAAGTCTTGAATCATCTCAGCCAACAAGCCTTTCAGTTTTAAAGAAATGAAGCAGATTCAGTTGCAAAACTTCCAGTTTTTCCAAAACTCTCTGCCTCTTTGAATAAGTGAGTAAACATCTACTTAAAATCCTAAGTAATAATTGTTTTGTTGCTTGATAGATTTCTGGAATGATAAATGCTTGCATGTGTATTTATAAGTGTGAATACCTGATATATATATGTGTGTTTGTCTGTGCATGTTTGGATTTGTCAGTTCTCCACTGCTCTAATTTTCCAGTGAGTAAACTTTCAATTTAAAACAGTTTTAATCTATGATTGTATGGATGCATGTGATAAATTCGTATATAATTGTTGTATTATGGTTTGCATGATTGTTTATATCTGGAATATATTTTGAATTGCTCTGTTACATGTGTGCATGTCTGATTTTACATTTATAAACTGGTCTCTGTTATTTCCCAGGCTCAAGACTTACTTTCAAAAATTCATATCTCAATATACAAGCAATTTTGAGTTAAAATCTTTAAAGGAAAATTGTTAAAAATAGTCAGATTCAAGTCTTAAAAATAATTTTAATTAAAAATAACTAGTAGAATTTCTGGAATCTAGGAATGTCAGTAATAATCAATATAAGGCAGAAAATCGAATGATGTAATTTCGAGTTTTAATTATATAAACTGTTTTGAATTGCAAAATGTTGGATTTTAATAATCAAAACAAGATTTTTAAGTTCATGGTTGTCGAGATATCGTGAGTTGAACTGTGATGGGTTTTCTGTCGAATTCTGGTAATCGGGGAATGATTGGGCCTTGAAATCGTGAGAGAAGTTAGTTTGGATATTGGCGATTCCAAGAAAAATACTCACATAAGTTTTCATCGATCATGATCATCAAGAGGAATGATTGTAGGGTTTAAGGGGGTTTCGAAGTCGAAGTCGGAATTTGGCCAAAGCATCGTCGTCAAAGCTTCGGAAGTGATCGCGAGTTGAGGAAGGGTGGCGTGGTGATATGGAGGTGCTCAGGAAGAAGAACTGGAGGTCCCAGTCAATGTGATCGACGGTGGCAGGAGGTTGTGTGGATTTAGCTTTACTCCAGATTTCGATCGAGAGTCGAATTTTGTTTTGCTGCTGGAATTGGGTTGCTGGGTGATTGTATGGGTAGTCGAGGTCGGAAGTAGTTGGTCGCAGGTCTGAGGATGGTCGTGGTTGATGCTAGTTCGACGTGCACGTGCACGTGTACGTTTTGGTGATGGGCGATGTTTTGGTGACTGGAAGGTAAGGTGGTGGGGTAACTCGAAGGGAGCATCGAGTTTTCGGGTTTGTAACTCGAGTTTATACTCGAGTAGATTAGTGGGTATGGCTGAGTTTTTATACCTTAACAAATCTAAGTTTTTAAAATATAAAAGCCAGGAGGAAGAAGAAATCTCGGGGAAGAACTCGGGTAGGAGTCTGGTCGACCTGAAGTAAACTGAGCGGTTTAAAAAAAAAAATTTAAAATAAGCAAGTTTTTAAATTTAAATAAACCTAGTTTAAATCTATTTCTTAAATCTAATTCTTTAACAAATGTTTTAAGTAATTGATTTAAGGAAGTTATATAATTTGTTAATTTTAATTTAAATGTTTATTTTATATAAAAACTTAATTAAATGATTTAATTAAGGAAGTTAATTGTAAAAGATAAAAATGTTTTTAATGATAATTAAGTCATTGATTATGATAATGGTTTACCTTAAAAAGGATAATTAAGGTTTTAATAATTTGAGATTAATAAAGTTAATAAAGTAAATCAAGTTAATCAATTAATTTAATTAGTAATGATCAAGGATTAGTTAAGAAATTAATTAAGAGTAATTAATTAACTTAATTAACTCAATAATGAAGGTTGATTTAATTAATGACTAAAGGATAATTAATTTGTAATTAATAAATTAAGTAATTAGAGGTAAACTCAATGGTAATTAAGAAGTACTTAATTTGTAATTAAGTTTTATAAATTAATAATTAAGTTTTATTAATTATTTATTTAAGGGGTGATTAATTTGTAATTAAAGATTAATTAAGGATTAATCAAATGATAATTCAGGTTTAATTAACTAAAATTAAGGATTGATTAATTTGTTATTAAGTTTTATTAATTGATAATTAAAGTTTATTAATTAATAATTAAAAGGATAATTAATCTATAATTAAAGATTAATTAATTGGTTTAAAGAGTAATTAAGGATGAATTACTCAAGTATAATTAATGATATGAATGTGATTGATTTAAGTTAATTAATTTGTAAATTAATTAAAGATAATCACTTGATAAAGACATTAAGTATGAATACTTAATAAGATTGATAAGTATAATTACATAGTGTAGGTAATTAATGTATAATTACAGGATGTAATTAATTAAAGGAAATTACTTAATGGGAAGTAATGGAAGTATAATTACTTTACAAAAAGTAATTAAGGATTAATTATTTGGTAATTAATTAAAGGATTAAAGAAATTAATTAAGAAGTTAATTAATTAAGGTAAGTAATCACAGGATGATAATTACTGTATATGATTAATTAAGGTGGATTAATAGAAATGATTAATTAAAGTTTAATTAATTAAAGTAATTAATTAAGGATAATTAATTAATTAATGGAAATAATTAATTAAGGATAATTAATCAATGCAATTAATAAAAGTAATTAATGGTTAATTACTGTTAATGGTTAAGAATAATTAATTTGTGAAATTGATTAAAGGATAATTACTTTATGTAATTAATAAATAATTAACCAAGGGTGATTAATATTTAATAAGTAATTAATTAATTAAAGGTTTGTAATTAATTAATGGTTGATTAAGCAAGGTTAGATAATTAATTCTTAAGTAATTAATTTAATTTAAGTTAATTAAATTAATTATAATATAGGGTTAATAATTGTTGCTTATGGATGATTGTTAGTATAGAATATCTAAATTGGATGATATGCTGTGATATTCTTTGATATGACATTGATATATCTATGATAAATGTGTGATATTTATCTGTTAAATGCTGTGTGAATTCAAATATTGAATTGAATTAAATTGTTTAAACCTTTAAACAACTTGGCCTTAAAAGATACGTTTTGGATTTCGATGAGACCGGGATCGGGTTTCCGTATACCGGTATTCCAGGTCTGGAGACCCGAATACCACATCGATCCAAATTAACGATAGGTCGTGAATCTCAAGTGAAGATGAAGATTCAGAGTGCAAGGGTTATTGTCGTTAACTCTGAGGGTGATTCCAAAATGAGTGTAACGAGATAATGCCTTCGGTTTCGTTCGAACCCGGAACGAACTTGTATGGATTGAATGCTTTCAGCACATCGTCAGGTGGACGATGAGCATTCTAAGTGATTTGTTCTGATTAAAGGTAATCGTAGCCTCAAGACTCATCAAACCGGGAATGGCTAAAACAGGGGAGGTGCAGCAAGGTTAGTGGGTAGCACCCAAGTAGTATAAGATTCCCCTGTCTAGAGTCCCTTTTTATTTCGGCTGTGTGGGTGGTTGTTTGGCCGCAACCACGGGGTTTCTTATGCGGGAATTATCCAGTAAGGGATGTTCCGGCCTTGTGTTGCAGGGGATTGGGAGTGATCCTCGGTACGTTGATCTAGGCCACGTACTGTGACGGGCGGTACCCCAGTAGCCCTGCCATTGTATGGAATCCACAATCCAATAAGTGCCGTACGTATTAGTTGTGCCCAACTATGTTGGAACGTGAGATGTAAGCATTCCAGCTATTTCTGTATTTTACTTGAAAACCCTAGACCCTATTATAATATAACTGAATTTCCTATCAAATGTTTTGGTTAGCGTAAGGTAAAAACTTACCCATGTTTATTTGTGGGGAGTCTTACGTGATACCTTTGTTTTCAAAAGGTTTTGAAGTTAAGCAATTTAAACCGTTTACTCACACCAGACCCATGTCTGACCCAAGTGTTTATTTTCTGTTTTATTAAACCTTGGGTACTCAAATTTTTACGAGTAGCCAAGGGATTCAGGTTTGCTTTGACGAATCTATGGAGGAGCAATGGAGCAGGAGGCTTCAGCGTTCGTAGATATAGTGTTCCGCTGTGTTAGTCTGTATGAGTCATTTGTTGAGTGTATTTGAGTTGTAATGACTAGACAGATGTTTATAACTGTCTAGTATGTGTTGTATAAGCTGTGTATCTCTGATGTATATGATACAATGTAATATCTTATTTGATTAATATAATTTATTCGTTCCGCTGTTTAGATTCTGATGTGTTTCTTTCTTTCTTCTCTATCTTATCTCTTTTCTATCCCTTTCTTTCTTCTTGATGATACGACTTTTTGTGGAGAAAAAGCCGGGTCGTCACACTTATATAAGCAATGATTTACTTAATCACAACATAATTAATTTAAAATGAATTAAATTAACTATCTCTATCTTTAATTAATTTAAAGTGAATTAAATTAATTACTTCATCTCTTAATTAATTTAAAGTAAATTAAATTAATTATTTTATTATAAATCTTACTTATATAATCATTAATTAATTACAAATAAATTAATAAATCTTTCTTTAATTATCCACCTTAATTAATCACCTTGATTAATTATACTTTAATTACATTTAAGTAATTATCCTTAATTAATTTCACAAATTAATTATCCTTAACCAAATACAGTAATTAACCTTAATTACTTCATTAATTAATTAATTATAATTAATTACTTTAATCCTTAATTAATTACAATTAATTAGTTGTCATCTGATTAATTAATTTTAATTAATCAATTCTTAATTACATCATTAATTATATCTTTAATTATTCTATTAATTACATTAAGTAATTAACCTTAATTAATCCATAATTGTTAATCACCTTTGATTAATCTAATCCAAAAATTAACTTCCCTTAATTAATTCCATTAATTATTTACTTTAATTAATTACCTTCACAAATAATTAATTACATTATTAATTATCCTTAATTAAACCACCATTATTAATCATCTTTGATTAATCTAATCCTTTAATTAATTTAATTTAATAAATTATTAAATTAATAACAAATGATTAACTCTTAATCATTTTCATTTAATAAAATAATTATCCTCTAATTATTTTATTAAATAATTCCCCTTTTACTTAATTACATTCAGTAATTATTCCTTAATTACTTCATCAAGTAATTATACTTCATTTAATTTATAAGTGATTATCTTAAGTTAATCATTAATTAACTACTTAGTTAATTATTTAACTAATTATTTAAATTGAATTAAATAATTCCTTAATTCCTTATACTTAAAGACTTTAATTAAGAAAATCATTATCTTAATTAAATAAATTAAATTGACCAACAATTTAATTATATTCACATATTAATTTATCTTTAATTTATCAAACTCTTAATTACTTAAAATAAATCCTTATTATAATTGATTTTCCAAATCTTAATCTTTAAATTTTATTTAAAATAAAAATACTTTAGAATTCAATTATAATTTAAAATAATTTAGATATTCAAATTTGACTTTTAAATCTTTAAAACTTTTCTAAGTTATTTGAATTAAATACTAAAATCATTTTGAAAATCCTCTTCCCTATTCTTCTTTTAAAACTTATTTATTTAAATTATTCCAAACTTGTTAAAAACAATTTTCTAGAAACAATTTAGTTTAATAGGTAAAAATCTTGTTTACCTTTATTTTAAAACTCAAAAATACTACAATATAAATTTCTTTTGTTTTTAAAACTTCAAAACAATTCCTGTTCAATTCTTAATACCAGCTAATTCCCAAACCCGAGTAAAACTCGTGGAGACTCGAAGTAACACTCGCGTTAACCCACTATTTCCCTGCTTCGAGTAAAACTCACAAATTCTCGAACGAAACCCGAGCCAACGCTTTCTTCCCCAATCCCACATTCCAGATGCACGCAACTAGCTTGTGCACATGCACGACATAATCGATCGACGGCGAACTCCGTTCAGTACTCCGGCAAGTCACCTTTCATCACGTCACCACGTTCGACTACCCAGATATTCTCGATTCGTACGAGATTCGAATTCGACCAACAGAACCCATTAGCCTAAAAACGAACATCACCAGAACCACTCGCCTTCGATGATCCTTGACCGAAACACCACGCCATCTTCACCATAGCTCCATCACGACTCCCAGTATCTTCAGATCACCATGCGATCGACTCCGGTCACTTCTCATTGTCGCGAAAATCCTCTGAATACTGTCGACAATCTCAGGGTGTTAAACCCTATTTCCTCGATTCCTAGCCACCACAACCATCAGTACATCACCACACCAATTTTCCAAAGAGCCTCGATATGCCGACCATCTCTAAACCAAACCCCGAGTTCCAGATCGACTTCGATCACCGTCAGTAGCCAAAATACTTAAAATCGATCAACCATGATTATCTCATCGAATGCCAGACTAAAAATCTCAATTTTAATACTAAAATTCATGATTTCAGACATGCATTCAGGTTATAACTTGTTTCAATGATTTAAGAGGTTTGAGATTCTTGCTTATTGAATATAATAGCTGTTATTATAGTTTCAGAGGCAACAGATTTTTAATTTAACTTAATTATAATTTATAAGCCTAAATCTATACTAAACTAACACTTTTTGTTTATCTATCAAATCCTAACAGAGATCAATCAAGAGGTAATGGTTTCAATATTTAAATTCTTAGTTTAAAAGCAAAAACAGATATACAGATATCTGTACACAACACACATATATATTTATCTCTATACACAGAATATTCATCACAATGGCAATCACACAAACATACTTATGCATGCATTCATACAATATTTCAGATAATAAATCATCCAATATCATAGGTTTAAATCTGTTTTTAAAATAATATCTACTCACCTGGCATTATAAAACAGAGAACAGTTTTTGATTCCCAGGCTTTTGAATTTATCTTGCATGTTGAAATACATTCTGTTGTAGTTGATTTCCAGGTTTGCATGTTGATGTTTACATCTTGTTGCTTGATTAAACTTGCTTTCATGTTGAACTTCTTTTGCCTTTGCTTTAAATTATCCAGATTTTACTTTTCTCTTAGCATTTGAATTCCAGACTTTTTTCTTCTTTTGATTTAAGATTCGAATTGTATTTTAGTTGAGAAGAAGTGAAGATAATTTTTAGCTGAAAGTCAAAACAGATCTTCTTTCATTTTATTTATTTATGACTTTAATTTACAAAGGAAATAGCCACTTGTCTTTTTTAAGTGTTAATTATCTTACACATATACCTTTATTTTTACAAATGTCACTAAACCACCTTAATAAGCTTACAAGTGTTAATCTTGGTTTTAATAAATTTATTTAAGTCATATACATGTATTTAAGAAATATTTATATGTATATAATGTATTTATCTTTTTATAAATAAGCTTTTACATTTTTTTATAAATATAGAAAAGTGAATTCATGAAAACAATTATTTATAACAACTTATACTTTGATAAATTTTAATGTATCATATATTTATATGCTTGAGTATTTTATTTTATCTTTACAAATATTTTTAACATTAGTTTTGATGATTATTATATTAAAATTTATAACATAACTCCAAATCACAATATATACATATACATATATATTATAATTTGAAAACATAGCTTTTATTAAATTAAAAGATTCCCTATTCATAATATATATATACCAATATATATATACATTATAAATATAAAACATTTATATAAGTTTTAGAAAGATAAATCTTCTAAATTTAAAATTGTTAGAAAAGATATTGCCAAATTAAAATGTTATTAGTTTTCAAAAGAAATAAATTTGCCAATTAAAAATATTATTAACCTTTAAAATGAATAAACTTGTCAATTTACAAAATAAAATCAACAAATCAATTTAATTATTTATAAAGATTATTAAATTGATATTGCCAAATTTCCGGGATATCACACATGACGTCTTACATTAGTCTAACTAGTCATATATGTTGATAGCCAGATTAGTTGGGCAAGCTTACCCTACAAAATTGGGACTAACCTTGTGTCCATCGTGGATACTTATTATAAGCGATGTCTCACATCAGTCCCAAAGTCACAATGCCGGTAGCCATATTAGCTGGGCAGACTTCTATGTGCTTTTTACTAACCTCGCATCCCTATAACTTAGTCATATTTCTGCTCTCATAGTAGACTACCATATATATATATACACACACACAAACTATATATATATATATATATATATATATTACACCTCACCTGCATTTATGCATTAAGGCCATATAAGGACATTTCCTTGTTTCGCCATTAATTATGGTTAATTTCCCTAATTATCCCTAACTTTTATCCTATAGGATTTAATGCTATTTATTATCCTATTCATTCAGTACGATACGATTTATACGTTATTATTTATTCGCAATTAGTATATTTATGTGTACATAAATTTTAGACTAACTAAATATACCTAAGCGTGCATAGAAATATTCCTATTTTAAGATTTTTGATTCCTATACTAATTGTTAAAATGTCAAAACTTCCTTATCCATACAAGCCTAAGTTTCATATAATAATTTACAAAATAGCTAGTATTCTTAGCTGGACAAAACAAACTTTTGTATATATACATATATATTCAAAGATAGAATCAAATACCAAACTTAGTTTACATTAATATAATAGAATCAACGCCTCTATTTAAGGAAACAAAAATTAACAATTTATACCCTTTATATTCTATTCAACTTTATGTATACGAACTTGAAGTGGAAAAAGGGATTCATATTTGTCTAAATTACGGAAATGGGTAGCGACTACAAATAGGAAAATCCATACTTTGCACACCATTTCCTAATAATATTCTTTATTGAACCCTTTATCGCAAGAACAGAAATTAGAAGGGGAAACTGAATAGAACATAAATTATTTATATTGCAAACAACAAATAAAATTATACTATATCAACATAAAACAATTGAAATTCCACTGTCTATGAATTGAATTTTCTTGGGGGAATTTTAAGGTTTTAGAATTTAGGGTATCCATATACAAAATTCCTTAAGGCATAAAACAAAACCAAACTTTTACTACACAAATTACTAAAATGTGAAAAACTATGTTTTCCACTCATAGACAATTTCCCTATTTTCCTTTGGATTAGATTCACGCCTTTGTTAATTCCTCCTTCAGATTTCTTCTTTTCGGAATATACAATAGTTTAATTGTATATAGATTAGATTAAGAATCCAAAGATTTAGGAAGAAGAGAAATGTGAAATATGTATATATACACACACAACATATTACCTTTAAATCCGATTAGTTCTTAATTGAAGAAGAAGAAGAAGAAGACCGATGAAGTTTCACTAGCATTTCAATTTTATTGTGAATAAAACTGAGGGGGGTAGCCTCTTATTTATAGTGGTTAGGATGCGTCTAGATTGTAGAATTTAATTCGATTTAATTTAATAAAACCTGGGTCATTCCTGACCAGACCTAACCTATCCCTAGTTACCATCCATCAACGGTTCGACCGCTCCTCCCTAGGCCGTGGCTCAGTGGAGGCGGTCAACCAGCCTTTTTCTACGACCGAGATTTATTTTTTATCATTTTTTATTTCTGACGTTAAAATTCTGACCGTTTGATTCATAACAATAATATTTTCTTTTAACATTAAAATACATATTTCCTTCCTAATATTTAACGTTAATGTCATTAAATTTTTAAATTTAAATTCATTTGAATTATTTTAAATTCAAAAACTTTAAATGTCAATAACTTTTTCGTTTTATCTTCAATCGTAAAACTTTATATATGAAAATTGATCAAAAAATCACCACGAACAAAATGATGTGACTTTCATGGCCAAATTCCGACATTTGCAAAATTCTCATTTTTAGCCTTATTATTAACTCCTTAATTTCTTATCAGTTTTTATAGGGAGTTACAGGTATAGGAGGAGACATATCATGTATTTGAGTTTGATGGTGGTAACGACGAGGTTTATCGTCGCTTGTAGCGGTGGTGCGAGGCCGGCGAAGCTGCATCATTTTGCTTCAGTGTAACGACCCGTTATTTTGGACCATTCAAATCGACAATAAATCCACACATGTCGGACTTGAATAATTCAAAACAATAGATTGTTAATTTAAATTTGGCAAATCTCAGCATATGCAGTAAATAAATCAATCACAGAATCAAAGACACAGAGTAATACAATAATACGCAGCGGAATAGATAAAATAGTAGTTCATGAAGCTACTATATAAACATCAGAGTTAGAAATAAAATACAACAGAATATCTCAAATGCAGTGAAGTCTCCAGTACAACAGATGGCTTCTCTGAACAAATCAACTAGAAGAGCTGAAAGCTGAGGCGATAGTTGGATCTCCAAATGAAGCTCCAAATTCCAAGGGTGACTCTCAAATGTTGTATCACTCAGTCTGACCCGAGCGTAAAGCAAAACACAAAACACTCGAGTCAGGATTAACATTCTTATACTAATAAACACAACTCAAGTGAAATATCAACTGAAATACAAGTAACTTAAAGGATGTTTGGGATAACAATCCTCTAAGGATCCGTGGAGCTATCTACAAGGTAGAAATATACACTATAACACCGTGGTCATTTCAAATTAATTTATTCTTCAAACCCAAATATCATGTCATTTCAAAAATATCTATTTTCCTAAATAATTTATAAAGTAAAGTATTTATAATTTCCCCGAGTCTCACAAATCGATTCAAATCAACTCAAATTTCAAATTCCAATTTAATTAAATCTAAATTTTTCCATTTTAATTCAATTCAGTTTCTAAATAACAAATTCAAATTATATTGATTTCAAATATAGATTTAAATCACAAAATAAACCATTTAAATTCCAATATATTTCAAAGCTTTAATATTCAACCATTTCAAAGTTAAATTTAACAGTTTCATGAAGCTCTTGGTCTGATTTCATTTATTATTTAATCAGGTGATATTCACTTAATAGATTCAATATCATTTATTAGCCTTAAATCACATTTTACTAAATATTTCCTTAAACTTTATTTAAACAAGAAATATTCATTAAATTACTTATAAATCAAACCCAAGTTATAAATCATATCTTACATCTCAATTTCAATAAGTTTCTAGTCGGTTTAATTAAATAAAATTCTTTATTGAATCAATTTCAACTAATATTCAAATTATCTTCCTAACCTTAACTTATTCAAATTTTTACCAAAATCTATTTTGAAATATAGATATAAGTACTTAACCATATTATATGTATTCAATCAATCTTAATTAAATTTAATATTATAATTAAATCTATATATATATCATTACCATTTATATATATAATAATTTAAGAATCAACTTTATTTAACCCATATATTTCTTCCCAAATCCATAGAATTTATTTTCAAAATGTTTATATATATGGACCAACGGTGTCTGTATATATATATATATCTATCATATGGTTAAGTGATACGTATATTTATCATTTCAATCCGTAATTTAAATATATACGGGTCGATATCATTTCAACCCGAAATCCCAATTTCAATTCAAATGAAAATCGCTTTGGTTTATCATTTCAACCCATAACTGTAACGACCCAAAATTTTTAGTGATTTTATTTATTAAATTAATTGAAATTTTGTGAAATTTTAAACAATAAAATTTGGAAATAAAAATTTATTATTTGGAATACGTCTATTTTAATATAGCAACTGATAAATTTTCATCTGATAATATTGAAGTTTATTTTCCTGTGAAATTTCATTTCAAATCAAACCGGTTAATAACAGTGAATTTAAAAGTTTTCCGAAACCAAAATATGTCAACAGGAGAAAATTTATTCAGATCATTCTGAATCAGACTGCGAAATTCGTTTTTCTAAATTTGGACTTCTACTGCTCCGTTTATCTTAATTCTGGCAAAATAGCAGCATTTTCGGTACCGATTATCGACTTTTGGTCGGATGATCGTACCACTAATATTTGTATACCGTTTTGATCCTCTCATCGTGTTGATCCCAATGGTATATTTATTTCCGTATTTTTGGAGGTCCGGTACGCGACGGCGACAATAAACAATTCACCGAAGCGGTACCACTTTTGACTTTACATTCTCCCTTGATTTTTCAAATCTATTGCTTGCAGCCCAAACAAGAAATTTATTGCTTAAATAAATTTTCACCAAATCAGAGGACCCGTTATCTTTTTTTTCCATTCGCACCATTTGAATTTTTCCACTGTTGAATTCGAGTCAGTTGCCTTTAATACATCCGAAAATCGTGTGTAACTTTTGCAATCCTACCGTTTCGAAGTTTGAACGCGTAAACTTATATACGTTTAGCATTTATTAATTCAGACTGTTCAACATCTTTTCCAAGCCAGCTCGTTACCTTCCCTTTTATATTCTTTATATACGATATCACAGTCTCTTCGTCCTTTTTCACTATCTGCTTGCATTTCTTCCCTCCTCTGTTTCATCCTCCAATCCCACTCGAACCATTCCTTCCGCCTACCGCCTGCACTGCCCCACCAGCCTTCGTCTGCCCCTCCCCATCCCATAGCTCCACCTATCAACCCCACCGCAGTCCGCCACCTACCCTGTGCCACCGAACCCGCCGCCTACCTCCGAGCCTACACACCACTGTCCATGTGTACCAGCGGCCACTAGCCCCAGCATTCCTCCGCCGCCTATGACAACCGCCGCCTCTTCCTCCACTCTTCCCATTCCGCACTCCTTCTCAATCGTGCCTTCTTCTCCAATGCATTCATCTCCACCTTCAAAATCAAGCAAGCCTGACCTCTTCATCTTCAAAGCTAAACCGAAGGCATCTCCTCCGCCTCCACGTCATCACCGACGCAACCAACCTAGACCATCGCCTGTCCACCACCATCGCGTTCAACCTCCCCTCTGGCCACCCTCCTCGACTGCCATGGCCTGCCGCCCAGGCCTCAGTGCCATTCCCTCGTGAATCTGTACCGTCCCTTCCGACTACCCATCCTCATTGCTTGCTCGATCTCGCCTCTTCCCTGCTAGGTAGGTATATATATAGAATATATATGTTAGTTTGTATATATATTTTTAGGCTGTTGAGTATGTTAGTCATATATTTGTTTAATATATATAGGGAGTTTGTTGTTTGTTGAAGAAAAGTTATTTATATGTATATACTTATAAATGAGTCTGCATATTTTATGTCAAAAGCATCATTACATACACATCATACTTTAAGCTTGGCTGGGATATGTTCTTATAGGTCACTGTATACTTAAAGCATAGCTGACATAAGTCGTATCTTAATATATATATTCCTATAAGTCTGAGACTATACTTTTTTTTATTGGCTATACGTAAAGCTGTTTACATAACTAAGTGTATGTATATACACGCATGTCTTGTATATAAGCATATATATGGGTTCATCTTAAAAGTAGCGTGTGGCATTGTTTTATATCATGGGACTAGTATTGGTATATATTTTCGGCAGTGTATATATTTATAAAGGGAAAATATGTTTTGTTAACATCCTGGTAGATTATGTTTATAAAGTTTGTGATGTTTACATTGTTATTAACATCCGAGGAAGTATAGATATGTAAATGCTTTAAATTATAAGCTTGTATAGTTGTAGATCTGTTGGTGTGTACATATAGGTCCAAGTGTTATATTTTTGTAAGTTTTGGTCAATGCGCATTGTTAGTATTGATATTAAGCAAGTTATATAGACTTTATTTTTATATTGATTCTAAAGATATAAATTGTATATAAGTACACAGATATTATATGTTGTCTATATAGCTATTTGTTTATTTACATAAGTATTAATTTTAAAACATATTATGTATGCACGTCGATTTTAATGTATGAACGTATTTAATTTTGAAATATATAAATCTTGGTCTGCATGCGGCATTTGCATGGTCTGCATTTTTAATCATATATTTTATTTTATTTTAGTGTTTTAAATTAAATTTTGATTTGAAATTTATAATATATATTTTGTTTCGATTATATCAAGACAATTCTGATTCGTTTCAATCAATCTCTATCTTTCAGCTTTGCCGTCAAATCCACTTTCAGCTTATTTTGCTTTGAGATTTTGTTTGGATTTGTTTGATTGTCTAAGATCGTGACCCAATCCATAGCTCAATTCTGGTCAAATCTATCTAGCCTCGAAAGGTGAGCAATCACTCACGATTAACGTTCTTGTATTTATTAAATTTGATTTCAATTGAAACGACAATTGAAATATGATGCTGTAGTTATTTAAATTGTTATATATGCTATTATCTATAACTGCTCACCTGTGACATCTGACACCAGTATCTAGTATTATATGCCTGTTATTACTAGTATTTATATCTGTTCACCTGTGACATCTGACACCCGTATCCGTTATTTATACTGATGATATATGCTTGTTGTTATATTTTTTTAGTATCTGTTATCACTCGGCAAGTTCCCTGGTAGTATAGAATTCACTATGGGTTGAAATGATACATACCCGAACGGACTTTAGAATAGGAGAAAATCGTTATGGGTTGAAATGATAAACCCAAGCGAATTTCATTTGAATTGAAATTGGGATTACGGGTCGAAATGATATCTACCCGTATATATTTAAATTTCGGATTGAAATGATAAATATCTGTATCACTTAACCATATGATAAATATATATACAGACACCGTTGGTCCATATATATAAATATTTTAAAAATGAATTCTATGGTTTTGGAAAGAAATATATGGTTTTAATAAATGTTGAGCCTTAAATTATTATATATAAATGGGAATGATTGATTTAAATACATATTATATGTTGAGTATTTAAAATATATTTCAGATAGATTTTGGTAATAATTTGAATAAGTTAGGTTAGAAAGATAATTTGAATTTAGTTGAAATTGTATTCAACAAAGAATTTTACTTAATTAAACCGATTTGAAACTTATTGAAATTAAGATGTAAGATATGATTTATAACTTGAGTTTGATTCATAAGTAATCTAATGAATATTTCTTGTTTAAATAAAGTTTAAGGAAATATTTAGTAAAAATGTAATTTAAGGCTAGTTAAATGGTATTGAATTTATTAAGTGAATATTCCCTGATTAAATAATAATGAAGTTAAATCAAGAGCTATATGAAACCGTTAAATTTAACTTTGAAAATGTTGAATATTAAAGCTTTGAAATATATTGAAAATTTAAATGATCTGTTTAGAAATGAATTAAATTGATGAATTGAACTTTGAATAAATTTGAATTTGGAATTTGAGTTAATTTAAATCGATTTGTGAGACTTGAGGAAATTATAAATACTTTACCCTTTAAATCATTTAATATATATACTATTTTGGAAAATAGATATATTTGAAATGAAATGATATTTGGGTTTTTGAAGTATAAATTTAAATTGAAGTGACTACGGTGTTAAAATGTATATTTCCACTTTGTAGATAGTTCTGAAGATCCTTAGAGGATGGTTATCCCAAACATCCTTTAAGTTACTCGTATTTCAGTTGATATTCCACTTGAGTTGGATTTATTTATATAAGAATGTTAATCCTGACTCGAGTGTTTTGTGTTTTGCTTTACGCTCGGGTCAGACCGAGTGAAACAGCATTTGAGACTCACCCTTGGAGTTTGGAGCTTCCTTTGGAGATCCATCTATCGCCTCAGCTTTCAGCTCTTCTAGTTGATTTGTTCAGAGAAGTCATCTGTTTGCACTGGAGACTTCACTGCATTTGAGATATTCTGTTGTATTTTATTTCTAACTCTGATGTTTATATAGTAGCTTCATGAACTACTATTTTATCTATTCCGCTGCGTATTATTGTATTACTCTGTGTCTGTGATTCTGTGATTGATTTATTTACTGCATATGCTGAGTTTTGCCAAATTTAAATTAACAATCTGATATTTTGAACTATTCAACTCAGACATGTGTGGATTATTGTCGATTTGAATGGTCCAAAATATCGGGTCGTTACAGTTGGTATCAGAGCTTTGGCTCTAGGCAAAGCTTAGCATATATAGTAAATTTATTTACAGAATCACTTTCGTTCGAGTTTAATCTCTTTCTTTTGACTCGATTTCCTTCGAACTTTGGAACGTTCCCTACGGTTCCAAAATTCATTCTTGTCTCTCTCTATTGGTATTCTTTTGATTCTGGAGTATCCCATAACTCCACTTCGAATGATCTCTATAAGAATAGGCGATCCCGCCGATCTTTGAATGTTTTGTAAAGGGGTGAAACTCCTTTACAATTGGCATTGAATCACCGAAGATTTATATATCACTCGGTTTGGATGTTGCTATCTCTTGATATGCCGAATTCTATCTCTTGCGATCGAATGGCAATTTGCCTTAGATTTCCGCATCGATTATATTCTTGAAGTCACGGTTGACCCAGTTAAGGTCGCCCGCGATTTATATAACTGTATCGATCTATTGTTTTGTAATTAATTATCTCATTTTCGTTCGAACTTATTTTCGAATCAGAATCCTATTTGATTAGAGTCCCTCTAATTTGAATTTCTATCTTTGTTTTGAAATCCATTCTTGAACCATCCTTTGAAAAATCAGGCTTGTTTATATTTTAGAAATTGTTTTATATATTGAAATCATTATATTCTATTTATACAAGTGAAATGTTTTCGATAAAGATTATTAACCCTTTTTAAAATAAGAATTTGAGGTTTCGAAAGGATTTGTAAATTTGAAAGACTATATAAGAAATTTGATTTATCTAAAAATGATTTATTACTGAAGGGTTAAATTTGAAGTTCGAGAATTGAATTCCGGTATTTTGAAATTGGTTTTAAGATTTTGAAATATATAATAATAATATGATTTAAAAGTATTTTCCGAATAAGAAATGTTTCCAATGATTTTAATGAGTTCGAATGATTTTGAAGAAATTTCAAAAGAGGTTTGAGAAAATAGAAGTCCAGAACTCACTTATGTCGCTGGAAAATAATTTCGGTGATGAGTGCACGCATCATCGACATTGATTTTCGAGTTTCAGAGTGAGGGATAGGCCACTTTTAATAGCATTGCTACGCGAGTGATTTTGCGAAACAAATTTTGATTTCAAATTTTGAAGTATGATTTGATATTCGAAAGATATATGTATATGTATTTGAAATGATTTGAAGTAAGCTGGTGTTCAGTCCTCGGGTTTTGGATTTGATATAACCCTATCTATTAAAATTGATTTACTGATTTGTTGCTGATTTCCAACGCTTGAATTTGAAAATGATTTCTTCGACTATTTTGAAGTTCGAGTACTTCCAAATCAAGGTTTAATTTTTCAAGCCAAGAAATTTTGAAAAGTATGAATTATTTGATAAAGTATATAAGTTTGGTATGTATGTTAAAGTATGTAGTAATATGATTTAAATAAGTTGAAACTGTTTTGTTAAGTAAATGAATAAGGCTATTTTGAATTTTTTTTCTAATATGGAATTTAGATTTGAAATGTTTTGAAAGAATTTGGGCTTCAATATATTTTGAATAAAATTTAGTAAAATGTTTAAATTTAGTAACATCTTTATGAAACTATATATTTAACAAGTTGGAATAAATATATAATTTGTACGTATGCTGTTTTATTCGCATAATTAATTTGATCCAGGTTTGAGTACACAAGTTCGAGGTGAATTACACCATTTCGTGTTAGGATTTTTCATTTGATTCTTGATGGCGAATATTTGATATGGAGTTTGGGCTTGATTCTAGAATTCTCTATCATAGTATATGGCTATGCAAGGAGACTGATGGCTTCTAGTCGAGAAACCATATCGAAATCCGCATTAGGGAAGTCGAATGGACAATACTAGTTCGAAAGCGAACTTGTGTGATCGAGCGAGCGATCAAATGTGATTCTGCGAAATGATGACGTATGTACATCTTATATTCTAATATCATTGATATATTGTGACGCTGAAATTGAAAGCTGTCGGGTTAGAATATCTTTGCTTACTAAAAGAAAATTTCCAATTTAAATTACAAAGATATATATAACCCATAAAAGCAAAGATATTCAATCCCATATGGCTCTTCATACAGCGAAATTTATTTTGTAAAATGTGAACCTTATATAAGACGGACCTTACGTAAATATAAGATGATTTTGAAAACCATTGATTTTGGAAATGAATTGGTTGACTTAAATTTTATTGATTTGGAAATTTAGATTTATTTTCTAAATCTATTATTTTGGAAACTTTGAAACTAAAGATAATTAATTTGAGAAGAAATAATTTGGTGAAATTGTATATGATTTTGAAAGTGAACTGATATTGAAACAAATTGAAATTTGAGAATCTTGTGTTACTAAACACTTGATTTGGGAGTTGTCGAACTTATATAAAATTGATTTGTATGGGTATGAAATTGATTCGAAAACTATAGATTTGAAAAGGTACTCAATTTGAAAGTGAAATCTTATATAATTGAAGTCTATATAAGTATGATTTGATATACTATGGATTTTGGAAAGTATTCGATTTGAAAATTTAATCTTATATATAATGGATTTTATATAAGTACGATATTTGAAAGTGATTTGAAAAAGTACTATATGATACATATTTTCGAAGTAAAGATATGGAAAGTGCCTTCTGCTTGATATCCGATTTGTGGCCACATCTTGGATTCATTCTATCGATATTTCTCTGATTTTTGGTTTTCCGGATATGATACTCGAGTGTCCTTCGAATTCCATGGCGTTACCCATGGTCTTGTTGTTCTCTCGTGACTGCACAGCGCAACTGCTTGGCTGAGTCTTGCCTAGGGGTACGGATTGTTTCCTGGGGGATCCAGGCATAATCATTGTGTATCCTGCAATCTGTGTAGGTCGCGAATAGTAGCGCAAATGCTTGGCTGAGTCTTGCCTGGGGGTACGGATTGTTTCCTGGGGGATCCAGGCGTAACCATTGTGTATCCTGCATTCTACTAGTCATCATGGCGTAACTCGCAGGGCTGAGAAAGCTTACGGATATGGATTGTTTCCTGGGGGAACCAGGCGTAACCATTGTGTATCTGCGAACCATGGTTAGACAAAGGTTTTGTTTGTTGTTTTGTTTGGATTGTACTTTCCATATCTGTTTTAAAAGTTTTTCCAGTATTTTCACTGGGTGTTGAAACAAGTCTACTAAGTACCTGGAGAATTCTAGTTTTGCGCCTGATCAACGCACTACCAGAGTCTACGGGAACAAGGATAAACTTGTTGAAACATCGAGTTATAAAAGTATTTTCGAAAGAAAATTTGTTTCGTTATAAAGGTATGTTATAATAAAAGTATTTCCAACAAAGAAAATTTTGTATCGATATTTGGAATCAAAACCCTTATGGTTCTAAATTAACTATTCATGCCCGATACTATTCCTTGAATCTACCTTATCTGCTCAGCTTTATTTATTTACCTATATTCTGTTTTTCAAAGTCCTCCTTCTTTTCCCTGTTGACTATATCTTTTAAGTATTGTTTATTTATATACTATATGGTTTAATATATATAAAAAAATAGTTTTATAAATAGAAAATTTTAGTGTTAAATATTTTAGAAGTAATAAATTAAATAAAACATTTTTAAAGTAAATGATTATTTGTTTATTAATAATATTTGAAAGTATCTTGAGATAAATTAATAAATTTATGAATTATGGATTAATGTTTTCAGATAGCTTCTTTGTAAATATAAGTAATAATAAATAATTGTTTTCAAATAGTTTCCATATAATTATAAAAGTGTTATAAACATATAAATGGTATTTATAAAGGAAGTAAGAAATTTTACAAGTGGGTTTGAAAAATATTAAAGTATTAAAGATAATTGAATTGCAAATGAAGTTTTCAAACGAATATTTCAAGTAAAATTTATATAGTTTAAATTAATTGTTTAATCTTGTCTTTTAACCTACCTTTTCTGCCTGGTTGTTCTATTCTCCTACCTCCTCTCTTTTCGGGGACGAAAAGTTTTGAGTGGGGGAGAGTGTAACGACCCAAAATTTTTAGTGATTTTATTTATTAAATTAATTGAAATTTTGTGAAATTTAAACAATAAAATTTGGAAATAAAAATTTATTATTTGGAATACGTCTATTTTAATATAGCAACTGATAAATTTTCATCTGATAATATTGAAGTTTATTTTCCTGTGAAATTTCATTTCAAATCAAACCGGTTAATAACAGTGAATTTAAAAGTTTTCCGAAACCAAAATATGTCAACAGGAGAAAATTTATTCAGATCATTCTGAATCAGACTGCGAAATTCGTTTTTCTAAATTTGGACTTCTACTGCTCCGTTTATCTTAATTATGGCAAAATAGCAGCATTTTCGGTACCGATTATCGACTTTTGGTCGGATGATCGTACCACTAATATTTGTATACCGTTTTGATCCTCTCATCGTGTTGATCCCAATGGTATATTTATTTCCGTATTTTTGGAGGTCCGGTACGCGACGGCGACAATAAACAATTCACCGAAGCGGTACCACTTTTGACTTTACATTCTCCCTTGATTTTTCAAATCTATTGCTTGCAGCCCAAACAAGAAATTTATTGCTTAAATAAATTTTCACCAAATCAGAGGACCCGTTATCTTTTTTTTCCATTCGCACCATTTGAATTTTTCCACTGTTGAATTCGAGTCAGTTGCCTTTAATACATCCGAAAATCGTGTGTAACTTTTGCAATCCTACCGTTTCGAAGTTTGAACGCGTAAACTTATATACGTTTAGCATTTATTAATTCAGACTGTTCAACATCTTTTCCAAGCCAGCTCGTTACCTTCCCTTTTATATTCTTTATATACGATATCACAGTCTCTTCGTCCTTTTTCACTATCTGCTTGCATTTCTTCCCTCCTCTGTTTCATCCTCCAATCCCACTCGAACCATTCCTTCCGCCTACCGCCTGCACTGCCCCACCAGCCTTCGTCTGCCCCTCCCCATCCCATAGCTCCACCTATCAACCCCACCGCAGTCCGCCACCTACCCTGTGCCACCGAACCCGCCGCCTACCTCCGAGCCTACACACCACTGTCCATGTGTACCAGCGGCCACTAGCCCCAGCATTCCTCCGCCGCCTATGACAACCGCCGCCTCTTCCTCCACTCTTCCCATTCCGCACTCCTTCTCAATCGTGCCTTCTTCTCCAATGCATTCATCTCCACCTTCAAAATCAAGCAAGCCTGACCTCTTCATCTTCAAAGCTAAACCGAAGGCATCTCCTCCGCCTCCACGTCATCACCGACGCAACCAACCTAGACCATCGCCTGTCCACCACCATCGCGTTCAACCTCCCCTCTGGCCACCCTCCTCGACTGCCATGGCCTGCCGCCCAGGCCTCAGTGCCATTCCCTCGTGAATCTGTACCGTCCCTTCCGACTACCCATCCTCATTGCTTGCTCGATCTCGCCTCTTCCCTGCTAGGTAGGTATATATATAGAATATATATGTTAGTTTGTATATATATTTTTAGGCTGTTGAGTATGTTAGTCATATATTTGTTTAATATATATAGGGAGTTTGTTGTTTGTTGAAGAAAAGTTATTTATATGTATATACTTATAAATGAGTCTGCATATTTTATGTCAAAAGCATCATTACATACACATCATACTTTAAGCTTGGCTGGGATATGTTCTTATAGGTCACTGTATACTTAAAGCATAGCTGACATAAGTCGTATCTTAATATATATATTCCTATAAGTCTGAGACTATACTTTTTTTTTATTGGCTATACGTAAAGCTGTTTACATAACTAAGTGTATGTATATACACGCATGTCTTGTATATAAGCATATATATGGGTTCATCTTAAAAGTAGCGTGTGGCATTGTTTTATATCATGGGACTAGTATTGGTATATATTTTCGGCAGTGTATATATTTATAAAGGGAAAATATGTTTTGTTAACATCCTGGTAGATTATGTTTATAAAGTTTGTGATGTTTACATTGTTATTAACATCCGAGGAAGTATAGATATGTAAATGCTTTAAATTATAAGCTTGTATAGTTGTAGATCTGTTGGTGTGTACATATAGGTCCAAGTGTTATATTTTTGTAAGTTTTGGTCAATGCGCATTGTTAGTATTGATATTAAGCAAGTTATATAGACTTTATTTTTATATTGATTCTAAAGATATAAATTGTATATAAGTACACAGATATTATATGTTGTCTATATAGCTATTCGTTTATTTACATAAGTATTAATTTTAAAACATATTATGTATGCACGTCGATTTTAATGTATGAACGTATTTAATTTTGAAATATATAAATCTTGGTCTGCATGCGGCATTTGCATGGTCTGCATTTTTAATCATATATTTTATTTTATTTTAGTGTTTTAAATTAAATTTTGATTTGAAATTTATAATATATATTTTGTTTCGATTATATCAAGACAATTCTGATTCGTTTCCATCAATCTCTATCTTTCAGCTTTGCCGTCAAATCCACTTTCAGCTTATTTCGCTTTGAGATTTTGTTTGGATTTGTTTGATTGTCTAAGATCGTGACCCAATCCATAGCTCAATTCTGGTCAAATCTATCTAGCCTCGAAAGGTGAGCAATCACTCACGATTAACGTTCTTGTATTTATTAAATTTGATTTCAATTGAAACGACAATTGAAATATGATGCTGTAGTTATTTAAATTGTTATATATGCTATTATCTATAACTGCTCACCTGTGACATCTGACACCAGTATCTAGTATTATATGCCTGTTATTACTAGTATTTATATCTGTTCACCTGTGACATCTGACACCCGTATCCGTTATTTATACTGATGATATATGCTTGTTGTTATATTTTTTTAGTATCTGTTATCACTCGGCAAGTTCCCTGGTAGTATAGAATTCACTATGGGTTGAAATGATACATACCCGAACGGACTTTAGAATAGGAGAAAATCGTTATGGGTTGAAATGATAAACCCAAGCGAATTTCATTTGAATTGAAATTGGGATTACGGGTCGAAATGATATCTACCCGTATATATTTAAATTTCGGATTGAAATGATAAATATCCGTATCACTTAACCATATGATAAATATATATACAGACACCGTTGGTCCATATATATAAATATTTTAAAAATGAATTCTATGGTTTTGGAAAGAAATATATGGTTTTAATAAATGTTGAGCCTTAAATTATTATATATAAATGGGAATGATTGATTTAAATACATATTATATGTTGAGTATTTAAAATATATTTCAGATAGATTTTGGTAATAATTTGAATAAGTTAGGTTAGAAAGATAATTTGAATTTAGTTGAAATTGTATTCAACAAAGAATTTTACTTAATTAAACCGATTTGAAACTTATTGAAATTAAGATGTAAGATATGATTTATAACTTGAGTTTGATTCATAAGTAATCTAATGAATATTTCTTGTTTAAATAAAGTTTAAGGAAATATTTAGTAAAAATGTAATTTAAGGCTAGTTAAATGGTATTGAATTTATTAAGTGAATATTCCCTGATTAAATAATAATGAAGTTAAATCAAGAGCTATATGAAACCGTTAAATTTAACTTTGAAAATGTTGAATATTAAAGCTTTGAAATATATTGAAAATTTAAATGATCTGTTTAGAAATGAATTAAATTGATGAATTGAACTTTGAATAAATTTGAATTTGGAATTTGAGTTAATTTAAATCGATTTCCTCCTATTCTAAAGTCCGTTCGGGTATGTATCATTTCAACCCATAGTGAATTCTATACTAACATGGAACTTGCAGAGTGATAACAGATATTAAAATAATATAACAGGCATATATCATTAATAACAATATAAACAACATGATATGTTGTCATATCCCATAGGTGAACAGTTACAGATAATAGCATATATAATAGATTAAATAACTACAGCAGCATATTTCAATTGTCATTTCAATTGAAATCAAATTTAATAAATATAAGAACGTTAATCGTGAGTGATTGCTCACCTTTCGAGGCTAGATAGAATAGGCAATGAGATTGAGTTACGAAATGCAAGCACGACTTCCAAATCAAAGCTAGAGGAATACGATTCGACGAACAAATCTGATAGTTTGAATAGAGGAAATCAAATCAAACCGAATTGATGAAGATAATTGGTAAAGTGAATTTATATATAGTATTATAACACACTCGAGAATCACTATAAAAGTAAGATAGTTTCAAAACAAAATTTCAAAATATAAATATACATACTGGTTTAAATATAACTTTATTAACTTTATAAGCTAGTATATAATAAAATCTCATATAAACCCAAAACAAACTAATATAAATGTACATATAACATATTATATAGATATATAAACATACCAATACGTTACCAAAACATATTATTGTACAAATATATATATATATATATATATATATATGTTGCCGAACATATAAATGGATAGGCATACTTAGGATGTCAGCAGAATGTCATACATACTTAAAACTCAAACTGTTATATGTCTACACTTTAAAATGTTGAACTATGGTATACATATACTAAAACCCAAAACTGTTGTATATATGCACGTTTAAAAAATACTACAACTATTATAAAAATATACATTTAAAATAAAGTAGACGGTACTATACTAACAGTACATACAACATCTTAAACAAACTTCAAGATGTATGGTCAAATATATAGGCTTCAGTAAAAATTGAAACAACTTAAAATCTAAACCACGATATATTTGCAAAATATATTTATCAAAATTTAGAAGTAAAAAGATATATATGCAGACCGACTTTATACAATATACAACTAAACTCAACTCTCGGCTATTATAGAGTCAAAACATATTATTAAAACTAACCTACATATAAAGCCCTGAAAAATATATCTTCAATACAACAGATTATACGTTTTTTAACCAACAGATATTATATATGTGAGTAACTGTTCATATAACAACAACTTTTATACTTAACTTATATAAACTAGTATATAGATACCCACAACAGATAATATAGCCTATATAATTTATATATAGAAAATAGGTCCTCAACTTTTTTTTATAACTTATATAGCTTGAATACAAACTTCTTTAACACAGTGCATAAATATATATATATATAGAAAACAGTTGACATACATGCATATGTAAAAATTTTAAAACCAATCTTAGTTCTTCAATTACCAATAAACATATATATGTGCATGCTTATATATGTAGGCCTTGGATAATTCCCAAAACAAAATCAAAACAAAACAAAACGCAGGTAACAAATTAAAACAAGCAAACTAAAAAAAATATAGATACTGTAGCCAAATAACAAATATAAAAACATACTTGTATATACTTTCTCTGCTAATGTATGTATACTTGTGGCTGAGACGGATGAGAGCTTGGTGGGGAGGCACGGGTTGGAGGAGTTCGATTGGAAGAAGGAACGGTCGGAGTTAGTAGGTAGAGCTATGTTGGTTGCTGCGTGAATGAAGGCGGAGGGTGGTTCAGGTGCGGTGAGGGGTAGCGTGCACGGTGGAGATGGTGGCCGATGAGGGTGCGGTCGAGAGGGAAGGCGATGTGTTTGGGTGTGGAGGTGAAGAGGCGGGTCTGGAGAGACGTTTGGAGATGGGTAGAAGGCTGCAACGTGGACAGGTAGTCGTGAAGGGGCCAGGGACGTGGTGGGTTCGGCTCGCTGGTGGTGGCGGTGGTCGGTGAGACAAGGGAGGAAGGAGCTGCATGAAGGAAGGTGGTATGGCGGTGGCTGCTGCGCGTGAACGAGGTGGTGTTGAAGGCGGGTTGTTTGGTGGTCAACGTAGGGGGTGGAAGGTGAAGATAGTGGAGCAAGTGGGAGGTTTTCACACGAGGGGAAAGGAGAAGAGGGCGGAGAAGTTTGCTGTAGGAAAAAAAATTTAGAACGAGATGCAGATCTAAATTTATGTTTCAAAAAATATACCAGTCAGAGTAAATGTAGGAAATAAATAAAAGCAACGGAAAGAAAAGGAAATGGAAAAAGTCACACGTTGATTCAGCTAAAATATTTAAAGCAATTTATTGCCGCTTGGATGACGGGACTGAAGTTTTAAATTCAAAAGAAACAAAAGATCACGGATCCAGTACCGATACTGTAATGACCCAAGATTTTAGGAATTTATCCTGAAAAATATAAATGAATTCAAAATAAATTTTTTTGAATAAATTTTGAAAAGGGATTGATATAGCTTGATAGTGTATCAGTATGTGTGTACATGTGTGCACAGGAAATTCACATGAATTAAAGCTAAAAATCCCTGAACTCTAAGAATAAATACATATTGATATGTATGGGAATATATATATATATATGTAGATTAAATCCTTAAAAGCTGTATGCATAAGTAAATATACATATATGGATGCTACTGAATATTTTTGAGTATACACGTGCATGTGTGTGTCAATACAGAATGATGTGTAAATATATATATGGGTGTACTAATTATTTCAGTAAGACTTATATATATATATGTGTTAATAAAATACTAGAGTTCAAATTAATAAAATAAAATATACAGATATATTTTAGTATTTAGGCTGAAAGAAAGAAAAAAAATGAGGATAGAAAAAGGAGTAGCCCTCTTGTAAATAAATAAAGGAAGTACATACCATTTACATGAAAGCTAAAAATAGGAAAATAAGACAAAATAGGGAAATGCTTGGTATAGGCAGAATTAGGAAGAGTATTTGATAAATAACAAATCAAGTCACATTTTTAGCATGATTGTAGACAAAGGAAAAAGTATTTTCTGAAAAGCAAATTTCTGAAATTAACCAAAAAGGATATAACCACTTTTCTCTTTACCTAAATTAAGCCGGGAAGGGTAGAATTTTGGGTTCAAATAAAATGCAGATAACACAATTTTTCTGGTGGGCAAAAATGGCTTTAGCCAATACCCAAAACCCTAAGGAAGACCCTGTATATATATATATATATATGTATATGCAGCAGCCTCCTCTCCTTCTCAGAAAAGAACTTTGAAAAAAAAAGAAACAACACCATAGAAATCATAAGGCAAGGGAAGGAAAAGAGTTTGAGGCTAAAGGTAGAAGTTCATCAATTAATTAAGGAAGCAAAGAATAGAGCTAGGTGAGAAAACTCACTCATCAACTTAAGGCACTAAGTCCTAATGAAGGCAGCCAGTTATAAATGAATTTTTCTTAAAAGTATATGTGATTGTTCTTTAGAAATTAAGGATGCTTTAATGCTTGCTGGTTGTTCTGATTGTTTTATTCTGTGAATATTCTTAATATGATCAGTATGCATGAATAGGTAATTTAAAAACCCAGATCTCTTTCTGATATGATATTAGATAGAAATATAATAAATACCCAGAAAATAAGATGTTGAATATAAGCAAGTAGTGTTGGTTTTGGCTCAACCCAGAAGAATTGATAAGCATAT
This sequence comes from Allium fistulosum, assembly GCA_030737815.1. Classification (NCBI taxonomy): domain Eukaryota; kingdom Viridiplantae; phylum Streptophyta; class Magnoliopsida; order Asparagales; family Amaryllidaceae; genus Allium; species Allium fistulosum. The sequence continues at coordinate 293,318,044 of CM060908.1, read as the reverse complement.
GGGCTGCAATATACATATGTATATGTGCTGAGGCTTAATATAAAAAGGAATTAGGAGTGTAATAGGCTTGCCTATGTGCTGATACTCCTGATTCAAAGAAAATATACAATAACCACCTAGCAGATAGATTTTGTGATTTAGGAGGCTTGGTCAATTTGAGTTAACTAAAGCACAGATGTTTGCAACAAAATATTCCAAATAGAGCCATAAACCAATGTTAGTTGTCTATACCTCTTCTAAATTGCAAGAACATGTTTTAATAAATTGCTTGATTGCCTCTGTCTGTTTATATGAATGATGAAGAATGTTATGAGATGAATGCTTATTTTAGTGGAATGACTCACTGGCTGGGTTACCCTGAAAATTTAAAGGATAAAACACCTGAGAAACTTGATTAGGAAAATGGGTTCAAGATTACTGCAGGAATGACTTGTGTTCTTGAGTAATGCAAGTTGACACATGGCTTGTTTAAGTCCTGAGATCTTTGTGTAATGGAGTGAATTAGTTCATTACAGTGTGTCCATTGATTCATAAATATTGCAGATGAGACCAGGATAGATAAATATAACAAGGGAAAAATATTTGATATGATGAGGAAAATAGAGTTTCTCCCAGAATTGAAATATGAGGATGGAATAAATGATTTAACTCATATTGGTTATTTTCCTATTTGGTGTGAATGATTGTTTGACTATGACTGAATTGTACGCTTGAATGTATGTGCCATATTCATATATGCAGCCTCTGGAAAGAAAGATTAAAGTGTGCACATGCACAATGACACAGAGCATGCACATAAGTATTACCTGATTCCAAAGGGCAGAACTTTATGTATATGTACTTAACTTGATTTTAACCTAATTAACTAATTGCTTTTGTGAATTTTCTCATACCAGACATGTGTCTGACCCTAGTGTGCTAATGGCATCTGGGGTGTCTCATTTAAAATGAGGCAGTTTCAAATGCTTTTTCAGGGACAGCAGCCTCTAGATAGGAGTAGAAGCAAAGCATTGAGAAGAAGATTACAGCATGCTAGAATTAGATAGATAAGAGCTTAAAAGATGAAATTTGCATGTATGATATTTTAAAAAAAAATCTCCATTGTGCTAAGTATAGAGTGATGTTGGATATTTGGTTAAGTATTTTGAGGATTTGATTTGGAATTGGTATTTAAAATATCTGAGTTTTATTATCTGGAATGTTGAAAAGTTTTAGCTATAATTTTGTAAGTTAGACCAACAATAGGGATTTTATAAGATGGTGAAGTTAGATCCATATTAGTAAATTATCTACATGTTCAGATATGATTTGCTCAGATACTGCCACACCAGTACCTTAGTAATTTTAACATAAAAATCTGAATTCCTCTTTACTAAAGCTTTGGGCAAAAATGCATTTTAAGGCCTTTTGAAACATGTCTGAGTAGAGAGTCTGTTTAATCCATATTTTATTTGCTAAGTATCCATGTGTGAGGAAACTCACCCCGGAGTGCATTTCATTTAGTTTAGTACTTTGGTATCAAGGAATCAAGCTTCTGGAATATGATAATTCACATAAGAATGTCCCAGACAGGAGCATGCATATGAGGTAGATCTTATAGGAAAGCAAACATAGAGAATGATAGATGCTTATATCATTTTCAGAGCACAGACACTACACCATCAATTTTTATAGATAATCATAACATAATTATCTGATTTTATGGATCATATTTTATAAAGGATCCAGCAAGAAATCAAGGATTAAAATCATACTGTTACCTATATGAATAAGATTTTATTTCATAAATAGAAATTTAGCTATGTGGGGATTGATTAAATTTAATCAATCAATGTAACCTCTTGTTTGCCACAACCTGATTAAGCAAGAGGGGCGCATGCATCTTCATATGTGTGTGCCTACCCTTGTGGTTGTACTGATATATCTATATTAGTAAAACTTTTGATCCTGGATAAAGTTTGTTTATTGGAAAAAGAAAATGACCTTGGGAAATATATTTGTTAATGAATGATATATCTATATATCATCTCTGTAAAAAAATCCTTATGAAATTAAGGTAGAAATAGTAGGGTCATTTCATTTGGTATCAGAGCTATGTTATTCAACATAGTAGAAGTAAAGATCAAGTTCTTAGATAGAAATAAAATTTAAAGGAACTAAATATATATATCAATGTTTTCAGTGTGAATAAAAACCACTGAAATAATAAAATTACCAATCAAACTAACCAGCTATGTAAATTATTATTAGCAAACTATGGTAGGGAGACCACCAAATCAGGGAGCAGGATCTTCCCATGCACCACCAATGGTCAATCTGCAAGACTTGGTGAGAGCATTTAGGGATGGGGCAGGGCAAAGGCAAGAAAATCCCTATGAAGAACTCTCAAAATTACTTAAGACATATACTCATTTAGGAGGCAAAAGCTTTGAAGGAACAGAGAGTATTATGGAAATTCAAACATGGTTGAGAACATTGGAAAGAATTTTCAATGACATGCAACTTGATGATCAAAGAAAGAGGCAAGTGGCTTCAAGACAGCTAAAAGGAGTAGCTTTAAGCTGGTGGGAAGTAATCATTGTAGGAAGAAATGAGAATGAAATCACTTGGAATCAATTCAAAGAGATGTTGGAAGCAAGGTTTGTACCAGCATCAGCTAAGACTACCTTGCTAGAAGAATTTATTAGACTTAGACAAGGAACTATGACTGTCACAGAATACACTCAAAAGTTTGAGGGGCTCTCCACATATGGAGCAATGCTTGTGACAGATGAGGCATCCAAAAATGATAGGTACATAAAAGGTTTGAACCCAGGACTTAGCAGAGCCATGTTACCCTATGCAGACAGGACTTTTGACCATGTGATAGACTTAGCTTTGAGGTTGGAGCAGCATGACAAGGAAAGGGAGAAGTTCAGAAATTTTAAGAACAATAACACCAAGAAAGGTAAGGGGAGGTATCACCCTTATGATAAGAAGAATGAAGAGGCCAGTAACAAAGGCACTGGAAATGTCAAAGCTAAGGAAACCAAGAAGATTGTGTGCCATCAGTGTGGAAAAGAAGGACATATCAAACCAAGGTGTCCAGAATTGAAAGGATGAGCTTTCAAGTGTTATCTATGTGGGAAAGAAGGGCACATGAAAAGAAATTGTCCTGAGAATAAGCAGCAAGGAAAATTAGCAAACTTGGAAGAAAAAGGCAAAACAGTGGAGATCAATGCTGAGAAGCACAGTCAAGTGGAAGGTACACTATTTATTTGTAATGTACCCATAGCAGTAGTATATGATACAGGAGCAACTCATTCTTTAATTTCCTATGAATTAGTAAAAATGCTGAAATTAAGTTGCATATTGGTTGAAACCCCTTTAAATATACAAAGTCCACTGGGAAGTTCTAGTGTTTTAAACATGATCTGTGTGGATGTGGGATTAAACATAGGAGGAGATACTTTTATTTCCAATTTATATGTTTTAAATTACCCAAACATAGGTGTTATTTTGGGAGTAGACTGGTTAAGGCAATTCAAGGCCATAATTAACTTAGACTCATCCACCATATCATTGCAAAACCATGGAAGCCAGAGGATCACAATTTTGTGTGAAGTGTCCAAGGGAGGAAAATTGTGTCATTTAATTGATTTGGGTAAAGATTCCAGTAAACATACTATTGAGGAAATTCCCATAGTCAATAAATACTTGGATGTTTTTGAGGAGGTTAATGGTGTTCCAAACCATAGGCCAGTGGAATTCCAAATTCATTTAGTCCCAGGAGCAAGCCCAGTGATTAAAAAGCCAACAAGAATGGGGCCAAATGAACTAAAAGAATTAAAGAAACAACTAGAGGAATTAGAAAATAAGGGTTTTATAAGACCCAGTAATTCTTGCTGGGGAGCACCAGTGGTGTTTGTTAAGAAACAAGATGGAACTTTGAGACTCTGCATAGATTATAGGGAATTAAACAAAGTAACCATTAAAAATAAATACCCACTGCCAAGAATAGATGATCTTTTTGATCAATTAGCAGGAGCAAAAGTATTTTCTAGACTAGATTTAGCATCTGGTTTTCATCAAATGAAGGTGGAAGAATCAAGCATCAAGTACACTGCCTTTAACACTAGATATGGGTTGTATGAATTTTTGGTTATGCCATTTGGCTTGACCAATGCACCATCATACTTTGTAGATTTAATGAACAGAACCTTTAGAGATTATTTAGACAAGTTTGTGCTTATTTTTATAGATGACATTTTAATTTATTCCAAAACAATGGAAGAGCATGAAAATCATCTGCACATGGTTTTGTCTAGACTAAGGGAAAAAGACTTAAAGGAAAAATACTCAAAATGTGAATTTTGGAAAGAAGAAGTGCATTTTCTGGGCCATGTTATATCTGCCCAAGGAATTTCTGTGAACCCCAATAAAGTAGTGGCTATTCAAGCATGGAAGAGGCCAAGCACCGTGAGTGAAGTGAGGTCATTTATGGGGATGGCAGGGTATTATAGGAGGTTTATAAAAGATTTTTCAAAAATTTCTACACCACTCACTAAGCTAACCAGGAAGAACCAAGCTTTTGTTTGGTCAGAAAAATGTGAAAAGTCTTTTGAACAGTTGAAGGAGGCATTGGTGAATGCTCCAATTTTAAAGGTACCTCATGGAAATGAAGAATTAGTTGTATACACTGATGCTAGTGGATTTGGCTTGGGTGCAGTGTTGATGCAACAAGGCCAAGTCATTGCATATGCATCCAGACAACTTAAACCCCATGAAGTAAGGTATGCCACACATGATCTCGAATTAGCAGCTATGATCTATGCTTTAAAACTTTGGAGACATTATTTGTTAGGCACAAAGTTTGAACTTTACACTGACCACAAGTCTCTAAAATATTTATTTTCACAAAAAGATTTGAACATGAGGCAACATAGATGGGTGGAGTTCTTAGCTGCCTATGACTTTGACATACTCTATACACCAGGCAAAGCAAACAAAGTTGCAGATGCTCTAAGTAGACAGCATGCTAAATTGGCTATGATGATGATAGAAGAATTTAAGGGCTTGTCTTTGCTAACTGAGTTAGAAATTGGGGAGAATGGTTGTGTGCACATTTATGAGAAGATGCATGGTGCACAAGAAGATAAAGGGAAGTTAAGCTTAATGACACTTCAACCAGATTTAATTCTGAAGGTAGGAAAAATGCAAGAACATGATGCCAACTTATTAGAGAAGAAAATGCTCCTCTCAAGAGGGGAGGAAGTGATGAATCACCATATTGATAAAAATGGTTATATGAGATACCAAAATAGGATGTGTGTACCAGAGGACACAGAATTGAAGAAAGAGATATTGAATGAATATCACAGAAGTAAATACTCCATACACCCAGGCAGCACAAAAATGTACCAAAATTTGAAAAGAGACTTCTGGTGGAAGGGGATGAAATCTGATGTAGCTAAATACATTGCCAAATGTATGACTTGCGAACAAGTCAAGGCTGAAACCCAAAGGCCATCAGGGTTGATGCAGCCTCTTAGTGTACCACAGTGGAAGTGGGAAGACATATCTATGGACTTCATAGATGGACTGCCTAGATCTAAGAGAGGTAATACAAGTATATGGGTGATAGTTGATAGGCTAACCAAGGTAGCACACTTCATCCCAGTCAAGTCAGAAAGGACAGCACCAAAATTAGCTCAAATTTTTATAAAGGAAGTGGTAAAGTTACATGGCATTCCCAAAACCATTGTGAGTGATAGGGATACCATCTTCACTTCAAAATTGTGGAGAAGCTTTCAAGAAGCAATGGGAAGTGAACTATGTTTAAGTACTGCCTACCATCCTCAATCAGATGGGCAGACTGAGGTAGTAAACAAAGTTTTGGAGGACATGTTGAGGGCATGTATACTGGATTTTGGGGGCAACTGGGAAGATTATCTTCATCTAGTTGAATTTACATACAACAACAGCTACCAAAGCATCATAGGAATGGCTCCATTTGAAGCCTTATATGGTAAACCATGTTTGTCACCTGTTTGTTGGGTAGAAGCAGGAGAAAGGTCTATTTTAGGACCTGAGTACATACAAGAAACTAAGGAGAAGATTGAGTTGATAAGAAGAAGAATGGCAGTAGCTCAAGATAGGCAAAAGAAATTTGCAGACATGAGAAGGAGGCAGGTAGAATATGAAGTGGGAAATTTTGTTTTCATCAAAATCTCACCTATGAAAAATGTGCTGAGGTTTGGAAAACAAGGCAAGTTAACCCCAAGATATATTGGACCATACAAAATTCTGGAAAGAATTGGTCCCTTGGCATATAAGTTGGAATTACCAAAAAACATGCAAGGTATACATGATGTTTTTCATGTATCACAGTTGAGAAGGTGGGTCCATGACAAGGCAGAAATTCTTGAGACCCCAACCCAAGTGCAGATAAATTCTAATTTGATTTATGAAAAGGATCCAGTGGGAATTTTGGCAAAAGATGTGAAGAAGTTGAGGAATAAATCTCTGAAACTTGTAAAGGTACAGTGGAGTCTTGATCCTAGTGATTGCACATGGGAATTAGAAGACAAAGTTAGGATGAATTATCCTAAGCTATTTTCAGAATAGAGGTAATTCTGATTTTTGATTGTTTTCTTTATTTTAGATGCATATATTTTTAGTTATTATGGAACTAAAAATCTATTTGGTTGAGAATGTACTTGTTCTCTGAATTAAGTTTAAAATTCATTTAAGCTTAGGAAAAATTGTGGGACACAATTTCTAAAAGGAGGGGTGTATGTAATGACCCAAGATTTTAGGAATTTATCCTGAAAAATATAAATGAATTCAAAATAAATTTTTTTGAATAAATTTTGAAAAGGGATTGATATAGCTTGATAGTGTATCAGTATGTGTGTACATGTGTGCGCAGGAAATGCACATGAATTAAAGCTAAAAATCCCTGAACTCTAAGTATAAATACATATTGATATGTATGGGAATATATATATATATATATATGTAGATTAAATCCTTAAAAGTTGTATGCATAAGTAAATATACATATATGGATGCTACTGAATATTTTTGAGTATACACGTGCATGTGTGTGTCAATACAGAATGATGTGTAAATATATATATGAGTGTACTAATTATTTCAGTAAGACTTATATATATATATGTGTTAATAAAATACTAGAGTTCAAATTAATAAAATAAAATATACAGATATATTTTAGTATATAGGCAGAAAGAAAGAAAAAAAAATGAGGATAGAAAAAGGAGTAGCCCTCTTGTAAATAAATAAAGGAAGTACATACCATTTACATGAAAGCTAAAAATAGGAAAATAAGACAAAATAGGGAAATGCTTGGTATAGGCAGAATTAGGAAGAGTATTTGATAAATAACAAATCAAGTCACATTTTTAGCATGATTGTAGACAAAGGAAAAAGTATTTTCTGAAAAGCAAATTTCTGAAATTAACCAAAAAGGATATAACCACTTTTCTCTTCACCTAAATTAAGCCGGGAAGGGTAGAATTTTGGGTTCAAATAAAATGCAGATAACACAATTTTTCTGGTGGGCAAAAATGGCTTTAGCCAATACCCAAAACCCTAAGGAAGACCCTGTATATATATATGTATATGCAGCAGCCTCCTCTCCTTCTCAGAAAAGAACTTTGAAAAAAAAGAAACAACACCATAGAAATCATAAGGCAAGGGAAGGAAAAGAGTTTGAGGCTAAAGGCAGAAGTTCATCAATTAATTAAGGAAGCAAAGAAGAGAGCTAGGTGAGAAAACTCACTCATCAACTTAAGGCACTAAGTCCTAATGAAGGCAGCCAGTTATAAATGAATTTTTCTTAAAAGTATATGTGATTGTTCTTTAGAAATTAAGGATGCTTTAATGCTTGCTGGTTGTTCTGATTGTTTTATTCTGTGAATATTCTTAATATGATCAGTATGCATGAATAGGTAATTTAAAAACCCAGATCTCTTTCTGATATGATATTAGATAGAAATATAATAAATACCCAGAAAATAAGATGTTGAATATAAGCAAGTAGTGTTGGTTTTGGCTCAACCCAGAAGAATTGATAAGCATATGGGCTGCAATATACATATGTATATGTGCTGAGGCTTAATATAAAAAGGAATTAGGAGTGTAATAGGGTTGCCTATGTGCTGATACTCCTGATTCAAAGAAAATATACAATAACCACCTAGCAGATAGATTTTGTGATTTAGGAGGCTTGGTCAATCTGAGTTAACTAAAGCACAGATGTTTGCAACAAAATATTCCAAATAGAGCCATAAACCAATGTTAGTTGTCTATACCTCTTCTAAATTGCAAGAACATGTTTTAATAAATTGCTTGATTGCCTCTGTCTGTTTATATGAATGATGAAGAATGTTATGAGATGAATGCTTATTTTAGTGGAATGACTCACTGGCTGGGTTACCCTGAAAATTTAAAGGATAAAACACCTGAGAAACTTGATTAGGAAAATGGGTTCAAGATTACTGCAGGAATGACTTGTGTTCTTGAGTAATGCAAGTTGACACATGGCTTGTTTAAGTCCTGAGATCTTTGTGTAATGGAGTGAATTAGTTCATTACAGTGTGTCCATTGATTCATAAATATTGCAGATGAGACCAGGATAGATAAATATAACAAGGGAAAAATATTTGATATGATGAGGAAAATAGAGTTTCTCCCAGAATTGAAATATGAGGATGGAATAAATGATTTAACTCATATTGGTTATTTTCCTGTTTGGTGTGAATGATTGTTTGACTATGACTGAATTGTACGCTTGAATGTATGTGCCATATTCATATATGCAGCCTCTGGAAAGAAAGATTAAAGTGTGCACATGCACAATGACACAGAGCATGCACATAAGTATTACCTGATTCCAAAGGGCAGAACTTTATGTATATGTACTTAACTTGATTTTAACCTAATTAACTAATTGCTTTTGTGAATTTTCTCATACCAGACATGTGTCTGACCGTAGTGTGCTAATGGCATCTGGGGTGTTTCATTTAAAATGAGGCAGTTTCAAATGCTTTTTCAGGGACAGCAGCCTCTAGATAGGAGTAGAAGCAAACCATTGAGAAGAAGATTACAGCATGCTAGAATTAGATAGATAAGAGCTTAAAAGATGAAATTTGCATGTATGATATTTTAAAAAAAAATCTCCATTGTACTAAGTATAGAGTGATGTTGGATATTTGGTTAAGTATTTTGAGGATTTGATTTGGAATTGGTATTTAAAATATCTGAGTTTTATTATCTGGAATGTTGAAAAGTTTTAGCTATAATTTTGTAAGTTAGACCAACAATAGGGATTTTATAAGATGGTGAAGTTAGATCCATATTAGTAAATTATCTACATGTTCAGATATTATTTGCTCAGATACTGCCACACCAGTACCTTAGTAATTTTAACATAAAAATCTGAATTCCTCTTTACTAAAGCTTTGGGCAAAAATGCATTTTAAGGCCTTTTGAAACATGTCTGAGTAGAGAGTCTGTTTAATCCATATTTTATTTGCTAAGTATCCATGTGTGAGGAAACTCACCCCGGAGTGCATTTCATTTAGTTTAGTACTTTGGTATCAAGGAATCAAGCTTCTGGAATATGATAATTCACATAAGAATGTCCCAGACAGGAGCATGCATATGAGGTAGATCTTATAGGAAAGCAAACATAGAGAATGATAGATGCTTATATCATTTTCAGAGCACAGACACTACACCATCAATTTTTATAGATAATCATAACATAATTATCTGATTTTATGGATCATATTTTATAAAGGATCCAGCAAGAAATCAAGGATTAAAATCATGTTGTTACCTATATGAATAAGATTTTATTTCATAAATAGAAATTAAGCTATGTGGGGATTGATTAAATTTAATCAATCAATGTAACCTCTTGTTTGCCACAACCTGATTAAGCAAGAGGGGCGCATGCATCTTCATATGTGTGTGCCTACCCTTGTGGTTGTACTGATATATCTATATTAGTAAAACTTTTGATCCTGGATAAAGTTTGTTTATTGGAAAAAGAAAATGACCCTGGGAAATATATTTGTTAATGAATGATATATCTATATATCATCTCTGTAAAAAAAAATCCTTATGAAATTAAGGTAGAAATAGTAGGGTCATTTCAGATACGGTTACCGGTTTCGTGGATTCCGCTGTGTACCGGGCTTCAAACCACCGAATTGAATATACTGCGGTGATCAGCATGACGAGACAATCAAAACAGCACATAGATATTAGTGATATGATCATCCGATCAAAAAGTCGATAATCGGTACCAGAAATGCTGATATTTTGCCAGAATTAAGATAAACGGAGCAATAGCGGTCCAAATTTGGAAAAATGGATGATGACATCTGACTCAGAAGAAGATTTAGAAATTTTCTATAGAAAAATATTCAGGTTTTGAAATAAATTTATTATCATCAATTTTAACTGATTTAAATTGAAATAAAATTATACAATAAAATAAAATTCAATATTATTAGATGAAAATTTACCATTTGCTATGTTTTTAAATACATATCCCAAATATTATATTTTTATTTCAAAATTTTATTATTTAAAATTTCACAAAAATTCAATTAATTACGTTATAAAAATTATTTAAATTTACGGGTCGTTACACTCTCCCCAACTCAAAACTTTTCGTCCCCGAAAAGAAAGGAGGTAGAAGAATAGAAACAACCAGAAAGAAAAATAGATTGAAAGTTAAGATTAAACAATTAATTTAAAACTATATAAATTTTACTTGTAATATTCATTTGAAAACTTCATTTGCAAATCAATTATTTTTAATAATTTAATACTTTTCAAAACACATTTGTAGAATTTCTTTCTTCCTTTATAAATACCATTTATATGTTTAAATAACAACTTTATAAATATATGAAAACTATTTGAAACAATTATTTACATTATTACTTATATTTATAAAGAAGCTATTCGAAAATATTAAATCCAAAATTCATAAATTTATTAATTTTTTTTTTCTCTAGATACTTTTCAAATATTATTAATAAATCAATAATCATTTACTTTAAATATGTTTTATTTAATTAATAGCTTCTAAAATATTTATAACACTAAATTTTTTCTATTAAACCATATAGTATATAAATAAACAATATTTAAAAAGGATATAGTCAACAAGGAAAGGAGGTGGATTCAGAAAATAGGATAAAGGTGAATAAATAAAGCTGAACGGATAAGGTAGATTCAAAAGAATAGAATCGGGCACGAATAATTAATTTAAACCATGAGAATTTCAATTTCGAATATTAATACAGAATTTCTTTGTTGGAAACACTTTTATAATAAATTACCTTTATATCGAAAAAATTTCCTTTCGAAAATACTTTTATAACTCGATGTTTCAACAAGTTTATTCTTGTTCCTGTAGACTCTGGTAGTGCGTTGATCAGGCGCAAAACTAGAATTCTCCAGGTACTTAGTAGACTTGTTTCAACACCCAGTGAAAATACTGGAAAAACTTTTAAAAACAGATATGGAAAGTACAATCCAAACAAAAAACAAACAAAACCTTTGCCTAACCATGGTTCGTAGATACATAATGATTACGCCTGGATCCCCCAGGAAACAATCCATATCCGTAAGCTTTCTCAGCCCTGCGAGTTACGCCATGATGACTAGTAGAATGTAGGATACACAATGGTTACACCTGGATCCCCCAGGAAACAATCTGTACCCCCAGGCAAGACTCAGCCAAGCAGTTGCGCTACTATTCGCGACCTACACAGATTGCAGGATACACAATGGTTACGCCTGGATCCCCCAGGAAACAATCCGTACCCCTAGGCAAGACTCAGCCAGGCAATTGCGCTATGCATCCGCGCTCGTAAGACCATGGGTAACGCCATGGAATTCGAAGGACACTCGAGTATCATATCCGGAAAACCAAAAATCAGAGAGAATAATATCGATAGAATGAATCCAAGATGTGGCCACAAATCGGATATCAAGCAGAAGGCACTTTCCATATCTTTACTTCGAAAATATGTATCATATAGTACCTTTTCAAATCACTTTCAAATATCGTACTTATATAAAATGCATTATATATAAGATTTAATTTTCAAATCAAATACTTTTCCAAAATCGAAAGTATATCAAATCACACTTATATAGACTTTAATTATATAAGATTTCACTTTTCAAATTGAGTACCCTTTTCAAATCCATAGTTTTCGAATCAATTTCATACTCATACAAATCAATTTTATATAAGTTCGACAACTCCCAAATCAAGTATTTAGTAACACAAGGTTTTCGAATTTCAATTTGTTTCAATATCAGTTCAATTTCAAAATCATATTCAGTTTCACCAAATTATTTCTTCTCAAATTAAATATCTTTAGTTTCAAAGTTTCCAAAATAATAGATTTAGAAAATAAATCCAAATTTCCAAATCAATATAATTTAAGTCAACCAATTCATTTCCATAATCAAATGTTTTCAAAATCATCTTATACTTACGTAAGGTCCATCTTATATAAGGATCAAATTTTCAAAATAAATTTCGCTGTATGAAGCCATATGGGATTGAATATCTTTGCTTTTATGGGTTATATATCTTTGTAATTTAAATTGGAAATTTTCTTTTAGTAAGCAAAGATATTCTAACTCGGCAGCTTTCAATTTTAGCGTCAAAATATATCAATGATATTAGAATATAAGATGTACATACGTCATCATTTCGCAAAATCACATTTGATCGCTCGCTCGATCACACAAGTTCGCTTTCGAACTAGTATTGTCCATTCAACTTCCCTAATGCGGATTTCGATATGGTTTCTCGACTAGAAGCCATCGGTCTCCTTGCATAGCCATATACTATGATAGAGAATTCTAGAATCAAGCCCAAAATCCATATCAAATATTCGCCATCAAGAATCGAATGAAAAATCCTAACACGAAATGGTGTAATTCACCTCAAACTTGTGTACTCAAACCTGGATCAAATTAATTATGCGAATAAAACAGCATACGTACAACTTATATATTTATTCCAACTTGTTAAATATATAGTTTAATAAAGATGTTACTAAGTTAAAACATTTAAACTAAACTTTATTCAAAATATTTTGAAGACCAAATTCTTTTCGAAACATTCCAAATTGAAATTTCATATTAGAAAAATTCAAAATAGCCTTATTGACGCAGCGGATATTACAAAAACAATGTAGATCGTTGAATGTAGCAATCGGTGGAATGGAAGATACTGAAATGCCCGAATTCGTTGATCCGAAGATACCGAACTCTAGCTATCCTGAACTCGTTGATCGCGCACGATACCGGTTCAAAGATCTTCAATTCTTCGAGCGTTGATCTAGCGCACTAGATTCCGCGAATCGGCTTCTACAATCGTTGAATCGAGCGCACTCGATTATCCGAAAGAGGAGATAGGAGATTACACTCAACTACCAATTTAGATGAAAGCACACAGCAATCAAAAGAGAATTTTATTCAAAAATCAACAACCTTTACAAATGAGACTCACGACCTATTTATAGGCGAACAATTTTACAACAGAAATTTCTCTAACTCCTAAGTCGGCAACCGACTTACGACCTACGACTCAGACTAACTCGGTGACGACTTAAGGCACAATAGTTACAACACTTGCATTCAACGACTTAACAAACAGAACGACTCATGAATACAGACGACATACGACTTATGAGACAATGACTCATCAATGACACGAGTTAACAGATGACGACTTAACAATTAACAAAGAAACACTACAACACGTTACAACACAGAATCCTTAACTCGGCTCCGACTCAGATATCCTCCGACTTAGCATATATGCCAATTTACCCAGTATACGAGTTACGACTTATACAACAAACGACTTAACCCAGTTCTTGTCTTATGGAAACCAGACGACTCATCTTAAGTCGTAACTCGGTAGCGACTCATCCCTTCTCTTAAGTCATAGACGACTTATCCCTTGTTTGTTCTCAACTCGTGTTGCTCTTCCTGGATCCTTCTTCTTAAGTCGTAGACGACTTATAGCTCTGTCTTTAAGTCGTGGACGACTTATGTCAGCTTCTTCCATAACTCGTGGTTGACTTACCTCTTTGTCCTCGTTGAGTCGTGGACGACTCATACCTGTTTCCTTATGTGGGTGACGACTTATGTCTTCCATCCAGTTGAGTCGTAGATGACTCAAAACGTTTCCCTTAAGTCGCAGACGACTTATATCTTCCTTGTTAGCTTTAGCTTGTGGACGACTTAGGGTTTTAAGTCGTAGCCCCTTTTCCTTAAGTCGGTCACGACTTATACCTCCTTCCTTAAGTCGTTTACGACCTATGCCTTCACCTTCCTCACTACTTACTCGACTTATGTCCTTAGCATTGATAAGTCGGTCACGACTTATGCCTTGGGCAATTATAGCTTGGCCTACATCATCCTCCCCAGGTTGAAAGAAATTCGTCCTCGAATTTGCATCTTCCTCAACATCAGTTCGTTCATCCCCGTGATATGGTACGAGATGTTTAACATTGAACACGTCAGACGTATACACATCATCTGGCAGCTTCAGTTTATAAGCATTTTCATTGATTCGTTTCACAACTTCCACCGGGCCAATTTTTCGTGCTTTCAATTTATTGTACGTTCCCACCGGAAAACGATCTTTTGTTAACACTGCATAAACCAAATCACCTTCATGAAATTCAACATTTCTTCGTTTTAAATTTGTAGATTGTTTATACTTCTCATTCGCTTTCTCCAATCGTTCCTGAACGATTTTATGACATTCCGACAACCCTTCAACAAAATCAGCAGCTTTCTTAACTGTCTTCTTTGATTGTGGCACTACCGTTAGATCCAACGGTCCCTTGGGTAAGCTTGAATATACTATCTGAAATGGACTGAACCCAGTACTTCGATTCATAGCATGATTATGAGCAAATTCTGCCTGGCATAACTTCACATCCCAACTCTTTAGATTATCTTGAACAAGACACCTCAGCAAGTTTCCCAATGATCTGTTTACCACCTCAGTCTATCCATCAGTTTGTGGATGATAAGCACTACTAAATTTCAGCTTCGTTCCCACCATTTTCCACAAACTCAACCAAAAGTGACTCAAAAATCGAGTATCTCTATCCGACACAATAGATTCTGGCAATCCATGAAGTCGATAGATCTCCTTGAAAAACAATTGAGCAATATGAACAGCATCCGCCGTCTTCTTACAAGCAATAAAATGTGCCATTTTCGAGAATCGGTCAACTACCATATAAATGGAATCATTACCACGCTGCGTTCTCGGCAACCCCAACACAAAGTCCATACTGATATCCACCCATGGTTTTACAGGCACGGGTAACGGCATATATAAACCAGCATTAGTCGCAGTTCCTTTCGAAACTTGACAAATATGACAACGCTCCACAAACCTCTCCACCTCTTTCCTCATCGATGGCCAAAAGTAAGATTGCGAAATCAATTGTAGTGTACGGTCTCTACCCACATGACCTTCGTCGTGCAATTCTTTCACAATCTTCAACCGTAAACTGCAATCTGGTATACATAATCGAGTTCCCTTGAACAGAAAACCACCTGCCATCACAAATTCATCAGTACTTCCGTCTTTGACTTTCTCAACAAACTTTGCAAAATAAGGATCTCCTTCAAACAATTCTGGCAATAATTCAAACCCTGTCACCTCAACCTTTAGTGTAGTCAACAAATGACTCCTCCTACTCAAAGCATCAGCCACACGATTTGTCACCCCTGACTTGTGTTTAACAACAAAAGTAAACTGTTGCAGATATGCAATCCACGATGCATGTCTCGCTGAAATTTTATCTTGCCCTTGCAAATGCTTCAATGCTTCATGATTAGTATACAGAACAAACTCCTTCTGAAATAGATAGTGTCTCCAGTGTTTAATAGATTGTACAACAGCATAGAACTCCACATCATATGTACTATATCGCATCTTCGCTCCTGACAACTTCTCACTGAAATATGCAATAGGACGCCCCTTCTGACTCAACACTCCTCCAATCCCAACCTTGGATGCATCAGTATGTAGTTCAAACACTAACTGAAAATCAGGTAGCACTAGAATTGGTGCAGACGTCAGCAATTCCTTGATCTTCCCAAAAGCACTCCCTGCTTCCGCTGTCCATGCAAACTGTTTACCTTTCATGCAATCTGTAACAGGTGTCATCACACTACTAAAGTGTGGTATAAACCTTCGATAGAATGAAGCCAACCCATGAAAACTACGAACTTCCGTTATCGTCTTGGGCTGCGGCCAATTTCTGATCGCCTCAACTTTACTTTGGTCAACCTGTATTCCTTCCTTCGACACAACATACCCCAGAAATAAAACACTATGCGTCATGAACATGCATTTCTTCGTTGCAGCATAGAATTGTTCTTGTCGTAATACCATCAGCACTTCTCTCAGATGATTTAAATGTTCCTCTGGACTTCCACTGTAAATCAGAATATCATCAAAATACACCACCACAAATTTCCAAATGAACGGTCGAAAAATCTGATTCATCACTCTCATAAAAGTACTCGGTGCATTGGATAAACCAAATGGCATGACCAACCATTCGTATAGACCCTCCCTGGTTTTAAAAGCAGTCTTCCACTCATCTCCTGGTCTGATACGAATTTGATGATATCCGCTCTTCAAATCAATCTTCGAAAATATAGTAGCTCCGCTTATTTGATCCAACAAGTCATCCAACCTCGGCATTGGAAATCTATATCTCACAGTAATCTTATTCAACGCTCTACTATCTGTGCACATCCTCCACGTCCCATCCTTCTTGGGTACCAATAAAGCTGGTACAGCACAAGGACTCAGACTCTCCTGCACACATCCCTGTTCGAGCAATTCCTCTACTTGCCTCCGCAACTCTTCATGTTCCTTCGGACTCATTCGATAATGTGGTCTGTGTGGCAACACAGCGCCTGGAACAAGATCTATCTGATGTTGGATATCCCTCAACGGTGGCAATTCCGTTGGTAACTCCTCTGGAAATACATCATCAAATTCTTTCAAAACTGGTTTAACTTCTTCTGGTATTGCAACCTCTTCACTGCTTTCTCGCCCAATCAGCAAAAACACTTCAGGCTCTTCCTCAATCTCCTTAACAAACTCTTTCAAAGATAATAAAGTTTTCAGCTCTTCAATCTCTTCTGACTTACTTTCTCCTTGTGATCTCTTCTTTGGAACTAGGATAATTTTCGTGCCTTCAAACATAAAACTGTAGCTATTGGTCCGACCGTCATGTTGTACTGCTCGATCATACTGCCATGGTCTTCCCAATAATAAGTGGCAAACATCCATCTCTACTACATCACACCAGATTTCGTCTTTGTATTTCTTCCCAATAGAGAATGGAACACGAACTCGTCTATCCACTTTCGCTTCTCCTCCTTTTCTCAACCATGCTAACTTGTATGGACTCGGATGTTTCTCTGTCTTCAATTTCAACTTTGTCACAGCCTCGGTTGAAATAATATTATCACAGCTTCCTGCGTCAATCACAAACTTACACACCTTCCCCAGAATAGTACATGTTGACTGAAAGATATTACTCCTCAACCAACTGGCTTCTTCCTGCTTTGGTGTTAAACACGATCTCCTCAGCATTAGGTTACAACCTTCATCTCCTGACGCAATATCCTGCTCATCCTCCTCAACTGGACTAGAACAATCTCCATCACCATCCTCATCCTCAACTTCTGCAATCATGGTTCTCTTCTTTGGCTTTGGACACTCACTGCTTTTATGACCTAATTCCTGACAATTGTAACATTTGAAACCATTGTTAACTTTCGTCTTCTCAGCCTCCTTCACCACTGGTCTACTGATAGGTTTAGAAACATTAGAACTTCCTCCAACACTCTTCGCTTGATTGTTAGAATTAGTAAACACACCACTTCCCCGTCGCCCCTGTTTCTCCCAAGCCAACGCTTTCTGATGTGCTTCCGCTACAGATCTTGGATCAAACATATTAACCATATCCTGGATTTGCATTCGTAGTCCCCCAACAAATCTAGCTGTCAGTTGTTCTTCCTTCTCCATAATATCATTTCGAGCAATCAGTTGGTAAAATTCATCAGCATAGTCATTAACTGTCTTCATGCCCTGCCTCAAGTTCTGCAAACGTTGATACATCAAAGATTGATAATTGTATGGTAAGAACGTTGCTTTCATCATTTTCTTCATCTTTTCCCAAGATTCAACTTTTGACTTTCCCATCCGATCACGTGTAAGCTTGGTTTGCTGCCACCATGCTAAAGCTCTACCCCTCAGCCTCGTAGCAACCAACTTCACTCTACGATGTTCTGGAACTTCTTTGAAGTCAAAAATCTCTTCAACATTAGCCACCCAATCTAGAAACTCCTCCGCTTGCATACCACCCTTGAATTCAGGAATTTCAGTCTTCATCCCCGACTCCCACTTGTGATCATACTCAGAGTAATTTCTTCCTTGTCCTCGTCCTTGTCCTTGAACACTACCACCATCATACTCCTCTTCAAAATCAGATGTATATCGTTGTCTATCTCGTCCACCCACATCTCTACTACCATTACGTCTTCCACCTTCATCCCTTCTATCGACATTCCTCCGTTCACGATCATTCACGTTCCTCCCACGCCCTTGATCATTTTCAACACTTCTGTCTCGATTAGAATGCGGTGAGACTCTACTTCCCCCATGGTTAGATTCTGGTGAAACCCTTCTCCGATTTTGATTCATTTCTGTCATAAGCTTCTCTAACCGGCCAATTCCTTCGTTAAGCTTTTCACTAAAATTCTCATTGATTCTTTGCTCCATCTCATCAGCTTCTTCTCTTCGATATAAAGCTTCTACGTTTTGGTGGCGATTAGCTCTTCTTGGCGGCATACTTGAAAATTTCACAAACACTTCAACACTTCAAAATTCAAACACAATTCCGACTTTGATCCAAAATGAAACGGATCGAAAACTTCCACTTTGTAGCAAATCGCGATGAACACGATGGACAAAGTTTCGGCCTCCAATTCAAATCCGATCAAACAACTTCGAACAATGATGAACAACTTCACTTGCTCACGGCTCAACTTCAAACTTCAAAACTCTTCAAATGATTAGGCTCCAAGTCTCGATCTAGCTATGATTGGCTAGAACAAGCTCTGATACCAAAATGACGCAGCGGATATTACAAAAACAATGTAGATCGTTGAATGTAGCAATCGGTGGAATGGAAGATACTGAAATGCCCGAATTCGTTGATCCGAAGATACCGAACTCTAGCTATCCTGAACTCGTTGATCGCGCACGATACCGGTTCAAAGATCTTCAATTCTTCGAGCGTTGATCTAGCGCACTAGATTCCGCGAATCGACTTCTACAATCGTTGAATCGAGCGCACTCGATTATCCGAAAGAGGAGATAGGAGATTACACTCAACTACCAATTTAGATGAAAGCACACAGCAATCAAAAGAGAATTTTATTCAAAAATCAACAACCTTTACAAATGAGACTCACGACCTATTTATAGGCGAACAATTTTACAACAGAAATTTCTCTAACTCCTAAGTCGGCAACCGACTTACGACCTACGACTCAGACTAACTCGGTGACGACTTAAGGCACAACAGTTACAACACTTGCCTTCAACGACTTAACAAACAGAACGACTCATGAATACAGACGACATACGACAAATGAGACAACGACTCATCAATGACACAAGTTAACAGATGACGACTTAACAATTAACAAAGAAACACTACAACACGTTACAACACACAATCCTTAACTCGGCTCCGACTCAGATATCCTCCGACTTAGCATATATGCCAATTTACCCAGTATACGAGTTACGACTTATACAACAAACGACTTAACCCAGTTCTCGTCTTATGGAAACCAGACGACTCATCTTAAGTCGTAACTCGGCAACGACTCATCCCTTCTCTTAAGTCGTAGACGACTTATCCCTTGTTTGTTCTCAACTCGTGTTGCTCTTCCTGGATCCTTCTTCTTAAGTCGTAGACGACTTATAGCTCTGTCTTTAAGTCGTGGATGACTTATGTCAGCTTCTTCCATAACTCGTGGTTGACTTACCTCTTTGTCCTCGTTGAGTCGTGGACGACTCATACCTGTTTCCTTAAGTCGGTGACGACTTATGTCTTCCATCCAGTTGAGTCGTAGATGACTCAAAACGTTTCCCTTAAGTCGCAGACGACTTATATCTTCCTTGTTAGCTTTAGCTTGTGGACGACTTAGGGTTTTAAGTCGTAGCCCCTTTTCCTTAAGTCGGTCACGACTTATACCTCCTTCCTTAAGTCGTTTACGACCTATGCCTTCACCTTCCTCACTACTTACTCGACTTATGTCCTTAGCATTGATAAGTCGGTCACGACTTATGCCTTGGGCAATTATAGCTTGGCCTACATCACTTATTCATATACTTAACAAAACAGTTTCAACTTATTTAAATCATATTACTTCATACTTAAACATTCGAAACAAATTTATATACTTTATCAAATAATTCATACTTTTCAAAATTTCTTAGCTTTTAAAAGTTAACCTTGATTTGGAAGTGCTCGAACCTTCAAAATAGTTGAAGAAATCATTTTCAAATTCAAGAGTTGGAAATCAGCAACAAATCAGTAAATCGATTTTAATAGATAGGGTTATATCAAATCCGAAACTCGAGGAATGAACACCGGCTTACTTCAAATCATTTCAAATATATATATACATATATCTTTCGAATATCAAATCTTACTTCGGAATTTGAAATCAAAGTTGGTTTCGCAAAATCACTCGCATAGCAATGCTACTAGAGTGGCCTATCCCCACTCTGAAACTCGAAAATCAATGTCGATGATGCATGCACTCATCACCGAAATTATTTTCCAGCGACATAAGTGAGTTCTGGACTTCTATTTACTCAAACTTCTTTTGAAATTTCTTCGAAACTCATTAAAATAATTTGAAACATTTCTTATTCGAAAAATATTTTAAATCATATTATTATTATATTTTTCAAAATCTTAAAACCAATTTCAAAGTACTGGAGTTCAATTCTCGAATTTCAAATTTAAATTCCTTCAGTTATAAATCATTTTTAGATAAATCAAATTTCTTATATAGTTTTTTTTCAAAATTACAAATCCTTTCGAAACCTCAAATTCTTATTTTAATAGGGTTTATAATCTTTATCGAAAACATTTCACTTTTATATATAGAATATAATAATTTCGATATATAAAACAATTTCAAAAATATAAACAAGCCTGATTTTTCAAAGGATGGTTCAAGAATGGATTTCAAAACAAAGATAGAAATTCAAATTAGAGGGACTCTAATCAAATAGGATTCTGATTCAAAGATAGGCTCGAACAAAGATGAGATAATTAAATTTCAAAATAGAAGATAGATATACTTATACAAGTCGCGGACGACCTTAACCAGGTCAACCATGACTTTAGGAATATAATCGGTGCGGAAATCTAAGGCAAATCGACATTCGATCGCCAGAGATAGAATTCGTCATAACAAGAGATGGCAACATCAAAACCGAGGGATATATAAATCTTCGGTGAATCAATGCCAATCGTAAAGGAGTTTCACCCCTTTACAAAACATTCAAAGATCGGCGGGATCGCCTATTCCTATAGAGATCATTCGAAGTGGAGTTATGGGATACTCCAGAATCAAAAGAATACAAATAGAGAGAGACAAGAATGGATTTTGGAACCGCAAGAAACGTTCCAAAGTTCAAAGGAAATCGAGTCAAACGGAAGAGATTCAAACCCGAACGAAAGTTATTCTGTAAATAAATTTACTATATATGCTAAGTTTTGCCTAGAGCCAAAGCTCTGATACCAACTGTAACGACCCATTATTTTGGACCATTCAAATCGACAATAAATCCACACATGTCGGAATTGAATAATTCAAAACAATAGATTGTTAATTTAAATTTGGCAAATCTCAGCTTATGCAGTAAATAAATCAATCACAGAATCACAGACACAGAGTAATACAATAATACGCAGCGGAATAGATAAAATAGTAGTTCATGAAGCTACTATATAAACATCAGAGTTAGAAATAAAATACAACAGAATATCTCAAATGCAATGAAGTCTCTAGTACAACAGATGGCTTCTCTGAACAAATCAACTAGAAGAGCTGAAAGCTGAGGCGATAGTTGGATCTCCAAATGAAGCTCCAAATTCCAAGGGTGACTCTCAAATGTTGTATCACCCAGTCTGACCCAAGCGTAAAGCAAAACACAAAACACTCGAGTCAGGATTAACATTCTTATACTAATAAACCCAACTCAAGTGAAATATCAACTGAAATACAAGTAACTTAAAGGATGTTTGGGATAACAATCCTCTAAGGATCCGTGGAGCTATCTACAAGGTAGAAATATACACTATAACACCGTGGTCATTTCAAATTAATTTATTCTTCAAACACAAATATCATGTCATTTCAAAAATATCTATTTTCCTAAATAATTTATAAAGTAAAGTATTTATAATTTCCCCGAGTCTCACAAATCGATTCAAATCAACTCAAATTTCAAATTCCAATTTAATTAAATCTAAATTTTTCCATTTTAATTCAATTCAGTTTCTAAATAACAAATTCAAATTTTATTGATTTCAAATATAGATTTAAATCACAAAATAAACCATTTAAATTCCAATATATTTCAAAGCTTTAATATTCAACCATTTCAAAGTTAAATTTAACAGTTTCATGAAGCTCTTGGTCTGATTTCATTTATTATTTAATCAGGTGATATTCACTTAATAGATTCAATATCATTTATTAGCCTTAAATCACATTTTACTAAATATTTCCCTAAACTTTATTTAAACAAGAAATATTCATTAAATTACTTATAAATCAAACCCAAGTTATAAATCATATCTTACATCTCAATTTCAATAAGTTTCTAATCGGTTTAATTAAATAAAATTCTTTATTGAATCAATTTCAACTAATATTCAAATTATCTTCCTAACCTTAACTTATTCAAATTTTTACCAAAATCTATTTTGAAATATAGATATAAGTACTTAACCATATTATATGTATTCAATCAATCTTAATTAAATTTAATATTATAATTAAATCTATATATATCATTACCATTTATATATAATAATTTAAGAATCAACTTTATTTAACCCATATATTTCTTCCCAAATCCATAGAATTTATTTTCAAAATGTTTATATATATGGACCAACGGTGTCTGTATATATATATCTATCATATGGTTAAGTGATACAGATATTTATCATATCAATCCGTAATTTAAATATATACGGGTCGATATCATTTCAACCCAAAATCCCAATTTCAATTCAAATGAAAATCGCTTGGGTTTATCATTTCAACCCATAACGATTTCCTCCTATTCTAAAGTCCGTTCGGGTATGTATCATTTCAAACCATAGTGAATTCTATACTAACATGGAACTTGCAGAGTGATAACAGATATTAAAAAAATATATCAGGCATATATCATCAATAACAATATAAACAACAGGATATGGTGCCATATCCCATAGGTGAACAGTTCCAGATAATAGCATATATAACAGATTAAATAACTACAGCAGCATATTTCAATTGTCATTTCAATTGAAATCAAATTTAATAAATATAAGAACGTTAATCGTGAGTGATTGCTCACCTTTCGAGGCTAGATAGAATAGGCAATGAGATTGAGTTACGAAATGCAAGCACGACTTCCAAATCAAAGCTAGAGGGATACGATTCGACGAACAAATCTGATAGTTTGAATAGAGGAAATTAAATCAAACCGGATTGATGAAGATAATTGGTAAAGTGAATTTATATATAGTATTATAACACACTCGAGAATCACTATAAAAGTAAGACAGTTTCAAAACAAAATTTCAAAATATAAATATACATATTGGTTTAAATATAACTTTATTAACTTTATAAGCTAGTATATAATAAAATCTCATATAAACCCAAAACAAACTAATATAAATGTACATATAACATATTATATAGATATATAAACATACCAATACGTTACCAAAACATATTATTATACAAATATATATATATATATATATATATATATGTTGCCGAACATATAAATGGATAGGCATACTTAGGATGTCTGCAGAATGTCATACATACTTAAAACTCAAACTGTTATATGCCTACACTTTAAAATGTTGAACTATGGTATACATATACTAAAACCCAAAACTGTTGTATATATGCACGTTTAAAAAATAGTACAACTATTATAAAAATATACATTTAAAATAAAGTAGACGGTACTATACTAACAGTACATACAACATCTTAAACAAACTTCAAGATGTATGGTCAAATATATAGGCTTCAGTAAAAATTGAAACAACTTAAAATCTAAACCACAATATATTTGCAAAATATATTTACCAAAATTTAGAAGTAAAAAGATATATATGCAGACCGACTTTATACAATATACAACTAAACTCAACTCTCGGCTATTATAGAGTCAAAACATATTATTAAAACTAACCCACATATAAAGCCCTGAAAAATATATCTTCAATACAGCAGATCATACGTTTTTTAACCAACCGATCTTATATATGTGAGTAACTGTTCATATAACAACAACTTTTATACTTAACTTATATAAACTAGTATATAGATACCCATAACAGATAATATAGCCTATATAATATATATATAGAAAATAGGTCCTCAACTTTTTTTTATAACTTATATAGCTTGAATACAAACTTCTTTAACACAGTGCATAAATATATATATATAGAAAACAGTTGACATACATACATATGTAAAAAATTGAAAACCAATCTTAGTTCTTCAATTACCAATACACATATATATGTGCATGCTTATATATGTAGGCCTTGGATAATTCCCAAAACAAAATCAAAACAAAACAAAACGCAGGTAACAAATTAAAATAAGCAAACTAAAAAAAAATATAGATACTGTAGCCAAATAACAAATATAAAAACATACTTGTATATACTTTCTCTGCTAATGTATGTATACTTGTGGCTGAGATGGATGAGAGCTTGGTGGGGAGGCACGGGTTGGAGGAGTTCGATTGGAAGAAGGAATGGTCGGAGTTAGTAGGCAGAGCTATGTTGGCTGCTGCGTGAATGAAGGCGGAGGGTGGTTCAGGTGCGGTGAGGGGTAGCGTGCACGGTGGAGATGGTGGCCGATGAGGGTGCGGTCGAGAGGGAAGGCGATGTGTTTGGGTGTGGAGGTGAAGAGGCGGGTCTGGAGAGACGTTTGGAGATGGGTAGAAGGCTGCAACGTGGACAGGTAGTCGTGAAGGGGCC
Source organism: Allium fistulosum (assembly GCA_030737815.1). NCBI lineage: Eukaryota > Viridiplantae > Streptophyta > Magnoliopsida > Asparagales > Amaryllidaceae > Allium > Allium fistulosum. Next base: position 293,292,611 of record CM060908.1, on the reverse strand, counting down.
AGGGACATGGTGGGTTCGGCTCGCTGGTGGTGGCGGTGGTCGGTGAGACAAGAAAGGAAGGAGCTGCGTGAAGGATGGTGGTATGGCGGTGGCTGCTGCGCGTGAATGAGGTGGTGTTGAAGGCGGGTTGTTTGGTGGTCAACGTAGGGGGTGGAAGGTGAAGATAGTGGAGCGAGTGGGAGGTTTTCACGCGAGGGGAAAGGAGAAGAGGGCGGAGAAGTTTGTTGTAGGAAAAAAAATTTAGAACGAGATGCAGATCTAAATTTATGTTTCAGAAAATATACCAGTCAGAGTAAATGTAGGAAGTAAATAAAAGCAACAGAAAGAAAATGAAATGGCAAAAGTCACACGTTGATTCAGCTGAAATATTTAAAGCAATTTATTGCCGCTTGGATGACGGGACTGAAGTTTGAAATTCAAAAGAAACAAAAGATCACGGATCCGGTACCGATACGGTTACCGGTTTCGTGGATTCCGCTGTGTAACGGGCTTCAAAACACCGAATTGAATATACTGCGGTGATCAGCACGACGAGATGATCAAAACAGCACATAGATATTAGTGATATGATCATCCGATCAAAAAGTCGATAATCGGTACCAGAAATGCTGATATTTTGCCAGAATTAAGATAAACGGAGCAATAGCGGTCCAAATTTGGAAAAATGGAAGATGACATCTGACTCAGAAGAAGATTTAGAAATTTTCTATAGAAAAATATTCAGGTTTTGAAATAAATTTATTATCATCAATTTTAACTGATTTAAATTGAAATAAAATTATACAATAAAATAAAATTCAATATTATTAGATGAAAATTTACCATTTGCTATGTTTTTAAATACGTATCCCAAATATTATATTTTTATTTCAAAATTTTATTATTTAAAATTTCACAAAAATTCAATTAATTACGTTATAAATTTTTTTAAAATTTACGGGTCGTTACATTCAGGATTGGTATTGAAAAAATTGAAGGAGATGATGGAAATTTACATCTTAGTCCTTGGGGTTTTGTAATATTGCACATGCCCATGAATTTGATATTTAAATTTACAAATTACAATCTAGTCCATGGAACTCCAAAACTAAATATCTTGAGCATACTTGATCTTTTTAGGATGTAATTCGCATTATTAGGATCATTATGAATTATAGATCATTTTGGTATCATTTATCCACATATTCAGAGAAGCATGTAATTATAGGATAAAATGAAAATAAGTAAATATATGTATAATCCCTTAATCAATTAGTGATCGTTTAATGGTATCGTTAGTGACCCGTCTATTATTTGTAATGATGACTAATTGTCCATAAATATTTATCTATAGTTTATATATAGTTTATGGAGTATTTGTGTTGATTAGTAATTTATAAAAATATTTATAATGGTTAATATTAACATATAACTAAGATTAACCTGATACCTATAATGGAAGTCTACACATCTATGTGGCTATCAGCATTCAGAACTATGATAGAAGTCTATCCACCAGTGTGGCTACTCACAGTTACAAATATCAATAAATTATTCCATGGTTTAACATTTAATATTTTTTAGTTTTAAATATTTAATTAACCATTTGAGTATCTGATGAAAAAATATTTAAAATACTCTTATAAGAAAGAATACACACACACACACTCATGACATTTGTACACATTTCCAGTTTATATTATGCACGTCCGATAGTTTATATAGAGTACACATCTAATAGTTTTATAGTATATAAATAATAATTTATGATTAAGTACATGACACTTGTTTCTTTGTGTACACTTAATTAATTTTGGTATTATACACATTTCCAATTTTATTGTGTCTAATTGATAATTAAAGATATGTACGCCGTACTAATTTATCGTGTACATTTATCATATTTAAGAACTATACACATTCGATAGTTTTATTGTGTATAGTTAATAGTTGTAATACTATACACATTTATCAATTTTATTGTTTATATTATAGTTTTTGAAAAGGATTGGAATTTAAGATATAAACATACTACCAATAAAATAATTAGGTAAACAACTAGAGATTTGAATAAAGATTTTACTAACTGAAAATATAGGTACTATGTAAATTGTCAGATAGGCTTCTATCATTTGATGGTAGGGGTTATCTATGTGTTAGTACTCTATCTACACTCTACTTTGTACTCTAATAATAAATCAATTATGAATTAAATATGATGATATTATTATGAGTAGTGAAACCCCGTAAGCTACTCAAGTTGTCTCACCTGTAGTGCAAATATGAGTTTAATAAATATATATAATTGATAAGCTACAAGTATGGACACTTATGTTTACTAAGTTGCTTGTGCAATATGGAAAAGAAATATGATGAATATGATAATGTTGAATACAGTCCACACTAGAGGTCAAATATATATGTGCCATGCTTATATTGAAAATATATTATCTTAATGTTACTAACAAGGTGTTATAGAAAAATACCTCATCCTACTAATAAGACACTACCGTATTGTCTCCTTTATATGCTGATGCTCTATTTGTGTAACGATATGCCTTTCTTACATCCAAAGATGACACTTAATACATCCCCAGTATTCATGTGCCGATTATCTAAGTGTCCGAAAGACAGGTTGTGGGGTAAAGAAAATAAAAGACAAGTAAAACCAACATAGATTTTTCTCACAAACGTCAGAGTTACATATACATCATCACAGAATAGTACATATGGTTACTCCAAAATATTACATCAATGTTACAACAAGTACTATTCCCAACAAAGACAACTATATTAGCCTGCCTAAATGCTAATAGATAATATACAGTCATAGCGGAAACAAACATAACTACTAGATGATGAAGAAAGCTCTATTCTATACTGCTTTCCAAAATGCTCCAAAGAAACTTGACTACTTGGCTACTGTAACAACCCGCTTTTCCATACAATTCAAGCTGACAATAAACCATACATGTCCAACCCAAATCAAATGGAAAGACGGATAGTTAAGGGAAAGAAAGAAGAAAGAAGAGAAGAGAAGAAGAAGAGAAAAGAAGCTAAAAACAACACAGAATCTCACAATCGAGCGGAACAACATATAATATAATATCAACGATCTTTACAAAAGAGAAACTGTTATATACATACATCCATCAGAGTATGACAACAATCACAATCATCAGCCTAGACAATTATAACATCATGTCCTCACAATTGCTGATAATGTCAATAACAAAGCAGCGGAAAAATAAACATATACGAGAATACGACTTGAAGACCTCCAACTCGTCTCCTGAGCTCCGATGCATCCAAAAAAAAATCTGTAAATATGCTCGGTCTGACCTGAGCATTATAATAAAATAACACCCGAGTCAGTCTGGAAAACCAGCATGAGAAAAACACAACCAATTGAACTTTTAAAGTTATCAAAACCTTTCAAAAATCAAAGGTATATCGTAAGACCACGCTGCACATAAACACAGAAGATTTTTACCTTACGATAACCAAAACATTTCATATAAACTCCCTTGATATTATAATAATATCTAAGATACAATACTTATTAATCATTGCCTAAATTGTTACATAAATTAAATTCCAGCATACTAGGCTCTACAACCAAAACCGAAGGCTCGTATTGCAGAATGGATTCCAACTATGAAAGGGTAAGGGTCTACCCACCAAATCCGTACACCTCTAGATAAAATGTATGGGAGGCTACAACACATTGCACCTCTGCTACTCAGGACCGGCACTACCCCCTTCTCGAGTAGTGTAACGACCCGACTTTCCTGTCCCGGAAAATCGAACCATTTTACTTAAAGAAGAAGAGGTAGAAGAAGAAAGTAGAAAGACAACATCAGAATCTAACCATCGCAGCGGAATAAAATATAATATATATTAACAGATCTTTACACAAATCAAAACTATATCAGTTTTATACAATATATCATCAGAGTATACATCTGGGAACACATAACATACAACTGGACAATAACCATATCATGTCCTCAATACAACAGAGTACAACAATCAACACAGCGGAATATATATATAAACAAGTACGAGAGATACGTCTCGCCATCTAGCTCATCTCCTGAGATCCATAGCATCATATCCTGTAACCTATAATACTCGGTCTGACCCGAGCATCATATAAAACAATACCTGAGTCAGTCTGGAATACCAGCGTGAGAAAATCACACTCAAATTGATTATTAAAGTTTCAAAATCCTTTTGGAAATAAAAGCATCTCGTAAGACCACGCCACAAATAAACATGTCGGGTTTTTACCTTACGATAGCTAAAACACTTTTTATCAAAATCCTCTGATATTATAATAGTGTCTATTCACAAGTACTTATTAAAATAGCCGAAATTGTTACATCTATTAAATTCCGGCATACTAGCCACAAAGTGGGTAATACAAACAAAACTCGTACAAGGCACGTAGGGAGAATGGATTTCCAACGAATGACTAGGCACTGGGGTACCACCTGTCACAGTACGTGGCCTAGATCACAGTACCGAGGAGTACGCCCGCTCCCCTGCAACACAAGGCCGGAATCATCCCTTACTGGATAATTCCAAGTAAAATCACCCCACGGTTGGGATCAGCAACCGCACCACTAAGCCGAAATAAAGGGACATCTAGACAGGGATGACTTTACTCTCAAGTGGGGGCTACCCACGAAGCCTTGCTGCATAACCCCTAATTTTCAGTCATTCCCGGTTGATGAGGCTCGAGGCTAAACGATACCTTTTCAGAACATATCCCTTAGAATGCCCATCGTCCACCTGACGATGTCACGAAAGCATTCGTCCATACAAGTCCGTCCCGGGTTCGAACGGAACCGAAGGCACTATTCCTACTACATCCATTTTGGAAATATCCTCAGGATTAGTAGCGACTAGCCCTTGCACTTCACTGCTCCATCTTCGACTCCGAAATCGTTACACGAAACGTACAAACCGGATCGAAGTGGTATTCGAGTCTCCAGACCTAGAATCCCGGTATACGGAAACCCGATCCCGGTCTCTTCGAAACGATCAACGCATTTGGCCAATATTGATAGTCGGTTATTTAACTATCAATTAACATCCACAAGCAACCATCACACAATAAATAATTTCCCACATTATTTATTTGCCCAAATATCTTTCCAAGATATATTTCCAAATTTTCAAAGCTCATTTGAAAACAATTTCAAAACAGTTTCCGCTTACGGAATACCTTTCCCAAATAATTATTTCCACTGAATCACCAAGTACAAAATACTTTTAATTTTAAAATAATTTAAAACACTTTATTTAAATATACTTTATAACATTGAAATCAAACTACTTTAATACTTTATTAATAATATATACTTTAAAATAAACCACTTTATAAATATAAACTAAATTTCCTCTTTAAAACATAATACCAAATCACTTTTATATAATTACTACAATAATAGATTTTTGAAAATACTTACTTTGGAAATTAACCTTTAGAAATAATCAATTTCCTAAAACATGCATTTTTAAACAAATTAGAACTTTTAACTTATATTTAAAATTGCTTTGAAAAACGTACTTGGCAATCCAAGAAAATACACTTCTCTTCACATCCTTTAAAAATAAATCAACATTTATTTTTAAACCAATTCATATTCTTTTATAAATTCCCTCCTTGAATTTATATTTTTCTAATATCCACTGATATTCCATTTCACTTTATAAACCCAGTTTATATCTTCAAAATCTCATTTCTCTTTAAAGTTTCGAATCCCAAAGTATTTAAATCAATTTATAATTGATCTCCCAATTTATTTTACTTTGAAATAAATTTCCTTACTTAATCCATTTATTTCCAAATTCATTAACTTCCAGATTTTATTTCTCATTATGATTTAAAATCTTTAAACTGAAACACAAGTTTCAGATTTCCCAAATTCCTTCTTTCTTCTTTCTTTTTAATTACATTTAAACATTGAATTAAAATAAATTATTTATTCCTTTAAATAATATCACATAAGTTTTCTTTAAATTCAATATTTCTCTGTTTATTCAAAATTCCTCTTTTCCATATTTATTAGAATTTTGGAAATCACTTTTATTCTTAATCAGATTTATTCTCAAATTTATTCCAAACTCTTATTAATTATTTTACTTAAAAATTTACTTTTTTATTTCTTTTCAAAAATTGCATTCTAGAGATTTTGATAACTCAGCATATCCAAATCGGTCAATCCAAACCATAACATCCAATATAAAACCATCACAGGATATCAAATATTCAGAACACAGAATATTAAATAATCTAAATAATTTTGAGGAATCCAGTTGGATCCCTCCAACCTGTTTCCCTGCATCCACAAACGTTAGCACAATACCAATTCCACTTCAAGGTGGAATATCGCGGTATATGGGTTTAATAAATATCATCCGCTATTATGCGGCGCATAGGGTCTCATCCGCTATATAATGCGGGAATATCAACAACTCCAATATATACATATACCAATATGTATATATTGCCATATACTACTATATATATATATAGCACATCAATCAATGCAATCATCCAATCAATTATTTAAATCTAACTATTTAACTTTAAAATATAAATTCAGCTGAGTGAGATTAACTCACCTTTGATTTTAGTTTGCAGTCTATTCCATTCCGGTTCCATTCCGACTTGTATTTTCTTGATTTTGGACCTTGTACAACATTATATGATTTTGTAAATATTCAAAATAAAGTCGAACCATTTATCTCCATTTTTAAATTTAATAAACCAATAACTCTATTTTAAACCAATAAATTTTAGTTTGAACTAATTTCCCGTTAATAAATTAATTTTAGTAACTAAGATAAATTAAATAGGTAAATAAAACAAACTAATCACCCTAATAAATTATCTTTAAAATTGAGCTAGTAGGTTATAATTTGTATATGTATACTTAATTTATTTTTATTTTCGTTTCTGAACTACTTATATATACTTATAACAATAGCCTGTATAGATTTTAAAGAAAACTAGTTTTATATAAACTTTCAATCTTTCAAAAATTCCTATTATTATATATTTTCTTTTTTTCTGAAATCAAAACAGTAATTCACCTACTGTATATATCTTTTCATATCAATATTAACATTATACTACCCTTTACTATAAGCATATCCATACATACATATATTTTCTTAATTTCATTGTGTATGTATATAATTTTAGATTAGAACGAAACAAATACCTCACTGCAATGCATATCTCGACCTTGAGAATCGTCGCAGACAATCGCGAACCCATCAATGATTCATTCACAGGCGAGTGTACGCCCCCTTCCTCTGGCCTTATGACCGAAATCCTACGCCATCGCGAGCTCGCGAAACCCTAATTTTCTACTGTCGTCGTCACTCATCTGGCATCCAATTTTGGTCGAGTTCGAGCTCTAGAACAAGTGCCGCATCCCCTTCGAACCCACTGCGCCTAGCTCCCCTGATCGCGATTTGAAATTGCGCCTCAAAAGGGCGAAACACACTTCCTTTTCGAACGAACGAGAAACCACCATCACTCGCCTCTCTTCCCTTTCGTGAATCGCCCTGGCCCCGAGATTCAATTGAAAAAAATTGATTTCATTCAAAGTTTGAAGGAAGAGGACGCTTTGATATTGGGATTTGGATTTTTGAATTTTTCGTTCGAACGAGAAGAGTGTTGTTTCATTTTTCTTTCAGCTATCGATTTACAAATTTGGCTTCTCGATTTAGAGTAGAAAATAAAAGGGAAGGAAGGTGTTTTTAATCGGCCGGCTTTGATTTAATTGTTTGCGTTTTAAAGCTTGCAGAGGAAGATTGCATATAAGATAGGAATGGGAGACAAGATACGATGTTATCGTGATTTAGCAGAGAGTAGGTCGGCTGAGAAAAATAGGGTAACGGCTAAGTTGATTTTTGATTTGACTTTATAATATTTATTAAGGTATAAAATATCTCGTTACAACACTCAAATTTTCGATATAAATTTAAGCGTGTTTACATACCGTACGCTCACACAACAACTCCAAACACTACGAAAATTTGAAATCCGATAATAAAACACTATTACGGATCCAATGGAACTGGTTTCGTCGAATTCCGAGACTGTGCCCCGGAAGGCTATATTTAAAATTCAATTTAAACGATATATTTTTAAAACTGAACAAAATACCTTGAAATTCAATTTTGAAAGTTCTATCATCTTCAGTATTATTAGTATGAATTTTACGAGCTTTCAAAATATTTTTAATTAGCTTAGAATGCCATATTTACTATTTTATCCAACTTCAAATAAATTTAATTTAATTATTAAATTACTCAATAAACAACGAAATTTGAAATTTAAGTTTATAATTAACCTCTGAATATTTTAAATTAATTAAATATTCCAATTTCAAATGCTCAAAAATTCCGGGTCGTCACATTCTTCCCCCCTTAAAAGAATTTCGTCCTCGAAATTACCAGTTAGGAAGAATGATTCAATTCCCGTTTACTATTTTCTCAAATCCAAATAGTTTCAACAACCCCAAGACAATCTTTTATTAATGATACACTAATCATCTTTTAACTTCCCAAACTTATTCATAAGTTCAACCCATACCACCAACTTATCCATTCAAATTTAAATTTGAATTCAAATTTTGAATTATCAAAATTTTCCAAAATTTTGCTAACTCCCTAAATTTCCGAAAAATTTCGCCAGCGTCTCTTTTACGCGGCTAGCTCGGTACTACTACAAAATGGCTCTACGGCCTCCCAATCTCAAAAAGAAAACAAAAAGCCAAGTGGCTGGATCAAAAACCCAATCAAATTTCATACAGAAATTCAAATACATACCTTTTTGTCGGGCCATTAAATTTTATCTTCAAAAATCAAAATTCCCAATTTATCCATTGCTTTTATACACCTGTATATCCTACTAAGCAATAATATTCAATCACAATTCCAAAGTCATTTTATACTTTTCTTTACAAATTCAATATTTGTTTTACTCAGCCCGTACGATGCACATATATCATCCGTACGCAATATCACATTTGATCGTCCAATCGATCACACAATTTCACTTCCGAACTAGTATCGCCCACCCGACTTCCTAGTGCGGACTCAGATCTGGTTTCTTGATCAGAAATCGTCATTCTCCTTGCATAGCCACAAACTATGATAGAGAATATCCAGAATCAATCAACAATCCATATCCAGGTTCACCGTCGAAAATCGAGTGAAAAATCCCAACTCGGATCGGTATAATTACCTCGAAATTCTGTGCTCGAATCCGAATCAAATCATTATGCGAATAAAATAATATACGTACATCCTACGTATAAATTTCAATTGATTATCAATTATATCAATTTCTTTTTTATTCACATTCATTTGATTGTTATTCACTTATCACACTTATCCCATTCACAACTTCATATTTTAATCGTCATTCAATTATTCACCTAGAATAATTTTCCTCCATACCAAATTTACTTAAGAATTCATCATTCATTTCTTAAGTCCAATATAAACATTTTATATACTTCTTGGATTTGTTTTACTTCATTTTTGAAGTTTATACTTATTTTCACTTCCCCATTGAAGTTTATTTTAATTACTATTTACTTAGCCCTTACAATTTCATTTAAACTCAAATTGGCTTCCATTTTGAATATGGATTAGTTTCACTTACTATTTAATTTAAACCTCAAATAACAGTTTATTTACGAACTTTATTTTCTTTAGTTCCTTTGATTTCACTTCACCTTACATACACATTTGAATTAGATTTCAATATCCAGTTTTAATTTCATTCGCTTAACAAATTTAAATCATTTATCGTAAATGAAAATTTTCAAAAATTTTCTAACTCCCAAAATTTATGGAAAATTTTGGCAGAGTCTCCTTTGTACGGAGGGACTTCTGCGATATCGCAGGATGCACAAATATACATACATCGGCCCACCCGGCCGGAAACAAAAAAACAGTTCATATTTCCTATTTTTATTGCGTAGGCGTACCTTATTTAGCATTTTTACGCAAGCGGTTATTTATTTAAGCAATTAGCGCAGTCAAATCCAGCCAAACGGTTTTCCCAAACCTGTACTAACTCAACTTAAACAGGATAGTGACAAATATCCAAAGTTTGTTATCATTTCAATTAATTTCATTAGCTAACACATACAACATAAGCAATACTCACTAAACACTTCCATAAGTGAATTTATTAGGCCCAACACAAATTAAATGCTTCCATTTAAATGGTTTACACTACATTACTTACATTCTATTCATTTTAATCCAAATGAATACGTATTTATTACGATTGATTTAAAAATCAATTATATTGCTTATATTAACTCACATTTACTACAATTGATTTCAAAATCAATTTTATTTCCTTTCTATCAATTCATAGAATTTTATTTAACCTCGTTTTACCTCAAACGATCCATTTCCTAATACAATTCGACAATATCAATGTGGATAAATGATTACTTCTGCTTTAGAACCATTTAGGTTAAATCCAACTAAATTTACATTTAACCTATTCCATTTTAAATTTATTCACAACTTTCATTGTATTTCTTCCATATCCAAAGAGTTTGATTCCAAACCATTTTATTAAACTCAGCCACCAATATATCAAATAACCGTCACACAACTTACTTAAGTTATTTATTTGTTTGAGTAGAATTTTATTCCATTCAATATTATCTATACCCAGCTGAATTTATTTCAATCCAATTTATTTTAGCTTGCTTCCAATTAAACCAAGCTACACCCCATTTTTGGATTTTGCTAAGCAAAGATTTAATTCCACTTAATAACATTCATGACACAACTGACTTTTGATTCAATTCAATCCAAATTTAATTCAATTTCGATTTCAGTTTATATAACTTATTTCAAGTTAAATTCAAACATATTTTCTTCACTTTCATCCACTTAAGTTAAATATTAATTTCCGGATTAGAGTTCTCCAATTTCTTCTTATTAATATCAACTTCACTTTATAAGTACAATAGTTGATTCATTTATTCATTCACCAATTCATTATTTAACCAATAAATTTTATTTCCAAACATTAATTATTTTTAGTCCATCTTGACTACTTTTTCCCATTCACATTTTACCCTTTACTCCATATTATACATTAAATTTTAGTCAAGTATATATTTTTCATTATTATTATTCTATAAATATTCCAAAATAAGATTCCAGAGTATACACAAATTTTCAAAATTTCAAAATCCCTTTTTGAAATCAACTATATCCAAACTCCTTTGGTAAATTTCATTATCTTTTTGAATTTTAAAATCAAACCCAGTTCGCAACAATTTCAATTTGAAACAATTCGGTAGCAATTTCTCTTTGGAAACTCGACAATGAACACCGATGATGTCGCGATCATCATCAGAAATATTTTCCAGCGACCAAAGAGAGTTTAGTGCTTTTATCACTTTAAATCATTTCAAATATTTTTGAATACCCAATCTCATCAGACTTCGAATCCAATTTAAAATATTTCCCACAATAGTATCACTACTATTTCTCCCACACCCTTGGAAACCGTTTTCAAATCCAAAGGAATTTTAAGTCCTTTCTCAAAAATTCCAAATTTCCAACCCATCCAATTAAATTTAAACCTTTCTCTGGAATTCTATTTTAAATTACTATCTCATTTGGATATGGAGTTTATTCCAATTTATAAATTACATTTATAATCTATATTTCAAATTTTATTTTATTATAAAATTTGATTCTTTATTTTGGTTATAAATTTCAATTTCTAGTTAAGTTTCCATATAATAATGATAATAATCCAATATTATCACATCTAACATCCAAACAACCATATATATATTAACTAGAATAGTTTACAAAACTTTCCTTTTTATACAAAAATAATTTGGGTAAAATTATTTCATTTACCCTTCTTTAAAACAATACTGTGTCGGTTTATCTTGTTTAAGAGTTTAGAAACCCCTATCGATATTGTGGCGTCCCACACATCGACCAGAATCCATAAACACTCAACCGATAAGTCAACACAATATAAAACAATTTTATATTCACTAACAAATACGCGCTCATATCTATTAATACTCTCAAAATTCCCACCAGAGCCAAGGTTATCGCTAGCCTAAGCTCTGATACCAACTGTAACGACCCGACTTTCCTGTCCCGGAAAATCGAACCATTTTACTTAAAGAAGAAGAGGTAGAAGAAGAAAGTAGGAAGACAACATCAGAATCTAACCATCGCAGCGGAATAAAATATAATATATATTAACAGATCTTTACACAAATCAAAACTATATCAGTTTTATACAATATATCATCAGAGTATACATCTGGGAACACATAACATACAACTGGACAATAACCATATCATGTCCTCAATACAACAGAGTACAACAATCAACACAGCGGAATATATATATAAACAAGTACGAGAGATACGTCTCGCCATCTAGCTCATCTCCTGAGATCCATAGCATCATATCCTGTAACCTATAATACTCGGTCTGACCCGAGCATCATATAAAACAATACCCGAGTCAGTCTGGAATACCAGCGTGAGAAAATCACACTCAAATTGATTATTAAAGTTTCAAAATCCTTTTGGAAATAAAAGCATCTCGTAAGACCACGCCACAAATAAACATGTCGGGTTTTTACCTTACGATAGCTAAAACACTTTTTATCAAAATCCTCTGATATTATAATAGTGTCTATTCACAAGTACTTATTAAAATAGCCGAAATTGTTACATCTATTAAATTCCGGCATACTAGCCACAAAGTGGGTAATACAAACAAAACTCGTACAAGGCACGTAGGGAGAATGGATTTCCAACGAATGACTAGGCACTGGGGTACCACCTGTCACAGTACGTGGCCTAGATCACAGTACCGAGGAGTACGCCCGCTCCCCTGCAACACAAGGCCGGAATCATCCCTTACTGGATAATTCCAAGTAAAATCACCCCACGGTTGGGATCAGCAACCGCACCACTAAGCCGAAATAAAGGGACATCTAGACAGGGATGACTTTACTCTCAAGTGGGGGCTACCCACGAAGCCTTGCTGCATAACCCCTGATTTTCAGTCATTCCCGGTTGATGAGGCTCGAGGCTAAACGATACCTTTTCAGAACATATCCCTTAGAATGCCCATCGTCCACCTGACGATGTCACGAAAGCATTCGTCCATACAAGTCCGTCCCGGGTTCGAACGGAACCGAAGGCACTATTCCTACTACATCCATTTTGGAAATATCCTCAGGATTAGTAGCGACTAGCCCTTGCACTTCACTGCTCCATCTTCGACTCCGAAATCGTTACACGAAACGTACAAACCGGATCGAAGTGGTATTCGAGTCTCCAGACCTAGAATCCCGGTATACGGAAACCCGATCCCGGTCTCTTCGAAACGATCAACGCATTTGGCCAATATTGATAGTCGGTTATTTAACTATCAATTAACATCCACAAGCAACCATCACACAATAAATAATTTCCCACATTATTTATTTGCCCAAATATCTTTCCAAGATATATTTCCAAATTTTCAAAGCTCATTTGAAAACAATTTCAAAACAGTTTCCGCTTACGGAATACCTTTCCCAAATAATTATTTCCACTGAATCACCAAGTACAAAATACTTTTAATTTTAAAATAATTTAAAACACTTTATTTAAATATACTTTATAACATTGAAATCAAACTACTTTAATACTTTATTAATAATATATACTTTAAAATAAACCACTTTATAAATATAAACTAAATTTCCTCTTTAAAACATAATACCAAATCACTTTTATATAATTACTACAATAATAGATTTTTGAAAATACTTACTTTGGAAATTAACCTTTAGAAATAATCAATTTCCTAAAACATGCATTTTTAAACAAATTAGAACTTTTAACTTATATTTAAAATTGCTTTGAAAAACGTACTTGGCAATCCAAGAAAATACACTTCTCTTCACATCCTTTAAAAATAAATCAACATTTATTTTTAAACCAATTCATATTCTTTTATAAATTCCCTCCTTGAATTTATATTTTTCTAATATCCACTGATATTCCATTTCACTTTATAAACCCAGTTTATATCTTCAAAATCTCATTTCTCTTTAAAGTTTCGAATCCCAAAGTATTTAAATCAATTTATAATTGATCTCCCAATTTATTTTACTTTGAAATAAATTTCCTTACTTAATCCATTTATTTCCAAATTCATTAACTTCTAGATTTTATTTCTCATTATGATTTAAAATCTTTAAACTGAAACACAAGTTTCAGATTTCCCAAATTCCTTCTTTCTTCTTTCTTTTTAATTACATTTAAACATTGAATTAAAATAAATTATTTATTCCTTTAAATAATATCACATAAGTTTTCTTTAAATTCAATATTTCTCTGTTTATTCAAAATTCCTCTTTTCCATATTTATTAGAATTTTGGAAATCACTTTTATTCTTAATCAGATTTATTCTCAAATTTATTCCAAACTCTTATTAATTATTTTACTTAAAAATTTACTTTTTTATTTCTTTTCAAAAATTGCATTCTAGAGATTTTGATAACTCAGCATATCCAAATCGGTCAATCCAAACCATAACATCCAATATAAAACCATTACAGGATATCAAATATTCAGAACACAGAATATTAAATAATCTAAATAATTTTGAGGAATCCAGTTGGATCCCTCCAACCTGTTTCCCTGCATCCACAAACGTTAGCACAATACCAATTCCACTTCAAGGTGGAATATCGCGGTATATGGGTTTAATAAATATCATCCGCTATTATGCGGCGCATAGGGTCTCATCCGCTATATAATGCGGGAATATCAACAACTCCAATATATACATATACCAATATGTATATATTGCCATATACTACTATATATATATAGCACATCAATCAATGCAATCATCCAATCAATTATTTAAATCTAACTATTTAACTTTAAAATATAAATTCAGCTGAGTGAGATTAACTCACCTTGGATTTTAGTTTGCAGTCTATTCCATTCCGGTTCGATTCCGACTTGTATTTTCTTGATTTTGGACCTTGTACGACATTATATGATTTTGTAAATATTCAAAATAAAGTCGAACCATTTATCTCCATTTTTAAATTTAATAAACCAATAACTCTATTTTAAACCAATAAATTTTAGTTTGAACTAATTTCCCGTTAATAAATTAATTTTAGTAACTAAGATAAATTAAATAGGTAAATAAAACAAACTAATCACCCTAATAAATTATCTTTAAAATTGAACTAGTAGGTTATAATTTGTATATGTATACTTAATTTATTTTTATTTTCGTTTCTGAACTACTTATATATACTTATAACAATAGCCTGTATTGATTTTAAAGAAAACTAGTTTTATATAAACTTTCAATCTTTCAAAAATTCCTATTATTATATATTTTCTTTTTTTCTGAAATCAAAACAGTAATTCACCTACTGTATATATCTTTTCATATCAATATTAACATTATACTACCCTTTACTATAAGCATATCCATACATACATATATTTTCTTAATTTCATTGTGTATGTATATAATTTTAGATTAGAACGAAACAAATACCTCACTGCAATGCATATCTCGACCTTGAGAATCGTCGCAGACAATCGCGAACCCATCAATGATTCATTCACAGGCGAGTGTACGCCCCCTTCCTCTGGCCTTATGACTGAAATCCTACGCCATCGCGAGCTCGTGAAACCCAAATTTTCTACTGTCGTCGTCACTCATTTGGCATCCAATTTTGGTCGAGTTCGAGCTCTAGAACAAGTGCCGCATCCCCTTCGAACCCACTGTGCCTAGCTCCCCTGATCGCGATTTGAAATCGCGCCTCAAAAGGGCGAAACGCACTTCCTTTTCGAACGAACGAGAAACCACCATCACTCGCCTCTCTTCCCTTTCGTGAATCGCCCTGGCCCCGAGATTCAATTGAAAAAAATTGATTTCATTCAAAGTTTGAATGGAAGAGGACGCTTTGATATTGGGATTTGGATTTTTGAATTTTTCGTTCGAACGAGAAGAGTGTTGTTTCATTTTTCTTTCAGCTATCGATTTACAAATTTGGCTTCTCGATTTAGAGTAGAAAATAAAAGGGAAGGAAGGTGTTTTTAATCGGCCGGCTTTGATTTAATTGTTTGCGTTTTAAAGCTTGCAGAGGAAGATTGCATATAAGATAGGAATGGGAGACAAGATACGATGTTATCGTGATTTAGCAGAGAGTAGGTCGGCTGAGAAAAATAGGGTAACGGCTAAGTTGATTTTTGATTTGACTTTATAATATTTATTAAGGTATAAAATATCTCGTTACAACACTCAAATTTTCGATATAAATTTAAGCGTGTTTACATACCGTACGCTCACACAACAACTCCAAACACTACGAAAATTTGAAATCCGATAATAAAACACTATTACGGATCCAATGGAATTGGTTTCGTCGAATTCCGAGACTGTGCCCCGGAAGGCTATATTTAAAATTCAATTTAAACGATATATTTTTAAAACTGAACAAAATACCTTGAAATTCAATTTTGAAAGTTCTATCATCTTTAGTATTATTAGTATGAATTTTACGACCTTTCAAAATATTTTTAATTAGCTTAGAATGCCATATTTACTATTTTATCCAACTTCAAATAAATTTAATTTAATTATTAAATTACTCAATAAACAACGAAATTTGAAATTTAAGTTTATAATTAACCTCTGAATATTTTAAATTAATTAAATATTCCAATTTCAAATGCTCAAAAATTCCGGGTCGTCATAAGTAGCACCGAATATGATCACCCCTCAGTTGCAATTAACAACCACACAATGGGATCCCGAAGCGTACATGAATATCACTCTAGACTTGGGATGATCATATCCTACTTGGGTGCGACCCACTTAGCCCTGCTACATGTCCCTGCTTTATTCATTTCCCGGGTGTGAGGCTCGAAGAGGCCATACCCTTACCATTCATATAACACCGCCCTCCAGGTAACAATGCAGTATCAGCATTCATCCATACAAGTCGTTATGGGACTGAACGAAACAATTAAGAGCTCCATCTCCAATTCCATCATCTTCAAGATGTCTTCAATTCGAACGCTTAAGTTGGATCGAAGTGGTTTTCGGATAACATATCCAATCCAGGTCTCTTCGAAACAACATTTGACAGTTTCGGTAAACTCAACCCCGGTTCTTTAGGAAATAAACAGTCAAAGATAAGATCGGAGATCACCTTCTAACCGTTAGTGGATGGATTTCCTTATCATTGTCCTAGTAGAATGAAATGAGATTTACACGCTTGTATCAAGGTCCAAATTCCAATATTCGGCTATTTAACTATCGAATAACAAACATTCAATCAGGGATTTAATTCCATAGGGAAAACCAACATTTGGTTAAGCATCAAGCAACACCAAGCCTCCTTAATTAATCTTTTCATTAATGAAAATCATCTTGTAAATGCTTGTATCAAAATACTTTTGCAAAGATATATTCACAAACCCTTCAATTTTCAATACTTAGAAAATATCCATATATTTATCTCATCGGTATAAGTATATTTACCAAACTCTAAGGAAGATCTCCATTTTACCAAATTCTAAAATCATTTATAAACTCCATTATAAATTTCTAAACCATTTATAAATTATTTCTTAAGTCATTTCTAAACCCTTTTAGGAATCCATGCAATTATTTATAAATTCCTTTTTATAAATCTATAAACCCATTTCTAAAATTCGTTTATAAATATCCATATATTTACAAACCTCTTTACCTTGTAAATAATCTTCCTTTTTAAATCTTCAAACCATTTTATAAGCTCTTCTAATAAAAATCCAAGTCCGTTTATAAAAATATATTCATGAAACTCGAAATCTTCATAAATAAATAATTAATATTAACTTTTAACCTCTTAAAAATAATAATTAATAATTCAAACCATTATGGATAAAACGATCGTTAATTTTTACCATATAAATAATAATAATAAATATTTATTAATAATCATTATTATAAATTTCAAAACATATTAATAATTTAAATAATTAACCTTTCAAAATTATTTAAATATTTGTAAACAACTTTAAGCAATATTGACATAAATAACCAACTTAAGACAATATATATTTCCTTGGTAAAAATCCATTATTAAATTTCAACCCAGTCATTTCTATATTTATAAAACTACATTTAAGACTCTCTTTCCATTTTATAAAAAATTCCTTTCATAAAACCCATTTATTTATGAATTCCATTTATAAATCGATTTCCTTTATGAATCTCACTTATTCATAAATATTATTTAAAACAATAATCACCATTATTTTTAATGTTACTTCCATATGGATAAATTTCTTTTATAATTTCCTTTCTATTTATAAAAATATCGTTTAACATTCCAAATTTTTCCTCGCCTTCAATTTACAAAATTAAGTTAACTATTTCTAAAATATCATTCCGTTTCTTAAAATAAATCCACCGTTTGATTTATTTCTCTAATTTATTAAACGATAATGGTTTCCTTTAATTTATAAAAGCCGTTTATAAATCTATACTTTTTATTATCAAAATACGATTTTGCAAATCTTCACTTCATTTGTAAAATATTGCTTTTATAAATTATCACACATGCAAAGTCTCACATTTATAATTAATCTTTCATATATGTACACATATACATATACATACATACATATATATATATATGTGTGTGTGTGTGTACTTTGTATAAAATGGTTAATAAATATCAATGTCAAAGTATTTCTATTTTCCTTTAAACATACCCCTTTATTATAAAAGACAGACTTATTCCAAGATTTTAAAAATCTTAATTTACAGTTCGAAAATCTCTATTTAATAGTATTTTATGAAACTATTAACTTATGATATCCAAAAATCATACCTTTGATTTTAAAATAAATTGCTCCTTCAAATAATTCATGACTAATTATTTAAAACATATATAATTTCCAAAATTGTTTGAAATCCCTTTTAAAATCCAATCACTATTTTATAGTATTTTAAAATATCAAAAATAGGGCCTGGTGCTACTAATGCACTAATTAAGCAAATCATATCAATGTCATCATTATGGCATTCAACAAGTCATATATCACTATATATATGAAAATAAAATCAACAGTGTGAGGAATCCTGTTGGATCCTTCCAACCTGTCCCTCTTCATCACATACAATATATAATCATAAAAATATAAATCAACCGCTTTGAGGAGGGATTAATATACAAAGGGTCATCCGCTCTTACATGAGAACATAATAGGGTCTCATCCGCTCCAATAGGCGGAATATATCTAGTCCAACTAATAACAATTAGTAAATTATCCAAACAGTCAATAACTATCAAAAATAAATATCCAAACATCCAACGGATAATTTTTATTGACTATATAAATTTTATGATTTACCAAAATGGTGAGATTAACTCACATTTTATTTTCAGTCGCCAAACGTTCCATTTTGAATTATAATTAAATGGACATTCAATTTTAACCCAAAATTCCAACTAGCTTCGAATTCATCCAGTCCAATTCCATAGCGTAGTGCTCGCTGATACGAACGTAATGCAACTTGTCGCGTTCGAAACGGATATTGTACGAAGAAATTACGAATTAAAAAACATTGAAATAAATTAATTTATAATTAACATTAATAAAATTAAATTAAAACGTAAACCATTATTAAAATTTTTTCTCCTAACCTCTCTTCGTTTCCAGGCCGTAAACAGGAAAACCCCACTTCGCCTAAAATCTTCGAACGTCATCGCCTCCACGAATGCTTCCACGTCGATCGAACCTCACCAACGGCCGCACCACTTCGAGCCGCGCTTGCACCTACCTCCCAGCCACACTCGGTCGACCAAAGACCTCCCCATAGCGTGCCTTAGCTAGAATGAACGCATGCCAAATCCACTGCCATTCGTCGATGATTCGATGATCCAACCGTACAAAACGTAGAGCTCGTCGAGCTCTACAACTTTCCTTCTCGCGCCTTGGTATTTTATTGAGTGGATGATGAGAAATCAAGGGAGGAAGGCAAGCTATTTTTGGTCATTAAAAATTTAAAAGGAGGCGGCTGATAGAACTAGGGTTTGGATTGCAAAAATAAGGTTTTCAAGTCCTTGTATAGAAATTTCGCGGCACTATTCACACCTTAAAATTTCAAACTCCGAACGAAGCGTGCTGCATGGCATTCTATATGTTATACCCCTATTCTGAACATAATGAAACTTGTCTCGAGACCCAATTCGATTATATGTAGAAGATAGCTTTTCAAAATCGAATTATTTTAATTGAATTCCTTTAATTAATTTCTACGCATTTCGAACTCGTACGACCAAACGATACGTCCAATCACCATGAAATTCGGCGGCATATAATATTGACTATTACGGATCCAATGAAACTAGTTTCGTCGAAATCCGAGAAGGTGCCTCGGAAGGCTATTTCTACACGTTAAATAAAATGAGAAAATTTTAAAATCAGCTTAATTACTTTTAAATCAAATTTGAAAGTTTACTATCTCCATTCTAACTTAAATAGAATTTAAATTAACTTTGAAATCGTTTTCATTCACATTAAATTCAAGATTCAATTATTTAAATAATTTCAAATATTAAATTTAGCAATTAACTTACCCAATAAATCGCTATATTTGAAATTCAAGTTATTTAACTTATAAAAATAACTTTTAAATATTTAAAATAAATTAAATATTCTAAATTCAAATGACTAAAATTCTGGGTCGTTACAGCTACTCATAAAACTTTGAGTACCCAAGTGTTTAAGGAAAAGAAATAAACTTCGAGTCAGACATGGGTCTGCTGTGAGTAAAGCATATGTTTTAACTTTAAAAAAATTCTTCGAAAACAAGGTATCTCGTAAGACCACGCCGCACCTAAACACGGACGGGTTTTTACCTTCCGGTAACCAAAACATTTCTATATAAAATCCTCTAATATTATCATAATGTCTAGTGTGAAAATAAAAATGGAATCTTAGTCGAAATTATCACATTAATTAAATTCCATCATAATAGGTATACAACTAAGTCCGTAAAGGTACGTATTGAAAATTGGATTCCATCAATGATACGGCACTAGGGGTACCACCTATCACAGTGCATCTCTAGATAAAACACACCGAAAGCCCCACATGGACTCCCTACAAGTCAAGATCGGCCCTACCCCTTACTGGATAGCACCAAATATGTCATCACCCTGGTTGGGATCAACAACCTAAATGGGCCCCGAGCATACATAATCTATAATATCGATCTTGATTGGGTGATGACCATACCCTAATGGCAGCGACCCACATAGCGTTGAAGCATATCCCCTGATTTTAGTCATTTCCGGGTGTGAGGCTTGAGGTTACGTTTACCTTTTCTTTTAGCAAATCATCTTGGAATGCTAAGACTACCCTCCAAGCAACTAATGCAATGCTAGCATTCATCCATATAAGTTGTTTCGGGATCGAACAAACATTCAACATTTACTATCTTCCATTTTGGAATCACCCTCAGGAAGAATAGTACATCTCCATAGCATACTTCATAATGATCCATCGCGAACATTATTAGTTTGGAGCGGTTCGTATAAATTATACTTAATCGAAACCAGTGTCTCCAAACTAAGCGATAATTCCCGACTAACTCAATTCTGGTTCTTTTGGAAGTATGTAACCAGTATTCGAGTCCTCATTGGGGAACTATAATACACACAACATACTTCCTGAGTTAAAACAGGTCAAGTTATAATTGGTGGATAATCCGCTGCTTAGGGTAATTATACAGAGTTCGCATATGGATAGCCGTATACTTAATTTAAACATGACACATTGGTAGAAATTAACCTTCTCATATTTATCATGTTTCCGATATTTCGACCTTACTCTATCCCTCGCATAGAAATAAATTCTAGATCTCACACATAGAGGATCGGCCTACTCGTCGGCTTTTAGTGAAAATCATGGGATGACTTACTTTCCATAAATGTGTCACCACATTAGCTTTGGTTTCATATTTGTTTGAGGTTACTTAAGGGTAATCGACAAAGAAATCCCTTGATTTAAAACATTTTTGAAAAAGAAAACAATCTTAAAACAAAACCGAAATTTTTGAAACAAAACGATTTTTTAATTAAAAAACCTTATTTATTAATTAAATAATAAATTAAACCTTTATTAAATAATAATTAAGTCTTAATTATGACCTAATTAACATCTTAATTAATTTTAATTAATCAGTAATTAAATAAACCCTTTTTATAAATAATTAATTAATAATTAACTTTAATTAATTAAATAATAATTAACTTTAATTAATTAGCTAATTAAAATTAACTTAATTGATTAACACTTAAGTATTAATTACCTTTATTAACCAATGATCAAGTACTAATTAATTAATAAATTAATCAATCATTTATTAAATAAATAATTAATTAAATAATAATTACCTTTTTAGTTACTTAATATAAGTTTTAAAACATTTTCCAAAAAGATTTTTAATGAAAAAAATTTGGATTTTGAAAAGAGTTCGCTTTCACGAACTGCACTTATAGCGGCTATCGCTATCCGACCCGAAATTTCCAAACTTGAAATTTGTTCTCTAAGTCTTCTTTAAAACCTTAACTCTTGGAAAAACTTTAGTAAAACATAAAAGCATATTTTGGAAAACCAATAAGTATTTAAAACTTGAAAACATTTAGCAAATTTTAAAATTAAAGATTTTGGATTTTATACAAGGGATCACATGTAGCTTTAAACAAGTAAGATTACAAGGGATCATCAATTCATGTTCACAACATACATGATTACATAACCATAACATCGCAACATGTAAACATTCCATAACCAACATATACAAGTAAGATTATAATATGCAAACTGAATTGAGTATTTAACTACCATATTCCAAACTATACATCACTACAACCAAGCACAATTGAATACACACAATCAACATTTTTTTTCATCAAAAAAGAATCATATTTAATATCCAAGTCAAGCCATAATATAAGTTTATAAACTTAGTTAAAAGTGAGAACTTTACTCACCGAAATTTCACGAAACTATGCTAACCTTTTCCGTAACTCGAACACGACCTAGTTCCTTGCATCTGGCTTGGAAAAATGGAGTCTTTATGGGCTTTGGATGTAAAATGATTCGGCCTAGGAGGTTATAATGCTCGGCCTAGATGGTGGAGGGTAATCGAGCTTGGTTTGGAAAGGAGTAATGGAGTAGAAATGGAGGAGAAGGTGTTTAAACAAGTTCTCTAGAATTTAAAGTGGAAAAGAGTTATGGTTTTTGAATTTAGACTTAAGAGGAGGCCATGGAAATGTTTTAAGTGCTTTGAGGAAGTTTTATAAAGTGGAAATGAAATGAGAAAAATGGTAAAAAAAATTAGGAAATAGGTATATATACACATGGATAAATTAAACTACAAAAATGACCTTAAGGTACATACCCTTCTCTCTTAGCTTGCGACCTCACCATGCATGCTCCCTCCCTCATTTCTCAGTTTTTCCCTTGTCCCCCCTTCATTTTTCCAAGCCAACATGCCTTTGTACCACATGCACTTAATGTTTGTGAAGACTTGACATTTTATGTCACTTATGTTTTTAATTTGTTTTAAATTTTCATAATAAGTCATATCACCTTATTATATATATATATATATTTAAGTAAATTATATGCATGTATATATGTTTATCATGATACTAACTTATAGATAAATTGTATATATATTACACAAATGTGCATAACATTTTCTGATAACTTTTAGACATAGAAAAGTCAAACATTCGGAAAACGATTTCTGATCACATTTTCTATTTTTCTTTGAACTCGTTATTTTTGTAAACAAATTTTGAAAACTATTTCAACATCATTAGTCATTATTTAAAAGAGCTTAATTTTAAGTTATAAAATCCATTAATTAATTATTAAAAATATATTTAAATATCCATACTTAAATTTATTAAATCTAGGGTCATTATAATTTAATGCCACCTATTGATTACTTATATGTACTCACATGTTTATATAGTTAATTACCCTTATGATATTATCTAGTTTCGGGTAGTGAGTATGATGAAATAGACTCTATGTGATTAGACTTGAATCTAATATATTTGGTGAGATCCTTTCGATGTGAGGATATTTTTGTGGCAAATTCTAGTGTAACATCAAAAAGGCTAATTTCTATCTTGCTGATCGATCATAGGATAGCGTCCGGGTCTGTGAAGAGTTAGCCCTATCGTCACTAGTCAAAAAGTGTTCTACTCGGGCTTTTCGTTGTATTTTGACCATAACTGCTAGTGCAATATATTTGATGGAGACATCATTACGATTTTTACAGTTATTTAGGGGTAGCAAAAAGACTATGTTTGTGTAAGGCACGTCCACCATTTGTATAATTAAGTACTTTTTCCAATTTACGTACTCATCTTCTAGTATAGATAATATAGATTTAAATATGATTTTGTAAAAATTTTGGAAAATCTAAGGAATACGTTTTGGAAATCCTTTCGAAAGTGATTTTGAAAATAACATAGCAAATAAAATATGAAAACCTAATTAAATAGGTGTGAGCACTAGAGACAATAAATGGGTATTTTGATATGAGTGGGCCAAATAGTGTGTAGCGTGACATTTACCTATGTAACTTGATAATTTGAAAATGCATCGATAATATCTACATCATTATAGAGGCAAATAGGACTAGGGTGGAATGTTAAGATATAGTTACTCTTGTTCTGTTTATGCTACTAAGTGTGACTCATGTATTGTATCATCATATTTCATTTTGGTAGATGTCATATGAATAAGCAAATCATAGTAGCTTCACTCGGTCTATGTCGAGAGACTCGATTAGTCTTTGTATTCTAGGCATATCACAATTAGAAGCATGTAGATAGAAACTTTATAATTAACATCACTATTATCTATAGTATGCTAAGGAGATGTGACATTATATATATATATATATATATATATATGTCTGTGTGTGTGTTTGTGTGTGCGCTAACTTATGATGCAGGAGAAAAAGGAAATCATACAGTTTCGAGCTTTCTAGCCTATTTTGTTATTATATACTTGTATGTTATGTTATGTTCGATTATTATTGTGGTACTAACGGTATGATTGTAGGTTACCCCTCTTATATAGTTACCCTTAATTGTTTTTGGTTATATAGTAGTAAAAGAACTACATTGGGCCTGATACTGTAATGGGTACGTAGGGAGCCACTTTAGTTGTAACGACCTGGAATTTTAGATGTTTAAAATTGTAATATTTAATTGATTTTAAATATTCAGGTGTTGATTTCTTAGCTTGAATTTCAAATATAACTATTTATTGGGTAATTAAATTATTGAATTAAATACTTCAAAATTGGTTAAAAAAGTGAATTTGGGTTTTTAGGCTTGTTAAAAATAATTTGAAGGCTTATAAAATTTATAATGATAATAGTGAAGATAATAGAACTTTTAAAATTGAATTTAAAGGTGATTTGTTCAATTTTGAAAATACATCGTTTAAATTGATATTTAAACTAGCCTTCCAAGGCACAGACTCGGATTTTGACGAAACTAGTTCCATTGGATCCGTAATAGTGTATTATTATCGGATTTTAAATTTCGTAGTGTTTGGAGTTACCGTGTGGCCGTACGATTTATAAACGCGCTAAAATTTATATCGACTCAATATAATTATGGGTCCAAAAAGCTATCTTCTTCATATGATCGAATTAGCACTCGAAACCTTTTTCATTGCGTTCGAAATAGGGGTATACCATTATAAACACCTTGCGGCACGTCCCGATAGGAGGTCAAGATTTTGAGTTGCAAATTCGAGACGGTTTAAAAATTAATATATATATATATATACATTGATTGACTACATTCACATCAAATTGCTTTATGTCTTTTCTTGGCCACCTTAGAGCTGACCTTAACCCATTCTAACACACTTTCCTTTTTAAACCAAACAGAGAAAAAAAAAGTATACAAAGTAAATCAATTCAAGAACAAAAATAAGGCAAAACATTTCAAATATAAGTTTATGTAGGCTGGCAAGGAGAGCATCGGCCTTACTCAATTCCCCTCTCTTCCCAGTTGAAAAAAAACAATGGCCGTTAATTTAAAAAATATATATAATAATTTGTTCTCCTTCCCCCTCAAATTCGAAATAAAATCGAATGCCTATCTGTTGAAGAAGGGAATCAAGTCGAGCTCATTCGCGTCTCAAGGAACGACATTCGATTTGTGGGTGAAGTTAGGGATTGGATGTGTGGGAAGTCGCGATGTCTAGGCGAGGCTGGAAGGAGGTTGTGCCGCTGTGCTCGAATTTGAGGAAGAAGGCGAGTAGTAAGGCACGATGGAAGGGGGAGGTCGCAGATTGGGATGGGGCGACGATAGTGGGCTTGGGGGGTTTGTTGGGTTTATGGCAGCAGAAGAGAGAGAGATGAACGAGGTTGCATTCGTGGACTGTGGGCGGGATGAGGTCGACGTCGATGGCAGAGGTGGGTACTACAGGCAATTCGACTGCGATTTCAGGGTGTAGGTATTTTCAATTTATTTTATTAAATAATATTATATATATATACACATACATATTACAGGAAATAGGAAAATATATACATATACAGTCAAATTTATACAGTAAAAAAAGTATAATATAAATATAAATACACACATACACATGCCTATTTTAATTTAATTATATATATATAGGTAAACAAGAAAATTTTATATAGAAAAGGTTTTGGGAAAAAATATATAGGAATTTTAAATGTTGAAGAGTTTATATGAAATTAGATTTTTGAATCCATGTAAATAAATTTTTATAAGTGTATGGTTTTCAAAGGAAAATATATATAAATATAAATTATCTATATAAAAATATATATACATATTTTCACTTACTAGTTTATTTTAAAATAATGGATTAAGGTGATTAACTTGTTTAAATTAACTTATTTAATTATTTTAGTTACTAAAATTTATTTAAAGGAAAATTAGTTTAAATTAAATTAATAAATGGTAATTGACTGTTCGATTATTTCAAATATTAATAAACCGTATAATGTTATACAAGGTCTAAAATCGTGGAAAGACAAGCCAGTTTGGATCAGATTGCAAATTAAAGGTCAAAGGTGAGTTAATCTCACTCAAATTGGATTACTGATTAATTTAATTAGTTAAAATTAAATTATTGGATGATTGATTGAATATGATAATTATTATCAGTCTGGATGTGATAATATATATAATAGTATATATATATTGGAGTGATTGATATCCCTGCATTATATAACGGATGAGACCCTATGCGCCCCGCATAATAGCGGATGACCCTTTATACTACGATAACCCCCTCGAAGCGGGATTGATATTTTTATATTGTGCTAACATCTGTGGATGCAGGGAAACAGGTTGGAGGGATCCAACTGGATTCCTCAAAAATATTGAAATTTATCCTCATATTCAGTGATATGATTTATTTGATAAATCTGTGATAGATTATAGTGTAAACTGAAATTATTGGATGTTATGGTTTGGCTGAATATAGTTTGGTATTTTAAGATATCAAAATATAAAGATTGGAATTTTAAGGAAAATTAAAACAGTGAAATATTATAGCGAAGTGGATAAATTAAAAAGAATGAATTTGGGGAAAAGGTAAGGGTTTGATTTTGAAAGTCCTATTAAATAAATTCCGAGTATGGGAAAAATATGGATTTTGAATAAATGGGAAATAAAGAGTTTTGAGGACTTAAGCGATATTGTTTAAGAATTAAAGGATTTTTTTAAATTCAATATTTAAATGAGTTGGGAAAAATAAGAGGAGAATTTTGAAATAGCATATGAAAATGATATTTCAGATTTAAATAAGGTTTTAAATCATAATAAAGGAGTGAATATGGAATTAATGGATTTTGGAATAAATCTGGATAAGTCGAGAAATAAATTTTAAAGGGAATTTAATTCAGAGAATCGATTTGAAAATCGATTAAGTGTTTTTGAAATAGTGATTAAAAGGAGAGTGAGGCTATGGATTTATAAACTGGGTTTATAAATAAAAGTGAAATATTTATCAGTGGATAATTTGATAATTATAAACTCAAGATGGAAATTTATAAGGAGTTGATAAATCGTTTTTAAAATAAATGGTGGTTTATTTTTTAGAAAATGTGGGAAAGGAAATGTACGGAGTTGGAACGTAAATTTAAACTGGAAATAATCGAGAAGGATTTATAAATGATTGGACAGGCTATATTGGAGTGGAAAGTGTATTTTCCTGAAAAGCTAAGTATATTTTCAAAGAAAGATTTTTAAGTATAAATTAGAAGTTTTAAAAATGTTTTTTTAAAAAAGAATGTATTTAGGAAAATTTATTATTTAATTGTTTTAAAATTGTTAAAATAAATATTTGTTTAAGATAATCATAGTAGTTAATTATTTTTAAAGGTAAAATTGGTATTATGATTTAAAGGATAATTATTAAATATTTATACTTTATATAATAGTTTTATTTTAAATAGTAGTTTTTGACTAAAGTTTTACTTGGAGAATTATTATAGAATTTCATAAACATTATTTTGAGTAAAGGATTTAGGTAGCTTTATTTTAAATGTTTTAAGTGTATAGTTTGGATAAAGTGATTTAATTTATTTAAAATCTAAATTAAATAAGACTTGATGTGTTTCAGTGGAAATAAAATATTTGATTGAATTGATGTTTATTTGATAGTTAAATAACCGACTAGACCCGAATATAACTTTGGAAATATCTAGGAGAAGTAAGAGAATTATATGGTATAGTTACCGTTCGAGGTGCTATACTGTACGAGTAAACCCGTTCGTTATTCTAGGACGTTTATAAGGAAATCCGTCTACAAATGGTTAGGAGGTGATCTCTGATCTTATTCTCGTCTATTTATTTCTTAGAGAACCGGGGTTAAGTTTACCGAAAATAGCGAACGTTGTTTCGAAGAGACCGGGATCGGATTTGTGAATCCGAAAACCACTTCGATCCAACGAGTACATTTTCGAAATGAAGACAAGAGATGGAAGTCGAAGATGGAGCAATGAAGTGCAAGGGAAAATTGCTACTAATCCTAAGGGTGATTCCAAAATGGATGTAGTAGGAGTAGTGCTTTCAGTTCCGTTCGGACCGAGAACGGACTTGTATGGATGAATGCTATCAGTACATCGTCATTGGAGGACAGTGAGCATTCTAAGTGAATGTTTCTAAAAAGGTAACGCTTAGCCTCGAGCCTCATAAAATGGGAATGACTAAAAATCAGGGGATATGTAGCAAGGCTAAGTGGGTAGCTTCCAAGTAGGATAAGGTTTCCCCTGTCTAGAGTCACTTTTATTTCGGCTGTGTGGCGGTTGCTGATCCCAACCATGGGGTGATCTTATTCGGGCTATCCAGTAAGGGGTAGTCCGGTCTTGTGTTGAAAGGTATCGGGAGTGGCCCATGGTATGCTAATCTAGACCACGTACCATGACGGGTGGTACCCCAGTGCCTAGTCATTCAGTTGGAAATCCATTCTCCCTATGTGCCTTTTCGGTTTTGATTGTAGATCCTAGTATTGTTGGAATTTAATTAATGTAACAATTTCAGCTATTTAATTTAAGTATTTGTACTTAGAATGTAACGACCCAGAATTTTGAACAAATTAAATTGAGAATATTTAATTAATTTTAAATATTTGAACGATAATTTAATTTGTATCCCGAATATAACTTTGAAAATTTGCGATTAAATGATAAAATTTAATCGATTTAAACTGGGTAAAAATTTGAATCTTTAATTTTAAGCCGAAGAAAAATATTTCAAACGCTTGTAAAATTTATATTGATAATACTGAAGATAACCGCAGCTTCAGAAATTGATTTGGAAATAATTTGTTCAGTTTTGAAATTTTATCGTTCGAGTCGATGTTTGAAAATAGTCATTTTTCAAACAGTCTCGAAATTCGACGAAACCAGTTCCATTGAGTCCGTAATATTGAATTATTGTCGGATTTCAATTTTCGTATTTTTTTGAGTTGTTACGAAATCGTACGACGCATAAACGCGTCGAAATTTTAAAAGAAAATTCAGTTTAAATTTAAAATTTAAAGTTTATAAATATCCCACGTTTTCTCCCCGTTGTTCACGCCGAGCATCACGAGATTTTCGCGCAGCCCATACCCTTTCGTTTCAAATGACCCTCTCCTCCCATTCTTTTCAACAGACCACGAAATCAAACGAAAGAACCCAAATAAATTCCCTAAGCAAAATTCCAACGAAAACTAAATCGCAGTCGCGTTCACGTGCTCGTGTCTGAGGGAAGACGCGATTCGGTGATGGGTTCGAGCAAGGCAATTGGGGGTTCGCGCGCGCTTACGCGTACGCGTGGAAGGGGTTGGCATCGCGATGGGGGCGGCGGCGGCGATGTCGTGGGATTCGCGAGTTGTTCGCGTGAAGATCGAAGGGGATGGGTGGTTACGCGAGTGGCGGCACCGCGATTTCAGTAGAGTCGTGACTTGAGGCGACGACAGTGGCGGCATCACCTGGAACCTCGCGAGCACGCTAAGGCATCGCGATTTTGGGGGCGCGTGGCACTCTCGAACAGGCGCGTGTGGGAGGGGTAGAGATGTCGACAGTAAGAGTCGCGTTCAGTATCGAAGATTGCCGTGGGTTCTCGAGCGAGGAAGTGGAGGCAATGTGGTCACGATGGCAACGAACTATGGCTTCGCTCAAATTCGAACTCGATTCGGCAGTAAGGTATAAAAAAAATTGATTCTGTTTTAATTAAAATTTTATAATTTATGTATATAGATAAAATGTGTGTGTGTGTATATATATATATATATCAGATTTTGAAAATGGGAATTTTAAAATGGTTATGGATTTCATTTGAAAAGAAAATTTATATGGAAAGGATTTCGATGTATATATGAATGTTAAAAATGTTGAAGGTTTATATATATATAAAATTCCAATTTTTATGGAATTTATATAGCTAATTTTATAAAATATATGTATAAGATTTCAAGTGGAAAAAAAAATGTATTAATGGAAATTAATTTATTTAAAGAACCTATATAGTTATTTGGTTATTAGAAATTATTTTAAGGAAGACGAGTTTAAATTACATTGGAAAATATAAATGGATTGTTCGGGTAGTTCAACAAAAATAATTTATTAAGAAGATTTGTTTAACTTATTTTGGCTACCAAATTAATTATAAAAGGAAATTTTGTTCAAATATAATAATTTGTTGGAATTAAATCTATTTGACGAAATTTAATTGTTCGATTTCAATTCGAATATTAATAAATTTGTATGATTATTTATACAAGGTATAAATCAAGGAAATCGAGTCAGGATGATAATGGATTGCGAAATAAAAAGCTAAGGTGAGATTTTTCTCACTCAAATTTAAAGTGGAATTTTTGCAGTTATTGATGATTGCTATGTTGATGTGATATTAGATATAATAGGATATATCTATATATATATAGCAATATATACATATTGGCATATGTATATATTGGATTGATAATTTCCCGCCTCGTATAGCGGATGAGACCCTATTGCGCCGTTAGTAAGCGGATTTATAAAAACCCATATACCGCGATAATTCCGTACTGGAGCGGAATTGGTATTGTGCTAACATCTTTGGATGCAGGTAAACAGGTTGGAGGGATCCAACTGGACCCCTCACTTTGATTGATTTTATTTATACTGTGGTATAAATCTGTGAATGATTATAATGATGTTATTGATCATATCGATGTCTGGAAATTGATTGAAAGCTAAAAATTTAGCTGAATGGATGTTTGATATCATTGGATTCCAAAAATAAATGAAATTGAATTTTTGAAATCAAAATAGGAATTTTTAAGTAAATAAATTTTTAGAAATTGAATAAATTCGAAGAACGGAATTTTAAAGTATAAAAAGTTAATTTTTATAATCTTATCGAATTAATTCCAGAATCAAGTGAAAATGCTAAATAAATGGATTTCATAAAACAGTGATTTTAAATTGAAGAAATTAATTTAAATTTGGATTTTTAAATAGTTTGAAAGAAACGATTGAAATTTATTTTCTTAAAAAGGAATTTATTTAAAAGAAGATAAGTTGGAAATTCAGTTTGGAATTTAATTGGTAAATTGAAATAAGTTGTGAAATCAATGTAAATTGAATTCAATAAGGAATTTATTTAGTAGTGATAAATAAAATTTGAAATCAATCTGTAATTGATTTAATATTTAGAAATGAATTTTTGAGAAATCAATATGGAAGTTTTATTCAAACGTTGAAAATAAAATTAGAAATCAATATTGAAATTGATTTGGTATTGAAGCTTTTATAAATAGAATTAAAATTTATAAAAGTTGTTTATAAACCCAAAGTCACTTATTCTGATAAGTTAAATATAGAAGTTGATAAAAGAAGGTTTATAAGTCGAAGTTGTTATTTAAAAGAGAAATAGAATTTATAAACGTGCTTATAAATTCGAAAATAGATTGAATGTGATAAATTTAATATAGAAGATTATTTAAGAAGATATATTCACGATTTTGAATAGCGAATTTTTATTGAAATAAAATGTGTAGAGATTTTTGAAAATGTGGTTAGTGAAGTATATTCACGATTTTGGACAGTGAATATATTGTTAAGTAAAATGGATTCATTTTTGAAGAAGTGACATTTAAAAATGAAGTAAACATTTTAAAGATGTTTTTAAAATTGTTTTATGAATCGAAAGCATAGATTTCAACATTCATTGTTGAAATAGACGTTTTCGAGAAATTTAAGGAAATGGTGGACTATAACACTGTTGTTATAGTAAATGATTTCCGGAAGGAAATGTTTTATATAGTATTGGGATTTACACATCTATCTAAATTCTAAATCCCTATACTAGTGATTTTGAGTCGTCGTAACGATGTTTTACGTAACATTCGTTTTGACTCAAATAAAGGTGTTAAAAGAATATTTTCCTTAAAAGAATGAAATATATACTTAATTTGATTTAAGTATATTGAATATTTTCAAATGTTGAAAATAAATAGATTTGTGAATTACTTATTATTTAATAAGTATGGAAATACTTTTCCAATATGAAATGAACTGTTTTGAGAAATTATCTTTGAAAAGATAAATTGAAGTTGAATATTGAAATCGATTTGAAAATCGTATATCAGTAGATATTTTTGAAATATAAATTCACTATGGAATTTATAAAAAGAAATGGAAACTGTTTAGAAAAATAAACGTTGATTTATTTTTAAAGTGTGGAAAATTTTATATCCAGTAAAAGATATTTTTGAAGATGAAATAATTTGGAAAATTATTTGGAATCTGATGATGTTGCACATCTTTATTGATAGTTAAATAACCGACTATCAATAATTACCTATAGATGGTATTTGTTGTGATTGGATGAATTTGAAT
Organism: Allium fistulosum; assembly: GCA_030737815.1. Taxonomy (NCBI): domain Eukaryota; kingdom Viridiplantae; phylum Streptophyta; class Magnoliopsida; order Asparagales; family Amaryllidaceae; genus Allium; species Allium fistulosum. The sequence continues at coordinate 293,259,087 of CM060908.1, read as the reverse complement.
GCCACACTTATTTTTGAATAATCTCTCACTATTAGGGTTAGCCGGGAAAGGACCATGGGGTCGTATAACCCATTCCGAATATGTGATACGTCGTTATGAATCGCATTTGAAGACCGGTGTTGAAGACCGGATATTTTTGAAAACGGAAGGATTACCGTCGAGTTACTCTACATCGACTGATCTTCGATTTAGAGGTTTTATCACCCTTAGTGACGGGAAGTCCTGACGTGATTAGAAAATTATCCGGAAATTCAAGGGCTTCGTGAGAAGTGCCTTCGGTTCTGTTCGATCCCGGAACAGACTTGTATGGATTGTGTGTCTGACGTTACAATTTGAGATATAAAGCTGATTTCTTTCAAATACATATCTGTTGGTGGCGGAGAATTTATTCTCTTAGCTTAACACCCTTCTCTGAGACGTACGAGCTCAGAGGTTATGTAGTTGAAATTTATCAGCAATATATCCCAATTTGGTAACGTGGCATACTGAGTGTTGCTGTGAAATGATCAATGTTTGATCATTTGTGATATGATCATTTGTTTGATCTTATATCTTTGTGATCATAGGTTGATCATTTTGTTTGACCCGAAGCAGGGCTTTTTGAGAAAGCGTAGCTTTGTGGACGAGACTTCGTCGAGCCTCACACCCCGGAAATGGTCGAAACAGGAAGAATGCAGCAAGGTTCTAGGGAGTAGCACCCCTTAGTGTATGTCATTCCTTCTGGATAAAGGTGGTATCATGGTATGGAGCCCAGATACTTAACCTCTGTGGTTACTGCATTATTATTATCTATGTGGTTTGTTGCGAATCGGGGATCCTCGGGAAGATCGGTGACGATCGGGGGATGGCATACGCGTGTCAGTAGTTACCTATTTTTGCAGAGGTAACCCGGCCTTGTGTTGGCAGAGATCTAACCGTAATGTTAGGTTATTTCTCGGGTCGTCTATTCCAGGGACGTACCCATCGTGGAAAAGGAAGTTCCTTAGCCTGACCATTTGTTGGAAATCCAAACTCCAATACGAACTTTGTACGGTATTAGTTGTAGAACCTGCCATTTACGTACGGTGGTCACCACTGTTTAGATGGTAGCTATAGTAGGCATACGATACTGGTCGTATGTTGGCTAAGATTAATATTATACTTTCGAAATGTTTCTACACTATGCACTAGTAATAATATCAAAAAGAATTTGATTTTTGCGTAGTAAGCATCTTTGACTATCATAAGAAGAAATCTCCTCCAATTCTGCGTTTGCATTGTGTGTGTGGTGGGAGGTCTTATGGTAGTTTCATTTTCCAAAAGCATTTCGAATTGACTTAAAAATTATTTTGTTGTTATAAAGAATAACTGTTTTACGATCTCACACCAGTCACCATGACTGACTCGGAGTTTATTGTTTCCCTTCTAAACTCTGGGTGCCCACCAATTTCCACACGGGCAGCCTAGAGTTATATTATCAGGATATTCAGGATATTCTGGAGCTTGGAGATAAGCTGGATGACGAGACGTAGTATTTGTATCTGATAGTATTTATTCCGCTGTGTATTCTGTATGAGGACAAGTTTATATAACTGTCCATTGTTGTATATTGACTCTGATGATTGATGTATATATAAAATGATATAGTCCTTTGTTTTAAAAGACTAGTGTTTATTTATTATATATTGTTCCGCTGCGATGTGTAAGATTCTGAATATTGTTTTTCTGTTCTGTTGTTGTTCTGTTGTTCTTCTTCTTTCTTTCTTCTCTTTTTCTTCTATCTTCTTCTTCTTCTATTTTTTTTTCTTTTTCTTAAAACCATAACTTTTCGGGTTTCCGGCATTCGATGGCTCAGCAGTCGATAAAGTGAGTATCGATGTTGAATTTTCGAAAGTCGAAAATTCCGGGATGTTACAAGTGGTATCGGAGCATATGGTTAAGCGACAACCCTGCTCTGTTGGGTGTTACTCATTAGAGATAGAGTCAGTAGTACTCTAGAATGAGTTGAGTGTAATAATAGATACGAGCGCGTATTTGTTAGTTAATATAAAATGGTTTTATATTGTGATGATTGGTTTATTGAGTGGTATATGAACCTTCGTCGACACAGTCTGCGCAACTGGATCGAAGGGGTTTCTAAACACTTGAATAGAACAACTCGGCACAGTATTGTTTTAAATAGGGTAAACGAAATAATTTTGCCCAAAACTATTTTTGTATAGAAAAGAAATGGTTTTCTATGAATTATCATAGTATATGGATGTTTGGTTGTTAGGAAAGTGATGATATTGAAATGTTATCATTACTATTGAAATTGAATAAGAAATTCAAATCGTAACTCCAAAGTTAAGAAATAAATTCACATATAAATGAAATTTGAGAATATAAATTATAATTGTGACTTATAATTCAAAACGGGATTCCAGAGAAGTATTTGGAAATGTTTTGAAAAGAATTTGAAAATTTTGGAGATTTGAAAAGTTTAAATCATTTTTGATTTGAAAATGAATTTCAAAGGATTTGAAAAAAGTATTTTGGAAAATGAAAGCTCTAAACTCTTTTCGGTCGCTGGAAAATAACTTCGATGATGACCATGGCATCACCGGTGTTCATTTTCGGGTTTCCAAAAGAGAAATTGCTGCCAAATTATTTTAAATGGAAGTGTTTGGAAAATTTGAGTTTTGTTTTGGAAATTCAAAGGATGATTTGAATTATTTTCAAAATGATTTTGAAATGTTGCTAAGACTCTGGAATATTATGAAATATTAAGAAGTTGATAACTTGTAAAGTTAAATAAAAATCTAACTTAAAGAGATAAATTTATATATGAATAAAGTTGTGAATATAAATTGTAATGTAAATTTATGATTGGAAATAGAATTCCAAGAAGATAATTGAAAATAAAATTCATTAATGAAAGTGAAATTGAAAGTTGAGATTCATTTCAAATTTGTAAGCAATAGAATGGAATTGAAACTGAATACTGAAAACAAATTTGAATAAGTGGATTAGAATTTGAAATGGATTAGTAACTGAAACTAATTCAAAATGGTGCAGTTATGAAGGAAAGATAATTGATAAATTCAATATTCAGAAGTTAAATTGAATTGAAATTGTGAATTGAATTCAAATGAATTTGAAAATGCAAAATTGAACGAAATTGAATATATAACTTCAAATAGTGAATTAGAGATGATGTAAACAGTTTATATTGGAAAATTTTGTAATAGAATTTGCAAAATGGTTTGAATATGTAACTAGATATCATGGCTAGTAGGATATACAGGTGTTATAAAGGAATTTGGAATTTGATTTCGAAGATAAATTTGAATTGCTCGAAAAAGGTATGTATTTGAGTTTTAATATGAGTTTTTGATGATTTCTCTCTAGCCGCTTGGCTTTTTCTTTTTCTTTTTGAAATCTGAGAGTCCGTAGGGACGTTTTGTAGTCGTACCGTATTAGCCGCGCAAAGGAGACGCTGGCGAAATTTTTCGAAAATTTCAAGTGTTAGAAAATTTTTGAGAAAATTTTGAAAGTTAAAATTTGAATTTGGATTTAAATTCGAATGGTTATGTAAAACAATGTTGTTTTGAAACTTAGAGTTGAAGTTGAAATTTAATTGATGAATAACGAATCTTTAGTAGAAAGATTTGTTTTGACAAATTGATAAAACTATTGGATTGTGAAAAATAGTAGACGAGTTAGGGATCATTTTTCTTAACTTGTAATTTCGGGACGAAATTCTTTTAAGGGGGGAAGTCTGTAACGACCCAGAATTTTGAACAAATTAAATTGAGAATATTTAATTAATTTTAAATATTTGAACGATAATTTAATTTGTATCCCGAATATAACTTTGAAAATTTGCGATTAAATGATAAAATTTAATCGATTTAAACTGGGTAAAAATTTGAATCTTTAATTTTAAGCCGAAGAAAAATATTTCAAACGCTTGTAAAATTTATATTGATAATACTGAAGATAACCGCAGCTTCAGAAATTGATTTGGAAATAATTTGTTCAGTTTTGAAATTTTATCGTTCGAGTCGATGTTTGAAAATAGTCATTTTTCAAACAGTCTCGAAATTCGACGAAACCAGTTCCATTGAGTCCGTAATATTGAATTATTGTCGGATTTCAATTTTCGTATTTTTTGGAGTTGTTACGAAATCGTACGACGCATAAACGCGTCGAAATTTTAAAAGAAAATTCAGTTTAAATTTAAAATTTAAAGTTTATAAATATCCCACGTTTTCTCCCCGTTGTTCACGCCGAGCATCACGAGATTTTCGCGCAGCCCATACCCTTTCGTTTCAAATGACCCTCTCCTCCCATTCTTTTCAACAGACCACGAAATCAAACGAAAGAACCCAAATAAATTCCCTAAGCAAAATTCGAACGAAAACTAAATCGCAGTCGCGTTCACGTGCTCGTGTCTGGGGGAAGACGCGATTCGGTGATGGGTTCGAGCAAGGCAATTGGGGGTTCGCGCGCGCTTACGCGTACGCGTGGAAGGGGTTGGCATCGCGATGGGGGCGGCGGCGGCGATGTCGTGGGATTCGCGAGTTGTTCGCGTGAAGATCGAAGGGGATGGGTGGTTACGCGAGTGGCGGCACCGCGATTTCAGTAGAGTCGCGACTTGAGGCGACGACAGTGGCGGCATCACCTGGAACCTCGCGAGCACGCTGAGGCATCGCGATTTTGGGGGCGCGTGGCACTCTCGAACAGGCGCGTGTGGGAGGGGTAGAGATGTCGACAGTAAGAGTCGCGTTCAGTATCGAAGATTGCCGTGGGTTCTCGAGCGAGGAAGTGGAGGCAATGTGGTCACGATGGCAACGAACTATGGCTTCGCTCAAATTCGAACTCGATTCGGCAGTAAGGTATAAAAAAAAATGATTCTGTTTTAATTAAAATTTTATAATTTATGTATATAGATAAAATGTGTGTGTGTGTATATATATATATATATCAGATTTTGAAAATGGGAATTTTAAAATGGTTATGGATTTCATTTGAAAAGAAAATTTATATGGAAAGGATTTCGATGTATATATGAATGTTAAAAATGTTGAAGGTTTATATATATATATAAAATTCCAATTTTTATGGAATTTATATAGCTAATTTTATAAAATATATGTATAAGATTTCAAGTGGAAAAAAAAATGTATTAATGGAAATTAATTTATTTAAAGAACCTATATAGTTATTTGGTTATTAGAAATTATTTTAAGGAAGACGAGTTTAAATTACATTGGAAAATATAAATGGATTGTTCGGGTAGTTCAACAAAAATAATTTATTAAGAAGATTTGTTTAACTTATTTTGGCTACCAAATTAATTATAAAAGGAAATTTTGTTCAAATATAATAATTTGTTGGAATTAAATCTATTTGACGAAATTTAATTGTTCGATTTCAATTCGAATATTAATAAATTTGTATGATTATTTATACAAAGTATAAATCAAGGAAATCGAGTCAGGATGATAATGGATTGCGAAATAAAAAGCTAAGGTGAGATTTTTCTCACTCAAATTTAAAGTGGAATTTTTGCAGTTATTGATGATTGCTATGTTGATGTGATATTAGATATAATAGGATATATCTATATATATATAGCAATATATACATATTGGCATATGTATATATTGGATTGATGATTTCCCGCCTCGTATAGCGGATGAGACCCTATTGCGCCGTTAGTAAGCGGATTTATAAAAACCCATATACCGCGATAATTCCGTACTGGAGCGGAATTGGTATTGTGCTAACATCTTTGGATGCAGGTAAACAGGTTGGAGGGATCCAACTGGACCCCTCACATTGATTGATTTTATTTATACTGTGGTATAAATCTGTGAATGATTATAATGATGTTATTGATCATATCGATGTCTGGAAATTGATTGAAAGCTAAAAATTTAGCTGAATGGATGTTTGATATCATTGGATTCCAAAAATAAATGAAATTGAATTTTTGAAATCAAAATAGGAATTTTTAAGTAAATAAATTTTTAGAAATTGAATAAATTCGAAGAACGGAATTTTAAAGTATAAAAAGTTAATTTTTATAATCTTATCGAATTAATTCCAGAATCAAGTGAAAATGCTAAATAAATGGATTTCATAAAACAGTGATTTTAAATTGAAGAAATTAATTTAAATTTGGATTTTTAAATAGTTTGAAAGAAACGATTGAAATTTATTTTCTTAAAAAGGAATTTATTTAAAAGAAGATAAGTTGGAAATTCAGTTTGGAATTTAATTGGTAAATTGAAATAAGTTGTGAAATCAATGTAAATTGAATTCAATAAGGAATTTATTTAGTAGTGATAAATAAAATTTGAAATCAATCTGTAATTGATTTAATATTTAGAAATGAATTTTTGAGAAATCAATATGGAAGTTTTATTCAAACGTTGAAAATAAAATTAGAAATCAATATTGAAATTGATTTGGTATTGAAGCTTTTATAAATAGAATTAAAATTTATAAAAGTTGTTTATAAACCCAAAGTCACTTATTCTGATAAGTTAAATATAGAAGTTGATAAAAGAAGGTTTATAAGTCGAAGTTGTTATTTAAAAGAGAAATAGAATTTATAAACGTGCTTATAAATTCGAAAATAGATTGAATGTGATAAATTTAATATAGAAGATTATTTAAGAAGATATATTCACGATTTTGAATAGCGAATTTTTATTGAAATAAAATGTGTAGAGATTTTTGAAAATGTGGTTAGTGAAGTATATTCACGATTTTGGACAGTGAATATATTGTTAAGTAAAATGGATTCATTTTTGAAGAAGTGACATTTAAAAATGAAGTAAACATTTTAAAGATGTTTTTAAAATTGTTTTATGAATCGAAAGCATAGATTTCAACATTCATTGTTGAAATAGACGTTTTCGAGAAATTTAAGGAAATGGTGGACTATAACACTGTTGTTATAGTAAATGATTTCCGGAAGGAAATGTTTTATATAGTATTGGGATTTACACATCTATCTAAATTCTAAATCCCTATACTAGTGATTTTGAGTCGTCGTAACGATGTTTTACGTAACATTCGTTTTGACTCAAATAAAGGTGTTAAAAGAATATTTTCCTTAAAAGAATGAAATATATACTTAATTTGATTTAAGTATATTGAATATTTTCAAATGTTGAAAATAAATAGATTTGTGAATTACTTATTATTTAATAAGTATGGAAATACTTTTCCAATATGAAATGAACTGTTTTGAGAAATTATCTTTGAAAAGATAAATTGAAGTTGAATATTGAAATCGATTTGAAAATCGTATATCAGTAGATATTTTTGAAATATAAATTCACTATGGAATTTATAAAAAGAAATGGAAACTGTTTAGAAAAATAAACGTTGATTTATTTTTAAAGTGTGGAAAATTTTATATCCAGTAAAAGATATTTTTGAAGATGAAATAATTTGGAAAATTATTTGGAATCTGATGATGTTGCGCATCTTTATTGATAGTTAAATAACCGACTATCAATAATTACCTATAGATGGTATTTGTTGTGATTGGATGAATTTGAATGCCACACTTATTTTTGAATAATCGCTCACTATTCGGGTTAGCCGGGAAAGGACCATGGGGTCGTATAACCCATTCCGAATATGTGATACGTCGTTATGAATCGCATTTGAAGACCGGTGTTGAAGACCGGATATTTTTGAAAACGGAAGGATTACCGTCGAGTTACTCTACATCGACTGATCTTCGATTTAGAGGTTTTATCACCCTTAGTGACGGGAAGTCCTGACGTGATTAGAAAATTATCCGGAAATGCAAGGGCTTCGTGAGAAGTGCCTTCGGTTCTGTTCGATCCCGGAACAGACTTGTATGGATTGTGTGTCTGACGTTACAATTTGAGATATAAAGCTGATTTCTTTCAAATACATATCTGTTGGTGGCGGAGAATTTATTCTCTTAGCTTAACACCCTTCTCTGAGACGTACGAGCTCAGAGGTTATGTAGTTGAAATTTATCAGCAATATATCCAAATTTGGTAACGTGGCATACTGAGTGTTGCTGTGAAATGATCAATGTTTGATCATTTGTGATATGATCATTTGTTTGATCTTATATCTTTGTGATCATAGGTTGATCATTTTGTTTGACCCGAAGCAGGGCTTTTTGAGAAAGCGTAGCTTTGTGGACGAGACTTCGTCGAGCCTCACACCCCGGAAATGGTCGAAACAGGAAGAATGCAGCAAGGTTCTAGGGAGTAGCGCCCCTTAGTGTATGTCATTCCTTCTGGATAAAGGTGGTATCATGGTATGGAGCCCAGATACTTAACCTCTGTGGTTACTGCATTATTATTATCTATGTGGTTTGTTGCGAATCGGGGATCCTCGGGAAGATCGGTGACGATCGGGGGATGGCATACGCGTGTCAGTAGTTACCTATTTTTGCAGAGGTAACCCGGCCTTGTGTTGGCAGAGATCTAACCGTAATGTTAGGTTATTTCTCGGGTCGTCTATTCCAGGGACGTACCCATCGTGGAAAAGGAAGTTCCTTAGCCTGACCATTTGTTGGAAATCCAAACTCCAATACGAACTTTGTACGGTATTAGTTGTAGAACCTGCCATTTACGTACGGTGGTCACCACTGTTTAGATGGTAGCTATAGTAGGCATACGATACTGGTCGTATGTTGGCTAAGATTAATATTATACTTTCGAAATGTTTCTACACTATGCACTAGTAATAATATCAAAAAGAATTTGATTTTTGCGTAGTAAGCATCTTTGACTATCATAAGAAGAAATCTCCTCCAATTCTGCGTTTGCATTGTGTGTGTGGTGGGAGGTCTTATGGTAGTTTCATTTTCCAAAAGCATTTCGAATTGACTTAAAAATTATTTTGTTGTTATAAAGAATAACTGTTTTACGATCTCACACCAGTCACCATGACTGACTCGGAGTTTATTGTTTCCCTTCTAAACTCTGGGTGCCCACCAATTTCCACACGGGCAGCCTAGAGTTATATTATCAGGATATTCAGGATATTCTGGAGCTTGGAGATAAGCTGGATGACGAGACGTAGTATTTGTATCTGATAGTATTTATTCCGCTGTGTATTCTGTATGAGGACAAGTTTATATAACTGTCCATTGTTGTATATTGACTCTGATGATTGATGTATATATAAAATGATATAGTCCTTTGTTTTAAAAGACTAGTGTTTATTTATTATATATTGTTCCGCTGCGATGTGTAAGATTCTGAATATTGTTTTTCTGTTCTGTTGTTGTTCTGTTGTTCTTCTTCTTTCTTTCTTCTCTTTTTCTTCTATCTTCTTCTTCTTCTATTTTTTTTCTTTTTCTTAAAACCATAACTTTTCGAGTTTCCGGCATTCGATGGCTCAGCAGTCGATAAAGTGAGTATCGATGTTGAATTTTCGAAAGTCGAAAATTCCGGGATGTTACATAGAAACTATTATAATATCAGAGGATTTTGATATGAAATGTTTTGGTTATCATAAGGTAAAAACCCGGCATGTTTATTTGTGGCGTGGTCTTACGAGATACCATTGATTTCAAAGGATTTTGAAAACTTTAATAATTCAATTGAGTGTGTTTTCTCACGTTGGTTTTCCAAACTGACTCAGGTGTTATTTTATTATAATGTTTGGGTCAGACCGAGTATTACAGATACATGATAGGATGCTATGGAGCTCAGGAGACGAGCTGGATGACGAGACGTATCACACGTACTTGATGTGTATTCCACTGTGCAGTGTAAGCTGTATAGTCAGCTTTTGTGAGGACAAGTTATTATAACTGTCTAGTGTTGTGTTATTGATTGTGCTGTACTCTGATGATGTAATGTATAAAAACAGTTATAGTTTCTTTTGTATAAAGATCTGTTGCTATCTATTATATATTGTTCCGCTGCGATTGTGAGATTCTGATGTTGTTGTCTATTTTCTTCTTCTACCTCTTTCTTCTTTTTCCCTAACGGTCTGGTATTTCCGGCATTCGATTGTTCAGCATGTAATAAAGTGAACGTATTAATGTCGACTTTCGAGCATCGAAAATCCCGCGTTGCTACAGTGGTATCAGAGCTGAAGGTTAAGCGAGAACCTTAGCTCTGGTGGGGATTACTCATTAGAGATAGAGTCAGTAGTACTCTAGAATGAGTTTGAGCGTATTAATAGATATGAGCGCATATTTGTTAGTGAATATAAATTGTTTTATATTGTGTTGACTTATCGGTTTAGTGTTTATAAATTCTGGTCGCTACAGTCTGGACAACTGTATCGATAGGTATTTCTAAACTCTTAAACTAGGCAAACCGACACAGCATTGTTTTAAAATGGGGTAAATGAAATAATTTTGCCCAAAATTATTTTTGTATATAAAAGGAATAATTTTCGTAAATTATTATAAGTGTATATGGTTTCTTGGTTGTTAGGAAATGATAATATGAAATTATTATCATTGTTGTTGTGGAAATTGAATAAGGAGTTGAAAATTATAACCAAAAGTTAAGGAAATAAATTCACATAACAGAATGGAATTTGTAAATGTGAATTATAAATGTGATTTATAATTGAAATGGGATAAAATTCCAGAGTAATATTTGAATATAGATTGAAAGGATTTGAAATTCAAAAAAAAACTTGGGAAATTAAATTCCCTTTGAGTTTGAAAATGATTTTCAAAAGGCTTTGGAGGAATAATAGTGATATTATTTGGAAATATTTTTGAATTGGATATGAAGTCTGGTGAGATTTGGAATTAAAAATATTTGAAATGTTTTTAAAAGAGTAAAAGCACTGAACTCACTTCGGTCGTTGGAAAATAACTTCGGTGATGACTACAGCATCATCGATGTTCATTTTTGAGTTTCCAAGGGAGGAATTGCTACCTGAATGTTGTGAATGTTGAAGTTTTGGTTTGGTAAAACTGTTTTGATTTTGAAATTCAAAGGAATAATTCGATTACCAAAGGATTTTGGGATACAATTAATTTCAAAAATGATTTTGAAATGCTTAAGTAATTGCTTAAACTCTGGAAGTTATTTTAAAATGTTTATGGAGTATAAGTAAGTGGAAACTTATAAACTTGAAAATTGAATTAAAGGAAATTAAACTTGAATTAAGTTGAATAAAGGAAATTTGAGGGATTTACCCTAAGTAGGCTGACTGGAATAAGTTTTTGAAATAAAATTTATTAAATTGGAAATAAATTTGTGAATGAACAAGTTAGTTTAAATTGTAAGTAAATGGAAGTGAAATTGAAAATTGGAATGATGTTTAATATGAATTATATGAAATGAAAAAAAAAAGAAGACATTTTAGTTCGAGTGGAATAAATGAATTAAAGTTGGGGAAGAAAATTTATTGGGATTTGAAATAAATTAGTAAATGAAACTAATTTAAAATAATGAGGTAGATCAGATATGATTGGGAGATAGTTGATAAAAATTCAATATTTAAAATTTGAAGATAGATTGTATTCAAATAGAATTGAAATTTAATTTGGATGAAGATGGATATAAAAGCTTACGTGGTGAAGTGAAATAAATATTAGAAGTTATATAAAATATTTATAATAAACCTAAGAAAGTTAATGGTGAAATTCTTAAGTGAAATTGGTTGAGTGAGCATGTGAATGAAGGTTTAAATAAAATATGGTGAAAAGGGATATTGTGATTAAGTGAATGGAAATTGAAATAAATGTGGATTGAAAGAAAATTGATATGAATAAAAATCAAATAGAAATTAATACGTAGGATGTACGTATATTATTTTATTCGCATAATGATTTGATCCAGATTTGAGCAAAGAATTTCGAGATAGTTATATCGATCCGAGTTAGGATTTTTCACTCGATTTTCGACGGCGAACCCTTGATACGGATTTTTGGTTGATTCTGGAAATTCTCTATCATAGTATATGGCTATGCAAGGAGAATGACGGTTTCTGATCAAGAAACCAGATCTGAGTCCACACTAGAGAGTCGGGTGAACGATACTAGTTCGGAAGTGAAGTTGTGTGATCGAGGGAGCGGTTGGATTTGATATTGCGTACGGATGATATGTGTACATCGTACGGGCTTAATTGAAGCAAATGTTGAAAATTTTGAAAAGAAATGAATAAAATGATTTTGAATTCTATGATTGGATATGATTGATAAGTAGGATACAGGTATTTAAGGCAAAAGAAAATTGGTGTTTTTGATTTCAGAAGATGAATTTAAATTGCCTGACAAAAAGGTATGTATTTAAACTACCGTATGAAATTTGATGATTTTCTGATCTAGCCACTTGGCTTTTGTTTTCTTTTGAAATTTGGGGCCCGTAGAGGCGTTTTGTAGTTGTTCCTATCTAGCCGCGCAAAGGAGGCGCTGGCAAAAATTTTCGAAAATTTAAGGAGTTTGAAAATTTTTGAGAAAATTTTAATAGTTTAAAATTTGGTTTTAAACTATAATGTGAATTATTGAGGGGATAATATTATCTAGAATAGATGGATGAGTTTGGAAAGTTAGTAAGAGTGATAGTTTGTCTTTAATAAAAAGATTGTTTTCCGAAAGTGTTTGAAAACTGTGTGGTTATTGGGAAATAGTTAGCGGGGACCATTCTTCTTACCTGGCAATTTCAAGGACGAAATTATTATAAGGGGGGGAGGAATGTAACGACCCAGAATTTTGGATATTTGAAATTGGAATATTTAATTAATTTTAAATATTCAGGTGTTGATTTCTTAGCTTGAATTTCAAATATAACTATTTATTGGGTAATTAAATTATTGAATTAAATACTTCGAAATTGGAATTAAATACTTCGAAATTGGTTAAAAAGGTGAATCTGGGTTTTTAGGCTTGTTAAAAATAATTTAAAGGCTTATAAAATTTATATTGATAATACTGAAGATAGAACTTTTAAAATTGAATTTAAAGGTGATTTGTTCAGTTTTGAAAATATATCGTTTAAATTGATATTTAAACTAGCCTTCCGAGGCACAGACTCGGATTTTGACAAAACCAGTTCCATTGGATCCTAATAGTGTATTATTATCGAATTTCAAATTTCGTAGTGTTTGGAGTTATCGTGTGGCCGTACGATTTATAAACACGCTAAAAATTTTATCGATTCAATATAATTATGGGTCCAAAAAGCTATCTTCTCCATACGATCGAATTGGATTCGAAACGTTTTCCATTGCGTTCGAAATATGGGTATAACATTATAAACGCCTGACAGCACGTCCCGATAGGAGGTCGAGATTTTGGGTTGCAAATTCGAGACGGTTTAAATTAAAATTAATATATATACATTGATTGACTACACTCACATCAAATTGCTTTATGTCTTTTCTCAGCCACCTTGGATCTGACCTTAACCCATTCTAACACACTTTCCTTTTTTAAACAAAACAAAAAAAAGAAGTATACAAAGCAAATCAATTCAAAAACAAAAATAAGGCAAAACATTTCAAATATAAGTTTATGTACGCTGGCAAGGAGAGCATCGGCCTTACTCAATTCCCCTCTCTTCCCAGTTGAAAAAAAAACAATGGTCATTACTTAAAAAAATACAATAATTTGTTCTCCTTCACCCTCAATTTTGAAATAAAATCGAATGCCTATCTGTTGAAGAAGGGAATCGAGTCGAGCTTGTTCGCGTCTCGAGGAACGACATTCGATTTGTGGGTGAAGTTAGGGATTCGATGTGTGGGAAGTCGCGATGTCTAGGCGAGGCTGGAAGGAGGTTGTGCCGCTGTGCTCGAATTTGAGGAAGAAGGCGAGTAGTAAGGCGCGGTGGAAGGGGGAGGTCGCGGATTGGGATGGGGCGACAGTAGTGGGCTTGGGGGGTTTGCTAGGGTAGGTGGATACTGATTCTACATTGGGAAAGAATAAGAATGGATATCACTGTGAGTATTATTTATGATTTTATATTACAAGATGATTATAGTATGCCTATTTAGAATATAACTATACACCATTCTAATATTTAATTGTTTTATTGACTATATGGATCCCATCATATCTTAGCCAATCATTTTATAAGTAATGCTTTATCTTATAGTTATATTATGCTATTTATAGGAAGTTGAGTTGTTTGTTCTAGTTGGCGTTTTGGTTTTTGGTGCTTCAAATGAGGGTCGATAATCAGGTCGTCACAGGACCGCTAGCTCAAGTGGAAAGTGGTAAGGTACTCCAGATTGAGATTCTAAAGGTCTTTGTTTGAACCATTAAAACATCAAATTGAGCACTCTTATTGAATAAAGCACCACCTTTATTCCTTAAAAAAACCCATATGACATTAAAGTGAATGTTAAGAATAATTGCATGTTTGAGAAAAAACTTATTTATTTTACCAACATGAGTTGATAAATATTAAGTTAATAAATATATATATAAAATGTGAAAATTAGGTTAAAGGGCTTCTTATTTCAAGATAATAAGTTTTAAGGATGACACTTCTAAATAATTAGTTTCAAGGACAATTTATATGAAAATGATAAATTCATTTATCTTTTTAAGTTATATAGGAAAATGATAAATTCATTTATCTTTTTAAGTTACATAGGAAAATGATAAATTCATTTATCATTATTTTATGTATACCTAAAATGATAATTTAGTTTATCTTTTTCCTATAAATTATCCTTAAAACTAATTTTTCAGAAGCGTTGTCCTTAAAACTTATTACCTTGCACAAAGAAGCCCTTTGAGTGAAAATCCCCTAAACAGATTATGTTGGAATACATGTATGAAAGTAGAGTTAACAGTATTCATAATTATTGAAAATATTTAGTTTGAATACATGTATGAGAAAGAAGGTTTTCATTGAATATAAACATGTGTTATAGATTAACAAATATTCTAATTAATGTAAATGAGAAGTATTTATTTATATACACAAACTACCATTTGTTATAAGACTTCATGATCCATATGTTCTGCGTATAAGTGAATACATTTTGTGTGAAACATGCATGATAGGAGAATGACATGATTTTAATTGAATTTTGAGTTGATGCAAGTTGGTTTTAAATGCTCATTGACTTTATACATACTAAGGTTCTATTTAATTGTATACTCATACATGTTGTACGTATGAATCAATAAAACATGTTTATTGTATATCGAATGTCGTTGATGATATAAAATTGAGTATAGCAAACTTTGTATGTTAGATTTTATGTGGGAAAATTTTGATATTTGATATGAATCAATAAAACATGTTTATTGTTTCTCATTAACTAGAACACTTTATGAATTATGGAAAAAATTTCCTCTAAATTTGATATTTTTTAATGTGGGGGTATCTTGATAAATCTACTGGACTTTAGAAAGACCAACAGGGATCAATTGTTTATGAATATCTATGAATACTTATTCCATTGCACTAAGAAACAATTGTTGTTTCAATTAATGCCAACTTCATGATGAAGGGATTTCTTTTATAAATTACTGGTAGTAAAATGGATTTGGATATGATCCAAAGATAAAATTGATTATGAAGGATGAAATGTAATTAACCAAGCTTAAGCGGACACAACATATTAGATATCTATAAGAATTCTCACATATTGAAGAGAAATTATGAGTTCTTTATTGATTTCGAGAAAAGAATTTCCTTGGTTGTCAATAAACCATTAAGAGTATTGACTCTGTCATATGGCATGATGCGAAAATCCGAAATGAATTCCAATTACATTATCAAAATATGTTTTTTATAGTTGTACCCAAAGGAACATGATTCTTCGACTACAAATGTGTTTTTGAGAAGAAGACCAATGTAGTTGGAAGATAATAAGGAATGTCGATAAGAATAAACTCGTAAATTTTAATTGTTTAAATAAACATAATAGATTCGCCATTCAGCATGCTTGAATTAATTCAAATTTTACTCGCAAAATTATCGCCTAGTGCGGTTTTGAGTTTTGGTACAAATACGTTGAAACAAGTATTCTAAATAATGATTTTGAATAAATTGTTAGCACATAACAACAAAGTGTCTTGAAGTCGGTAGGAGAGATACTGATTTTGTAGGTTTTTAGATAGGATCCGAGAACTGATATGAAAGTATCATTCAACAAGCATCAGAGCTGAGCAAATATTTTAACAGAAAAATCAAACATATTGAATTTTAGTTAAAAAGCAGATGAAGCATGTGTCTATAAGAAAGCAATATAATGTACTAAAATATTTCAAAACTATAAGTAAACAACAAACTTATGATTGTTGATGATGTACTTGTGTTGAAATCATTTTAGTTTGGTTGTTTAATTCTTGGTATTGGATTTGAAATTAATATCTTTTATAATCAATATAGAAGGATGTTGGGATTGTCTCAAAATGATATACACAAACAACATATTAAAATATTTAATATGGAGCATGTAAGAGGAATTTCTAATGCATTGGCAATAAGAATTATTATACATGTTGTATTATCTATAGTATCACAATTCGCTTATGTATTCAATACAGGAGGCGAATATTAAATCCAAGAACCGATAAGAAAATATCATTTGACAAACATCAAAATTAAGCAAGTATTTTGAAAAGGAAATCAATCATTTTGATTTTCAATCAAAATGCAAAGGAAGCATGTATCTATAATAAAAAACATTAAAAGTAGTAAAATATTTCTAAAACTATAAGTAAATGACGAAGTAATGATATTTAATAATGTATCCGTGTTAAAATCATTTTGGTTTGGTTATTTAATGCCCGACGTTAGATTTGAAAATGTCATCTTTTATAATCTGTAAAAAAGGTTGTGGCGATATCCCTGACGATATACACAAACACCATATTAAAATGTTTAATATGGAGCATATAAGATACATTCCTTGTGCATCGGCGATAGGAATTACATATATGTTGTGTTGTCTACTATATCGCAATTTTCTTATGTAAATATACACTAAGCAAATATCAAATCCGAATTAAGGTCACTAAATGGTAATTAAGATTATTTTTAAGTATTTAAAAAATACTATAAAATTGTTTATAGAAACATCAAACTTCTTATGAAGGAGTGTTTGGACTCAAAATTCATAAGTGATTTCGAAAATGGTATGTCAATCCTAAATACATGTTCAACCCTAGTTATGGAGCTTAATTTAGAAATTTTCCAAACAAAAGTTGTGGTTGATTCAACCAATAGGCTATGTATATCGTCTTGAATAGTGTCACAATAATAAGTAATATGTGTATATGCATGTGTATGTATGTATATGTATGTGCAATATCAGATTTGAGTATATTTGTATATATATCAACAAATTCAAAGTGGGAAAACATTTAAACGACTATAGTATCTCAACCACAATAAAAACAAGATTTTTATTTGAGAATCATTCAAAAAGGAAAAAAAATCAATGTAGATATCTTTATTTCAAGCTATAATAATATGTTTCCCAAACAAATTCAAAAGTGTTATAAACTAAAAAGAGATAAGAAGCCATTAGAAAATAGGAGAGAGAGGAGAAAATGTTATTCACTATGATATCAGTTACATAGAGATTAATTAATTCAATTACATTACATAGGCTCCTTTATATAGAGGCCTTGGAGCATGAGACTGAACATATCCCATAATGTGGGACTAAATAGAAAAACAAAAAAGCATATTCACTTTTATATTTACATATATTATAACACTCTCCCTTGAATATGTGTCTTCAAAATCTTGGATGCTCATATGGTAGCTAGAAATTGTTCCTTTTGAAACGTCCATGACAATTGCTCCCCCTCATTATTATCTTGCTTTCATACATCCATTCAATCGTTATGAATATGGTCTGTTGCCTCATTAAAAACCTCTGTTAGGAAAACCTAATGGAAAAACCTTGAACGAGGAAAAGAGTGCAACTTGAAATCATAGATATCATACAATGATATTCCTTTTAAAGAGTTTGATACTTCGGGATCAAAATAATGCCTCATTAAAACCTTACTAAGAAAAACCAAATGGGAAAAATCTTAGTGAAGGAAAAAGAGTACAATGACATATTTTATTTTCTTATTTCTTCAAATGAAGCTTGATACTTCTGGATCAAACTAATGCCTCGTTAAAACCTTACTAAGAAAAACCATACGGGAAAAATCTTAGTCAAGGATAAAAATACAATTTAACTTAAATAACATATTTGAGATGTTATTTCTTGAAAAGATGTTTGATTCTTCTAGATCAAGGTAATGCCTCGTTAAAACCTTAGTAAGAAAAACCCAGTGGGAAAAATCTTAAATAAGGAAAAAGAGTACATTATAACTTATGTAACGGCCCTCGCTCCTGTTTTAGCCACCTTATGCCAACTCACGGGAGTTGGGTCCACGTATATACCTTAGGATCGTCGCCACCATCCTACTTCATTCTGGAAACTCCACCGCGTACACGGTTGTCAAAGTGGTTTTCGGTATCGACAGAGAGTATGTCCATATCCGATCCCGGTCTCTTTGCCAACCAATCGTTATTATAACACCGTGGTCATTTCAAAATAGTTTATACTTCAAAACCAAAATGTTATTATCATTTCAAAAACCCAATTTAATACGATATCATTTCACTTCAAATATATCCATTTTCAAAATCATATTACTTTCCAAAGTTATAATGCTTCCGAAATCATAGTCTGGAAATCACAGTATTTGGAAATCATAACACTTTCCTTTTTATATAGTTTAGATATTAAAATTTCGTTATAAAATAAAAATAGTTTCCTCAATTTCACCAATCGATTCAAATTAACTCGAATTCCAAAATTTAATTTAATCAAATCTCAAATCATCAGTTTCAACTCGATTTAGCTTCTAAATAAACCATTTCAAATTTATCGATTTCAAATACATATCTTGGCCCATAAAATAAGTAATTACAATTTTTAATATATTTCAAAGCTTTAGATATTCAACATTTCAAAACTAAATTCGATAAATTTATATACATATCAAATTCACTTTACAATTATTTAGTTTGAAATATTAACTTAACATTTCCATAACATTTGAATACAATTTCAATTTATAATTTAAATAAACCAAATATCTCATTTAAATATTTATACGTTTGAAATATCCATTTAAGTCACCTTTAAAATTTCAAGTTGTAAATCATTTCTTTAAATTTCAAATTCAATACATTTCAAATCAAACTTATTTAAGTATAATTCTTAAATAAATATAATTTCAATCAATTTCAAATCATTATAAATTCTATATTTGACGATATAGATATTAAATAAATACTTAAAAATATTATTTATCAACTTTATTAAATCAACTTTAATGAATCTTTAAAATCAATATTTATCAAAATCATATATTTCTTTTCAAAACTAAAGAAATCATTTTCAAAACATTTATATATAGACCAACGGTGCCTGTACATGGTCAAGTGATACGGATATTTATCATTTAAATCCGCAATTTAAATCATATATACGGGTATATATCTTTTCAACCCGCAAATCCCAAATTCAATTCAATGAAAATCGCTTGGGTTTATCATTTCAACCCATAACGATTTTCTCCTATTCTACAGATCGTTCGGGTATGTATCATTTCAACCCATAGTGATTCTATACTAATAGGGAACTTGCAGAGTGATAACATATATGATAATAAAATAACAACAGCAACAGGTATATATCAACAATATAAATAACAGATAATGGTGTCAGATGTCACAAGTGAACAGATACAGATAATGACATATATAACAATGTAAATAACTAACAGCAGCATATTTCAATTGACATTTTATTTGAAATCAAATTCAATAAATATAAGAACATTAATCGTGAGTGATTGCTCACCTTTCGAGGCTAGCTGTAACAACCCTAGATTTTGGCCTATATTTTAAATTTTGACTTTATTTTATTTTAAATTATTTCAAACTTGTTCTATTTCAAACATTTCATTTTAAATATAAATGTTGACTATTAAGTGATTTATAGTTCAAACTAGTATAAATTGGATATTTCATTGAAAAGTGAATTTCTATTGAAACTGGTCAAACATTGACTTTTGAACTTTAAATTTAAATATTTCAAATTCTTAAATTTTATCTTTTATTATGAAAATAGATTTAATTCCATGGATACAGCTTTTCGTTTCGTTGGAAACGGAGTTAAATTGTGAAAGTTATGTATATTTCAATATTGTGTGTAAACTGATGTATTTAGCAATATTGTCTATTTTAAATTATATTTTATTTGTCATATTTTGTTCTAATATGTGTTAGTATTTTATTTTATGTATAATTTTGTCTTTTAAATAATTCAAAGTGATTATATAATTTTTCCAAAGCGTATTGAATTTATTTTCTATTTTTAAAGGCTAGTTTCTATTTTTCTGTTATTTTCTTCAATTAAATTATATTTAATTAAAATTTATTTATTCATTTTGTGAATGAATTTTTATTTTATGTTATTATCTTTGTTTATAAATGTTTTACAAGTCCATAAACTTTTTCCAAAGTTCATTGCATTTATTTTTCATATTTTCAAGACTAGTTGCAATTTTTGCTGTTTTACTTAATTAAATTTTATATAATTAATAATTAATTAATTTATTTTTGTTTATTTACTAAATTTTCGTATTTTATCTGAGTTTATATATATATTTCAGTTATATAAAACTTAAAAAGAAATTAGAGGAAATATGAAAAGTTTTAAACTATTGAAATTCCTATGGCTTTTCACCTCCCGACCTTTCACTTTCTCAACTCCTCTCTTCAATGTTTTTGGCCATGCATACCCTATTCTTTTCAGCGGACTTCTTTTCATTTTTTTCACGCAAACACTTCTCTTTCTCCTCCAAAAAAATCACGGCCATGGCTTCAAAATTTTGGGTAAAAATTCCTTATTTCTTCCTTGTTTTCTATGTTTTTTCTATGGAAACTGCATATGCTCTCTACCTTCATAGTTTGGTTCCTCCTCCTCCAAGCTTTGGCCGACCACCACGACCCCCTTCCTCTGACCATCACCCATCCTAGCAACCCTCCTCCTCAGGCCTAACCAATCCAAGTCCAAGATCTACACAAAATCCACCAAAAACCATCACAAACTATCACTTATGACCTAGAATTGTCATCTCCTCATTCTACCACCTTTTGCCACCACTACCTCCACCACCACCACCTCTGACCTGACCTTCCACCACCTCTGGCCCACACTCCAGCCACCACCTGACCACCACATACCATGGCCAAGCCACATCAGCAAGGGGCCGAACCCTATGGTGCAACAAAAGCCACACTTTGCCTTGAAATCCTTTGGTATTCCATTGCCTTCAACACCTTGTAACTTCCACTCACCTTCATCACCTTGTAGCCGCACCTTTTCCAGACCATACCTGATCCAAACCATGCCTTTAGCCGTGCCATTTCAGATCTGGAGCTGAAGCATAGGTGGTAGGAAGCAAGTGCAAACACTTTGACTTTGTTTATGCATCCATTTCTAGCATTGTTTATTGAATTTTTGGGTTGAAATCTTATGTTGTTTGTAATTGTTTGGTTTGAATGTGACAAGGCAATTAGCTTTGGCTCTCCCACACTCAAATAATTATCGTGCTCTCGTGCCTCTGGAAATCTTTGTTGTGCGTTTGTGGTTGTCATCTCCAGCTTGAACAAGTGAGTAATTCTCACCAGACAATGTGTACTTATATAACTAGTAAATTGACACCATTTGAATCTGTAAAATTATATCATCCTGTTGTAACTGTTATATTATGATCATATAATGTTTACCCCTGTTATTACATATGTTATATCATCTATTACTGTTATCTCATGCTATTCTGTTTATTTATATCAGTTTATCACACTGCAAGTTCCCTGTAGATTAGAATCACTATGGGTTGAAATGATACATACCCGAACGGACTTTAGAATAAGGAAAAATCGTTATGGGCTGAAATGATAGGCCTGAACGGTTTTTATTTATTTATTTATATTACTTGGGATTGCGGGTTTGAAATGATAAAACCCGGTTTTTCTTTGTAAACTGCGGATTGAAATGATACATATCTGTATCACTTGACCTAGGCTAGAAAATTATATACAGACCCGTGGTTTATATATTTTTCTGAAAATTTTTAAAATACTTTTTTTAATTGTAAATATTATGGTATTTTGATTTAAATTTCATTAAAATGATTTCTATAAAGTATTTGTGATTTTCTACAAATTAAATAAGTGAATTAAGTAAATGGTGAAGTAGAATTTGAAATATAAGTTAATTTTGGAATTTATGATTTTGTTTATAAATGGAATTTTTGTAAAGTAAGAAAATATGACAAATTTGATTTAAAGATGAATTTAATGATTTTTATTAAGTAATAATAATGTTTTAAAGGTGTTAATGATTTTGTATAAATTAAAATATGGAATAAATGAACATTTAAGCTGAATTTGGAAATATAACTTAAATTGAATTCTGTGAAATTTGTTTAAAAGTGAAATTTTAATTAAGTAAAATAAATGGAAATAAGCTATATTTTTGGAAATTTAAACTTAGTTGTTAAGTTAATAATTTAATTAAAGAAATGAAAATTTAATTGTTATTAAATTTGATTTTTGTATGGAAATTTGACTTTATAAAATCATAGAAATAAAGGTATTTAAATGATTGTGTTAAATGTGAAATATATGATTTTATAAGTTAAAATGATTTATATTAAAAGTTAATTATTTGTGGAATTGTAAATAAAACTCTGAATATGATTTAACAGCATTTTGAAATGTAATGTAAAGGATATTACAGCATTTTGTAAATGTTGTAGTGTTTTAAATGAACTAAAAGGTTAATTTGAAATAAAGGCTATTATAGCACTTTGTAAGTGCTATAGTGGTTAAACTTAACATGTAAGTTAATTGAAACTTAAAAGAAATCTATTACAGCATTTAACGCTGTCTTTTGTTAATTAACTGTTTTAAACTATAACTTTACGTAGCATTTTATAAGTACTACGGAAACTATATTTTGTTGTTTTAAATTAATTTTAATGAAAAATAATCTCTCGAAAATGATATAATTTTGGGAAATTAAATGTTAAATTTCTAAAGATAATGAAGAGATATTTAAGTGGAAGAATTTGATTTCTAATGTGAGTTTAAAATGGTATTTAAATTTAATAAAATGAATGGATTTAAATGGTATTTAAATGAATAAAAATGAATGGTGTTTTGAATAATATTTTGATATTGTGAAATGAGTTTGAAATGATACTTGATTTCTGACTTATTTAATTTATTTGATAAATGAATATTTGAAGTATATATTAATTGAGTTTATTTAAATGATATTGGATTTATGAAATGTGGGAGATTTAAAGTTTTGAAATATACTAAAGATTGAATATTGTATTTTGTGGATTTAATCTATATTGGGAATTGATAAGATTTGAAACGGTTTGTTGGTAAACTGTAATTGAATTGAAATTTGATGGTTTGAATTTAATAAGTTTGTAAATGTATAGAATTAAAAGATGATTTTAAATATATGATTTCGAAATGCTGTGATTTTCAAAGTATAATGATTTCAAATGTTTTGTTTCAAAAGAGTTATAACTTTGAAAGTATAGACTATTTGAAAGGTGAATATATGTTTGAAATGGAAATGATGTTGTTTTGAAATGAACATAGTTTTGAAATAAAATGATTTTGGTTTCGAAGTATAACTATCAAAGGTATGATATTTTGATATATAAAAATGATTTGAAATAAAGTTTGAAAAGATATTATATTTTGATGTATTAAAATGATTTGAAAAGAAGTTTGAAAGGATACGATATTTTAGAATATTGAAATGATTTGGAAATGATAAATCTTTATTTTGATAAAGACATGATTTTGAAATGATATCTTATTTTGAAGTAAAGTATTGTTTTTAAAAGTTATAACCACGGGTTATAATAACGATTGGTTGGCAAAGAGACCGGGATCGGATATGGACATACTCTCTGTCGATACCGAAAACCACTTTGACAACCGTGTACGCGGTGGAGATTCCAGAATGAAGTAGGATGGTGGCGACGTTCTTAAGGTATGTTACGTGGACCCAACTCCCGTGAGTTGACATAAGGTGGCTAAAACAGGAGCGATTGACGGACCAAGGAGGTAGCACCTCTTATCGGACACACTTCTTCGATACCATTCTATTACTTGTGATTGATTTGGTGGCCACCCTTGATTGGGAGTGTTGTTCGAGGTGGGCGGTAGTGGCTGCTATGCGTCACCACTAGTCCGGATGCGTAATTGGTATATCTACCCTGGCATTGCCTAGTTGTGCCGTGTCACCTACCATATCGAGCTTTACTACGATTATGATTTTAAGATCCGACCGCGTTAAGGTTCTCCATCCCCTTAACGCTATTTTCTATATGATTATACTTTACTGATTAGACATTATTATAATAGCGAATATTACTACATAGTAGATAGTTTAACGGATCCTTAAAGAATGGGCGGTCCCAAGCATTCTTTAAGTTACTTGTACCTTATTACAGTTCACTTGAGTTGGTTTATATTATATAAGTATATATTGTCCTGACTCGAGTGTTTGTGTTTTGCTTTACGCTCGGGTCAGCCTGAGTATTCACATATTTGGATTTCCACCTTCTGGAGATTTGAATCGCTGGAGATTATCTGCTAGTCTTGTTCTATCGACTTCAGTTATGTTGCTCTGTTCAGCTTGTACTTGGTTATCTTATTTATACTTCCGTTGTACTCTGTTTCTTCTATTGTATCTTATGTGCTCTGATATATTTATATAGTAGCTTCATGAACTACTATTTCTTTTACTTCCGCTGCATTATTTTACTCTATGTCTGTGATCTGTGATTATATTTATTTACTGTATATTCTGAGATTTGCCAAATTTTAATTACAACGCTGTATTTTGAGCAATTCAACTCTGACATGTGTGTCTGCCTATGCACTTGGCGGGTGCAGCATGATAGGGGGTTCTCGCATTTAGTTTGGTAGCGAGCGGATGACTCTTACTCCCACATGTCCCTGCGGGGTTGGTGCAGTCGAGAGGCTGGCCGTAAAGGCAGAACATAGGTACTGCTGTATGCTACGGTGGGCGTTACCCCACTGACGCGGTCCGTTACAGTTGGTATCAGAGCTTTGGCTTTGAGGCAAAACTCAGCATATAGAGTAGATTTATTTACAGAATCACTTTCGTTCGAGTTTGAATCTTTTCCTCTTGATTCGAATTTCCTTTTAATTTTTGGAACGTTCCCTGCGGTTCCAAAATTCATTCTTGTCCCTCACTATTCATTTTCTTTTGATTCTGGAGTATCCCATAACTCCGCTTCGAATGAGCTTTATAGTGAATTGGTGGTCTCGCCAATATTCTAATGACTTGTAAAAGGGGGAAAACTCCTTTACAAATTTGCATCGATTCACCAGAGATTTATATTTATCCTTGGTTTAGATGCTAATATCTTTTGTTATTCCAAACTCTATCTCTTGAGATCGGATGTAGATTTACCCCAGGAAAATCCACATTTGCTCTTATTCATTAAGTCACGGTTGACCCGGTTAAGGTTGCCCGCGATTTATCTAAGCTTATCCATCTTCATATTTTGTTAATTAATCATCTTGTCTTTGTTTCTAAACTATCTCCAACATTTTGAATTGTACTTTTAAATCTATATTTTATTATATATTGTGTTGTTTGAGTTGTTGATGTCGATTTGGGTTTCCGATCGATTCGTCTGATCAACGCTATCGATAGGATTTCTAAAACACTTTGACAGAACAAACCGATACAATATTATTTTAAAATTTGGTTAATTAAATAAATTTTAATATATAAGTAAATTTATGGAACTTAATAAATTGGTTTAAATTGATTATTTAAAATGATAATACTTGATTTATCATTTATTGTTCTACAAAGGAATTTATAAATAGTTGTTTATAAATTTATTTGAGAACTGAAATGAATTTAAAACAAGAAATTTAAAGAGTTTAATTTCCGATGGATTTCAAACCTTATGTTTAAAATTTTTAAAATGATATTATTTAAAGTATTTTTGAATAATTTTTTTTTGTCTCTAAAGGATTTTAAAGTTTAAAAATTAAGTGCTCTTCTCTTTGTCGCTGGAAAATAATTTCGGTGATGACTGCAGCATCATCGACGTTCATTTTCGAGTTTCGAAGTGAAGAAACCATTCTGTAGTCTTGCTACAGCTTTGTTTTGGGAAACTTGATTGATATAAATTTCTAAAATATGATTGATTTATAAAATATATAGATATATGATTTAAATTTGATTTGACAAATTATGTACATACATTTATCTATCTCTAAATGGTTTGAAAGGAATCGGAGATTTTATTCTTAAATTCTATCTTAAATAATAACTTCAAGTATAAAAAGAAAATCAAAATTATTGAATAGATGATTCAAGCTTGAAATGATTGAATTAGGATGTTTATAGTGTATATTAATTTTAGAAAGTTTTATTTATATAATTCTCAATTGCATTCCAATATAACTTACCTTAATTTTTAGAAGTTAACAATGTAATTGGATAATATACAATATAAAAAGATTTTTATAAATAAAATTTGAGTGGTTATAATAAATATTATACACTTAAATTTTAGTTATAAAAAGATTAACACAGGTAAATAGACTAAAAGGTTAATTGAATAATTTACAATACAAATGATGTTAAGGGAATTAGGAATAAATTAAAACAGTTATAATAAGTGTAAGCATATTTAACATATGTGATAAAATATTTGAGGGGGATAAATTTAATTATAATTAGGAATAAAGAAGAATTAAATTTATTGAATGTTATACACTTAATTTTAATCAAATCATGATTTTAGAGATTGTTTGTTTAAGAAAATTTGATGATAAGATAATGAAATTAGAGATAGTTAAGATTTATTTAACTTGTGTAAAATTAATTATCAGTTAAGCTGAAACCATGGAAATTTCAAACCTATTTTCTTATTTTGTTTTTCAAACTTATTACCTAAATTTGTTTTTCAAACTGTCTTTTAGTTGTCCTTATTTTTCCTTATCTTGCTACAGACTGGTATAGGCATCTATCTATAATCTTTTTGCTTAGAAATCTTTCTATAATCTTTATAATCTTTGGTACTCATTTTAAATCTGAGCACTGCTTTCTACCCACAGACTGTCGGTCAAGCGGAAAGAGTGAATCAGATTCTAGAGGATCTTTTCGTACTTGTGTTCCTGATTCTGGAGAATCTTGGGAAGACCATCTCCACCTTGTTAAACTTACCTATAACCACAGTTATCAGGTATAATTTCAATCTTTTGTCATCTTGTCTTAATCTCATTTCAATTTTATCTTTCCTGTGTTTTCCCGTACTTCATTCCTTTTCGGGGACCAAAAGTTTTGAGTGGGGGAGAGTGTAACAACCCTAGATTTTGGCCTATATTTTAAATTTTGACTTTATTTTATTTTAAATTATTTCAAACTTGTTCTATTTCAAACATTTCATTTTAAATATAAATGTTGACTATTAAGTGATTTATAGTTCAAACTAGTATAAATTGGATATTTCATTGAAAAGTGAATTTCTATTGAAACTGGTCAAACATTGACTTTTGAACTTTAAATTTAAATATTTCAAATTCTTAAATTTTATCTTTTATTATGAAAATAGATTTAATTCCATGGATACAACTTTTCGTTTCGTTGGAAACGGAGTTAAATTGTGAAAGTTATGTATATTTCAATATTGTGTGTAAACTGATGTATTTAGCAATATTGTCTATTTTAAATTATATTTTATTTGTCATATTTTGTTCTAATATGTGTTAGTATTTTATTTTATGTATAATTTTGTCTTTTAAATAATTCAAAGTGATTATATAATTTTTCCAAAGCGTATTGAATTTATTTTCTATTTTTAAAGGCTAGTTTCTATTTTTCTGCTATTTTCTTCAATTAAATTATATTTAATTAAAATTTATTTATTAATTTTGTGAATGAATTTTTATTTTATGTTATTATCTTTGTTTATAAATGTTTTACAAGTCCATAAACTTTTTCCAAAGTTCATTGCATTTATTTTTAATATTTTCAAGACTAGTTGCAATTTTTGCTGTTTTACTTAATTAAATTTTATATAATTAATAATTAATTTATTTATTTTTGTTTATTTACTAAATTTTCGTATTTTATCTGAGTTTATATATATATTTCAGTTATATAAAACTTAAAAAGAAATTAGAGGAAATATGAAAAGTTTTAAACTATTGAAATTCCTATGGCTTTTCACCTCCCGACCTTTCACTTTCTCAACTCCTCTCTTCAATGTTTTTGGCCATGCATACCCTATTCTTTTCAGCGGACTTCTTTTCATTTTTTTCACGCAAACACTTCTCTTTCTCCTCCAAAAAAATCACGGCCATGGCTTCAAAATTTTGGGTAAAAATTCCTTATTTCTTCCTTGTTTTCTATGTTTTTTCTATGGAAACTGCATATGCTCTCTACCTTCATAGTTTGGTTCCTCCTCCTCCAAGCTTTGGCCGACCACCACGACCCCCTTCCTCTGACCATCACCCATCCTAGCAACCCTCCTCCTCAGGCCTAACCAATCCAAGTCCAAGATCTACACAAAATCCACCAAAAACCATCACAAACTATCACTTATGACCTAGAATTGTCATCTCCTCCTTCTACCACCTTTTGCCACCACTACCTCCACCACCACCACCTCTGACCTGACCTTCCACCACCTCTGGCCCACACTCCAGCCACCACCTGACCACCACATACCATGGCCAAGCCACATCAGCAAGGGGCCGAACCCTATGGTGCAACAAAAGCCACACTTTGCCTTGAAATCCTTTGGTATTCCATTGCCTTCAACACCTTGTAACTTCCACTCACCTTCATCACCTTGTAGCCGCACCTTTTCCAGACCATACCTGATCCAAACCATGCCTTTAGCCGTGCCATTTCAGATCTGGAGCTGAAGCATAGGTGGTAGGAAGCAAGTGCAAACACTTTGACTTTGTTTATGCATCCATTTCTAGCATTGTTTATTGAATTTTTGGGTTGAAATCTTATGTTGTTTGTAATTGTTTGGTTTGAATGTGACAAGGCAATTAGCTTTGGCTCTCCCACACTCAAATAATTATCGTGCTCTCGTGCCTCTGGAAATCTTTGTTGTGCGTTTGTGGTTGTCATCTCCAGCTTGAACAAGTGAGTAATTCTCACCAGACAATGTGTACTTATATAACTAGTAAATTGACACCATTTGAATCTGTAAAATTATATCATCCTGTTGTAACTGTTATATTATGATCATATAATGTTTACCCCTGTTATTACATATGTTATATCATCTATTACTGTTATCTCATGCTATTCTGTTTATTTATATCAGTTTATCACACTGCAAGTTCCCTGTAGATTAGAATCACTATGGGTTGAAATGATACATACCTGAACGGACTTTAGAATAAGGAAAAATCGTTATGGGCTGAAATGATAGGCCTGAACGGTTTTTATTTATTTATTTATATTACTTGGGATTGCGGGTTTGAAATGATAAAACCCGGTTTTTCTTTGTAAACTGCGGATTGAAATGATACATATCTGTATCACTTGACCTAGGCTAGAAAATTATATACAGACCCGTGGTTTATATATTTTTCTGAAAATTTTTAAAATACTTTTTTTAATTGTAAATATTATGGTATTTTGATTTAAATTTCATTAAAATGATTTCTATAAAGTATTTGTGATTTTCTACAAATTAAATAAGTGAATTAAGTAAATGGTGAAGTAGAATTTGAAATATAAGTTAATTTTGGAATTTATGATTTTGTTTATAAATGGAATTTTTGTAAAGTAAGAAAATATGACAAATTTGATTTAAAGATGAATTTAATGATTTTTATTAAGTAATAATAATGTTTTAAAGGTGTTAATGATTTTGTATAAATTAAAATATGGAATAAATGAACATTTAAGCTGAATTTGGAAATATAACTTAAATTGAATTCTGTGAAATTTGTTTAAAAGTGAAATTTTAATTAAGTAAAATAAATGGAAATAAGCTATATTTTTGGAAATTTAAACTTAGTTGTTAAGTTAATAATTTAATTAAAGAAATGAAAATTTAATTGTTATTAAATTTGATTTTTGTATGGAAATTTGACTTTATAAAATCATAGAAATAAAGGTATTTAAATGATTGTGTTAAATGTGAAATATATGATTTTATAAGTTAAAATGATTTATATTAAAAGTTAATTATTTGTGGAATTGTAAATAAAACTCTGAATATGATTTAACAGCATTTTGAAATGTAATGTAAAGGATATTACAGCATTTTGTAAATGTTGTAGTGTTTTAAATGAACTAAAAGGTTAATTTGAAATAAAGGCTATTATAGCACTTTGTAAGTGCTATAGTGGTTAAACTTAACATGTAAGTTAATTGAAACTTAAAAGAAATCTATTACAACATTTAACGCTGTCTTTTGTTAATTAACTGTTTTAAACTATAACTTTACGTAGCATTTTATAAGTACTACGGAAACTATATTTTGTTGTTTTAAATTAATTTTAATGAAAAATAATCTCTCGAAAATGATATAATTTTGGGAAATTAAATGTTAAATTTCTAAAGATAATGAAGAGATATTTAAGTGGAAGAATTTGATTTCTAATGTGAGTTTAAAATGGTATTTAAATTTAATAAAATGAATGGATTTAAATGGTATTTAAATGAATAAAAATGAATGGTGTTTTGAATAATATTTTGATATTGTGAAATGAGTTTGAAATGATACTTGATTTCTGACTTATTTAATTTATTTGATAAATGAATATTTGAAGTATATATTAATTGAGTTTATTTAAATGATATTGGATTTATGAAATGTGGGAGATTTAAAGTTTTGAAATATACTAAAGATTGAATATTGTATTTTGTGGATTTAATCTATATTGGGAATTGATAAGATTTGAAACGGTTTGTTGGTAAACTGTAATTGAATTGAAATTTGATGGTTTGAATTTAATAAGTTTGTAAATGTATAGAATTAAAAGATGATTTTAAATATATGATTTCGAAATGCTGTGATTTTCAAAGTATAATGATTTCAAATGTTTTGTTTCAAAAGAGTTATAACTTTGAAAGTATAGACTATTTGAAAGGTGAATATATGTTTGAAATGGAAATGATGTTGTTTTGAAATGAACATAGTTTTGAAATAAAATGATTTTGGTTTCGAAGTATAACTATCAAAGGTATGATATTTTGATATATAAAAATGATTTGAAATAAAGTTTGAAAAGATATAATATTTTGATGTATTAAAATGATTTGAAAAGAAGTTTGAAAGGATACGATATTTTAGAATATTGAAATGATTTGGAAATGATAAATCTTTATTTTGATAAAGACATGATTTTGAAATGATATCTTATTTTGAAGTAAAGTATTGTTTTTAAAAGTTATAACCACGGGTTATAATAACGATTGGTTGGCAAAGAGACCGGGATCGGATATGGACATACTCTCTGTCGATACCGAAAACCACTTTGACAACCGTGTACGCGGTGGAGATTCCAGAATGAAGTAGGATGGTGGCGACGTTCTTAAGGTATGTTACGTGGACCCAACTCCCGTGAGTTGACATAAGGTGGCTAAAACAGGAGCGATTGACGGACCAAGGAGGTAGCACCTCTTATCGGACACACTTCTTCGATACCATTCTATTACTTGTGATTGATTTGGTGGCCACCCTTGATTGGGAGTGTTGTTCGAGGTGGGCGGTAGTGGCTGCTATGCGTCACCACTAGTCCGGATGCGTAATTGGTATATCTACCCTGGCATTGCCTAGTTGTGCCGTGTCACCTACCATATCGAGCTTTACTACGATTATGATTTTAAGATCCGACCGCGTTAAGGTTCTCCATCCCCTTAACGCTATTTTCTATATGATTATACTTTACTGATTAGACATTATTATAATAGCGAATATTACTACATAGTAGATAGTTTAACGGATCCTTAAAGAATGGGCGGTCCCAAGCATTCTTTAAGTTACTTGTACCTTATTACAGTTCACTTGAGTTGGTTTATATTATATAAGTATATATTGTCCTGACTCGAGTGTTTGTGTTTTGCTTTACGCTCGGGTCAGCCTGAGTATTCACATATTTGGATTTCCACCTTCTGGAGATTTGAATCGCTGGAGATTATCTGCTAGTCTTGTTCTATCGACTTCAGTTATGTTGCTCTGTTCAGCTTGTACTTGGTTATCTTATTTATACTTCCGTTGTACTCTGTTTCTTCTATTGTATCTTATGTGCTCTGATATATTTATATAGTAGCTTCATGAACTACTATTTCTTTTACTTCCGCTGCATTATTTTACTCTATGTCTGTGATCTGTGATTATATTTATTTACTGTATATTCTGAGATTTGCCAAATTTTAATTACAACGCTGTATTTTGAGCAATTCAACTCCGGCATGAGTGTCTACCTATACACTTATAATGGATGCGAATGGTTGAAAATATCGGGTCGTTACACTAGCGGAGATTTAACAATGAAATTGGTTACGAGTACCGAAGCAATGCTAGATGGACATGATTCAACGAACAAAGCTGATAGTTGGAATCGATGATATAAATCAGAATCTGAATCGGTGATGATAAACAATATAAGTGAATTTATATACATATAACTATATATGACTATTTACATATATAAAATCATATTCTAAATTTAGGTACATTTTAACTTTAAATATATATGTAATTCAAAATCATTGTTTAAATAAAACACATAATATAAAACAACATATATACAAAAAAATTTTTTTTCAAATCATATTATTATATGTAAACATTTCAGCAAACCACTATGCACTTGTAAATAAAACTTCCTTTATTACTATATATACATAATCTACAGATCTGATATAACTTTATGCACTATAAACAAATGTAACTTATGTACATATTACAAAATGACTATATATATAGTATATATTTAAAACTCTATACCCACTTACACAATAGAACACTATATATACATATACAGTACTAAAAATGTTGAAATCATATATATACTTATTAAAACTAAAATACTTATATAGTATTTTTATTTTTTTATTTTCTTAAAAAGTCATATACATATTTCAAATAATAACATAACTCATATAGTAACAACTGTACATAACTAGTATATATATTCTTAAAATCAAAACATATGTATTTACATACTATATCTTAAAAACCAATACTGCAACTACAATAGTATACCTATAAAATAGACATAGCCTGACATAAAATAATATACTTCACATAAAGCTATATATGTATAAAACAAAATTTTATAGACTTTGTAGTAGGTGGGCTAGTCCCAGCTATGACAAGTCACAGCCCACACTTTATAAACTTTATACATTGTTTATATATATCGTGAACAACTATATACATAACACCTCATTTTTATATAACTTGTACAATCTATATATATATATATATATAGCTTCAGCAAATCAAAATATATACACTGTAAACAAAATACTTCCTCTAAAATATACATACTTATATATAGGCACGAACAGTACTATATACTATATATATACAAATATCTATAAAACCAATTCACGTGTATAAACCAAATTCACATACAAAGTTTACAAGCTTATACGAACTCAAAATATACATATGAAATCCAGTTATAACAAAGTTATAAAATCAATATATAACAGTAGTCAATTATATTTATATATATAATATAGACAATATAAAGAACAAATATTTACCCTCAATCCTATTATATAATAATCGGACAGATAGATATATATGATACTAATATTACTTATATATAACAACATATTATACGAACTAACAACATGAAGTAATGTATAAACATATTAGATCAATATATATAAACCAATTATATCAATAAAACAATACATATATTTTGCTTACATATCATATTAGAAGGGGATAAGGCATTGGACGCAGGTAGATGAATCTCGGGCGGCATGGTGGTGACAGGCCAAAGGCCGTGGATGAAGTGGAAGGCACGGTGACGTGGTGGCCAAGTGGGCGAGGCAAATGACAGGGAAGGAGGCGGTTTGGTCTGGGTGGAGGCCGAAAGGGATGAGCGCTGGCTAATGGGGCTCGGTTTGGTGGTGGGGTTCTCTAGCGTGGGTCATGCTAGTGGGGTGGTGGCGAATGGCAGGGGCTGACGTGGTGGTGGTCTGGTTGTGAAAACGGTTGTGAGTTGCTGTGGGTTAGGCAGCGGCAGTTGTTCGAAGAGGAGGTGGCTACGGCGGCCATGGGAAGGTCAGGACGAGGCTGTGGTTGAAGCTTTGGTGGTGCGAGGGTAGAGCTTCTCGCGTGCAGTGCATGAGAATGGAAAGGAGAAGGATCTGTGGTGTATTCTCAAGCAACAGCATATGTTTTGCTCCAAAGCTATACCCAGAGAAGGAGGAAGAAGGGAAGAAAAGAAGTTGATTGGGCAAAACGAAGTGAACAGGGTTAAAGCAAATGAATAAGAGAATGGAACTGTTTAAAAGAAAAGGAAATGAACTGTTGAAAATAAATGAGTACAAAACGTATACTAATTTTATACGTTTTATATTTTCGAATTTGAAAAATAGGATATAGTGGATGGCAACAGTCAACGGCTGAATTATAGTAGATGGAAAAATTAATGTCTATCGTTTTCAGCCTGTGGACATTGGAGTGGAAAGAGAAACCAAAGGATTTAAATACGGATCCGATACAGTTAATTGTCTCACCAATTTCGTCATGCACCGGACATCAAAATTTACAGTTGAATATACTGTGGAGATCAGCACCATTAGACGAATAGAATAGTACACAGATAGCAGTGGTACGGTTATCCGATCAAAAGTCGATAACCGGTACCGGAAATGCTGCAAATTTGTCGGAAAATATGATAAATGGAGCAATAAATGTCCAAATTTGACGAAACGAAAGATGACGTCTCACTCAGAAGATGATTTACAAATTTTCTATGTAAAAATATTTAGGTTTGGAAAACATTTTATTATCATCAATTTTAACTGATATAAATTGGAATAAAATTACCCTAAAAATAAACTTCCAAATTATCTGATGAAAATTTACCAGTTGCTATGTTTAAACATATGCATTTCAAATATCAAATTTAAATTTCAAAATTTTATTGTTTAAAATTTCACAAAATTCAATTAATTAAATAAATAAAACCACTGAAATTTACGGGTCGTTACAACTTATTTCCAAATGTTACTGGGGAGTTGATACTTCTGGATCAAGATAATGCCTCATTAAAACCTTACTAATGAAAACCCGGTGGGAAAAATCTTAGTTAAGGAAAAAGAGTGCATTATAAAATACTTATGGAAGCTCCCCCTGATTTAAAAGTTTCCTCTGAATTCGTATTCGTCTTTCGATAACTCAAATTGGTTATAAATACTTCTGGATCCATAAATATGTATCTCATTAATAATACAATTTATTAATAGTTTCCTTCGATACAATAAAAAAATTTCAAGATTGTTTCTTC
Source organism: Allium fistulosum (assembly GCA_030737815.1). Lineage (NCBI taxonomy): Eukaryota > Viridiplantae > Streptophyta > Magnoliopsida > Asparagales > Amaryllidaceae > Allium > Allium fistulosum. The sequence continues at coordinate 293,223,553 of CM060908.1, read as the reverse complement.
CAAATATGATTTGCATTTCATGCATTTTGTATGCTACTTTTATGAAAAACACTTCATGTGCTTTCATTTTTGTGCTTCAAATCAGTTTTGCATATTGCAACTATACATCTTTCATGAATATTAAAAAATTTATTACAACATTACTAAAAAGCAGGAAGTAATCTACTCACCTTGAAGTATATTAAGATTTTCATTACAACAATACTTAGAAGAAGGTTGTAATCTACTCTTCATGTCATTTGCATTCTTTATAACTAAAAAAGTTATATATATTCTTCAGGAATTTGTATACTTTAATAAGTATTTGCATATCACAACTACCACTTTAATGGATATTAGGAGTTTCATTACAACAATACTTAAAAATAGGAAGTAACCTACTCATCATGAATTATATCAAGATTTTCATTACAACAATACTTAAAAGAAGTTGTAATCTACGCTCCTTGTTCTTTACTTTCTTTATAACCATAAAGTTATTTATATTCTTCAGGAATTTGTGTGCTTTCATTGTTTATTATGATTTAAACAATATTATACCTTCAGGGTATTTTAAGTGTTTCAAACACTTTCACTGCTTCAATCAATTCAATTATCTCTAAAAATAACATGCCCATGGCACTTAACATGTTGGTGATACTATATGTGCTTTAATAATTTTAGTGTGCTTTTGCCACTTTATATACATGTTTCTAATTTTATTTTGTGGACTACAGGTCCACATTTCTTATTTAGGAGAATTTCATGATGGCCAATCATGTTTTTCTCTAATCTAGGATCTTTAATCCATTTATAAACATAAGCGCTTTATTATTTATAAATTTATAATCAATGATTATTTATTGTCAGTTCTAGATATGATTTATCGAGATCTCTTTATTTATCATATTTTAGGTACCTAAACCACTTCTAGGGTTATTTGACAATCATGTCATAGATCTCTTCCAGAGCATCCTTAAGTGTTTCTTCAAGAACACTCACCTCCTTTATTTGACATCTTTATTACTTACTCCAAAAATATTTTGAACTGACTTTTGAACCACATTTCAGATGTGGTTTACACATTTTGATCCTTCAGGGATTCAAATCTATATTGGAGAAAGTCTATTAGGGATATTATTGATAATTTATTCAAGTTACTTAATATTTTGCATCATTGTGTATTTTAACACATATTTAACACTGATGATCAAAATGAGCTTGTATCCCTTTATCCTCCCCCTCAATGTTGACAAACATTGTCATATTAAATAATAATCATCTTTGGATTCTCATTTTTGATCCATTATGATATTGCTACTAGCAAATACACCATACTTATTAATAATAGGAGGATAATTCTTTTATCAGTTGATAAAATGCATTCAATTAATATTTCTTATTAGAATTTGTTCTCATTCATTGATCTAGCCAATTAGAGGAATTTACTTATTGTGTAGACCATTTGAATACATACATGACTTCAGGTCATTCAACATTTATGTTGATTGAATTTTAAATCACTAAATAATATCTGTGCATAATCTATAAGATGAGCTTATAACAAACTTCAGGTTGTTAGCTGAATATTTACATATATGGATGTATACGTGCGTCCACGTATTACACATATATTATAAATTTTCATATTCTTTCTCATTTGAATTAGTGATTTTTTTAGAACAAACTATTACAAGGATTCAAACTATTAATTTCTATTTATAAATAAATTTCAATGTGAATCCGTCAAAACCGCATGATAATGTTCAAAACATTTGGTTTGGAACCATATCGAACTTCTGGTTCGAACAAAATATACACACAACTTCAAGTTGTTAAGTTTTGTTCCTCAATTATATCTCAAATATCAATTTTGAACATTAATTATGATTACTTATCAAAGAATAATTTATAATTGCATATAGACATTTCTACACATCTCTTTTGAGAGTTCTGAAAAAAAATTACAGCAAAATAATAGTAAGTGTATCTTCTGGATACTTGGAATGTTACAGATATAGATCTCCTCAAGACCGTATGTATAGCTTGCATGAAAATTATGATATGAAATATAGACTATCTCTTCAGGAGAATATTTAAAGATATTTCTTCAAAAAAATGATTATGCATGTAATATTTCTTATGAAATAATAACTAGGAACATGACCTTTATGATATAATTAGACATATGAACAAAGAACAATATATTCTAGAGATAATTTAATTTCTTACCTATTTGGGAGGTTTGATATAATTATAATGAAATATATGATACAGGCTGCATAGCTCTTAATCTTTTAGGATCTAATCTAAACTAACTTAGGATCCTTCATAATCAAATTTCTATGCATTTATTTGGTTTAGTAAAATTACCAAATATATAAACAATTCTCTTCTAGAGATATGTTATCATTTCCTAATTTATTAGTCTCTTTTAGAGATATTTTATTATCACCACTTCTGGAGTGAATTTATCTCTTCTAGAGATATATATGCACTATTGGAATGCCATATCAATGTACAATATTTCTTTTGTAAAAATTACATAATTACTACCTTTACAATAACATAAAACATCCCTATTGGAGATTTTTGTTGTAACTATCTTTGAAATGACATATCAAACTTTAAATACAGTGACAAAATTAGATTCACCAACTAAAAGTAAGATGCAAGAGATAAAACCACTCATTCTGGAGTGCAACATTGGTATACAATATTACTTTTTTGGATAAAATATTGTTATTACTTCAAAAAATTTATATCATTATTCCTTCAGGGAATATAGTATTTCCTTTTAAGGAATTGCAATGTAACAAAAATAAAATTCCTATAACATCTCTTCTGGGATGTTGGATTTTGCAATATAAATATAAATAAATCTCTAAAACATATCTTTTAGGATGATTTATTAATTTCCTTTAACTTCTTCAAGGAGTACAACTGTGATATCCTGGATTTTTAGACGTCTGTTAAATTGAAATTAACTGGGAAAGTCATTTGAAATACTGAATTACAAGTGGAACAAATAAATTCTGATAATTAAAAAAATATATGGATATATAAATGGATTTGAAACTATAATAAATGTTGAAAATTTTTAAGTGTATACATACACAAGTATATAAATGTGTATATATATATGTATTGTGATTATGAAGAATTGATTTGAATTCAATACAATAATTTTCAAAAGACATTTAAAATTTAAAATCTATATTTTTAAAACACTAAGTATATATATAGTTATTAATTAATGTATAAATGGATTTTATATTATTTATTTAAAAAGTTATATAACTATAAGTAAAAAAAATGTATAATGTAAAATATAATATAAAAATATATTTAAACATTTGTACATGTAAATAAAGACAAGTGTAATCATCTTATCATTTTATTAAATATGTGTAAGCATGGTATTACTTGAAAATACAAGTGTAAGAATCATAATATCATGTAATAACAAGTGGCAAATTCTTTTTCTTTTAATTTGAAAATTTATAAACAATGTAGTATTAGAGAAGAAAGCTGGCTATTCATTTTCAGATCAAAGCTAAAACTTTCTCTTCATCTTCATATTCCTTTCATTCATTTCAAACCTGAAAATTCAAAACAAAGAAAAGGAATAAAGGAAAATCAAAACCTGTTCAAACAATAAGTCAAAAGCAATTCAAAGCTTCAGTTTTTAACTTGGAAATGCAATTCAAGGATCAGGCTTTAATTAAAATCTCGGATCAGTTCCAACTCAAGTTGCATCACAAATCAAGTACAGACCAAAATCCAGTTCAAAAACAAGTTACAGGCTTTCTGTTCAAACACCAAAAAGGTGAGTAAACCAAGCTTTAAACTGTTAAATGTGATGCACATGAATGATATTTGAAGGATAAATGTGTTAGTTGCTTTGCATGTATGAAAATACGATTGCATGCTAATAAATATGAAGTGTTAAGTATTCATGTCTGTATATATTCTCTGTTCTTATTTTTACAGGGTTAAACAAAAGAAATTTTTTTAAATCCCCTCATTTAATCTCTGTTGACTGTGAGTAATCAACTAAGCTTTGCTTCAAATAGTTGCATGTGATGTTTTTAGTCAGTAGAGGATGTGATAATTATTTGCAAGTGAGACACTTTGGTTTGCATGTTATAAATGTATTGAATTACAAGTGTGCATATCTGCAAAACCTGGTATGCTCTGTTCTTACCAACAGGCTAAATTTTCAAAAAAATTAAGTTCTAAATTCAATATCTCATCCCATAATCTTTTTGAGGCTTGGATTTGTAAACAAAATATGTTTAATTTGACAAGATCTCAATTTTAAAAATAATTTCAAGAAATTTTTATCAGGTAATTTCTCCAAAAATGATAAACACAGTGAAAATCATATACATGTCAAAATGTGATGATCATAAAATGGTGTTTGGATTTCATAACTAGATTCAAATTTGCAAACGATGATTTTAGGTGAAGGTTTCATGATTTTTAAGTAAGTAAATCATGCGAATGATCGAGTTGAACGGAAAAGCAATTTTCATCGATTACCGATGATCTACGTGGTGATGGTTGTTGGGCTTGAGACAGGAAGTGGCTGGAGGATGGGGGATCGTCGAAAAAATACTCGCTTGTATTCTAGATCGCCGTGGTGGCCGTGCGAAGTAGATTTAGGGTTTAATGGTTTAGTTTGGACATCGATATTTTGTGAGTTCGTGCGACGTTGTAGGTTGATCAAAGTCGTTTGAACTAAGGGGGATCGAAACTGGGAGTCGAGACATAGCTTTGGTCGGGATGGCGTGGATGTAGGTAACTGGGATCATCGGCGTGAGGAGGATTCCTTCGACTGGATTGGGTTCGAGGAGGAGTAAACTTGCTCGATTTTGATTTTGTGGTTATTTCGATAACCTGGGTGGTTGGAAATTTCGAAGGTAGCGACGTCGACTTGGTGGCGTCATCAAAGTTGATCGGAGGGCCGGCGTTGACATGTGCACGTGCACGCGTATATGTGTGTATCTGTTGTTGTTTGGACGTTTGGGGAAGAAGGAGGTAGCTTGGGTCTGGATCGAAGTTTTCTCACGTTTGACTCGAAGCAGAGGGATGTGGGGTTTAGCTCGTGAGTTTCTCGGGAAATTTAGTGGTTGTCTCGTGATAGTCTCGGGATGCAGTAGAGTGGTCTCGAGTTGTTCAAGTGTGATCTGGTTTTAATTTTTAAGCTAAATTTTTGCAAAAAGGAAAAAGGTTAAGGATGTCATAAAGTTTAAATATGGTTATGATTAATTAAAGATGATTAATTAAGTATAATTAATTTAAGGGTAATCACTTATTGAGATTTATATAGATTAATTATTTGATGATAATAATGAAAAGGTATAATTACTTAATATAAGTAATTAGAGAATAGTTAATTATGTTAATTAATTCAAGATTATTAACTAGTGATTATAAATAAATGTGATTTCTTTAATATAATTAATTAGATTAATTAATTAAGGATACACATTAGTGGAAGTTGGTTAAGTAAATTACTTAATGAAGTAATTAATGGATAATTACTGAATATAATTAATTAGAAGACAATTACTTTTTGAAAGTAATTAAATGGAAGTAATTAAGGATTAATTACTTAAGTGTAATTTATTTAAGGGTGGATTAATTTAGGTAATTAATTAAAGATTAATTAATTAATGGATTTATTAGAGGATCATTTATTTATTTATTTATTTATTTATTTAATGAGATTGATTAAAGGATAATTATTGTAAATGGTAAAGGTTAATTCATTTATATAATAAATTAAAGGCTAATTACTTAATGTAAATAAAAAGTAATTAATCAAGAATGATTAATAAAAAGGGATAATTAAAGAATAATTACTTATTGTAATTAAGGGATAATTAGTCAAGGAAGATTAATTAAGATAAATAATTAAGAAATGTTTAATTAATTTGTAATTAATTAAATGTTAAGTAAGATGGATTAAGGTAATCCAAGTAATTAAAGGATAGTAATTAGTTTAATTAGAGATTAATTAAATTAATTAAGAATGAATCAACTTGTTATGGATTGGTTGAATAATATTAGATGACTTGGATTGATTTTATCTCTGATGGACAATTGAGATGTGCTGTGATATGAATGGGTTAAACTGTGATAATGTAGGTTACCTATCTGAGTTGGATTGTTGTATGATATCCTGAATATGAATTGTATTGTCTGAACTTAACAATTTGGATTAGGGATCACATTGAATTCGAAGAGACAGGGGTCGGGTATCAGTAAATACCCGAAACCACTTCGATTCTTTATAAATTGAGTTTAGAACCAACAGGCTGGAATTGGAATAAATTAAGTAACTTGACCTTTAACTAAGTAATGGTTCGTGGACATTGTTGTAATAAGTGATGGACTTTTGGAACTCGTAGAAAGGTACGAGTTACCCTGGATTGCAAATAAGCTTATAACTTAGTATTTCATGTTATATGGGTTTACTCACGCTGGTTTCCAGCCTGACCCGGGTGTTACTTTGATGTAATGCTCGGGTCAGACCGAGTATTACAGATTTCAGGTAAGGACGTTCTGGAGCTCAGGAGGCGAGCTGGATGGCAGGAACGTATGGAGTATATTCCGTTGTGATATTATAGTTGTCTGAGACATGTTAATTTTAACTGTCTAGTACATTTGTGAATGTTGTAACTCTGATGTATTAAAAAGTAATTGACTGATACAGCTTTCTTTGTATAAAGAATATTATTTGATATTATATTTTATCCGCTGCGAATGTGAGATGTCGTGTTTCTGTTCTTCTTTCTGTTTCTTTCTTCTATCTCTTTTCTTTTTCTCCTAACTATCTGGAATTTTCGGGTTCGAAAATTCCGGGTCGTTACAGTTGGTATCAGAGCAGAAGGTTAAGCGAGAACCTTGGCTCTGTTGGGATTACTCGTTAAGGATAGGGTCAATGGTACCCTAGAACGAGTTGAGTGTATATATATATGAGTGCGTAATTGTTATTTTCTTATATAAGGATTTTAAATGATTTTATATAAGAATATATTTTGATATATAAATGATATTTCTTTCTAATAAATATTAAGGTAATTGGTTGTTAAAATATTGGAAATAAATTAAGTGGTAATAGAAATAAAGCCAAATTAAAATTGAATGAAGATAAGTTTGAAATGAATTTAAACTGAAATTAAATCTTGAATTTGTAGAAGTGTTATCAGAATAAAGATAATAATGAATTGATTTCCAGATATGATAATCTTGGTTACTATCATAAATGGATGTTGTGTTTAATAATAAAATGTTGTTAATGATTAAGTAAAATGAAATGTTTTAAGGAAATAAACTTTTAGGTAAGTATGACATATAAATTGGAATTGAAGATAATTTAAAAATTGTGAAGTTTTAAATCTAAATTCCGAAAACTTGAAATTGTTTTATAGTAATTTGTTTTGAAATTAAAAACCAAGAATGGTTTAAAATTTTAAGTATGACTTGAAGTGTAAAGGAAATAAATATGTATATATGAGAATATACATTATATTAAAGATGTTTGAAATAAACTCTAAGTATTGAATTTTAAATTTTCCTTCGGATGTGATGTGAAACCCAAAGTGATTAAGTTTTTAAACTTAAAGGGGAAAGATTATTAACCTGAAGTTTAAATTTTGAATGGGAATTCAAATTGTGTAAAGTTGACCGGATAAAGTAAATTTAATTTAACTTGGAGGAAGTTAAATAAGTTTGAATGAATAACTTGAATTGGAAATTTCAAGATGAAATTTAAATTTAACTTGGGTAGTTAAATGGTTAATTTAAATGGGAGTTATGAGTGATCTCAAAATGGGTTTGAGATCTGGAAATTTGAAATAGATAATAAATTAGAATCTGAAGATTAAATTGTTTTTGAATTCTTATTTGAACTTTGTAATAAGTTAAGTAAAGATAATTTTAAAATGGGAATTGGGATTAATTCAAACTAGAATTGAAATGAATTAAAATTGGTTCAATTTGAAATTTATTTGAATTAATTTGAAATTGTAATTAAAGTTGAATAGGTTTAAAATTCAAATGGAATTTGAGTTGAATTAGGAAAGAAATTGAGGATTAATTCAACTTGAATTGAGGTTAAATCAATTTCAATGGAAATTGAAGTTATTTAAATTGAAATTGAGTTAATTTAAATGGAAGTGGAAATTTAAATTGAATTAATGGGAAATTAATTGGAAATGGAGATTGGGAAATTAAACAGTTTGGCTCTGGATTATTTTCAAATTGTTTTAATACAAGTATATGTTTCCAAACTATTTACTATACAATCTTTCTTCTTAAACCCCAAACTATCTTATACTTATTTTACAATTATTTTGAAACTATTTAATTATTTCGAAATTATTTAACTATTTTGAAACTGTCTTATAAACTAATAACTATTTTTCAACTACTTATCTATTTTAAACTTTTCCAAGCTATTTTTAAATTTAAATAGGTCAGAGTTCAAACTGTTTGTAATTGAAGTAATAACTCAATTGGAAATGGAAGCAATTGAGAATAAGTGAATGGAATTAAAGGAAATGTGAATAGAAAAGAGAATTGATTTGGCTAATAACCAACAAAGATAAATACGTATGATATACGTATATTATTCTATTCGCATAGTGATTTGATCCAGATTCGAACACAGAATTTCGAGATAGTATTATCGATCCGAGTTGGGATTTTTCGCTCGATTTTCGACGGCGAACCTGGATATGGATTTTTGATTGGTTCTGGATATTCTCTATCATAGTTGTGACTATGCAAGGAGAATGACGGTTTCTAATCAAGAAACCAGATCTGAGTCCGCACTAGGAAGTCGGGTGGACGATACTAGTTCGGAAGTGAAATTGTGTGATCGATTGAGCGATCAGATTGATATTGTGTACGGATGATATGTGTACATCGTACGGATTTGAATGAAATTGATATTGAAGATTTGTGGATAAGAACTGTAAAATGGTTTTTGAAAAGAAATATGGTTAATAACTTTATAAAAGATTTATCAAATGTGAATATTTGATTTGGAATAAAATAAAGTTATATATCCTTGTTATATAAGGTAAATCTTCCCTTGTTGAATCTATTGCTAAAAGAAAAGAGTTTTGAAATATTTGAAGTATAAAAGAGGTTTTATACAAAGTTGAAATGATCCAAAAGATTTTTAAAGTTATATATATCTATATCTATATATATAAAGGATCTTATGAGAATGATTTTGGAAAAGGTTTTGGGAACCTATGAATTTGGGAAAGGCTTTTGATTTTTGGGAAAATCAATTTTGGATTTTAGAAAGCCTAGTTTGAGAATTATCGATTTTGTAAATCGATTTTGTGTAAAGGAGATTTTGATAAATCATAAAGGGTATGATTTGAAGATACTATAAGTATATAGTATAAAGTATTTTGAGAATAGCTCTGGGGAAAAAGGCACTTCCTTGAAATGAACTTCTCAGGAGTAACACTGGGTGGTACTGCCTTGAACCCCAAGGGGGGATTCTAAAGTTGATCCTGTGAGGAGTCCAGACAAAACTAGTTCCTGAGGATTATTTGTGTAGCGAAAGTCGAGGGGCTGGTGCCCACAGAGGCATTTGGGTTATTCTGTGACGACAATGTAACTCGATGTCACTGCGATCTACTACAGACCATAGCGAAAGTCATGTGTGCCGCTGAGAGCCAACTGTCTACGTTTGATTTTATATCGGTAGACTGTGACACTATGGTAACATAGAGAAAGTCGTGTGTGCCGCTGAGAGCCAACTGTCTACGTTTGATTTTATATCGGTAGACTGCGACCTATGTGGGAGAAGTTTCATTTTTTGGCAGCGAAATTCGGTGGCGCTGATGCCTACAGTTATATGGGTTTGTGCTGTGATAGCAACGTAAGGCCCGGGTATAACTGCGATCTGTAGCGGGTTCCATGGCGTAATCGAGGAGCGCGGAGACCTACAGTTATCTGTGGATTTTGCCGGGACGGCAACGTAACCATCGGGTTAACTGCGACCATGGAAGGGGGTGATGATTTCCAGAGCATTCTCACCAAAGATGTTTCCTCTATTTTCAAAAATGTTTTCTATATTTTCAATAAATTATTTTCCAAAGTATTTTCACTGGATGTTGAAAACGGGTCTGCCAAGTACTTATAGATTTTCAGTCCTACGTCTGATCAACGTATGATCGAATTTCTGTGGGAACAAGGATGGACTTGTTGAAACATCGAGTTATAAAATGATATTTTTATAAAACTATTTTGGCAATATTATATAGATTTTAAAGTGTTTTAAAATATTCAAATAGAAAACTTTTATGATATTAAGTATTTTAATAAAATTTTGGCTTCGTTCCTTTTCGAGGACGAAAAGATTCTAAGGGGGGAGGAATGTGATATCCTGGATTTTTAGACGTCTGTTAAATTGAAATTAACTGGGAAAGTCATTTGAAATACTGAATTACAAGTGGAACAAATAAATTCTGATAATTAAAAAAATATATGGATATATAAATGGATTTGAAACTATAATAAATGTTGAAAATTTTTAAGTGTATACATACACAAGTATATAAATGTGTATATATATATGTATTGTGATTATGAAGAATTGATTTGAATTCAATACAATAATTTTCAAAAGACATTTAAAATTTAAAATCTATATTTTTAAAACACTAAGTATATATATAGTTATTAATTAATGTATAAATGGATTTTATATTATTTATTTAAAAAGTTATATAACTATAAGTAACAAAAAAATGTATAATGTAAAATATAATATAAAAATATATTTAAACATTTGTACATGTAAATAAAGACAAGTGTAATCATCTTATCATTTTATTAAATATGTGTAAGCATGGTATTACTTGAAAATACAAGTGTAAGAATCATAATATCATGTAATAACAAGTGGCAAATTCTTTTTCTTTTAATTTGAAAATTTATAAACAATGTAGTATTAGAGAAGAAAGCTGGCTATTCATTTTCAGATCAAAGCTAAAACTTTCTCTTCATCTTCATATTCCTTTCATTCATTTCAAACCTGAAAATTCAAAACAAAGAAAAGGAATAAAGGAAAATCAAAACCTGTTCAAACAATAAGTCAAAAGCAATTCAAAGCTTCAGTTTTTAACTTGGAAATGCAATTCAAGGATCAGGCTTTAATTAAAATCTCGGATCAGTTCCAACTCAAGTTGCATCACAAATCAAGTACAGACCAAAATCCAGTTCAAAAACAAGTTACAGGCTTTCTGTTCAAACACCAAAAAGGTGAGTAAACCAAGCTGTAAACTGTTAAATGTGATGCACATGAATGATATTTGAAGGATAAATGTGTTAGTTGCTTTGCATGTATGAAAATACGATTGCATGCTAATAAATATGAAGTGTTAAGTATTCATGTCTGTATATATTCTCTGTTCTTATTTTTACAGGGTTAAACAAAAGAAATTTTTTTAAATCCCCTCATTTAATCTCTGTTGACTGTGAGTAATCAACTAAGCTTTGCTTCAAATAGTTGCATGTGATGTTTTTAGTCAGTAAAGGATGTGATAATTATTTGCAAGTGAGAAACTTTGGTTTGCATGTTATAAATATATTGAATTACAAGTGTGCATATCTGCAAAACCTGGTATGCTCTGTTCTTACCAACAGGCTAAATTTTCAAAAAAATTAAGTTTTAAATTCAATATCTCATCCCATAATCTTTTTTAGGCTTGGATTTGTAAACAAAATATGTTTAATTTGACAAGATCTCAATTTTAAAAATAATTTCAAGAAATTTTTATCAGGTAATTTCTCCAAAAATGATAAACACAGTGAAAATCATATACATGTCAAAATGTGATGATCATAAAATGGTGTTTGGATTTCATAACTAGATTCAAATTTGCAAACGATGATTTTAGGTGAAGGTTTCATGATTTTTAAGTAAGTAAATCATGCGAATGATCGAGTTGAACGGAAAAGCAATTTTCATCGATTACCGATGATCTACGTGGTGATGGTTGTTGGGCTTGAGACAGGAAGTGGCTGGAGGATGGGGGATCGTCGAAAAAATACTCGCTTGTATTCTAGATCGCCGTGGTGGCCGTGCGAAGTAGATTTAGGGTTTAATGGTTTAGTTTGGACATCGATATTTTGTGAGTTCGTGCGACGTTGTAGGTTGATCGGAGTCGTTTGAACCAAGGGGGATCGAAACTGGGAGTCGAGACATAGCTTTAGTCGGGATGGCGTGGATGTAGGTAACTGGGATCATCGGCGTGAGGAGGATTCCTTCGACTGGGTTGGGTTCGAGGAGGAGTAAACTTGCTCGATTTTGATTTTGTGGTTATTTCGATAACCTGGGTGGTTGGAAATTTCGAAGGTAGCGACGTCGACTTGGTGGCGTCATCAAAGTTGATCGGAGGGCCGGCGTTGACATGTGCACGTGCACGCGTATATGTGTGTATCTGTTGTTGTTTGGACGTTTGGGGAAGAAGGAGGTAGCTTGGGTCTGGATCGAAGTTTTCTCACGTTTGACTCGAAGCAGAGGGATGTGGGGTTTAGCTCGTGAGTTTCTCGGGAAATTTAGTGGTTGTCTCGTGATAGTCTCGGGATGCAGTAGAGTGGTCTCGAGTTGTTCAAGTGTGATCTGGTTTTAATTTTTAAGCTAAATTTTTGCAAAAAGGAAAAAGGTTAAGGATGTCATAAAGTTTAAATAGGGTTATGATTAATTAAAGATGATTAATTAAGTATAATTAATTTAAGGGTAATCACTTATTGAGATTTATAAAGATTAATTATTTGATGATAATAATGAAAAGGTATAATTACTTAATATAAGTAATTAGAGAATAGTTAATTATGTTAATTAATTCAAGATTATTAACTAGTGATTATAAATAAATGTGATTTCTTTAATATAATTAATTAGATTAATTAATTAATGATACACATTAGTGGAAGTTGGTTAAGTAAATTACTTAATGAAGTAATTAATGGATAATTACTGAATATAATTAATTAGAAGACAATTACTTTTTGAAAGTAATTAAATGGAAGTAATTAAGGATTAATTACTTAAGTGTAATTTATTTAAGGGTGGATTAATTTAGGTAATTAATTAAAGATTAATTAATTAATGGATTTATTAGAGGATCATTTATTTATTTATTTATTTATTTATTTATTTAATGAGATTGATTAAAGGATAATTATTGTAAATGGTAAAGGTTAATTCATTTATATAATAAATTAAAGGCTAATTACTTAATGTAAATAAAAAGTAATTAATCAAGAATGATTAATAAAAAGGGATAATTAAAGAATAATTACTTATTGTAATTAAGGGATAATTAGTCAAGGAAGATTAATTAAGATAAATAATTAAGAAATGTTTAATTAATTTGTAATTAATTAAATGTTAAGTAAGATGGATTAAGGTAATCCAAGTAATTAAAGGATAGTAATTAGTTTAATTAGAGATTAATTAAATTAATTAAGAATGAATCAACTTGTTATGGATTGGTTGAATAATATTAGATGACTTGGATTGATTTTATCTCTGATGGACAATTGAGATGTGCTGTGATATGAATGGGTTAAACTGTGATAATGTAGGTTACCTATCTGAGTTGGATTGTTGTATGATATCCTGAATATGAATTGTATTGTCTGAACTTAACAATTTGGATTAGGGATCACATTGAATTCGAAGAGACAGGGGTCGGGTATCAGTAAATACCCGAAACCACTTCGATTCTTTATAAATTGAGTTTAGAACCAACAGGCTGGAATTGGAATAAATTAAGTAACTTGACCTTTAACTAAGTAATGGTTCGTGGACATTGTTGTAATAAGTGATGGACTTTTGGAACTCGTAGAAAGGTACGAGTTACCCTGGATTGCAAATAAGCTTATAACTTAGTATTTCATGTTATATGGGTTTACTCACGCTGGTTTCCAGCCTGACCCGGGTGTTACTTTGATGTAATGCTCGGGTCAGACCGAGTATTACAGATTTCAGGTAAGGACGTTCTAGAGCTCAGGAGGCGAGCTGGATGGCAGGAACGTATGGAGTATATTCCGTTGTGATATTATAGTTGTCTGAGACATGTTAATTTTAACTGTCTAGTACATTTGTGAATGTTGTAACTCTGATGTATTAAAAAGTAATTGACTGATATAGCTTTCTTTGTATAAAGAATATTATTTGATATTATATTTTATCCGCTGCGAATGTGAGATGTCGTGTTTCTGTTCTTCTTTCTGTTTCTTTCTTCTATCTCTTTTCTTTTTCTCCTAACTATCTGGAATTTTCGGGTTCGAAAATTCCGGGTCGTTACAACAACCTTATCATTTTACACAATTTCAATAGAGCTTCGAGCTTATAATTCATGAACTTCAAGTTCATTAATTTGTTATGAACTTCAGGTTCTCAAATTTTATGTAAACTTCCTTTTTAGAAGCTTGTACATTTTGACAAATAAAAAAAAGATACCGATAAGAATTCAAGCTTGTAAACTTTATCAGAAAGCCTTTTCATAATTCAAGACTTCGGGTCTTGGACTTTGAGTTATACAACTTCTATTAAAATAATTTCTTTGCACAACTTCAGGTTGTTGTCAAAACCTATTTCCATTTGACGATTAAATTTTCTGATCCTCCCTTTTTTAGTTAGAACTTCTGGTTCTTTATTTTGAGGAAACTTGCAATTCACTAATTTATGGAAACTCAATCTTTTATCATTATAGGAACTGCAGGTTCAATTCTTATTATTATTTTTCTTAAGGAAATATTGGAAGATATTAAGCTTATCATGTAAGCTTTTATTAATGTTTCCATTCACTTCAGATGTACTAAATCAAAATCAATGTTAGATCTAAACTTAATACAATCTACTAGATACATATTATCTTTATATTTGTTTCTCTAAGAAACAATAAAATATTTCTTCTGGAAATATAAATCATGTATCAAAATAATTTTCAGAGCCTTCATTCAAATCTAAATCAAATCAAAAGGTTTTCAAACTGAAAACTCCTTTTACCAACCATGTTTGATTTCTCAAATTCATGCCCAAACTAAATACAATCAAATTCAATAAATTTGCTTGAATCAACAATATCAAATTTTGTCAAGTTCAAACTTGCATTCCAAAATAAATGAACTCAAAAAAATAAGCATGATATTGAGATCTACAATATAATAAGATCAGAAAAATAGCAACAACAAAAAAATTAGATATGAAATATAATAACTAACAAAATAAGAATGAGATCTCAAAGTTTAAATCTATATAAAATCTAAAATTATAAGACTAATATAATAAAATCTAAAAGATAAGACAATAGATTCAGATCTAGAATGGAATGAGATCTGAAAAAAGAAAAAGAAAAATTGATTTGGAAGATTAAATCAATCAGATCAAAAAAAACGACTTACCGTTTTGAGATCTATAATTAGATCCGAAAAAGAATAGATTTGACATAGATTATCACAATTGTAGATCTATAAAAAAAATTTGTAGAGATCGTGCTGATAACGTGTTATAAACTAAAAAGAGATAAGAAGCCATTAGAAAATAGGAGAGAGAGGAGAAAATGTTATTCACTATGATATCAGTTACATAGAGATTAATTAATTCAATTACATTACATAGGCTCCTTTATATAGAGGCATTGAAGCATGAGACTGAACATATCCCATAATGTGGCACTAAATAGAAAAACACAAAAGCATATTCACTTTTATATTTACATATATTATAACAAAAAGTACAATTTTTTTCCATTTAAAATATCCTTCCTTTTCCTTCTCTCTTGGAATTCCTCTTATGCTTACTATTTCCTTTCAATCTATATAACAAAATTGGTAGGACTTAACGGAAATACAAACAAAAAGATAAACAATGGTTTTGATTCACTAATAAAAAAAGACATCAGATGTTTGTAAGATATCCAACTAAGCAACAATTAACTTCATTGCATCTGTGATAACGACGTTATATTTTCCTTTGTGAAAAGTTATTCCCATCTTTGTTAGTCCCAACTACCTACTCCACATCTGATCCTAAACTATACTACTTCTCTTCAGATTTCATCTCCCTACTCTCTCCCCTCAACTCCTCTTCCCATAAATAACACAACAATCCAAGCATTTGATTAACCCTACATTGATTTTTATTTCCTGGAAACTAGAATACAAAAACTACATGCTCCAATTCGGAGTGTTGCTTCCATATGTTTCCAAACATTAGGTAATTTTTTCTTCTATTCCTTTCTCATTTTCTGATTTTTTCATCTTTCCATCTCGATATACTTATTGTCTATAATTTAAGGAATTTTTTTGCTATGTTATTCAAAAAGTTTAAGCTATTGCCGTAAATTTGCTTCTACTTCCATATTTTTGAATGGCGGTGCTTGGTAGCTGCTATATTTTTACTTCTATTTCCATAATTTCCTTCTATTGCCATAAATTTACTTCTATCTCCGTATTTTAGTAGAAATGAATTTACTATATTTTTATTTGATTTATTTATCTATGTAATATTTTTAGTGCGATTTTTATGATTGATTCTTATATTTCTCTTATGTTTTAAAACTGATATTTCGTATTCTCACTATCCCATTCAGTTTGTAGTACATTTTATTCTCAACATACTATACTATGTACTTAACGGTTTCATTTGAAAAATAGGTGAAGAGTAATGATAGGACAAGTTTAGCAGGCATTGATAACTCAATATGGAATATGCAGCATTAGAGTACATTACATGTTATATGCTTATTTAATTTTCTTAAGTCAATAATCGGTCAATATATGAAAATAATTGATGCAGGCCAAGATATAATTCTCCAAGGCATAAGTCGTGACCGACTTAAGGAAATAAGCATGAGTCGTACACGACTTAACGAAGGCAAGGAGATAAGTCATTCACGACTGAAGGAAGAGGTATTGAGTCGTCTTCGATCTAACAGTGTAGATGAAAAGGAGCTACGACTCAACTGGGGAGAAGGCCTAAACCGACCTAGTGAAACGATAAGTCGTGACCGACTTAGCATAACTCGGCAACGACTCAGTAAAGGTATGCGGGTTAGCGAATCTCTTAAGTCGCCAGGAAGACCTACCGAGTTATGCAGTAAGAAGGCAGAGCAAACTCATGAAATGTTAGGTCCTGAACGACTTAACGAGTCAAGTGGTAAGTCGGTATCGAGTTACGACTTAGTTAAGTCTTAAGTCGTACCGTCTTAAGTCGCAGAAGCCAGAAACCGAAGATTCTAATGCCGCGTTAATCTGAACCGTTGATTCTTTAAGTCGTCCAAAGAAAGATCGCTGCTGGAATTAAGTCGTCTGTTTTAGGTCGCGTACGACCTAAGTTGAGTCGCGTAGAGTTGTTAAGTCGGCAACGACTTAAGTGTTGTATTTTCTGTTGATATTTTTTTGTTTTAAGTCGTTTGTACATATGACTTGAGTCGTAAGTCGCTGGCACTGTGTTGTAATATCACTGTTTGTGTTAGGTTGTTACTTTTAAGTCGTAAGTCGTGTGACTTATGTTGAGTCGTAAGTCGTGCGTCAGAAGATGAGTCGTAAGTCGGAGGTTGTTAGGTCGGAACCGACTTATGAGTTTGTACGAATTGTGTTGTTCGAGTCAAATGCCTATAAATAGGTCGTGTAAGTCATTTGTAATATTAAGTTGATTTTGAAATAAAATTCTCTTTGTTAGCTTTGTGCTCTAAATTTAAATTGGCAGTCGAGTGTAATCTCCTATCTCCTCTTTCGGATAATCGAGTGCGCTCGATTCAACGATTGCAGAAGCCGATTTGCGGAATCAAGTGCGCTTGATCAACGCTCGAAGAATTGAAGATCTCTTCTCACGGTATCGTGCGCGATCAACGTGTCAGGGATAGCTAGAATTCGGTATCTTCGGATCAACGAATTTGGGCATTTCAGTATACATCAACTCATCGATTGCTACTTTCATCGATCTACATTGTTTTGATTAATCCGCTGCGTCAGTTTTGGTATCAGAGCTTGTTCTAGTCAATCATAGCCAGATCGAGACTTGGAGACTAATCATTTTGGAGTTTTGAAGAAATCAAATTGAGCCGAGCATCTCCAATCAAGTCGGCCGAGTTAGTAGAGCTTGTTCGAAGTTGTTTCGATCGAATTTGTGTTGGAGGCCGAGAATTTTGTTCATCATGTTCATCGCGATTTGCAACAAACGTGGAAGTTTCGATCCATTTCATTTTGGATCAAAGTTCGAATTGTGTTTGAATTTGAAGTGTTGGTGAAATTTTCAAGTATGCCACCAAGGAGAGCTAATCGACATCAAAATGTTGAAGCTTTGTATCGAAGAGAAGAAGCTGATGAGATGGAGCAAAGAATCAATGAAAACTTTAGTGAAAAGCTTAATGAAGGAATTGGTCGGTTAGAGAAGATGATGTTAGAAATGAATCAAAATCGGAGAAGGGTTTCACCTGAATCTAACCACAGGGGAAGTAGAGTCTCACCACAATCCAATCGAGACAGAAGTGTTGAAGAAGATCAAAGGCGTGGGAGGAACGTGAATGATCGTGAACGAAGGAATGTAGATAGAAGGGATGATGGTGGTAGGCGTGAAGGTAGTAGAGATGTGGGTGGACGAGATAGACAACGATATACATCTGATTTTGAAGAGGAGTATGATGGTGGTAGTGTTCGAGGACAAGGACGAGGACAAGGAAGAAACCACTCTGTGTATGATCACAAGTGGGAGTCGGGGATGAAGACGGAAATACCGGAGTTTAAAGGTGGTATGCAAGCTGAGGAGTTTTTGGATTGGGTAGCTAATGTTGAAGAGATTTTTGACTTCAAAGAAGTTCCAGAACATCGTAGAGTGAAGTTGGTTGCTACGAGGTTGAGGGGTAGAGCTTTGGCATGGTGGCAGCAAACCAAACTTACACGTGAACGAATGGGGAAGTCAAAAGTTGAATCTTGGGAGAAAATGAAGAAATTGATGAAAGCAACGTTCTTACCTTACAATTATCAATCTTTGATGTATCAACGTTTGCAAAACTTGAGACAAGGGACGAAATCTGTGAATGACTATGCTGACGAATTTTATCAACTTATTGCAAGGAATGATATTATGGAAACGGAAGAGCATTTGACATCTAGATTCATTGGGGGATTGCGAATGCAGATTCAGGATATGGTTAACATGTTTGATCCCAGATCTGTAGCGGAAGCACATCAGAAAGCGTTGGCTTGGGAGAAACAGGGAAGACGAGGAGGTGGTGTGTTTACAAATTCCAATAATAAAGTGAAGGGTGTTAGTGGAAGTTCTAATGTTTCAAAAGTTGTTGCCAAACCAGTTGTGAATGAGGTTGGGAAGGCGAAAGTCAATAATGGTTTCAAGTGTTATAATTGCCAAGAAATGGGCCACAAAAGTAGCGAATGTCCAAAGCCGAAGAAGAGAGCTATGATAGCGGAGGTTGAGGATGAGGATGAAGAAGCTGAATGTTCCAATTCACCACCTAATGAGGAGGAAGAAGAAGTGTCGGGAGACGAAGGTTATAATCTAATGATGAAAAGGTCCTGTTTAACCCCAAAGCAAGAGGAGGATTGTATTTGGTTAAGAAGCAATATTTTTCAGTCAACGTGTACCATTCTGGGGAAGGTTTGCAAATTTATTATTGATGCTGGAAGCTGTGATAATATAATTTCTTCAGAAGTCGTGAGGAAGTTGGCATTGAAGACTGAGAAACATCCGAAACCGTACAAGCTAGCATGGTTGAGGAAAGGCGGGGAGGTGAAGGTTGGACGAAGGGCTTGTGTGAAGTTTTCAATTGGGAAGAAATATAAAGACGAAATCTGGTGCGATGTGGTAGATATGGACGTTTGTCATTTGTTGCTGGGGAGACCATGGCAGTATGATAGGGCGGTGCAACATGATGGGCGTACCAACAGTTACAGTTTCATGTTTGAAGGCACAAAGATTACTCTAGTTCCAAAGAAGCGACAACAGGAGGAAAACAAGTTGGAGGAGATTGAAGAGCTTAAAACTTTGTTATCTTTGAAGGAGTTTGTGAAGGAAGTAGAGGAGGAGCCTGAAGTGTTTTTGTTGATTGGGCGAGAGAGCAGTGAAGAGGTTGAAATCCCAGAAGAAGTAAAACCGGTATTGAAAGAGTTTGACGATGTATTTCCGGAGGAGTTACCAACGGAGTTGCCACCGTTGAGGGATATACAACATCAGATAGATCTTGTTCCAGGTGCTGTGTTGCCACACAGACCACATTATCGAATTAGTCCGAAGGAACATGAAGAGTTGCGAAGGCAGGTAGAGGAATTGCTTGAACAGGGGCGTGTGCAGGAGAGTTTAAGTCCTTGTGATGTACCAGCTTTATTGGTACCCAAAAAGGATGGAACGTGGAGGATGTGCACAGATAGTAGGGCATTGAATAAGATCACAGTCAGATACAGATTTCCGATGCCTAGGCTTGATGATCTATTGGATCAAATCAGTGGGTCCGTAATCTTTTCTAAGATTGACTTGAAGAGTGGTTATCATCAGATTCGCATTAGACCAGGGGACGAATGGAAGACAGCATTCAAGACAAGGGAAGGATTGTATGAATGGCTGGTAATACCGTTTGGTCTATCGAATGCACCGAGTACATTCATGAGGGTGATGAACCAAATTTTCAGACCGTACATTGGAAAATTTGTGGTGGTTTACTTTGATGATATTCTGATCTACAGTGCTAGTAAAGAAGAGCATGTTGAGCATTTGAAGAAAGTGTTAATTATTCTTCGTGAAGAACAACTCTATGCTGCTACAAAGAAGTGTGTTTTTATGGTGAGGAGTGTTTTATTTCTGGGGTATGTTGTGTCGGAAGAAGGAATTAAGGTTGACCAAAGTAAAGTCGAAGCTATCAGAGATTGGCCGCAACCCAAGACGATAACGGAAGTTCGTAGTTTTCACGGGTTGGCTTCATTTTATCGAAGGTTTATTCCACACTTTAGTAGTGTGATGGCGCTTGTGACTGATTGTATGAAGGGTAAACAGTTTGCATGGACGGAGGAAGCCGGAGTTGCTTTTGATCGAATCAAAGAACTCTTGACGTCTGCACCAATTCTAATATTACCAGATTTTTAGCTAGTATTTGAACTACATACTGATGCATCCAAGGTTGGGATTGGAGGAGTGTTGAGTCAGAGGGGACGTCCGATTGCATACTTTAGCGAGAAGTTATCAGGAGCAAAGATGAGATACAGTACATATGATGTGGAATTCTATGCTGTTGTGCAATCTAGTAAACACTGGAGACACTATCTATTTCAGAAAGAGTTTGTTCTTTACACTGATCATGAGGCGTTAAAGAATTTACAAGGGCAAGACAAGATTTCAGCGAGACATGCATCGTGGATTGCATATCTGCAACAGTTTACTTTTGTTGTTAAACACAAGTCAGGGGTGACGAATCGAGTGGCTGATGCTTTGAGTAGGAGGAGTCATTTGTTGACTACACTGAAGGTTGAAGTGACAGGGTTCTATGTGTTACCAGAATTATTTGTCGATGATCCTTACTTTGCAAAGTTTGTTGATAAAGTCAAGGAGGGAGTGACGGATGAGTTCGTGATAGTAGATGGTTTTCTGTTCAAAGGAAATCGATTGTGCATACCTGATTGTAGTTTGAGAATGAAGATTGTAAAAGAGATACATGAAGAAGGACATGTTGGGAGAGACCGTACATTACAGTTGATTTCACAGTCTTACTTTTGGCCGTCAATGAGGAAAGAAGTGGAAAGGTTTGTGGAACGATGTCATATCTGTCAGGTTTCGAAAGGAACTGCGACTAATGCTGGTTTATATATGCCATTACCTGTACCAACTAAACCATGGGTTGATGTGAGTATGGACTTTGTATTGGGGTTGCCAAGAACACAGCGTGGAAACGATTCCATTTATGTGGTGGTTGACCGATTTTCGAAAATGGCACATTTTATTGCTTGTAAGAAGACGACGGATACTGTTCATGTTGCTCAGTTGTTTTTCAAAGAGATATATCGACTCCATGGATTGCCAGAATCTATTGTGTCGGACAGGGATACTCGTTTTCTGAGTCATTTTTGGCTAAGTTTGTGGAAGATGGTGGGATCAAAGTTGAACTTTAGCAGCGCTTATCATCCGCAAACGGATGGACAGACCGAGGTTGTAAATAGATCATTGGGAAATTTATTACGATGTCTGGTGCAAGACAATCTGAAGAGTTGGGATGTGAAGTTATGTCAAGCAGAGTTTGCTCATAATCATGCTGTGAACCGTAGTACGGGTTTCAGTCCATTTCAGATAGTATACTCAATCTTACCGAGGGGACCGTTGGATTTGACGGTAATACCACACTCGAAGGGGACAGTTAAGAAAACTGATGATTTTTTTGAAGGACTGACGGAATGTCATCAAATTGTTCAGGAACGATTGAAGAAAGCAAATGAGAAGTACAAACAATCTGCAGATTTGAAACGAAGAAACCTTGAATTTAACGAAGGTGATTTGGTCTTTGCAGTATTAACAAAGGATCGTTTTCCAGTGGGCGCTTATAACAAGTTGAAAGCCAGAAAAATTGGTCCTGTAGAAGTCGTGAAACGAATTAATGAAAATGCTTATAAGTTGAAGCTGCTGGAGGATGTATACACGTTGGATGTATTCAATGTTAAGCATCTCGTAGCTTATCATGGGGATGAGTGTGTCGCGGAGGAGGAAAATGCAAATTCGAGGACGAATTACTCTCAACCAGGGGAGGATGATGCAGGCCAAGATATAATTCTCCAAGGCATAAGTCGTGACCAACTTAAGGAAATAAGCATGAGTCGTACACGACGTAACGAAGGCAAGGAGATAAGTCATTCACGACTTAAGGAAGAGGTATTGAGTCGTCTTCGATCTAACAGTGCAGATGAAAAGGAGCTACGACTCAACTGGGGAGAAGGCCTAACTCATAACCGACCTAGTGAAACGATAAGTCGTGACCGACTTAGCATAACTCGGCAACGACTCAGTAAAGGTATGCGGGTTAGCGAATCTCTTAAGTCGCCAGGAAGACCTACCGAGTTATGCAGTAAGAAGGCAGAGCAAACTCATGAAATGTTAGGTCCTGAACGACTTAACGAGTCAAGTGGTAAGTCGGTATCGAGTTACGACTTAGTTAAGTCTTAAGTCGTACCGTCTTAAGTCGCAGAAGCCAGAAACCGAAGATTCTAATGCCGCGTTAATTTGAACCGTTGATTCTTTAAGTCGTCCAAAGAAAGATCGCTACTGGAATTAAGTCGTCTGTTTTAGGTCGCGTACGACCTAAGTTGAGTCTCGTAGAGTTGTTAAGTCGGCAACGACTTAAGTGTTGTATTTTCTGTTGATATTTTTCTGTTTTAAGTCATTTGTACATATGACTTGAGTCGTAAGTCGCTGGCACTGTGTTGTAATATCACTGTTTGTGTTAGGTTGTTACTTTTAAGTCGTAAGTCGTGTGACTTATGTTGAGTCGTAAGTCGTGCGTCAGAAGATGAGTCGTAAGTCGGAGGTTGTTAGGTCGGAACCGACTTATGAGTTTGTACGAATTGTGTTGTTCGAGTCAAATGCCTATAAATAGGCCGTGTAAGTCATTTGTAATAGTAAGTTGATTTTGAAATAAAATTCTCTTTGTTAGCTTTGTGCTCTCAATTTAAATTGGTAGTCGAGTGTAATCTCCTATCTCCTCTTTCGGTTAATCGAGTGCGCTCGATTCAACGATTGCAGAAGCCGATTCGCGGAATCAAGTGCGCTTGATCAACGCTCGAAGAATTGAAGATCTCTTCTCACGGTATCGTGCGCGATCAACGTGTCAGGGATAGCTAGAATTCGGTATCTTCGGATCAACGAATTTGGGCATTTCAGTATACATCAACTCATCGATTGCTACTTTCATCGATCTACATTGTTTTGATTAATCCGCTGCGTCAGTTTTGGTATCAGAGCTTGTTCTAGTCAATCATAGCTAGATCGAGACTTGGAGACTAATCATTTTGGAGTTTTGAAGAAATCAAATTGAGCCGAGCATCTCCAATCAAGTCGGCCGAGTTAGTAGAGCTTGTTCGAAGTTGTTTCGATCGAATTTGTGTTGGAGGCCGAGAATTTTGTTCATCGTGTTCATCGTGGACTTATAATATTATGCAATAATGTTCAAACCTCTTAATGGAAAATGAATTTTATGGTATAGGAAACTCATTTAACATAGATGTAACTTTTTTTGGTTGTTGTAAATAGCTCAAGAAAATGAAGGAACCATCTTTGAAATTCTAGGTATTTTGAAATGGTTATTCAGTAGTCGTATTGTATTTTGTTATATTGTTATCGTTTAAGTATTTAATAGTTGTTTCATAATTATTAGTTTATTCAATAATTTTTTTTTAATTTATAGTCTAAATGGATATATAATATATTTTTTGTACCTTCGGTAAGATTTTTAACTATGTGCACACAATTTTACCAACAAAAGTAAAAACAAATCTTTATTTGACTATATGTTAACGCTAAAAAGTGAACGCTAACACTCGGTGTGTGTAGTAGAATTGTGAAAGCACCACCTGTGTGACGGGAACAAGAAGCAAGCAGTAAAATAGTGAAAAAGCAGTAAACGACAGCAGTTTATAGTGGTTCGGCTTGAGATCGAGCCTACGTCCACTTTGAATCTCTTTATTACTGAATCTGATTACAAGACGATACAATACTCTTATGAAAACAATACAGTTTGATCACAAAGACAATCTCGACTACTATCTCAAACTTCGATGACGAAACTTGATGAATCTGTGTTGGATGTAGGAAATTCCTCTCGAAGCTTGTTGTAGTGTCTCGAATATCTGAAGATCTTCAATTGTTGAATGAGTTTAGAGCTCGGCAGAGTAACGACGCTTGAAGAAATGATCGGCCAAAAGTCCTTTGAATGTTGGAGTTGGGGCTCTATTTATAGGATTGGTTCTGGGCGAATTTTCTGCCCCCAAGTCTTAGGTCGCGTACGACCTTAGTTAGGTCGTAGGTCGCGAGCGACCTAAGTTAGGTCGTGGCCCACTTCTCGACTTAAGCAGTTAGCCTGATGGGGTTGCTCTCGGTCTTATCTAAACAAGGTGGCATGTAGTATGTCGTGAACGACCTAAGGAATAGGCCCATAAGGAGTTGCGTGAACTTGTTTAAACTGAGTAAGTTTTAGATCGCGAGCGACCTAATGTAGGTCGTAGGTCGTGAGCGACCTAAGGAATAGTTGCTGAAGCCTTTGGATCGCTGGAATGCTTTATGAACCTAAGTCGTGATACTCCATAGGTCGCTAGGACTCTTAGGTCGCAAGGTTCTTAGGTCGTCAAGTCTGGAGCCACTAGGTCGCTATCTTACTTAAAGCGTTAGGTCGCTGAGTTCCTTCAGCAGTTAGGTCGTAGAGTCTGCTAAGTCGTGGAGTTCTTAGATCGGCAAGCTTTAGGTCGTTACTTCTTTAGCTCGTTTGCCTCTTGAGTTGTAGGTCGCTGAGTCACATCAGGAGTTAGGTCGCTAGCTTCCTTAGGTCGCAGACTTCCTTAGATCGTTAGCTTCGTTAGGTCGTAGAGTTTTAGGTTGGCTGAAAAATATGAGTTAACATTTGCCCCTCGAAGTGCAGGCCTATGCCATAGGTCGCGTGCTTTGACTTAACTTCGCTAGGTCATGAACGACCTAAAACTCATGCTAACTCGCACGCCTATTCGCCTTCCTCTCTCAGCCCCATATAAATTAGTTAGGTCGTGAGCTTCTTCCTCACTTAATTACTTTGACTTCCTGCTTCTGCCATTGACGAATTTTTTCAAGTTTTTCAAAGGCGAATTCAACCTATTCCAGTCATCGATTCTTCCTTACCACTACATCTCGTAAGTGAATTTGATATCCATCCTACCATAATCATCGTTTAATCTTGAATCCCTGCTTTTTCGACCTTAGCCCCATTCTATGAGTTGTGCATCGTCTCGAGTGGCTGTCGTAGTCGACCTTTGATCGTTGCTTTGGCTGATTCATGAAGGCATAGTAATGTGTTGAATCTGCGATGGATTGGGGATGTGTTGAATCTGCGATGGATTGGGGATGTGTTAAATTGCTTTTGGCATCTTTCGATGAATTGAAGGGATGAGGAAGACGATGGGTTTATAGGTGTAATTGATAACGGGTTATCGGGTTTGGTGGTTTGTGGCGTGGAGAAGAAGTTAGCAGCATAGGGGTTTCAAGCGTCTTAAGTCAATTCGCGACCTAAGGAATAGTTCGACCTAAGGAAAGCTACAACCTGTGCTAGGTCGCTGAACGACCTAATAGTTGCTTGAACCAAAAACTGCACGACCTAACTTTCCCGCGACATAGGCTTTAAATCGCGGCCGAGCTAGGACTTGATCAAATCTGCATTGCTTTGAACCCTTCAGTTGCATTGTGCGACCTAAAGATGCCTCGACCTAGGATAGGTCGCCGAACGACCTAGAACTTGAAACAACTCTGCACAGCCCTGAATGCTTCAATCTGCACTGCACGACTTAAAAATGCTTCGACCTATGCTAGGTCATGAGCGACCTAACACTTGGAAATTTGAGCAGACCTTGACTGAATTTCTGGATTTGAACTGTGTTGCATTTCTTTTCAGATTGTTTTGACTGTAATGCTAATAACCTGTTTAAATACAACATTTGCAGAGAAAATGGGACAAATATACTGCCATTGACTGCCCACATCGCATGACAGATTAGTTGACAAAGAACAATTAACTTATATGAATTTTGTGAATGAAATGTTGTGAAACGATAAATTCAAATGAAGTATTAAAGCAAAGCTGAAATAATCAACATATGCTGATTTGTTCGCATCAACACAACATTGTATTTGAACTTAAAATGAAAAGTCTTAAAACTTTGTAATCGACAAATGCCAACTATTTAAATTTCTGTTATACTTGCTTGTCATCGTTTTAGTTTTGCACAACACTTCACACTTTTTAGGAAACGTGCACCTTCATATTTAAATATCCAGTTGATTGTGTAGAATGACATCTCAACAAGAAGATTCAGGACCAGTCGGAGAAGCTTTTCCGATAGCCAACCCACTGATTGATCCTCCGGAGAGAACTCCAACTACTCTGAGCCGCAAAGTTTTAGACAACTATGTATCCAATTCGGTATTGCCGAGTCAGATGCTATATTCCCTGGAGCAAGCGACATAGCTGACAGGCCACCCCTCGGTTTTGTCGCAGTGAACCGCCAGATGTGTTTAAGCGGGGCTATTCCGCCTTTCAATGAATTTCTTCGTGAACTCTTTCTTCGATTAGCTATCTCGCCTTTCCAACTACATCCCAACGGTTACGCTGTTTTGATGGGGTTATGCGTTCTGTTTAGGAGGACGCTCGACCGTCTCCCGAGCTTTGATGAAATTTGCTATTTATGCACTTTTTCAAAGAACAAAGACCATCCTTCAATCGTGCTTGTAAGAGGTGCCAGAAACCGGAAATTGATTTTGGATTTGCCCGAAAGTGCTCACAGATTCCTAAGTCAATTTTTCTTTGTCCGATGTCCCCCAGGATTCTACGCTGTTTGGAGAATCGGAAGTAAGATTGTCTTTCGCCGTTCATCTCATGAGTTTTTTCGAAATCCGAATTATCAAATGCTTAACTTCATTCTTTTTTCTTTTTCCAGCACTTCCTCCCCCGCTCAGAAATCCCAGCCTCAAGTCAATCCTTGAAACCTTAAATGCTGTGGCGGCGGAAGAAAGAAGCGCCAAATTTCTGTTGAAAGATGAATTTTTGCATCAGTATGGACTTTTACACTCTTCCCGATCTACCCAACCTTATGAAGTCCCTAATTCTCCAGTTAAAACATCGGATGCCCCAGTCCATGCTGAAGAACTTTCACCGAAAGGACTTACCATTGAGACTTTATTGGTAAAGTGTTCTACTTCTACCGACATTGTGGGGTCATCCAACAAATTAGCACTTTCTCCCGTTATTGAAGAAGAAGAAACTTCTCAACATTTCGAGAAAGTTGATGATAAAGGAGTCGAGAAAGAAAGCCCTACAAAACACGATGGTGACGATACCTTTGATGGCTTGAGTGATCTAATGATCACTTCAAAGGAACTTTTCAAAGATGATATAACTAAAGCTACATCTCCTGTGACTGAAGCGACATCTACTTTGCAGAAAACTTCGTCAGCTCAAAAATCAACTCCCGCTTCTCAATCTGTTATCACTCCCCAACCAAAGAGTGGTTTGTAGTTTGACGCGTGTAGTTCGCACATCACACACACCTAGGATGCTTAGCACTTAAACGCACTTTGCTCCTTCAATTTGGAGATTTCTAAGACTTGTTTCTTTTCTTCAATTTCAGGTTCTACAATGGGGTGAAGTGACTCATATTTTGACAACTTTCGGCGCTACAGAGGGCGCGATTCTTATGATTACGGACGCTATCTCCCCACTCGCAAAGAATCTGACGAAGAGCGAGCAATTAGAAAAGCTCAAGAAAGGCGAGCTTATGAGGAGCAACAGAGAAGAAGGGAAGATGACTTCCATAAAAGGAAATATCATGATGATAAAGGGAAAGGCCATGCTGCTGGAGACCCGAGTAAATGGGTTAGACTTGACGAAACGGACGCGTCTGCAATTTCTGGAAAAACTGACGCTCCTATCTCTTCTAATATCCCGGCTGGCTCTCCTCCTTTAAAGAAATCCGACATCCAAGCGATCATCAACAGACCCCAGTATCAGGTTAAAGATGGCCCTCCAACGCTTCAAAGCCGATTTCCGAATTGGTGCTTAAGAGGAGTGCGCTTTGATTTAGATCTAGTTCCGGTCGATAAACAAGCCATGCTCAGAAATCATGACACAGTTAGGCTTGACATTGAGAGGATATCGCAATGGCAAAAGCTTGTTGATGAACTCCAAAGAGTCAACCATATGAATCTCGAAAACATGCTGACTTTGGAGAACGATAAGGCTGAATGGGATAAATGGTGCAAGCAGCATGACGCGGAGATGACGAGCATCGCGGATGACAACGCGAGGCTTGAATCTGAAGTCAAGCGACTTAAAGAAGATCTCGCCTCTTCTTCTGCATCGCATACTCAAAAAGAAGAAGTCTTTCAGAAGCAAGTGCGGGATGCACATGCTGCGCAAAGGGATGTCGAGATGAAGCTTGCAGCTGAGCAGCACATTAATGAGAAATACCGCAAAGAAAATGCTGAGCTGCGGGGTACAACTATTTCCCAAAACGCAGAGATTGAGATGTTAAAAACTCGACTTCTTAAATTTGAGAAAGAGCACGACTAGGCAGTTGCTGGACAAGTTGCAGCTGAAGAATCTCATAAAGAAACTAAAGCCATTATTGATTCTACTCTATTTGACTTTTACATCCACAGCGTTTTAGGGCGTGGTAGTCTCTCATTCTTCGGACAAAAATATGAGACTACCTTAGCCGAAGTGTGGGAAGCAATAATGGACATGTTCGGAGGTGCTGGATATGCTGAGGCAGATCTTCAAGCGACTTATCTGGATGATGAGGCGCGCGCCGCCCTTGCTAGGGGAAAAGAGCAGCTTGCTAGGGAGCGAGCCGATGCAGCGGGAGGAGAATGTTTAGAAAAAGAAACTGTAACCGACTCTGCTTGTCCTCCGGCTTCGGTCGATCCCGAAAACATTGGCTCTAGTTCCCATTCTTCACTTCCTGCAAATGCCGAAGCTAAAATCACAGCTCCTGAGCCTGCCATTGCTCAAGATGAAGAGGAGACTCAAGACGACCTTGAAGCAGAACAATTTGAAATCAATGTGATTAAACCAACTTCTCTAGGTAACTTCGATGTTGATCCAAGTCTAGCAGACTACTTATTTTCTTCAACCGAGTTTGATGAATTTCTCAATTGTTACTTAAGTGTCACTGAACCAACATCTTTACTTTTTTCGGAGAATACTGATTTTAACTTCTTTTCTCTATAGCGGAAGCACCGAATACTGCACAAACTTCCACTCCTTTAGTTGCCGTTCCTCCACCTTCCCAAGTTACTCCTCCTTCTGCTTCTCAGCCGGGATCACAGGCAGAGAAAATTGAAGCTCTTCAAGGTCTGGATAATCCGGCCGCTTCACAAGAGCAGAAGGCGGAGGATCTTGATGACACTGAGAAGACCCCAGAGTAGTCTCTTGATGATGACACAAAGCTCTCTACACTGCTTGCTACTCCGGGGAGCGAATCTTCTTCAAAGCGGAAGGGGAAGCGTGTCATGAAGAAGGAGAAGAAAAGTATTTCCGCTGGAGAAGATAAAGCAGAGGAAGATCCGGCTGCCCTTCCTCCTCCACCCTCTCCGACCCGTCCACGCCGGATTTCAAAACTAATTATCAAACCAGGCCATGGTACTAAGGGCAGCAAGAAGAAGGAGTGACAAGCTAGGCTCTTCTTTTCTTATTTTGCCTTCAGCATGTACTGACCGGAGATTGTGCAGGTACCGATCCCTGCTTTTGCCTTTTTGAGATATCTGCACATGTAAAGAACTTTCATAGTATTGAATAAAATAGTTCCTTCACTTGTACAAATGCTTATGTATATGTGAGTATATTTATTTCACATTTTTAGTGTAGAATAAACGATTCTTTTTACTTGTACAAACTTTTTTGTCTATGTTTGAGAATGCATTTATTCCACATCTATTTTTCGTGATA
Source organism: Allium fistulosum (assembly GCA_030737815.1). NCBI lineage: Eukaryota > Viridiplantae > Streptophyta > Magnoliopsida > Asparagales > Amaryllidaceae > Allium > Allium fistulosum. Next base: position 293,192,849 of record CM060908.1, on the reverse strand, counting down.
CTGCAATGAATTTGTGGTATGTTGCTTGCGTGTTACTTTTATTAATATAACTGAATTGTATAGTATTGCCCCCATACCACAAGTGCATTGCAACATTTCTAGCTTTTACAAGACTGATATTCCTATTTCAGAGAATAACTATTCCGCTTTTAAGGGAAGAATCACTCTGCTTTTAATAGATCATATCTCGTTTTTGGAGAAATTTTTACTTTCTCTTCCTTTCTTGAAGAACACTTCAACTTTCAGAGATGATCACTTTTATTTGTTAAAAGGTGGATTTCTCTATGCAGTGAAATGACCTTCTGAAGAAGGTTTTGATTTTATGCCCCAGTAAAGGGCTTGTTTTTGGTATTTCGAGCACAGTGAAGTGTGCCTCCGAAGAGGTCGTTTTGTAGCATTTCAACTTTTTAGGAAGAACTTTTTGAGATGAATAAGTTAACCTTCCTTTGAGAGTTGAAATGTGCTTCCGGAGAAGGCTTTTTTGTTTGAGTATTCTATTTTGGGACATGCCTCCGGAGAGGGCTCCTCTTAAAGAGTTGTGCCTCCGAAGAGGGCTTGTGCCTCCAAAGAGGGCTTGTGGTGCCCCGGGAGAGGGCTTTCCCCTCCGAAGAGGGCGTGTGCCTCCGAAGAGGGCTTGTGGTGCCTCGGGAGAGGGCTTTCGCCTCCGTAGAGGGTGGGTGCCTCCGAAGAGGGCTTGTGCCTCCGAAGAGGGCTTGTGCCTCCGAAGAGGGCTTTTTGATTGCTTGGAAGTTACTTTCTCATGGTTGGATGGATCCACGGGGTGGACGCAAGTTGTTTGACTGGATGTTTGTTTGCACAAACGATCGCAATCAATTAACAAGGGCCCTGTTCCTTCAGCTTGGGAAGGTGCCCCTCCGGTGGTTCCACCAATCTTTTTTGATTGAGAGAAGCACTTTCATTTTTTGGCGTGCCTCGTTAGAGGGCTTTGTTGACCTTTGGGAAGGAGCATCGGTTGGTTGGTGTGCCAGGAAAGTTGCGTCTCAGGGGCGAGTAGATCCACAGGACGGACGCAAGCTTCCTGATCGGATGCATCACGATCAGTTAGCAAGGGCCCTGTTCCTTCTGCTTAGGAAGGTGTTCCTTTGGTGGTTCTACCGGCCCTTTTATTGAGAGGCATACCTCCTTTTGGTTGCTTCTTTGTTTGCTTGGCCATGTTCTCTTATCATCCGCTCATTAGCGATCTTTTATTATTGTTTCCAAGCGCATCTTCTTTCCTTTTGCAAGTAAATTGCCTTATCCGAAGAAGTGGACTTCACTGTCGAACGACTTCACGGGACAAACGCGAGTTACCTAGTTGGATGTCTGTTCATATCGACAATCACAACCAGTTAACGAAGGCTTGACACAGTGGAGTCGCCAACTTTTTATGCGAAGTTCTTCTTGTATAGGATTTGAATTTGGAATTTTTGTCGCTTGGTATTTGCTAAATAGGTGATTTATAGAGGTCGCTTGGCTTTGTGACGAGGAAGCCTTGTTTTAATGTCCTGCAATTTTGAATCGACATTTTAGCAATACATTTAAAGTATTTACATATCGAAATGAAACAGGCATTATGAAATAGTAAAGAACACAAGATTTATAGTGGTTCGGCCAAGAATCGGGCCTACATCCACTTTATAGTTTTCATTCATTTACACTAATTTACAATGTCTTTCAATACAACTGATACATTCATCACTATTTTACAATTTTGAGCAAAGCTTTTTTCAAGTAAAATAAGGACGTAAATGGTTGCTGTTCCAGGCTCTTGGAATTGGATCTCCTTCGATAGTTACGAGTTTGAAAGTGCCATCAAGAAGTTTATTGCCTATGACATATGGCCCTTCCCAGTTTGGCCCAAACACACCAGTTGCTGTCATGATCCTTTTCAAAACCAAGTCTCCGACCTCAAAGCTGCGTTGGCGAACTTTAGAGTTGAAGTGCCTGGCTATCCTTTGCGGATAAGCTGAAACTCTGAGCCTAGCTTCTTCTCTTTTTTCATCAAGAAAATCAAGTGCTTCAAGTTGCAGCTTTTCGTTTTCAGCTTCATTGAAATGAATTTTCCTGTGTGAAGGAACTTCTACTTCCACTGGAATCATTGCTTCTGATCCGTATGCCAGTGAAAATGGAGTGTGCCCAGTCGCAGTTTTGTGAGTAGTTCTGTACGCCCATAGTGCTAATGGAAGCTTATCAACCCAACCACCTTTTGCTTTTTCGAGTTGCTTCTTGATGGTTGACTTAATGATTTTGTTTACTGCTTCCACTTGCCCGTTTGCCTGCGGATGAGCCACTACTGAGAAGCTTTTTCGAATTCTGAACCGTTTGCAAAAGTCTTGGAATTCTTCACTTTCAAACTGAGTGCCGTTGTCTGTGATTATTTTCTGCGGCACACCATACCTGCAAATGATATTTTTAGTTACGAAATTTATCATCTTTTTAGAGGTAATAGTGGCTAAGGGTTCAGCTTCAGCCCATTTCGTGAAATAATCAACAGCAACAATAGCATATTTGATTCCAGATTTGGCGATCGGTAAAGGTCCAATCAAGTCTATTCCCCAAATGGCAAACGGTCATGGGCTGACCATTTGCGTGAGTTTGGTGGAAGGCGCTTTTGGGATTTTTGCAAATCTTTGGAATTTGTCGCACTTTCTGGAGTAAATAGCAGCGTCTCGATTAATATCCGGCCAGAAATACCCATATCGCAGAACTTTCTTGGCTAGAGTTTGACCGGCTGAATGATCTCCACATTCTCCTCCGTGTATCTCAGCTAGAATTGTCTTGGCTTCTTCCTCAGTTACACATCGGAGCAGGGCATTGAAAATCCCCGTCTGTATAATCGGCCATCTTGAATTATATATCTTGACGCTTTCCTTAATAGCTTTCGACGTTCCTTATAACTTTCCGGTAGTGAATTATTGAGGAGGTATTCTTTGATTGGAGTCATCCATGATTCATGCTCTTGAGACGCAGCCATAATCCAATCAACATCCATTTCATCAATGCTTGGAGCTGACAGAACTTCTACAGGAACTAATCCCAGTAATTGAGCTTCTCCAGAACTTGAGTATTTTGCTAGAGAATCCGCTTTCATGTTTTCTACCCAAGGAATATGACTTATCGTATAATGATCGAAGTCTTCGAGAAGTTCACATGCCTTCGACAAGTATGCGGGTAGATTTCCACCTTTAGCCTGAAACTCTTTCTTTACCTGGCAAACAATAAGTTGAGAATCGCTGAAGATCTGTAACACTTTGATGTTTAGTTCCTTCGCAATTTTCAAGCCAGCAATAAGAGCCTCATACTCCGCTTCATTGTTCGTTGAAGGAAATTCCAGTCTCAATGCATAACACAACGATCGTCCTTCGGGGGTTTCGAGCACAACCCCTGCTCCAGAACAGTAATCATTTCTCGATCCGTCAACATACAACTTCCACTGGATTGGAATGCAATCAGTTATTTCATTCTCACTATCACCTTTGTCAGTAGATTCTGCGATGAAATCTTCTAAATCATGTCCGTTGATTGCTCTCCGGGGATGGTAAGTGATGTCATACTGGCTGAGTTCAATGTTCCATTTCAAAAGACGACCCGAAGTTTCAGGATGAAACAGGACTTGCTTTAGAGGTTGATCAGTAAGAACCTTGATAGGATGAGCTTGAAAGTATGGTCTCAATTTCTTGGGAGCAATTAGAAAACAATAGGCGAGCTTTTCTATCTTCGAATAATTCATCTCTGCCCCAGTGAACCGTTTACTGATGTAATAGACTGGACGCTGTACTTTCATATCTTCCCGTACAAGTGCTGCACTGAGGGCGTGAGATGAAATTGCTAAATAGATGAAAAGGTCTTCACCATCAGTAGGCTTGGAAAGAACCGGAGGTGTTTCCATATGATGAATTAGTTCATCGAAAGAATTCTGGCATTCGGGAGTCCATTCAAAAATTTTCTTTCCTTTCTTTAGAGCGTCAAAGAAGGGAATGCATTTGTCTGTGGCCTTGGAAATGAAACGACTCAGAGCAGCGACTTTTCCATTGAGACTTTGCATTTCTTTCTTTGTTTTAGGGGCTTTGACCTCCCTTAGAGCTGTGATTTGAGTAGGATTGGCTTCAATGCCCCTGGCGCTCACAATGAAACCTAAGAATTTCCCAGATTTTACTACGAACGAACATTTCAATGGATTGAGCTTCATCCCGTACTTTCGAAGAACTGCAAACATTTCCTCCAAGTGACCCATGTGGTCTACAGCTTTCTTTGACTTTACCAACATATTGTCAACATAAACTTCCATGGTTCTACCAATCTGAGGTTTGAACATCACATTGACGAGCCTTTGGTAGGTTGCCCCAGCATTCTTCAATCCGAAAGGCATAACTTTGTAGCAGTAGAGACCCATATCTATGATAAAGCTTGTATCTTCCTGATCCGGCTCATGCATCATTATCTGATTGTACCCGGAGTAAGCGTCCACAAATGATAACAACTCATGCCCAGCTGTTCCATCTACCAACTGATCGATTCTGGGCAGCGGGAAGCAATCTTTGGGGCAAGCTTTGTTTAGGTCCGAAAAATCGATGCAGACTCTCCACTTCCCATTTGCCTTTTTAACCAGTACTGGATTTGAAACCCAATTTGGATAAGTGGAGTTTCTGATGAAGCCGTTTTCCATGAGCCGGTCGACTTCTTCCTTTAGTGCTGTCGATCTTTCTGGACCTTGAGTTCTTCTTTTCTGTTTCACTGGCGTGAATTTTGGATCAATGTTCAAAGTATGTACAGCAATTTCCGGGGAGATCCCACACATATCAGCATGACACCAGGCGAACACATCCAGATTGGCTTTTAAGAATGATATCAGCGTGTTTTGAACTGCTATGCTTAGCTGTGAACCTGCATTGAGTACTTTGTTTGGGTCTTTTGAGTCAACAGATATTGGTACCATTACCTCCACGGGTACCACTCTATTCTCCCCTGTACTAGCTTTCCTGGGATCCATTTCTTTCCTTGCATTGTTGTGTTCGCCAGTACAGGGGCCACTCCGTAGTTGCTACAGGGTTGGTTCCTTGATGCGGAGCGGAGCTGCCGCATCTTTCCCCATTTCTCTTTTTCTGGCCTCTCGGAGCTCTACAAGATAACATTCTCGCCCCGCGTTTTGATCTCCTTTAATGACAGCAACCCCATTGTCAGTGGGAAATTTCATTGTTAAACACCACGGAGCGAGGACGGCCCTGAAAGCAGCAAGAGTAGGCCGACCCAAGAAAGCATTATAGGCGGAGAATCCATCAACAATTACAAAAGTTTGCTTCCGAACCAACTTCTTATGTCCTTCGCTCATTTCAACAAACAAGTCCACCGTTCCAATTGGCTATTTCAGCTCTCCTGTAAATCTGGCAATCTTGTGTGAAGAAGCTTGTACGTCTGTCATTGGAATTTTCATTTGGTCAAATGTCTTTTTAAAGAGTATGTTGCACGAAGCGCCACTATCAACCAGCACTCTTCTAACAATAGCCGGCCCAATACCGACAGAGACAACTAAAGGGTCCTCAGTAGGAGCTTCCACATCAATAGAATCCCTGGTTCTGAACATAATATCATCATGAAAAGTCTTATGCTGCTTCAGAGGTGCAGCATCTTCCAAGACTAAGACACTTTCCTCAGCTGGGGCATACTTCAAAGCTCTAGCATATCTTTCCATCTCACCCCAACTCCTGCCAGCCGGATGAGGTCCTCCTGTGATCACATTGATTACAGGTCTTTCCTTTTCAACAGGCCTCTCTCCTGAACCAGATGAATGAGCTGGGGGTAGTTGCCCCTGGTTAGATGAAGACGGGTCTTTTCTATTCCTCTTAACGTACTGCTGCAACTTATTCTCTCTTAACAATTCTTCAATCAGGCTTTTCAAGTGGCGGCACTCGTTGGTATCATGGCCTGGTTGGTTATGGAATTTACAAAATCTTCCGCTTTGGACAGCATTTTTCCCAACTTTAACTGCCGGTGGTTTTGGAAATTCAACAGCATCCTTAGTGGCGATGAAAATATTCTCCGGTGTATCAGTCAGAGGAGTAAAATCCGAAGGTTTGAGGAAGCGAGGCTTTTTAAGATCTTTCTGCTTCTTTCCACCATTACTTTCCCTTTTCTGATTTGTGGGTTCTTTCTTGTTCTGAACTATAGCATTATTTTCCACCACTGTTGTCACAACTTTAGCTGACGCGGAGAGATTCTCTAGGCGCATGAACTCATCAGCCTTTTTATAGAATTTTTCGAGCGAATTTGGTTCCTTCATTTTTAACCATTTTCCAATTGACTTGTCAATAGCCCGCATTAAGTAGGTCAAGATCATTCGCGGTTCCGCGTTATCAACTTCTGCTAGGGCTAAATTAAAGCGATTCAGAAATGATTTGATGGGCTCTCTAGGATTCTGTTCAAGACTTGAGAGAGACATTATATCCTTTGCTCTTGAAATGTACAATCTGAATTGTTCCTTGAACTTTCGGGTCAGATCAGAAAACTGGTCAACAGATCGCACAGGAAGCTTGGTAAACCAAAGTAACGCCACTCCTTCCAAGTACACCGGGAAGTATCGGCATTTGATCTCATCAGTTGCTCTAGCGCCAGTCATGTGCCAATCATATTTGTATAGGAATTGATTTGGATCACTCGTTCCTCGATAAGGATGGATGGTAGGAGGAACTAATTTTTTGGAAAACTCAGCCTTTAAGATCCTTTCTGTAAATGGGGTCTTACTTGGAGCGAATCCCCAATCATTTTCATCTTCGTTTCTCTGCATGCTTTCTTTCATTATTTGCCGGATCATGCCAGAGATATACTCCTCATTGTTTAGTGACCTTGTAGAATAGGCTTCGGCCATTTTCTCAGAAGTTTGTCCGGGCAAACGTTCGGGGAGAGCTGGCGATGGCCTGGATCCTTCCGCTTGGGGAGGTACCCTTTCAGCGGCACCAGATCTATCCTGAGGAATATTTCTCCCTTCGGAGTTGGGAGCAGCATCAGCAAAGTTTTCTTCATTATTTACTGTTCCTTGATTTGCTCCGAGCAGAGCATTCAACTTTTCCATCATCAGATTATTCTGAGTTTCAATCTGTTGGTACAGTCCGGACACAGCAGCATCCAACTCTTCTCGCGTCACCCCGACGCTTGGAGCTGCCTGACTTGGAGAAAGAGAAGTGGCAGTATTGTCACGGTCATCATCAGATCAGACGGACTTGCGTTTTCTTCCAGGAGCCATTATGTCTGATAGGCTTCTGGTTTTGAAGGAAAATCTCTCAACAAACTTCCGTGAAGCAATGGTGAATGATCGCCTGAGTTGGATTCTCAATGAAAGCACCAAAATGTTAACGCTAAAAAGTGAACGCTAACACCCGGTGTGTGTAGTAGAATTGTGAAAGCACCACCTGTGTGACGGGAACAAGAAGCAAGCAGTAAAATAGTGAAAAAGCAGTAAACGACAGCAGTTTATAGTGGTTCGGCTTGAGATCGAGCCTACGTCCACTTTGAATCTCTTTATTACCGAATCTGATTACAAGACGATACAATACTCTTATGAAAACAATACAGTTTGATCACAAAGACAATCTCGACTACTATCTCAAACTTCGATGATGAAACTTGATGAATCCGTGTTGGATGTAGGAAATTCCTCTCGAAGCTTGTTGTAGTGTGTCGAATATCTGAAGATCTTCAATTGTTGAATGAGTTGAGAGCTCGGCAGAGTAACGACGCTTGAAGAAATGATTGGCCAAAAGTCCTTTGAATGTTGGAGTTGGGGCTCTATTTATAGGATTGGTTCTGGGCGAATTTTCTGCCCCCAAGTCTTAGGTCGCGTACGACCTTAGATAGGTCGTAGGTCGCGAGCGACCTAAGTTAGGTCGTGGCCCACTTCTCGACTTAAGCAGTTAGCCTGATGGGGTTGCTCTCGGTCTTATCTGAACAAGGTGGCATGTAGTATGTCGTGAACGACCTAAGGAATAGGCCCATAAGGAGTTGCGTGAACTTGTTTAAACTGAGTAAGTTTTAGATCGCGAGCGACCTAATGTAGGTCGTAGGTCGTGAGCGACCTAAGGAATAGTTGCTGAAGCCTTTGGATCGCTGGAATGCTTTATGAACCTAAGTCGTGATACTCCATAGGTCACTAGGACTCTTAGGTCGCAAGGTTCTTAGGTCGTCAAGTCTAGAGCCACTAGGTCGCTATCTTACTTAAAGTGTTAGGTCGCTGAGTTCCTTCAGCAGTTAGGTCGTAGAGTCTGCTAAGTCGTGGAGTTCTTAGATCGGCAAGCTTTAGGTCGTTACTTCTTTAGCTCGTTTGCCTCTTGAGTTGTAGGTCGCTGAGTCACATCAGGAGTTAGGTCGCTAGCTTCCTTAGGTCGCAGACTTCCTTAGATCGTTAGCTTCGTTAGGTCGCAGAGTTTTAGGTTGGCTGAAAAATATGAGTTAACACTATACTTGCCAGAAATGGAAAAAGGAGTTAGATTCCTTGAAGTTTAAATATTTATATTCGTAACTGTAGATGTTTACATCCACTGCGTTGATATTTAAATTCTTCAACATACCATATCAAAAAATATACCTTTTTTAGCATGTTCAAATGTATTAGTTAGTTTCTATAATTTTGGTCATTTATATTTGTTGCTGACTGTCACATTGAAGCTAAAATTTACTGTTGCATTTTTCTAGCATAGAATAATGATTCTTCATCTTGATCAAGTATTCTAACTAACTTCAATAATTTTCGGTATCTTACATTGATTTTTATTAAAACAAAATCTTCTAACCATTTTGAGGCATGCCTACTTTAAATTATTTAAATTCACATGGTATTTCACATGCATAGTCCTATTAATTTTTGTTGTCAATTTGTTTCCACATAGTTATGTCCTTTAACTCGATAAATTTATCACTTCAAGTTCGCAAAAGTCAATGCGTTAATATTAACGGATATATTGGATAGAGTTAAATTTTGGATAATAATTTATATTCACTAAGAAGTAAAAAATTAGTAAATTCATGGATGAAAACTCAGATGGTCAATTTTTTTAGCATGTAATATGCATGGTCGATTTTTCATTGACTTTTAGTTGCATGGTATTAACATATTATTCATTGCAATATTCTATGTTTAGTATTTTAAATAATTGCACGGAACCAATGCCCTTCGACTTACAAATAACACCATCACCCATAACAATTGAATTTACCTCTTTGTCAACATAAAAAGAAAAGAAATTCCTATCCGGTATCATATGATAAGACACCCCCGAATTGAGCACTCATTTGCTACTCGAAACATCCAATGTTACCGCCATCAAAGCATCTACGTCTCCCTCACCAATTCCACTCTCCACCGCAAAGGATGAAGATGTTGCTTTCTTTTTTGCCTTCTCCTTGTCCAAACACTCATTCTTTCAATGAGCGGGCTTCTTACAAATAAAGCGCTTGCCATTTATTTCCCTTGACTTTCCTCTCTAACCTGGCTTTCTTGATCTTGAACGCCCTTGGTTCCTTTTTTCTCATATCTCTCCTACTCCACAAATAAACCATGACCATTACTAGCACCCCTACTTCCATCACTCAACTCATTCACTTGATCTCGCAACTCCTCGCTAAGAAGACCCATTTTGACATCATCAAGAGTCAAAGTATCCCGGCTATAGATCAAACTATTTGAGAAGCCCATATAATGGTCCGACAACGGACACAAGAATATCATCGTCTTTTGTTCTTACTCATTCTTCAAATCTACCTCCTTCATCTTCATTAGCAAATCATTAAAGATATTCAAGTGCACCTTAAGCGAAGCACCCTCCTTCATCTTATATGTAAAGAACGTTCGCAATAAGATCAAACGATTTATAAGTGACTTCTTCATATACAACTCCTTCAACTTGTCCCAAATACCCTTAGTGGTAGTCTCACCACTAATTTCAAAGTCACATTCTCTCCCATAGCAAGTTGAAGTATAGTGAATGCCCATTCTTCTATTTCCTCTCTTTCAACAACCGAGATGTACCCTAGCAACAAATGCGTATCAAGCATTACCCGATGCACACGATTTTTTCTAAGAACCGCTTTCGTCTTCCATTGCCACTTTTCGAAATCATTATCGTCATTCCACTTATCTATAACCAATTGCGATCTCGAAGCCGCATACGACCCACGTACATACGGTGCTACACCACTTGGACTAATCATTGTAGGACTATCCAAGATGTTATCCGATTCTGACATTTCTACAACCACCTACCAACACCAATGCTCTTATACCAAATGTTATGAGAATTCTATCTCAAGACTACTATAATCAAAACCTCAAAGCACAGCGGAAAATAAGATCATGGTAAGAAGTGCAAAAACAACTAATCAATATCTCAATCCAAATCTCAATCCAATCCAAAACTAATCCCAATCACCAAAAAAGCAGTAGAAAAATGAAGCAATAACGATAAATAAATCACACACCGATTTATAGTGATTCCACTAATGTCTTGTTAGTGTACATCCACTTTGAGAGAGAGCCTTTATTAACATCAATGAGAAGAGTACAAGAGATTGATTACAATGATAAATATTCAAATAGAACAGATTTGTGGAGAATAGAATTGAAGAAAACTGGGTTTTTGTTAAACCCTATCTGATTGGGGATAACCCTTGATCAAAACCCTTTGAGTTATCTTTTCTTTGAATTCAGAAAATAGCTTATATAATGAACAATTCTTCCTTGGCTAATAACCGATTTTTCCCTTGGAGTCCTCACAAGCAAATACACAAATTCTGGTTCGAAAAGTCAAAACTACAATGCGTCAGATGTCTGGTAAAACCCCTCAGACGTCTGGTGCTACTCTTGGGATGTAGAATTCATGTTGCCAGACATCTGGCAAGACCTCTTAGACGTCTAGCATAACTCTTAGGTTACAGTAAACCTGTTGCCAGACGTCTGGGGATTCCTACCAGAAGTTTGACTTCCTATGCTTCACCTAGCTTTAAATCACGATAAATTGAGCATCCATGCTCCGATTCGGGTGCATTTTTCACCCTTACCAAGCTATTCTCAACCTCCTCAATTCTCCATATAGTGTCATCAAAATTCAATATGTCAAAACATGCTGAATTTGGTGTTTCAAATTTTAATCCACCATTGACATCAGCATTTGGCATTTGAAACGTGACTTGGTACTTGCTATAATGAGATAGGGCATGATGCGGGTATCACTTCTAAATTGACAATGGTTAACTAGAAAGCATGGGTTCACCGTCGATCAAAAAGTTGCTTTATTAGAAATTCTATGAATAACTATCTCTAAGATTACATATTCTAATGTTTGACATCTTTTATTTGTTTCTTGCAATAAACGCACCATTTTTTTGACCACTCCTAATTAACTTTTTACTATTATTGCCTATCGGTATAGGATTCTCCCAATCCAAACAGTAAGCTTACAAGGAAACTCATTTTACTGAGTTATATTTCTATAACAGTAAAATTAATACTTATCCCAACTTTTAAATATTATTATTCTAACTAAAGCTTCAGTGGTTATTTTTTCATATTTTTTTAGAATTATCGTGTTTGATTTTCAAATTGATTTGATTTTTAGTATTTTAGCTAATATCCATAGGATGGTACAATGATATTTTTAACGATTGTTTCCAGTTGCACTTATAGCAGGTGTGTGTCATTAAATCTATTATTTAATGACTATTGAATCATTCTTTCGGCAATATATCCATTATATTTGTGTGTTGCTTATTTCATATTTTTTTTGATAAAAAAAACAAATTAATGGGTTAAGCCTGAATAGTATATATTTACCAACAATTATTGACACGTGCCTTTGCATTAGTCAATATTCATTAGGTGTCATATCATTTCTTGCAACATTCTTTGTTTAATTTGACATTTATTAAAATGATGATCAAATTAGGTAATGCATAAATATATTAATTTTCTACACAAGAGGTTTATAGCTTTAATAATCTATTATTCTTCCATGTGGTCAAAATCTTACATCTTACTACTATTATAGGTAAATTATAGTTTTGTATATCTTGAATCCTATCTTATATATCCTTGCATTAGCTTTCCTTGAATAAATTACTCCTTATGATTGTCTTAACTTAATTACACTAGGTTTCGATATCATTGTTATATGGTTACATACCATCGCCTTCTATCCTTGCAAAGCTTAGTATATTTTTAGAATTCAATTTATAAAAGTGTATGTTAGATAGTATTAAGAAAATGATTATGAAATTAGGCAGTACATAAATATAGTAAATTTTTTAAAAAAGGTGCCAACGCCATTGGAGGTAATTTTTACTAATTTTGTAATTATTCATATAAAAAATTCCTGCCTTTTGTTACAGTTGAGTGTAACTGAATTATATATTGCTAATATTATATTACATGCCCTTAAGTACATCATTCCTTAACATTAAATCTCTTAAGTTCATTAGATTTCCTTAAGATATGCATGACCTATTAATTCTTGCCATTTTAGATGATCAATATTCAAAGTAATTGAAATTATTCAAGATTATATATTGGTTTCACATTTAAGAAATTGATGTGAAAATTAAGCATAACTATGGATTGTTTTCTTTAAAAAAGTCACAAGTATTATTAACTTAGCATTTACTCCATCGTGAAAGATTTTCAATCCCATGGGTAATTGACTTGTATATAGCTAATGTTATATTTTGTGTTCTTGAATTTGATTCTCCAACTGCATTATTTCTTTTTGTAGATAATTATAGCACATTCTTAAGAAATCCAATGACTTATGTAAACAAATGAAGGAAATGCTTTCAACATTTGATGTGTGTATGGTGCAATATGTATTATATTATTTGAAAATTTCTTGAAACATTTTTTTACTCAGGTTTTTATTCTATGTGACTTTTTATTTTGAGTATTTGAACTAATTTCCTTTTTTGGTCCGTTTTTATTTTCTTGTTGATTATTTATAGAACATTGATATCAATAGGAGCACCCAAGTCGGGGGTGAATGTGCTAACTACCAAATCCATTTTGCTTGGATGACTGATAGTTTGGGTTCCAAACCCATAAAGCATGGGTGGTTAGGTTTGATGTTTAGTTTTAATTTCATTATTGTTCTGCTATGCTTTCATTCAATTTTATTAATTTTTTATTTGCGTATTCCCAAACTTGGTAACTGACTATGAACAATATGTTGAGTTTCGGCATTCACGCATTCTCATATGCTGGGAAGCCAGGCTACTTAAGCATATCTCCAACTTGACGAGCATCCCATGCTCAAGCCGCTTTGGAGCCATGCTTCGGTCATGCTGCATCATACCGGTCCGTTGAACCATGGAGCTCTGATACCATGTTGAGTTTTGGCATTCCTATGTTTCGTACACGTATGCTTCATCGTGTCTAGTCGGAGTCAACGATCGAAGCCTCCTATGTCGATGTCCCGATTGAACATCCCTTTATCACCTTCCCATCGGGCATATAATCTGGTCTTGGCAACACATTGTAACAAAATGAATCCCCTCAATGTTACATGCCACCTACCTTATATATATATACCATGATTATTTCAAATATCTTGTGAAGTCGGACTTTAACTCATTCAATCCACACCCATTCCATTTACAATGCGAGTAACGTATTACAATCGGTTTGGATTAGTATATGACATGTTGGTTAATTGAGTTATGAATAGCGTCAACTGTTTAGATTAAGTGTTGCAAGTTAGTTATTATATATAACATAAATGTTAAACATGTTTATATCTCTAAGCTTAATTTGGTGTACCCAGTGCCGGCTCAACCACCTGGGTTGCCCTAGGCAACTCAAAGTACATAGGGGTAAAAAAAATTAAAAAAAATTTTGAAAGGAGGAATTGAACTGAAGATTTTAATGCTAGAAAGCCTGCCTACAACCACTACACCAAACTTGCTTCATACATTTAAAATACAATATGTATTTAAAAAGGTTGCCCCATTATGTTGTCCCCTCCTTCCACCTCCACCAGTACGTTGCCCCCACCTGGGGGGTTGCTCTAGGCGGCCGCCTGGCTGGCCTTGCCCTGAAACCGGGCCTGGGTGTACCTCACATCTATTTACAAATTAATTTGCATCACTAAAATAATTTTTCAAATGATTATAAAATTTGGAAGCTTAAAAAAGTTCAGTCAAGAAATGCTAAATAAAATGTTCATACAGAATATTATTTAACATTAGCATTGACACAACAATTGACACTGAGATTTACCGTGTAATATGAATTTGTTCTACCCACTGATCCGCAAAACTATCAAATATTTGTGTTTAAATTTCTCATAAATTTATGCGATCGTTTGTGTTATATTATGCTCTTTAAGTCATAAATCCATATATAATCTGCATTTGCAGATATTATGGTGTATCAGCTCACATCCAAATTTGAGTGTACTCACTTCAAATCTTAGTGAACTTTCCTTCTTTCAATGGGTATATAACTTGGAATGCATGTACTTTAGCTATATATTTTGAAACAATCCAAGTTAGAAATTTCCTGAGCAAGTCTTCTCTGCTAATGTTGAAGCAGTGCATCTTTGGGATGTAATAGTTTTGAAGAAGAATTTAAAGGCAAAATCACATCATTTGTTACTTATCCCAATGACCATACAGGTTGAGAAACCGACTGAACTTGGACTTGCACCTTTATAAAATGGCCTCCATTCGCATAGCAGATATACATGCACACGCCTATGTCTAATTCGGTGACGTAATTCTGACGTCGCTACATTTTGAATCTTATTTTTATATTCCTGGAGTAGTCAATAATGGATGATTTATTGTTATGTGTTGCAATTTTAGGTCGTAACATACTGGATTTTTTGTAGCAATAATTGTACGTTATTGTTATGATTAGATTTGATATTATACTCTATTCTTTTAGCTAAATAAAAAATTGTTTTTATAATGTAGCTGGACTAATAAACATGCAGAAGTTTTAAACTGACCAAACTTTGCATCCATGTACCACATAACATCATGATCTATATGCAAAATAAAGTTCGAACCTGTGCCATCGGCACAGACATCGTACCACTAAGCCTATATAAACTCTTCTACATCATATCAAAAGGAATATCAGATCAAATAATAGTGCACACTTTCAAGATTTCTTTTCAACACATAAAACTGCGCTAATCTTTGAGTCAAGTATCAACAGTGCTCATCATCTTCAATAGTTCATCTACAATTACAACTTTATCTTCATCCATCAACTCAAAAGTTTAACAAATATGAACAACCAATCCAGTTTCAATATCTAATATATCTAGTATCAGTCCAGGCATGCCCATCATCTACACAATTCGATATCAATAGTACATCTCCATTACCAATACATGGTGTCAATCTCTCATCACCTATCATCAAACCAAGCATCATTGTTGGAAAAAAGTGATTTTTTTTCCAAAGAATATAATGAAGCATTTACACTTGGCACGAGCAATTTTAAGATTCGGACTATACACCATCACACATCGGTATCATCACAAGACCTTCAGCTACCATCCTCCTCAACTAAAGTCTCACTTCGTCATCATCCAATCTAAGGCGTGAGGCACAATATCCCAGCATGGCACCATCTCTAAATTCCACATCAACGTATCACTCTTCCAGATTCGAGTAGCATCATCTTCAGTTGACGATGACAGCTGCTAGTCCCGACACCAGGCAATGGTCGAAGGTTCGACGTCCAGGCGACATTATTTTCAGATCGACAATAGGGAATCAGCAACTGAAGCATGTTGACAACATCCTATCTCGGTCGTGATTTCATCTTCAAGCAAGCACAGTTCAGACATCGTGATTCCAGATCTTAAAACGCAAGCGGTGGCAATGTAACAACCAATCACTTATTGCTAGGCTTATTGGGAGGCAAAACAATCAACTATTCTTGGAGAGGGAGATGGTGGTAAGGGTTGTCTTCAAGAAGAAGCCGCAGGTAGCGAATTCTGTCAAGGTTCATCAGTGAGGGTCGGAGAATCCTTGGGTCTGTTGGCTGAGGCATGCAAAGAGACATCAGAAGGAGAAAACGAGGCAGCCATAGCTTGAGGAAGAAGATAACAGTATGTATCAGGTGTGCATGTGTGTGCACATGCACATGGGTATAAGCAATATTATTGGGTCTCTTTGTTCTGAGTCACTGTATTGTAGTGTGTATAGTAGTGAGAGTCATTTGTTTGATATATGTACCATGGTGATTAATTGGGCCAAGTTAAATCATTGATTGTATGCAAACTGTATGTATAAATGTGTTGTCATGGTCATTGGAAAACGGTGTGAAGAAACTTGAAGCAATAAATCATAATTTTCATTGTTTCTATATTCAGCATTCTATCTTCTTCTCTTTCCAGTTTTTCAGTTAAAATTTTCTAGTTCTTCTTCTCAATTTTAATACATTTTATTCCTGACATTTTGCAATAGTTGTTAGTTCATATTTGCCTGCTGTAGGTTAATTCTAATGTTGTCCATTTTGTTCTTCTTTTGCACTTTTAGATTTGAATTCTTGAATCTACCATTTTACTTTCTCTTGCCAGTTTTCTTTTTTTTTCAATTTTAATCTTGTACTTTTAATTTCTTTTTGGTAATCTGTAAATCTTGAATGCCACATCTTGTTATCAATTCAAGTTTCGGTCCATGATTTTTCCTTAATTTCCATTTGTTAAATTCTTGTAAAACAATCTTATTCAAAATTCTTGTGTGAATTAAAGCTCTTTGAATTTTTTAATTCATGTCTAAGATATATGTTATGTAAATGTCAATGTTCAATACAGCAGTTCTATCATCTTCGAGAAAACTTGCATCTTCTTGATATTTACTTTGAGTCACAGTTTGATTTTACCAGTTCTTGATTTTCTTGAAAATCTGCAACCCACTGTTCTTCATTTTTTGCCATTTCTTGTGTGCACAAACACATATGTGCACGTGCATGAACTCAAACCACCGCTTTCTACCAAAACTCATCTTTTCTTCATAGATTTCACCTTCAATAGCCATGGTCAAGATCACTGACCAACCAGGGCCTTCCAATTTGGTATCGGAGCGATCGTCGAAGATACAACACAATCCCACATTCGATCCTGAGCATGCCCAAAATTCAGATCCAGATCCAACCCTAAATTCAAACCTAGACGATCCTTGGTCACGGCATGAGGAAATCAACAACCGCGCCACTTATTCATTGAGAAATTTAGAAATTACCGCTCACAATTTACAACAAAGCACTCAAAACTTGGAGTATACTATCCAAAATTTGGACAAGAAATTGGATCAATCCACCAGAGATTTACATACTAAATTTGAGGGAGTGCACGATATGTTGACTGCCTTCGTGAATGAGTATCGCCAAAATAGGAATCCTTTTAACCCACAACCACCAGAATCTTCTCAACCTTCAACAACCTTTCAGCCATATCCACCCCCTCCAGCGCAACCCATGTATCCACCGCAGCTACCACCACCAAGAACCTTCAATCAGCAGCCTATAACACCTGTTATACCACCAATAAATCTTCCCCTTTATAACATTCCTCCAAGATATCCCCAAGAACAACTGCCCCCACAACAACCTAGAAATCCATTACCAGACTACCCTATACTTCACAACCATAACCCATACCCTATTATTATGTTAGATTTTCCCACATATTCAGGAGAGGAGGGAGTGGCAGACTGGCTGAGGCAGGTGGAGTAGTACTTTAAGTTTCATCATACTAAAGAACATCAGTGGGTAGAGATTTGTTCATTTGCTCTAAAAAAAGAAGCTTTACAATGGTATCATTGGTATGTGAATACAGTCAATAATCATGAATCATTTCCAGTCTTCAAAGAAGAGATATTGGTCAAGTTTAATTCTAAGGAAATAGAGAGGCCGTATGAAACTTTATCTAACTCAAGCAACATACAACAGTCAGATCTCATTTGAGCAAATTTGAACGGTTGCAGGCTGTAGTAGAAACATTGCCACCAAAATACCTGCTTGATCGATTTATTGGAGGATTAAAAGAAGAAATTAGGTATGATGTACTTATCTTAAGGCCAGTTGACTTTAGGGAAGCGGTATCACTTGCAAAAATATTTGAAAGTAAATGCCTTCAAACCAAAATAAATAAATACCCATCACCTAGCACCACAGTTACCAAAGTCAGTCAACCCCCTCAACCCAAATCCTTATAAGACTCCACTTCCTATTCTCACTATAACCCAGTCAATAACTCCAAAGACACTCAGCTTGAAACCTTAGAAAGGAATAGAAGGCTCACTCCCAATCAAATTATTGAGATGAGAAGGCAAAATTTATGTTATGGTTGTAAGGAGAAGTGGCCAAGAGATCACAAGTGCAAAACTCCTTAAGTTTATGTGTTGGAAGGAATGATGCCATTACAGGAAATGGAAGACTCCAATGTTAATGATGTATCCACTTCAGAATCTGACATTAAAATTGAAGAAACATTATCCATCTTTTTGCAAGCCTTATGTGGAATTCCTGCTTTGTCTACCATCAAAGTTAAAGGGAGTATTCATGGCAAACCATTTCAAATTTTAATAGATTTTTGTTCTACCCACAGCTTCATTAATGACAAACTGGCCAAGAAGTTGGGATTAAAAGTTGATGAGACCAAACTGTTTGAAGTAATGGTGGCCAATGGGGATAAATTGACTGGATCAGGGGTATGTAATGATGTTGTACTCAAGTGCCAAGGGTGTAATATGGTAGTAGACTTGCTTTTGTTTCCCTTAGATGGTTGTCAAGTGGTGCTAGGGGCACAATGGATGAAAAGCTTTGGAGAAATAACATGTAACTTAGAGCAGTTACAAGTCAAGTTTGTGTACAATGATAAATCCTATGTGTGGCAAGGTTTAAAACAAGAAGAGCTGAAATTTATCAACAAGAGGAAATTGAATAAAGAGTGTGTACATGGGCAAGTGGCTATGATGGTGTGTTGTCAGGTCATACATCCAGAGAAAACTACTAACCTTATTCCACCAAAAATTGATACCCTACTTAAACATTACCCCATGATCACTAGCTCCTCTCCAAAACCACCTCCACCAAGACCCCATGACCACGGAATACCTCTTTTACCAGACTCCAAACCGATTTGTTTAAGACCATATAGGCACTCATACCACATCAAGAATGAACTGGAAAAAATCATTCAAGAGTTGTTAGAATCTGGAATTATTAGACCTAGCCATAGTTCATATTCATCTCCTATTGTTATAGTGAGAAAGAAAGATGGAACATGGAGATTATATATTGATTACAGAAGGTTGAATGCACAGACCATCAAAGACAAGTTTCCCATTCCACTGATTGAAGAGTTGTTTGATGAGTTACATGGTTCACAGTATTACTCAAAACTGGACTTATGGTCTAGTTACCATCAAATCCATATGCAAGAGGATGACATCCATAAAACTGCTTTCAGAACCCATGATGGCCACTATGAGTTTGTGGTGATGCCATTTGGATTGGCAAATGCTCCTTCCACCTTTTAGTCTCTCATGAATGATATATTCAGATCCTATTTGAGAAAATTTATTTTGGTGTTTTTTGATGATATACTTGTGTATAGCCAAACATGGGTTGACCATCTTAAACATCTTGAAATAACATTTCACATTTTGCAGCAAAATGCCTTGGTGATTAAACTTTCCAAATGTCAGTTTTCCAAACAATCCATAGATTACCTGGGGCATGTTATTTTTGCTGAGGGTATATCAGTTGATCCTAGTAAAGTGCAGGCTATTCTTAGTTGGCCAAAACCACAAAACTTGAAGGCTTTAAGAGGATTCTTGGGGCTTATAGGATAGTACCGCAAATTTATAAAGGGATATGGAGTAATTGCTAAGTCACTGACGTCAATGATGAATAAGGATGCATCTAAATGGAGTGATGAAGCAAGAAGAGCTTTTGAACAGTTGAAGCAATGTTTGGTAGCACCTCTAGTATTAGCCATGCCTGATTTCACTCAACCTTTCATATTAGAGTGTGATGCCAATGGTCAGGGAATATGGGTATTTCTCATTCAAAACAAGAAGCCTGTAGCCTATTTGAGTAAAGCTCTCCATGGAAGAAATTTAACTCTATCTACTTACGAGAAAGAACTCCTTGCTATCATCATTGCCATTAAAAGATGGTCACAATACTTGATGGGAAGACAATTTGTAATCAAAACTGATCACCAGAGTTTGAAGCATTTGTTAACAAAGCAGATACATACTAGAGTGCAAGGGAAATGGTTGGCCAAACTTCATGTATTTGATTACAGAGTGGAATATAAAAGCGGCGAAGAAAATAAGGTAGCTAATGCATTATCAAGGAGAGGTGAAATTGATGTGAAGAAATTACATGTACAAGGCATTTCCATGGTGCAGACACCTTGGCTACAGAAACTCAAGGAAGCTCTACATAATTCACCATGGTATCAACAGTCAATAACAAAGGTACGAGGAAAAGAATTGCCAAAAAACAAATATAAGAATGTTGAAGACTTGGTATTTAGAAATGGAAATTTTTTGGTTGATCATCATCTAACACAGTTGACTCAGTTTCTCATCAAAGAACATCACTCGGCCCCTTTAGGAGGACATTCAGGAGTTAAGGCAACCATGCAGAGGTTGAAGTAGGTCTTTTATTGAATAAAAATGAAAACAAATGTTGAAAACTTTGTCAGGTCTTGTGAAGAATTCCAAAGATATAAACAAGAGAATGAATTAGTGCCTGGATTATTACAACCTCTTCCTATACCTGACAAGATCTAGTCTGACATATCTATGGACTTCATTACATGTTTGCCTAAAAGCCAAAAATACACAGTTTATTTGTAATGGTTGATAGGTTGAGTAAGTATGCCCATTTCTTTCCTCTTCATCATCTCTACACTATAAAGAAAGTAGCATCAGTTTTCTTCCAAGTGGTATTTAAATTACATGGAATGCCAAAATCTATTATGAGTGACCGAGATACTATATTCACAAGAACTTTTTGGCAATAACTTTTTAAGCTTCAAGGCAGTTCACTTAAACTTAGTTCAACCTATCATCCCCAGAGTGATGGCCAAACTGAAGTGGTGAATAAAATTTTGGAAGGATATCTGCGGTGTTATGTGTGTCACAAACCTAGTGAATGGTCTAAATGGTTGGAATTAGCTGAATATTGGTATAACACAACATGGAAGACTCCTACTAAAACCACTCCTTACAAAATTGTTTATGGCATTGATCCACCCACCTTACTCTCTTATATACCCAAAACTGCCAAGGTTGAACAGGTAGACCAGGAGCTATTCACTTGAGATATTATGATACAGATTCTCAAGGATAGTTTAAAAATGGCTTAGGAGAGAATGAAGAAGTATGCGGACTTGAGGAGAACTGACAGACAATTTGAAGTGGAGATTGGGTTTATTTGAAGTTGCAACCTTATAAAAAAAGTACAATGAGGAGTTACAAAACCCATAAATTTTCACCTAAATTCTATAGCCCCTATAAAGTGTAGAGAAGACTGGCACCGTGGCATATAAATTACAACTCCTTGAAAATGCTCGAATTCACAATGTATTCCATGTTTTCCAATTAAAGAAAAAAATAGGAGATACTGTGGTGATACAAGGTGATATTCCCACTTTTACAGAGGAGCATGTTGAATAACCAAAAAAAATACTAGACAGAAGAATGGTTCCTAGAAATAATGATGTAGTAGTGCAAATCCTAGTTAAGTGGACGGACAGGTCTGAGGAGGAGGCTACATGGGAGGATTATTGGCCAATGATCAAGAATTTTCCCACGTTAGACCTTGAGACAAGGTCTCTTCTTGAAGTGGAAGGGAGATGTAACAACCAATCACTTATTGCTAGGCTTATTGGGAGGCAAAACAATCATAATGTGCTTGAAGAGGGAGATGGAGGTAAGGGTTGTCTTCAAGAAGAAGCTGCAGGTAGCGAATTCTATCAAAGTTCATCAGTGAGGGTCGGAGAATCCTTGGGGTAAGTGGCTGAGGCATGCAGAGAGACATCAGAGGGAGAAACTGTGGCAGCCATAGCTTTAGGAAGAAGATAACAGTATGTATCAGATGTGCATGTGTGTGCACGTGCACACGGATATGAGCAATATAATTCGGTATCTGTGTTCTGAGTCACTGTATTGTGGTGTGTATAGTGGTGAGAGTCATTTGTTTGATATATGTACCATGGTGATTAATTGGGCCGAGTTAAATCCATGATTGTATATAAACTGATTATATAAATGTGTTGTCATGGTCATTGGAAAAAGGTGTGAAGTAACTTGAAGCAATAAATCATAATTTTCATTGTTACTATATTCGGCAGTCTATCTTCTTCCCTTTCCGGTTTTTCAGTTAAAATTTTCTAGCTCTTTTTGTCAGTTTTAATACATTTTATCCCTGACATTTTGCAATAGTTGTTAGTTCATATTTGCATGTTGTAGGTTAATTCTAATGCTGTCAATTTTGTTCTTCTTTTGCACTTTTAGATTTGAATTCTTGAATCTGCCATTTTACTTTCTCTTGTCAGTTTTTTTTCCAATTTTAATTGTTCTTTTAATTTCTTTTTAGTAATCTGTAAATCTTGAATGCCACATCTTGTTATGAATTCAAGTTTTGTTCCTTGATTTTTTCTTAATTTCCATTTGTTAAATTCTTGTAAAACAACCTTGTTCAAAATTCTTTTGTGAATTAAAGCTCTTTGAATTTGTTAATTCATGTCCAAGATATATGCTATGTAAATGTCAATGTTCAATACAGCAGTTTTGTCATCTTTGAGAAAACTTGCATCTTCTTGATATTTTCTTGAGTCACAGTTTGATTTTGCCAGTTCTTGATTTTCTTGAAAATCTGCAACCCACTATTCTTTATTTTTTTCCATTTCTTGTGTGCACAAACACATCTGTGCACGTGCACAAACTCAAACCACCTTCTTTCTACCAAAACTCATCTTCTTCTTCCTAGATTTCACCTTCAACAGCCATGGCCAAGATCACTGACCAACTAAGGCCTTTCAGGCAACCTCTTCGGCATCTAGTAAATCTTCGACAATCGAAGTTCTAAGCGACACAAGTTTTTAGCAGCGATTTTCATGCGTTATTTTTCTTAGGATGACGTGAGCTATTTTTTAGACGGAGCAAAGCTTGATAGGCACAATTTTTTGGGATTTATAGAATAAGAGGTCGGTTAAATATTTCAGGAAAGAAGAGGTCAAGCTTTTTTACAAGAAAGATATTTAAAGGAGCATCTCTTGTGATTGGCAAGGAGGTATACTTTGACCTTGTCAAAACTATTTTAAAAGGAAATTTACTTCTAGGCCTATTATTTATAGAAATGATTTCAAGTTATTTGATTGCTTTTAGGTAATTTTTTATTTGTTTTTGTATTTCATTTTTAAATTTCGAATTCTAGATTTTCTAGGTTGAGCCACAGTCCGTGGTTTAGGGATTCTAGACTCTGGGTATTGAGTTCGAGTAGAGTTACTAAGTATAGAATCAATATATTCAGGTCAGTAGGAATTACGAGTTTACAGCTGATGTATGCACTCGAATATATAATTCTACTAGTACCTTTGGGGGCAGTGGTAGACACTAACATGTTAGTAGCCGAAGCTGGGAATATGTGTGTCATTTACTTTTCGCATTTACGTTTCTGCATTATTTATCTATTTAGCTATGAAATATTTTTATTACACTATTCACTCCCCAGGGTATATTATACGATCCTAACAATATTCACAAATTTATAATTGAGCTAGGGGTGATTCCAAATGTTGAGAATCCCACAACAATTTTATATAATAACAATCTCGCGATACAGATCGTGAAAGATGCTTGAGCTCACTAGAAGTCGAGAAACATACTACGAAAAGTTCCACTTGATAAAGACAGTTTATTTGTGTTAGAGAGAGTTGATTGACATAGTAGATAGTTAAGACAATATACCATATCCGTTCATTTAGGGACTATCTCGATCTGTTTGAGAAAACTAATTGAAGGAATGAGAATAAGATTTCATAGCTGGCCCTAAGTGCAAGTGAAAGATTGAGAGTTGTGCAGGTGATGCCCCGCTAAAGCCCCGTAAAATCCCAATTATAAGACGTAGCGCTTTTTTGCACTTTTTCAATTTTGCATTATTAAACAGCAGATCCACTTTAAGCCCAACTATTTCTACTACACCCATTAAATCAAGGCTTTTTAGCACCCGCTTTACCAACATTAACATAAAAAGGTTGATTTGACTACTTCTCTTTTAAACCAAATCAACAAAATTGGGGTAAAAACCTAATTTTTAGGCGCAAATGCTAAATATAAGCTAGAAATTCATTGTAGTAACCAAATTTGGACTGCATAAATCATGATATTCTTCTGTTTTTATATATAAGATTAAACAATATTATTTTTTTCTACACAAATGATGTGATAATGTGAATAAATAAACTTTAAACATCCGGTTTTTATATCTAATGAAGCTTTTTGCACCTCCGCTATTTTTCGTTATATCCCCACTTTATCCTTGCTATAACCTTTTGCACCTCCAACGCTATAGAATTGCTAAACGCTTTAACTACATAGTTTGAGACAGTCAGGGGTATGCCCTTAAGAAAATTATGTGATTTGTTATATATATCTAACTTTATAATCAATCTTGCTTATAATAAAGGTATTTAATTTCTATTACATACTTTATTTTATAGTGATATAATTAATTAAGTAATTAATTTACAATATATATTGGATAATCCTTAAATAATATGTTATGTGATAATTGTTACAAAATATTGTAATCATGATAAAATTATCACAATAAAGAGTAAGATATTATTTTAAATATTCATGGTTAGGATGTTTTGAGAAAGAATATTGATGCATCCGTTGAGACCAAAGTATGTAATTCTCTTTAATTTGAGAAGGAATATCGATGCATCTGTTGAGACCAAAGTTGTAATTCTCTTCAAATGTTGGACAGTGTATTGCATATGGCTGTTGTAGGCACTAAGAGTTACATACATAATTATTAGATAATTGAGGAATGACTTGTTCGGGAGTTTAATGTTGGTTAATAAAGAAACTAGGTCAAACAGGAAATATCGAGTGACGATGATACACAGTTCTCTCAACTTTAAAGTATTGTTGAACTTCAATGTAGACACTCCGCTTTGCTTATAGTTAAATCACGGTATAACGGCTATTAAGTAACTATAGTTGGGTCTATGTTGAAGCACTGGAAGCGAAAACGAATTCAATAGAGAATTCGTCTCTTCCGTTGTATGCGCTTGGTATCACGGTCAGCTTTACTTTGGAAGTCGTGCTTGCATTTCGTAACTCAACTTCATTGTCTATCTCTCTAGCCTTGAAAGGTGAGCAATCACTCATGATTAACGTTCTTATATTTATTAAATTTGATTTCAGTTGAAACGACAATTGAAATATGCTGCTGTAGTTATTTAAATTGTTATATATATGCTATTATATGTAACTGTTCACCTGTGGGATATGACACCATATCCTATTGTTTATATTATACTATTATTGATGATATATGCTTGTTATATTATTATATTATCTGTTATCACTCTGCAAGTTCCCTGTAGTTTAGAATTCACTATGGGTTGAAATGATACATACCCGAACTGACTTTAGAATAGGAGAAAATCGTTATGGGTTGAAATGATAGACCCAAGCGATTTTTATTGAATTAAATTTGGGATTGCAGGTCAAAATGATATCTACCCATATATATTTGAATTACGGATTGAAATGATAAATATTCGTATCACTTGACCATAGGATAGGAAATTATATACAGACACCGTTGGTCTATATGTAAATATTTAAAAAAATGATTCTATGGTTTTGGAAGGGAATATATATATGGTTTTATTTAATATTGGAAATATTTTAAGTTTTTATATAAAGTAGATTTAATAATAAACTTTAAATCTAATAAAGTTGATTTAATTAATATAATATGTCTAAGTATTATATCTTTGAACAGATTTTTCAAGGATTTGTATAAGTTAAGTAAGAAAGTTTTTTTTTGAAAACCCAGGAGAACCCGGTGGACCGGTAAACTCCTGAGGAGGGTATAGTAAAGCCGTCCGCTGATCCAAGCCCACATACCCCCAGGTAAATTTATATAGGATAGGGAAGCGCATGGTAGGAATCGAACCTGAGTCTTTTTACCAGAACCCAAGCCTCCTTTCCACTAAAGTTGAATTAAGTAAAATTGTATCTAATTAAGAATTCTACTTAATTAAATCGATTTGAACTATTGAAATTGAAGTTTAAAATTTGATTTTATAACTTGGTTTTTGATTTAAAGTAATTAAATGGATATTTGAAGTTTAAAACAAATCGAAAGGAATATTTAGTTTAAAAGGTAAATTTAGGCTATTTAGATAATACTGAATTTATTAAGTGAATATTTCAAGACTAAATAATAATGAGGTTAAATCGAAAATTATATGAAACTGTTAAATTGAACTTTGAAATGTTGAATATTAAAGCTTTGAAATATACTGGAATCTAAATGGTTTATTTGTGATTAAGATCTGTATTTGAAATTAATAAAATTTGAATTTGTTATTTAGAAAAATGAATTGAATGGAAATTGATAAATTGAGATTGAATTTGATTTGAATGGGAAAGTCGAGTTGATTTTGAAGCGATTTGTGAAATTTGAGGAAATTGCAAATACTTTACTTTATAAATTATTTAATATAAATATACTATTTTGGAAAATAGATATATTTGAAATGAAAATGATATCTTGGTTTTGAAGTATAAATTAATTTGAAATGGCCACGGTGTTGTAGTGTATATTTCTACATTGTAGACAGTTCCACGGATCCTTAGAGGATGGTTATCCCAAACATTCTTTGAGTTACTTGTATTTCAGTTGATAATTCACTTGAGTTGGATTTATTTATTTAAGAATGTTAATCCTGACTCGAGTGTTTTGTGTTTTGCTTTACGCTCGGGTTAGACTGAGTGATACAGCATTTGAAACTCATCTTTGGAGTTTAGAGCTTCGTTTGGAGATCCAACTATCGATTCAGCTTTTAGCTTTTCCAGTTGATTTGTTCAGAGAGGTCATCTATTCGTACTGAAGACTTCATTGTATTTGAGATATTCTGTTTTATTTTATTTTTAACTCTGATGTTTATATAGTAGCTTCATGAACTACTATTTTATTTATTCCGCTGCGTATTATTGTATTACACTATGTCTATGATTTTGTGATTGATTTATTTACCGTATATGCTGAGTTTTGCCAAATTTTAAATTAACAATCTGATATTTTGAGCAATTCAACTCCGACATATGTGTCTGCCTATGCACTTGGCGGGTGCAGCATGATAGGGGATTCTCGCATTTGGGTTTGGTAGTGAGCGGATGACTCTTACTCCTACATGTCCCCGTGGGGTTGGTGCAATCAAGAGGCTGGCCGTAAAGGCAGAACACAGGTGCAGCTGTATGCTATAGTGGGCGTTACCCCACTGGCGACGTCCCGTTACAATTGGTATCAGAGCTTTGGCTCTAGGAAAACTTAACATATATAGTAAATTTATTTGCAGAATCACTTTCGTTCGAGCTTGAATTTCTTCCTCTTTGATTTGGTTTTCCTTTGGACTTTGGAACTTTCCCTACGGTTCCAAAATCCATTATCTCCTCTCCTTATTCATGGGTCTTGATTCTAGAGTATCCCATAACTCCACTTCGAATGATCTCTATAAGAATAGGCGATCCAACCAATCTTTGAATGATCTGTAAAGGGGTGAAACTCCTTTACAATTGGCATTGATTCGCCGGAGATTTATATATCCCTCGGTTTAGATGCTGCTATCTCTTGTTATGTCAAATTCTATCCCTGGTGATCGAATGTCGATTTGCCTCAGAATTCTATACCGATCTTGTTGTGAAATCACAGTTGACCGGTTAAGTCGCCCACGATTTATATAAGTATATCCATCTTCTATTTTGAAATTTAATTATCTCATCTTCGTTCGAGCCTATCTTCGAATCAAAAATTCTATTTGATTAGAGTCCCTCTAATTTGAATCTCTATCTTTGTTTTGAAATCCATTCTTGAATCAGCCTTGGAAAAATCGGGTTTTGTTTGTATTTTTAGAAAGTGTTTTATATATCAAAATTATTATTTTGATAAGTATGATTATATTCTATATATATAAGTGATTTCGATAAGGATTATATACCTTTTAAAAACTGGAATTTGAAATTTCGAAAGGATTTGAAATTTTGAAAATTATACATAAGAAATTTGATTTATTTAAAAATGATTTATAACTGAAGGATTTTAAATTTGAAATTCGAGAATTGAACTCCGGTATTTTGAAATTGGTTTTAAGATTTTGAAATATATAATAATAATATGATTTAAAATTATTTTCCGAATAAGAAATGTTTCAAATGATTTTAATGAGTTTCGAATGATTTCGAAGAAATTTCAAAAGAAGTTTGAGAAAATAGAAGTCCAGAACTCACTTATGTCGCTGGAAAATAATTTCGATGATGAGTGCACGCATCATCGACATTGATTTTCGAGTTTCAGAGTGGGGGATAGGCCACTTCAGTAGCTTTGCTATGCGAGTGATTTTGTGAAACCATTTTTGATTTCAAATTCCGAAGTATGATTTGATATTCGAAAGATATATGTATATATATTTGAAATTATTTGAAGTAAGCCGGTGTTCAGTCCTCGAGTTTCGGATTTGACTTGGTATAACCCTATCTTTTGAAATTGATTTACTGATTTATTACTGATTTCGAACTCTTGGATTGGAAATTTGATTTCTCTGACTATTTTAAATGTTCGAACACTTCCAGATCGAGGTTTAATTTTCAAGGCTAAGTAATTTCGAAAAGTATAAATTATTTGATAATGGATGTAAGTTTAGTTTGGTATATTTAAGTATGATGTAATATGATTTGAATAAGTTTGAAACTGATTTGTTAAGTAAATGAATAACACTATTTTGAATTATACTAATATGAAATGTAGTTTTGAAATGTTTTGAATAAAATTAAGTTTTAAATAATCTAAAAAAGGTAAATTGGATTTTTGAAATAGAAATAATAGTTTAAAGGTTTTAAATTTAAAGGAATGGTTATAAACTGTGTAATCATTTTGGGTATAAATGATTTTGAGAAAATATTTGGTTTCGAAAATAGATTAGAATTTAAAACCCAGTATTTTATGATGATTTTGAAAATGAATTTGTCTGACATAAATTAAGTTGATTTGGAAACGAGGATGACTTTTTAAAACCTATTAACTTGGAAACTTTGAAATTGAAGATATTTAATTTGGAAGAATTTGGTGAAATCGTATATGATTTTGAAACTGAACTGATATTGAAACGAATTGAAATTGAGAACCTTGTTTTACTAAATACTTGATTTGGGAGTTATCGAACTTATATAAAAATTGGTTTGTATAAGTATGATGTTGATTCAAAAACTATGGATTTGAAAAGGTACTCAATTTGAAAAGTGAAATCTTATATAATCGAAGTCTATATAAGTGTGATTTAATATACTATTGATTTTGGAAAGTATTTGATTTGAAAATGGAATCTTATATATAATGGACTTTATATAAGTATGATATTTAAAAGTGATTTGAAAAGGTACTATCTGATACATATTTTCGAAGTAAAGATATGGAAAGTGCCTTTTGCTTGATATCCACTTTGTGGCCACATTGTGGATTCATTCTATCGATATTATTCTCTGATTTGGTTTTCCGGATATGATACTCGAGTGTCCATCGAATTCCATGGCTTTACCCATGGTCTTACGAGCGCGAATGCATAGCGTAATTCACCTGGCTGGATGGCCTAGGGGTACAGATTGTTTCCTGGGGGATCCAAACGTAATCATTGTGTATCCTGTGATCTATGTAGGTCGCATTAGTAGCGAAACTTCCTGGCTGAGATGGCCTAGGGGTACAGATTGTTTCCTGGGGGATCCAGGCGTAACCATTGTGTATCCTGCATTCTACTAGTCATCATGGCGTAACTCGCAGGGCTGAGAATGCTTACGGATATGGATTGTTTCCTGGGGGATCCAGGCGTAACCATTGTGTATCTGCGATCCATGGTTAGACAAAGGTTTTGGTTGTTTTGTTTGGATTGTACTTTCCATATCTATTTTAAAAAGTTTTCCATTATTTTCACTGGGTGTTGAAACAAGTCTACTAAGTACCTGGAGAATTCTAGCTTTGCGCCTGATCAACGCACTGCCAGAGTGTGCAAGAACGAGGATAAACTTGTTGAAACATCGAGTTATAAAGGTATTTTATTATAAAGGTATTTTATTATAAAAGTATTTCCAACAAAGAAATTTTTTATTAATATTTGAAATTGAAATTCTTATGGTTTGAATTAATTATTCATGCCCGATACTATTCTTTTGAATCTACCTTATCTGCTCAGCTTTATTTATTCACCTATATTCTGTTTTCCAAATCCTCCTTCTTTTCCTTGTTGACTATATCCTTTTTAAAATATTGTTTATTTATATACAACATGGTTTAATAGAAAAATTTAAGTGTTATAAATATTTTAGAAGTTATTACTTAAATAAAGCATATTTAAAATAAATGATTATTGATAATGTTGAAAACTATCTTGAGATAAATTAATAAATTTATGAATTATGGATTTAATGTTTTCAATAGCTTCTTTGTAAATATAAGTAATGATGTAAATAATTGTTTTCAAATAGTTTCATATATTTATAAAGGTGTTATTTAAACCTATAAATGATACTTATAAAGGAAACAAGAAATTTTACAAATGGGTTTGAAAAATATTAAAGTATTAAATATAATTGAATTGCAAATGAAGTTTTCAAATGAATATTTCAAGTACAATTTATATAGTTTAAATTAATTGTTTATCCTTGTCTTTTAATCTATCTTTTCTGTCTGGTTGTTTCTATTCTCCTACCTCCTTCCTTTTCGGGGACGAAAAGTTTTGAGTGGGGGAGAGTGTAACGACCCATAAATTTTGATTGGTTTTAATAACGTATTTAACTGAATTTTGTGAAATTTTAAATAATTTAATTTTGAAATAAAAATTTATATTTGGAATACGTATTTAAAAACATAGCAATTGGTAATTTTTCATCAGAAAATATGGAAGTTTATTTTATTGTGTAATTTTTATCTCAATTTAAATCAGTTAATAACAGTTGAATTTAAAAGTGTTCCGAAAACTAAATATGTCAACATGAAAAATTTATTTAGAGCACTGTGAATCTGACTGCGAAATTCGTTTCGCGAAATTTGGACATTTCTAGCTCCGTTTGGATTTTTCCGTTCGGAATAGCAACATTTTTGGTACCGATTATCGACTTTTGATCGGATGATCATCCCACTGGTATCTGTATACCGCTTTGATCGTCTCGTCGTGCTGATCTCAGCGGTGTATTCTTTTCTGTATTTTGAGGTCTGGTACGCGACGGAAACAATAAACTGTTCGTTGTATCGGTACCATAAATTGCAACTATTAGCTTTCTTGCTTTCCAAACTTTGAACCGTGCAGCTCAAGCAAGCAATGTCATAAATTGCTTTAATTATTTTCAGCTGAATCGAAGGCTTGACCATTATTGTTTCATTATTTACATCTTGTACCTGACTGTTCACTGTTTGAAACGGTTCAAAAAATTTCTTTAATAACCATTCACTGTCGTTTTATTTATTTATTTACTTTTAGCATTCCTCCTCCTGTCCAATTCTTTTCCTCTCCTACTCTACAGCTACCCATTTTAATGGCCTCATCTGCATCTCCACCTATTTCCAAAAGCATTCCAAAGCAAGAATCAAACTCATACGCATCAACAAGTGAACACAACCCACACCTCATCCTCAAAAACTGAAACATCGTCTCGCCTTTAATTTTTTTGTTGCAGCCATCTCCTTGTCTGCCTTCGGGCTACTACCCTGACAACGCGGCAACCACCCTCACGCGAGCCGCTGCCTTATCCACGCGAATCGCCACCTCCGAAAATGTCCTCTCGGCCATCCTCCCACCTCAACCCGCGCCGAGCCTCCCCCCTAAAACTGTGCTTCATCCACCAAGGCAGCCGCCTACCCAGCCTCCCCTGACCGAAGTAGACGAGCAACCCGAACCACCCATCGCCAGAACCCACCACTCCGCCTGTCTCTAGTTCTCTCCGCCCGTCCTCCTCATCTCCTGGCCGAACTTCCTTGCTAGGGATATATATATATATGTATGTATGTATGTATGTATGTATATTAAGGTATGTATATGTATATTATACATTAGTTTACATATATATTCGAGTATATATATATAAGGTATATCCTGATTCTCTGTTAGTTACATGTATATGTATATACGGTTGTTATCTAGTTTTATATAATAAGTTTGTTTAAGTTTAATTTTTATGAAATTGTTGTTTAGGTGTATATATATAGTAAATAATTCATATATTACGTTAGTATATGTATATATTTTGGGGTTGTGTGAGTATTTTGTAGAGTACAAGCTATGTTATATATTATATAAGACATTATAAACTTATATATCCACGTCCAGGTGGACCTACATTTAATTACAACGTGCATGTATTTATAGTTGCACCTATGATAGTAGATTTGATAGTACCATTAACAACATAAATCGAACCTGAAGCAACAACTAAGAAGACCTAGACAACTAAATGATATTCATAAAGCTAATAACTTGAAAGCATTCATAGTTTTATCATTCGTTTATTTATTTTGGTTTATTTTATACTAATGGAAATGAAAATAATACTTGTACTTTTACATGCATAGGCTCTTTTAGCTAATATGGCCCGTGAGCAAAAATGTATCTAAATACATCTTCACTTCCAATTCTATTAACAGCGAGAAATCAATGAACGGGATTTCCACCTTGGCTCTTTCAGATTGCAAATTTCAAAGGTGATTTTGATATACAATCGTGTTTATATTTTGAAATTTGAAAGGTGGATTGCAATAAATTATTATTATGGCCAACAACAAAGAAACCAAGGCTATTTTTGGATTTTAATCCTTTCCTATTTGTTACTTTGTATGATATAGGTGAACCATATTTCGTCAATCCTTTCCTATTTATTACTTTGTATGATATATAGGCAGAACATGAGCTTTGTTTTATTATTATTCTGATGGTTACTTTGGTGCCAATTATATTCAAATGTACTGCTAGCAATGCGTCTTGAAAAATGAATATCCAGAAATTATGTTGATATATCATGTGTTATATGCTAAATATATAAAGTGAGTCGGTTGTTGGGATTTGGCTTGTATTTTGTTCTACAGACACGTTGCTCATTATTATATATATAACTTTGAAGAGTTCATGCTTATAGCCTACCATATTCCAGCTGCATCGGAATTTGACTTCCATCCAGCCTCGTACACCTCTTGAAAGATGTCCTTAAATTTGCTGTCAAGACCCGTAAATCCGTACTCCTTGATTAAACACTAATCTCCATTGATTAACTCAAGGGGCATGGAAATACGAACCCTGAGGGGTTTTAAGAACAAGAAAAGGGAGAAGAAGAAGAAAAATAGAAGAAAAAGAAAAGAAGAAGAAGAAAGAAGAGAAGAAAGAAGAACAACAGAACAACATCAGAACATAAAACAATATCAGAATCTTACACATCGCAGCGGAACAATATATAATAGATAATCACTAGTCTTTTAAAACAAAGAACTATTTTGTAACGACCCAGAATTTTGAACAAATTAAATTGAGAATATTTAATTAATTTTAAATATTTGAACGATAATTTAATTTGGATCCCCGATATAACTTTGAAATTGGCGATTAAATTATAAAATTTAATCTGTTGATAGTTGAATTTAAATTTGAATCTTCAATTCTAAGTGAAGAAAAATATTTCAAAAGCTTTTAAAATTCGTATTGATATTACTGAAGATAATAGAAGCTTCAGAATCGAATTTGAATTGATTTGATCAGTTTTGAAAATTATCGTTCGTATCGATATTTAAAAATAGCCGTCCGAGTCACAATCTCGGAATTCGACGAACCCAATTCCATTGGATCCGTAATATTGTATTATTGTCGGATTTCAAATTTCGTAATAATTGGAATTGTGGTTTGAGCGTATGATTTATAAACGCGTTGGACTTTGGTTTGAAACGAATTGAATCTAAATAAAATATGGTTGCTTTTCTTTTATCCGACCATAAGTACAATTCGCCTCCCTTTTGTCTCGTTCGTACCCCTTCGTTTCAAAGCATGGCCCCGTATCCTTTTCTTTCGTTCAAATCAAAACAAATCTATTCAAAGAAAAATAATGGCCGATACAAAATCCTTTCCCTCAGTTAATCCACAATCAAATTCGAGAATCAATGGCCTCGTCCTCTTAATTTTATCGCCGACCTTCTCGTTCGTTTTTCTATTCGCGAATCAAGTGTGGGATTCGATTCATTCTGCATGGAGTGCTATTGGGTGTCGCGACTATCGACAACGACTTTGTGGAGTGCTGGGCTCGAGTTTCGTTCGAGTTGGGGGTTCACGAGTCTGGGGGATTCGTTGACTAGGGTTTTGGATTCGCGGGTTTCAAACAGCGCCGAGTTGGCGATGGCATCGCGATAGGGAGAAGTACGGCGAAGGAATTCAACATCGGCCCATTTCCAGGATTGTGATGGTGTGAATCGAAGTTTAGGTGGCTCCCATATGCGCTCA
Source organism: Allium fistulosum (assembly GCA_030737815.1). Lineage (NCBI taxonomy): Eukaryota > Viridiplantae > Streptophyta > Magnoliopsida > Asparagales > Amaryllidaceae > Allium > Allium fistulosum. The sequence goes on along the minus strand of CM060908.1, from coordinate 293,158,077 downwards.
GGCGGATGAGTCTCGAACTCGAGTTCGAGATTCGACAGGATGGGTGTCGGGACTTTATCTCGAGCTCGAAGAGGAAGCGTTCGTGAAGAAGGGTTCGCCGATGACGTGAGGAGGTGAGCTGCTCCCCTTTTTCTTTTGTTTGAAATTTTGAATGGGAAACTCTGAACATTTTATAAACTAAAGGTTGTTTTGGCAACCTGGAAATCTAGCAGTAAAGTTTATATGAGAATATGTACAGAAAATGTATATATAAATTACAGTGAGTGATTTAAAATTTAAATGATTTATATTGAGATAGTATATTTGATAGAAAATCATTTTTACGGTAAGGGTTAAGATCTCCATTTTTATGGATAAACAGTAAACAGATAATAAAAATATATAGAAGGTTTTGACAAATAAAAGGGGATTTTTTTTTATGTTGAAAAATTATATAAGTTATATTTTTATCAATTCTATATAGGTATATATATATATGTGTAGTTTCAAAAGAAAATAAATATACCTATATACGTTTTAAAGTTATTGGTAAAACTGAATGGTTAGTCTAAATTAAACAAATAAATAGTGGGATTAATTCAAATGTTAATAAAACTTTATAATGATTTTACAAGGTCTTAAATTGTGGAGAAAACAAGCGAAATGGAAATGGATGGCAAATTAAAAGCTAAGGTGAGATTTTTCTCACTCAAAATGAAAGTGGAATTTTCAGTTATTTATTGATTGATTTGATTGCTATTGGATGTGATATTAGATATAGTAGGATATATATCTATATATAGCAATATATACATATTGGCATATGTATATATTAGATTGATGATTTCCCGCCTCGTATAGCGGATGGGACCCTATTGCGCCGTTAGTAAGCGGATTATTTTTATAAAACCCATATACCGCGATATTCCACCTTGAAGTGGAATTGGTATTGTGCTAACATCTGTGGATGCAGGGAAACAGGTTGGAGGGATCCAACTGGATTCCTCACCAGTATTTATTTATTTACAGATATTGATGTATATTCTGTTATCATATGTTGATATATGATGTTTGATGTTGTGATTGACTAATTGGTGCTGTTGCATCATCGGATTCAAGTTTTGAAGTTTAAAAATAACGACCTTTACTTTAAAAGGATTTTAAAGTGATTTTTGAAAATAGACGTTTTATTGAATTGTTGAATTGATTTATTTTAAACAAATAAACGTTTAAAATTTTAAAGTTATAAAAGTTAAGATTTTTGTGAATTATGACCGTAAGGTGATTTTTTGAAATAAATAGTTTAAGCAATTTATAAAATGGTTTGAACTGAGATTTTTGAATTTTTGTGAACCGTTTATTTAAAAGATTTAAAAAGTTGATATTTATAAATTTAAAATATTGGAATTATAAAACGAGTTTATAAGTGTTAAAAATGAAATTTATAAAATTGTAAATCGTGAAGATATGGAATTTATAGATTTATAAATTGTGAAGTTACAAAATGAATAGATTTTTGTAAAACAAAAGATTTATAAGTAATTATCTTATAAATCGGATTTTTGCATTTAAACGAGGTATGAATGGAATTTGCTTATAAATTCGAAAACGCTTATTTTGATAAGTGAATTATAGAAGTTAATAAAAGGAGATTTATTAAATCGAAGATGTTAGAAAGTAGAAATGGAATTTATAAACGTTGTTTTATAAATTCGAAATCAATTGGATTTGATAAATGAAATATAGAAGGTTGTTAAAGGAGATATATTCGCGATTTTGGATAGCGAATTATTATTGAAATAAAACGTGTAGAAGATAGTGAAATGTAATTAGTGAAGTATATTCACGATTTTGGACAGTGAATATATGGTTAAGTAAAATGGATATGGTTTTGGAAAAGTGACATTGAAAATGAAGTTAAACATTTTAAAGATGTTTTTAAAATGTATTATGATATCGAATACATAGATTTCAACATTTTTATTGTTGAAATAGACGTTTTCGAGGAAGAAGGAAATGATGGACTATAACACTGTTGTTATAGTAAATGATTTCCGAAAGGAAATATTTTTATCTAGTATTGGGATTTATATATCTATCTAAATTCCGAATCCCTATACTAGTGATTTTGAGTCATCGTAACGATGTTTTACGTAGCATTCGTTTTGACTCAAATAGATGTTGTTATAATAAATGTTTTCCTTAAAGAATGAATATATACTTAATTTGATTTAAGTATATCGAATATTTTCAAATGTTGAAAATAAATAGATTTGTGAATTACTTATTATTAAATAAGTATGGAATTGCTTTTCCAAAAATGAAATGAAATGTTTTAAGAATTTATCTTTGAAAAGATAAATTGAAATTGAATATTGAAAACGATTTGAAAATCGTATATCTGTAGATATTTGAAAATATAAATTCACTATGGAATTTATAAAAGAAAGGGAGACTGTTTAAAAATAAATATTGATTTATTTTTAAAGTGCGGAAATTTTATATCTAGTAAAGATATTTTGGAAAATAAATAATTTGGGAAAAATTATTTGGAATCTGATGATGTTGCGCATCTTTATTGATAGTTAAATAACCGACTATCAATAATTACCTTGAATGGGTATTTGTTGTGAATTGGATGAATTTGAATGCCACACTTATTTTTGAATAAGCGCTCACTATTCGGGTTAGCCGGGAAAGGACCATGGGGTCGTATAACCCATTCCGAATATGTGATACGTCGTTATGAATTGCATTTGAAGACCGGTGTTGAAGACCGGATATTTTTGAAAACGGAAGGATTACCGTCGAGTTACTCTACATCGGCTGATCTCCGGTTTAGAGGTTTTATCACCCTTAGTGACGGGAAGTCCGGACGTGATTAGAAATTTATCCGGATATGCAAGGGCTTCGTGAGAAGTGCCTTCGGTTCTGTTCGATCCCGGAACAGACTTGTATGGATTGTGTGTCTGACGTTACAATTTGAGATATAAAGCTGATTTCTTTCAAATACATATCTGTTGGTGGCGGAGAATTTATTCTCTTAGCTTAACACCCTTCTCTGAGACGTACGAGCTCAGAGGTTATGTAGTTGAAATTTATCAGTAATATACTCCCAATTTGGTAACGTGGCATACTGAGTGTTGCTGTGAAATGATCAGTGTTTGATCATTTGCGATATGATCATTTGTTTGATCTTATATCTTTGTGATCATAGGTTGATCATTTGTTTGACCCGAAGCATGGCTTTTTGAGAAGCGTAGCTTTGTGGACGAGACTTCGTCGAGCCTCACACCCCGGAAATGGTCGAAACAGGAAGGATGCGGCAAGGTTCTAGGGAGTAGCGCCCCTTAGTGTATGTCATTTCTTCTGGATAGAGGTGGTATCATGGTATGGAGCCCAGATACTTAACCTATGTGGTTGCTGCATTGTTATTACTATGTGGTTTGTTGGAAATCGGGGATCCTCGGGAAGATCGGTTACGATCGGGGAATGACATACGCGTGTCAGTAGTTACCTATTTTTGCAGAGGTAACCCGACCTTGTGTTGACAGAGATCCGGTTAGGTTCTCGGGTCGTCTATTCCAGGGACGTACCCATCGTGGAAAAGGAAGTTCCTTAGCCTGACCATTTGTTGGAAATCCATAGAAACAATACGTGACTTGTACGGTTTTAGTTGTATTACCTGCTATGGAATGTGGCGGTAACCTGTTATTGAACATAGTAGCTATAGTAGGCATAAGTGCGGAATGCCTATGCTGGCTAAGATTTATATTATACTTTCGAAATGTTTTCTACACTATGCACTGATAATAATATCAAAAATGATTTGATTTTGCGTAGTAAGCATCTTTGACTATCATAAGAAGAAATCTCCTCCAATTCTGCATTTGCATTGTGTGTGTGGCGGGAGGTCTTATGGTAGTTTCATTTTCCAAAGGCATTGCGAAATTGACTTTAAAATCTTCCTGTTGTTTATTTTAAAGAATAACTGTTTTACGATCTCACACCAGTCACCATGACTGACTCGGAGTTTATTGTTCCCTTCTAAACTCTGGGTGCCCACCAATTTCCACACGGGCAGCCTAGAGTTATATTATCAGGATATTCTGGATATTCTGGAGCTTTGGAAGCAAGCTGGATGGCGAGACGTAGTATTTGTATCTGATAGTATTTATGCCGCTGTGTATTCTGTATGAGGACAAGTTTATATAACTGTCCATGGTTGTATATTGACTCTGATTGATGTATGTATATAAACTGATATAGTTCTTTGTTTTAAAAGACTAGTGTTTATCTATTATATATTGTTCCGCTGCGATGTGTAAGATTCTGATATTGTTTTCTGTTCTGATGTTGTTCTTCTCTCTTCTCTTCTTCTTCTACTCTTTCCTTCTTCTTCTACCTTTTTCTTCTTTTTAAAACCATAACTTTTCGGGTTTCCGGCATTCGATGGCTCGGCAGTCGATAAAGTGAGTATCGATGTCGAATTTTCGAAAGTCGAAAATTTCGGGATGTTACATTTTTCAGTTTATTCATACATCAATCAGAGTTGATATACAACAATGGACAGTTATATAAACTTGTCCTCATATAGAGTACACAGTGGAATAGTAAATAAGTAAGAATGTACGTCTCGCCATCCAGCTTGCTTCCAAAGCTCCAGAATATCCTGATAATATAACTCTAGGGTGCCCGTGTGGAAAATTAGTGGGCACCCAGAGTTTAGAAGGGAAACAATAAACTCCGAGTCAGTCATGGTGACTGGTGTGAGATCGTAAAACAGTTTATCTTTCACAAAGAAAATAAAATTTATTCGCAATGCTTTTGGAAAATGAAACTACCATAAGACCTCCCGCCACACACACAATGCAAACGCAGAATTGGAGGAGATTTCTTCTTATGATAGTCAAAGATGCTTACTACGCAAAATCCTTTTTGATATTATTATTAGTGCATAGTGTAGGAAACATTTCGAAAGTATAATATAAATCTTAGCCAGCATAGGCATTTCGCACTTATGCCTACTATAGCTACCATCCAAACAGTGGGGCGCCACCATAAGTGAATGATAGGTTCTACAACTAAAACCGTACAAGTCACGTATTGTTTCTTTGGATTTCCAACAAATGGTCAGGCTAAGGAAATTCCTATGCCACGAAGGAACGCCTCTGGAATGACGTCCCGAGAACCTAACCGGATCTCTGCCAACACAAGGCCGGGTTACCTCTGCAAAAATAGGTAACTACTGACACGCGTATGTCATCCCCCGATCGTAACCGATCTTCCCGAGGATCCCCGATTCGCAACAAACCACATAATAAGCAGTATCAACATAGGTTTAGTATCTGGGCTCCATACCATGATACCACCTCTATCCAAAAGGAATGACATACACTAAGGGGCGCTACTCCCTAGAACCTTGCTGCATCCTTCCTGTTTTGACCATTTCCGGGGTGTGAGGCTCGACGAAGTCTCGTCCACAAAGCTACGCTTTTCAAAAGCCATGCTTCGGGTCAAACAAATGATCAAAGCATTGATCACAAAGATATAAGATCAAACAAATGATCATATCGCAAATGATCAAACACTGATCATTTCACAGCAACACTCAGTATGCCACGTTACCAAATTGGGAGTATATTGCTGATAAATTTCAACTACATAACCTCTGAGCTCGTACGTCTCAGAGAAGGGTGTTAAGCTAAGAGAATAAATTCTCCGCCACCAACAGAAATGTATTTGAAAGAAATCAGCTTTATATCTCAATTTGTAACGTTAGACATACAATCCATACAAGTCTGTTCCGGGATCGAACAGAACCGAAGGCACTTCTCACGAAGCCCTTGCACATCCGGATAAATTTCTAATCACGTCCGGACTTCCCGTCACTAAGGGTGATAAAACCTCTAAATCGGAGATCAGCCGATGTAGAGTAACTCGACGGTAATCCTTCCGTTTTCAAAAATATCCGGTCTTCAACACCGGTCATCAAATGCGATTCATAACGAAGTATCACATATTCGGAATGGGTTATACGACCCTATGGTCCTTTCCCGGCTAACCAGAATAGTGAGCGCTTATTCAAAAATAAGTGTGGCATTCAAATTCATCCAATTCACAACAAATACCATTCAAGGTAATTATTGATAGTCGGTTATTTAACTATCAATAAAGATGCGCAACATCATCAGATTCCAAATAATCTAAATTATTCAATTTCCAAAATATCTCTACTAGATATAAAATTTCCACACTTCAAAAATAAATCGATATTTATTTTTCTAAACAGTTTCCATTTCTTTTATAAATTCCATAGTGAATTTATATCTTTCAAAATATCTACTGATATACGATTTTCGATCGATTTAAATATTCAATTTCAATTTATCTTTACAAAGATAAATTCTCAAAAACATTTCGTTTCATATTGGAAAAGTATTTCCATTCTTATTCAAAAATAAGTAATTCACAAATCTATTGATTTTCAACATTAGAAAATATTCACTATACTTAAATCAAATTTAAGTATTAATTCATTCTTTAAGGAAATCATTTACTATAACAACATTTATTTGAGTCAAAACGAATGTTGCGTAAAACATCGTTACGACGACTCAAAATCACTAGTATAGGGATTCGAAAATTAAGATAGATATTTAAATCCCAATACTAGATAAAAACATTTCCTTTCGGAAATCATTTACTATAACAACGGTGTTATAGTCCACCATTTCCTTATTTTTCGAAAACGTCTATTTCAACAATAAAAATGTTGAAATCTATGGTTTCGATACTTAACACGTTTTAAAACATCTTTTAAAACAATTACTTCATTTTATAATATCGTTTCTCCAGAACATATCCATTTTATTTAATAATATATTCACTGTCCAAAATCGTGAATATACCTCACTAATCAAATCTCAATCTTTTCTACACATTTTATTTCAAGAATTATCCACTATCGAAAATCGTGGATAAAATTCCCTTAATAACCTTCTATATTTAATTTATCAAATCCAATTGATTTCGAATTTATAAAACAACGTTTATAAATTCTATTTCTATTTTCTAACAACTTCAATTTAATAAATCTCCTTTATTAACAATTCGATTCATAACTCAAATCTTATACCAACAATCCATAATTATAAGTTAAATACTTATAATTCCTTTATTTTACAAAATCATTTCCATTTATAAGTTCACAATTTATAAATTTCTTTATTTATAAATTCTTAAAAATTCATTTTAACGCTTATAAAAGCTCGTTTTATAATACCAACATTTTAAAGTTATAAATATCAATCTTGTACATCTTTTACATACATCGTTTTTAATAATTCAAAAATTCCAATTAAAACCATTTTATAAATTTCTTAACTATTTATTTCAAAAGAAATTACCTTTTGGTTATAATTCACAAATCTTAACTTTTATAACTTTAAAGTTTGAACGTTTATTTATTAATTCAAAAATTAAATAAAACGTCTACTTCCAAAAATCACTTTAAAATCCTTTTAAAGTAAAAGTCGTTATTTTTAAACTTCAAAACTGAATCCGATGATGCAACAGCACCAATTAGTCAATCACGACAACAAACATCATATATCAATATGATAACAGAATATACATCAATATCTATAAATAAATAAATACTGGTGAGGAATCCAGTTGGATCCCTCCAACCTGTTTCCCTGCATCCACAGATGTTAGCACAATACCAATTCTACTTCGAGGTGGAATATCGCGGTATATGGGATTTATAAAATCATCCGCTTACTAACGGCGCAATAGGGTCTCATCCGCTATACGAGGCGGGAAATCAATCAATCCAATATATACATATGCCAATATGTATATATTGCTATATATATATATAGATATATCCTACTATATCTAATATCACATCCAAGCAGTCGATCATATCAACCAATAAATAACTGCAATACAAAATTTATTTTGAGTGAGAAAAATCTCACCTTTAATTTGCAAACCAATTTCCATTTCGGCTTGATTCTCGATTTGAAACCTTGTATAAAACAATTTATACACAATTGATTAATATTTGAGTACTTTAATTAACCCGTGATTTTATTTTAAAATGACACTTTTAATTCTAAACAGTTTTCTATATGATAATTAAATTTAACCAATGATTATATTTTAGTCCAATTTCCTTTAAATGAATTTATTTCAAACTAAATTTCCCTTTTAAATAATTTTCTTGAAAACTAAAAATAACAAGTTATTATTTCCCCAAAATTACATATACATACATTATTATTATTTATTTATATTTTTTTTTCTTCTTTTTAAACTTGAGTATATATATATATATATATATATATATACCAGTTTAAAACTAAATAGATTAATACTTTACTGCAAACTAATTTCGCTATATTATACACACACATATATATATAATTTATTTAAATTGGATTAAATTAAATTGAAGTAACCGCTACCTGACACCTCGCGCGCCATCAGTCGCGTAGCGACCCATCCTCGTCGCGGCGCCTCGCACGCGCGCCCAGCCTCACACCAGACCACCTCCTTTGTCGCCGCCACCTACCCCTTGTCGCGCCCACTGTCGCTGCTCCAGATTCGAGTGACACCCATCGCGAAACCCACATGCCTGCCGCCTGCCCACGAATTTAACTCGCGCCCCAAAACAGACGATCGACTTTCGCGACCCAAGCCTCGATCGATTTCCCTAAATTGATTAGGTTTATTTGATTAAATTTAGCCAGAGAAAATTTGAAGAGGAGGGAACGATAAATTTTCGTTGGAAGCCCTGTTGAATTTTTGAACGAGAGGAGATGTTTTTCGTGATTTTATTTCCTTTGAATCAATTTAAACTGATTTGAGAACAGAGGGAGGAAAGGCAATTTCACACTGATGGAGGAGGAAATAATTCTTCGGCCATTATTTTCTCTGCATAAATTTTGAACGAGATGTTGAAGTTTTGATTTAAAGAGGGAGGGTACGAGATTTTTAAAATTGAAGACGGCATGTCCTCCACGATTTCTTCCCGTGATGCTCGGCGTGTTTTAATGGAAGTTAACGTGAGTATGTCGGCAACAATTTAAAATTTAAATTTTAAATTGAATTCGATTTAAAATCCAACACGTTTACTCACCTTACGGTCACATATCAACTCCGAAAAATACGAAATTTGAAATCCGATAAAAATTCGATATTACGGACCCAATGGAACTGGTTTCGTCGAATTCCGAGACTGCGCCTCGGATGGCTATTTTTAAATATCGATTCAAACGATATGAATTTCAAAACTGATCAAATCAATTCGAAATTAGATTCTGAAGCTTCTGTTATTTTTAGTATTATCAATATGAATTTTAAAAGCTTTCGAAATATTTTTCTTCAACTTAAAATTGAAGATATAAATTTTTATTCAATTCAATAGATTAAATTTTAAAATTAAATCACCAAATTCAAGATTTGAATCGGGGATTCAAATTAAATCATCGTTCAAATATTTAAAATTAATTAAATATTTTCAATTTAATTTGTTCAAAATTCTGGGTCGTTACATTTACAGTGTCAACGTTATATTTAGTGAGGTCCCATAAATGATATCTGCATTTGTAAACTATAACAACTCGCTATTTTAGACTATTCGCATCCGCACATGTCGGACTTGAATAATTCAAAATACCGAATTTTTAATTTAAATTTGGCAAAACTGAGCATATACAGTAAATAAAATAATCACAGATCACATACATAGAGTAATAAATGGAGCGGAAACAAAAGATAGTAGTTCATGAAGCTACTATATACATATCAGAGTTAAATAAGGTACAGCAGATGTCTCGAATACAATAGTCAAATACAAGAATCAGAATACAATCACGGGAATCAACTGAATATTTGAAAGCTGGATAGATAGCTGGATCTCCAAGCGAAGCTCCAACTCCAAAGGTGAGTCTCAAATACTGGTACACTCAGTCTGACCCGAGCGTAAAGCAAAACACAAAACACTCGAGTCAGGATTAACATTCTTATATCAATAAATCCAACTCAAGTGAAATAGCAACTGAAATACAAATAACTCAAAGGATGTTTGGAATAACCATCCTTTAAGGATCCGTTAAACTATCTACTATGTAGTAGTGTACGATAAGTAGATAATGCCTATCAATAATATAAAGTATCAAGATAGTGTTAAGGCGTTACCATTATCCCCCTTAACATTTTATATAAGCGTTATAGTCTATACATCACTGTAAACTCCACCGTAAACTAGTGGGATATCAGGGAGTACTCCATAGGTATAACACAAAACAAATCGTAGTGGTCGCGTATATAGGGATACAAGTATGACAAGGCACATGAGGCAATACCCAAGGTAGTGAAACTACCGTTTGCCTGATCCGGACTGGTGAGAATGCATCGCCGCAACGATCGCAACACCGTGAAACAACACTCCCAAAATTCGAGGGTGCACCAATCGATAACATGTAATGAGTAGTTTACGAAGAAGTGTGTTTGCTCGAGGTAGCTAACCCCATTTGGCCCGGCACGGCTCCTGTTTTAGTCATTTCCAATTTGACACAAGTGTCAACGTTATCCATTATCGTTCTATTTCTTCAGTCATCACGTACATCATTCCAACCACTTCATTTTGGATCACACTCCGCGTATAGTTATTAAAGTGGTTTTCGGTTTAGACAGTGAGTATGTCCCTAACCGATTATGGTCTCTTTAATAACTTTCGTAATTATTACACCGATTGGTCGTTTAGTAAATTTCAAAACCAAATCAAATTCAATTTCAAATAGAATTTGTAAACCAACATTTCATTTCTCTTTCTAAATCAATTTCCATAATTTACGTTTCAAAACTTCCACATTCATAATTTCAAAATCTTATAATTCAATTTCAATTTCTATTTAAACAATTTCAATATTCATTTAAATTCGCATATAAGTTTCATTCCGAAATCATTTAAAATGATTTAATCTACATTCAAATCTATTTAAGTTCATTTATCGATTTTATTCAATATTCGCTAAGTAAATTATCCTTCAAAACAATTTCTATTTAACTTCCAATTTATTAAATCGATTATTTAAGTTCAACTCCATTATATCAAAACTTACAAATTGCATTAAATTAAATTCATCAAATCAAATTCTTTACATTTCAAGTCTTACATTAATTTCAATAAAACACATTTTATTTCTTATTATAGAAATTCAATTTCACTTATTAATTTACTTAGTTACAATTTCAAAACTCAATTAATAAAGAAACTTAATTTCACTTATTCAAGAAGTTCAATTTTACTTAATAAAGAATTCAATTTTATTTAATTATTAAATAATTCAATCTTATTTAATTATTAAATAATTTCAAAACTTAATTATTAAATAATTTCAAACTTAATTATTAAATAATTTCAAACTTAATTCAATCGTTTCTCAAATTAAACAACGTTCTTTCATCAATTACCTTGTTAATATTTTGTTTCATATGATTTATTATTAACATTTTCCTTTCATAAAATTCAAATTCCAACTTCATTTCAAAACTTTATCATTTATTCAAATAAAATCTTCATTTTATTTTTAAATCAAATTTATCGACCAATCGGTTTTTATTTAATTCTCTATCCTAGGACAAAGATAATTTGGGTATTTATCATTTCAACCCGATTCCATTTCAATTCACAAATCAAAGCATGGCAAAGGGAACTTGCAATGTGATAACAGGGAGGGTGTCAAAGTAAATAAACAAGCAATAACAATCCAATAATTAATTCAAATAATCCCAAAATAATCGTATTAATTCACATTGTTGTTTGTGTAAGTTAATATAATTATTTCTAGAATCTACACTATCATTTCATGTAGATTAAAGATTATTACACTAATATTTATACGGTTCTTCACTTGATATCTATTATTCAATTTCATACTACATCAATCTATACAACATACATTTAAATGGTTCAAGGTGTGATTAACCATATTTCTACGTGTCAATTTATTTAAACATTTAAAGAGGTCATATTATGCAAATGTCATCAAATCAAATTTATCACATATATCAAATCTAATTATCCTACATCAATTTCAATTTCAAATTTATTTATCACTTACAACATTAACAATTTAACGTCCAATGTCAACATCAAACAATCAATCATTTGGCAACCAAACTGGATTATCATTGTATATATAACAGAAAATGGTGTCAAATGTCATAGGTGAACTGATACAGGTAATAACATATATATAACAGTGTAAATAACTAACAGCAGCATATTTCAATTTTCGTTTCAATTGAAATCAAATTTAATAAATAAAAGAACATTAATCGTGAGTGATTACTCACCTTTCGAGGTTAGAGGATAGACGATGAAGTTGAGTTACGAATCCAAGCACGAATTTCAAACAAAGCATGATGGACACGGAATCAACGATCAAAGCTGATAAATCAAAAATTGACGAAATCAAATCAAAACTAGATCGATGAAGATAAATAGTATTAGCGAACTAGTATATAACCATATATAACTATATATATGCCATTTAAAATCAATATATGCTTATATAAACAGATCTATTTATATTTTTAAAACGTACACTTTCAGAAATCGAATAATATATACACAGTACATGTACATATATGACGCAACAAGCAATGTTAAATCAAATATCTATACTTTAAACTATCGAATACGTTTATGTATATATGAAATATGAAATATATAAATATACAATTAACATCTAAAATATGACTTGTACGCAATACATATTTTATACAATAAATTCATGCATATAGGATATATATGTTATATATAAAAATCATAAAATCTATGACAAACATGCATACTTATATAATATATCAATCATTATAAACTACCCAGCAAACTACATGTATACAGACATTTATACCATATAAAAAAAAGTGGAAATTAGGGAGGCATCCCTATCATACTTTCATATTGTAAAGCGGGTCCCTGTCAAAATTTCATTGTAAAGCGGGTCCCTGTTTTCTATAAACGAAGAAAAATTATTGCTGAAATGTCAGCAACTTTTATAAACAAGTGCTGATATTTCAGCAACTATCCGTGTCAAAGTTTTATTGTAAAAACAAAGAAAAATTATTGCTGAAATGTCAGCAACTTTTATAAATAAGTTCTGATATTTCAGCAACTTTCATAAACTGTGTTCACAGTGTACATAAATGTTGCTGAAATATCAGCAACTTTCATAAATAAGTGTTGATATTTCAGCAACTTTCATACACTATGTTCAGAGTGTACGGAAATGTTGCGGAAATGTCAGCAACTTTTATGAAATGTTGCATCATGCTCAGCAATAATCGTGAATAAAAAACAGGGACCTAATTTACACTGAAATTTAGTGAAGGACTTTTCGTGAATTTTGAAACTTAATAAGGACCTGTGCCAAAAGTACCCTAAAAAAAATTTACATATATAAATTTTTTTTTATAAATATATACTTTAACATGTTATGCGAACCACAACCGACATTAAATATATATCTTCCTTTTATAATAAAATATATAGTGAACTTTTATACATCAAATTATAATAACATATATATGTCCTTTTTGACAACCTTTAAAGCTTTGTTGCATCAAATTTCTATGTATAAACCCAAACACCACAGTGAGAAAATATATATATATAGGATGATAATTTAAAGTTAAATAAGCAAACCAAATATACTCATTATACCGAAAATATCAGTACCTAAACAATCCCATAGTTCTTACCCTTTATGTATACATATATACCTCTAAACCTTCCACAGCAACATACGAAATACATATCAAACGTTGTATATATTTTCAAAACTATGTACATATAGACTTACTTTATAACTATGTTTATATATAATACTAATATAACTAATACAAATATATATATGCAGACTTTATTTAACCAAATATATGAGAACCAACTATAAACAACTTTACATACAAAACAATATGTATACAGACATGAAAACTTTAATACAGACATGCAAATCAATATTTATTCAAGCATGTAAACTATAACGATGTATAAAACTCACTGAAATATAAATTTATATAAACTTCCCTGTAGATAAAGTGTAACTAACTTTTATAATAATATATACTTATATTACCTTATATGAACATACGGCTGATGCGAACTCAGGGAAAGGTTAGGCCGAGATGACGGTGGTTGGAGGATGCCTCGCTTGGGCGAACCGCTAGTGTTGCGTTTAGTGGGAGGGGATCGGGTTGCGTAACCAAACAATTAGGCAAGGTCCGTCGCAGCTATGGGGAACGGCGAGACTGGGTTGGTCAGGGATGCTCGGGCCGGTGGAGGGCGGAGGGCGGAGGGCGAAGGAGAACAGCTAGGTGGCGAAGGTGGGCTTTGGCGGAGGCTACTAACACTGGGGGGTGTGCTTGGTGCTGCTGCGTCAGGGAGGGGAAGGGCTGCCTTGAAGATGGAAGGCGGATCAGACAGGGGTTGGTAGACGGAAGGTGAAAGGCGATTCCGGGTTGTGGTGACGTGCGTGATGTGTTCTCGGGTTAGAGGAGATGATGGTGATTGTTCGATACTTGCAGGCAGTTGCTAGGCTGAGACGAGGGTGGGTTGATGGCCGACGAGTGGTAGGCGTAGTGCTTGGCGGAGGAGATCTGTCAGAAGTGGGTGATCGGCCATGAAGGTGGCTATTCGGCCTGCTGTTGAGGTGACCGAGGCTGAGGTGCGGGCTTTGGGCTGAATAGCATGTGATGGGTAGGCGACTAAATTCATTCAGGTTACATAAAAATGCTTTGCAATAATTGTTTTAATACACATATTTCTTTTCATAATAGACAAAAGCAAATTAGAAGGAAAGAGGAGACAGAAGGAAGAAGAAAGTAAGGGGAAGGTAAGGGGAAGCGTGCAGGCTGATATGAAAAGCAAAGGCAATGCATAAAGAAGTAACCGGTGAAATATTCAACGCATGGAATTGTAATTTTCCAATGTGCTTAACTTCAAGGAAATAAATGCTAATGTCCATTGGGATGTCACACGGTTGTTACCCAACAGGCAAAAGAATTCAAGACGTTCAAAACGGTATCAATATACATGACCGTTTCGCAGTTTCCGCGGCGTACCGGACTTCAAAACAAAGAAGTGAATATACCACTGAGATCAGCACAACGAGACGATCAAAACAGTATATGGATATCAGTGGTATGATTGAATTATAAAAATTTGAATTTTCTACCAGCGGAGAATGCAGCAAAAACACAACAAAATAAGATCGACGGAGCTAAAGAAGTCCGAATTTGAAAAAACGAAAAATGACGTCTTGCTCAGAAAATGATTTAGAATTTTTCTATATAAAATATTTGGGGTTCGAAAACATTTTATTTTCATCAATTCCTAACTGATTAAATTGAATAAATTTACGCACAAAAATAAACTTCATATTTTCGGATGAAAATTTACCAGTTGCTATGTTTAACTAGACGCATTCCAAGTATCAAATTTATATTTCAAAATTTTATTGTTTAAATTTCACAAAATTTCAATTAAATATATAAATAAAACAAATAAAATTATTAAAAATTTACGGGTCGTTACATTCTCCCCCACTCAAAACTTTTCGTCCCCGAAAAGAAAGGAGGTAGGAGAATAGAAACAACCAGAAAGAAAAATAGATTGGAATACAATTAAAACAATTAATTTAAACCATATAAATTTCAATTTAAATAAATTAATATTTAACAATTTGGTTAAATCCCTTTGAGTTCACTTAAGTTAAATCAATCTGTCTATTTTCTAAATTCATTATCTTATTATCTAGTCATCCTCAATTAACAATTTCTAAATCATCAATTTGTATAACCATTTATTGTACTCATATTTTATTCAACAAATTTAATTCTTTTATTCCAAATTATTATTAAGTTTGTTCCACTTAATATATCTTATTACATATATTTAAACCATATAAATTAATTTAAACCATATAAATTTCAATTTAAATTAATTTATATTCAATAGTTGGTTTAAATTTAAGGTATTTCCATAAGTTGGTCTAATTTCAATTTTGTTAATTCTTTCAGAACAAAATTTATTATATTCATCTCATTCAATTAACTTATTATTCTATCATCTTTATTAGCATTTTTTTTATATAATTAAAATCTAAGTGTATAATATTTATTATAAACACTCAAATTTTATTTATAAATCATTTTACATTGTATATTATCCAATTACATTTTAACTTCTGAATAATTTAGGTAAGTTATATTGAAATGCAATTTAGTATTATACAAATAAAATTTTCAAATTCAATTATTTCAAGTTTAAATATTTATCCAAAATTTAGCTTTATTTATAATTGAAAACATCCTTTAACATAATTTTATGAATTAAATTTCCGTTTAATTTCAAACCCTTTAGAGATAATTATGTATATACTATATATATTAAATCAAATTAAATTTAAAATAATATACCCATATATATATATATATCAAGTCATACTTAAGAAATTCAAATTAAAATATATTTTTTTCCAAACAAAACCATAGCAAAGCTACAGAATGGTTTCTCCACTTCGAAACTCGAAAATGAATGTCGATGATGCAGCCGCCATCACCGAAATTATTTTCCAGCGATAAAGAGAAGAGCACTGATTTCAACATTTTGAAATTCTTTGAAAACGGTTTCTATTTGAATATACCTTCAATAATATACATTTTACAAATTTTAAAAAAACCAAAGCTTGAAATCACTGGAAATTAAATTCTCAAATTCTAAATTTTAAATTCATTTAAATTTCAAATCAGTTTATAACCCATGTTTAAAAATTCATTTTTTTAGAACAATAAGTGATAATCAATTATTATCTTCAACAACCAATTTAATTAACTTATTAAATTTCAGAAACTTTTACTTATATATTTATAATATAATCATACAAATTTATTTAATTTACCAAATTTGAAAATAATGTCGTGTCAGTTTGCTCTATTCAAGTGTTTTGGAAATCCTATCGATAGCGTTGATCAGACGAATCGATCGAAAATCCAAATCAACATCAACAACTCAAACAACACAATATATAAAACATTTATATATTAGTTTACAAATACATTTCTTTGCTCGACGATACATGAATGAATTTTCAAAATAAGGATAGGGTTTCAAATTTGATGGACTCAAATCAAAGAGAATTTTGATTTGAAGATAAGCTCGAAACAAGGATATGATGATTAAATAACAAAGTAGGAAGATTGATAAGTTATATAAATCGCGGGCAACCTTAACCGGGTCAACCGTGACTTTAAGAATAAGATCAATGCAGAATTCTGCGACAAATCGACATTCGATCGCCAGAGATAGAATTCGGGTATAGCAAAAGATAACAGCATCGTAAACCGAGGATACAGAAATCTTCGGTGAATCAATGTTGGTTGTACAGGAGTTTTACCCCTTTACAAATCAATTTGAGATTGGTGGGACCGCCAACTCATTATAAAGATCATTCGAAGTGGAGTTATGTGATACTCCAGAATTCAGAAGAATACGAATAGTGAGGGACAAGAATGAATTTCGGAACCGTAGGGAATGTTCCAAAATTCAAAGGAATCGAGTCAAAAGAAGGAGATTCAACTCGAATGAAAGTGATTATGTAAATACATTTACCCTATATGCTAAGTTTTGCCTAGAGCTACCAAAGCTCTGATACCAACTGTAACAACCCGCTATTTTAGACTATTCGCATCCGCACATGTCGGACTTGAATAATTCAAAATACCGAATTGTTAATTTAAATTTGGCAAAACTGAGCATATACAGTAAATAAAATAATCACAGATCACATACAGAGATTAATAAATGCAGCGGAAACAAAAGATAGTAGTTCATGAAGCTACTATATACATATCAGAGTTAAATAAGGTATAGCAGATGTCTCGAATACAATAGTCAAATACAAGAATCAGAATACAATCACTGGAATCAACTGGATATCTGAAAGCTGGATAGATAGCTGGATCTCCAAGCGAAGCTCCAACTCCAAAGGTGAGTCTCGAATACTGGTACACTCAGTCTGACCCGAGCGTAAAGCAAAACACAAAACACTCGAGTCAGGATTAACATTCTTATATCAATAAATCCAACTCAAGTGAAATAGCAACTGAAATACAAATAACTCAAAGGATGTTTGGAATAACCATCCTTTAAGGATCCGTTAAACTATCTATTATGTAGTAGTGTACGGTAAGTAGATAATGCCTATCAGTAATATAAAGTATCAAGATAGTGTTAAGGCATTACCATTATCCCCCTTAACACATTTTATATAAGCGTTATAGTCTATACAGCACTGTAACTCCACCGTAAAATAGTGGGATATCAAGGAGTACTCCATAGGTATAACACAAAACAAATCGTAGTGGTCGCGTATATAGGGATACAAGTATGACAAGGCACATGAGGCAATACCCAAGGTAGTGAAACTACCGTTTGCCTGATCCGGACTGGTGAGAACGCATCACCGCAACGATCGCAACACCGCGAAACAACACTCCCAAAATTCGAGGGTTCACCAATCGATAACAAGTAATAAGTAGTCTACGAAGAAGTGTGTTCGCTCGAGGTAGCTAACCCCATTTGGCCCAACACGGCTCCTGTTTTAGTCATTTCCAATTTGACACAAGTGTCAAGGTTATCCATTATCGTTCTCTTTCTTCAGTCATCACGTACATCAATCCAACCACTTCATTCTGGATCACACTGCACGTATAGTTATTAAAGTGGTTTTCGGTTTAGATAGTGAGTATGTCCCTAACCGATTCCGGTCTCTTTAATAACTTTCGTAATTATTACACCGATTGGTCGTTTAGTAAATTTCAAAACCAAATCAAATTCAATTTCAAATAGAATTTGTAAACCAACATTTCATTTCTCTTTCTAAATCAATTTCCATAATTTACGTTTCAAAACTTCCACATTCATAATTTCAAAATCTTATAATTCAATTTCAATTTCTATTTAAACAATTTCAATATTCATTTAAATTCGCATATAAGTTTCATTCCGAAATCATTTAAAATGATTTAATCTACATTCAAATCTATTTAAGTTCATTTATCGATTTTATTCAATATTCGTTAAGTAAATTATCCTTCAAAACAATTTCTATTTAACTTCCAATTTATTAAATCAATTATTTAAGTTTAACTCCATTATATCAAAACTTACAAATTGCATTAAATTAAATTCATCAAATCAAATTCTTTACATTTCAAGTCTTCACTACGCCATAGATGGCCCATTGCAACGAAAATACAAGATGTTGCTAGCTACAATGTAACGATAGCTATGCTGATTTTTGTCTATTACAACATTAGCTTCAGAATGTTAGCATAGATATCAACACTATGTTGCAGTAGCTATAGACTTATAAAAATATTATAAAAAATGAGTGCGGACTGAAAAAAAAGCGGGCCGAAATAATTTTTAACGCGGCAAGCAAAATAAAAGCGGCAAAAGCTAGGGTTTCACTCAAACACTTTTATTTCTTCGGCTTGGTATCTCTTTCTTGTGAAAAAAAGATAGGGCTTGTTCTTGTTTTCCTTTGCTTGCAAATTAGGGATTTGTTTAAAATTAAAGAAGCCGACTTTAATTACTTCGATCGGGTGGATTGTTCTTCGTGATTGCTTGACAATCGATTGTTTGGCTCTTTGAATTGTCTTCGGCTACTTCAATTCGATCAAGTTCGAATTTGATTCTGGTATGTAATTTTCTCCTTTTGCTTTACTAGTTTTGGCTTACTTGAACTTGATGGATTTTAAAGCCGATGATGATTGGGTTTTTATATAGATTCGAATTCCTAATTTTGTGTTCGTCTGATAGTTTGTTTGACTTCGTCTCGGCCATTTGATTATGTTTTGATGTTGATGATTTATCTGAATTTGTCAAATTGAGTAATTTGGTTTACTTGATTGACACGGTTTTGATTTTGACTTCGCTCGATTCCTTGATTGCCACGGCTTCGTTACTGAACTGTTCGATGTTGATTTCGATCTTTGTTTCCTTTGACTCCGGTCAGTTGCTTATGGCTGCAACTTGATTTTTGATATTACCATCTTCGACATCACTGAACTTCGGCACTGATGATTTTGTGATGATATTTTCGAGATGAGAAATTTATCTTTGACTTGATCAGTTTGTATTCCTTATATTATTTGACGTCGGTCATTTTTGAAATTCCATGCTTGATTTTTTCTCGGCCTGTACTTGTGCATTACGTTTTCCACTGACATGTGTTTCAATATGCATTGAGTCTTTGTGGTCATTGTGATGGCACTGTCCAATTGAGTTTGAGTTGCTTGTATAACTTGGTATCACTCTATTTCACTGGTACATGTGTTGGTTCATTACTTGTGTTCAAATGCTAACATGTACATGTTGGTTTGGTCTGGAATATTTGAGTTGATATTGGCCATTGGTTCACTTGATCTTGTTTATGATAAACTGCAATGCATGTTGTACCTGTTATTGCTTGAATATTGAACTGCTTCATGTAGTCTGGTATTTTTATTTATGCTAGCCTAGTTTGCTGCTTTGTTTCAGTGCTTATATATGTTCACTGATATGATTCATACTGTATTGCTTTTGAACTCGTAGCCTTGTCTCACTTGCATTGCTCATGTCTTTTTAAAAAACTGTCCAGTTGAGTTCACATGTATTGAGCTCTGGTTGTGATTGCTTTGTTCGAACTTGTATCACTTGAGTCTGCACTTGCTTGATCCAGTTTCACAGTTGCATACTTGTATATGCACTCGAGTCAGATACTGGTGTATATGCTTGCTTATCTCTTGCCAAACCTGTAGCCTGCATGTTGCATTTGCATTGTCTTCTTTGTGGTTTAGTTTCACACTGTTGTCACTTGTAATGGTCGTAGTGTTACAGTCTTTAACTTGTACCATTCGAGGCAGTTTGCATATTTGTTTCATGTACATTCTGGCTTATGCTGGTACTGTTTCATTTGATGTGTTGTGTTATCATATTCACTTGGTGGCATTTGGTTGCATATCCATCACTGCACTGTTTGGTTGTATTTGAATTTTATGCTCGATAGTTTTATGATGTGCACGGCCTTGTGGCATATACAGTGATACACTGTGTATGTCACAAGCTGTTCGTGTATGATGAATTCAAAATTAAATGATGACGAACAACCCAAATAACTGAGGCAAATATTATTTTCAAAATTCACATTTTATTTTATACTGCAAAAATATTTTATTTTCAATTTTGCTGCGTCAATATTTATTTTTGCAGATTGCTCATATGCTGGATTCAATTTGAAGTGAAGTTGAAGATAAAATACGAGTTGAGTGAATGAGTGATATGTAGTGAGGTCAAATGTAAATGTGAATCGTGATGTGATCAAAATTGTACTGTAATTAAAATTTCAATTACATATATATAGTAAGAGCTTGAAATTTGTACTATTCAAATATTGTAATAAATATTTGGTTGAATAAAATTTCTGTTTGAATTTAAATTCTGTGTTATTTATTTTATTCAGCAAATATTTATTTAATCTATGAAAAATAAAATAGTACATTAACAAATATATTTAAACGAATATGCTCTACATTGTGGGCCCTACAAAAATCAAATATTCTCTACATTGTGGGCCCCACAAATTCAGAAAGTTAATATCTATAGCAATATTTTGGAATGTTGCTACAGACACCTATGGATGTTGCTATAGACCCAAATAGGGTTCTATTGCAACAATATTTCTTATGTTGCCTTAGTTAGTCAAAATGTTGCCTTTGAGGCCTGCGGCAACGCGACAAAATGCATCACCGAGAAAGTGTTGCCTATGCCCTTTTTTAGCCTACAACAACATTTTTTGGCACTTCCTGCATCACTTCTTGGGTGTTGCAGTATGCAATCTATGGCGTAGTGCTTACATTAATTTCAATAAAACACATTTTATTTCTTATTAGAGAAATTCAATTTCACTTATTAATTTACTTAGTTACAATTTCAAAATTCAATTAATAAAGAAACTTAATTTCACTTATTCAAGAAGTTTAATTTTACTTAATAAAGAATTCAATTTTATTTAATTATTAAATAATTCAATCTTATTTAATTATTAAATAATTTCAAAACTTAATTATTAAATAATTTCAAACTTAATTATTAAATAATTTCAAACTTAATTCAATCGTTTCTCAAATTAAACAACGTTCTTTCATCAATTACCTTGTTAATATTTTGTTTCATATGATTTAATATTAACATTTTCCTTTCATAAAATTCAAATTCCAACTTCATTTCAAAACCTTATCATTTATTCAAATAAAATTTTCATTTTATTTTTAAATCAAATTTATCGACCAATCGGTTTTTATTTAATTCTCTATCCTAGGTCAAAGTTTAATTTGAGTATTTATCATTTCAACCCGATTCCATTTCAATTCACAAATCAAAGCATGGCAAAGGGAACTTGCAGTGTGATAACAGGGAGGGTGTTTGCGCCAAAAATGGTCACAAACCCCAAGTGTTGTGAAAGCACCAGTGTATGAATACAGATCAACAAATATTCAAACACAAATCTCAAATCTAAGTAAGCAACAAACAGCAATCCAGAAATAATGAACAGTGATACACGATTTATAGTGGTTCGGCTATCTCCGGCCTACATCCACATCAAGGTTTTTATGATTTTATTGCTCGATGTTTGAAGATTACAATTTCTTACTGCATAGTACAACAGACTTTATGACTATAATCTGAATCTAAGGCAGCAATGGTGATCTAGAGTAAATCTGGCAGAGTCTGGGCGCTCTTTAGCACTCAAAATTGTCCGACCCCTTTTCTGAATGACCAGGGGCTCTATTTATAGGTGTAGGAGGCTGATATTTCACCTAAATTGAAGGGAGACCAGTTCTGGCACGTGAGGGGGCCCACACGCCCGCTTTTTGGAAATCCAGGCCCACTTTGGGATCGATTCGAAGCTATGTTCGAATCGATCAAGAAATTGTCCAATCGAGCTGAAATTTGGTGTGAACATTCTTCAACATGTGCTCAAGCTACTGTGAAAATTTCATAGCATTTGGAATTGTAGATCTCGAGTTATGATCGATTCAAGATTGCACTTCAGATGGACACCCTTGCTTCGAATCGATCCCTTCGACTTGATAGGGTCGAATCGATCGTCTGAGCATGTGCTTGGTGACGTGGCTCGCGCATTTCTCGGGTCAACCCGCCTTTTTCTCCGAGTTTTACTGGGTCAAACCCATCGTTTCAGGCGCTTCGACTTAGTGGATTCGAAGTGAACGATTCGAAGGAATGCTCCTTCGAATCGATCGAATGGGCGCCCTTCGAATCGATTCGACTGGTGGATACGAAGCTATTTTGACGGAGTGGGTTCGAAGGTCTTCAACATGGTTGATACGGAGTGAAACAAATTCGTGGACTCGAAGCATTTTGCCTTGATGGATTCGAAGATACTTATGGAATGGAGTCGAATTGAATCCAGTTCATGGATTCGAAGGTCTTCCCTTTGATGGATTCGAAACTAAAGCTCGGTGCTGATGGATTCGAACATGCGGGTCGGCCCTGTTGGATTTGAACCAAGGTCTCGTGGATGGATCCGAACCAATGTGTGGTCGATGGATTCGAAGTAATGTGCTTTGTCTTGAGGGATTCGAACCTATCCATTTTGGGTCCATTGCCATCGAGTCGAAACCCACTCATCCTTCCTACCTGATCGATACGAACATGTCATCCCACAGCAAACGACTGAATCCATCTTCATCGATACGAACCGGTTTTCACATAATTTGACCCATCCATATTTTGAGCATACGAACTCCGATTAACCTGAAATTTGAAATGTAGCCTTCTCTAGTATTGATCATCCTCTCCAATCGATTCCATCCCGATCGGAGCCCGGTCAAATTTTGACGACATCGATCACAACCTTGTCTCTAATCGACTTCCAATCCTGATACCCATCCTTTCTTGTCAATTTGTTTGATATTCCGGATTTGACCAAAAAGCGGGATAACATTTGCCCCCCAAAACATGCATTGTGATAAGAAGGCGTGTTTTGAATAATTTCGTATCCGATACCCAAAGTCCATAGCCAATTCCATGCCCATCCAAACTCGAAGACTGAGTTATTAGTCCATCCTTATCCAACAACCGAATCCAAGACCTCTCCGGGTCGATATCCAAATCCATAACCTCCCTGGGCTCTTGCCAGGCGCAATCCATACTCGACGACCGTGGTCCAGTGTCCCTGGACGTTGAGCTAACCTCTCTGGGTTCTTGCCAAGCGCAATCCACACCTGACGACTGTGGTCCAGTGTCCCTGGACGTTGAGCTAACCTCTCCGGGTTCTTGCCAAGCGCAATCCACACCTGACGACCGTGGTCCAGTGTCCCTGGACGTTGAGCTAACCTCTCCGGGTTTTTGCCAAGCGCAATCCACACCTGACGACCGTGGTCCAGTGTCCCTGGACGTAAGTAATGCCATGGCTTAAGTCCTAAGCCGAATCCTGGTCGCTCCGGACCCTTGCTGAGCATAGTCCATACTCAACGACCTGAAACAATAATCGATAATAGGGGGCCTAAGTCCTAGGCCGAATCCTGGTCACTCCGGACCCTTGCCGAGCATAGTCCATACTCGACGACCTGAATGAGTCAATTTACCATGTTCGGGCAAAAAGACTCACCCCTTGCCAGGCGTAATCCACACCTGACGACCGTTTATCAAAAACCAAAAAGAATCCAATCAAAATCCAATCAAAAATCCAATCCAAAATCCAAATAAAATCGGAAAACCAGAAATTCATACCAAAAATCAAAATCATCATCCAAAACGGAGAACAATCATCCGAATGATTGCCAAAACCAGAAAAACGAGTAAAATCAGGAGTTCAATCAAAACTCCAAAAACCAAACCAGAAAGTCAAGTGTCCAATCCAAAAACAAAAGACAGATTTCGCAAACCATGGCTTTGCGATTTATCATCATTCAGAGCATGCATAGGGGCTATCTCCGTCCCCATACATGTGTAAATGACTTGGTTGCTCGCCAATGGTTTGTTACTTATTTCATATTATCCTGATCAATGGATAACCAATCGACCATCATTCCTGGGGCTCATGCCATCCTGGCTTGAGGTTGGCGGTGGTTGCTCCTGCTCCACCGCTGCATTTCGAGCCCCAACATACTGCCTCAATTGTCCATTCCTCACATGCTCCTCAATTATGTCCTTTAGGTGCCTGCAGCTGTTGGTATCATGTCCATCCAAATCATGGAAGAGACAGTGCCTTCCTGATGCCCTTTCCCGCTCGGATGGCTCTCTCCTAACCGGCCTCCGGTAAGGAAGGCGATTCCTGGTTTCCATGTATATCCGCTCCAGCGTCTCGTTTAATCCTGTGTATGTGGAAAACTTTAGATCCTTCCATCGCTTCCCGGCTTTTCTTGAATCGTCATCCAGCTTCCTCTTTCCTTTGTCTTTATCCGGGTTTCCGTTGGATGGTCCTCCACCCTCAGTCGCATTCACCTCTTTTAACTTAAGTCCATACACGCATCTTCTTACCGAAGGAACCTCTCTGCTTCATGAAAGAATTCCCCGAGATCCAGTGGTGGGTCTCGTATTAAAGATACCTTAAAATCCGAATCCTCTCTGACTCCCGACACTACCGCCATCAAAACCATCGATGGATCCGGTCGATCCACCGAAGCAACCGCCGCATTAAATCGAGTTAAAAATGCTCTAAGCGATTCATCCGTTCTTTGCTTTATCGATGTTAACGTCATCACGTTCTTAGGTCTTTTGATATGAACCTGAAACTGTCCCAAAAACCTATCCACCAATTCCCTCCAAGTCCTGATAGATCCTTCTTCCAGCTGCCTAAACCACATTGCCGCTAGGTCTGTCAAGTATAAAGGGAAACATCTGGCCATCACTTCCTTCGATGCCCCCCAGCACTTCCATGTGCCTAGTGTATCTCATTAAGTGATCGGTTGGGTCAGCTTTGCCATTATATGCTTCCACACTAGGTAACTTGAACTTAGGTGGATTCTGAGCTACCATGATTTCCCGAGCGAACGGACTCCTGTTCACTCCTTCCAAATCTTTATTGATCGAACCTCCACGCATAGTCTTCCTAATGATTTCCATTAATCCAGCGTTGTTTGTCAGGGGTTGCCCCCCGTGATCCCGAGGGAACTCCGGCACATATTCTTCATGTGGCTCACTAGCAGCAACGTTGGCCCTAGCCTGTTGAACTCCCTCTAAAGGTCCTCCTGCATTGGATCCTGCGGGCAAGCCCTCAAGCCCTTGTTGATTGCCTTCTGGTTCTATATTCTGTCCTTCATTGGGTTCCGCAACCCTAGTTCCTTGTTCCACATTCACAGCCGCTGTAGCTGGTCCTGGGTTTTGTATTCCTGCAGCTCTCATCTGTTCAAAGAAATTTTGCAGCATCTCTTGTTGGCTTTTCATCATTCTTTCCTGCATCAGGTTATTCATAGCCTCCATCTCATCTCTAGTAATGTAGATCGAAGCTTGTCCTTCTCCAGCGCCAGAGGATGCCTCTTGACTTCCTCCCTATTGGATCCTCTCAGCTCTTTGCCTTGTTTGTCGAGTCATTGTAGAGTCAATCTGAAACCTTCAAACTTTCAAACCTAAACTTTGAGTTTGGTGTAGCGGGTGCTAGTTCTTCTCGATGGAAGCACCAAAGTGTTTGCGCCAAAAATGGTCACAAACCCCAAGTGTTGTGAAAGCACCAGTGTATGAATACAGATCAACAAATATTCAAACACAAATCTCAGATCTAAGTAAGCAACAAACAGCAATCCAGAAATAATGAACAGTAACACACGATTTATAGTGGTTCGGCTATCTCCGGCCTACATCCACTTCAAGGTTTTTATGATTTTATTGCTCGATGTTTGAAGATTACAATTTATTACTGCATAGTACAACAGACTTTATGACTATAATCTGAATCTAAGGCAGCAATGGTGATCTAGAGTAAATCTGGCAGAGTCTGGGCGCTCTTTAGCACTCAAAATTGTCCGACCCCTTTTCTGAATGACCAGGGGCTCTATTTATAGGTGTAGGAGGCTGATATTTCACCTAAATTGAAGGGAGACCAGTTCTGGCACGTGAGGGGGCCCACATGCCCGCTTTCTGGAAATTCGGGCCCACTTTGGGATCGATTCGAAGCTATGTTCGAATCGATCAAGAAATTGTCCAATCGAGCAGAAATTTGGTGTGAACATTCTTCAACATGTGCTCAAGCTACTGTGATAATTTCATAGCATTTAGACTTGTAGATCTCGAGTTATGATTGATTCAATATTGCACTTCAGATGGACACCCTTGCTTCAAATCGATCCCTTCGACTTGATAGGGTCGAATCGATCGTCTGAGCATGTGCTTGGTGACGTGGCTCGCGTGTTTCTCGGGTCAACCCGCCTTTTTCTTCGAGTTTTACTGGGTCAAACCCATCGTTTCAGGCGCTTCGACTTAGTGGATTCGAAGTGAACGATTCGAAGGAATGCTCCTTCGAATCGATCGAATGGGCGCCCTTCGAATCGATTCGACTGGTGGATACGAAGCTATTTTGACGGAGTGGGTTCGAAGGTCTTCAACATGGTTGATACGGAGTAAAACAAATCCATGGACTCGAAGCATTTTGCCTTGATGGATTCGAAGATACTTATGGAATGGAGTCGAATTGAATCCAGTTCATGGATTCGAAGGTCTTCCCTTTGATGGATTCGAAACTAAAGCTCGGTGCTGATGGATTCGAACATACGGGTCGGCCCTGTTGGATTTGAACCAAGGTCTCGTGGATGGATCCGAACCAATGTGTGGTCGATGGATTTGAAGTAATGTGCTTTGTCTTGAGGGATTCGAACCTATCCATTTTGGGTCCATTGCCATCGAGTCGAAACCCACTCATCCTTCCTACCTGATCGATACGAACATGTCATCCCACAGCAAACGACTGAATCCATCTTCATCGATACGAACCGGTTTTCACATAATTTGACCCATCCATATTTTGAGCATACGAACTCCGATTAACCTGAAATTTGAAATGTAGCCTTCTCTAGTATTGATCATCCTCTCCAATCGATTCCATCCCAATCGGAGCCCGGTCAAATTTTGACGACATCGATCACAACCTTGTCTCTAATCGACTTCCAATCCTGATACCCATCCTTTCTTATCGATTTGTTTGATATTCCGGATTTGACCAAAAAGCGGGATAACAGAGGGTGTCAAAGTAAATAAACAAGCAATAACAACAATCAATAACAATCCAATAATTAATTCAAATAATCCCGAAATAATCGTATTAATTCACATTGTTGTTTGTGTAAGTTAATATAATTATTTCTAGAATCTACACTATCATTTCTTGTAGATTAAAGATTATTATACGAATATTTATACGGTTCTTCACTTGATATCTATTATTCAATTTCATACTACATCAATCTATACAACATACATTTAAATGGTTCAAGGTGTGATTAACCATATTTCTACGTGTCAATTTATTTAAACATTTAAAGAGGTCATATTATGCAAATGCCATCAAATCAAATTTATCACATATATCAAATCTAACTATCCTACATCAATTTCAAATTTATTTATCACTTACAACATTAACAATTTAATGTCCAATGTCAACATCAAACAATCAATCATTTGGCAACCAAACTGGATTATCATTGTATATATAACAGATAATGGTGTCAGATGTCATAGGTGAACTGATACAGGTAATAACATATATATAACAGTGTAAATAACTAACATCAGCATATTTCAATTTTCGTTTCAATTGAAATCAAATTTAATAAATAAAAGAACATTAATCGTGAGTGATTAATCACCTTTCGAGGTTAGAGGATAGACGATGAAGTTGACTTACGAATCCAAGCACGAATTTCAAACAAAGCATGATGGACACGGAATCAACGATCAAAGCTGATAAATCAGAAATTGATGAAATCAAATCAAAACTGGATCGATGAAGATAAATAGTATTAGCGAACTTGTATATGACCATATATAACAATATATATGCCATTTAAAATCAATATATGCATATATAAACAGATCTATTTATATTTTTAAAACGTACACTTTCAGAAATCGAATAATATATACACAGTACATGTACACATATGACGCAACAAGCAATGTTAAATCAAATATCTATACTTTAAACTATCGAATACGTTTATGTATATATGAAATAGGAAATATATAAATATACAATCAACATCTAAAATATGACTTGTACGCAATACATATTTTATACAATAAATTCATGCACATAGGATATATATGTTATATATAAAAATCATAAAATCTATGACAAACATGCATACTTATATAATATATCAATCATTATAAACTACCCAACAAACTGCATGTATACAGACATTTATACCATATAAATTTTTTTTACATATATAATTTTTTATATATAAATATATACTTTAACATGTTATGCGAACCACAACCGACATGAAATATATATCTTCCTTTTATAATAAAATATATAGTGAACTTTTATACATCAAATTATAATAACATATACATGTCCTTTCTGACAACCTTTAAAGCTTTGTTGCATCAAATTTCTATGTATAAACCCAAACACCACAGTGAGAAAATATATATATAGGATGATATGAAAAGACCCTCCTATTTCTACCCTAATTTCATAAGGATTTTTTTTTAGAGATGATATATAGATATATCATTCATTATAAATATATTTCCCAGGGTCATTTTCTTTCTCCAGTAAACAAAATATATCCAGGATCAAAATAATTTACCAATATAAATATATCAGTGTATTTCTAATAACATACACATACATATGAAGATGTAGGTGTTCCTCTTGTTTAAATTCAGAGTATATACTTTATTTTTATTTGTTGTACAAGAGCATTCTGTTTGATTTGGATTTTAGCAATTCTGCCTAAAGTTTATTACTATATACTTTTGAATATTTGCAATAAGTCAGTAGATCCTATGCATATTTAATTTATATGAACTTGCTCATTCTAATTGATAGTTTTTTTTATATCAATTTACAATGACAGTTAAATCTCAAGATTCTTGAGATTTTTATTTCAGATCATGGATCAAAGGTATTGATATTTGGCTAAGACCAGAAATGATATATTCACTTATCATTTTCCACTTATGTATTTTCTAAAAACTTTCTTATTTAAGATTCAATCTATATGACTTGTTTGCCTTAATCTTAGCCCACATGACAAATAGTGAGTTGGGTATTTGCATAAGATTTGCTATGTCAAGAATTTGAACTTAAAAATATTCATAAGAATAATTTCCAGGTTTGCTTGTGCAAGCCTGTCCAGATTGTATATTTGTTATGACTTTGAAAATTGGTTATGGTAAAACATATGATAAATATCCTAAAGCTTTTTTGAAAGGCATTCTACTGTCAAAACACAACCAAACATAATCAACCAAAACTTCACTTATTTGAAGCTGGTTAACTCCTGTGCCTAGTGTCATGCCAGGTACCTGATCATGGCAATTGAAATGCCAGTCATTTGCATCATACCTGTAGCCTTCCCATACAATTACTTTTCTCAAAACAATTTAAAAAGTAGACTTGAACCACTTGTAGACATAATTCAGAGGAAAAACAATTAGATACTTAAAAGCATTCTTCAAGGTAAATTCTAAATTTACTCCAAAACTAAGTGTTTTTTTTAAATAACTTAAGGTTGTCTAATAAATATAATTGCAAAGAAATTGCTCACATAATTGTATATTTCTTTACCAGATTTTCATAGCTAATACTTGTGCATATATTTCTTGTTTATGTTCTAGACTCTACTTCAAAAACAAATCAAACCTTAACACACAATGATTTCGACAGAACAACTAATTTAATCTAACACTTTACAGAACATAAGAGCAACTTGATCACTAACCATAAAATATTCATTACATGACTGGAAATCTTAGAAACATAATTTTTCCTGAATACATGCAGATATAATCATTTTAAGCTCTTATTGAAACTAGCTAGCATGTTCATTCACTCCTCCATAATAGCCATAACTTCATTTTCTACTTAGTGCCTGCGTTCCCTGAAAGAGCATGAGTGGCTGCCTCATTTTAAAATGAGACACCCCATATGCCATGAGCAAACAAGGGTCAGATCTAAGATCTGGTATGAGTAACTTCAATACATTCATGATATTAAGCAACAGAGAATGTAAGAGTACCAACTAGTTATTTAAGCAAATTTCTGCAATCAATTACTTTAACATAGCATAAATAAGTTGATTCAGGTATGATATTCATCTATCATTCTTACACTTACATACATAATCATGCAAACATAATTATCTATTTGCAACATTTGCATTCACTGGAACCATCATGGTTCCATATCAACCAACCTAAGAAATATCCATATTCCTATTTCTTCATTTACAGGTTGTATAATTCAATTTAAATTCTTGCCTCATCTGCTATTAAGGAATCACAGGGACACATTGCAATGAACTAATTCACATCATTGCACAAAGATCTCAGGGCTTAAACAAACCATGTGCCAACTTGCATACTTCAAATATGACAAGCATTCCAACAGCCTTCTTGGCCTTCCCTTCCCTAGTTTATTTACTAGTGTGTTGACTTAAATCCTATCATCAAATATGCTAAGTGAACATGTCACTGCAAACATGGAAACATCCATAATCTTTCCTAGCATAATTCTCCTCAGAAATAAGCAGACAGTTATTTCCTAAATGGGGTCAATATGTCTTGATCTCAGTAAAATATAAGAATATTTTCAACTGTAAAAGAGGCATGGCATGTTCTTATTATATTGATCTGCAAGCCTTTATGATTGATTCAGATTCAGGATCTGGTTCAATCATAATTTTAGCTTGTGAGTTTTTTTTTTTTGATTTGATTAAGGGCTCAGCACTTAGAAAATTTCTATTGCACCCTTAACATTTTTCTTCTCAAGCCTCAGCACTTATACCAAGTATAATGCAGCTCCCAACATTTTTTTTGTAAAGTTTCCATGCCATAGATCTATAACAGTTGAGAGTATTCTCTATATAATTTTAAGATTCTGGACTTTAACATTTTTGAGTAAAAATAAAACAGTAATGATACACATCCAAAGACAAATGTCTCAACAAAGCAAAGATCACCAAAAACATCCGTATCAAATCATATCAGATTTAAAATAAGACATCCAAAAGGCATTGATGAAATCATATACATCAAAACCAGCAATATATAAATGGCAATATAAAAGTGGCTGCCTCATCTCAGGTCTTAATGCCATGAACTCAGTGAGGTTACTCACCTAAATATTTCTTCTTATTAATCCAGAAAATCCTTGTATGAGTGTTTTCTCCTTCCTTCCAATATTTTTCTTCCTTTCTTATTTTTGTGCAGCTCGGGGTAAAGATAATTTTACTGGCTAAAACTGCCTATTTATATGCATTTTTCCACTAGGGTTTTGTTAAAACAAAATTCCATTTCTGACCTAACTATCTTCATGCATTTTTCATTCATTTTCCTCCTTAATACCCCGGCCATAATAATTAGTTGAAGGCAGTATTTTCTTCCCCTTTACTTTTTCAGAAAAATGGCCACTCACCTAGTCATGTTAAAAGTGTGACTACCATATTTTATATTTATTCATTTGCTCATTTTTGGAAATCCCCCCTCTTTCTATTTCTGTCTATACATAACATACATACCTGTTTTATGCTTTATACCTATTTAATGTTACTCTTTTGCTTAGCTTGACATTTTTCTGCTCACAGAATATACATGTGAAAAGAAGAAAAAAAAAATATTTATTTATTTAATCTCCCCTTGTTTCACAGAAAATACATTTAAGCATATACTTCATTTTTAACTTTATGCTGAAATTACAATCCAATGCTTTAAATAAGGAATTTACTTTCCTATATATATATATTTCAGAAATTTTTAAATCTCTTCCTTGTGCTATTTTCAATGTACATGTGCACACATATCCTTGCACACTATTTATTCCAAAAATTTCACCATATTTAAATCTAAGTATTTCAAAAATTAAATCATTAAAAATGATTTTTCACAAAATTTTGGGGTATTACATTCACCCCTCCTTTTAGGAATTGTGTCCTCACAATTTTTCTAACATTTGTAACAAGCATCATTTTCTTTTCTGAAAACTTATCAAACATATGCATAAGCAAACAAATTCAACCATATCAACCATGCATAACAAATTTTTCCAGAAAAAAAAAATTACCTTTTAATTTGCAAAAAGCTTAGGATAATCCATCCTAATCTTATCTTCTAACTCCCATGTGCAGTCATTAGGAGCACTACTCCACTGGATCTTAACTAGTTTCAAGGTTTTGCTCCTTAATTTCTTTTCTTCCTTGGCTATAATCCCCACTGGCTCTTTTTCATAAACCAAGTCAGGGTTTATTTGAATTTTGGTAGGCTTTTCCAAAATGTCCTCTTTATCATGTACCCATCTTCTAAGTTGGGACACATGAAAAACATTATGCATTGCTTTCATTTCCTCTGGTAGTTCTAATTTGTAAGCCAATGAACCAATTCTTTCCAGAATTTTATAGGGTCCAACATACCTGGGTGTGAGCTTACCTTGCTTGCCAAATCTCAAAACTTTCTTCATAGGTGAAATCTTGATGAAAACAAAGTTTCCCACTTCATATTCCACTTGCTTTCTCTTCCTATCTGCAAATTTCTTTTGCCTATCTTGAGCTGCTGCTATTCTTTTTCTTATTAACCCAATTTTCTCTGTAGTTTCTTTAACATATTCAGGTCCTAGAACAGCCCTTTCTCCAGTCTCTACCCAGCATATAGGTGATAAACATGGCTTGCCATATAAGGCTTCAAATGGTGCCATCCCTATGGTGCTTTGGTAACTGTTATTGTATGTGAATTCAGCTAGATGGAGGTGGTCTTCCCAGTTGCCTCCAAAATCCAGTGTACATGCTCTCAACAAATCTTCTAAGACTTTGTTCACCACCTCAGTTTGACCATCTGATTGTGGATGGTAGGCAGTGCTTAAGCACAATTCACTCCCCATGGCCTCTTGAAAACTTTTCCAAAATCTTGAGGTGAAGATGGTATCCCTATCACTCACAATGGTTTTGGGTATGCCATGCAACCTTACTACCTCTTTCATGAATATTTGAGCCAATTTTGGAGCATTTCTTTCTGTTTTAACTGGGATAAAATGTGCTACCTTAGTTAGCCTATCCACTATTACCCATATACTTGTGTTTCCCTTCTTAGATCTAGGCAGACCATCTATGAAATCCATAGATATATCCTCCCACTTCCACTATGGTATACTAAGGGGTTGCAATAGTCCTGATGGCCTTTGTGTCTCTGCCTTGACTTGTTGGCAAGTCATGCACCTTGCAACATGTCTGGCCACATCTGACTTCATCCCCTTCCACCAAAGATTTCTTTTCAAATTTTGATACATCTTGGTGCTACCTGGGTGTATGGAGTACTTACTCCTATGGTATTCATTTAATATTTCCTCCTTCAATTCTATATTTTCTGGAACACATATCCTATTTTTATTCCTTAAATAACCATTTTTATCAACTTGATAATTTATTACTTCCTCCCCTTTTGATATGAGCATTTTCTTTTCCACCATGTTTAGGTCTTGTTCCTGCATTTTCCCAATCTTAAGAAGTAAATCTGATTGCAGAGATATCATACTTAATTTTCCTTTACCTTCATCTTCTTCAATGGGCATCATTTGTACCCCACTGTTTTCCTCAATTTCCAAATCAGTAAGTATAGACAAATCCTTAAATTCTTCCATCATCAACATGGCTACTTTGGCATGTTGTCTACTCAAGGCATCTGCAACTTTATTTGCCTTGCCTGGTGTATACAGTATATCTAGATCATAGGCAGCTAGGAACTCTACCCATCTATGTTGCCTCATGTTCAAATCTTTTTGTGAGAATAAATATTTCAGTGCCTTATGATCAGTGTACAAAATGAATTTGGCACCTAACAAATAATGTCTCCAAAGTTTCAAAGCATACACAACTGCTGCTAGTTCAAGATCATGGGTTGCATATCTTGTTTCATGTGGCTTTAATTGCCTACATGCATAGGCTACCACCTGGTCTTGCTGCATCAACACAGCCCCTAACCCAGAGCCACTTGCATCAGTGTACACAACTAAATTTTCATTTCCTTCTGGCACTCTCAATACTGGTGCATTAATCAGGGCTTCTTTTATTTTGATAAAAGCTTGCTCACATTTTTCTGTCCATACAAAGGCTTGGTTCTTTCTAGTTAAATTGGTGAGTGGTGATGATATTTTTGAGAAATCTTTTATAAACCTCCTATAATATCCTGCCATCCCCATAAATGATCTAATCTCACTGATGGTACTAGGCCTTTTCCATGCTTGGATTGCCACTACCTTATTAGGGTTTACTGATATTCCTTTGGCAGAGATAACATGCCCCAGAAAATGCACTTCTTCTTTCCAAAATGCACATTTTGAAAATTTTGCCTTTAAATCATTTTCCCTTAGTCTTAACAAAACTAAATGCAAATGATTTTTATGCTCTTCCACTGTCTTGGAATAAATCAAAATGTCATCAATAAAAATCAGTACAAATTTGTCTAAATAATCTCTAAATATTCTATTCATCAAATCAACAAAATATGAAGGAGCATTTGTCAAACCAAATGGCATAACCATAAATTCATATAAGCCATATCTTGTGTTAAATGCAGTATACTTAACACTTGAATCTTCAACCTTCATTTGATGGAATCCTGATGCTAGGTCTAGTCTAGAAAATATTTTAGCTTCACTGAGTTGATCAAAGAGATCATCTATTCTAGGCAATGGGTATTTATTCTTGATGGTTACTTTATTTAGTTCTCTGTAATCTATGCACATTCTCAAGGTACCATCCTGTTTTCTTACAAACACTACTGGAGAACCCCAGCAGGAATTGCTTGGCCTTATAAATCCCTTGCCTTCTAATTCTTCCAACTGATTTTTCAATTCTTTCAGTTCACTTGGCCCCATTCTATAAGGTTTCTTGATTATTGGACTTGCTCCTGGAATGAGATTAATTTGGAACTCAACTGGTCTGTGGTGTGGAACACCCTTAACTTCCCCAAACACATCCAAGTATTCATTAACTATGGGAATTTCTTCAATGGTTAGTTCACTGAGATCTTTTTCTAAGTCAACTAAATGATATAATTTCCCTTCCCTAGCTACTTCACATAGAACTGTGATCCTTTGGCCTCTAGAATTTTGCAATGATATGTGGATGAGTCTAAATTAATTATGGCTTTAAATTGCCTTAACCAATCTACCCCCAATATAACTCCTATATTTAGGTAATTTAAAACATATAAATTGGAAATAAAAATATTTCCTCCTATGTTTAACTCCACATCCACACAATTCATGTTCAAAACACTAGAACTCCCTAGGGGACTTTGTACAAGCAATGGGGTTTCAACCAATATGCAGTTTAATTTTAACACTTTAACTATTTCATAAGAAATCAAAGAGTGTGTTGCTCCAGTATCATATACTACTGGTATGGGTATGGCACAAATGAGTAATGTACCTTCCACTTGGCCATGATTTTCAGCATCAATTTTCACTGCAGATTTGCCTTTACCTTCCAAAGTTGCCAATTTCCCTTGCTGTTTATTCTCAGGACAGTTCCTCTTCATATGCCCCTCTTTCAAACATAGGTAGCATTTGAAGGCTCCTCCTTTTAACTCTGGGCACCTTGGTTTGATGTGTCCTTCTTTACCACAATGATGGCAAACCAATTTCTTCTTAGTATCATTGGCTTTTGTGTCTTTACTCTTCCTGTTGTCTGCCTCCTCCTTCTTTTTATCATAAGGGTGATATCTTCCCTTATCCTTCTTGTTGTTGCTCTTAAAATTCCTATATTTCTCTCTTTCTTTGTCATGTTGTTCCAGTTTCAAGGCCAGATCAATTACTTGATCAAAAGTTCTATCTGCATATGGTAGCATAGCTCTGCTAAGTCCTGGGTTCAGACCTTTTATATACCTATCATTTTTGGATGCTTCATCTGCCACTAGCATTGCTCCATAATTGGATAGCCCCTCAAACTTTTGAGTGTATTCAGTGACATTCAAAGTTCCCTGCCTAAGTTTGATAAATTCTTCAAGCAAAATGGTCTTGGCTGATGCTGGTACAAATCTTGCCTCCATCATCTCCTTGAACTGATTCCAAGTGATTTCATTTTCATTTCTTCCAGCTATGATCACCTCCCACCAGCTTAAAGCTACCCCTTTCAGTTGTCTTGAAGCTACTTGCCTCTTCCTTTGGTCATCTAACTGCATGTCATTGAAAATCCTATCAAGTTTTCTCAACCATGCTTGAATTTCCATCACATTCTCTGTTCCTTCAAAACTCCTGCCTCCCAAATTAGAATAAGTCTTTAGTAGTTTTGAAAGCTCTTCATGTGGGTTCTCAGGCCTATGCCCAATTCCATCTCTTAAAACCCTCACAAATTCTTGCATATCCAGCATTTGAGGTGCACTGGGTCCTGCATTGTGATGAGATCCTCTTCCTACCATGGTCTGCTAACTAAATTCTGGGCAAATGGTATTAGTATATTA
The DNA here is from genome assembly GCA_030737815.1 of Allium fistulosum. Classification (NCBI taxonomy): domain Eukaryota; kingdom Viridiplantae; phylum Streptophyta; class Magnoliopsida; order Asparagales; family Amaryllidaceae; genus Allium; species Allium fistulosum. The sequence continues at coordinate 293,120,330 of CM060908.1, read as the reverse complement.
TGAGTACTTCTATAATTTCTATTTTCTTATCTAAATTACTTCATCCAAAACAAACAGACATAATACATTTCTATATTACTTAGCAATCAATGCAACCAAGTGCTCTGATACCAACTGAAAAGACCCTCCTATTTCTACCCTAATTTCATAAGGATTTTTTTTTTAGAGATGATATATAGATATATCATTCATTATAAATATATTTCCCAGGGTCATTTTCTTTCTCCAGTAAACAAAATATATCCAGGATCAAAATAATTTACCAATATAAATATATCAGTGTATTTCTAATAACATACACATACATATGATGATGTAGGTGTTCCTCTTGTTTAAATTCAGAGTATATACTTTATTTTTATTTGTTGTACAAGAGCATTCTGTTTGATTTGGATTTTAGCAATTCTGCCTAAAGTTTATTACTATATACTTTTGAATATTTGCAATAAGTCAGTAGATCCTATGCATATTTAATTTATATGAACTTGCTCATTCTAATTGATAGTTTTTTTTTATATCAATTTACAATGACAGTTAAATCTCAAGATTCTTGAGATTATTATTTCAGATCATGGATCAAAGGTATTGATATTTGGCTAAGACCAGAAATGATATATTCACTTATCATTTTCCACTTATGTATTTTCTAAAAACTTTCTTATTTAAGATTCAATCTATATGACTTGTTTGCCTTAATCTTAGCCCACATGACAAATAGTGAGTTGGGTATTTGCATAAGATTTGCTATGTCAAGAATTTGAACTTAAAAATATTCATAAGAATAATTTCCAGGTTTGCTTGTGCAAGCCTGTCCAGATTGTATATTTGTTATGACTTTGAAAATTGGTTATGGTAAAACATATGATAAATATCCTAAAGCTTTTTTGAAAGGCATTCTACTGTCAAAACACAACCAAACATAATCATCCAAAACTTCACTTATTTGAAGCTGGTTAACTCCTGTGCCTAGTGTCATGCCAGGTACCTGATCATGGCAATTGAAATGCCAGTCATTTGCATCATACCTGTAGCCTTCCCATACAATTACTTTTCTCAAAACAATTTAAAAAGTAGACTTGAACCACTTGTAGACATAATTCAGAGGAAAAACAATTAGATACTTAAAAGCATTCTTCAAGGTAAATTCTAAATTTACTCCAAAACTAAGTGTTTTTTTTTAAAATAACTTAAGGTTGTCTAATAAATATAATTGCAAAGAAATTGCTCACATAATTGTATATTTCTTTACCAGATTTTCATAGCTAATACTTGTGCATATATTTCTTGTTTATGTTCTAGACTCTACTTCAAAAACAAACCAAACCTTAACACACAATGATTTCGACAGAACAACTAATTTAATCTAACACTTTACAGAACATAAGAGCAACTTGATCACTAACCATAAAATATTCATTACATGACTGGAAATCTTAGAAACATAATTTTTCCTGAATACATGCAGATATAATCATTTTAAGCTCTTATTGAAACTAGCTAGCATGTTCATTCACTCCTCCATAATAGCCATAACTTCATTTTCTACTTAGTGCCTGCGTTCCCTGAAAGAGCATGAGTGGCTGCCTCATTTTAAAATGAGACACCCCATATGCCATGAGCAAACAAGGGTCAGATCTAAGATCTGGTATGAGTAACTTCAATACATTCATGATATTAAGCAACAGAGAATGTAAGAGTACCAACTAGTTATTTAAGCAAATTTCTGCAATCAATTACTTTAACATAGCATAAATAAGTTGATTCAGGTATGATATTCATCTATCATTCTTACACTTACATACATAATCATGCAAACATAATTATCTATTTGCAACATTTGCATTCACTGGAACCATCATGGTTCCATATCAACCAACCTAAGAAATATCCATATTCCTATTTCTTCATTTACAGGTTGTATAATTCAATTTAAATTCTTGCCTCATCTGCTATTAAGGAATCACAGGGACACATTGCAATGAACTAATTCACATCATTGCACAAAGATCTCAGGGCTTAAACAAACCATGTGCCAACTTGCATACTTCAAATATGACAAGCATTCCAACAGCCTTCTTGGCCTTCCCTTCCCTAGTTTATTTACTAGTGTGTTGACTTAAATCCTATCATCAAATATGCTAAGTGAACATGTCACTGCAAACATGGAAACATCCATAATCTTTCCTAGCATAATTCTCCTCAGAAATAAGCAGACAGTTATTTCCTAAATGGGGTCAATATGTCTTGATCTCAGTAAAATATAAGAATATTTTCAACTGTAAAAGAGGCATGGCATGTTCTTATTATATTGATCTGCAAGCCTTTATGATTGATTCAGATTCAGGATCTGGTTCAATCATAATTTTAGCTTGTGACTTTCTTTTTTTTTTTATTTGATTAAGGGCTCAGCACTTAGAAAATTTCTATTGCACCCTTAACATTTTTCTTCTCAAGCCTCGGCACTTATACCAAGTATAATGCAGCTCCCAACATTTTTTTTGTAAAGTTTCCATGCCATAGATCTATAACAGTTGAGAGTATTCTCTATATAATTTTAAGATTCTGGACTTTAACATTTTTGAGTAAAAATAAAACAGTAATGATACACATCCAAAGACAAATGTCTCAACAAAGCAAAGATCACCAAAAACATCCATATCAAATCATATCAGATTTAAAATAAGACATCCAAAAGGCATTGATGAAATCATATACATCAAAACCAGCAATATATAAATGGCAATATAAAAGTGGCTGCCTCATCTCAGGTCTTAATGCCATGAACTCAGTGAGGTTACTCACCTAAATATTTCTTCTTATTAATCCAGAAAATCCTTGTATGAGTGTTTTCTCCTTCCTTCCAATATTTTTCTTCCTTTCTTATTTTTGTGCAGCTCGGGGTAAAGATAATTTTACTGGCTAAAACTGCCTATTTATATGCATTTTTCCACTAGGGTTTTGTTAAAACAAAATTCCATTTCTGACCTAACTATCTTCATGCATTTTTCATTCATTTTCCTCCTTAATACCCCGGCCATAATAATTAGTTGAAGGCAGTATTTTCTTCCCCTTTACTTTTTTAGAAAAATGGCCACTCACCTAGTCATGTTAAAAGTGTGACTACCATATTTTATATTTATTCATTTGCTCATTTTTGGAAATCCCCCCTCTTTCTATTTCTGTCTATACATAACATACATACCTGTTTTATGCTTTATACCTATTTAATGTTACTCTTTTGCTTAGCTTGACATTTTTCTGCTCATAGAATATACATGTGAAAAGAAGAAAAAAAATATATTTATTTATTTAATCTCCCCTTGTTTCACAGAAAATACATTTAAGCATATACTTCATTTTTAACTTTATGCTTAAATTACAATCCAATGCTTTAAATAAGGAATTTACTTTCCTATATATATATATATATTTCAGAAATTTTTAAATCTCTTCCTTGTGCTATTTTCAATGTACATGTGCACACATATCCTTGCACACTATTTATTCCAAAAATTTCACCATATTTAAATCTAAGTATTTCAAAAATTAAATCATTAAAAATGATTTTTCACAAAATTTTGGGGTATTACATGATAATTTAAAGTTAAATAAGAAAACCAAATATACACATTATACCGAAAATATCTGTACCTAAACAATCCCATAGTTCTTACCCTTTATGTATACATATATAACTCTAAACCTTCCACAGCAACATACGAAATACATATCAAACGTTGTATATATTTTCAAAACTATGTACATATAGACTTACTTTATAACTATGTTTATATATAATACTAATATAACTAATACAAATATATATATGCAGACTTTATTTAACCAAATATATGCGAACCAACTATAAACAAATTTACATGCAAAACAATATGTATACAGACATGAAAACTTTAATACGGACATGCAAATCAATATTTATTCAAGCATGTAAACTATAACAATGTATAAAACTCACTAAAATATAAATTTATATAAACTTCCCTGTAGATAAAGTATAACTAACTTTTATAATAATATTTACTTATATTACCTTATATGAACATACGGCTGATGCAAACTCGGGGAAAGTTTAGGCCGAGATGAGGGTGGTTGGAAGATGCCTCGCTTGGGCAAACCGCTAGTGTTGCATTCAGTGGGAGGGGATCGGGTTGCGTAGCCAAACAATTAGGCAAGGTCCGCCGCAGCTATGGGGAACGACGAGACTAGGTTGGTCAGGGATGCTCGGGCCGGTGGAGGGCGGAGGGCGAAGGAGAACGGCTAGGTGGCGAAGGTGGGATTTGGCGGAGGCTACTGACATTGGGGGGTGTGCTTGGTGCTACTGCGTCAGGGAGGGGAAGGGCTGCCTTGAAGATGGAAGGCGGATCAGACAGGGGTTGGTAGACAGAAGGTGAAAGGCGATTCCGGGTTGTGGTGACGTGCGTGATGTGTTCTCGGGTTGGAGGAGATGATGGTGATTGTTCGATACTTGCAGGCAGTTGCTAGGCTGAGACGAGGGTGAGTTGATGGCCGACGAGTGGTAGGCGTAGTGCTTGGCGGAGGAGATCTGTCAGAAGTGGGTGATCGGCCATAAAGGTGGCTATACGGCCTGCTGTTGAGGTGACCGAGGCGGAGGTGCGGGCTTTGGGCTGAATAGCATGTGATGGGTAGGCGACTAAATTCATTCAGGTTACATAAAAATGCTTTGCAATAATTGTTTTACTACACATATTTCTTTTCATAATAGACAGAAGCAAATTAGAAGGAAAGAGGAGACAGAAGGAAAAAGAAAGTAAGGGGAAGGTAAGGGGAAGCGTGCAGGCTGATATGAAAAGCAGAGGCAATGCATAAAGAAGTAACCTGTGAAATATTCAACGCATGGAATTGTAATTTTCCAATGTGCTTAACTTCAAGGAAATAAATGCTAATATCCATTGGGATGTCACACGGTTGTTACCCAACAGGCAAAAGAATTCAAGACGTTCAAAATGGTATCGATATACATGACCGTTTCGCAGTTTCCACGGCGTACCGGACTTCAAAACAAAGAAGTGAATATACCGCTGAGATCAGCACGACGAGACGATCAAAACAGTATATGTATATCAGTGGTACGATTGAATTATAAAAATTCGAATTTTCTACCAGCGGAAAACGCAACAAAATAAGATCGATGGAGCTAAAGAAGTCCGAATTTTAAAAAACGAAAAATGACGTCTTGCTCAGAAGATGATTTAGAATTTTTCTATATAAAAATATTTGGGTTTCGAAATTTTTTTATTTTCATCAATTCCTAACTGATTAAATTGAATAAATTTACGCACAAAAATAAACTCCATATTTTCGGATGAAAATTTACCAGTTGCTATGTTTAACTAAACGCATTCCAAATATCAAATTTATATTTCAAAATTTTATTGTTTAAATTTCACAAAATTTCAATTAAATATATAAATAAAACAAATAAAATTATTAAAAATTTACGGGTCGTTACATAAACTCATATACCTTCTTTCATCGTATTTTTTCAAGATGGTGTTTTTTGTACTGAGATAAAGTGGCCACTTCTTTTGGTAAGCAATATTCATTAAAGCCTCAACAAATGCATGGATGGACTACAGTCTGCAGCATATTTGTATAAACAAAATCCAAATAAATTAGATGGAGAAGGACAATGTCACTAATACTCCTTATACATGATTTCAAAATGGTAATGTAGTAACATACCTCGTCGGTGTTATACAGAGCCAAGGCTACTCCACCAGCACTTGTGAAATTGTATACTTCAAGCTCGACTTCCTGTTTTTCTCCCACTGTTAAAGCATGAATTTATCTTGGAGAATAAGAAAAGGATAGTTTTGGTATTTGCTAGCAATGCGTCTTGAAAAATGAATATCCAGAAATTATGTTGATATATCATGTGTTATATGCTAAATATATAAAGTGAGTCGGTTGTTGGGATTTGGCTTGTATTTTGTTCTATAGACACGTTGCTCATTATTATATATATAACTTTGAAGAGTTCATGCTTATAACCTATCATATTCCAGCTGCTTCGGACTTTGACTTCCATCCAGCCTCGTACACCTCTTGAAAGATGTCCTTAAATTTACAGTGTCAACGTTATATTTAGTGAGGTCCCATAAATGATATCTGCATTTGTAAATTCATATACCTTCTTCCATCGTATTTTTTCAAGATTGTGTTTTTGTACTGAGATAAAGTGGCCACTTCTTTTGGTAAGCAATATTCATTAAAGCCTCAACAAATGCATGGATGGACTGCAGTCTGTAGCATATTTGTATAAACCAAATCCAAATAAACTAGATGGAGAAGGACAATGTCATTGATACTCCTTATACATGATTTCAAAATGGTAATGTAGTAACATACCTCGTTGGTGTTATACAAAGCCAAGGCTACTCCACCAGCACTTGTGAAATTGTATACTTCAAGCTCGACTTCCTGTTTTTCTCCCACTGTTAAAGCATGAATTTATCTTGGAGAATAAGAAAAGGATAGTTTAGGTATTTCAAAAAGACACGGTCTATTCCTATTCTATGAATTCTCATTATTAGTAGTAGAGAAGTGTTTGGTTATATATTACTATGTCAGTTTATATATTGGGTTATGTAAGAAAAATATATGTGTATGTATGTGTTTTATTATATACATATGATATTTTGATCCTTAAAATATAGAAAGCGCTTTAAATTATGATTTACATATGTCTGTTACATTAATAAAGGATGTTTATTTTATATATTTAGTGCCTGTTGTTTATAAAGTCTTAAAAAGTTGCCTGTGGTTATTTTCATATAAGAATATATATTATTATATATTGGTGTGTATATATATATACTGAGTGGGGTTTGAATATACATATGCAATTTGTAGGTTTTATGGGATAGGCTCTGTGTTATGGATAAACGTATATAAACCATATGTTTAAATTTAAGATTTGTTGATATAAAGGCTTATACGTATAGGATTGTATAATTTATAATAGTGTATAAAAGTTGTATATATATCTGTATATTAGGCTCATTTCTGCCTACATTTGTTTATATATACCAGATATATATATTAGTTATAAGCATATGAGTCTTGTTTTGTAAAGTATATAATATTTTTAAAGCTTAAAGTTATTTATTCCTGTTACAGTATTTATATAATAAGTTGCTAATAAGATTACAGTATATACTATATAAAATTTGTAATATATATGGTGTTAGTTGTATAATATTAGTTATAGTATATGCATAGTTATATGCCGTAGCTTGCTTCTCTACAATTCTATTCAACTAAGTTATTATAATATTGAATTTTGTTATATAGGGACTTTGATATAATGTGTTTTAAATTTGATACTAATTTCTAAGTTATATGTATATGGATTCTTATTTTTTTGTGGGTTTTATTATATAAAGTGGCAATTTATATTTATTGAAGCAAAGAAAATTTATTTTGATTTTTAGATGCAATATATATATAATATAATAATAATGTATATATTTTCAGTTTATATCAAAACTGATTATCTTGGACTCATCGATTCTAATCTATCAGCTTTGTTCGTCGAATCGGGTCCATCTAGCTTTACTTTGGAAGTTGTGCTTGCATTTCGTAACTCAACTTCATTGTCTATCTCTCTAGCCTCGAAAGGTGAGCAATCACTCACGATTAACGTTCTTATATTTATTAAATTTGATTTCAATTGAAACGACAATTGAAATATGCCGTTGTAGTTATTTAAATTGTTATATATATGCTATTATCTGTAACTGTTCACCTGTGGGATATGACACCATATCATATTGTTTATATTATACTGTTATTAATGATATATGCCTGTTATATTATTATATTATCTATTATCACTCTGCAAGTTCCCTGTAGTTTAGAATTCACTATGGGTTGAAATGATACATACCCGAACTGACTTTCGAATAGGAGAAAATCATTATGGGTTGAAATGATAGACCCAAGCGATTTTCATTGAATTGAATTTAGGATTGTGGGTCGAAATGATATCTACCCGTATATATTTGAATTACGGATTGAAATGATAAATATCCGTATCACTTGACCATAGGATAGGAAATTATATACAGACACCGTTGGTCTATATGTAAATATTTTAAAAAATGATTCTATGGTTTTGGAAGGGAATATATATATGGTTTTATTTAATATTGGAAATATTTTAAGTTTTTATATAAAGTAGATTTAATAATAAACTTTAAATCTAATAAAGTTGATTTAATTAATATAATATGTCTAAGTATTATATCTTTGAACAGATTTTTCAAGGATTTGTATAAGTTAAGTAAGATAAAGTTGAATTAAGTAAAATTGTATCTAATTAAGAATTCTACTTAATTAAATCGATTTGAAGTTTAAAATTTGATTTTATAACTTGGTTTTTGATTTAAAGTAATTAAATGGATATTTCAAGTTTAAAACAAATCGAAAGGAATATTTAGTTTAAAAGGTAAATTTAGGCTATTTAGATAATACTGAATTTATTAAGTGAATATTTCAAGACTAAATAATAATGAGGTTAAATCGAAACTTATGTGAAACTGTTAAATTGAACTTTGAAATATTGAATATTAAAGCTTTGAAATATACTAGAATCTAAATGGTTTATTTGTGATTCAGATCTGTATTTGAAATCAATAAAATTTGAATTTGTTATTTAGAAAACTGAATTGAATGGAAATTGATAAATTGAGATTGAATTTGATTTGAATGGGAAAGTCGAGTTGATTTTGAAGCGATTTGTGAAATTTGAGGAAATTGCAAATACTTTACTTTATAAATTATTTAATATAAATATACTATTTTGGAAAATAGATATATTTGAAATGAAAATGATATCTTGGTTTTGAAGTATAAATTAATTTGAAATGGCCACGATGTTGTAGTGTATATTTCTACATTGTAGACAGTTCCACGGATCCTTAGAGGATGGTTATCCCAAACATCCTTTGAGTTACTTGTATTTCAGTTGATATTTCACTTGAGTTGGATTTATTTATTTAAGAATGTTAATCCTGACTCGAGTGTTTTGTGTTTTGCTTTACGCTCGGGTCAGACTGAGTGATACAGCATTTGAGACTCATCTTTGGAGTTTAGAGCTTCGTTTGGAGATCCAACTGTCGATTCAGCTTTCAGCTTTTCCAGTTGATTTGTTCAGAGAGGTCATCTATTCGTACTGAAGACTTCACTGTATTTGAGATATTCTATTGTATTTTATTTTTAACTCTGATGTTTATATAGTAGCTTCATGAACTACTATTTTATCTATTCCGCTGCGTATTATTGTATTACTCTGTGTCTGTGATTCTGTGATTGATTTATTTACTGTATATGCTGAGTTTTGCCAAATTTTAAATTAACAATCTAATATTTTGAGCAATTCAAGTCCGACATGTGCGAATGTGAATGGTTGAAAATACCGGGTCGTTACACAGTACGGTTAATAATAAGTTATTATTGAACTAAGGACTATGTTTATGGACAAACCGGGTTGAATGTGGATTATGCTGGAATTTTGGCAAAACAAATTTCATAAATCCTAAATTGATATAGTGTTGACGAAGAGAATTAGTGTAAATAATCATTACTATAAGGTATAACTTAGATTGTAAATTTATAATTTACCAATGAGATTTGTAAGCAATGAATTAAGTCAAACTATCATACCACTAGCTAAGGTGACATGTGAACACTAGTATTTGAAATGTTCGAATATTAATCGTCCGCTAAATTCATACCTATGAGTCGCACAACCGAATTTAATCAGTCTTTGAAACACTACTTGATTTAATTGATTTATAATAGTTATAAATTAATTAATATTTTTCAATTTTTAATTATTTTTGTTTTTACTATATGGGACATGTTTAGTAAATGGAGTTGCCTTTAGAATTATTCTAGGTGTTTTTAGTAATTTATTAGGTGCTTATATAAAAGTTGTATATGTAAGTATCGATAGACGACATCGATACAAATTTAAGTTGTATTTGAATTAAATAATTTACTAATGGGTTTAGAAGGGGATTTGGTCCCTCATAGACCCAGTCATGGCCGGCCTAAGATGGGGAGGAAGGGAGCTTTAGATTTTGAAATGGAAGGAGAAAAATATGTTGATATTTTCTCTAGCCTTCACTAAAATTCAAATATTGACCTCATTTTCACTATTTACTTTTTGCTTCCTCTTCACCGTACTTAGCCACAAGCTTCCTCTCCCCTCGTCCTTCATTTCAAACTACATTCACCTGCATTCAATTAAAACAAGTTAGGTTCGGTGTTGGCACGTTATCTGTTTGCAATAGTGGGTGTAGATCTAAGAGATTTTTTTCTGATGAAAAGATCTTAGAGATTAAAGAGGCGAATTAGATCAATATGTGAGTCTAAAGGAATGTGTCATCAGGTATATCCTTGTTTACAGTTTATATATGTGATTTTTTAGTATGATTATATGCGTATATGTTTATCACCACTTGTATAAATGTTAATGCCATAATTTGTTCATACTCTAATTATTATTTGATAATTAATAGATTATATTGAACATAATTACATACATACATATACACGTACGTACATACATACATACATATACATACATACATATACATATATTTTATTCTAGTGGGCGTGTATACATATATATTATGCTATAATATTTTATAAAAAAACAGTTTTTTATTGCAAAATACGATTTATAATTTAAAAAATGATTATTTTTTCATTCATCAACATATATATTAAATTGAACTAAATAAAATGTATATATTTTATATTATTAATTTTATGTTAGAAAATAAAAAAGGATTTTTTTTCTATCGAATAATATTCATATTATATATTAAAATTTTATTATAATAAATTATTCTGAAAACTTAAAACTATATGTATATATTTGAATAAATAAAAAAACTCACAATCATTTTTAATAAAAAAATATTATTAATTTTTTTCATTTCGGTCGGAATATATTTTATGTGTGTGTTTGTAAATTTTATAATATTAAATTATATCATATATTTAAATCATACATATTATATATATTATTATTATTAACATGAATTTTTTTGGCAAATTAAATATATATTTACGTACGTATTTTATTTTATATTTATTTTATTAGGCAATTCAAAGTTAAATTTTAAGATATTCAATAAGCACTAATTTTGGATATCAAATCTTGTTTTAAATTTAAATTTTGTTTACTAATTAAAATTAGATATTTATTTAAAAGTACAAATTTGAAATTTAAACTTAGTCAAAACCTTATATGATATTTTCTAAATAATGTTTTATAAATATATTATAAATTAATTTTTCCAGTTTCTAATATATTGTATACATACATATTTTTACACAAAATATTAATTATGGCAAATGGCGTATAGAAATAGTATGCGATGTATATACATTGTAGATATAAATCCCAATATCTATTTATGTATAAACTTGACATGTATACCCTATGCTATATACATGAGTATATAATGATATATTATATACTCATAGACTATATAAAATCATTTCAATTAAGTAAATTAATTAAATAAATCAGAAAATTAAATAAAATTATATTTTATTCAAATAATCCAGATTGGATTTGGTACAAACCATTAGACTTTATAGGCCCACTATGATCCAAAATATGGTTTTTTTAAATATACTATTTCACCCCTATAGACTGAACGAGTTCCATCAAGCGCATAACATAATATATGTTGTACTATTATTATATGGGTGCACTACACTAAGTTCAATATAGGGTGCTGACATATCTAACACGGTAATACCTACATCATGTGGCATCCATCGCAATCACACAACAGTTAAAGCAAACACAACAATCTAGCACACAGAACACTCAAAGATCGCACATCGCATAATCGATTAAAATGTTGTTGGATAATAACTCATATGACCTACAGAGATGGTCAGCGACTACTCAACGTCATGTATACTCAATGCTCGAATCGTGCGACATACAAACGGCTAGGAATTGGACATATCCAGACAACCAATCACATGGGTACACATAGACTACCCAGGATACACATAGATTACCCTTGGTGAGCGTCCTCACCTATCCTTATTTATGAGCGCAACCACTTTCACATAGTTATACGTTAATACCTTAATGCTCACCTAGATAGTTGAACACATCATACATCCCACTTTAGTAGCTCACAGTGCCGCACGTGCCTCCTTAGAGCATCATTAAGTCCTACGAACACTCTCCACTTGAAGCGCTGGATCAAAACAACGCACATTGCCGAGTCGTAGAAGCTTGGAACACCATACATAGTTCTAGGATTTCCTAGCATCAAGCCCAAAGTAACACAATCACTTCCCTTGCATAAGGCCCAAAGCAAACTCATGAAATCCCCATGTCTTCATAGCTTCATATCAATCGTCTTTCCACCATATCTCAACATCCATTCATCAAAACAACTTGCGATCGATCACATAGGCCTCCCATAGTACCATATCCTCTCTATATCAATTGTAGCCTCGTTTGGCCAATGGTACTCATTCGATGCCAAACGATCATGTTGAATACTTAGCCAAATTTTGGCTTTCTAAAGTCACTCCAAAGAAACTCCGTGCTATTCCCATGGCTTCCACCACTTTCTCTGAAGTAACTCCAAGTTTTCATCATGTTTGCACAACTTTTTCTCCAAAAATCCACTCGATCGTCTTTTGACCATATCTCTCAAACCCTTGGCAAAGTCTCTGGTGATCGATTATGTAAATTTATCCCATCGCCTTGGACATAAACTATCAATCGTATTTTGATCTAAGCAAGGTGGTGATCATTCTCTTATGGATCCGTCAGTGGTAAACAAATTTGAAGTTTTCTCCTCGTTTTTGCTTAAATAGCCCAAAGCCTTGCTCATGCATGTCCAAAACTTTGATCTTGCACAAAATTTCACTTAAGCCCCTAAGTATTAGTTGATAACGATCCATATGGATCAGTATCCACCGTTTTAACTTCTCTCAAATTTTGTTATGTCTTTTCTACTTCATTTTGCATCACCATCATCCCATTTCCTGCTCCAATCCGAATGAAAACTCCTAACTCTATCGATATGCCATCCATACTCAGACATGGACTGAAACATCATTTTCTAATCTAAGCAAATAAGTAAATATGCAAAAAAACAACCGACAAGCATCATATCAAAGTAAAAAAATGATAGAACATCCATATCTACCCTATAATCCATGCATTCAACTATGACATGAAATCATATAAAATCCATTAAAAACATTGGGCGGTATTAGTGTGTAAAATATAAATTCCATTGCTTCAGAATGATGGTGTCTATTCCATAGAGTGATCATAATAGGAAAACGAACTTACAGTTAGGAAGTTATGCATGTTTTAAGTTTAGACACTGTTGGGCGGTATTAGTGTCTAATTAATTAAGTCCATAAGTAGGCCCACTAGTCTAATTCGAGATTAGTATAAATAGGGAGCTGTAGGAGTCAAATTAAAACTTTTCCTTTTTCCCAAATCAGATCTAGACCCCATTAACCCTAGATTCATCAAAAATCACACAAATTACTCTCTAAAATAGCTCAATCATTAAGTGGAAAGAAGATCTTCAATTAGAAGATACAGATCATCATTTTGGTTGATTTGCATTGCTTTATATTACTGCCCACATTGGATCTAGGCGTGAATTAGTTGTGGTAATCGTTGAGTGGTTTATGCTTTCTCACTATCCTATACATGTTTATATGGTAGAATTACATGATTTAACATGATTTTTGGCCTTAAAACCTTTTCTAACTTTAGTTACATATTATCATATGCTTATGACCTATATTTGTGAATCTTTGAAATAGTTTTCAAAAATGATTTAGTAATTCTCCTTATTCATATTCATATATGCATGTAATATGTAGATCTGGATTAGAATTGGTTTGTTTATCACATTCTTGTGCATTGCTTGTATGAATGGATGCATATGCATGTTATTCTATGCTTGTACGATGTGCTTTGATGTTGTTTGCTAGTGTTTTGGATGCTTACGAAGATAGGTTGGTGAATTTGGAAAATCGGAGGCAATGTTGGTCGGAATTGGATGAAACTTAGAGGAGAAGCTCTGGAGCAAGGGGAAGCTTGCAGAATAAGTCACACCTCATAATTTATTAAGGGTTTAACTCGGCACCAAGTTGAAGAGTCGGTACTGAGTCATTTCCATTGCTTGGTTGGATCGACGACTTTGGGGATCTCTAGGTGTTGGCTAGCGGAGATGGACCAAGGCAAGTTTTAAAGGATTGGCTAAGTGTTGGGTATTATGCCAAGTTGTTCCTAGAACTTGGAGTTAAATGCTTTGGATTGCGGACCAAGTTGTTTTTATGAATGGGTCGAGGTGTAAAGCACTTAAGAAGGAAGTACTAGAGGCAGAGTGATTTATTTAGCCAAGATTGGCTAAGTAAATGATTCGATGCCGAGTAATTTTGACTTGGTGTCGAGTTGTTTTAGTGAATGTGAGGGGGTCGGGCTTGTAAAAGGAGGAAGCAAGGGACTTTATAGATCATTCTGGAGGTGTTGGCTCGTTTGCTTGAGTATTGGATGGCAATGTACTAACATTATAAAAGCGTTGTATCTTCGGTTTATGACTCATGTGGAGTATATGTCGAAGATGGTAGCTCAATAAAGGAGGGAGCCGTGGATGGGGAACCTGAAGGTTTTCGAATAATGGAAACTGGATTAAGCAAAAAAAGGGCTAGAATCCGAATGGAGCAAAGAATGGCTCGAATGTATGCGCTAAGGAATCATTGGTACTTGGAGTGTTTTTGGTTGTACTCGATGCGTGGGTATTATGAGTGGAGATGCCTATGGATCAATGGAGTGGATCTAAATACCCTAGACCAGTGGCTTTGGGTCTAGTGTCTAGCATTGGGCTACGAGACACATATCTAGCTTTGGGCTACGTGATACACGAGTATACTGAAAACCAGGATTCCATTAGTCCCTGGCAGTAAGGAGGCCATACGTTTAATCGTATATTCAGGGCACATGGAGTGATAGTAGGGATTGCTTGATGGATGCTATGGTTGCTTTAGTTGCTTTTTAGGCCATCACTTGGAGATATCATTGGGAGTAGGTATTGGAGATAGGAATACCTGAAGAGCTGATATCCTTATTTTGAGTAGAGTACCTTTATATTATTTGTGGAGGATCATATTATGATGTTATGTGCTAACTTTTTAGTTGCAGGGACAGGTCATGTATGATTCATGTACCTCTGTTCTTACCATATATACCTACATAGTATTTGGAGATTCATTAACCGCTCACACCAAACTATTGTTTGACCTAAGGTTTTATGCTTTGCTTCCTATTATCTTAGGTACTCTTAAATGAGTAGACAAGATAATAAGTCTAGGTGACACAGTAGTTGGGCGGAGGGCGAGCTAGATGGAGCTATCTTGTATTATATACTTATATGGATTTCCTTACTTATTCCGCTATGCAGCACTGGGGAGCCTTAGTAGTGGCTTCTTATTTTCTCATTATGAGACAGTTATTGGGTTTATTTCCATTTAAACACTACTGTATTTGTATATAACTTTGTGCATCTATGTTCTGATGATTTGTTCGCATAGTCACTACTGTCTCATGTTATATCTATGATATTATATTTTATCCATGCGTTGTGAGATATTTGACAGGCTATATGCCGTATTTATTTCATTTTCAACCTTGATGATCATCCTATATCAACCGGGCATGACTGCAACGCACTATTTTGATATTATTGGTGTTGGTGATATAGGGCAGTCGTCACAACCAGTTGGTTACACGTTAAAATACTTAATGTAAAACACTACTAAAGAGAGGATTCGTCTCCTTTGTTATATAAGGTCAGTATCACCGTAATTGGTAAGTCAAATTAAAGTCAAAGTCCTCAGTCGGAGAAAATTGGATAATCAATAAACGTCATCGGACTGAACCAAGGACTTTAAATTTGACCTATGTAGTTAATAAGGATATTAATAGAGTTTTTGACCTTAGACCAAACTCTAGATATATAAGTAATATAGTTTGACACCCCGACCCAGTACCTATAACAACCCGCATTTCCCAACACACCGATCCAAAGCTCGGTGTGGCTTTCGAGTTTATGTCGTGCCAAGACATATGAGCTGTTGGGATTATAAACCATTATAAAGCATAATTATAAGGGTAAGTTCTAAGACATTCTACACTTTCAGATCTCATAATGGAAAGAATTAAAATATAAGTACACAAAAATAGATATCTCAGAAAAACAGTCTCCAAAATACTTGTTTTACATATACATTATTTTCAAAGTACAATATAAGCTTTACAGACATTTAAAACAATAAGTGACTACAAGAAGAACAATGAATAATATGAGAATTCCAACATGAAGCTCCTTTCTCCACGTGTTATGCCCAATCAACTACTAATCAATCATCTTGTGGCAGGAAAATGAAAAGATGGAGGTGGGTCGGACAAAAGTCTGGTGAATGAGTACAAGTATAATATGTGATGATCATGTGAAATTAACTTCAAAACTATTCTAAATGACATAGGGTGTGCTACACCTGTCTGTGAATTCTCAAGTTCGATTACCTAAGGGCTCTTGATTAATATAAATCTACACTACTACTTGTGTTGACTGCTACAAGGATCGAACTACGGATCGAACCTCATACTAATGATCGAATAACACTCCTAGAGTTACCCAATAAGAAATAACTACCCGTTGGCTACTATTGTGACGCCCTACTCCGAGACCCACATTAGCAAAGAGTATTACAAGGTAACACCGTGTGCTAATGCGGAGAATAGAGCTGGATAGGAGCGACCATCTATAGCCTTGTCTTAATTATCTATTGAATACGCCGACAATTGCCATACTTTTTTTTCTTTCTTTCTCAAGTGGATCAAAATATCCAATAAATACTTAATACAAAACCATAGGTGTTTGAAGGATCTATCAGAACGAAATATAACAACTCAAATGTAATACACATCACAGAACAGTGGATCATCACATGCATTTACACATATACAGATACATTACAGAGTTTACAAAATGATATATGTCAAGTGGTAAAGCACCACAATATACAAACGAGTCAAAAGAATACAGATCAGAGTTACAGCCAAAAAGGACTACACAAAAAGCTATAACAAAAAGGAGCTAGAAGAATAGTCCATGCGGAAGCAAAATAGGCTAAGTCCAATGTACCTAACCTAAAACATCTCGGTCTGACCCGAGTATAAAATACATGGGTCAGTCTAGCTAAACAAATCAGTTAGATAAACTAAATGATAATGAACATACAAAGTCATAAAGTACCACAAATATCTCCAAAAGAGATAACCAAGTCATCTACCATAAGATGATTCATAACAAGCCTCATATCATAGGCAACTCCAATAAACCAAGGATATCATATCCCAAAACAAGCCAAAAGGCAAATAACAAATACCAATAAAGGTAACAAAAGTTTCCACAAGGTAATCCCTATATATCATGTGGTCCAAAGAACCTACCCCGAAAGGCGATACACTAGGGAAATATAATTGTCAAAGAAACAAAAGATGCTCGAGCTCAGTACTGTATAACAAGGATCCACAAACCCGAAGGCACAAACCCTATATCACTCGAGCGGAGACGATGGACCAACTCCAAAAGTGATACTATAGGGCAACAAACCCGAAGGCACAAACCCGAAGGTACAAACCCGAAGGCAACATACCCGAAGGCAACAAACCCAATATCACTCGAGCGATGACGATGGACCAACTCCAAAAGTGATACTATAGGGCAACAAATCGTAGTGGCGAAGGTCCAAAGGCCCAGTACTAGACACCACTAACTGGCGGAATGTGTCACAACTCTCAGAAAGGAACCCAGAAAATGTTAACGTGAGTCCCATACCCCACGTTCGCACTAAACGGTTTACTAACCGTTAGTCAATTTCACACTCAAAGCAGTACAAAGTTCACCTCATCTCATCGGTAAACCAGACCCAGAGGTCAAAACGGCCAAACGAATAGATTAGGAATTAACTGAAAAGATAAACGCACGTGTTCATAACACGCATTTTATTTGATCATTTAATTCTCCTCCCTCTTCGCTCGAAGTGCAAAGTTGTGTGTGTGTTTTAAATAGAAATTATAAATTGGAGAGACGAGCTTTTAATACACTTTAAAAAGAGATCATTTTATAAAAACCCGTGTACGAAGTCAAAAAGGAATCATCAAAGTCAAAAATGCGATAACAACTAATTGGATCGACACGAATCGATCGAAATCGGAAAACCAAAGCAAATAACAAACCGGGCAGAGACAAGCAGGTCAGTCGACTGAACCAAGGTGTCAGTCGACTGGCCCAGTGCCTGGAAACTTTATGTTTCCAGGTCAGTCGACTGAACCAGTGGGTCAGTCGACTGACATAGGGGTACGCAATTTTCTACCCCAGGGTCAGTCGACTGGCCCAGAAGGTCAGTCGACTGATACAGACCCAGGCAAATTCCTGGGGGTCTGGTTCAGTTGACTGAACCTGCTACCAGAGCAAAATCAACCTAGCCCCCTTTTTGGGGCAAAATCCGATAACATGGACGAGAGCGACGAACGAGCAACCACGACCAAGGATTTACGCCAAACGTTAACCCAGCCTTGTATGGCCCTCCAAAACACTCCACTAATGTGTTTAAACATCAAAGAATGGATTTTTACAAAATTGGATTCCAAAAACCAAAAATTGGACGATTCAACAAATCGAACACAAATAAACATGAATTGATGTTAGGAATTCTTACCCAACAACAACAAAAGCTATAAGCTTAGATGTGAGTTCAAAAATCTCACCTTTTAACTCAAAAACAAATGATAAGAAGCTCAAACACAAGGAAAAGATAAACCACTCTTCACTTCAACTCCACAAGCTTCAATCTAAGATCAAAACAAGTATTTCCTAAATTAGGGTTTAGGAATTTTCTGAAATCAAAGAGGAATTGAGATGGAGAAGGAGAAAAGAAGGCTTACCTAAGGTTCTCTTCGAATTTGGAGCAAGAATTGGAGTTTACAATTGAATCTAGGGCTTGGAATTTCTAATTCCTCTTCTCTTCCCCCATTTTCAGTTGAGCTTGAGAAAAAGAAATGAAATGAGAATGAATGGATGAAGAGAGGGGCTGAGTTAGAGTATATGATGAGTTGGGTGAAACCCAAACCCAAAAGCCCAATAGAAAATAGCAAAATTCAACTTACTCCAAACATATCGAAGCTTATACTCAAAAAAGTCGCAAATGCCATTTTGGACTCAATGGAAGTGGTCCCGAGTCCTAATTCGACCGTTTGCAAAAAGTGATATTTCGGACTTAAATTCGACTAACGATGCTGTTTGCATAAAAAATGGACAAACACCTCAAAGTCGTTTGATTTAATTGATTTTATGTTGTTCTTAGTGATTTGGGTGATTTATGCAAATATATGAAAAGTAGGGACTAAACTGTAAAAGACACGCAGATTTATAGTGGTTCAGCCAGAATGTGTCTACGTCCACTTTATATATTATTTCTCTTTTCTTGTTTAGATTACAAGTACAAAGCTTTTATACAAGTATCTGAAAGTTGTTTGAAAGTTCTCTCCGTGCTTGAGCTCTCAAACTTGTCCCCATTGTTGTACCCCTGCCCCTCTATTTATAGAGTGAGGCTGAGGGCAGGGGTCTTGGATGTACATAGCTGCTGGTGGGCCTGGGCTGATGTAATCTAGCCTGGTAGCGTTGGTTCGGCATTGCTTTGGCTCGGCAGTAGGTGGTAGACGCTTTGGTTTGGCATCGCTTGGTTCGGAGATGGTTGGAGTGTAGAGTGGACCGGTTGTAGGTGATTCGGTGCTAGGTGGTAGTACCTTGGTCTGGTTTGGAGTTGGTCCGGCAGTGCATGGGGAGGTGCTGGTCCAGTAGAGTGTTTGAGGGTGGCATGGGTAGTAGCGTGTAGGAGCTTGGTTCGGTAGTAGCTCTGAGAAGCTGGTTCGGTAGTAGCTCTGAGAAGCTGGTTCGGTAGTAGCTCTGAGAAGCTGGTTCGGTAGGAGCTCTGAGAAGCTGGTTCGGTAGGAGCTCTGAGAAGCTGGTTCGGTAGTGGGTTCTGGGAAGCTGGTTCGGTAGTGGGTTGGTTCGGCTGAAACTCTCCCAACACTTGCCCCCACAAAGCATGGCATGTGCACGCACATGGCATACTTTGTTTTTTGTTCGGTCATTCCTATCTAGTTCGGTGTACCGAACCATTTGGTCCGGTCGTTTATATCTTGCCTATAAGTAGGGGTCTGATGCCATCGTTATCCCTCACTAGCCGAGCCAAACCTTTGTCTTCGTCGAACCCAAGCGTGTTTGCCGAATCGAGCTTTCAACTTTTGCCGAACCAGGTGAGATCCCCTTCTGCCGAGCGTGTTATTGCCGAATGGGCTTAGGAACATGACTTACCGAATGGGCAAGAGGGGAATGAGTACCGAATGACCCTTCGGTTATGACCGAATGAACCTGGTGCCGAACGAATCTTCGGTTTTAAACGACCGAATGAGTCTGGTGATGTTGGTTACCGAATGAACCTCGTATTGGAAATGCCGAATGACTTTGTAACTGTTGAATGACTTTACGTGTTTATAAGTGGAACTCTAGACAATATACACTTGTTCGTTTGACCCTCTATATCCCTTGTTCTAACAATGTGCTTTTTCGTGCCACAGATAATGTCTCATAAAGTGGAAACCCGATCAGAAAAGAAGAGATCTACGGACAGAAGAGAATCTCCCATTGTGCCCCCGGTTCAGCCGAATCCAGAACGACATGGGCCCACCCCGAGATCGCTAGTGGACGGGTATGGTCCTCAGGAACTTCTGAATTTGCCTCCTGATTGCTTCCCTAGCTCACTCAAGGGCGAGCAACTTGATGTTATATCTCGCTCTTTCGGGATCGACCGAGCGTGCATGCTATTGCCGGATGCGGGAGTGATGCCATATGATCCTCCCAAAGGATATTTTGCCTACAGCAGATACCATTGCATGTGTGGTGCCATCCTGCCTCTCAATGCCTGGGTAGTCAGCTTTCTCACATATCTAAAGGTAGCTCCATTCCAACTTCAGCCCAACTCCTATGCCATTCTGGTGAGTCTCTTCGTCATCTTCCAGAGGAGATATGGGCGTCCTCCTTCCAACCGGGAGATCCGGTATTTGTACAACTTGAGAGGCTATAAGAAGGGGTCTCCCTACATCAGCTTGGAATCGGCCGTATCCTTTAAGCCGGTCCTGGATCTATACTCTAAGTACAGCATGTTCAAGAAGGAATGGTTTTTTGTCAGGGATGATTCTGTTTCTATTCGGCGCTTCACCTCCGGATGTAAGTCAAAGCTTTATTTTTAATTCCCGTTCTGGTTGCAATGCTCCTCCTTATGTGTTTTTATTTTTTGCTAGCGATAGGTGGTTTTGCGGTCGTGGAGAATGATTGCCTGGTTTAGACGGCAGCAGAAATAGAAGCTATTACTGGAAGAGATAGGTCGGCTGCTTACCTGATCAGGAACGCTACACTTTTGGAGCACAACTTGATCCTTCCACAGCAGTCCATGGTTAAGCAGAGGGACACGGCCGAAGAGAAGGCTGCCCAAGCTAAAGAAGGGGCCGAGTCGAAGAGCAGCAAAAGGAGGCCCTTTCCGAAACATCCGGTTGCCGGGGGGAAGAAGCTCAAAAAGTCTGACGGTCCCTCTCCCAGCACATGTCCAGATATCCCGGAGGAGGGAGATGTGGAGGAGGAGCAAGGCGGAGATGGAGGAGAAGGCGCTGGAGGTGGCGACGGTGTCAGGGCTTTGTCTTCTGGGCAAGTAGGCGAGATGCAAGAGTGGACGGATGACGCTTTCCGCCAAGCCTTCAAAGGTTTGGAGGGAACAGAGAAGTCCAGGAAAGCTGAGAAAGTTGGGACCGGCGTGGATTTATCTTCCGGGAGCGCTTCTACTGAGGCAACCTCTGCGGTTCAAGGTGAATTTCCCTCTGTTCTTTTTAATTCTCGAATGATGGCTCAATGCATACTGGTGACACTTGATTTTTACTCCAGGAGTGGGCAAAACGGCCAAGACCTCAGATCTTCGGCACAGGCTTGAACAATACAAACTCCTCAAAGCTTCCGCCAAGCCGAAGCCTTCTACTAACCGCCCGGGAGACATAGTCGGCTATCGTCCTCTTCTCGGAGTTATTGAAGAAGATATACAGAAGAGGAAGAGGAGTCGATCTTTGTATGAACCTCTTCTTGAACCCCCGGCCCCACTCCAGCATATTCACGACATTACAGAGGAGGATACCGAGCTTATGCCCTCCCCCATCCGTCTGAGAATCCAACTGTCATCCCAATAGATCATCCTGGCTTAGTACGCAATCCGTTTGCGGTTCATCCGGACCTGGACCCGGCATCTCATGACATTTCTTTTGATGAGGTTACTGATGAGCACCTCCTCCCTCGTAATCCTATGGTACGGGTGCTTGACAAAGCTAAGTCCCTGGACCTTGATCTACTTACTACCCGGGTCATAACTCTGGGAGATGAAGCTAAGGCAAATATTGACCGGGTTGCTGAGGAGACCAGGAAATTGGTGGGGCACCACGCCCAACTGGTCAAGGCGGGGGAAGAGATAGGAAGCGCCAACATTCGGCTGTGGTTGATGGTTTCCGACCAGGCTAAACAACTTGCCGACCAAGCCATCAAAATCTCCCAGCATGAGGCCGCGTCCCAACAATTGAGGAAGACTATTGAAGAGGCTAGTAAGGCGGAGTTGTGGAGGATGGAGGCCGTCTGTAAGGAGCGGATTGACATGGCCATCGCCACGGTGGATGAGGTTTGGCAAGCGGACCTCGAGCGGGTAGAGGAACTATCGGGGAGACTTGAGGCTGCGGAGCTTGCTCAGGCCAAGTCGAAGTAGGAGATGGAGGCGATGAGGAGGTCCCTTCAGGCCGACCGTTTACGGTATCGATCGGAGAGGGATGCTGTTGTTGCAAAGTTGCGGCCTTCTGAGGTCCGAATGAGGGAGTTTGAAGAGAACGAGGGGATGATGGATGGGATGCTCCAGGATATGTACTTCCGTACTTGGAGGCAGGGTAACTTGTCCTGGATGGATGATTACCCCCGGGTTATGGCTAGGATCTATCTCAGGACTCTAGAGGAGGCCAAGGCTGAGGCGGATAAGGAGGGTGGTGTGGCCTTCGGGATGGATGTGGTTACCGCCCAGTTCACCAAGGAGGAGAAGGTGGCGGTGAAGGAGGGTATGCGGTTGCTTGCAGCTAAGGAGGCAGGTGTGCAAGTAGAGGATGATGATCAAGATGATCAAGGAGCGGATGCTGGTAAGTCTTCCTTTCTAGTCTTTCCGTTTACTTGGTTACTTATCACTAATGAATTCTTTCTCTGACCGGACAGGTGGGCAACAGGACAAGGATAAGACTCCGACGCAGCCGGCTCCTTGATTGGACCTGGATATCTTTTTGTGGACTTGACATTGTTGTATATGTTAGTCTCAAAACAATAATATAACTCTTAGGTTGTAATTATGCTACTTGTAATAAATAACACTATTCTTGACGTGTAATTTTTTAACTTAAGCTGATTCTATCGCCTTTTGAATGTTTTTGCTATTTTGACATGTTGTATGAGAAATATAGCTATGCATATTCTTGTAATTAAATTGTGTTTGACATCAAGTTCTTGTTTAAATCATAATTTCATGACTTGCAATGTTAGCGTGAGGTGTGAATAAATTGTAGTCACGTGTTTACTCATGAAAGAAGGAAATACCGCCCTTTATATTTTGCTTGTAGATGGCAGCCTTGAATGTCTTGTGTGACCGAGTACGAAATGCGGTCCAGTATATTGCTGTGAGTATCCGCTTCCATTGGCGAAAGTCTCTTGTTCTGTGTCCTGTACTTCAGGGATTGTTACAGAGGATAGGAGAAAAGTTTCTTAAATAAAATGGAAATATGTGAAATAGTAAAACTTTCAATCACGGAAGGCCTTCGATGTGCTTAAGTTCGTGGCAAACGGGCTTTGTAGTCACTTTCCCTAGCTGTGGGTCTTGGAGACATTTGTCACCCATCTTACGCCTCCGCGGGAGTTAATTCTTTTTTACCACAGACTTAAGACACATCGGAGCCGAGATCGCGCACAGTAACTACCCGGGCCATTATGGCCCGTAATCGTGAGTATTATTCGATTTACTGTGGCCGGCTAGCATGGATGCCGATCGTCAACCGTGAATTGCCCCTGGCTGGCCACACCTTATGTTGGGGCTTATAGTCGGCCTTCTCGGTGGCTTATAATCGGCTCATTACAGTTGGCTTTAAGGGCCGTCGCGAGCAATGAGTTAACCCACAGCAGAGGGATGCCGGAGCAAAAGTGTCTCATTGGCGAGGGCATAGATTCGCATAGTACCTGTTAGGTCTTGTCCAGGTGAAGTTGCGCTGTGGAGTGCTTTGAGTGGAAATGCTATACGCATAGGATTTTGTTCAACAGAAAAGGATAAAGTTAACAAGCAGCCAAGATATAAAGGAACAAGTTAAAAAAGAGACAAGGTTTTTTAAAGTGGTTCGGCACGAAAATGCCTATGTCCACTGATTCTCTTTGTTAATTCACTTCATATGGGCAGTACAAGTTAAGAAAAGTATCGACAGAGATGTTGGATGTTCCATGCCCTCTGGAACACCTCTCCGTCCACTGTTGACAAAATATAAGCTCCATTGTGGAGATCTTTATGAATTACATATGTTCCATCCCAGATTGGATCTAGTGCTCCGGGGCGAGGGAAGATTCGCTTGAGGATAAGATCCCCTTCTCGTAAGGTACCATGCTTGACTTTGGAATTGTATTGTGCTGCCACTTTTTGCTTATGGGCTGCTGCTTTGAGGACTGCATCATTTCTTCTCTCCTCAATTAGATCCAAAGACATGTGAAGGAGTTCTTCGTTCTCTTATGGGTTATAGTGGATCCTACGGTGGGAAGGCACGATGGTTTCAACTGGGAGCATAGCCTCTGATCCGTATGCCAAAGAGAAAGGAGTATGCCCTGTTGATGTTCTGAAAGATGTGCGATAGGCCCACAGTGCCGTAGGGAGTTCATCCACCCAAGCGCCCTTTGACTTTTCGAGTTTCTTTTTTATTAGGGTTTTCAGAATTTTGTTGACGGCTTCGACTTGTCCGTTTTCCTGGGGATACACTACGGATGAGAAGCTTTTGTGAATTCCGTGCTCTCGGCACCAGTTGGCAAATTCCTCGCTGTCAAACTGAAGTCCATTGTCTGATATGATTTTGAATGGGACTCCGTACCTGCACAGAACATTTCTGATCAAGAAGTTAATAACTTTTGCTGAAGATACTTTATTCAGAGGTTCTGCTTCCACCCATTTGGTGAAATAGTCGACTGCCACTATAGCATATTTGGCCCCGCCTCGGCCCATTGGTAGTTCGCCTATTAAGTCAATTCCCCATACTGCAAAGGGCCAAGGGCTGGTCATTTGAGTAATCTCAGTTGTTGGTAGCCGCGGAATCTTAGCAAACTTCTGGCATCTGTCACATTTTTTGACAAAATCTAAGGCGTCCTTGCTTAAGGTGGGCCAGAAATATCCATATCGAAGTATCTTTTTTGCTAAAGTTTGCACTCCGGTGTGATCTCCGCAGCTTCCTTGATGAATGTTGGATAAGATTTCCTTGGCTTCCCTTCCAGCGACACACCTTAATAAGGGGTTCGAGAATCCGCGCCGATAGAGGATGTCCTCTTGTATTGTGTAGCGGGAAGCTTTCCGCAAGATTTTCTTGACTTCGTTACACCCGTTGGGTAGTGTGCCGCTTTGTAAGTAGTCTCGGATGGGAGTCATCCAAGTTGCTTCTTCGGTTGCAGCTATCAGATTCACTTGCTCAAAACTTGGGGTTAGTTACTTTGAGATGGCTACTGCTCCGGAAATAGCGCCGTCTCTCATGCTTGCTTGCTTCGCCAATTCATCGGCCTCTCGGTTCTCTTCCCGAGGGATGTGTTTGACTAAGTAGTGGTCCAATCGATTGAGAAGTAACTTGGTCTTCTTTAAATATGCTATGAGTCGTTCTTCTCGAGCCTGGAATTCTCCTAGTATTTGATTAACAATAAGTTGAGAATCGCTATGAAGACACAAAGAATTGGCTCCGATTTCTAAGGCAAGCTCTAATCTAGCTATCACTGCTTCATACTCTGCATCGTTGTTGATGGCAGCGAACTCGAACCTTATAGCATAGTGTAGCTTATTTCCCCTAGGAGTGATTATTACCACACCTGCCCCCGAGCCTTGTTCGTTTGACGCACCATCCACGAAGAGATTCCACTTGATGTCTTCTGCTATTTCCGATTGCTCCTTACCTTCGTTGGTACTGAATTCTGCAATGAAATCGGCCATGGCTTGTCCCTTGATGGCGGTGCGAGGGTGATAGGTGATATCATACTGACTTAGTTCAATGCACCATTTAAGTAGTCCCCCAGAAGTGTCGGGACGATGGAGTACCTGCCTCAGTGGTTGGTTGGTCAGAACTTTGATGGAATGGGACTGGAAGTAGTGACGCAGTTTTCGTGATGTGATTAGTAAACAGTATGCTAGCTTCTCAAGTTTAGGATATCTGACTTCTGCCCCCGTAATCCTCTTACTTACAAAGTATATTGGCCGCTACGTGCGGTTGTCTTCTCTTACCAACGCAGCGCTCAGGGCGTGAGATGACACAGCAAGGTATAGGTATAATTCTTCGCCTTCGCTTGGAGTTGAGAGTACCGGCGGTTTCTGGAGGTGTTCGATCAAGTTAAGGAAAGCGGTTAAAAATTCGTCAGTCCATTCGAACTTTCCTTTGTCTTTCTTTAGAGCTTCGAAGAAGGGGACGCACTTGTCCGTCGCTTTGGAGATGAATCGGCTTAGGGCGGCCACTTTCCCATTCAGGCTTTGCATTTCCTTTCGAGTGGAAGGTATTTTAATATCTTTTAGAGCTCGGACTTGTTCAAGGTTTGCTTCAATCCCTCTAGCATGGACGATGAATCCCAAGAACTTTCCTGATGATACTCTGAAGGAGCATTTTAGAGGATTAAGTTTCATTCCATACTGGCGAAGTACTTGAAACATCTCGCCCAGGTGGCTTACGTGATTGTCGGCTTTCCTTGACTTTACCAGCATGTCATCCACATACACTTCCATAGTTTGTCCTATTAGCCCTGCAAACATCTTGTTGACGAGGCACTGGTAGGTCGCTCCTGCGTTTTTAAGTCCGAAAGGCATTACCTTATAGCAGTACAAACCCCAATCAGTGATGAAACTAGTGTGGTCTTGATCAGGAGTATGCATAGGAATTTGGTTATATCCTAAGTATGCGTCCATAAAGGATAAGAGTTCGTGTCCGACTGTGCTGTCTACAAGTTGATCGATTTGAGGAAGTGGGAAGCAATCCTTCGGGCAGGCGTCATTTAAGTTGGAGAAGTCAATGCATGTCCGCCACTTCCCATTAGCCTTTTTTACCAGCACCGGGTTGGCGATCCACTCTGGGTAGATGGCTTCCCGTATAAAGTCATTGGCAAGTAGATTCTTTACTTCTTCATCGAGGGCTACTGATCGTTCTACCCCCATACTTCTCATTCTTTGTTTTACGGGCGCCTTGGTAGGATCAATGTTTAGTACGTGGCTTGCTACGTCGGGGGAGATTCCGGTCATGTCAGCGTGTGACCATGCGAATACATCAAAGTTGTGGCGGAGAAAGTCGATGAGTCGCTCCTTCAACTCTTCTTTTAGTTGGGACCCAATTTTCAATAGTCTACTCGAGTCATGCTTGTCTACAGATACAAACTCCATGGCCTCTGCAGGCTCGGCGGTGGCCTCCTCCTCTTTGTCCCTGGGGTCTAATTCATTGAAAGGGTCGCTGGTATATCGAAGAGGAGGGGCTTTCTTTAGTTTCTACGCTTCTAGACTTTTTGTGCAGAGGGCAACCTCTACACTTTTCCCTTTATCCTTCCTATGGTTGTTGCGAAGTTCAGTCACATAGCAGTCTCGAGCAACGTCCTGGTCTCCTTCTACTTCCCCTACTCCATTGTCCGTTGGAAATTTCATCTTTAGGCACCATGGGGCTAGGACAATTTGGAAGTCAGACAAGGCTGGCCTTCCTAAGAAGGCATTGTAGGCCGAGTGGTTTTCTATTAGCACAAAAGTCTGTTTCCATACAACGGAGCGGGGATGGCTTCCAATTTCAACAAAGAGGTCCAGTTGCCCGAGGGGCATCTTCGCATCTCCAGTGAAACCGTGTAGTGGTTTATTGCAGGGAGATACATCCTTCATTGATAGTTTCATTTTGTCGAATGCATGTTTGAAAAGGATATTTACTGAGCTTCCAGTGTCTACTAGAATTCGGAAAACTTCGGCTGGACCGAGCCGGGCAGAGATAACCATGGGATCCATGTGAGGGTATTGCCTTCCTTCTAGGTCACGCCTACCGAATGTGATGTCATGATTCTCTTTCCGCTTCGGGTGGCGCTCTTCTATAACAGAATTAACACAGTTTTCATTGTTTCTAAGCGACTTTCCATATCTTTCCATCTCTGCCCAGCTTCTGTCGGCGATGTGCGGTCCTCCCGAGATGGTATGGACCACTATCTTCTCTTGACTAGGGCCGCTAGTGTTGCGATTTCCTCTACCGATCTCTGGTGAGGGTAGCCTTGGGTTCTCATTGGCAGGAGCTGGAGTCCTGTCCTGACCTTTTACATAGCGTTCCAGTTTCTTCCTTCTGATGTGTTCTTCAATCAAGTCCCGGAGATGATAGCACTCATTGGTATCATGCCCATGAGATTCGTGGAAGCGGCAGAACTTTCCAGACTTCTGCGCGTTATCTGATTCCTTCTTGTATGGTGGACGTTTGTATCTAACTTCGCCTTGGGTGACAAGGAAGATGTTTTCGACGGTCTCGTTCAAAGGAGTGTAAGTGTCGAATCTCGGTCCTGGCCGATATAGGCGCTTTTCTCCCTTCTTGCCCCCAGCATTGTCTCTGGAATCATTTCTTCGAACGTCCCTTGCCACAGCTTGCGCGTTGCTGTGAGTTGCCTTATTTTGTTTTCCTGACTGCCCCTCAACGGCAGCATCCTCAAGCCTCATATATTTCCCGGCTTCATGGAAGAAATCAGGTAAAGTAGCTGGTTTTTCTTTTATCAACCTTCTAGCAAATTTAGTATCCGGATGCACACCACTACAGAGGACCATTAGGATAAGCTTCTCATCGGCATCTTGGACTGCGGCCGCTACGGCATTGAATCGGGTTAGGTATTGCTGCATTTTCTCTCCAGGTTTCTGTTTGATGCTGGATAAGGAATAAGCGTCCTTGGGTTGTTCCACATGAATGCGGAACTGACTGATAAACTTTTCTTTCAACATTTCCCACGAGCTGATGGATCCCTGGGGTAAATGACAGAACCAGGAGGTAGTGAGATCTGCTAATAATAGTGGAAAGCATTTGCACAGTACTCCCTCTGTTGCTCCACTCATGAGCATATGTTGTGTGTATCTCTGTAAGTGTACAATGGGGTCGGAGGTTCCTTTGTAAGGTTCCATTGTTGGCATCTTCCATTTTCGGGGGGTGATAGCAACTTCGATACTACGGGCGAAAGGGCTGGTTACCCTAGCGCCTATCCCTCGATCTCTTTGCTCCCATTGGACGCACTCTCTAAATAAGCGTGCCATCCTTTCATCAGAATTTGGAGCAGATAGAAACGAGTTCGGTTCTGTTCTGTGGGATTGATTCCGTCCAGATGACCTGTAGGGATGGTATCGTCTATCATTCCTCATATTTTCCAGTGGCTACCTTTGGTCTTCTGGGAGCATGCTAGGGTCAGCTATAGTTGGCCCTTGCCTTGATCTTCCCCTGCTGGGTTCTGATCTAAGCACTTCCTCGGGTCCAACTTCGGGCTGGACTCTAGCTCGGCCCCGTTCATTGGCGTTTTCGTGGTTAGGCAGTACGACCGGCTCAGCTACAGTTGACCTCTGCCCGGTACCTCCCCCGTTGGGTATGGTTCCAAGCATTTCCTCATGCCTAACTTCGGGCTGTGCTCGATCTCGGCTCCTACCATGGCTGCTTCTGCCGTTAGCTCCTTCGAAGAAGGAAGATCTTTGTTGTCTCTGAGATCCTCCAGACTGGGACTCACCCCATGATTCAGTGTTGCGGTTGGACTCTTCAGCATCCCTTAAGCGTGACATGAGATGGTCCACCAAGGCTTCCTGCGGGGACGTGAAGCGGTTAGTTACTTCAGCCACAACCCTGTCTAGATCTGCCCTAGTAATTGCTGCAGGCTGTTCTGCGGCAGGAGTGGTCGGATTTGCCTGACCTTCATTTGGTACTGCTGTTGGAGGGGGACGATTTACTTGATCTGTGACCACTGGATCTGGAAGACTGCTGGTTGCGATGTTTTTTCCTTTGTTAACATCTTTCTTCTGCTTGGGAGGCATGTTTTCCAAGCAATGAACGATGCTGTTAGGAAGAAGGTTAAGTGGAAGAAGCTGAAGCTTTGAGCTTCTAGTTCTCAGTGAAAGCACCAAAAATGTTTGCACAAAAAATGGACAAACACCTTAAAGTCGTTTGATTTAATTGATTTTATGTTGTTCTTAGTGATTTGGGTGATTTATGCAAATATATGAAAAGCAGGGACTAAACTGTAAAAGACACGCAGATTTATAGTGGTTTAGCCAGAATGTGCCTACGTCCACTTTATATATTATTTCTCTTTTCTTGTTTAGATTACAAGTACAAAGCTTTTATACAAGTATCTGAAAGTTGTTTGAAAGTTCTCTCCGTGCTTGAGCTCTCAAACTTGTCCCCATTGTTGTACCCCTGCCCCTCTATTTATAGAGTGAGGCTGAGGGAAGGGGTCTTGGATGTACATAGCTGCTAGTGGGCCTGGGCTGATGTAATCTGGCCTGGTAGCGTTGGTTCGGCATTGCTTTGGCTCGGCAGTAGGTGGTAGAAGCTTTGGTTCGGCATCGCTTGGTTCGGAGATGGTTGGAGTGTAGAGTGGACCGGTTGTATGTGACGACCGCCCATGACCCCTGCACCGAACCTAGAGATAGTGCGCTGTAAAGTGTGCCAGGCGACCATGGACGATTGCCAAGGTAAATTTAAACAACAGAATCTATCGTATTACTCACAGCGCATGGACAAAATACAATAGAATATATATATAGTGAAGCTTCACAGAATATAATCTCATTAATAAAACTTCATAATAGTTGAATACAAACATCTGAACAGTCAATACATCAAGCCTCACTACATAACACTCAGAGAATATACAAGCAGCGGAACATCCAGTACATATAGTAAGAAGATAATACGCAAGCCTCCAGCTCGTCTTCGACATTAGCATCGTGGAAAGCAAGAACAGCACCTGTCACCTGCTACCTAGTCTGCCCGTCTCAAAATGGACGAATAGCCCAAGGCAATAAGAGTTAAAACATAAAGCCTTGAGTCAGACAACAGTCTTAGTAAGCGGTAAATTAACTAACAACATACCAAAAGAGCATAAAGGAAAAGGAATAGGAATACAACCCTCCCACTCCACCTCTTTCTACAGTGATAGCCCCCAGAAACACACTAAGTAGAAGCAAACATAGCAGAGCATACAATTTAAAGTAAAGCAATTATCACTCGAGTCAAGGGCGATGCTTTCCAAGTACAAACCCCCAAGGCCTAAACCAAGATCAGATAAGCACCCAGAAAATACCGCTCTTGAGACCGAATGACGATACAACCAAACATCCATGACTCTGGCTATCACTGTTATCATTGCTTCGATATCATCGTTAATTGAATGACCGGCTCTTTATTTCATCCGTCCATCAAGGGCTAATGGAAACCCCGGTTCTAGACATAACTCTGCACGTCATCGTGACCCGTGCCTAGGACTATCGAATCTGCCCAGAGTACTTGACTACCAATCAGAAGCCTTCAGGGACTATCGAATCTGCCCAACGTACTCTTGCTTTGAGCATGCTAGAACCTTCAACAACGATGATATCTCAGCCTTCTAGTCATCCTCCTCGACGACTATTTCCATACTAGCTCAAGCGCCTCTCGAGCAAACCATTATCCTCAAACCCGAACCATATCACCGAGTTATCAATCTGCTTGGAATGATCCCGTTTGGATTAGACCAAGGCTATCTCATATCATACTTCGCCTCATCATCATCATAGCAAAGCTTCATCTCAACATCATCATCAAATCTATCCATATGAGCTTCAACATCCGCTACATATGCCACGAGCAGCTTTTCCAATTCAAGAGCCTTTCCCTTAGATTTTGAATCATCTTCGGTCTAAATCAAATCATCAATCATCTAATTCATAGCAATCAATCAAATCAAACATTAATCCAAGTAAACAAGCATTTAAATATGATCTAAATAGACAATTATAACAATAATGGCAATTTCGTAATTAAAGAGTCAAAAGTCTAACAAGCATGAAAACATGAGCAATATCTCTAGAATCTTGATGAATGAACTTGCATAGGTTAACATGTAGTAAAATGGATGCCAAATCATTATGAACAATGGATCTATATGGATCTATACTTAGGATTAGGAAAATGCATGGAAATCACTACTTTAACTCAAAATCAAGCCAACGATCCGATATACTCCTTTGGATCCGTGTGAGAGATAATCACCACTCACCAAATCACCTAAACACCTTAAAAGAAACCTACTTCAGATCTGGACAGCGAAGGATCTAACTCGATCTATCACAAATCCGCTTCAAACGATGAAATCTCTCTTCGATGGATGAAGATCTTCAATCTAAGCTCTTGGATCTTCGATTTGATCTTCAATATGGATGGAAGGAATCACAAGATTAGAGTGGAGAAAAGAAGTGAAGAAGTGTAGAAGTCGAGCTCTCAAAATGGCAGCACTTCGTCGCTTCAAAATCCAGATCCCAAAAATGAAGAAGAACCCTCCTATTTATAAGCTGAAATACCCCTTAGGTCGTTCACTCGGAGTTAGGTCGTCCACGACCTACGACCTAAAACCCTACGACCTAACAACTTAGCGCATCAGCGCACCCAAGCAACCTACGACCTAACCAGATGCGCATCTACGACCTAACGACTTAGCGCATCAGCGCACCCAAGCGACCTACGACCTAACGAATGCGCATCCATGCGACCTATCAAATCCAACGACCTATGCGCATCCGCGACCTACTACCTAACGAAGATGCAGCCTAGCGACCTAACACAGACCGCATCCTCGCGATCTAACAATGCCACGACCTAACGACCTAACAAACCTACGACTTAACACACACACGCGACCTAACACTTAGCCAGGATACGACCTAACTCCTTAGGTCGTCTAACGACCTAACTACGCTAACTCGCTAACCCTCTTAGGTCACCAACTTCCTATAGGTCGCCAACTCCTATAGGTCGCTCACTCTCTTAGGTCGCCAACTTCTATAGGTTGCTAACTCCTATAGGTCGCTAACTCCTATAGGTCGCTAACTCCTATAGGTCGCTAAACTTCCTTAGGTCGCCTAATTCTATAGGTCGCTACTCACTAGCTCTCTTAGGTTGCTGCAATCCTTAAGTCACTCAAAACCTTAGGTCGCCAGCATCATATAGGTCGCTCCAACCGACCTAACCTACCCCACGACCTAAGCCACCACACGACCTATCTTCTAAACGACCTAACTATCACACGACCTAACTCCTTAGGTCGTTCTAATCCTTAGGTCGCTCCACTTCACTAAGTCGCCTACCTCATAACTCGCCATCTTCCTTAGGTCGCTCCAAGCTTTCATACGACCTAAGACTTAGACTCTGGACGACTTATCAACAATGCGACCAAATGTCAACTGTTTTACGATGTTTCGATCCGTAAAAATACGGGTCGTTACATTCTCTCCCCCTTAGGAATTTCGCCCCCGAAATTCTAAACAAACAGAGCAATCAAAGACTATTCTGCATGCCTACCATCCATAGCAATCAACAAACCATGCATCAAATTCTAGCTTAGCATGCAGAATTCTAAAACTTAGAACAAGTTACAATGTAGTTAGATGACACGACACTTTAGGGCCATACCTTGAAGAGTTCAGGATGAGCTGCTTTCATCCTCTCTTCCACCTCCCATGTACAGTCGTTATCATCATCACTCCATTGTATCTTGAGCAACTTAACTACCTTCCCCCTAAGCTGTTTCGTGTCGGTTTCCACAACACAAAGCGGCTTACGAGGTCTCCTATCGACTGGATCAACTTCGAATCTTCATAGCTATCGGCAGAAACCACTGTATTCGAGTCGTGCACATATTTCCGTACATATGATACATGAAAAACATTGTGCACACTCGACATCTTTTCTGGTAACTCCAATCTATAGGCGAGCTTTCCAATTCGCTCGATGATCGGGAATGGTCCAACAAATCTTGGAGTCAATTTTCCTTTCTTCCCGAATCGAATAACATTCTTCAGAGGAGAAATCTTCATAAAAACCATATCACCTACGTCGAACTCCAAATCCTTTCGACGCTTATCGGCATAACTTTTCTGACGGTCTTGGGCTGCCTTCATTCGTTGCCGAATGATCTCTATGCAATCCGAAGTCTGTCGAATCATCTCTGGCCCAAGCATCAGCTTTTCTCCTGTCTCTAACCAACATGTCGGAGAGTTACACGGTCTTCCATATAATGCCTCATACGGTGCCATACCAATGCTTGACTAGTAACTGTTATTATACGAAAATTTCACCAAATGAAGGTGATCTTCCCATGATCCTCCGAAATCCAAAACACAAGCTCTGAGGAGATCTTCCAAAACTCGATTGACTCTCTCGGTCTGACTATCTATTTGAGGGTGATAAGCTGTACTCAAACACAACTCGGTTCCCAAAACTTCCTGGAAGCTCTTCCAAAATCCACTAGTGAACAATGGGTCTCGATCGCTCACTATACTCTTCGGAATACCATGGAATCGAACTATCCACTTAGCATATAACTCAGCTAACTTTGATGCAGTCTTAGTCGATCGAACAGGAATGAATCTTGCACTCTTAGTCAGACGATCTACAATGACCCAAATTCCTTCATTTCCCGTTCTTGTTCTAGGTAGTCCATCAATAAAATCCATCGATATTTGCTCCCACTTCCATGTAGGAACTTCTAATGGCTGAAGCAATCCACTTGGCTTCTTCTGCTTGGCTTTTACCAACTGGTAGTTCATACATTTGGAAATAAAATTTCCAACATCCTTCTTCATACCTTCCCAGTAATAGGTTCTCTTCATATCCCGATACATCTTATTTCCACCTGGATGAATTGTCAGCTTCGAGTGATGACTTTCCCTCAGAACTTCATTCCTCAACTCATCGATATCGGGTACAACTAGTCGTCCTTGCTTCCGAAGCCAACCCTCTCGATCGACCTCGAATCCTTTATCCTTTTCTGGGTCCAATCCAGATTCCAAATCATGGATAATCCTGACAAGCTTATCGTCTCGCTTTTGGCTCTCGCCAATCCTTTCCACAAGAGTCGGTCTTATCGATAAGTTTGCCAACATCTCAGGTTCCAATTCGCATCTAGGCCTGAAGTCAAATCCAGCTAAATACTCGAGATTCTTCCATTCTGAAAACATAGCTCCCAATCCTGCATGTCTTCGACTTAACGCATCTGCCATTGCGTTACCTTTTCCCGGAGTATAAGCTATACCGAAATCATATGATGCTAAAAACTCTAGCCACCGTTGCTGCCGAAGATTCAAATCCTTTTGGGAGAAAAGATACTTCAACGACTTATGATCCGTAAACAACTCAAATCGAACTCCCAATAGATAATGTCTCCACATCTTCAGAGCAAATACAATCGCCGCTAATTCCAAATCATGAGTCGGATAATTCCTTTCATGCGGCTTCAGTTGTCGACTGGCATACGCAACAATTTTATCTCTCTGCATCAGTACTGCTCCAAGTCCAGTACCACATGCGTCGGTGTAAACCACCATCTCATCATTCCCACTTGGAATAGTCAAAACAGGAGCACTTGTCAATCTCTCTTTCAGGATTCCGAAAGCCTGCCCACACTTAGCATCCCATCTGAACACTAGATTCTTTTTCGTCAATCCTGTTAACGGTGCAGCTACCTTGGAGAAGTCTTTGATAAACCGTCGATAATATCCTGCTAATCCAAGAAAAATTCTCACATCAGATGCACTCTTAGGTCTACCCCAATCCTGAATTGCTGCCACCTTAGCGGGATCAACCGCTACTCCATTTCCAGAGATAACATGGCCTAAGAACCTCACTTCACTCTTCCAGAAGTGACACTTCGAAAACTTAGCCTTCAGTTGATGTTTCCGCAAGATTTCCAAAACAATACGCAAGTGCGTCTTGTGCTCTTCTTCAGTTCTGGAATAAATCAGAATATCATCCACGAACACTAGCACGAACTTACTCAACTGATCTCTGAACACTCTATTCATAAGATCCACAAAATATGTTGGCGCATTAGTCAATCCAAACGGCATTACCAGCCACTCAAAGAAACCGGATGGTATCCTAAAAGCAGTCTTCAGCACACTATCCTTAGCCACTCTTAACTGGTGA
Organism: Allium fistulosum; assembly: GCA_030737815.1. Taxonomy (NCBI): domain Eukaryota; kingdom Viridiplantae; phylum Streptophyta; class Magnoliopsida; order Asparagales; family Amaryllidaceae; genus Allium; species Allium fistulosum. The sequence continues at coordinate 293,083,648 of CM060908.1, read as the reverse complement.
AATCCCGTTGCCAAATCCATCTGAGAAAACACCTTAGCTTCGTGAAGCTGATCAAACAAGTCATCGATTCTCGGCAATGGATACTTGTTCTTCTTAGTCACCTTATTCAGCTCACGATAATCCACACACAACCTCAACGATCCATCCGCATTGGTTGCGAACACCACGGGTGCACCCCATTCGGACACACTACGCCGAATGAATCCTTTCTGTAAAAGGTCATCAACCTGCACCCTCAACTCTTGCTGTTCCCTAGGCGCCATCCGCCTAAGAGGCATCACAACAGGTCTGGCTCCTTCAACTAGATCTATACGAAACTCGATCTCTCTATGCGGCGGTAACCCTTTGACCTCGTCAAAGACATCCTCAAATCCATTATCGATTGGCACAGATGACAGTCCATCCCGTGGAACAACCAGCGAATACATGAAGCTCATGAATACGCCTTCTTCATGCTTACATCGTATCACAATCTTTTGCCCCTCCACATTCTCGAATGTCACCTCCAACCTCTCACAATCAACCTTTGCCGCATACTTCCTAAGCCAGTCCATACCCAAAATAATTCCGAACCCCGCAAAGTTCAGAATAAAACAATCACAAACAAAAGAGCAATCATGACTCAATACAATCAGACCACGGCATAGCATACACAAACAAGACGAACCCCCAACTGGATTAGTCACAACCAATGGCCTATCAACAATATCCGGTTCTAAACCCAACCGGCCTACAAGTTCACTGCAAACAAAAGAATGCGACGCCCCAGTATCAAATAACACTCTAACTGGAACACCACAAATGGAGAGAGTACCCTGAACCACCACACTCTTTCCCTTCTCTTCAGTGGTAGGAGCTTTTGAAGATGATGGAACAGCCCCCAAAGCATAAGCTTGCACAATCTGCTTGTCCTTCTGCGGTTCTGGACAATTCCTCTTAACATGCCCCAGCTTGTCACAGTTGTGGCACTTCACTGGCACCTTCGGATTCTTGCAATCCCTGGAGAAATGGCCCTTCTGCTGACAATTGAAGCAAGTCACTTCGCTCTTCGGCTTCTTCTGGCCATCCTTACCCTTTTGTTGCTACTGCTTCCTCTTCTTGTTTCCACCCTACTGTAGTCTAGACTCTTCCTTGGTCACAGCAACAACAGATCCCTCTTTAGGAAATAGATTCTCTTGCCTGAGAGCTTTCTCCACAAGCTTCTCAAATGGATCATCCAAATGATCCACCAACTGCCTCCCAAGATAACTGTCCAAGCCTGTCACAAACTTCTCATTCTTCTAATATGAAGATTCAATATACGACCGGGCATACTTGGAAAAAGCTTCAAACTCAGAAACATACTCAAGAACTGGTCTTCCACCTTGCTTGATCTCCACAAACTTCTTGAACAGAACAGACTTCTGAGCTGTAGAAATGAACTTAGCTTCAAATCTAGTTTGGAATTGCTCAAAAGTAATCTCTTCCTCCGGAGTATCAATGGTGATAGAGTTCCACCAATCAGAAGCTCTCCCTTGAAGCTGTCTTGATGCTAACTTCCTCTTAGTTGCATCCTCAATTCCCAAATCACCAAAGATCCTTCTACAAGCATCTATCCACCTCTGGACTTCAATGGTTGATTCTGTTCCCAAGAAAATCTTACCTCCAAGAGCATAATAATCCTTACACAACTTAGCAAAATCCATCGGCTTTGGAGTTTGAACTTGAACTCCAACATCCACCGATGGCCCCGGAGCTGGCATCCTTCTCATGATCGAAGTCATCATAGCTTCGAACATAGCAGCATAATCAGCAGCCCCTTCAGTAGCACGGCCTTCCCTAGCAGCTGGTCTCCCTCTTCGACTCATCCTTAATATCTATAAAAAGGAATGATTAGCACACCTAGAGAAACAACTACATAAAGGACTCAAACTCTACTAAGCTACTATATTACATATAGTAATCATCCATCAAAATACAATTACATCTCTTATACGTAGTTACGTCAGCGAGCGTTGGGTAAAATCGATTAACCAAAGCTCTGATACCAAATGTAACGACCGCCCATGACCCCTGCACTGAACCTAGAGATAGTGCACTGTAAAGTGTGCCAGGCGACCATGGACGATTGCCAAGGTAAATTTAAACAACAGAATCTATCGTATTACTCACAGCGCATGGACAAAATACAATAGAATATATATATAGTGAAGCTTCACAAAATAGAATCTCATTAATAAAACTTCATAATAGTTGAATACAAACATCTGAACAGTCAATACATCAAGCCTCACTACATAACACTCAGAGAATATACAAGCAGCGGAACATCCAGTACATATAGTAAGAAGATAATACGCAAGCCTCCAGCTCGTCTTCGACATTAGCATCGTGGAAAGCAAGAACAGCACCTGTCACCTACTACCTAGTCTGCTCGTCCCAAAATGGACGAACAGCCCAAGGCAATAAGAGTTAAAACATAAAGCCTTGAGTCAGACAACAGTCTTAGTAAGCGGTAAATTAACTAACAACATACCAAAAGAGCATAAAGGAAAAGGAATAGGAATACAACCCTCCCACTCCACCTCTTTCTACAGTGATAGCCCCTAGACACACACTAAGTAGAAGCAAACATAGCAGAGCATACAATTTAAAGTAAAGCAATTATCATTCGAGTCAAGGGCGATGCTTTCCAAGTACAAACCCCCAAGGCCTAAACCAAGATCAGATAAGCACCCAGAAAATACCGCTCTTGAGACCGAATGACGATACAACCAAACATCCATGACTCTGGCTATCACTGTTAATATCATCGTTAATTGAATGACCGGCTCTTTATTTCATCCGTCCATCAAGGGCTAATGGAAACCCCGGTTCTAGACATAACTCCGCACGTCATCGTGGCCTGTGCCTAGGACTATCGAATTTACCCAGAGTACTTGACTACCAATCAGAAGCCTTGAGGGACTATCGAATCTGCCCAACGTACTCTTGCTTTGAGCATGCTAGAACCTTCAAAAACGATGATATCTCAGCCTTCTAGTCATCCTCCTCGACGACTATTTCCATACTAGCTCAAGCGCCTCTCGAGCAAACCATTATCCTCAAACCCGAACCATATCACCGAGTTATCAATCTGCTTGGAATGATCCCATCTGGATTAGACCAAGGCTATCTCATATCATACTTCGCCTCATCATCATCATAGCAAAGCTTCATCTCAACATCATCATCAAATCTATCCATATGAGCTTCATCATCCGCTACATATGCCACGAGCAGCTTTTCCAATTCTAGAGCCTTTCCCTTAGCTTTTGAATCATCTTCGGTCTAAATCAAATCATCAATCATCTAATTCATAGCAATCAATCAAATCAAACATTAATCCAAGTAAACAAGCATTTAAATATGATCTAAATAGACAATTATAACAATAATGGCAATTTCGTAATTAAAGAGTCAAAAGTCTAACAAGCATGAAAACATGAGCAATATCTCTATAATCTTGATGAATGAACTTGCATAGGTTAACATGTAGTAAAATGGATGCCAAATCATTATGAACAATGGATCTATATGGATCTATACTTAGGATTAGGAAAATGCATGGAAATCACTACTTTAACTCAAAATCAAGCCAACGATCCGATATACTCCTTTGGATCCATGTGAGAGATAATCACCACTCACCAAATCACCTAAACACCTTAAAAGAAACCCACTTCAGATCTGGACAGCGAAGGATCTAACTCGATCTATCACAAATCTGCTTCAAACGATGAAATCTCTCTTCGATGGATGAAGATCTTCAATCTAAGCTCTTGGATCTTCGATTTGATCTTCAATATGGATGGAAGGAATCACAAGATTAGAGTGGAGAAAAGAAGTGAAGAAGTGTAGAAGTCGAGCTCTCAAAATGGCAGCACTTCGTCGCTTCAAAATCCGGATCCCAAAAATGAAGAAGAACCCTCCTATTTATAAGCTGAAATACCCCTTAGGTCGTTCACTCGGAGTTAGGTCGTCCACGACCTACGACCTAAAAGCCTACGACCTAACAACTTAGCGCATCAGCGCACCCAAGCGACCTACGACCTAACCAGATGCGCATCTACGACCTAACGACTTAGCGCATCAGCGCACCCAAGCGACCTACGACCTAACGAATGCGCATCCATGCGACCTATCAAATCCAACGACCTATGCACATCCGCGACCTACTACCTAACGAAGATGCAGCCTAGCGACCTAACACAGACCGCATCCTCGTGACCTAACAATGCCACGACCTAACGACCTAACAAACCTACGACTTAACACACACGCGCGACCTAACACTTAGCCAGGATACGACCTAACTCCTTAGATCGTCTAACGACCTAACTACGCTAACTCGCTAACCCTCTTAGGTCGCCAACTTGCTATAGGTCGCTAACTCCTATAGGTCGCTTACTCTCTTAGGTCGCCAACTTTTATAGGTCGCTAACTCCTATAGGTCGCTAACTCCTATAGGTCGCTAACTTCCTATAGGTCGCTAAACTTCCTTAGGTCGCCTAATTCTATAGGTCGCTACTCACTAGCTCTCTTAGGTCGCTGCAATCCTTAAGTCGCTCAAAACCTTATGTCGCCAGCATCCTATAGGTCGCTCCAACCGACCTAACCTACCCCACGACCTAAGCCACCACACGACCTATCTTCTAAACGACCTAACTATCACACGACCTAACTCCTTAGGTCGTTCTAATCCTTAGGTCGCTCCACTTCACTAAGTCGCCTACCTCATAACTCGCCATCTTCCTTAGGTCGCTCCAAGCTTTCATACGACCTAAGGCTTAGACTCTGGACGACTTATCAACAATGCGACCAAATGTCAACTGTTTTACGATGTTTCGATCCGTAAAAATACGGGTCGTTACATTGTAGGTGATTCGATGCTAGGTGGTAGTACCTTGGTCTGGTTTGGAGTTGGTCCGGCAGTGCATGGGGAGGTGCTGGTCCGGTAGAGTGTTTGAGGGTGGCATGGGTAGTAGCTTGTAGGAGCTTGGTTCGGTAGTAGCTCTGAGAAGCTGGTTCGGTAGTAGCTCTAAGAAGCTGGTTCGGTAGTAGCTCTGAGAAGCTGGTTCGGTAGTAGCTCTGAGAAGATGGCTCGGTAGGAGCTCTGAGAAGCTGGTTCGGTAGTGGGCTCTGAGAAGCTGGTTCGGTAGTGGGTTCTGAGAAGCTGGTTTGGTAGTGGGTTGGTTCGGCTGAAACTCTCCCAACAGACGCTATATTTAAATTAAACATTTAAATACACCATCGTAAAATATGTGGGTTGTTACAGATCTCCCCTTCTTAACAAAATTGCATCCGCGCAATTCCTAGAGAAGAATTTGTAACAACTACATACTTACACCCAAAAAGAAAAGAAAATAAGCTTGAGATAAAAAGATATTCTCACCATTGCCAAGCAAAGATAGAAAACCCAGATAGGATCGCTCGATAAACTCTCTGGTTTCCCAAGTATAGTCATTTGGATTAGCGGAACTTTGAACTTTAATGAGCAGCACGTCCTTGTTTCGAAGGTGTCTCACCTCCATGGCAAGTACGTGAATAGGCTGCTGTATAATAGATAAATCTGGTGAGATTTCAAGCCCTTGCAAATCAGGAGAGTCAATAACAGAATCCGATTCCCGAAGACACTTCCGAAGCTGAGAGACGTGAAACACGTTGTGAACTCCGGATAGATGAGCTGGAAGTGAAACTCTATAAGCCACAGGGCCAATACGTTCAGTAATAGGAAATGGTCCTACAAAGCGAGGAGCCAATTTCCCTGTCACACTGAAGCGCATAACCCCTTTCAAAGGAGAAATACGAATAAAGATGAGATCATCAACCGAGAACTCGAGAGGCTTTCTACGGTTATCCTCGTAGGATTTCTGCCGGCTTTGTGCCTCTTTCATTCTCTGACGAATAAGAACAATCTTCTCAGAAGAATCATGAACAAACTCTGGGCCAAGAATAAGCTTTTCTCCAGATTCCAACCAACATGAAGGTGATCGACATGGCCTTCCGTATAAGGCTTCGAAAGGAGCCATACTGATACTGGACTGAAAACTATTGTTGTAGGAGAACTCTACAAGGGGTAGATGATCCTTCCAACTACCTCCGAAATCAAGAATACAAATACGGAGGAGATCTTCCAAGGTACGATTCACCCGTTCAGTCTGTCCATCGGACTGTGGATGATAAGCTGTGCTGAAATTAAGCTTTGTTCCCCAAGCTTGCTGAAGACTCTTCCAGAAATGACTAGTGAATAAAGGATCACGGTCACTCACAATCGAACTAGGAACACCGTGAAGTTTCACGATTTCCTTGATATATAACTTAGCCAAAAGAGAAGCAGTCCTATTAGATTTAATAGGAATAAAATGAGCTGACTTGGTGAGGCGATCAACAATAACCCAAATGCTAGAATGGCCCGATCTCGTACGAGGTAGGCCATCAATGAAATCCATCAAAATTTGATCCCACTTCCACAATGGAATCTCTAGAAGCTGAAGGAGACCAGAAGGGCGCTGATGTTCAGCTTTAATATGTTGACAAGTCATGCAATTACTCACATAACTCGCTACATCGCGCTTCATGCCTTCCCAATAATAAAGGCGATGCATATCGGCATACATCTTACTACTGCCAGGATGAATGGTATACTTAGAACGATGACAGTCATCAAGAATGTCATGCCTAAGTGCAAAATCACAAGGCACAACAAGACAGTTCTTCTTGCGAAGACACCCATGAAGATCAATGCTAAAATCCCACAACGCCTCATCACGGGGTTCGGTCTCACAAAGCTGAATAAGATGCACAAGATCAGGATCACACCGCTGATCTTCGGCAATACGATCCGATAGTGAGGGTCGAGTTTCCAAACTGAATAATACTATCGGAGAATCAGAGGATGGAGCTCGATCACGAATATCACAAAAAGATAAAGTCTCAAGAATATCCCATTCGGCAAGCTTCATAGAAACAACAGCCGAATGTCTATGACTAAGTGCATCAGCAACACGATTACCCTTACTAGGGGTATACAGGATATCAAAGTCATAGGAGGCAAGAAACTTGAGCCAACGCTGTTGCCTCATATTGAGTTCCTTCTGAGTGAACAAATACTTCAAGGATTTATGATCGGTATAGAGAATGAAGCGCTCGCCTAATAAATAGTGTTGCCAAATCTTCAAGGCGAAGACAATGGCGGCTAACTCAAGATCATGAGTGGCATAGCGAACTTCATTCGGACGCAGTTGCCTAGAAGCATAAGAAACTACTCGATCCTTCTGCATAAGCACGGCACCGAGACCACTACCACAAGCATCGGTGTAGACAACAAGATAATGATTCCCCTCGGGAACCACAAGAATAGGAGCATTAGTGAGAAGTTCCTTTAATGTCTGAAAGGAAGCTTCACACTTGTCTGACCAAATATAACGAATGCCTTTCCGAGTAAGGCTGGTGAGAGGAAGCACAACACGGGAAAAATCCTTAATGAACCGACGGTAATAACCCGCCAATCCAAGGAAACTACGAATCTCATGAACATTCTCAGGCCTCTTCCAATTTTGGATAGCTTCTATCTTTGAGGGATCGACAGAAATGCCGTCGGAAGATACAACATGGCCTGAGAACTTAACCTTATTCTCCCAAAAATAGCACTTGGAGAATTTGTCTTTAAGCTGATGGTGACGAAGAGTACTCAAGACAATTCTCAAGTGATTAGCATGCTCGACTTCAGACTTAGAATAAACAAGAATGTCGTCAATGAACACAAGGACGAACTTATCGAGATATTCCCGAAATACTCGATTCATAAGATCAACAAAGAAAGCAGGAGCATTCGTCAAACCGAACGGCATGACGAGCCACTCAAAAGAACCATATCGAGTGCGGAAAGCTGTAAGAGGTATGCTATCTTCGGCGACTCGGAGCTGATGAAAACCTGTGGCAAGGTCGAGCTGAGAGAAGACCTTAGCGCCACTCAATAGATCGAACATATCATCGATCCTCGGCAAAGGATACCTATTCCTGATGGTCAACTCGTTAAGCTTGTGATAGTCGATGCAGAGCCTAAGAGTTCCATCGGACTTCTTCACGAAGACAACCGCGGTACCCCACGGAGAAAAACTAGACTGAATCAACTGTTTGGAATCAAGCTCTAAAAGCTGCTTCTTGAGTTCCTCATTTTCTTTTGTAGACATCCTCGTGGGAGGACGGCCAACTAGTTACGCGCCTGGAATGAGATCAATGCGGAACTCAATCGCCCGCTTGGGTGGCAAACCTGAAACCGGCTCAAAAACATCAGATAAGTCACAAACGATAGGAATACGAGATATAACATCATCATCTCGTGAGTCAAGAGAATATAAGGCCATTTCGGATTTATCCACATTACAAAAAACAAGTGATAGCTGAGTAGACGAATCTGGATGTCGAAGATATAAAATTCTTTCAGAACAAATAATCCTGGCATCGTATCTCACTACCCAGTCCATACCCAAAATCATATCAAATCCCAAATAAGAAATAACATGCAGATTCGCACGAAAAGAAAAGCCACATAAAACAATCTCAACATCATCACAAAGCATGCTAAGGGTTGCGGATCCCCCAATAGGATTCACAATCCTCAATGAAGTAACCATACAAGAAACATCCAAAGACAAATCATCGACAAGCTTTTTCTGTACGAAAGAATGCGAAGAACCCGTATCGAAAAGAACTTGAATACTACGGTCATGAAATAAAATAGAACCTTCCAAAATAGATGGAGATATACCTTTAGGCTGAGAAGAACCTCCAAAAGCTTTAGCAACATAAAGCTTGCCATACTTGGCATTAGGAATAGTATGGAAGGAGGAAACATGATGACCTTCCTTCTTGCAATAACGGCAGAAGAGAGGCTTAGTATAAGCTCGAATCATATGATCAAGAGAACCACAATTGAAACACTTCTGAATGGAAGGTGTTCCAGCAGATTGAGGGTTAGAACCAGATTCAATAGGCCTTTTCTTCTTGGAAGGGAGAAATCCCTGCTTATGAAATGGAAACCTCTTCTTATTGGGGGTTCTTACGAACCTCAACGTCATCACCACTATCACACTCCTTCTCGATGGCCTCGAGATGAAGTGCCGAATCAACCAACTCCTCAAAAGAAAGCTTAAGCTGGAGCATCAAAGACTTCTTAAGATATTTCTTAAGACCAGAGACAAACTTCATATTCTTCTTATAAGAAGTGCTAATGAATTCAAGACCATACTTAGATAAGGCCTCGAATGATGCAACATAATCAGAAACGGAGGACTTCCCTTGCTTCAACTCAAGGAAGCGACGGGCTAATAAAACTTTCTCAGATTCAGGAACGAATTTGAGTTCGAATCGTTCCCGAAACTGAGTCCAAGAAAGAACAGACTCATCAAGTTCGGCTATAAGAAGCTCGTACCAATCAAGGGCACGCTCTTGCAATAAGCTAGAAGTTACAAGAACTCGATCGTGGTCAGAAAGATCCATGCGAGAAAAGATACGCTCGCATGTGAGAATCCAAGCTTGGACCTTAAGAACAAACTCGGAGCCTTTGAATGGCTTTCCACCAAGATGAGAAAAATCACTACACAGGCATGCAAAGGCAGACTTGCGTGGAGGAGATGCTCGAATAGGAGCTGGAGGCTGAGTACTCCCAAATAACTCCAAGAACTGATCAGCAGACATATAAATGCCGTCCGGATGCGAGCCGCTGGATTGCCCAGCATCCGAGCATCGTCCTCTGCCTCTTCCGGCCATTAACTGAAAGATAAGATAAGATAAAGAATATTCATGAGGTAATATCATTAATTCAAATATGGAATACTACGGAATAAAATGCATTCCTAAACACATTCCCAAAATTCTATCTACCCCAAAGGTACGGAAAGAAATAAGGCACGATGATTCAAAGATTTGTAACATTCGTATTACCTTTTGATGTACCGTAATATGTGTCTCTGTTCTATGTTTATCATATTTTATTCTGAACTAATCTCTGATACCAAGCTGTGATGCCCCACACCGAGACCCACATTAGCAAAGAGTATTACAAGGTAACACCGTCTGCTAAGGCGGAGAATAGAGCTGGATAGGAGCGACCATCTATAGCCTTGTCTTAATTATCTACTGAATACGCCGACAATTGCCATACTTTTTTTTTCTTTCTTTCTCAAGTGGATCGACATATCCAATAAATACTTAATACAAAACCATAGGTGGCTGGAGGATCTATCAGAACGAAATATAACAACTCAACTGTAATACACATCACAGAACAGTGGATCATCACCTGCATTTACACATATATAGATACATTACAGAGTTTACAAAATGATACATGTCAAGTGGTAAAGCACCACAATATACAGACGAGTCAAAAGAATACATATCAGAGTTACAGCCAAAAAGGACTACACAAAAAGCTATAACAAAAAGGAGCTAGCAGAATAGTCCATGCGAAAGCAAAATAGGCTAAGTCCAATGTACCTAACCTGAAACATCTCGGTTTGACCTGAGTATAAAATACACGGGTCAGTCTAGCTAAACAAATCAATTAGATAAACTAAATGATAATGAACATACAAAGTCATAAAGTACCACAAATATCTCCAAAAGAGAGAACCAAGTCATCTAACATAAGATGATTCATAACAAGCCTCATATCATAGGCAACTCCAATAAACCAAGGATATCATATCCCAAAACAAGCCAAAAAGCAAATAACAAATACCAATAAAGGTAACACAAGTTTCCACAAGGTAATCACTATATATCGTGCGGTCCAAAAATCCTACCCCGAAAGGCGATACACTGGGGAAATATAATTGTCAAAGAAACAAAAGATGCTCGAGCTCAGTACTGTATAACAAGGATCCACAAACCGAAGGCACAAACCCAATATCACTCGAGCGGTGACGATGGACCAACTCCAAAAGTGATACTATAGGGCAACAAACCCGAAGGCACAAACCCGAAGGCAACATACCCGAAGGCAACAAACCCAATATCACTCGAGCGGTGATGATGGACCAACTCCAAAAGTGATACAATAGGGCAAAAAACCGTAGTGGCGAAGGTCTGAAGGCCCAGTACTGGACACCACTAACTGGCGGAATGTGTCACAACTCTCAGAAAGGAACCCAGAAAATTTTAACGTGAGTCCCATACCCCACGTTCGCACTAAACGGTTTACTAACCGTTAGTCAATTTCACACTCAAAGCAGTACAAAGTTCACCTCATCTCATCGGTAAACCAGACCCAGAGGTCAAAACGACCAAACGAATAGATTAGGAATTAACTGAAAAGATAAACGCACGTGTTCATAGCACGCATTTTATTTGATCATTTAATTCTCCTCCCTCTTCGCTCGAAGTGCAAAGTTGTGTGTGTGTTTTAAATAGAAATTATAAATTGGAGAGACGAGCTTTTAATACACTTTAAAAAGAGATCATTTTATAAAAACCCATGTACGAAGTCAAAAAGGAATCATCAAAGTCAAAAATGCGATAACAACTAATTGGATCGACACGAATCGATCGAAATTGGAAAACCAAAGCAAATAACAAACCGGGCAGAGACAAGCAGGTCAGTCGACTAAACCAGGGTGTCAGTCGACCCAGTGCCTGGAAACTTTATGTTTCCATGTCAGTCGGCTGAACCAGTGGGTCATTCGACCGACACAGGGGTACGCAATTTTCTGCCCCAGGGTCAGTCGACTGGCCCAGAAGGTCAGTCGACTAATACAGACCCAGGCAAATTCCTGGGGTCTGGTTCAGTCGACTGACCTACTGGTTCAGTCGACTGAACCTGCTACCAGAACAGAATCAGCCTAGCCCCCTTTTTGGGGGCAAAATCCGATAACACGGACGGGAGCGACGAACGAGCAACCACGGCCAAGGATTTACGCCAACCGACAACCCAGCCTTGTATGGACCTCCGAAACACTCCACTAACGTGTTCAAACATCAAAGAATGGATTTTTACAAAATTGGATTCCAAAAACCAAAAATTGGACAATTCAACAAATCGATCCAAATCGAACACAAATAAACATGAATTGATGTTAGGAATTCTTACCCAACAACAACAAAAGCTATAAGCTTAGATGTGAGTTCAAAAATCTCACCTTTTAACTCAAAAACAAATAAGAAGAAGCTCAACACAAGGAAAAGATAAACCACTCTTCACTTCAACTCCACAAGCTTCAATCTAAGATCAAAACAAGTATTTCCTAAATTAGGGTTTAGGAATTTTCTGAAATCGAAGAGGAATTCAGATGGAGAAGGAGAAAAGAAGGCTTACCTAAGGTTCTCTTCGAATTTGGAGCAAGAATTGGAGTTTTCAATTGAATCTAGGTCTTGGAATTTCTAATTCCTCTTCTCTTCCCCCATTTTCAGTTGAGCTTGAGAAAAAGAAATGAAATGAGAATGAATGGATGAAGAGAGGGGCTGAGTTAGAGTATATGATGAGTTGGGTGAAACCCAAACCCAAAAGCCCAATAGAAAATAGCAAAATTCAACTTACTCCAAACATATCGAAGCTTATACTCAAAAAAGTCGCAAACGCCATTTTGGACTCAATGGAAGTAGTTCCGAGTCCTAATTCGACCGTTTGCAAAAAGTGACATTTCAGACTTAAATCCGACTAACGACGCTATATTTAAATTAAACATTTAAATACACCTTCGTAAAATATGCGGGTTGTTACAACTATGGAAACCCCATTTTCCGCTAATACTACTGTGGTAAGTGCTCTTCCATGAATACCTATAATCATCACTACGTTTGGAGAGGGAGAACCCCGAAATGCAAACTCGCTGTGTGCCTCATCGTATGCACCCACTGTTCCCTCTCGATCATAGTGGAAAAATGCCTTTTATCGTATTGCACCGGCGTCCAACTGTGTCATGTCATGCTAGAACCGTGCATATAAGGAGTCCCGTTAGTACCTGGCTCCTTTCTACTCTATAGCCTCTTATCGTGCTGTGTCGGGCTTGACTGTCCTTTAGAATCCCCCGTTAGCACCGGGCTCTCTCATCTAGTGTCTCCATCAGTGTTGTGTGTTCACTATGGAACACCCCCTGAGTGTTTTCGAAATATATCGCCCTAATCAACTCTTAGCTCTTATTTTGGTATTTAACCGTTACCCAAACTGCGATGACCTATTGTCCTTTGATAGGGAATAGACTTCCTAACTGTCACTAGCATATGTACTTAGTCCAAATAGGCTCAAACAACCAATTTTCCATTTACATAATTTTTTTATGAAATTATGTAATTTTTATTCTTTAACTTAAGCCTTAGGCTGAGGTTCAATCTGGCAATTTTCGCCCTGAACGGTAAATCGATAAATCGCTAAACCTTACCGGACGACCACTGGGGGTCCAGGGTCGGCCATCCACGAATAAAATTTGATTTTTCTACTATTTTTAACGTCAATTTTTATTTTTGGTTTAGTTTGTGTCAATCGCTATTTACTATGAATCTTGAGCGCACTAGTTTGACTAGTTTATATTCTTAATTTCAATTTCAACCTATTAGATTTAGGATTTTATAATCTAATCATGGTATACCAATATTAATTTCAAGTTTAACCATTTATAGTTATTTCTATTCTAATTTACAGGTTCCAATTTAGGGTTTACCAATTTATTGGTTTACAATTTAATCACAAGAGAGGTGTACTAGCACCAAAATAGGTTTAGCAATTTACAATTATTCAACTCTAATCTAGTTTGCATATACATATTTAAGAGTTCGACATAATCAAATCAGGTTTCTAGCACCCTAAGTCAATTAAAAAAGGATGAATCTAACTGTAATAACCATCTTACTAAAATTGTTCTCGCTCGCATTAGATCCAAGCTCTAACTTCATTCTCGTATAAGATATGCAGCCGTTAGCTCGCCCTCTCCTAGATTTGATTTATTTGTATTCTTCTTATTTGATTTTTAATTTATTTTGAAAGAAAGTTTATATGTGGAGAGAAGGTGTTTTGGCAGAGTTTTTCCATACTAACTAATAGTTGTGATGAATTAGCTTTAGGTTTGGTGTATATTTATAGGGATTTACATTAATTCTAACCATTGATTAATCCTAGGTGAATCTATGTTTTCATCCTATACGCTAATTAATTTCTTCATCCCCAAGTTAAAATATATGTTTAAATTTAGTCTGTTCGATTAATATATTAAATCTTGATGGTTATATAGTTAACATTTTCTTAACCCTTAAGTTTTATATATTTAAACCTTCTTTAAGGTTAAGTAATCTATGTACGTTCTTTTTACCATTAACATCAATTAGTTTATATTTGTTTCTTTTTACCATGCTAAATAAAATCTTTTTATTATCCTTATTTATATTATTCTAATCAATTAATTAATTTATATATATGTATATACGTATATATCTTGATAACGATTAAAAAATTTACTTTCCTTTTTCAATACTTAACTAGTATTTATCTCTCCATATCCAGGCTATTACATTTCCCCTCTTTAATGTCATTAATAGCCATTTACTCAAATTAGTCAACATTATTCATTCATATTTTATACTTTTATTATTATTGAATATTCGCTTGCCTTTTATTTATTGATGAAATTTAAGTGAAGATTTATTTCTAGAAAAATCATCCCTTCATTCTTGTTCTCTTACCTATACATATATATAAACTCTTTCTCTTTTCCCTTATTAATGTAACGGTCGCATTGTCTTAATTAATGCTGCTAATTATAATTTAAGTCGGTCGGTCAAAAATTATAATCCCAATTAATATCCTTAATTGATATTCTACACACACATGCATTATTAACTTTTGTAGGGAACCCTGGATTTTTATTCAAATGTGTAAATATATATATATATATATGTATATATATATATAAATTAAAAGCCTTATCCTTTACAAATAAAGAAATAGCATATTCTTTCTTTCTTTTTAAATAAAGGTTCATTTCCCTATTTTGTTCTTTATTTCTATAACATTGCATGTATTCTTATTCTTCTTAAACATATCGTTGTATCTCGATTCTAACTGCTATTTATGTTTAGTAATAAATCCCATTATCAGTTGGTGCATTTATCTATACATTTTTCTTAAGATAACCTTTTACTTTCATATATATATTTGTCTTTCAAACATACAATTTTGGACATATCCTTTTCCTTTCAAAATATGTAACTTTTATTATATGCCTTCTTTTTACACATATTTTGTTACGCTGTCTTTCTTTTAAAATAACCCTTTACTTTTGTACATACATTGTTATTCTTACTTTTCAAACATATATGAAAGTAGATGTACACTTTTTCTTTTTAAAGTACTTTGTTATAATCTCTTCTTTACACGTGCAACGTATCTTTACTACTAATAATGAGAATTCATTGAATAGACTTGAACCGTGTCTTTTTGAAATACCAAATATACCCTTCCTACGTTTTGTCCTTCGTTTCTCGCTTCCACCCACCTTCTCAAAACCAGAAAATCCTAACTCTCATATCTCCCTCACTGCGAAAAGAGGTAGAGGCGATTCCAGATCGATTCAAGGCAATTCCAGATCCAATGTTTTCTCCAACTTCAATTATCGATTATCCTGTAAAAAAATCATCAATTAATGATTATGGATCGATCGATGGTTATTCCACTGAACCATACAAACTAGGGTTATTTCGGTGCGACTCTAGATCTGACGTCTTCTCCAACATCGCTTACGATCACCAATCGTAAATTGTCAGCCATCAGTCATCAATTAGCGATGATGGATCATTCGATGATCGACCAAGGTAAGTCCACTAAACAGATATCGTTTTTTAGTGATATGTTTCTCATGCTTAATTTGATCAATCCATTTGGAATTTAGTCTTTTGTTCCTTATTTTCTTATATTAGTACATTCTACTACATGAATCAATTGTGTCTATATATGTAACGACCCAAAATTTTCGATCACGAAAATTCCAGATAGTTAGGGAAAAGAAGAAAGAGATAGAAGAAGAAGAAACAAAAAAACCAACTCAGAAGCTCACATTCGCAATGGATAAAATATAATATTAAATAATATTCTTTACACAAGAAAACTGTATCAGTCAATTACATTTTAATACATCAGAGTTACAACATTTCACAATCACTGGACAGTTAAAATAACTTGTCCCAGATAAATAACAATATATCACAGCGGAATACACTCCATACGTTCCTCCCATCCAGCTCGCCTTCTGAGCTCCAGAACGTCCTTACCTAAAAATCTGTAATACTCGGTCTGACCCGAGCATTACATCAAAGTAACACCCGGGTCAGGCTGGAAACCAGCGTGAGTAAACCCATCTAACATGAAATACCAAGCTATAACACATGTGAACACCAGGGTAGCTCGAACCTTTACGAGTTCTTATAGTCAAACGTTTATCACACAACAGATTCAGGTTAAATGTCCATGATACTCAATTCATTCCATTCCAACCTGTTTAGTTTTATATATCCAACTGTAAAAACTTAGATTACTAATCGAAGTGGTTCCGGATATCGCTGATATCCGATCCCCGTCTCTTCGAATTCAATACCATCTTTTTAAGCCAAGTTATTTTAAAGTTAAAATAGTTCAATTCTATTATCTATATACACACAGATAGATAATTCACAATATCACAGACAGATAATCTACATTATCATCACAAATAGATAATCCACATTATCATCACAAATAGATAATTCACATTATCATCACAATTCAACCAAAGCATTCATATTACACAGCATCAATTATCTCATATCTGAGATCTCAAACCATTCAAGGCGATCAATATCATCCATCCATACATAAGCAAGGATTAATCACTATCTATAATTAATTTAAAATGAATTAAATTAATTACCTCATCTCTAATTAATTTAAAATAAATTAAATTAATTACTTCATTTTATATATCCTGCTTACTTAACCATTATTAATTACAAATCAATTAATTAATCATCATCTAATTATTCATTTAAATTAATCAACCTTGATTAATTATCCTTTAATTACATTTAAGTAATTAACCTTTAATTAATTTCACAAATTAATAATCCTTATCCAAAAACAGTAGTTAACCTTAATTGCTTCATTAATTAATTAACTATAATTAATTACATTAATCCTTAATTAAAACAATTAATTAATTACTTTATAATCACTTATCATTGATTAATTATCCATAATTAATCATCTCTTAATTACATCATTAATTATATTAATGATCCCTAATTACTTTTTAATTATAATTACCCTATTTAAATTAATTACATTAAGTAATTAATCTTTAATTAAACCACATTTAATCACTCTTGATTAAATCACATTCAGTAATTAACTATTCTTAATTACTTCTTGATTAATTATCTTTAATTAATCCCTTGATTAATTACACAAAGTAATTAAATCCAAAATTACTTTTAATCTTTAATTAATTACATCCTGTAATTACCATTACTAATTACTTCACTAAGTAATTACACTTCATTAATTTCATTAAGTAATTATACTTATCACGTTTACTTTCAAATTTCATTTTAAATTTAAGACTTAAAATGAATACAAATTTAACTTTAACAAAGTTTAAAATCAATTTAAAAACCCTTTTAAATAACATGTTAAAGACACACTTATTTTATAAAAGAAATTACAAGAGTTTTAAAACCAAGTTCAATTTAAATTCAAATCACTTTTAAAATATACTTTAACATTTTAAAGTTGTTTAAACATTTTAAGTTTGATAAAACTTTGTTTTATTTCAAACTATAATACAAATTTAGATTTGAATCTATACTTAGAACTGATTTAAAACTAGTTTAAATCTTGCTTTCCATTTTAAAATTTCATTTTAAAATTTTAAACTGATAGGTTTCTAAAATCTGTAACTAAACAATGACCCGAGCCAGACCTCGATTGCTTCGAGCCAAACTCCTCAAGTCTTCGAGTAATTCACACAAACTACTCGAGAAAACTTCGAGTACCTCCTTCCCTTCAACCCAGACTCATCATATTCAAAGAAATGCACCGTGCATATGCACGGTGGCTTTGACCACCTCTGGTCATCACCACAACCTTCAGCAAGAGGACGACCATCCCCAGATCAAACTACGACCATCAGAACTTTAACATCAACTCGAAATCAAAATCGAGCAGTCAAACCCAAAACTGGAACCAGAAGTGCAACCAGATAAACTCCTCGAACTCGCAATGCCGATCAGCAGAGCACCTACGCTTCCAGCCTCACGTTCGCCATCCTCCAAGCTTCCAATCCCCAAAGTTCTGTGGAACTCGATCCACCAGAGGTGCTGTTGGAAACAAAATCCCATTCAAGCCTAAAACTAGGGCTACAGACTTCTCTGATCATCCACCGCCGCCACAGAAGCCTAAACACCAATCAGACTTCTCATTCGATTCACCTCTAAAAATTGTGATTCCATTCATAAAAATCATGTTTTTGAATAAGGTTTCAGATTTTATGCCTGAAGCAATAGATTAGGATATTTGGTTTTTCACTTATATTTAGCTTGCTCTGTTCTTTTTGATTTCCAGTGAGTTTCCAAATTTATTTTAACTTAAATAATTTTTTTAAACCTACTCTATGATCAAACAAACAAGTTTTGTTTAAGACTTAAATCCTAACAAAGATTAGATCATGAGATAATGATTTTTGAATCAAAACTTGACCTTGAAACTGGAACATAGATGTTACAGGTATTTCATAAGCATGCACACATCTATCATCCAAAATATTCACATAAAATTCATATATATACAAACATTCTTGCTTCAGAGATTCACATGCAACCACATTTATACTTAAGCTTTTTAAGAAAAAGTGTTACTCACATGTATAAAAAGGATTGATTTTCAAAGATGATGTTTACTCCCATTTTCTTGATACAGAGCAGACAAGCTATGTACAGGCTTGACACCTATATCACATACATATTCACAGCCATTCACTTATATACCCAGACAAACACTTTCATTCATGCAAGTCATATTTAAGCTATTATTATCATCAATTGTTGCATGCACAAAATACAGATGATTTACTTGAAAGGGTTTAAAGTTTACTCACCTGTTTTTATTTGAACAAAAAAGCTTTGTTTTGAGAATCTAAAAACTGATTTTGATGGTTGATTTGAATCTTGAATCTGATCTTCTTAATGTATAAGTTGAATTTGAATCTTTGCTGAGTTGATCTTGCTTTTGAATCAGGTATGTTTGCTTTAGATCAGGTTGAAAACTTGGTGGAGTTGTTGTTTGATTTTATTTCTTACACTAGGTTTGGTTCCCAGATTTTGTTTTTAAAATGGCAGTGTTGTATTTTTTTTTCTTCTTTTGTTTAACTTACTTCAAATGGAAGAAAACAGAGGAGGTACGTATATACAGAGAAGGGTAGGCTATATCTCATACAGGCCACATTTTTTTCTTTCTTTTTTTTATATTAATTTTTGATTTGAACATATAGACACGATTTGATCTTATGTTGATATGATATTTTTATATGTTGGACATGAAACTTTGTATACTTGAACTTAAATGCCTGACATTGATAATATGTTTTGAGAGCTTGAAATGATGTGCATTTATTCAATGTTTCCTTTTCTCCTACCTGTTTCCTATGCTTATGTGCTCATAGCTGCATATACCTATATGTCTATATACTTATTTTTATTTCATTTCCTTCCATAAGCATTGCCTTTACAACATATATAAACATATTTACGCATACAATACTTTAATGATCATATATCTATTTATATATGTTGTAGTCATCATTTTTATTCGTTGCATTTATATACTTCTATATGCTATCATAAGGCTTATATATATTTTTATTTATTCCCTATAAGATTTATCATATCTAGACGTTTTTATGAGTCAATATTTATTATAGTTTTTGAATCAACTTACATATATATATCCTGATATTTTTAATTATCAATTAATTACCTGATTACAACCGTCAGAAAACCTCGGGTCGTCACATTCCTTCTCCCTTTAGAACTTTTCATCCTCGAAAAGGAACGAAGCAAGAGTTTTAATTATAATGTTTATTATCAGTTAAATTACATTTTTAACCCTTTTTCTCCTTTATTTTAAATTTTTAAAACACCTCTAAAACAACATAATATTACCAAAATAGATTTTATATAAAAAATACTTTTTTATAACTCGATGTCTCAACAAGTCCATCCTTGTTCTCATAGAAATTCGGTCATACGTTGATCAGACGTAGGACTGAAAATCTATAAGTACTTGGTAAACCCGTTTCCAACACCCAGTGAAAATACTTGGAAAATAATTTTATTGAAAATATAAAAAACAGTTTTTGAAAATAGAGGAAATATCTGTGAGAATGCTCTGGAAATCATCACTCCCATCCACGGTCGCAGTTAACCCGATGGTTACGTTGTCGTCCCGGCAAAATCCATAGATAATTGTAGGCCTCCGCGCCCCTCGATTACACCATGGAACCCGCTACAGATCGCAGTTATACCCGGGCTTTATGTTGCTATCACAGCAAAAACTCATATAACTATAGGCATCAGCGCCCTCGAATTTCACTGCCAAAAGAATGAAACTCCTCCACTTGACCATAGATCGCAGTCTACCGATGTTACGTTGCCATCCCGGCAAAATCAAGTGTAGACTGTTGGCACTCATCCTCCACACGATTTTCGCTATGGTCGACATAGTAGATCGCAGCGACATCGAGTTACACTGTCGTCACAGCATAACCCAAATGCCCCTGTAGTAATCAACGCCCTCGAATTTTGCTACCCAACAATCCTCAAGAACTTGTTTGTCCGGACTCCTCACAGGATCAACTTTAGAGCCTCCCCCTCTTTGAGGCTCAAGGCAGTACCACCCTGTGGCACTCCTGAGAAGTTCATTCAAGGGAGCGCCTTTTTCCCCAGAGCCACTTTCAAAACACTTTATACTATACACATATAGTATTTTTCAAATCATACACCTAGTATGAATTCCATATAAATCTCCTTTCTCAAAATCGATTATCCCAAAATCGATACCTTTCAAACTAGGCTTTCCAGCTTTTCAAAATTGATTTTTTTTCTCAAAAATCAAAAGCCTTTCCAAATCCAAAGGTTCCCAAAACCTTTCCTCAAAAATCATTTCCACAAAATCCTTTTTATATATGTATATATATATAATAACCTTGGGGAATTTTTGAATCACTTTATACTTGTATAAATTCACTTTTATACTTCAAATACTTCAAAACCCTTTTCTTCTATCAATAGATTCATTA
Source organism: Allium fistulosum (assembly GCA_030737815.1). Classification (NCBI taxonomy): domain Eukaryota; kingdom Viridiplantae; phylum Streptophyta; class Magnoliopsida; order Asparagales; family Amaryllidaceae; genus Allium; species Allium fistulosum. The sequence goes on along the minus strand of CM060908.1, from coordinate 293,062,316 downwards.
AGGGGAGTTTAGCATATATAACAAAGATATATAACTTTGTTTATCCCTAATCAAATATTCAAATTTTGATTAATCTTTTGTAAATTTATTAACCACATTACTTTTCTTCATAAAGTTGATCTTTAATCATAGAAATTTCCAATTTCCATTTTACCTCATCATATATTCCACAAAATATACTTTTCATTTCAAAGACCATTTTACAGTTCTTATCCATAAATTTTCAATGCCAATTTCATTCAAACTTGTATGATGTACACATATCATCCGTACGCTATACCAATTTGATCGCTCACTCGATCACATAATTCCACTTCTGAACTAGTATCATCCACCTGACTTTCTAGTGCGGACTCAGATCTGATTTCTTGATCAGAAACCGTCATTCTCCTTGCATAGTCACACTATGATAGAGAACATCCAAAACGAATAAAAAATCCATATCCAGGTTCGCCGTCGAAAATTGAGTGAAAAATTCCAACTCGGATCGATATACCTATCTCAGAATTCTGTGCTCGAATCTGGATCAAATCGCTATGCGAATAGAATAATATACGTACATCCTACATATTTCTCTTCATTGATTATCAGTTAAATCAATTCCCTTTCTATTCATCCTCACTTTGATTTTATTCACTTATTCACATTTGCCTTAATCCCCATTTGGATTATCACTTCAATTCTTATCTCAGTTGGGTATTTAATCAATAACAGTTTAAACTCCGACCAGTTTATATTAGAAAATAGCTTGAAAATTTTAAAAATAGATAAGTAGTTGAAAAGTAATTATTAGTTTGTAAAATAGCTGTAAAATAGTTATGTAATTGTATATAGTTGAAAAATAGTAATTATTTATAAAACAATTAAAAAACTGTAATTAGTTTATAAATCAGTTGTAAAATTGTTAAATAGTTCCAAAAGTAATTGTAAAACAAGCTTAAGATAGTTTTAGGTTTCAAAAGAAAAGTTGTGTAGTAAATAGTTTGGAAAAATAGATTTATATTAAAACAATTTATTTTGAAAATAGTCCAGAGTCAAACTGTTCAATTCCCTATCAATTCAATTCAAATTTCCAATTCCATTTAAATTGACTCAATTCTAATTTGAATAACTTCAATTTCCCTTGAACTTGATTTATCCCCAATTCAAGTTGAATTAACCTCAATTTCTTTCCAAATTCAAATCAAATTCCATTTGATTTTAAAGATATTCACTTTATTTACAATTTCAAATTATTCAAATTAATTTAGACTAATTTCAAATTGAATCCACTTCAATTTCAAATCATTTCAATTCTATATGAATTGATCCCAATTCCCATTTGAATTTGAACTCATTAAATCTTCAATTTTATTTCAAATTAATCCAATTCAAATTTTCCATTTGAATTTTATACTTATCCATCTTCAATTCTAATTAATTCAAACTAAATTCAATTTGAACTAATGAAATCTAAATCTCAACTTTAAACCATCTTGAATTATATAAATTCGAGTCAAATTTTCAAATGTTGATCAAATTAACCTTTATTTTTAAATCAATAATCCCAATCTTTAAAGAATTTAATTCTGAGTCCAATTCTCAAAATTCCATTTTAAATTATCTTTATTTAACATATTTCAAAGCTCAAAAACAATTAAATCTTCATATTCTAATTTATTATCCATTTTTAAAACCAATTCTCAGTTTCATATATTATTTATAATAATGGAATGATATCAGGATAAATAAACATCCAAATTTATCCAAACACCCATTTTTAATTTCCAAATCTCAAACCCATTTTGAGATCACTCATAACTTCTCATTTAAACCAATCACTTAACTTCCCTAAGTTAAATCTCAATTTCATCTTGAAATTCCCAATTCAGGTTGTTTGTTAACTTATTTAACTTTCCCAAAATTAAATTCAATTTACTTAATCTAGACAACCTTACCCAATTTGAATTCCCATTTCAAACTTTAAACTTCACATTAACAGGCTTCTCATGTGACGACCGCCCATGACCCCTGCACCGAATCTAGAGATAGTGCGCTGTAAAGTGTGCCAGGTGACCATGGACGATTGTCAGGGTAAATTAAAAACATCAGAATCTATCGTATTACTCACAGCGCATGGACAAAATACAATATAACATATATATAGTGAAGCTTTACTGAATAAAATGCCATCATATAAAACTTCATAATAGTTGAATACAAGCATCCAAATAGCCAATACATCAAGCCTCACTACACAACACTCAGAGAATACAAAACAACGGAACATCCAGTACATATAATAAGAAGATAATATGCAATCCCTCCAGCTCGTCTTCGATATCAGCATCGTGAGAAGAGAACAGCACCTGTCACCTGCTACCTAGTCTGCCCGTCCCAAAAATGGACGAACAGCCCAAGGCAATAAGAATTAAAAACATAAAGCCTTGAGTCAGACAACAGTCTTAGTGAGCAGTAAATTAACTAACAACATACCAAAAGAGCATAAAGGAAAAGGAATAGGAATACAACCCTCCCACTCCACCTCTTTCTACAATGATAGCCCCCAGACACACACTAAGCAGAAGCAACACAGCAGAGCATACAATTTAAAGTAAATTAACAATCATTCGAGTCAAGGGCGATGTTTTCCAAGTACCAAGGCCTAAATCAGATAAGCACCCAGAAAATACCGCTCTTGAGTCCGAATGACGATACAACCAAACATCCATGACTTTGGCTATCACTGTTATCATTGCTTCGATATCACCGTTAATTGAATGACCGACACATTCTTTCAGCCGTCTGTCAAGGGCTAATGGAAACCTCGGTTCTAGACAAAACTCTGCATGTCGTCGCAGCCCGTGCCAAGGATTTTCGCAACTACCCAGGGTACTCGACCATCAATCCGTTGTCGTTGGGATTTTCGCAACTGCCCAAACGTACCCTTGCTTTGAGTCTGCTAGAACCTTCAACAACGATGCTATCCAAGCCTCCTAGTCATCCTCCTCGACGACTATTTCCATACTAGCTCAAGCGCCTCTCAAGCATCCATTATCCTTAACTCGAATCATATCACCGAGTTACCAACGTGCTTGGAATGATCCCGTCTGGATTAGACCAAGTCTTCATCACATGATGCTTCGCTTCATTACATCCTCGCTAAGCCTCATCTCAACATCACATCATCAAATCTATGCATAAGAGCTTCATCATCCCGCTACATATGCCACGAGCAGCTTTCCCAATTCAAGAGACTTTCCCTTAGCTTTTGTGTAACGACCCGCTATTTTGGACCATTCAAATCGACAATAAATCCACACATGTCTGACTTGAATAATTCAAAAATATCAGATTGTTAATTTAAATTTGGCAAAACTCAGCATATGCAGTAAATAAATCAATCACAGAATCACAGACACAGAGTAATACAATAATACGCAGCGGAATAGATAAAATAGTAGTTCATGAAGCTACTATATAAACATCAGAGTTAAAAATATAATACAACAGAATATCTCAAATACTGTGAAGTCTTCGGTACGAATAGATGACCTCTCTGAACAAATCAACTGGAAAGCTGAAAGCTGAATCGATGGTTGGATCTCCAAATGAAGCTCCAAACTCCAAGGTGAGTCTCAATTGCTGTATCACTCGGTCTGACCCGAGCGTAAAGCAAAACACAAAACACTCGAGTCAGGATTAACATTCTTATATCAATAAATCCAACTCAAGTGAAATATCAACTGAAATAAAAGTAACTTAAAGGATGTTTGGGATAACCATCCTCTAAGGATCTTCAGAACTATCTACAAGGTGGAAATATACATTATAACACCGTGGTCATTTCAATCTAATTTATACTTCAAAACCCAAATATTATTTCATTTCAAATATAACTATTTTCCAAGATAGTATATATATTAATTAATTTATAAAGTAAAGCATTTAATTTTCTCAAGTCTCGCAAATCGATTCAAATCAACTTCGAATTTCAAATTTAAATTTATTCAAGCTCCATTCATCAATTCAATTCAGTTCTAAATATACCATTTAAATTTTCAATATATTTCAAGGCTTTAATATTCACATTTCAAAGTTAAATTTAACAGTTTCATATAGCTCTTGATTTAACTTCATTATTATTTAATCAGGGAATATTCACTTAATAGATTCAATATCATTTAACTAGCCCTAAATTTCAATTTACTAAATACTTCCTTAAATTTATTTAAACAAGAAATATTCATCAAATTATTTAAATCAAACCCAAGTTATAAATCATATCATAAATCTCAATTTCAATAAATTTCAAATCGGTTTAATTAAATAAAATTCTTTATTTAATACAATTTCAACTAAATTCAAATTATCTTTCTAACCTTAACTTATTCAAATTATTACCAAAAATCTATTTTGAAATATATTTACATACTCAACATATTATATGTATTTAAATCAATCATTCCCATTTATATATAATAATTTAAGGCTCATTATTTATTAAAACCATATATTTCTTTCCAAAACCATAGAATTCATTTTTAAAATATTTATATATATGGACCAACGGTGTCTGTATATATATTTATCATATGGTTAAGTGATGCGGATATTTATCATTTCAAATCCGAAATTTAAATATATACGGGTAGAAATCATTTCGACCCGTAATCCCAATTTCAATACAAATGAAAATCGCTTGGGTCTATCATTTCAACCCATAACGATTTTCTTCTATTCTAAAGTCCGTTCGGGTATGTATCATTTCAACCCATAATGAATTCTATACTAACAGGGAACTTGCAGAGTGATAACAGATAATATAAAATAAAACAACAGGCATATATCATCAATAACAATAGAATAAGAACAACGGGATATGGTGTCATATCCCACAGGTGAACAGTTACGGATAATAACATATATAACAACTTAAATAACTACAGCAGCATATTTCAATTGTCATTTCAACTTAAATCAAATTTAATAAATAAAAGAACGTTAATCGTGAGTGATTACTCACCTTTCGAGGCTATAGATAGACGAGAATAAGATGAGTTACAAATCCAAGCACGAATTTCGGAACAAAGCACGATGGACACGGAATCAACGATTAAAGCAGAGCTGAGCTGGTAATTAAGAATCGACGAGAATTAATAAAAGTCAACCTTGATATAAATTGAAACCAAATATATATATGACATTTCTTATCAAAATCAATATTAAATTTTAAAACTCATATATAAAACGTTAAATGTATTTCAAACAAATATTAAATTTATATAGAATAATATATTTCCCTCAAATTATTACATCATGGATGCATATAGGACTTTGAAAACCAGACTCTCCTATTGTCTTTGTAAACCAAAACACAAAAATAAATAATCTCTAATTGTTTTGTTTTAAAGAGAACAACATACGTGCAGACTTAACAAATATGCATCTATACTTAAACAAATATATACATGCCATCAGACAATGATCAACTATGCAGCCTACCAAGATATGCAACAAACTATATATTATTATTATAATTATAAAAACTATACGTATATCAAAATGCCACTATAAATAGACACGTCGAAAAATCTATACTGCACCTTGAAAATCAATTAAAAACTTATATGATATAACTTAGAAGGCAATTAGAATATATCTACTTTATTATAATATATATGTATATACAACCGAAAGTATGAAGAGGTTACTATATTATATAATTTATACTTTATTGAACTCATATGGATATGTATACACTTAACAAGTTATATATGTTAACCTATGCAAATATATCTTTATAAACTCTTTATATACACATACTGTTCTATTGCCTTTGCCTATGCCTCTATAACCCATAAAATTATCTTAGATAACTTAAATATTTATAAGTATAATATGCGACCAATTCACTAAGTATAATATATGTAGTCATTCGTTCTTGCTAAATCGAAATGGGAAAAAAATGCAAAACAGAGATCCAAAGCCCATATAGCAGGGCACTATAAATATACTCATGTATAAAACTGTTTACATATTTACATTTCAGATCTGTATATAATTCAAAACCACAACCATAAATTAACGTTTTAAAAACCTGTACATGCATATTTCAAAATCAAAGACACCTATTAATAATTTAGAAATAAAACCTTCTGTGTAAACTTCTTTTTAAAATAAAATACATCTTTAATAAAGTACCTAAGAGGTCATAACCCAGCCCATATATACATATATATTATAAAACTTACAACTAACCTATACGAACCTATATACTAATATAATGGTTCGAATTTTACTGACATGTTAATAACATACAAAACAAGTTACAAAATCCATATCAAATATATCATATATAGTCTAGTATATATAGCATACGTATGATATAAAAATAGATGCAAGTAATATATATATAACAGCCGTATATCTAAATCTAGAATATGGAATAAAATCTTATAAAACTTACATAAGTATGTATCAAAAGTTACAGCGCTATAAAAATTTATACATTTTAAGTCTAAACTTTATGAATATGGTTTACATATAACACGTAATAAAAGTAAAAAGAATGAGATACTGCTAATTTGCAGGGACAGGGGACGAGCAGGGAAAACAACCATAATACCTCGCATACAAGAATTCATGGCAAGGCAAAGCAATGGTTTCGGCCATGCTTGTTTGATCAAGGCCATGGGTTGATGACAAGAAGGCTCGGCTATAGACGAGGTCTGGATGATGGTGGAAGATCGGCAAGTGGCTGCGGCATGAGGTGGTGCTAGTCACGATGGGGATGTTGTGGAGGGAGAGTAGCGATTCATGGGCTAGGGAGGAATGTTGAGGCGAGTGTTAAGGCACTGGGTTGGTGGCGACACTCGGTTAGATGAGATAGAGCTGTTGTCGTGGCGACGCGCGTGTCCGCGAGCAGGGTGGAGGCGCGGGCAGTGGCAAGCGCGTGACGTGGTGGAGATTGGGAGAATGGAGTTCGGTCGGAGGTAGTATCCTGTGCTTGCCGAAGAGGTTGGAGGGGAGAGAGGAAAATTAGGCGCTGAAAGTTGCTTTGGTGACGATGCAAAGCTGGATATTTTGGAGGCACAGCAAAAATGGAGGAGGGCCGAGTATTGAAGAAGAAGATTTGAACCAGATTTGAGGAAGAATGAAAAAGCAGATCTAAACATAAAGCAAAACGTACGAAATAAATAAAAGCAACGGTAAAGGAAAGGAAATGGCAATAGTCTCCCACTGATTCAGCCGAAAAGATTAAAGCAATTTATTAATGTGGCCAGCGGTTCAAATTTTGAAAAGGAAGAAAATTTCAAAAGTCACAAATTTTGGTATCGATACGACGTACGATTTCATCGTCTTGTCGCATACCGGGTCTCAAAATACAGAAATGAATATACCGTAGAGATCAGCATAACGAGACGATCAAAACGGTATACAGATATTGGTGGTATGATCATCCGATCAAAAGTCGATAATCGGTACCAGAAAATGCTGCTATTTTGCCAGGATTAAGATAAACGGAGCAATAGAAGTCCAAATTTTGAAAAACGAATTTCGCAGTCTGATTTAGAATGATCTGAATAGATTTTCTCCTGTTGACATATTTTGGTTTCGGAAAACTGTTAAATTCACTGTTATTAACCGGTTTGATTTGAAATGAAATTTCACAGGAAAATAAACTTCAATATTATCAGATGAAAATTTACAAGTTGCTATATTAAAATAGACGTATTCCAAATAATAAATTTTTATTTTCAAATTTTATTGTTTAAAATTTCACAAAATTTCAATTAATTAAATAAATAAAATCACTAAAATTTTGGGTCGTTACACTCTCCCCCACTCAAAACTTTTCGTCCCCGAAAAGAGAGGAGGTAGGAGAATAGAACAACCAGGCAGAAAAAGTAGGTTAAAAGACAAAATCAAACAATTAATTTAAACTATATAAATTTTACTTGAAATATTCATTTGAAAACTTCATTTGCAATTCAATTATCTTATATACTTTAAAACCTTTCAAAACCCATTTGTAAAATTTCTTGCTTCCCTTTATAACTACTATTTATATGTTTAATCGACACCTTTATAAATATATGAAAACCATTTGAAAACAATTATTTACATTATTGCTTATATTTACAAAGAAGCTATTTGAAAACATTAAATCCATAATTCATAAATTTATTAATTCTATCTAAAATACTTTTCAAATATTATTAATAAATCAAATAATCATTTACTTTAAAATGTTTCATTTAATTAATAACTTCTAAAATATTTATAACACTAAAATTTCTATTAAACCATGTGGTATCTAAATAAACAATATTTAAAAAGGATATAGTCAACAAGGAAAAGAAGGATTTGGAAAAGCAGAATATAGGTGAATAAATAAAGTTGAGCAGATAAGGTAAATTCAAAAGAATAGTATCAGGCACGAATAATTAATTCAAACCATAAGAATTTCAAAATATTAATACAAAATTTCTTTGTTGGAAATACTTTTATAATAAAATACTTTTATAACTCGATGTTTCAACAAGTTTATTCTTGTTCCTGTAGACTCTGGTAGTGCGTTGATCAGGCGCAAAACTAGAATTCTCTAGGTACTTAGTAGACTTGTTTCAACACCCAACGAAAATACTGGAAAAAAACTTTTAAAAACAGATATGGAAAGTACAATCCAATCAAAAACACCAACAAAACCTTTGTCTAACCATGGTTCGCAGATACACAATGGTTACGTCTGGGTCCCCCAGGAAACAATCCATATCCGTAAGCTTTCTCAGCCCTGCGAGTTACGCCATGATGACTAGTAGAATGCAGGATACACAATGGATACGCCTGGATCCCCCAGGAAACAATCCGTACCCCCAGGCAAGACTCAGCCAAGCATTTGCGCTACTATTCGCGACCTACACAGATTGCAAGATACACAATGGTTACGCCTGGATCCCCCAGGAAACAATCCGTACCCCTAGGCAAGACTCAGCCAGGCAGTTGCGCTATGCAGTCACGAGAGAAAAATAAGACCATGGGTAACGCCATGGAATTCGAAGGACACTCGAGTATCATATCCGAAAAACCAAAAATCAGAGAAATATCGATAGAATGAATCCAAGATGTGGCCACAAATCGGATATCAAGCAGAAGGCACTTTCCATATCTTTACTTCGAAAATATGTATCATATAGTACCTTTTCAAATCACTTTCAAATATCGTAATTATATAAAATCCATTATATATATGTGACGCCCCACCTCTATACCCACGCTAACCAAGAACACTACGATGTAGTGCTGTCAATTAGCACGGAGAATAAGGCTGTGGAGGAGCGACCATCCATGTAACTTCTTTGTGCGAGCACCGATACGTCAGATAGAATAGATTGCATATCTTTTAAGGAGGAAATCTGACATACCGATACAAACACAAAGCTATCACACGGTGGCTATATATAATCTTCGGAAACAAACATAGAAATAACCATAACATAAATCAGTCACAGACATCCATATCACAAAGGCGGAAAGAGATATGAATAAAACACATGAAAGTGTTCATCAGAGTGGTGGTCAAATAAGATCCACAATAACACAAGTGAATAGGTACAAGTGCAAGATAATAGAATATGTATACATCAAGGAGTCTAATCTCAAATGTATACAAACAAAAACTACTAAACTAGAGTAGTTAGCCAAAAGTCAGAAGATGGCTCCAGATAAGAAGTCATGAGGAAGCACCTGTAAAACCTCAGTCTGACCCGAGTATTATTTAAGAAGAAAATAATAAACGGATCAGTCTAGCTATAATTATCAGATAAAATGATATAGAACAAGAGATATGGCATAAACATATAAGATATCCATAAAAGCATACTACTACAAGTATGAAAATGATAATCAACAAGAGATTAATCAATATCACAAGAATCTTCTCAAAGATTAAAAGAATGTCATATTCTTAATTTAATTCACCAAGCCACAATAAAATGACATACTCATCAATGTCAATGGTAAAAGCTGGTGAGACATAAAATCCAGAAATCTCAAGAAAAGAGGATGACAAATCCCATAAACTGAACATCGACGCACCTAGAAAGATATGCCCCATGTAAAGTCTAGCATCGATACACCTAGAAAGATGCACCCCATGCATAAATAAACATCGACGCAACTAGAAAGATACGCCCCATGTAATGTCTAACATCGATGCACCTAGAAAGATACACCCCATGAAAAGACTAACATCGATGCACCTAAAAAGATACACCCCATGTAAAGTCTAGCATTGACGCACCTAGAAAGATACGCCCCATGCATAAATAAACATCGACGCAACTAGAAAGATACGCCCCATGTAATGTCTAACATCGATGTACCTAGAAAGATACACCCCATGAAAAGACTAACATCGATGCACCTAAAGAGATACAACCCATGCATAGTCTAGCATTGACGCACCTAGAAAGATACGCCCCATGCATAAATAAACATCGACGCAACTAGAAAGATACGCCCCATGTAATTGTCTAACGTCGATGTACCTAGAAAGATACACCCCATGAAAAGACTAACATCGATGCACCTAAAAAGATACAACCCATGCGAGAAGTAAACATCGACGCACCTAAATAGATACGACCCATGAGCCTAAACCATAAAATGATCGTCATCGATCATAAAGAGTTTCAATATGTGTGAATCGAAATCACACCAATGAGGCATAGACTAACCTTGAAGATAAAGAGATATGTGTGAATCGAAATCACACAACTGGTGTCTAGTCTAACCTCGCAAACAAAGAGACATAGCACAATCGCTAGTCTAAATCACAAGAATGATCATCGTGATCATAAGGAAGTGTCGATTACACTAAGCTAGTAAATATAAGAGTTTAGATTCATGTCCCATAACCACTTGCTTAACTCAAATATTTACGAACAGATTGTAGATCTACACTAGGAAATTGTCACAAGAGTTTCAATCGAACAAGTCCATCAATTAACCGACGAAGTAAACGCAAGCGTTTCATACCACTTGTTTTGCTAAGCCGTTTAATTATATTTTCTCATACGAATGAGGTAAAGGTTTGTATATACTAATAAATTGGAAAACAGTTTTATAAACGAGTTTGATATTGAAAATCGAGTTGAAATCGTTTTAATGAAAGAGTTTTGATATTTAATACTAGTATAGAAAACCTTTATATTTTGAAGTGACAAATCATAGAAGTGATTGTAGAAACAATCAATCATAAAAATTCACGTTCGAAGACGTGAGTAAAGTTCAAAGAAATCAATCCCCAAAACCATCAAAGTAAGGAGTTCTGTTGATCGCTTTTCAGATAAGATTGCCTACGCAGAGTAATATGGGGTTCGACCTGCCCGGTCAGGTCACGGGGGTCCAGGGGGCAGCGCCCACGGCGGGGTGCGGGGCAGCGCCCCGTCACGGTACGACTTAATGAGGACAAGCGACCAAAGGATGCAGGACGACCTAATAGCCGAACGACTCAAGGACGCCGAACGAGGCTGAATGACTTAAGGAGACCGAACGACAAAAATGCCGAACACTCAAATATGCCGAACGGCTTAAAGATGCCGAACGCTCGAAAATGCCGAACGCTCGAATATGCCGAACGCCTTAAAGATGCCGAACGCTCGAAAATACCGAACACTCAAATATGCCGAACCGACCTAATATGCCGATCCGACCAGAAGATGCCGAACGACTCAACAGCCGAACGACTCGAAAATGCCGAACGCTCGAATATGCCGAACGCTCGAATATGTCGAACGCCTTAAAGATGCCGAACGCTCGAAAATACCGAACACTCAAATATGCCGAACCGACCTAATATGCCGATCCGACCAGAAGATGCCGAACGACTCAACCGCCGAACGACTCGAAAATGCCGAGCGTTCAAGAGACCGAACGACTTGAAGATGCCGAACGCTCAGGAGGCCGAACGTTCAGGAGGTCGAACACTCAGGAGGCCGAACGTTCAGGAGGTCGAACACTCAGGAGGCCGAACGTTCAGGAGGTCGAACACTCAGGAGGCCGAACGTTCAAAGATACCGAACACTTAAAGATGCCGGTCGACTAAATGATGCCGAACAGCTTAAATAGGCCGAACCGATCGACTCAACGATGCCGAACAGCTCTAGGGGGCTGGAAAATTCGTCAAAACGCTCAAAAATGGTGTTTTTCGCCAATCCAATCCAAACCAAACGCAAATATTCATACAAATGCAATAGGGGATCATTCCCAACAGCCCAATGACAATTTAAGCAAGATGTGAGACTAAAAATCTCACCTTTTTACGGAATTTGATGAAGATGGAGATTTGAGAGCAAAGCAAGAACACCAACAAGCTTGAATCAATGGTCTTCACGTGAATTTGATGTTGAATCTCGGATTTGCAAAAGAACTTGAGCTTGGAATTTTAATTTCCTACTCCCTCCACCATTGTTGCTAAAGCTTCAAAGTTGATGAAGTGATGATGAGAAGGAAGAGGTTGGGCTGAGGTAGAAGAGGTGCAGCCCAAACCAAAAGCTCAACACCAAAAAGTGACGAAAATTTCACTATCTCCAAACATATCGAAGTTTACACTCAAAAAGATCGCAAACGTCATTTTGAACTCAATGGGGGTGGTCTCGAGTCCTAATTTGACCGTATGCAAAAAGTAGCTTTTCGGACTAACATCCGACTAACAATAAAATATTTAAATATAAAATCGATAAATATGCGGGTTGTTACAATATAAGATTAAATTTTCAAATCAAATACTTTCCAAAATCAATAGTATATCAAATCATACTTATATAGACTTCAATTATATAAGATTTCACTTTCAAATTGAGTACCTTTTCAAATCTATAGTTTTCGAATCAATTTCATACTCATACAAATCAATTTTATATAAGTTCGACAACTCCCAAATCAAGTATTTAGTAACACAAGGTTCTCAAATTTCAATTTGTTTCAATATCAGTTCAATTTCAAAATCATATACAATTTCACCAAATTATTTCTTCTCAAATTAAATATCTTTAGTTTCAAAGTTTCCAAAATAATAGATTTAGAAAATAAATCCAAATTTCCAAATCAATATAATTTAAGTCAACCAATTCATTTCCAAAATCAAATGGTTTTCAAAATCATCTTATATTTACATAAGGTCCATCTTATATAAGGATCAAATTTTTCAAAAATAAATTTCACTGTATTAAGAGCCATATGAGATTGAATATCTTTACTTTTATGGGTTATATATCTTTGTAATTTAAATTGGAAATTTTCTTTTAGTAAGCAAAGATATTCTAACTCGACAGCTTTCAATTTCAGCGTCAAAATATATCAATGATATTAGAATATAAGATGTACATACGTCATCATTTCGCAAAATCACATTTGATCGCTCGCTCGATCACACAAGTTCGCTTTCGAACTAGTATTGTCCATTCGACTTCCCTAATGCGGACTTCGATGTGGTTTCTCGACTAGAAGCCATCGGTCTCCTTGCATAGCCATATACTACGATAGAGAATTCTAAAATCAAGCCCAAAATCCATATCAAATATTCGCCATCAAGAATCGAATGAAAAATCCTAACACGAAATGGTGTAATCCACCTCGAACTTGTGTACTCAAACTTGGATCAAATTAATTATGCGAATAAAACAGCATACGTACAACTTATATATTTATTCCAACTTGTTAAATATATAGTTTCATAAAGATGTTACTAAGTTAAAACATTTAAACTAAATTTTATTCAAATATTTTGAAGACCAAATTCCTTTCAAAGCATTTCGAATCTAAATTCCATATTTAGAAAATTCAAAATAGCTTTATTCATTTACTTAACATAACAGTTTCAACTTATTTAAATCATATTACTTCATACTTAAACATTCGAAACAAATTTATATACTTTATCAAATAATTCATACTTTTCAAAATTTCTTAGCTTTGAAAAGTTAACCTTGATTTGGAAGTGCTCGAACCTTCAAAATAGTTGAAGAAATCATTTTCAAATTCAAGAGTTGGAAATCAACAACAAATCCGTAAATCAATTTCAAAAGATAGGTTTCAAATTCGAAACTCAAGGACTGAACACCGGCTTACTTCATATCATTTCAAATACATATACATATATCTTTCGAATATCAAATCATACTTCAAAATTTGAAATCAAAATTGGTTTCCCAAAATCACTCGCGTAGCAATGCTACTAAAGTGGCCTTTCCCTCACTCTGAAACTCGAAAATCAATGTCGATGATGCGTGCACTCATCACCGAAATTATTTTCCAGCGACATAAGTGAGTTCTGGACTTCTATTTACTCAAACGACTTTTGAAATTTCTTCGAAACTCATTAAAATCATTTGAAACATTTCTTATTCGGAAAATATTTTTAAATCATATTATTATTATATTTTTCAAAATCTTAAAACCAATTTCAAAATACCGGAGTTCAATTCTCGAATTTCAAATTTAAAATCCTTTAGTCATAAATCATTTTTTTTTAGATGAATCAAATTTGTTATATAATTTTTCAAAATTACAAATCCTTTTGAAACCTCAAATTCTCATTTTAAAAAGGGTTTATAATCTTTATCGAAAACATTTCACTTTTATATATAGAATATAATAATTTCGATATATAAAACAATTTCTAAATACGAATAAACCCGATTTTTAAAAAGGATGATTCAAAAATGGATTTCAAAACAAAGATAGAGATTCAAATTAGAGGAACTCTTAATCAAATAGAATTATGATTCGAAGATAAGCTCGAACGAAGTTGAGATAATTAAATTTCAAAATAGAAGATGAATATACTGATATAAATCGCGGATGACCCTAGGGTCAACCGTGACTTCAGGAACAAGATCGATGCAGAATTCCAAGAAAAATCAACATTCGATCGCAAGAGATAGCGGCATCTAAACCAAATATATAGAAATCTCCGGTGAATCAATGCCAATTGTGAAGGAGTTTCACCCCTTCACAAATCATTCAAAGATTGGTGGGATCCTATTCTTATAGAGATCATTCGAAGTGGAGTTATGGGATACTCCAGAATCAAAAAAATACCAATAGAGAGAGACAAGAGTGAATTTTGGAACCGTAGGGAACGTTCCAAAGTTCAAAGGAAATCGAGTCAAAAGGAAGAGATTAAACTCAAACGAAAGTGATTCTGTAAATAAATTTACTATATATGCTAAGTTTTGCCTAGAGCCAAAGCTCTGATACCAACTGTAACGACCCGCTATTTTGGACCATTCAAATCGACAATAAATCCACACATGTCTGACTTGAATAATTCAAAAATATCAGATTGTTAATTTAAATTAGGCAAAACTCAGCATATGCAGTAAATAAATCAATCATAGAATCACAGACACAGAGTAATACAATAATACGCAGCAGAATAGATAAAATAGTAGTTCATGAAGCTACTATATAAACATCAGAGTTAAAAATATAATACAACAGAATATCTCAAATACTGTGAAGTCTTCGGTACGAATAGATGACCTCTCTGAACAAATCAACTGGAAAGCTGAAAGCTGAATCGATGGTTGGATCTCCAAATGAAGCTCCAAACTCCAAGGTGAGTCTCAATTGCTGTATCACTCGATCTGACCCGAGCGTAAAGCAAAACACAAAACACTCGAGTCAGGATTAACATTCTTATATCAATAAATCCAACTCAAGTGAAATATCAACTGAAATAAAAGTAACTTAAAGGATGTTTGGGATAACCATCCTCTAAGGATCTTCAGAACTATCTACAAGGTGGAAATATACATTATAACACCGTGGTCATTTCAATCTAATTTATACTTCAAAACCCAAATATTATTTCATTTCAAATATAACTATTTTCCAAGATAGTATATATATTAATTAATTTATAAAGTAAAGCATTTAATTTTCTCAAGTCTCGCAAATCGATTCAAATCAACTTCGAATTTCAAATTTAAATTTATTCAAGCTCCATTCATCAATTCAATTCAGTTCTAAATATACCATTTAAAATTTCAATATATTTCAAGGCTTTAATATTCACATTTCAAAGTTAAATTTAACAGTTTCATATAGCTCTTGATTTAACTTCATTATTATTTAATCAGGGAATATTCACTTAATAGATTCAATATCATTTAACTAGCCCTAAATTTCAATTTACTAAATACTTCCTTAAATTTATTTAAACAAGAAATATTCATCAAATTATTTAAATCAAACCCAAGTTATAAATCATATCATAAATCTCAATTTCAATAAATTTCAAATCGGTTTAATTAAATAAAATTCTTTATTTAATACAATTTCAACTAAATTCAAATTATCTTTCTAACCTTAACTTATTCAAATTATTACCAAAAATCTATTTTGAAATATATTTACATACTCAACATATTATATGTATTTAAATCAATCATTCCCATTTATATATAATAATTTAAGGCTCATTATTTATTAAAACCATATATTTCTTTCCAAAACCATAGAATTCATTTTTAAAATATTTATATATATGGACCAACGGTGTCTGTATATATATTTATCATATGGTTAAGTGATGCGGATATTTATCATTTCAAATCCGAAATTTAAATATATACGGGTAGAAATCATTTCGACCCGTAATCCCAATTTCAATACAAATGAAAATCGCTTGGGTCTATCATTTCAACCCATAACGATTTTCTCCTATTCTAAAGTCCGTTCGGGTATGTATCATTTCAACCCATAATGAATTCTATACTAACAGGGAACTTGCAGAGTGATAACATATAATATAAAATAAAACAACAGGCATATATCATCAATAACAATAGAATAAGAACAACGGGATATGGTGTCATATCCCACAGGTGAACAGTTACGGATAATAACATATATAACAACTTAAATAACTACAGCAGCATATTTCAATTGTCGTTTCAACTTAAATCAAATTTAATAAATAAAAGAACGTTAATCGTGAGTGATTACTCACCTTTCGAGGCTATAGATAGACGAGAATAAGATGAGTTACAAATCCAAGCACGAATTTCGGAACAAAGCACGATGGACACGGAATCAACGATTAAAGCAGAGCTGAGCTGGTAATTAAGAATCGACGAGAATTAATAAAAGTCAACCTTGATATAAATTGAAACCAAATATATATATGACATTTCTTATCAAAATCAATATTAAATTTTAAAACTCATATATAAAACGTTAAATGTATTTCAAACAAATATTAAATTTATATAGAATAATATATTTCCCTCAAATTATTACATCATGGATGCATATAGGACTTTGAAAACCAGACTCTCCTATTGTCTTTGTAAACCAAAACACAAAAATAAATAATCTCTAATTGTTTTGTTTTAAAGAGAACAACATACGTGCAGACTTAACAAATATGCATCTATACTTAAACAAATATATACATGCCATCAGACAATGATCAACTATGCAGCCTACCAAGATATGCAACAAACTATATATTATTATTATAATTATAAAAACTATATGTATATCAAAATGCCACTATAAATAGACACGTCAAAAAATCTATACTGCACCTTGAAAATCAATTAAAAACTTATATGATATAACTTAAAAGGCAATTAGAATATATCTACTTTATTATAATATATATGTATATACAACCGAAAGTATGAAGAGGTTACTATATTATATAATTTATACTTTATTGAACTCATATGGATATGTATACACTTAACAAGTTATATATGTTAACCTATGCAAATATATCTTTATAAACTCTTTATATACACATACTGTTCTATTGCCTTTGCCTATGCCTCTATAACCCATAAAATTATCTTAGATAACTTAAATATTTATAAGTATAATATGCGACCAATTCACTAAGTATAATATATGTAGTCATTCGTTCTTGCTAAATCGAAATGGGAAAAAAATGCAAAACAGAGATCCAAAGCCCATATAGCAGGGCACTATAAATATACTCATGTATAAAACTGTTTACATATTTACATTTCAGATCTGTATATAATTCAAAACCACAACCATAAATTACGTTTTAAAAACCTGTACATGCATATTTCAAAATCAAAGACACCTATTAATAATTTAGAAATAAAACCTTCTGTGTAAACTTCTTTTTAAAATAAAATACATCTTTAATAAAGTACCTAAGAGGTCATAACCCAGCCCATATATACATATATATTATAAAACTTACAACTAACCTATACGAACCTATATACTAATATAATGGTTCGAATTTTACTGACATGTTAATAACATACAAAACAAGTTACAAAATCCATATCAAATATATCATATATAGTCTAGTATATATAGCATACGTATGATATAAAAATAGATGCAAGTAATATATATATAACAGCCGTATATCTAAATCTAGAATATGGAATAAAATCTTATAAAACTTACATAAGTATGTATCAAAAGTTACAGCGCTATAAAAATTTATACATTTTAAGTCTAAACTTTATGAATATGGTTTACATATAACACGTAATAAAAGTAAAAAGAATGAGATACTGCTAATTTGCAGGGACAGGGGACGAGCAGGGAAAACAACCATATTACCTCGCATACAAGAATTCACGGCAAGGCAAAGCAATGGTTTCGGCCATGCTTGTTTGATCAAGGCCATGGGTTGATGACAGGAAGGCTCGGCTATAGACGAGGTCTGGATGATGGTGGAAGATCGGCAAGTGGCTGCGGCATGAGGTGGTGCTAGTCACGGTGGGGATGTTGTGGAGGGAGAGTAGCGATTCATGGGCTAGGGAGGAATGTTGAGGCGAGTGTTAAGGCACTGGGTTGGTGGCGACACTCGGTTAGATGAGACAGAGCTGTTGTCGTGGCGACGCGCGTGTCCGCGAGCAGGGTGGAGGCGCGGGCAGTGGCAAGTGCGTGACGCGGTGGAGATTGGGAGAATGGAGTTCGGTCGGAGGTAGTATCCTATGCTTGCCGAAGAGGTTGGAGGGGAGAGAGGAAAATTAGGCGCTGAAAGTTGCTTTGGTGACGATGCAAAGCTGGATATTTTGGAGGCACAGCAAAAATGGAGGAGGGCCGAGTATTGAAGAAGAAGATTTGAACCAGATTTGAGGAAGAATGAAAAAGCAGATCTAAACGTAAAGCAAAACGTACGAAATAAATAAAAGCAACGGTAAAGGAAAGGAAATGGCAATAGTCTCCCACTGATTCAGCCGAAAAGATTAAAGCAATTTATTGATGTGGCCAGCGGTTCAAATTTTGAAAAGGAAGAAAATTTCAAAAGTCACAAATTTTGGTATCGATACGACATACGATTTCATCGTCTTGTCGCATACCGGGTCTCAAAATAAAGAAATGAATATACTGTAGAGATCAGCATAACGAGACGATCAAAATGGTATACAGATATTGGTGGTATGATCATCCGATCAAAAGTCGATAATCGGTACCAGAAAATGCTGCTATTTTGCCAGGATTAAGATAAACGGAGCAATAGAAGTCCAAATTTTGAAAAACGAATTTCGCAGTCTGATTTAGAATGATCTGAATAAATTTTCTCCTGTTGACATATTTTGGTTTCGGAAAACTTTTAAATTCACTGTTATTAACCAGTTTGATTTGAAATGAAATTTCACAGGAAAATAAACTTCAATATTATCAGATGAAAATTTACAAGTTGCTATATTAAAATAGACGTATTCCAAATAATAAATTTTTATTTTCAAATTTTATTGTTTAAAATTTCACAAAATTTCAATTAATTAAATAAATAAAATCACTAAAATTTTGGGTCGTTACATTTTGAATCGTCTTCGGTCTAAATCAAACCATCAATCATCTAATTCATAACAATCAATCAAATCAAACAGCAATCCAAGCAATCAATCATTCAAATATGATCTAAGTAGACAATTATAACAATAATGGCATTTTCGTAATTAAAGAGTTGAAAGTCCAATAAGCATGAAAACAT
Organism: Allium fistulosum; assembly: GCA_030737815.1. Taxonomy (NCBI): domain Eukaryota; kingdom Viridiplantae; phylum Streptophyta; class Magnoliopsida; order Asparagales; family Amaryllidaceae; genus Allium; species Allium fistulosum. Next base: position 293,042,329 of record CM060908.1, on the reverse strand, counting down.
GAACAATATCTCTACAAACTTGATGAATGAACTTGCATAGGTTAACATGTGATAAAATGGATGTAACATCATCATGAACAATGGATCTATATGGATCTACACTTAGGATGAAGAAAATGCATAGAAATCCCTATTTTAACACCAAATCGAGCCAACAATTCGATATACTCCTTTGGATCCGTGTGAGAGATAATCACCACTCACCAAATCACCAAAACAAACCCAAATCAACACGCTTCAGATCTGGACAGCGAGGGATCAAGCTTGATCTATCACGAATCCGCTTCAAACGAAGAAATCTCTCTTGAAAAGATGAAGATCTTCAATCTATGCTCTTAAATCTTCAATTTGATCTTCAACTTGGATGGATGGAAGCACTAGATTAGAGTGGAGAAAAGAAGTGAAGAAGTGTAGAAGTCGAGCTCTCAAAATGGTAGCACTTCGTCGCTTCGAAATCCGGATCCCAAAAAGTGAGAACAACCCCTCCTATTTATAGCTGAAAATCTCTTAAGTCGTAACTCGGTATTAGGTCGCCTCCGACCTACAACCTAAGATCTTGCCGACCTAAAACCCATACGACCTAACAGCTCTTCGACCTAATAGATATGCACGCGCGCCCCAACTCCTAGGTCGCTCACGACCAAACGGCTTAGCAGTCCTACGACTTACGACTCAACTGGGTCTCCGACTTAACATAGCGCGCGACATAACAGAGCTCTCCATCCTACGACCTAACGAGGTTACGACCTAACACTTAACAAAACCTTGCGACCTAACAACTTAGCCAACAAACGTGACCAACAGATGCCACGACTTAACTCCTCAGCGACCTAACACATGACGACCTAAAACAACACGCGACCTAACTCCCACGCGACCTACCAACCTATGTGACCTAACAACTTATGCCAACACGCGACCTACCAACCTATGCGACCTAACAACTTATGCCAACACGCGACCTAACTAAAACAGAACTCACGACCTAACTTAGGTCGCGTACGACCTAACTACTAACCAGCCATCCCCTACTCTGCCTAACTCTTAGGTCGCTAACAATTAGATCGCTAACTCTTATAGGTCGCGAACTATTATAGGTCGCATCTCACTAGTTTCCTTAGGTCGCTGCCGACCTAAATATACTAGGTCGCTAACTCGCTAACCACTAGGTCGTAAGTTCCTTAGCTCGCGCCTCCCTTAGGTCGTTACCGACTTATCCCTTAGGTCGCTCAAAACCCTTAACTCGCCCGAAACCCTTAAGTCTTCTCTCTTAGGTCGTATACGACCTAAACCACCCCGCGACTTATCACCTGAACGACTTAACACTTAGGTGCGACTCAAGGCAGTGCGACCTACCACTTAATCTGGCTACGACCTAACCTCTAGGTCGCGTACGACCTAGGACTTAGGCAAATTTCAACCAAAATCTGAAACAACTAGAAAATGCTGAAAATCCCAGATTTTGACAAACTTTTCGATCCGTAAAAATACGGGTCGTTACATTCTCTCCCCCTTAGGAATTTCGCCCCCGAAATTCCAAACAAACAAAGCAATCAAGGACAATTATGCATGCCTACCATCCATAGCAATCAATAAACCATGCTTCCAATTCTAGCTTAGCATGCAGAATTCTAAAACTAGAACAAGTTACAATTTCGTTAGATGACACGACACCTTAGGGCCATACCTCGAAGAGTTCAGGATGAGCTGCTTTCATCCTCTCTTCCACTTCCCACGTACAGTCGTTATCATCATCACTCCATTGTATCTTGAGCAACTTAACTACCTTCCTCCTAAGCTGTTTCGTGTCGGTTTCCACTACACGAAGCAGCTTACGAGGTCTCTTATCGACTGGGTCAACTTCGAAATCTTCATAGCTATCAGCAGAAACCACGGTATTCGAGTCGTGCACATACTTCCGTAGATACGATACATGAAAAACATTGTGCACACTCGACATCTTCTCCGGTAATTCTAATCTATACGCGAGCTTTCCAATTCGCTCGGTAATCGGGAATGGTCCAACAAATCTCGGAGTCAATTTTCCTTTCTTCCCGAATCGAATAACATTCTTCGGTGGAGAAATCTTCACAAAAACCATATCTCCTACGTCGAATTCCAAATCCTTTCGACGCTTATCAGCATAACTCTTCTGACGGTCTTGGGCTGCCTTCATTCGTTGCCGAATGATCTCTATACAATCTGAAGTCTGTCGAATCATCTCTGGCCCAAGTATCAGCTTTTCTCCAGTTTCCAACCAACATGTCGGAGAGTTACACGGTCTTCCATACAATGCCTCATACGGTGCCATACCAATGCTTGACTGGTAACTGTTGTTGTACGCAAACTCCACCAAATGAAGGTGATCTTCCCATGATCCTCTGAAATCCAAAACACAAGCTCTGAGGAGATCTTCCAAAACTCGGTTGACTCTCTCGGTCTGACCATCTGTTTGAGGGTGATAAGCTGTACTCAAACACAACTCGGTTCCCAAAACTTCTTGGAAGCTCTTCCAAAATCCACTAGTGAACAATGGATCTCGATCGCTCACTATACTCTTCGGAATACCATGGAATCGAACTATCCACTTAACATACAACTCAGCCAACTTTGATGCAGTCCTAGTCGATCGAACAGGAATGAATCTTGCGCTCTTAGTCAGACGATCTACAATGACCCAAATCCCTTCATTTCCCGTTCTTGTTCTAGGTAGTCCATCAATAAAATCCATCGATATCTGCTCCCACTTCCATGTAGGAATTTCTAATGGCTGAAGCAATCCACTTGGCTTCTTCTGTTCGGCTTTTACCAATTGGCAGTTCATACACTTGGAAATAAAATTTCCAACATCCTTCTTCATACCTTCCCAGTAGTAGGTTCTCTTCATATCCTGATACATCTTATTTCCACCAGGATGAATTGTCAGCTTCGAGTGATGGCTTTCCTTCAGAAATTCACTCCTCAATTCATCTATATCGGGAACAACTAATCGCCCTTGCTTCCGAAGCCAACCCTCTCGATCGACCTCGAATCCTTTATCCTTTTCTGGATCCAATCCAGATTCCAATTCACGGATAATCTTGACAAGCTTATCGTCTCGCTTTTGGCTCTCGCCAATCCTTTCCATAAGAGAAGGTCTTATCGATAAGTTTGCCAACATCTCAGGTTCCAATTCACATCTAGGCCTGAAGTCAAATCCAGCTAAATACTCGAGGCTCTTCCATTCTGAAAACATGGCTCCCAATCCTGCATGTCTTCGACTTAACGCATCTGCCACTGCGTTACCTTTTCCTGGAGTATAAGCTATACCAAAATCATATGATGCCAAAAACTCTAGCCAACGTTGCTGCCGAAGATTCAAATCCTTTTGGGAGAAAAGATACTTCAATGACTTATGATCTGTAAAAAACTCGAATCGAACTCCCAATAGATAATGTCTCCACATCTTCAGAGCAAAAACAATCGTCGCTAACTCCAAATCATGAGTTGGGTAATTCCTTTCATGCGGCTTCAGTTGTCGACTGGCATACGCAACAACTTTATCCTTCTGCATCAGCACTGCTCCAAGTCCAGTACCACATGCGTCGGTGTAAACCACCATCTCATCATTCCCACTTGGAATGGTCAAAACAGGAGCACTCGTCAATCTCTCTTTCAGGATTCCGAAAGCTTGCTCACACCTAGCATCCCAACCGAACACTTGGTTCTTTTTCGTCAATCCTGTTAACGGTGCAGCTACCTTGGAGAAGTCTTTGATAAACCGTCGATAATATCCTGCTAATCCAAGAAAACTTCTCACATCAGATGCATTCTTAGGTCTAACCCAATCCTGGATTGCTGCCACCTTAGCAGGATCAACCGCTATCCCATTTCCAGAAATCACATGGCCTATGAACCTCACTTCACTCTTCCAGAAGTGACACTTCGAAAACTTAGCCTTCAGCTGATGTTTCCGCAAGATTTCCAAAACAATACGCAAGTGCGTCTTGTGTTCTTCCTCAGTTCTGGAATAAATCAGAATATCATCCACGAACACAAGTACGAACTTGTTCAACTGATTTCTGAACACTCTATTCATAAGATCCACAAAATATGTTGGCGCATTAGTCAACCCAAACGGCATTACCAGCCACTCAAAGAAACCGGATGGTGTCCTAAAAGCAGTCTTCGGCACACTATCCTTAGCCACTCTCAACTGGTGAAATCCCGTTGCCAAATCCATCTGAGAAAACACCTTAGCCTCGTGAAGCTGATCAAACAAGTCATCTATTATCGGTAATGGATACTTGTTCTTCTTTGTCACCTTATTCAGCTCACGATAATCCACACACAATCTCAATGATCCATCTGCCTTGGTTGCGAACACAACTGGTGCACCCCATTCAGACACACTACGCCGAATGAATCCTTTCTGCAAAAGATCATCAACTTGCACCCTCAACTCCTGCTATTCCCTAGGCGCCATCCGCCTAAGAGGCATCACAACAGGTCTGGCTCCTTCAACTAGATCTATTCGAAACTCGATCTCCCTATGCGGCGGCAACCCTTTGACTTCGTCAAAGACATCCTCGAATCCATTTGCGATAGGCACTAAAGACAGTCCATCCCGTGGAACAACTAGCGAATACATGAAGCTCATGAAGATGCCTTCCTCATGCTTACATCGTATCACAATCTTTCGCCCCTCCACATTCTCGACTGTCACCTCCAGCCTCTCACAATCAACCTTTGCCGCATACTTCCTAAGCCAGTCCATACCCAAAATAATTCCGAAACCCGCAAAGTTCAGAACAAAACAATCACAAACAAAAGAGCAACCATGACTCGACCCAACTAGACCACGGCATAACATACACAAACAAGACGAACCCCCAACTGGATTAGTCACAACCAATGGCCTATCAACAATATCCGGTTCCAAACCTAACCGGCCTATGAGTTCACTACAAACAAACGAATGCGACGCTCCAGTATCAAACAGAACTCTAACTGGAACACCACATAGGAGAAGAGTACCTTGAACAACCACACTCTTTCCTTTCTCTTCAGCAGTAGGATCTTTCGAAGATGACGGAACAGCTCCCAAAGCATAAGCTTGCACAATCTGCTTGTCCCTCCTCGGTTCTGGACAATTCTTCCTGAAATGCCCCGGCTTGTCACAGTTGTGGCACTTCGCTGGCGCTTTCGGATTCTTGCAATCCCTGGAGAGATGGCCTTTCTGCTGACAGTTGTAGCAAGTCACTTCGCCTTTCGGCTTCTTCTGGCCATCCTTACCTTTCTGCTGCTGCTGCTTCCTCTTCTTGTTTCCACCCTGCTGGGGTTTAGACTCTTCCCTGGTAATAGCAACAACAGATCCTTCCTTAGGAAACAGACTCTCATGCCTAAGAGCTTTCTCCACAAGCTTCTTAAATGAATCGTCCAAATGATCCACCAATTGCCTCCCAAGATAATTGTCCAAGCCTGTCACAAACTTCTCATTCTTCTGATAAGCAGACTCAATATACGACCGGGCATACTTGGACAAAGCTTCAAACTCACAAACATACTCAAGAATTGATCTCCCTCCTTGCTTGAGCTCTACAAACTTCTTGAACAGAACAGACTTCTGAGCTGTAGAAATGAACTTAGCCTCAAATCTGACTTGGAATTTCTCCCAAGTAATCTCTTCCTCCGGAGTAGTGATGGTAATAGAATTCCACCAATCAGAGGCTCTCCCTTGAAGCTGCCTTGATGCCAACTTCCTCTTAGTTGCATCCTCAATTCCCAAATTACCAAAGATCCTTCTACAAGCATCTATCCACCACTGGACCTCAATAGTTGATTCTGTTCCCAAGAAAACCTTTCCTCCAAGAGCAGTATAGTCCTTGCACAACTTAGCAAAATCCACTGGTTTCGGAGTCTGAACCTGAACTCCAACATCAACTGCTGCCCCCGGAACTGGTATCCTTCTCATGATCGAAGTCATCATAGCTTCGAACATGGCTGCATAATCAGCAGTCTCTTCAGTAGCACGGCCTTCCCTAGCAGCTAGTCTCCCTCTTCGACTCATTCTCAATATCTATAAAAAGGAATGATTAGAACATCTAGAGAAACAACTGCATAAAGGACTCAAACTCAACTAAACTACTATATTATATATAGTATTCATCCATCAAAATACAATTACGTCTCTCATACGTAGTTACGACGGCGAGCGTTGGGTAAAATCGATTAACCAATGCTCTGATACCAAATGTGACGACCGCCCATGACCCCTGCACCGAATCTAGAGATAGTGCGCTGTAAAGTATGTCAGGTGACCATGGACGATTGTCAGGGTAAATTAAAAACATCAGAATCTATCGTATTACTCACAGCGCATGGACAAAATACAATAGAACATATATATAGTGAAGCTTTACTGAATAAAATGCCATCATATAAAACTTCATAATAGTTGAATACAAGCATCCAAATAGCCAATACATCAAGCCTCACTACACAACACTCAGAGAATACAAAACAGTGGAACATCCAGTACATATAATAAGAAGATAATATGCAATCCCTCCAGCTCGTCTTCGATATCAGCATCGTGAGAAGAGAACAGCACCTGTCACCTGCTACCTAGTCTGCCCATCCCAAAAATGGACGAACAGCCCAAGGCAATAAGAATTAAAAACATAAAGCCTTGAGTCAGACAACAGTCTTAATGAGCAGTAAATTAACTAACAACATACCAAAAGAGCATAAAGGAAAAGGAATAGGAATACAACCCTCCCACTCCACCTCTTTCTACAGTGATAGCCCCCAGACACACACTAAGCAGAAGCAACACAACAGAGCATACAATTTAAAGTAAATTAACAATCATTCGAGTCAAGGGCGATGTTTTCCAAGTACCAAGGCCTAAATCAGATAAGCACCCAGAAAATACCGCTCTTGAGTCCGAATGACGATACAACCAAACATCCATGACTCTGGCTATCACTGTTATCATTGCTTCGATATCACCGTTAATTGAATGACCGGCACATTCTTTCAGCCGTCTGTCAAGGGCTAATGGAAACCCCGGTTCTAGACAAAACTCCGCACGTCATCGCAGCCCGTGCCAAGGATTTTCGCAACTACCCAGGGTACTCGACCATCAATCCGTTGTCGTTGGGATTTTCGCAACTGCCCAAACGTACCCTTGCTTTGAGTCTGCTAGAACCTTCAACAACGATGCTATCCAAGCCTCCTAGTCATCCTCCTCGACGACTATTTCCGTACTAGCTCAAGCGCCTCTCAAGCATCCATTATCCTTAACTCGAATCATATCACCGAGTTACCAACGTGCTTGGAATGATCCCGTCTGGATTAGACCAAGTCTTCATCACATGATGCTTCGCTTCATTACATCCTCGCTAAGCCTCATCTCAACATCACATCATCAAATCTATGCATAAGAGCTTCATCATCCCGCTACATATGCCACGAGCAGCTTTCCCAATTCAAGAGCCTTTCCCTTAGCTTTTGAATCGTCTTTGGTCTAAATCAAACCATCAATCATCTAATTCATAACAATCAATCAAATCAAACAGCAATCCAAGCAATCAATCATTCAAATATGATCTAAATAGACAATTATAACAATAATGGCATTTTCGTAATTAAAGAGTTGAAAGTCCAATAAGCATGAAAACATGAACAATATCTCTACAAACTTGATGAATGAACTTGCATAGGTTAACATGTGATAAAATGGATGTAACATCATCATGAACAATGGATCTATATGGATCTACACTTAGGATGAAGAAAATGCATAGAAATCCCTATTTTAACACCAAATCGAGCCAACAATCCGATATACTCCTTTGGATCCGTGTGAGAGATAATCACCACTCACCAAATCACCAAAACAAACCCAAATCAACACGCTTCAGATCTGGACAGCGAGGGATCAAGCTTGATCTATCACGAATCCGCTTCAAACGAAGAAATCTCTCTTGAAAAGATGAAGATCTTCAGTCTATGCTCTTAAATCTTCAATTTGATCTTCAACTTGGATGGATGGAAGCACTAGATTAGAGTGGAGAAAAGAAGTGAAGAAGTGTAGAAGTCGAGCTCTCAAAATGGCAGCACTTCGTCGCTTCGAAATCCGGATCCCAAAAAGTGAGAACAACCCCTCCTATTTATAGCTGAAAATCTCTTAAGTCGTAACTCGGTATTAGGTCGCCTCCGACCTACGACCTAAGATCTTGCCGACCTAAAACCCATATGACCTAACAGCTCTTCGACCTAATAGATATGCACGCGCGCCCCAACTCCTAGGTCGCTCACGACCTAACGGCTTAGCAGTCCTACGACTTACGACTCAACTGGGTCTCCGACTTAACATAGCGCGCGACATAACAGAGCTCTCCATCCTATGACCTAACGAGGTTACGACCTAACACTTAACAAAACCTTGCGACCTAACAACTTAGCCAACAAACGTGACCAACATATGCCACGACTTAACTCCTCAGCGACCTAACACATGACGACCTAAAACAACACGCGACCTAACTCCCACGCGACCTACCAACCTATGCGACCTAACAACTTATGCCAACACGCGGCCTAACTAAAACAGAACTCACGACCTAACTTAGGTCGCGTACGACCTAACTACTAACCAGCCATCCCCTACTCTGCCTAACTCTTAGGTCGCTAACAATTAGATCGCTAACTCTTATAGGTCGCGAACTATTATAGGTCGCATCTCACTAGTTTCCTTAGGTCGCTGCCGACCTAAATATACTAGGTCGCTAACTCGCTAACCACTAGGTCGTAAGTTCCTTAGCTCGCGCCTCCCTTAGGTCGTTACCGACCTATCCCTTAGGTCGCTCAAAACCCTTAACTCACCCGAAACCCTTAAGTCTTCTCTCTTAGGTCGTCTACGACCTAAACCACCCCGCGACTTATCACCTGAACGACTTAACACTTAGGTGCGACTCAAGACAGTGCGACCTACCACTTAATCTGGCTACGACCTAACCTCTAGGTCGCGTACGACCTAGGACTTAGGCAAATTTCAACCAAAATCTGAAACAACTAGAAAATGCTGAAAATCCCAGATTTTGACAAACTTTTCGATCCGTAAAAATACGGGTCGTTACATCTCACTTATAAGTTCAAAAACTTATCACTTTGGGTTTTCACATCACATTCCAAGCAAAATTTAAACTCAACACTTAGAGTTTAATTCAAATCATCTTTGATATTATGTATATCTACACATATATACATATTTACTTCTTGGCCCACCAAGTCATATTTTAAAAATTTAAACCACCTTTGGTTTTAATTCAAATCAGTTTTCTTTAAAGCTTTCAAACAACTCCTTATTTTAAAATAAGATTACTTTCAAAAATATTCTGAATAATATCATTTCTTTTAACACTTTTAAAAATGATTTCAAATGTTTCTAGACTTAGAATTCAAACTTCTCCACTTACATTCCTTCTAATTTATGAGTTATTCACATCTAATGGTTACTTCCTTAAAACATTTATGTGTTTATTGGAAAACAATCTTCCTATTTAAACTCAATAACCATTTATTTTCTGATTTGAAACCATTTTAATTCATCTTATTTGTATAATTCATTTTATCCAATCCTTATTTGGATATGTGTGTGTGTATATATATATATATATTCCTTAATTTCTTATTTTATAACCAATTATTGCTTTATAAATATGATATAAGCTTTTATAAAATCATCCAGTTTTAAAACCATTTTTAAAACCTTTATATAAGAAAATAACAAGTACGCTCTCATATATATATTCTCAACTCATTCTAGGGTACTATTGACCCTATCCTTATGAGTACACCCACTAGAGCCAAGGTTCTCGCTTAACCTTTTAGCTCTGATACCAAATGTAACGATCCAAAATTTTTGATCACGAAAATTCCAAATAGTTAGGGGAAAGAAGAAAGAGATAGAAGAAGAAGAAACAGAAAACCAACTCAGAAGCTCACATTCGCAATGGATAAAATATAATATTAAATAATATTCTTTAAACAAGAAAACTGTATCAGTCAGTTACATTTTAATACATCAGAGTTACAACATTTCACAATCACTGGACAGTTAAAATAACTTGTCCCAGATAAATAACAATATATCATAACGGAATACACTCCATACGTTCCTGCCATCCAGCTCGCCTTCTGAGCTCCAGAACGTCCTTACTTGAAAATCTGTAATACTCGGGCTGACCCGAGCATTACATCAAAGTAACACCCGGGTCAGGCTAGAAACCAGCGTGAGTAAACCCATCTAACATGAAATACCAAGCTATAACACTTCTGAACACTAGGGTATCTCGTACCTTTACGAGTTCTTATAGTCAAACGTTTATCACACAACAGATTCAGGTTAAAAGTCCATGATACTCAATTCATTCCATTCCAGCCTGTTTAGTTTTATATATCCAACTATAAAAACTTATATTACTAATCGAAGTGGTTCCGGATATCGCTGATATCTGATCCCTGTCTCTTCGAATTCAATACCATCTTTTTAAGCCAAGTTATTTTAAAGTTAAAACAGTTCAATTCTATTATCTATATACACACAGATAGATAATTCACAATATCACAGACAGATAATCTACATTATCATCACAAATAGATAATCCACATTATCATCACAAATAGATAATTCACATTACTATCACAATTCAACCAAAGCATTCATATCACACAGCATCAATTATCTCATATCTGAGGTCTCAAACCATTCAAGGCGATCAATATCATCCATTCATACATAAGCAAGGATTAATCACTATCTATAATTAATTTAAACTGAATTAAATTAATTACTTCATCTCTAATTAATTTAAAATAAATTAAATTAATTACTTCATTTTATAAATCCTGCTTACTTAACCATTATTAATTAGAAATCAATTAATTAATCACCATCTAATTATTCATTTAAATTAATCAACCTTGATTAATTATCCTTTAATTACATTTAAGTAATTAACCTTTAATTAATTTCACAAATTAATTATCCTTATCCAAAAATAGTAATTAACCTTAATTGCTTCATTAATTAATTAACTATAATTAATTACAATAATCCTTAATTAAAACAATTAATTAATTACTTTATAATCACTTATCATTGATTAATTATCCATAATTAATCATCTCTTAATTACATCATTAATTATATTAATGATCCCTAATTACTTTTTAATTATAATTACCCTATTTAAATTAATTACATTAAGTAATTAATCTTTAATTAAACCACATTTATTAATCACTCTTGATTAAATCACATTCAGTAATTAACTATTCTTAATTACTTCTTGATTAATTATCTTTAATTAATCCCTTGATTAATTACACAAAGTAATTAAATCCAAAATTACTTTCAAACTTCAATTAATTAAATCCTGTAATTACCATTACTAATTACTTCACTAAGTAATTACACTTCATTAATTTCATTAAGTAACTATACTTATCACATTTACTTTCAAATTTCATTTTAAATTTAAGACTTAAAATGAATACAAATTTAACTTTAACAAAGTTTAAAAACAATTTAAAAACCCTTTTAAATCACATGTTAAAGACACACTTATTTTATAAAAGAAATTACAAGAGTTTTAAAACCAAATTCAATTTAAATTCAAATCACTTTTAAAATATACTTTAACATTTTAAAGTTGTTTAAACATTTTAAGTTTGATAAAACTTTATTTTATTTCAAACTAGAATACAAATTTAGATTTGAATCTATACTTAGAACTGATTTAAAACTAGTTTAAATCTTGCTTTCCATTTTAAAATTTCATTTTAAAATTTTAAACTGACAGGTTTCTAAAATCTGTAACTAAACAATGACCCGAGCCAGACCTCGATTGCTTCGAGCCAAACTCCTCAAGTCTTCGAGTAATTCACACAAACTACTCGAGAAAACTTCGAGTACCTCCTTCCCTTCAACCCAGACTCATCAGATTCAAACAAATGCACCGTGCATATGCACGGTGGCTTCGACCACCTCTGGTCATCACCACAACCTTCTGCAAGATGACGACCATCCCCAGATCAAACTACGACCATCAGAACTTCACCATCAACTCGAAATCAAAATCGAGCAGTCAAACCCAAAACTGGAACAAGAAGAGCAACCAGAAAAACTCCTCGAACTCGCAATGCCGATCACCAGAGCACCTACGCTTCCAGCCTCACCTTCTCCATCCTCCATGCTTCCAATCCCCAGAGTTCTGTGGAACTCGATCCAACAGAGGTGCTGTGGGAAACAAAATCCCGTTCAAGCCTAAAACTAGGGCTACAGACTTCTCTGATCATCCACCACCGCCACAGAAGCCTAAACACCAATCTGACATTTTTCCCAAGGTCTCCGATCACTCCACTATCACCAATGAGAACCCCGACCTTCCCGAGCAAGTAGATCACCAGAAAACACCCCAAACACAAACCCTGAACAAACTCGAACCGCTCGTTCGATTCACCTCTAAAAATTGTGATTCCATTCTTAAAAATCATGTTTTTGAATAAGGTTTCAGATTTTATGCCTGAAACAATAGATTAGGATATTTGGAATTTCACTTATATTTAGCTTGCTCTGTTCTTTTTGATTTCTAGTGAGTTTCCAAATTTATTTTAACTTAAATAAAAATTTTAAACCTACTCTATGATCAAACAAACAAGTTTTGTTTAAGACTTAAATCCTAACAAAGATTATATCATGAGATAATGATTTTTGAATCAAAACTTGACCTTGAAACTGGAACAGAGATGTTACAGGTATTTCATAAGCATGCACACATCTATCATCCAAAATATTCACAGAAAATTCATATATATACAAACATTCTTGCTTCAGAGATTCACATGCAACCACATTTATACTTAAGCTTTTTAAGAAAAAGTGTTACTCACATGTATAAAAAGGATTGATTTTCAAAGATGATGTTTACTCCCATTTTCTTGATACAGAGCAGACAAGCTATGTACAGGCTTGACATCTATATCACATACATATTCACAGCCATTCACTTATATACCCAGACAAACACTTTCATTCATGCAAGTCATATTTAAGCTATTATTATCATCAATTGTTGCATGCACAAAATACAGATGATTTACTTGAAAGGGTTTAAAGTTTACTCACCTGTTTATGTTTGAACAGAGAAGCTTTGTTTTGAGAACCTAAAAACTGATTTTGATGGTTGATTAGAATCTTGAATCTGATCTTCTTAATGTATAAGTTGAATTTGAATCTTTGCTGAGTTGAGCTTGCTTTTGAATCAGGTATGTTTGCTTTAGATCAGGTTGAAAACTTGGTGGAGTTGTTGTTTGATTTTATTTCTTACTCTGGGTTTGGTTCCCAGATTTTGTTTTTAAAATGGCAGTGTTGTATTTTTTTTCTTTTGTTTAACTTACTTCAAATGGAAGAAAACAAAGGAAGTACGTATATACAAAGAAGGGTAGGCTATATCTCGTACAGGCCACAATTTTTTTTCTTTTTTTTAATTAATTTTTGATTTGAACATATAGACACGATTTGATCTTATGTTGATATGATATATTTATATGCTGGACATGAAACTTTGTATACTTGAACTTAAATGCCTGACATTGATAATATGTTTTGAGAGCTTGAAATGATGTGCATTTATTCAATGTTTCCTTTTTCTTATACATACCTTTCATATATGTGTACATATACCTTTTCTCCTACCTGTTTCCTATGCTTATATGCACATAGCTGCATATACCTATATGTCTACATATTTATTTTTATTTCATTTCCTTCCATAAGCATTGTCTTTACAACATATATAAACATATTTACGCATACAATACTTTAATGATCATATATCTATTTATATATGTTGTAGTCATCATTTTTATTCTTTGCATTTATATACTTCTATATGCTATCATAAGGCTTATATATATTTTTATTTATTCCCTATAAGATTTATCATATCCAGACGTTTTTATGAGTCAATATTTATTATAGTTTTTGAATCAACTTACATATATATATATCATGATATTTTTAATTATCAATTAATTACCTGATTATAGCCGTCAGAAAACGCCGGGTCATCACAATATAAGTGCAGGAAAGTTCATTTTGATGCACCTATCTCTTAATATGAAAGGCGTCTCATAGTGGAAAATGAAAGCTGGGACAAGAGACCGTGCCATTTTCCAGGTAAATTCCTAAAATCATGAATTTTTAGTCACTAATTTTTTCGTGATTGATATTATATTTATCAGTTTGAGTATGTTTGACCAAAAATTTAATATTTGGTTCGTTTTTGGGATTGCTTTATTAATTAATTCTGTTTGGATGGTTAATTTGAAATTGAGATGAATTTTTCAAACATAGAGGATGTTCAATTGGATTCTGATGAGAAATATAACCAAATCACGGCATAAACAAAAGGTTTAACATGGCCAGCACGAAATCTTTCAAGGATCAAATCAAAGTATGAAGAACAGTTTTATCATTAAAGAAGGAACAATGACAAAGGGCTCATAATAAATGCAAAGGCATGTATAGTTGAAAACAAAAGGATGAAAGAAAGATAAGATTCTGTGAAGCCTTATAATCCCAGATCTACCGCCGATAAGAGAATAAAAGGTTGCTGATTCAGATCCTGAAAAGTCACTAATCATCCATTCATTTTTATTCTCACGTATATATAAGCAAAGACAACGGTAGTAAAGAGCAGCCTATCTCTCCCTGCCATTAACCGTGTATCTCAAATATATCTCTCTTTTTATTCTTTTTATCATAGCTATAAAAGTTTGTACCTCTTTATATGTGTGAGTACATTTATATATATTGAAGTGTGAGTTATATATTTAATATGGCTGTTGCATTTTTGATTTTTGGTGTGCGTGCATTTGTATATAGCTGTGAATCTATATAGTCTACATATATGTGTGTAGTAGAGATTCTGTGTGTCTGTAAGCAGTGTATTGAGTAGAGTGTTGAGTGAATATGTAGGTGGTCAAGTGTGACTGCTATTGGCAGTGTGATCATATATATACATATATATTTGAGCACGTGACCATACATATATGCCTGGGTGTCTTGCTACCTTATATTTTAAATAGTGAACCTTGAATTGTAGTATATTTCCATGTCTTGGATCATAGTAGCTTAATTATCTAATAATTTTGGATGTACTTTATGATTTGTTGCTAAACTGATTTCAGTTGCTCCTTTTTTATATTTTGATGTACTTTATGAATTCGTGAGACTAAGAGGTTCTCTCGGTGGAGTTACAATAGATGGAGAAGTCGAAAAGACCCAGACGATGATGCATCTATAGCAATGATTTGTTTATCTTTTTTTTTTGGTTTAACCATATTTTTTCTTTTACTCATTAGATCATATATTAAACAAACTGATGTATTCTTCTTTAGATGTGCTCTCAGTAATATAATTCGGGAAGGATTTCTCTCTTAGTTTGTTACTGCCTATTTTTCCAAGGTTAGTTTCTTAAATTACGTTCAGTTTTATTGTTTTGTAAGTTTTAAGAAGTTTATACTATTTCATTTATATATTGCATGATATGTGTTTGATGAAATGCGTCTAAGATAAATAAATGCAAAATAGCTGAACAAAGACTCTTATAAGTTTTATTACCTTTTTAACATGATTTTTTTCTTTTTTCCCTTGATCACGACTAAAATATGTGTGCTCGAATATCTGCAGGTTAGCAAATCAAAATTCCAAAAGATTATTTGGTAAAGAATTTACTTTTGTTTTGAAGAAAGATCTACTCTATATGCTTGAATCAGATTTTGCTACGCACTACCCATATTTTATGGTGTTAGTATTAGGAATAATTCGCAATTTTTCCTTCCAATATTAGGCGAAAATCAGTGATAGGAAAAGAAAAAAGTATACTATAAGCATGATAGGTTGGCGTGTATCTTTTGCTACGTACAAAAATGTATGACATGGGTTTTGTATACTCTCGTAGAAGTAGTTTGGTTGTGGTATATATCAGTTCAGTTAATTTTAGAGTTTTAATGTAGTCATATTGGTACTTCTGCTGGAAATAGATTAGACACTTTGTTCTGGAATAACCTGACTACCATCTCCAGATCTCATTCTAAGTCATCTTTTGATTATTTCTGATACATTTTTATGCTGCCAATCTTTAGCATGCAACTTAATCGACATTGTTTTTATATTGGCTTAGTCCTTTTGCTTAGTAGGACACATGATTTTTATTTTTTTTCAGATGTAAGCTTTTAAGGTGAAATGAGATACTGGCCCCTACTCGATAAAAAAATGGTTAGTTTTATTTAGATAAGAAATACGCACACTAATTGGGTGCCCAAATATAAATTGATGTGGATAGTACATTACAAACCTTTTTAGAAATTAATTAACTAAAAACAAATTGATGCATGCAGTATATTTAAAAGTAGTTTTGTGTCTGCATGAAAAATAGAGAAAGTAGGTGGAAATGCTTAAGAACCCAAATTCTCAAACTAGAAATAAAAATTAATTAACTAAAAGTAAATTTTAAATTAGGTGCAAAATGAGTAAAAATAAACTTTCAAATTACAACTTGATATTCATCTTCCCTCAAACTTAAACACTTGCACATAAATTTTGTTTTGTCCATGAACTCAAACCGTCTATAGTTTGATATGCTACAGAAGTTGGATTATTCTCATCTTGCAATGTCTTATTCTTATCTAACAGCTAGCTTTATCGCATTTTTTTATAACATGAGCGATGTTTCATTTAAGTAGAGCACTCTTTTTTATGCATCATGGGTATGAATCCATGCTCTTTTGCATCTCTGTCTAAAGCACTATACCTTTAACCACTTGAGCTAGAAGTCTTTGACACAATTAGTTCTGTGCTTAATAACATTAGGTAAAAATAACAATAATAATAGATTATATGATTGATATAACAATGCAAGTATTCTAAGTTTCAAAGCACTGGAAGCACTAATTTTAATATTTGTTACATTTCTCTAAATATTGATGTAATAGTTGATTACATTCTTTACATATTTAATTATTTCTTAAAATAACATAGTTTCATTCCCGTTTTGATAAATGGTTAATATGTACACATACATGCATAAAAAATGCAACATCACATACACGTCAATGTCATTTTAAAAGATCCAAAAAATCTTACAAACGGTGTTTTTTATTACCAGTCCCTCTTACGCACGTGCATCGCACGTGTCAAGTTAAATGAATCGGCTATATGTATCACATGTTGAAAGCTGAATCACATTCATGTATTGAATTATCCATTGCTGGGGTAACCATTGATGCCCAGGGACAATCCCTTTGGCGCTGCAAGGCTCTCAGCTCCAATTTCCCCATTGCTGCAATTGTAAATTTATAATATTTCCAATACTCATATGAATTAGGTATTGTTTATGAATTATGAAATTGTAAAATGCAGGCTTTGAGGACAATATAATCAAGAAACATGCACATTAGTGGAATTACTTTATTGAGCAATGAGACATTTCACAATATTCAGAAGCAACTATGTTAACTGTGCTAGCAGTGAACATTCAGTCGGCTAGAAACAGTCCTAACATAGATGAGATTCTCATTCAAAAGTCGAGTTATGTGACGCCCCACCTCTATGCTCATAATAACAAAGAGTATTAAAGAAATACTGTCTATTATTACGAAGAATAAGGCTGGATAGGAGCGACCATCCGTAATTGGCCTTACACTAATATTGGTTATCTCGATAGGAGTGGTATATACTTTTTATTTTCATCTATTATTTATTTACTCCCATCGACATATCCAATTATCAGTATAAAACAAACTACGATAGTTCATAATAGTTTAGGACATTAGATATAACAATAACACAGATAATATAAATGCGGAACACAAATTAACAAAAATCTCATATATATATAACCGATGTCAGTTACAATATAGTTGACACGATACATATGATACAACTACAACTGTCGACTCTAGAAGTTATATATACAAGTACATTATCGACTAATATACATGAATACATATCGTTCTATACAATGACACGACTACTACAAAATGACACTGACAACTTCAGAAGATGTGAAAAGTCTTCAAATCCCGAACAGCAACTCAAAGAAGGAAATCTACAACCTGAAATAACTCGGATCTGACCCGAGTATTACATTCAAAAGAAAATAATACCCGGGTCAGTCTAATTCAAACTCAGTTATTAGTGCATATGAGCAATAATAATCAAACGTGAAATAGACGACAGTCACAGAAATCACGTATATCCAACTCTCGATACGAGAATTGGATAACGGCAGATATAATCCTAATCAATGTTAAACAACAAATCAGCAATCCAAATCAATTTAAACAATTGAAATGTCAAATTAAAAGCAACAATACTGATCGGCTGCAGTACACGCTAACGTGTACTGCCTCGCCAATACAGTCTATCAAATACTCAGAAGAGCAATAAATCCAAAAGCCAACAGATCCAACTCAAATCAAAATGAACCATTTCAAAATACAACATCAAAAATACTGAATTGACAACATAAAACAATTTTAGAAATAGAAAGCACCAATTTTGCTTGGCTGCCGTACACGCACGCGTGTACGGCCTCGCCACTATAGTGATAAAATAGAAATCCGCACAAGGTCAAATCCAAGCTTCGAGCGGGATTCAACACAATGTAAATCAATGTACAAGCTATAGTACAACACTGTCCAGACCAGATACTATCAATATGGTCGAACATAGACTCTAAGCCTTCAAGCAACATACCGATGAAATCAGTGCATCAATGCAATGCAAAATAGAGACTGCAATAAAACTACAGGCACTAAGTCAAGGGAACAATAGAGGCATGCTTTACAAAGTCAAGTGGAGCTAACCAATGTACGAATCAGGTCAGCGACCACTTCACATATGCAGTCCAGGCTAAAGTGACAACAGGGACAACTCAACGAGTCCGGTGAGATAACCAATACAACAAGCTAAATGCTCAAGCTACTGGAAATGACCAGTGCAACCAAAACTGTCTCGAAGTGGGGAAACAAATACAAAATCTAATGCAGACACATATAAGTGCACCTGGGTATATGTTATCAGTGCTAACAATTATGATAGCAATTGCATGAGTATTTAACAACTAACGAATGTATCTGCGAAGTAGATAATGTAAGCCAACATCAAGGGCACAGCTTCAAAATGAAGTAGCCATGTTCGAAACCCAACCTTGGGAACTACAAGATGAACAAGTATATAAGTGAATGCATCACGAACCAAAGAAGGCACCAGTAACACTACATGAAACTGGATGGAGTAAACTCAATAGGAGATGTATATGAACATAAAGTAATTCAATACTACTTCACCTAACAGATGCAACATGAAGTGCCATCATAATATTCAAGCTACAGATCAAAGATGTGAGGACCAAAGTGAATTCAATAATTATGAAACAGCAGCCTCAAGTCTAGACAGTGACAAACCCAAATTCGAACAGTGATATCCACGAAAATGAACAGCTCAAAACAAATAAAGTCCAAAATAATATGCATTGACCAACTATAACAACAACCAACATCGGCATCCACAACATCGAATGGCCCAGAATACATCAGGTCGGAGCCATGATGACAAAAGAAAATGAACAAAGCCATGGGTACTCAGAAATCACAAGATATATGAATTCAAGCAAAGTCCACGTAAACAACAGGGAACAAGACAGAAATCACCAAATAAACGAAGTCAGGCAAACCAATGTCTAGGATCTCGAACAATTAGAAATAGTAGCCTAAATTAGATGTGAGCCACTAAAAATCACTCACCTATTCACAAACAGCCAACAATCGACGAAAGCAACAACTTTCGAAGCTTACAAGAACAAAATAAAAACGAACAATTCGAAACCGCTTATATCAAGCTAAAACAGCAAAGTAATCAAAAACGTGTTAATCAAGTAACACGAAGAGAATGAATTGCATCAGTCAGTGGAATCGTTAATCATCAAAGCAAAAATCGAATGGCTGAAACAAAGTTGAATTAGAGATGTGAGTAGAAATTACTCACCTTCGCAAAGCGAATCTGGAGCAGCCGTGGGTGCAACCCAAAAAGGCGAACGATCGATGGAGCAGCAACCTCATCCAATCAATCTTCTTGAGGTCGGCGCCTTCGATTCTGAGAAGCCCTATACGTCAGAGGGGACGAACGAGATTAACAAAGCCACCCTTGTTTCGTATGCTTTTTTTTTCTAGGGTTTGCTCAAGAAAATAAAAAGAGGAATGAACGGGTATATGGTTGCGAAATCAAAGTGAAAATGGGGAAAAACGGGTTGGATTATTTCTATAAGAAGAGAGCGGCAATCACTAAGAAATTTATCACTACAAAATAACAAAAGAAAATATGGACTACCACATTAAATTTTTAAAGCCCATATCTTCTTTACCAAATCAT
Organism: Allium fistulosum; assembly: GCA_030737815.1. Taxonomy (NCBI): domain Eukaryota; kingdom Viridiplantae; phylum Streptophyta; class Magnoliopsida; order Asparagales; family Amaryllidaceae; genus Allium; species Allium fistulosum. The sequence goes on along the minus strand of CM060908.1, from coordinate 293,021,841 downwards.
ACAAGAATTTCAATTCGAATAAATTTCCAACTGCAATTGTCAAACAATTTAAATCGTCATTTTGACGATGATTCAAAATTACAAACTCCCGGGTTGTTACAGACTCCCCTCCTTATAAAAATTGCGTCCCCGCAATTTTCATAATTAAGATCGTCATTAACAATAAATTTTCTAACCTAAACTGGTTAAGCTAGAAATAAAAGTCAAAACACAAACACCAAAGAAATCTTTCCATTTCGTAAAGGAAGTTCACAAATTCTCAACAAAGTCTAACTATCAGTAGATAGTCAGAAAACAACAAAACTGAATAAATGCAATCATCAGTGATATTAAATTATCAACAAGATGATTAAAATACAGAAATTCACAAGCCAACAATATCTAATTATCGACAAAGATGACTAGAAAGCACAAGTCACAATTCGCAAACTGACAACATCCAGTTATTCAACAATTAACTGGAAAACACAAATATCAAAATCAGTAAGACTCTAACTATTAACAGAAATAGATAGAAACAGTGATTCAATAAAATCAGCATATTCTAGAATCTATTGGAGACTAGAAAATCTCATATCAATAAAATCAGTAAACATCCAATCATCCAAACGATACTCAGAAAACAAATCAACAAATGTCAAATTATCGAAGACGAATATCACAAAACGTCATATTCAACAAATATTCGATCAGCACAACGATAATCAAATTTCTCAAATCAATATATATTCGATTATCAAAAACGATAATCAAATTTCAAATTCAACAAATGTTTAATTATCTCAAGCGATAATTAAATCTAAAATCAACAAATATTTAATTATCTGAAGCGATAATTAAATCTCAAATCAACAAATATTTAATTATCTGAAGCGATAATTAAATCTCAAATCAACAAATATTTAATTATCTCAAACGATAATTAAATCTAAAATCAAGAAATATTTAATTATCTCAGGCGATAATTAAATCTCAAATCAACAAATATTTAATTATCTAAAGCGATAATTAAATCTCAAATCAACAAATATTTAATTATCTGAAGCGATAATTAAATCTCAAATCAACAAATATTTAATTATCTCAACGATAATTAAATCTAAAATCAAGAAATATTTAATTATCTCAGGCGATAATTAAATCTCAAATCAACAAACATTTAATTATCTAAAGCGATAATTAAATCTCAAATCAACAAATATTTAATTATCTGAAGCGATAATTAAATCTCAAATCAACAAATATTTAATTATCTGAAGCGATAATTAAATCTCAAATCAACAAATATTTAATTATCTGAAGCGATAATTAAATCTCAAATCAACAATTATTTAATTATCTGAAGCGATAATCAAATCTCAAATCAACAAATATTTAATTATCTGAAGCGATAATTAAATCTCAAATCAACAAATATTTAATTATCTAAAGCGATAATTAAATCTCAAATCAACAAATATTTAATTATCTCAAGCGATAATTAAATCTAAAATCAACAAATATTTAATTATCTGAAGCGATAATTAAATCTCAAATCAACAATTATTTAATTATCTGAAGCGATAATTAAATCTCAAATCAACAATTATTTAATTATCTGAAGCGATAATTAAATCTCAAATCAACAAATATTTAATTATCTAAAGCGATAGTTAAATCTCAAATCAACAAATATTTAATTATCTCAAGCGATAATTAAATCTAAAATCAACAAATATTTAATTATCTGAAGCGATAATTAAATCTCAAATCAACAATTATTTAATTATCTAAAGCGATAATTAAATCTCAAATCAACAAATATTTAATTATCTAAAGCGATAATTAAATCTCAAATCAACAAATATTTAATTATCTCAAGCGATAATTAAATCTAAAATCAACAAATATTTAATTATCTGAAGCGATAATTAAATCTCAAATCAACAATTATTTAATTATCTGAAGCGATAATTAAATCTCAAATCAACAATTATTTAATTATCTGAAGCGATAATTAAATCTCAAATCAACAAATATTTAATTATCTAAAGCGATAATTAAATCTCATATCAACAAATATTTAATTATCTCAAGCGATAATTAAATCTAAAATCAACAAATATTTAATTATCTGAAGCGATAATTAAATCTCAAATCAACAATTATTTAATTATCTGAAGCGATAATTAAATCTCAAATCAACAAATATTTAATTATCTGAAGCGATAATTAAATCTCAAATCAACAAATATTTAATTATCTGAAGCGATAATTAAATCTCAAATCAACAAATATTTAATTATCTCAAGCGATAATTAAATCTAAAATCAACAAATATTTAATTATCTGAAGCGATAATTAAATCTCAAATCAACAAATATTTAATTATCTAAAGCGATAATTAAATCTCAAATCAACAAATATTTAATTATCTCAAGCGATAATTAAATCTAAAATCAACAAATATTTAATTATCTGAAGCGATAATTAAATCTCAAATCAACAAATATTTAATTATCTAAAGCGATAATTAAATCTCAAATCAACAAATATTTAATTATCTAAAGCGATAATTAAATCTAAAATCAACAAATATTTAATTATCTCAAGCGATAATTAAATCTAAAATCAACAAATATTTAATTATCTGAAGCGATAATTAAATCTCAAATCAACAATTATTTAATTATCTGAAGCGATAATTAAATCTCAAATCAACAAATATTTAATTATCTGAAGCGATAATTAAATCTCAAATCAACAAATATTTAATTATCTCAAGCGATAATTAAATCTAAATGCAAAAGAAATCAAAACCACACTATTAGATTTGGTAAAAAGCATAAGACATGCCCAGGTGCAAAATGAGTATGCACTTTTACATTGATAATAGGTTTGTGCTAAACATTGTGAACTCAAGCTATCGTGTATAAAGAAAATTCTTAACACAAAAAAATAACTCTAAGCTGAATGACACTAACATATTTAAAATGAAAACAAAAATGTTATGGTTTCTAGTAAGATAATATGAAAATATCTTACTTTGTCAAGAAGATATCTATATCGTTTTCCATTTTTAGAATGAATGAAAGGTTATTAACGTTGGCAATGAAGATTTTATGTCTTGTGTTAGGAAACTAAGCTTTGTATCTCTATTGTACAATAAGAGACAACCAAAAGATCTTGAATATCATAAGGCTAGTTGAGAAAGAATTGAGCATCCTGATAAAGTATTATGACAAAGAAACTTGCAAGAGTAGAGTTCCCAAAGTGATCTTCAATAAATCAAACCAATATTTAAAAAAGAAGTATAAAACTATAAACATCAACATCTAGAAAATAGATAGTTGAAACCTGGTTATTACATGATGATAGCCGTATACTTCACTCGCATACTATTGTTGATATTTTCTTAAATATCGACTTAATTAATGAAAATCAACAAAAAAAATTACCCTTGGTTGATGTTCCAAACCCTCCAGACTGTATCAGCTCATTTCAAAAAGCATGCATAAATTGATGAACAGAGCAACTTCATTGCAGAATTAAGCAGCCAAAGGTAACTTCAAAAAAACTAAAACAAAATTTAAAAAAATTGCTAAAACCATAAGTTAAAAGATTAAGAACTAATACTAAATTCAAATTTAACAGACAATACTTCAAATCCGTTCAAGTTTTTGAAAATAAACAAAAAATTACTATGGTTGAAGGCTGATGGATATCAGCTCAATGGTTGCGCTTAATCGTCATAAGTGCTAACCTTCGTTAATTGCTAATCATGATTCTTCTGCGTAGGGATTGGAAATCGATTGTTATGTTTAGTTTTCAATGCTGTGTAGGGATTGGAAATCGATTGTTATGTTTAGTTTTCAATGCTGTGTAGGGATTGGAAATCGATTGTTATGTTTAGTTTTCAAGCCAATGGGAATGGGAAAGGAGAATTACGGATTTTAGTTTTAGGAACAGCTACGGAAAATGTGGGAATGAGATATACGAGAGAACAGTGAGACGAAGGGTATATTTGGTATTTCAAAAAGACACCGTGTAAACCTATTCAATGAATTCTCTTTATTAGTAGTAAAGATCCTCAGTGATTCTGCAAACTTCTTCACTGTGGTATGTTGAATAATTGGTACTTTTAATGGAAAGAAAAAAAATCATTGACTGATTAATACACAGCGGATCATAGAATTTATTGGGCTCAGTTTATAGACAACCAGCCTACCATACTTCATATATCATGCCTAACCAAACATAACGATGGCATGTTTCTCATGGTAGCTCTACTTCCACCACATTCTAACTATTAGAGAAAAAGTCCTGAACCCCAAATATATTGTAAATCTATTTGTCGGCTACATTTTTCTTTCCCCTCATTACTATATTCAATATCTATCAATTTTAGTATGCTACTTGTTATGGTTGAAACTACTGCTAACAGCTTATAGGGCAAATGTATCATTTAAATGGATTAGACAGAAATCTATGATGATTTAGTTGTCGCCAAACATTTCAAGTTAGCAATAAACCTATAAGCTATCTTTTTCCTTTTTTACACTTATAAATTATTTTCAAGCATCCTTCAAGTCTTTAATCTCTAGAAGAAATATACAGTATATAATTTTTGAAACAATATACAAATAAAAAAGAGTGCTTTTGTTTTTATTTATATATTTGCAATAAACAAAATCAGGACTGTCGACTACAATTTTCAGTCATAAGCTATTGGATTATACATAAGTGATAGTTTAGTTAAGCCTCATAATAGATCTTATTACTCTAATGCAAAGAACATCCTTCTTATCTTTATTATATAAAAGCTCAAATTTTTCCTATTTTGGAAGGAATAGAAAGTTTTGTATCCAATTGTGAGTGAATACCAACAACATCGAGACTAAAATTTATTATCAATATAAAAGGGACAAATTTTCCTTATGTTGTGGGAAAGAATAGTTGCAAATTCAGATATGTTAGGCAACAAAAAGAGCAGTCCAAAAATGCATGATTTTTAACTAAATCAAATAGCATATAAGTGTGAAATTTATTCTGAATGTAGGTTAAATGGTTTCATTAAATTTAGTATAGAACCGATGATAAGTATTCTCCAATGACAGAACTTAGCCTGTTCGAGACAAAAAAACATTACTAATTCAAATAGACTTTATAAGTTAACTACACATTGCCAAATCTATATATACAATTAGTAGTAAAGATATGGTCACATCAATTTTGGTTCTGTTTTAAACTAAAAGTTCAAGGTACCAGGGAATTAATTACGTTTTAATGATTAGAGGAAAATGCTCCTTACATTTTTATATGTAGAAGGATCTAGTAAATAATCCACTACTAAATTGAAATACCCATAAATGACCAAAAAAGTGTGAAACCCTTGTTAATACATTGCAAATAATGAACAAAAGACTAATATTTTACTACTAAGTTGTAATCAATCGAAAGTGGCGGTATACAATAGTAGTATATTTTTGTATGCAAATTGAAGATTTGTGGTACATAACGAACATTATTAAATAAAATGATTTTAACACACACACACACAGATATATATATATATATGTGTGTGTGTGTGTGTGTGTGTATATACATGCATATATATAATTATGAAAAAGGATGAATTTTGTCAGAATAAACTATTATCTTTCTAAAATTAGATTATGGAACTTGTAGATAATTAATTATCCTTCAATAAATTCATTAGGGAGTGGGAAATTCATATTTTATAAACTTTCATAGAAAGATCCATGATTAAATGAAAAAAAAATGTCAAAGTGCATGTCAAAGAACACAAAATAAACCTACTACATTATGAAAACTTGTAAAGATTTCAAACATCTATAGATGGATTAATAATATCAATAAGTTAATCAATCATTCATTTGCGACAAAATGAAATATCATATCTAAAAACAAATCATTTAGAGAGACAAAACTATTAAATCACTGCCTTACCATATACAGTCTTAAACGGTTTGTTTGAATAGCATCATTGCCTTCTTCAAAACCTGTACAAATAAAAATATTAGAAGATATTGTAAAATAAATTAATGAAAGCATTTATATACCGTTAACTAGCTACAAATAAATAGATCAAAATATAGCGGTATATCCAGGTGAAGTTAAGTTGAATATTGAAGCAAAGATCACATGAAATATTCAATGTTCAGTATATAAAGATTGATATTCTATTAAATAATCAACGTCGTATGAAGGAAAATCAAAAGACTAAACAATTGTTTTACAATTTGTCATAAATATTAAGATTAGTTCACTTTAAGTTGTTAAATCATGAAGCGTAACAATAGTTGTTACATGCCCTATCAAGAAGAGTTGCTGAAACGTAGATTAAAAGGCAAGACCATCACAAATAAGGGAAAAAAAATTGGACATCTAAATTGGAACATAAAAAGCCTTAAGGAACAGGTCTACATTGATATTTTATTATAGCAAACAAACTCATTAAATACATTGGAAATTTTAATTGTTACGTAGATAACCAAAATTTACTAAATTATGAAGTTATGTATATTAATAAACTTACATTTGGAGAACTCAACTAAATAACTTTTAGGTATAAGAGATGCAATCAGTCATGTAAACAAATTATGATGTCATAAACAGTTACACCTATCACTATGATGTCATAAACAGTTACACCTATCACTGCAAATAATCACACAGTTAGCCATTGTAACAGAGGGTTGTTGTACTGTCTGTAGAATAACAAACCATGAAAAAAATCATATTGAACTCAGGAATATGAAATGTATAGCACAACTCATTAATATCACAGGATAAAACTGCTAATTAAAAATTAAGATAGAGTACAACGAAAAAAACACTACCAAAGTAACAACAAATCTCTATTATAAAAAATCATAAATGACAACTCAATAAATGCAAAAGCAACCAAATAAAAATGACTAAAGACGAATTTGTTTCAATGATTTTTTTATTGTCATTCAATTGTCCTGACCATGTGATAACTTTGAAAAGTATAAATTTATTTTATGGTCGAACCTTTGTATTGAATTAAGTGTAAATTTTGTCAGTTTGGATTTATCCAAATGACATAATATTGTTTAAAATGTCTAATTTGAGCAGATAGACATTTTAAGAAAATATTATGAACAAATTGAGGTTGCTACTAAACAAACAGGTTTTTTCTTACCCAATTGATCTGGTGAAGGCCAATTTAATAAACCAAATTATATTGTGATACAAACAAACCATAGCTGATGAATTATAGTGAATTTTCTGGCAAATGAGAGAACATTAAGAATATCATGTAGTTTGTCAACAAAGGCTCAAATCTAGGATAGGCATAATAATACGATGTCTAAAGTACAACATAGCATATAATTGGAATAACGGTCCATACCTTCAGCTTGATACTGTTGTTTTAGCTCTACAACTACTTGTAAGCCTTCTCGAATGCTTGGAAAAAGTTGAAAATAGTTTGGAACCTACATATAGAATAGATAATATGGAAATCCATGCAATATTATAAAGAACATTTATATCGATTAAAAGCCAAAGTGTGAAGCACTGTTGTATATTGGCGAAGAGTTATAACATGGCTGATCAGCATGCACCGTATTCTTTAGCGAAGGATGGGAAATATCTTAGAGCAAAAGAGTATATGGCGAAGAAGGACATGTCTAATCAGATGCCAATTAGTATGAGATGCCGATAGTTTAAGTTTATATTTGTGCAGTAAACTGTGTAGTGACTGTTATAATAAACGTTGCACATAAGTTATACCAAATTTTGTATTTGACATCATACCAATTTTAGATTCATGAAAATATAGATTCTGCTTATTTTTGGGCAAAAAATAAATAAATATTAATTTTCAAGTGAATAAAAAATACTATTACTTTTTTTAATCATTATGCGTAAGTGTCTTATGTAGGTTTTTTACTCAGTCAGTGTGAAAATAGTGTTAACGTCATACGTTTAGCACAAATTAAAATTAGAAATAGCTGTTGCTATGCTTTTGGTGGTTTAATTCCATATTTGTAGCAGGGAAAACAGGGAAATAGTAAATTTGGCAAGGTGATATTGTCAGTAATGATTTATCTCTATAAAAAATAGTTACTAATGTTGGCAACATCATTAACATGTTGTATTTTGGAAGCAATTTCTAAAGATTCGTACTTAAAACTTATTAGCATTAAAGGAACCTTTAAATACATAACCAATGTGAGATTTGGTAGCGAAAATAAGATATGTTTGTGGCGAATTCATGAGAAATGTGAAATATAAAAGGATGGTAGGCGTACAACTTTTCATCATCAATGGCCATCATTGTTGTTCTCGATGAAATGTAGTGCACAATAAGTCTTCAAACCATAATTGTGTTTGAATACCAGCAATCGTTTTTCAATACTCGATTTAGCAATCTCACTAATTTAACAACCTTTAATCAAAATACTACCCCATATGATAAACTACTTTAATATATATAATAAAAGAAAGGCTAAGTCAATCTTGTGGGGGAGCTAATCATAAAATAGGCTATAATGTATCTACAACTTTGAATTGCAGGTCGCCATGCATGAAGCATAGAGAACATGAAATAGATACACAAATAACTCGAGTACCTGGTTGAGTCCATTAAATGAAATACAGAAACTAAAAATTGCAAGCAACAACAAAATCAGACATAGGCTTACCGCTAATAGGTCCAATAAAAAATATTTTGATTGCAGCCTTCATTTTGTCACATTTATATGTTTTTCAGGTTCAAGGATGATGCAAGCATAATTTTAAATAGTCATAGAAGACAGGGATGAAAAATTATAACACCAAGGCAATGACTTATGGCTTGACAATTTAATATTACATTACGAACTAACAACAAAAGAAGCAAACTAAATTGATGCAAGCTCAATAGTAAAGTAATACTAATAAAATGGATGTTCTTTCCAACCACGTTGAAATAAGGAGCTATTAGGTCATCATCTAATGCTCAAGAGACAGTTGTTGGGTTGATGGTTTCACCTAGGAGAATAATCATAATAAATATATAAGTGCCGCAAATATGCATGCTTTGTATGCTTAATTAAATCAGATATATAGTAAATGAGAACCGATAAGCACGCGATAGACATAAAAGTAAATAGCATAGCGGCATTAATTTAAATGTAAACAAATGTATAAAGTAATTAAATGGCTTCCAAACATGTTGCTAGGTGGTTTTGTTTCTTATTTTGTATTCAAGTATGTATCGACCAATAAATCTAGAAATATCCACTAAACCAGATTTTTTGCTTATGGTGGAACTACGTAATTAATAGTAGGCATACTAATACGCTTAGTAGTTTAATAGGTAAAGATGAGACATCATCGATATTATTCCTTTTAAAATTAATTATAGTAATTACTTGTTCAATAGTTCAAAATGAAACATAATTTTATAATCATGATATTAAATAATTAAAAGTTGCAGGTTCGCACAATAAAAGAAAAATCTAGGCTCCCCAAAACATAATAAAATAGAAACAAACGTGCATTAAACATTCTAAAGAACTTGAAACCATAGTTCATTAAACATTATTTACTCGGGAGCATAGAAATAATATACATATAACTCAGAAAAATGCAATTAATCAAATTCTTTTCGGTACTAACAACGATAACCCACAAATAGAAACCGAGGGACATGGAAATATTTAAAGGTAGTGAAATAAATCTGCATTGTTGTTCTTGTAAAAGAAAATAGTTATTGAAGGGTTATCTTTTATTCATAAATTCAAAATGTTATTTAATATTAGCACAATAAAAAATAACTCACCAGAAAATCGATGTAAAAAATAAATGACATAGGAGAGAAACATTAGGAAATTTCCATTTTGAGCGATGTGTATTGTTGTCCATCGACTCTTCTTTCAAAAATAATAAATTAAGTCATACAACCAACTACATATAAGATTCTCTTATGTTTCAATATATATGAAAGATACAGTGGTTTCTATGAGTTATTAACGTAAATGTAGGTTGTCATATATTACTCATAGTACAAAAGTTTTTAAATACAGAACACATGTGGAAAAGCAACTACAGAAAAATATAACATATAGATGAAGCTTTTATGCATGCAATAAGAAAGCTTTTATGCATGTATTAATAATTCCATTTCTGTTAAATTGACAAAAATATATTTGTATTAATTTATCCTCTGCCATTTTAGAAAATAATGTTTAATACGAATGGCATTGATCATCCAAGTTATAGATCAAAATGACAATTTGACTTCGCATAGCAGCATATCTAACAATTTTCACGGATTAGCTAATATCTCAATATAAAAACATATATGACATCATATAATTTCCTTTTTAGATTTGGGTATGTTGTAATGGGTTGCAATAACATTATAAATGGAATGGTTATGAATAAAAATCAATCTTCCTTAGCTCTTGGGTAGGTAAACAACCTAAAATTTATTAATTTTCTTCTCTTTAGTTTTTGTATCCAAATCTAGTACACAAACGATACCATCACACATAAACGACACATGAAAAGTATAACTAAGCAGAGAAGTACACATGCATACAACAACTTCATGGCACTTAGGCATAACACGTGCGACTCAATGTGGTATATTTTTCAATCTACCCAGTTTTGTTTTGAAGTTGCATCATCAAAGCAGCAAACATCCGAAAATTTACTTTTTTTCTTCTCTTTAATTTCGGTATCCAAATCCAATACCTCAATAATACCATCACATAGAACTAACAGGTGAAAAAAATCATTTCAATGGAGTACAAATATGACTCAGGGAATGTATGTGTAACATCAGAGTTGTATTATCATAAACCTCAAAGAAACCGAACATTGGATTATAGCAACAATTTTCATTCTAAATTGCAAGACAATCATGAACCTTTCAAACAAATGTGGACCTTTCAGAAATCCATGGTTCAGAAATAGGTGGTAGAAAAAGAATCTAAAAGTAAGGGAGAGAAAAATGTCAGAGAGGGTACCTTCAGTTGACCACATTTTGACGCTTTGGGGACAGTTAGATGAATGGTTAGCGAAGATTGGTAGCTGCCATCAACATGGGGAGGAAGAACGACAGCAAAACAATTGGGGGACCTTGGGTGGGGCAAATAAAATCTCCTTTAATTTAGGGTTAAGGCATAGACGGGGAATGGAAGGGAAGTAAAGATACTCGGTCAAAGGAAAAGGGAGACAATGGTAGAAGGAGCGATGACAGCGACCTCCTCCGTTGACATGGAAGGAATTGGGGATTAGGGTCTGAGATAAAAAAAATGGACACGGAATTCTCTGATTTGGGATGGAAGAAGTGAAAGAGGATGAAAGGGAAAGGCACGATGGAAGAAAGAAAAAGCATAGTCGCGACCTTTCATTTTAAATTGACGAAAAATTCAAGGTGGCCCGTGCGTAAAATCTAACTCACTAATAATAGTATATTATAGATAATGCTGACAATGCAGCCAGCATGAATTTTGTTTCAAAAACACTTGGTGGATTAGTACTGAAAACCATTCAAACTCCTTAGATATCCAATAGAGTCAATTTTAATATCTATCAATTTCCCCTTATGTATTAGGCTCCGTTTTAGTTATGATTTAAAAGTATTCCAGTTTGTATTTATTGATCCATCAAATACTATGGGTACTGAAATTTCAACAAATACAACGACTAACTTATATCCATGCAAATGCAAGTATGTAACCTAAAAGAAAAATTAGATCTCGATACTTGGGCAGCTTATACACATGCACATGTAAGTAAAGGGGAAGAAATATTTTAAAGCAGGCAACTATTTTATCTGTTGAGTAAATATATTTTCAGCTAACAAATGTAGGAACACTTAGAGAAATGAAAACAAAATGTAATTACAGAAGTTATCCATTGAGATAACTCCAGGAAAATCAATAAAAAAGCCCAAAGTTGTCATTCAATATCAAAAGAGATTGATATCAACAAAATAGGAAACAAAATTAACCTTGACTTTAATTATAAAAGATAAATTGTTAAGGAACCAAATACTACTCCAAATTTGAAGGAACTAATGAAAATAAACAATACTTACCTTAGATTGAAAGTTAATAATGTCGAATGAAGGATGACCAAGCTTAATTCTCTATCGACGCTGAATCCAAAAATCCAACTTAATTATGTGCTCGGTCCAAATCGAAGTTTTAGAAGATGTTATATCAAAAACCACAGTTTAACGGACAATCCTTAGTCAATAATCGATCAATCAATGATCAATGATCGAATGGAGGGTGGAGGGTGGAGAGGACGGCAGATCTGGAATGTCTATAAGCTAATCATAGTTTCTGGTTGTGGAACTGCAAAGAGATGAAATAAATAGCAATGGGGTTTTTTTAGTTTTGGGAAGGCTGCAAAAGCCGATAGAAGATAGATATGGTGAACTAAAATTATAAAGGGTATAATGGGTATTTCAAAAGACACGGTTGATATCAATTCATTGAATTCTTATTATTAGTAGTAGAAGTAGATATGGTGTAAGTTGATGAATAAAGCAAGTTTCATTGCAAAATAAAGCAATCGATATTATCCATTAAAATAAATTCAAACAAAATAATAAAAATGCTCAAACTTGTCAATCAATATTAGCAGACCAAAAACTAACACTAAATTTAATTACAACACATGAATCGTTAAGGAACCAAAATTTTACTTGAAATATGAAGTACCAAAATTTTGTGCTTAATTCATAATCACCATTGGTGATGCGAAGGCGAGGAAGTCAATTTTGTTTTTCTTTTCTTTAGTTAATGAGAAGGGAGAATTAATTGTTTTTTCAGTTTTGGGATGATTTTGCAAGGATACAGAAGCATGATACATTGAAAATGTAAAGGGGTGTTCTAGGAATATTGAAAAGACACGATGGAATGTATTGAGGAATTCTCTCTATTAATAGTAGAGATTAAAATACAAAACCAAAATGAGGGACAAAAATTTGCACAGTAAGAATTGCATATATAATTTTATCATTTAAAATGTGCACCATGCACTTCAATAATTTATGGTTTATTATTGTTAATGGATGGTTGAATTAAAATTAACTATAAGACAACTTTTTTTTGCTATTCAATGTATGTTATGGAAATTTGCTTAACATTAACAGAAACAACTTAGGTGATTATCCAACTTTGAACTTAAATGTTATATAAATCAAAACATGAGACATGTTTTATTTACCATTGTCAAAATGAGAATTGCTCAACCTACTAATAGTTTTGATGAATTCTGTTTTTCATCCGCTATGATAGGTAAAGATAGAATATAGGCACATGTGAAATTTAAGTAAACAATATTGAAACATGCATTCAATAATAATTGCGTATTAACGTCGTATTGTGTCATAAGATTGGAAAAATAATAAGATCGATAACCTATAATACTTGATTTGAACTTGTATTATAACCAATTGGCCCAACTCTATAATATATGTTATGTAATGTTAATGGGCTGACAATTGTGATTCTTTCATAGAAAAAAATTATATTCATAGCAATCATCTATGAGTAAAAATATAGCAATAAGCAATTAAGATTGAGTTCACATGAAGATTCACAAAATGATCACCATTCATTTAGAATAACATTAAAAGGTTTAGCTTGCATACATTTTTGTAACAATATAATAAATAATATATGCAAAGCTATAAAGTACTTGACCATTTACTTTTGATCCCTACAGAAATGTGTTTCCACATTCTCATAGGCTCACCAAAATCATTGTTCCCTCTAATATTTTCAAAACACTTGCATCCAATATTAGACAAATAAAGAAAGACAATTTTTCCCTAGCAAGTCAAGCAGCAGTGTTAAATGGTCCCTCATTCCAACTCCCGACCTCTTGTATGTTATGTTTCTATATGAACTAAATAATGCGAGTTCATCATTCAAAACATGTATATTTAGTGGATGTTTATCAAAAATCAATTCATATAATGCAGTTAGAACCTTCACCAATGCAGTCGCATATTTCCATAAAGGATACTAAATTTTATTATGGATTATGGTTCTTCTGACATTCTTGGATAATTGCATGTGATAAAAAACATTGAGCAAAGTATATTGTGCTTGGATACTTGCAGGCGATGAAAAACATTGAGTAAAGTATATTTATTGCAACTACAGATAGTAAGCACAAATTTAAATAACTATTTCCTACATATTATATAACTTACATATAATCAAGCCAAGCTCAAAATAGACAGATATGTTTTAATCTATGATAATTAACAATTGGCATACAAAAGACTTTCCAAATTCATTATCATGTAGAGGCACTGTTATGATGAATATGGGGCCATCATTTCAAATATAAATGGAATAGATCTATCTATCATTATTAATGCTTAAGATCATCTTGTAATTTACTCATAAAGCATCATTGCTAAAGCATCATGCTCACGTAGGGTTCCAAACATGATAGGTGCTTATTAGAAGTAGAAGTTTAGAAATAGTTTAGCGTATGTATATATTTTACATTGTGATATACCATAGTTGGACACAAACTCATCATAAGTATATGCAAAAAACAACTTCATAAACTTACAGCATAAGCCACCTTCTTCAAATCCATCTCCTCTCTATCCAAATCTTACAAAGCAAGCATCTTCACAGGCCCTACTTCAAACTCTTCATCACCTCCATGCTAGCAACCACCACCACAACAGTACTAATAATCGGAATCTCATAAGAAAGCGCAAACCGCCTCAGTATCCTCCCATCCTTAGAATTCGACTCATCACCCAAACTCGTAATCATCTTCAACTGTATCTTTCCACTCGACACTACATCCCTTGAATCGAGCCTTCACTCGAGCAACTCCAGAACCCTTTCAGCTTCAAGCCTTCCCTCGAACAACTCCAGAACCCTTTTAGCTTCAATCCCTTCGAGGTCGATGACGTAGGCTGTTCCTGAAGATCAAAAATCTAAGTTTAATCGTAGCCGATAATATAAAAAATCTTTAGGAAGACATTAGATATGGAAGGGGAGAAAATCAATTTAGGATTTTTTACAGTTAGTAACGCAAGAGAAATTGGGCTCACATTTTTTATTTTGGAAAGATGAATAGAAGAGAGATATGGAGGGTATTTCAGGAAGTGCAAAAAGACACGGTCGAATTTAGTTGATGGAGTTTCTTTTATTAGTAGTAAAGATAAAGATGGACATTGGGATGACCCATGTTTTAACAGATTTGTTGTTCTCATGTGATCTGTCTCCAAAAAAACTGAATATCTAAATACATGTTATCTTCCAATGTATTTCACATAGGTCGTTTCTAAAAAAAATGATCAACGGTTGCAGTGAATAATATTAAAAATACTGCATAATCAAAAGATAGAATCATCTCAAACCAAAAATCACCGTACGCAACTGTAAATGAGCTTGATGTACTTTTTGTTGCTTAGGGAAAACTGGAATAACTTGTAAAGCTAAATCTCATAGGCAACAACAATTTTATTGATTTTAATTGAACTTAGCAACAAATTCAAAGAAAAGGTATTGAGATATAAAACTTTAAATCGAGGAAAAGGTACGGTATTAAGAACCAAGCAATTTAGGTATCACTCATTCCATGACATAATCAACAGCAGTCTCCGTGAAAAATATAAGAGCAACCAAGTAAACATACCAATGTTAATCATAACAATATCAAAATGATTCCAACAGTTAAAAAAAATTTCAAAGTACAATGGAATATAAAATAGTATGATATTGCGGCTCATTTCACCATGTTTTAGGATTTTTATTTTAACACTACCAAATTGTTTGACTTTGCTATAAAAATCAAACTATTTACGACAAAATCTTCAATATAGCATAAGAAACACATAGTATTGGTAAATGTTAAATCTAGAAGAGCAGATTAGTGACTAACCTTAACCAATCGTCGATCAATCTGTAACGTTGATCGTACGCTGAAGTTGAAGAATACATTGTTTGGAATAGCGCCGAAGTAACCCTAGTTTGTGCGATTCGCCGGAGAAGACGGTGGGACTACAATCGCCTTGGATGTGGAATCGCCCCCGAAGCATCCCGTTCGTTGGAGAAGACATTGGGTGAGGAATCGCCTGGATCTGGAATCGCGTTGCTTGGGTTATTTAGTTTTTGGTTAGCAGACAAAAGCGAGAAAGCGAGGTTAAAATGTACGAAGGGCAATACGGGAATTTCAGAAAGACACGGTTGATTTTGTGTACATTGAATTATCATTATTAGTAGTAAAGATATGTGGATATATCCAATTATTAGTTAAAGCTATGTATAAATAGTTAACCTATATGAATAGGTATATACAAATTAATGGCGAATGTGTGAGTGAGTGTATATGTGTGTGTGTAAGCCTATTGGTTTTACGCCTAGGGATATCTACCTTTAAAACTATATGTTTTTGTATATGGAAATATATGTGTGTGTCTGTGTATTTATACTTTGTTTTCAAAATATACATATATTTATATGTTGAAGCTATATATAGATGATCTCATTAATATAATTTGAGATCTATTTGTTATGCGCACACACCTAGTTGTTAATCAAGATATTATGTCAACAGGTAAGATATAAATATATTTAAATTGCATATAGGTATTGCAAATTGATTATCAATCGAAAACCGCCAAATGTATTTTACGTTGACAATTTAAATTATATAATGGTTCTGAAATCATACAATTTAGTTAATTGGCATGAGGACATAAGTGATCGGTAAAAAAATCGCTTAGGAGGTAATTACGGAAACTAGAAGTTTATAGATCATCTATGTCATAAAAATAAGGCAAGATGGATGAAGATAGAGCTTCGGACAACAATATCAATCGGCCATTCAGTCGTAAAGACTATGGTCCATTGTTGCAACGACCCTTAATTTTCGACAATTAAAAATTTATTAATTTAATAAGGTTTTGTGACTTATTGTTGGAAGAAATAAAAATTTGTGATTTAATAATAAGAATATAACTGGAATAAAATGAAATAGTATTAATTTAAGGTAACTGATAACCGCCTTAAATGTAATTCCAATTAATTAAAAGGATTAAAGAGTTATAATTGATATAGATTGTAAATAAATTATAGTAATGTATGTATTAATGGATAATGGGATTAAAAGAGCAACTGATAATTTAAAAGTTGATTGATTAATAAAATAATGTGTAATGAATTTTAACTGAATAAATTTAATGTTGTAGTAGTAATTATAACACTTGTTGTGGATAATAAACTTATAAGATGTGACTAAAATTTAACAGTGACGATTATTATATGTTACATATTTTTTTAGCCTGTTAAATTAAATTTGAAACCAATTGCAATTAATTCACTTAATTAGTGCAGTTAATGTACATTTAATTGATAATTGTAGAATATTAATTCAATAAGATGTAACCAATGCAAATTTTATTCATAATATGATAATTGATTGAATAAATAGAATTGAAATCAAGTTTGATCAATTTATTGGAATTTAAGCTATAATAAATGGATTTATTGCAATTAAATGTAATTAAATACTACGTTAATGAAAACTAAAGATGATAATTGTAGAAGGTTAGTGTAATAAGATATAAACAATGTTAACTATGTCTGTAGAGTAATAATTGTTAGAATAAAAGTCTGAAATCAAATTAAAACAATTTATTTGAAATTTAATTTTAATTAATTCGATTTAATTACAATTGAAATTGAACACTGTAATTAGTGAAATATTAATCACTGCATTTGATATGTAAATTTGCTTTAAGTTATTGTAAATGTCTAAGTAATCAAAAATGATGAAAATTTATTAGTTATAAATATTGATTAAAAAGTGATTAATTAATTTATTTAAATAACGTGAAAATATACATTTTGGAAACTGTCTCGGATTTTGACGAACCCAGTTTCATCGGATCTGTAACAGTGAATTATTGTAAGGTTTCAAGTTTCCTATCGATCGGACTTGTCGTTTGATCGTACGGGCTTGGAACGCGTAGAAATCAATTCAATTAAATTCAATTGAAATCAATTTGAAATAAGCTGATTTTAAGCTAACTTCTTCATATGATGGAATTTGGACTTGAAACCCGTTCCATTGAGTTTAAAATTATCGAAAACATCTATTTTGATATATGGGAAGACCCATTTCCGTTTCGGGAACAAAACGGGCTTTTCTGGTTGTATCGTTCAACCTTCAAATCGATCTAGCCCATTCATTCCTATTTCTGATCTGCCTATATATAGCCTGTTATAAATCCTAGCTATTTCTTATTCCATTATTCTGTACATACAATTCTATCTGCTTCTCTCTTTTCAATGGCAAACAAACCAAGACCAACTTCCAAACCCTAATTGCAAATCAAAATCAAATCGAAAATTTAAACTCCTCAAAATATATTGAATTGTACATCGATTTGAAGCTCTCGATGAGCGCAAGTCAAATCTGCAGTCTGTTTTTCGATTTGGTTTCGGTGTGGCCAGAATTGGGCGATTTAATCACGACCGTTCATCGTGCGTTGATCAACTTCGTCGGATCATCGGATCAAGGTTACCATTGCGGAGAGATGGTCGAGTGGAGTTCATCTGGGGGGGTTCGCTTGTCATTTCAATGGTTGGATCAAGGTGGGAAATTGGATTAGGGTTTTAATTATAGGCGGCGGCTAGGGCTTCTGGGCTCGAACGATGGCGGTCGGAGCGGGGTCGTGGGCCTAGGGTGGTGGTCGGCGCGTCGTAGGAGCTGACGAGGCAGGTCTTTGGGCGACATCGTGGTCAGTGATGTGGCGGCATGAGGGTTTGAAGGTTGAGCGGGACCTGGACGCGACAGGACGAGGTAAGTTTGACGTGTTGTGATATTATATTATTTTAATTAACTTATATTATAAAACGTGTAGTGTTCTAATGTCGATAATTTTTGCGTACGAGGTCTGATTCATGCGCGGTTTGTTTCGTTAGGATCGTATCGGAATTCCAGACATTTTGACGCTAGTTTGGATGAATTCTGAGACTGTTAAATTTTGGGCCTTAAATTGTATTTTAAATCGATTTAAAATCAAAGGTGAGTGTTTTAACCCACTCACAATTACTAAACTATCTTATGTTAGCTAAATTTAATTTATGATGTGATTAGAAATTAATTTATTGATGTTTGGTAAGTTTAAATTGTCATTTTTATTAAATTTGACTTTTCTTGCATTTAATTATCGTTTAATTTAATATTGAATTTAAATACCCAATTTAATACCTGTTATTTATCATCAGTTATCTATTGATGTTTATTGATTGATTTGGATGATGATTTTGATGGATGTTTGATTGTTGATATTGGATGACTAAATGTTGTATTTTATATTGTTATAACACTTCAAGTTCCCTGTGGGTTGAAATGATACATACATGAATGATCTATAGATTAGGGAAAAATCGTTATGGGTGGAAATGATAGACTCGAGCGAATTTATGGAGTTTTATTTAATTCGGGGTTGCAGTTTGAAATGATATATAACTGTAAATTTTTAAATTGCGGATTGAAATGATAAATATCCGTATCACTTGACCATGGGGTAGAAAATTATATATGGACACCAGATTGGTTAAATTAAATGATTTTTGGATCTTTAAATTTTGAATCCAGTTAACTGATATTTTGAAATAGAAATTGATTTATATAAACTGAACTATTTTCGATAATCCAAGCGGTAATGCTGAAATTTGAAGTGATTTAATGAATTGATCAAAGGATTTAAATTGGAATTTCCAAGTTGAAGTGTCAAATATAAATGAATTTATCAGAATTGAGTTATTGAAATTTTTTGGATATAACTTTGAAATCTATTTTCACTAATTTAAACTATTTTAATTTAATTAACTATTTTAATCAATTTAAACTATTTTAATTTATTTTAATATATTATAACCTATTTAATACAAATTAATCTATTTTACCTATTTTAAACTAATTAAAATTTATTTAATCTATTTTAAATCTATTTAATATAATTTTAAATCTATTTAATCTATTTTAAATCTATTTAATCTGTTTAAAATCTACTTAATATAATCTAACTCTATTAAATCTATAATTAATCTATTTAAAACATTTTTAAACCTAATTAAATCTATTTAATCTATTTTAAATTTATATAAATCATTTTAAAATTAAATCAAATTTAAATCTATTTAAACTATTTTACTATTTTAATCTATTTAAACTATTTTTAAACTATTAAAACTATTTATGACTATCTAAACTATTTCCTAAAAAATTGCAGACTATGTAAAGTTGAAGTAATTATGTTTAAATCCTCGATGATGATACAACCTAAGTTGGTATTTGGAATTGATACCCTTTTGTGAAATGACATATTTGAGCAAATACGATGATTTTGGAACTAGAAATTAATTAACCTATCTCATCGATAAATTCAAAAGTGAATATGATTTTGGAAGCAAATACGGGTTTTAAAGTGAATATAGTTTTGAAAGTGAATATGATTTCGAAAGAGATATGTTTGAAATCGAATATGATATTTTGATATAAATTGTGAATTGACTTTTGAAATGTAAAAGAACCATCCGGTGTGAAATAAGCGTTTGGTTGTTGAAGAGTCTGGGATCGGATATTGTCATACTCTCTGCCAATACCGAAAACCACTTTAACAACTGTGTACGTGGTGGAGATTCTAGAAATGAAGTATGATGGTTTGGCGAACGATTTTGTATGAGGTATTTACGTGACCCTGACTCCCGTAAGTCATCTTGATATGGCTAAACAAGAGCAATACCGGGCCAAGTGAGGTCATTCCTCCTATCGGGAACATTTCTTTGATACTATATTCTGACTTTGTGATTGATTTGGTGGCCACCCCTTGATTTTGATTTGCAAGTGTGTCCGAGGTGGGCGGTAGTAGCTGCTATGTTTTACCACCAGTCTGGAGTGCAATTGGTATATCTACCCTGGCATTGCCTTGAGTTCCGTGTTCACATGCCCTATCACGCCTTCTACGAGTTTGTTTTGTGTCGTACCTATGGAGTGCTCCTTGATAGCCCACCCGCGGGTGGAGTTTACAGTATCTGTATAGACTATGGCATTATATAAAATGTGTTAAGAGGGATATAGGTAACACCTTAACGCTATTTTAATACTTTACTTTACTGTAGACATTATTATAATAGTGCATTGTACTATGTATGTAGATAGTTTAACGTATCCTTAGGAGATGGGAATCCCGAACATCTCTTAAGTTATTGCACTCACGTTAGACACTGGATAAGAGATGTCAAACCCCGTAAACATCTCTGACGCCGTCACACTCATATTTTACCGTTGATTTAACTGACATAAGATCTTTTAGTTCTGACTCGAGTGTTTTGTCTTTTCAATTCGCTCATGTCAGTCTGAGCTTTTCAGTTTATCAAAGACTGATTTCTGGAGGATGAAGACAGAGATTTGTACTATTATTACTTATTATATTTATTCCATTGCATCATGTTGTTCCGCTGCATTTATTTATTTATTCATGTTTTATGTAACTCCAATTTGTTTTATTTCTTTCTCTTCATTTTCTTATCTACCCCATAACAATCTGCACCTTTGCATGGTTTGAGTCTGACGTGTGTGGTTTATCGTCGATTTAAACCATCCAAAAAGACCGGTCGTTACAGTTGATATCATAGCTTTGGTTTGGCGATAACCTTAGCTTTGTAGGGTCTGACTCATTTAAAATAGGATAGTAATACCCTAGAATGAGTCGCTGAGTGTATATATATGAGAGAACGTATTTGTTAGTGTTATAAAAGGTTTTTGAATTGTGTTAATTTGTTCTGTTTTGTATTTATAAATTCTGGTCGGTACATAGGACGCTATGGCATCGATAGGAATTTCTACACTTAATAGGACAGACCGACACAATATTGTTTGGAAATATAGGTAAATGAAATAATTTTGCCTATTATATATTTTATATATAAAATAATAAATTTTATAAATGATATAGTTGGATGTAATATGTTGTTTTTTAGGTAGAGAAATTTTATAAATATTGATTGAAAAATAAAATTTATAAATAAAATGAATATAAACTGAAATTTTTAGAATTGAAGTTCCGGGATTTTTGAAAATTTCTTTCGAAATTTTTTAAAATATAGTATTAGTAGTATTTAAAAGTATTTTCTGATATGAATATTTCAATATGATTTGAAAGAAATGTTTTAAAGGAATTTTGGAATGAAATAAGTTTGTACTCCCCTCTCTGTCGTTGGAAAATAATTTCGGTGATGAGTGCACGCATCATCGACGTTCATTTTCGAGTTTCAAAGTGGGAAGACCGTTGTAGTAGTTTACTACACATTTGTTTTGATAAAATAAAAATCTTAATTTCAAATTCCAAATATGATTTGATATATATAAAATATATGATTATATATATTATTTTAAAATAATTGAAAGGGAACTCGATTGTTTGGCTCTTAAGTTCCTATAAATTTGAAATTGAAATTATTGTAATAAATGGAATCTTGACTATATTAATAATTGAAAACTTCTAAAATGAAAATAAGAAATTGGATGTTAAAATGATTAATGAAATAGATAAGAAACTGAAATTTTGAAAACTGTAAATAAAAAGGTAATGAAAATAAGAAATGGTAACTATTGAACATTTTGTTAACTAAATAAATAAGAGAAACTTGTGTAACTTTCTATTGCATTCTTAAGACATATATATAACTTACCAAAATGTTAAAAGTTGAAATGTTAAATAGGATATGTAATTGAATATTGTACAAGTAAACTTTAGTAAATAAAAGTGTTCAATGGACTTACTTTTATAAATAAGAAATTCTAATGTTATAAATTGTTATGAACTTAAGTTGATAATTTGAAATGCTACTAATTAAATGTAAATTAAGGTGAATAATGTAAGAAAAGTGATTATAAACTTAGGTAACATTTTAAGCTATTTATAATCAGATGAAATAGTAAAGGTGAATGCTGTAAGTAATTAATTATAAACTTAAATTAATGTTGAAGCCATTTATAAATAAAGTGGGTACTATATTAATCGAATGATTATAACTTCAGAAGTGTTGAAATGATTTAGAAATAAATTTAATATTCAATGATGCTATATATGGAAGAATGAATGTGAAAAAGAAATAATCTATAAATGGTGAATTAAATTGTAAAGAAACTTACCTAAAGAGGGAAAATCAAACTAAATTGTAAATGTGAAGTAAACCAAAATAAAATGTATGCAATACTTCAATAATGAATTCATTTATGACCCAAATAATTGAAATGGATATAACTTATAATGTAAAGTAATGAAAAGAAAAATGGTATTGTATAGATGAATGGAAAATGAATTTTGTAAGTGATAAATGTAAAGAAATTTAACAAGCCTTGTATGAACAAATGAAAATGAACAGTGCATAATGAGAAAAAGAAAGAGTAATAAGAATAAAACTTAAATATTCTTTAAAATTATTGTTTGTTTGACTTATGGATTGGTTGGAAAAGGATACTTCTATTGTATAGGATGTATAAATTATCTATAAAGCTTTATCTACAACAGTTGAGTGTATGGTTTACTTCATAGTTTATTTATCCTTTTATATGATTAAAAGTCTCTGAACCCGAACAAACAACTTGTTTTGGTTGCAATGGATGGATGATTGTTTTCTTTGTTGAAATGATGTTTGTATTGTTTTTTTGCAAAATGATTGTTGTTATGTTATATTGATTTGTTTGTTATTAGTGAAAACAACTTAAAATATTTCTCTTTTATATAATTATTAACTCTTTTAGATTTTATAAGTGAAATACAAGTATGGAAGCAATAGCTACTACTTTTGGTTTCATAATGTGATGCCCCACCTCTATACTCACACTAGCCAAGGATACTATGAGGTAATGCCGTCGACTAGCGCGAAGAATAAGGCTGTTGAGGAGCGACCATCTGTGTAATTGCTTTGTGCGAGTAACGATATGTCAGATAGTATGACATGCATTTCATTTCAAGAGGAAATCCGACATATCAAATACAAACTCAAAGCAACCACATAGTGGCCATCGGAAACAAATATAGAAATAAGCATAACACAAATCAGTCACAGATATTCATATCACTAAGGCGGAAACAGATATGAATATAACACATAGAAGTATACATCAAAGTAGTGGTCATGCAAGATCCACTACATCACAGAAGAATAGGTACAAGTGCTAGACAAAAAATATGTATACATCAAGGAGTCTCTATCTCAAATGTATAAAAACAAAAACTACTAAACTAAAGTAGTTAGCTAAAAGTCAGAAGCTAGTTCATGCTAAGAGGTCAAGTGGAAGCACCTGAAGCACCTCGGTCTGACCCGAGTATTATATAAGAAGAAAAATAATAAATGGATCAGTCTAGCTATAAATATTATATAAGATGAGGTAGGATAAGAGATACGACAAAAATATATGATAACAATAATGTCATACTGTGACAAGTATACATTTGATAATAACAAAAATAATGCAGTATCTCGAATCTCCTCAAATATCCAAAAAGAATATCATATTCTTTAGCTTATTCACCAAACCTCAAATATTGACAAAACATATCAATGCAAATCACAAAAATTGGTGAAACACAAATTCCAGAAATCAATGATTAGAAATCCAGAAATCACAAAGGGGAGGCCTTTCACAAACGTGGGCATGAAAACTTACCAACACGTGTATCACAAACGGAACGCTATTCCATGGTCGCTAACCCATCAAATTTGAGCCGAAGCTCCACAAACGGCCCGAAGACCATGGGTCACTACCCCACAAATTTGAGCCGAAGCTCCACAAACGGGGTTTAATCCCCCACGCAAACAAAGTGACATCGCACATCGCTAGTCTAAATCACAAAATGATCATCATTGATCGATAATTGTAAATTACACTAAGCTAGTAAATAAATGAGTTAGGCTTCATGTCCCATAACCACTGGCTTAACTTAAATATTTACGAACAAATTGGATAATTCCACTCGAAAATAAGTGTAAATTACACTAAGCTAGTAAATAAATGAGTTAGGCTTGATGTCCCATAACCACTGGCTTAACTTAAATATTTACGAAAAAATTGTAGATTTCCACTCGAAGATTGTCACGAGAGTTCAATCGAAGAAGTCCAAGAAATAACCGACGAAGTAAACGCAAGCGTTTCATACCACTTGTTTTGCTAAGCCGTTTAATTAGATTTCTCATATGAATGATGTAAAGGTTTATATATACTAATAAATTGGAAAACGGTTTTAAAAACGAGCTTTGTATTAAAAGTAACGTTGTAATCGGTTTTGTGAAAGAGTCTGAGTATTTACTACTAGTATAGAAACCTTTGTATTTAAAAGTGACAAATCACATAAATGATTGTAATAACAATCTATCACCAAAAATCCACATTCGACGCGTGAATTCCAACCATAAAAATCGATATCAAATCCCAATCAAATAAATATTCCCAAAAATCCATAAATGAAGTCATCAAAGTCGATAATATGACAACAACTAACCGGATCAACAAAAATCGATAAAAATTGGAAATCCACTCAAAAACAGCCAAAATAGGCAAAACTGTACAGAACCAGACGTTTGGTTGGGGAACCAGACGTCTGGATTTTGTCTCTGCCTTTTTTTCTTTTTCCAAAGACCCCTTCCAAACGTCTGGATTTTTTCAACCAGACGTCTGGATTTCCTTCCAGACATTTGGATTTTCTTCCAGACGTCTGGATTTTCCTGCTCGACAAAAATCAGCCTAGCCCAAAAAGGGCAAAAATCCAAACCGGAAGCGATCGAACGAGCGATGGATGCTAGGAATTTATGCCAATCGACAACCCAGCCCTATAGGCTCTTCGATACACCACCAAAATCATGTCAAAACATCCAAGATAGGATCTTTAAAGATTTTGACTTCAAAATACCAAAATTGGAAAATTCACCAAATCAGTTCAAATCAAAAGCAATTGAAAATTAAATAGATGTTAGGAATTCATACCTAACAACAAATGAAAGCTATAGACATAGATGTGAGTTCAAGAACTCACCTTTAAAACTCAATACACCTCTAGAATATTCAATACACCTCTAGAATATTCAATCTTTTATCAAAGGTGAAGTTTTTCCTAAGTTAGGTTATAGGAATTTCTGAAAATTAAAGAGAGATTGAGATGGAGAAGATGAAGAGGATGCTTACCTAAGCTTCTCTTTGATTTTAGAGCAAGAACTTGAATTTCCTAAGAAAACTAGGGCTTAGGAATTTTAATTTCCTATCTTTTCCCCCATTCTTTCCTTTAGCTTGAGTGTTAGGAAATGTTATGAATGAATGAATGAATGAAGAGGAGTGGAGTGGGAGTTATTAGGTAGAGGAGTTGGGGTTACCTTGTTAGGTTAGTGGGCTGAAACCCAAATCCAAAGCCCCAAATGAAAATATCAAAATTCTAATCATCTCCAAACATATTGATGTTTATACTCAAAAAGGTCGCAATTGCCATTTTGGACTCAATGAAATGGTCTCGAGTCCAGATTCGACCGTTTACAAAAAGTCACATTTCGGACTTCAAATTCAACTAACGATGCTATATTTAAATTCAACATTTAAATATATAATCGTAAAATATGCGGGTTGTTATAGACTCCCCTCCTTAAAGAAATTGCGTCCATTCAATACTTAAGAAGAAAATAAAGAGTAACAACCACTCTAAGGCATAACAACACAAAAGAAGAAATTTTGAAATGAGAAGTTCACCTTAAGGAGCACGAGAGAGTAAGTCCAGATGTGTTCGCTCGATGAATTCTCTGGATTCCCAAGAACAATCCTTAGGATTTGAGGACCATTGGACTTTCACAAGCGGGACATCTTTATTACGAAGGCGTTTAACCTCTGTAGCAATGATGCGAATTGGATGTTGCTCATAAGTCAAATTAGTTGAAACTTCAATTTCTTCAATAACACCGGGCTCAAGAACAGAATCAGAATCACTAAGGAATTTCCGTAGTTGAGAAACGTGGAATACATCATGAATAGCAGAAAAGTGAGCCGGTAATAAAAGGTGATAAGCCACGGATCCAATGCGTTCGGTGATGGGAAATGGGCCGATCGACTGAAACGCACAACACCCTTCATAGGTGAAACACAAATAAATACCAAATCTCCCACAGAAAATTCTAATTTCCTTCTTCGGTTATCGGCATAGGATTTTTGTCTACTTTGAGCTTCTTTCATCCTATGACGAATAAGGTCAATCTTTCTGTGGCATCACGAATAAAATCTGGACCTAAAACCAACTTCTCACCGGTTTCAAGCCAACACGAATGAGATCAACGTGGCCTTCTGTAGAGTGCCTCAAAAGGTGCCATACCAATACTAGATTGGAAGCTATTATTGTAAGAAAACTCAACAAGAGAAATATGATCTTCCCAACTTCCACCAAAATCAAGAGCACATGCACGAAGGAGATCTTCAAGAGTTTGATTCACATGCTCTATTTGTCCATCGGACTGAGGATGATAAGCGGTGCTAAAATTAAGCTTCGTTCCCAAAGCTTTTTGAAGACCCTTCCAAAATCCACTAGTAAATAATGGATCACGATCTCTAACAATAGAAGCAGGAACTCCATGCAATTTAACAATTTCTTTAACATAGAGTTTGGCCAAAAGAGGTACGGTCTGATTGGACCAAACGGGAATAAAATGGGTGGATTTTGTAAGTCTATCTACGATCACCCATAGATTGTCATGACCCGAACGAGAACGGGGAAGACCGTCAATAAAGTCCATGGAAATTTGATCCCACTTCCAAACGGGAATGTCCAATGGTTGCAATAACCCACCGGGCCTTTGATGCTCGGCCTTGACGAGTTGGCAAGTCATGCAATGCTTAATAAAGTTAGCAATATCAGATTTTATTCCATCCCAATAATAAAGTCGCTTCATGTCCGCGTACATTTTACTACTACTGGGATGAATGGTAAATTTGGAACGATGAGAATCTTCTAATATGTCTTTACGGAGATCACTAATATTTGGCACAATAAGTTTACCAAATTTGTGAATGCCTCCGTGAGCATCAATATCAAAGTCTTTCAAACCATCAACTTTTTTTTGATCCCTACAACTTTGGCTAAGAAGAGCCAATTCAGGATCTTGCTTTTGAGCTTCAAGGATGCGGTCCAAAAGAGAAGGATGAGCCTCAAGGCTACATAAAACAAGAGATGAACATGAATCAGATTCACGATCTCGAATCTCACAAGTGGACAAATTCTCGAGATCATTCCATTTGGATATCATCATGGAAACAACCGCTTGTTGCTTACGACTAAGGGCATCGGCAACACGATTTCCCTTTTCGGGAATATAGAGAATATCAAGATCATAAGATGCAAGGAATTCGAGCCAACGTTGTTGATGCAAATTGAGTTCCTTTTGAGAGAACAAATACTTCAAAGATTTATGATCGGTGTAGAGAACAAATTTCTCTCCCAAAAGATAATGATGCCAATTTCTAAGGGCGAAAACAATAGCCGCGAGCTCTAAATCATGAGTGGCATATCTAGTCTCGACAGGCTTTAGTTGCCTAGAAGCATAAGCGCACGTTCCCTTTGCATGAGAACGGCTCCCAAACCAACACGACTAGCATCGGTATAAATAATAAAGTCTTGGTTCCCTTCTGGAATCACAAGAATAGGAGCATCGGAAAGGAGTTCTTTTAAATGGTCCTCTTTCCCGAAAAGCTAAGACATTCAAAATTGTAATGAACTTTATGTAATCATCTTTTTAGAAAAATTTACTTATTACAAGTCAATTTACTGTGTCTGGCTGTCTCATCATAGCGTTTAGGAGATTCCTATCGATAACGTTGATCAGGCGCATCGACCAGAATTCTTAAAGCACTCAATGGGTAATACAACACAAAATCATCTTCTATTTGATAAACATGCCTCTTAAAATTTTACGAATATTCTTTGCTCGTTTTAAGAAAAAAAATCTAATTATACTTATAAATATATCTTATTAGAAAGATTTGCAATTTTAAATTGACGTTTTCACTCATAATCAATGAATACAAGGATGGACTCATTGAGATATTCGTAGAATACTCGATTCATAAGATGGATGAAATAAGCTGGAGGGTTCGTCAAACCGAATGACATAATGAGCCATTCATCAGATCCGTAACGAGGACGGAATGATATCAAAGGAATGCTATCCTTTGCAATACGAAGCTGATGAAAACCAGTGATAAGGTCGAGCTGAAAAGACCTTAGCCCACTCAATAGATTGCTTAGGTGGTAATCCTAAGACAAGCTCAAAGATACTGGGGAATTCCTAACTACTTGAGTGAGGGAAATAACATCTTCCTCATCAAGAGGGTTTAAGGAATAAAATGATGCCACCGAATTGGAATCAAAATTATTAAGAACAATAGAAATCTGCTTAATAGATTGAGAATGTCAAAGATGGATAGTCCTCTTGGGACATAGGATGTGGACTTAATATCGATTAAGCCAATCCGTTGCTAAAATCATTTCCGAAACCTAAGTAGCACATAACATGCAAATCGGCTCGGAAAGCATAACCACATAAAATAATCTCGACATTTTTATAAAGAAAACTGAGTGTTGCAGATCCACCAACCGGATTCGCAATTCTCAGTGAAGTTATCAAACCCATAATATTAAAGAAAAAGTATCAACAAGTTCTTTTGGTATAAAAGAATAAGATGCACCCGTATCAAAAGAATTCGAATAGGATAATCACGAAACAAAATAATACTATCAAGGATAGAGTGAGAAATACCTTGGCCAAGAGAAGTGTTACTAGGGGCTTGCACAACATTCAACTCTCCCTCCCTCCTACTTTGAAGTTTGGGACATGAAGATAAAAGATGACCCAAACCTTTGCGATAGCGACAAGTAAGGGGCTTCGGACACTTATTTGCATAGTGGTCCTTAGAACTACAATTATAGTATACTCCATGATTAGGGATTGGAGTCTTTGCTACCGAAGTTGCTTGCTTCACTTTCTTGTTGGGATTAGGGCTTTTGAACTTAATATGCCTCTTTTTGGAAACCCCAATATCACCATCACTTCCTTTGTCGGCCTCATCAAGTCAAAGAGTGATATCTACAAACTGGTCGAAAGGCACTTCTAATTTCAGAGGTAAAACCTTTTTAGGGTTCTTATTCAAAGCACAGATAAACCTTTGATTCTTTACAAGATCCAAAAGTTGTTGGGCAGACATGAATACGCCATCCAGAGGAGGACCACTGGATTGACCAGCGCTAGGACTGCCAGGTCTAACCATTTCTCTTCTTCAAGAAAGAGAGAAAGAAGAGGAAAAAGGTTATTCTCAGAATGAATTCAAATAAACTAGATTGATAAAACAAGGCATCATAAAAGGAAATAAGATAGAACGGGTCCAAAGATTCAGATTAAATCCTAAGGCACGATTCCTAAGAGAGACTTAGGACAATGATCCTTGTTAGATTATTCTACATTGTTTCGATGTTTGACTCTAATACCAAGCTATGACGCCCCACCTCTATACTCACACTAGCCAAGGACACTACGAGGTAATGTCGTCGACTAGCGCAAAGAATAAGGATGTTAAGGAGCGACCAACTGTGTAATTGCTTTGTGCGAGTACCGATATGCCAGATAGTATGACATGCATTTCATTTCAAGAGGAAATCCGACATATCAAATACAAATTCAAAGCTACCACACAGTGGTTATGTGGCCTTCAGTAACAAATATAGAAATAAGCATAACACAAATCAGTCACAGATATTCATATCACTAAGGCGGAAACAGATATGAATATAACACATAGAAGTGTACATCAAAGTAGTGGTCATGCAAGATCCACTACATCACAAAATAATAGGTACAAGTGCTAGAGAAAAGAATATGTATACATCAAGGAGTCTCTATCTCGAATGTATAAAAACAAAAACTACTAAGCTAAAGTAGTTAGCCAAAAGTCAGAAGCTAGTCCCGACTAAGAAGTCAAGTGGAAGCACTTGAAGAACCTCGATCCGACCCGAGTATTATTTAAGAAGAAAAATAATAAACGGATCAGTCTAGCTATAAATATCATACAAGATGAGGTAGGAAAAGAGATACGACAAAAATATATGATAACAATAATGCCATACCGTGACAAGTATACATTTGATAACAACAAAAATCATGCAATATCTCGAATCTCCTCAAATATCCAAAAAGAATATCATATTCTTTAGCTTATTCACCAAACCTCAAATATTGACAAAACATATCAATGCAAATCACAAAAATTGGTGAAAGACAAATTCCAGAAATCAATGATTAGAAATCCAGAAATCACAAAAGGGGAGACCTATCACAAACAGGAGCATGAAAACTCACCAACACGTGTATCACAAACGAAACGTTATTCCATGGTCGCTAACCCATCAAATTTGAGCCGAAGCTCCACAAACGGCCCGAAGACCATGGGTTGCTACCCCACCAATTTGATCCGAAGCTCCACAAATGGGGTTTAATCCCCCACGCAAACAAAGAGACATCGCACATCGCCAGTCTAAATCACAAAATGATCATCATTGATCGATAAGTGTAAATTACAATAAGCTAGTAAATAAATGAGTTAGGCTTCATATCCCATAACCACTAGCTTAACTTAAATATTTACGAACAAATTATAGACTTCCACTCGAAAATAAGTGTAAATTACACTAAGCTAGTAAATAAACAAGTTAGGCTTCATGTCCCATAACCACTGGCTTAACTTAAATATTTACGAATAAATTGTAGATTTCCACTCGAAGATTGTCACGAGAGTTCAATCAAACAAGTCCAAGAATTAACCGACGAAGTAAACGCAAGCGTTTCATACCACTTGTTTTGCTAAGCCGTTTAATTAGTTTTCTCATACGAATGAGGTAAAGGTTTGTATATACTAATAGATTGGAAAACGGTTTTAAAAATTAGCTTTGTATTAAAAGTAACGTTGAAATCAGTTTTGTGAAAGAGTTTGAGTATTTACTACTAGTATAGAAACCTTTGTATTTAAAAGTGACAAATCACAGAAATGATTGTAAAAACAATCTATCACCAAAAATCCACATTCGACGACGTGAATTCCAACCATAAAAATCGATATCAAATCCCAATCAAATGGATATTCCCAAAAATCCATAAATGAAGTCATCAAAGTCGATAATAATTGACAACAACTAACCGGATCAACAAAAATCGATAAAAATTGAAAATCCACTCAAAAACAGCCAAAATAGGCAAAACTGCACAGAACCAGACGTCTGGTTGGGGAACCAGACATCTGGATTTTGTCTCTGCCTTTTTTTCTTTTTTCAGGGACCCCTTCTAGACGTTTGGATTTTTCAACCAAACGTCTGGATTTTCCTGCTCGGCAAAAATCAGCCAACCCAAAAGGGGGAAAAATCCAAATCGGAAGTGATCGAACGAGCTATGGATGCTAGGGATTTATGCCAATCGACAACCCATCCCTATGGGCTCTTTGATACACCACCAAAAACATGTCAAAACATCCAAGATAGGATTTTTAAAGATTTTGACTTCAAAATACCAAAATTGGAAATTCACCAAATCAATTCAAATCAAAAGCAATTGAACATGAAATAGATGTTAGGAATTCATACCTAACAACAAATGAAAGCTATAGACATAGATGTGAGTTCAAGAACTCACTTTTAAAACTCAAAAATAATGAATGAGAAGCTCTAAAACAAGGCAAGATCAATTCCTCTTTAATACACCTATAGAATCTTCAATCTATTATCAAAGGTGAAGTTTTTCCTAAGTTAGGTTATAGGAATTTCTAAAAATTGAAGAGAGATTGAGATGGAGAAGATGAAGAGGATGCTTACCTATGCTTCTCTTTGATTTTAGAGCAAGAACTTGAATTTCCTAAGAAAACTAGGGCTTAGGAATTTTAATTTCCCATCTTTTCCCCCATTCTTTCCTTTAGCTTGAGTGTTAGGAAATGTTATGAATGAATGAAGAGGAGTGGAGTGGGAGTTATTAGGTAGAGGAGTTGGGGTTACCTTGTTAGGTTAGTGGGCTAAAATCCAAATCCAAAGCCCTAAATGAAAATATCAAAATTCTAATCAACTCCAAACATATCGATGTTTATACTCAAATAGGTCACAAATGCCATTTTGGACTCAATGGAAACGGTCTCGAGTCCAGATTCGACCGTTTACAAAAAGTCACATTTCGGATTTTAAATTCAACTAACGATGCTATATTTAAATTCAACATTTAAATATATAATCGTAAAATATGCGGGTTGTTACACATAAAATAAGCGTTATTTTCCCGTCAAATAGGTACATTCTCGGATTACGGTTTTCTAGCGATATTATATTGTTTTTCCCGTGGTTTGGGATATTTTATTTTGGAAAATATGATATATATTGTTATTATTTATATTACTATTTCTCCTAAACCTCTCCTTACAAAGGAGACTCTACCGAAAATTTTCATGAATTTTGGACTTAGAAAATTTTGTGAAATGTTTTCCAAACTTTTGTTAACTTGAATAAAAAAGGATTTAATTGTTATAAATTGATATATTTTATTTAAATTATTTAATTATGTAAATTAATTGTTTATAAATTTAATATTTTGAATAAGATATATTGATTTCTTAATTCTTCCTTTTCCCTTCTTTTTCCTTTTCGAGGACGAAAAGTTTTGAGTAGGGGAGAGTGTAACGATCCGTAATTTTCGACAATTTTTTTTTTAATTTAGTAAGGTTTTGTGACTTATTGTTTGAAGAAATAAAAATTTGTGATTTAATAATAAGAAAATAACTGGAATAAAATGAAATAGTATTAATTTAAGGTAACTGATTACTTCCTTAAATGTAATTCCAATTAATTAAAAAGATTAAAGAGTTATAATTGATATAGATTGTAAATAAATTATAGTAGTGTATGTATTAATGGATAATCGGATTAAAAGAGAAACTAATAATTTAAAAGTTGATTGATTAATGAAATAATGTGTAATGAATTGTAACTAAGTAAATTTAGTGTTGTAGTAGTAATTATAACACTTGCTGTGGATAATAAACTTATAAGATGTGACTAAAAGTTAACAGTGACGATTATTATATGTTACCTATTTTTTTAGCCTGTTAAATTAAATTTGAAATCAGTTGCAATTAATTCATTTAATTAGTGTAGTTAATGTAGATTTAATTAATAATTGTAGAATATTAATTCAATAAGATGTAACCAATGCAAATTTTATTCATAATACGATAATTGATTGAATAAATAGAATTGAAATCAAGTTTGATCAATTTATTGGAATTTAAGCTATAATAAATGGATTTATTGCAATTAAATGTAATTAAATACTACGTTAATGAAAACTAAAGATGATAATTGTAGAAGGTTAGTGTAACAAGATATAAATAAAGTTAACTATGTTTGTAGGGTAATAATTGTTAGAATAAAAGTCTTAAATCAAACTAAAACAATTTATTTGAAATTTAATTTTAATTAATTGGATTTAATTACAGTTGAAATTGAATACTGTAATTAGTGAAATATTAAACACTGCATTTGATATGTAAATTTGCTTTAAGTTATTGTAAATGTCTAAGTAATCAAAAATGATGAAATTTATTAGTTATAAATATTGTATTAAAAAATGATTAATTAATTTAATATTAATTTATTTAAATAACATGAAAATAACAATTTTGGCAACTGTCTTGGATTTTGACAAAACCAGTTTAATTGGATCTGTAACAGTGAATTATTGTAAGGTTTCAAGTTTTGTAGCGATCGGACTTGTCGTTTGATCGTACGGGCTTGAAACGCGTAGAAATCAATTTAATTAAATTCAATTGAAATCAATTTGAAATAAGCTGATTTTAACCTAACTTCTTCATACGATGGAATTTTGACTTGAAACCCGTTCCATTGAGTTTAAAATTATCGAAAACATTTATTTTGATATATGGGATGACCCATTTCCGTTTCGGGAACGAAACGGGCTTTTCGGGTCGTATCGTTCAACCTTCAAATCGATCTAGCCCATCATTCCTATTTCTGATCTTCCTATATATAGCCTGTTATAAACCCTAGCTATTTCTTATTCCATTATTCTATACGTACAACTCTATCTGCTTCTCTCTTTTCAATGGCAGACAAACCAAAACAAACTCCCAAACCCTAATTGCAAATCAAAATCAAATCAAAAATTTAAACTCCACAAAATATATCGAATTATATATCGATTTGATGCTCTCGACGAGCGCAAGTCAAATTTGCAGTCTATTTTTCGATTTATGTTTCGGTGTGGCCAGTTAATTGTGAGAAATGCGGATTACGGATCTTAAGGCTAGTATAAACACTAGAGGGGGATGATGCAGCGCGTACCTCAATTCGCAATGGCGAAGTTGAAGACGAAGGCCTTATGTCGCGAGCGACCTCCCTATGCCGCAAGGAAGAAGACGAACCAGAATCAGTCGAAGTTACAAGATCCATAGGTCGCCCCACCTCCGCCCTAAGTCGCGAACGATTTTCGCTCCACCTCCTCTTTAACTCGCGAAGCCCTAAAACGCGAAAGCCTGAATCGCAGAGCACATGTCGCCAGTCTTCTGATGCCAGTAGGTCGCAAACTCCAGATTGCAATGCCGCATCTTCCTTATGTCGTAAGCACTTAGGTCGTGAGCAAGTAGGTCGCTGCCGATTAGGTCGTTGCCGTGCTTCTCTCATAGGTCGCGATTGTTTTCCAAAAGGTCGCGAGAAGCTCCAGCCTAGGTCGTTGATTGTTGCTTTAGGTCGCAAGAAGATAAGTCGCGAAGTAGACTGAAGAGTTAGGTCGCAAGAAGATAAGCCGCGAAGAAGACTGAAGAGTTAGGTCGCAAGAAGATAAGTCGCGAAGCAGACTGAAGAGTTAGGTTGCAAGAAGATAAGTCGCGAAGCAGACTGAAGAGTTAGGTCGCGAGAGTTGTTTAAGTCGTGGCTGTAATTTGTTATGTTGTTTATATTTGTTGGTTAGGTCGTTATTGTTTAGGTCATTACTTTCTTATGTCGTTTGTCTTGTGAAGTGTTGTAATTTTCTTAAGTCTTGTGTTGTGTTGTAAACCCTATAAATAGGGATGTGATGTCATTGTAAAGAGTTAGTCAATTCGAATAAAATTTCTTTTGTGTGCTCTTGTGCCACCATTAAAATTGGTAGTTGAGTGTTATCTCCTATCTCCACCTTCAGATATTCGAATGCGCTCGAATCAACGATTGCTGAAGCCAATTCACGGAATCTAGTGCGCTAGATCAATGTTCGAAGAATCGTAGATCTTCTTTCACGGCATCGTGTGCGATCAACGTGACGAAGATAGCTAGAATCCGGCATCTTTGAGATCAACGGATTTGGGCGTTTGGTATCATTAATTCATCGATTCATATTGCTTCATCTAATCGTTACATTGATTAGTTTGACACGAAATCTTCATTTCGTTGTCGTTCGTTATTTCCGCTGCGTCATTTGGTATCAGAGCTAGACTTAGCCAATCATAGCTAAGCCGAGTCTTTGAGCCAATTTCTATTGAAGAGTTCAAGCCGAGCCAATTGAGTTTAGGCCGAGTTAGTTGAAGGGCGTGAAGAGTCAAGGCCGTGCATCACTTTGTTATTCAAGGCCGAGAGCTAGACCGAAGCCAAGTTGTTGAAGTTTGTGTTAGAATTTTTTTTGAAGAGTTTAAAGATTCAACAATGCATCCAAGAAGAGGTAATCATCAACAGAAAATGGCCGATGTGTATAGAAGAGAAGATGCTAAGGCAATAGAACAACGAATTAGTGATAGCCTCGAAGAGAAGTTCAACAAAGGTTTTGGAAAGTTGGAGAAGTTGATGATGGATTTGAATCAAAGTCAAAGAGGAAGGTCACCAGTCTTGAACCATGGAGGAAACAGAGTTTCGCCAACGGTTACAGAAGCAAGGAGGGTGTCGCCACAATCTTATCAAGATAAAAGGGAATCATCAATTTCAATGAGACAAGATCATCATGGTTACAAAGATGAGGAGAGAA
The DNA here is from genome assembly GCA_030737815.1 of Allium fistulosum. Classification (NCBI taxonomy): domain Eukaryota; kingdom Viridiplantae; phylum Streptophyta; class Magnoliopsida; order Asparagales; family Amaryllidaceae; genus Allium; species Allium fistulosum. Next base: position 292,984,750 of record CM060908.1, on the reverse strand, counting down.
GAAGTCAACATGGGTTTGACAATGAACCATGTCGTGATGTCAAAAGACCGAGTAGAAGAGATTTGCATGATCATAGAGACACACGTGGTCATAGAGACGAAGGGTGTCATTTGCCAAAGCATGAGAATGATTCTATTTGGCTAAAGAACAATATTTTTCAATCTACCTGTACTATTTTGGGAAAGGTTTGTAAATTCATTATTGATGCGGGAAGTTGTGATAACCTTATCTCTGAAGAAGCCGTTATGAAGTTGGGGTTGAAGACTGAAAAACACCCTAGACCGTATAAACTGGCATGGATAAAGGAAAGGGAAGAAGTGACGGTGGGAAGGCGAACATTGGTTACATTTTCTATTGGGAAAAAGTACAAAGATGATATATGGTGTGATGTGGTTGATATGTATGTGTGTCACCTACTATTGGGAAGTACATGGCAGTATGATAGAGTTGTACAACATAGTAGTCACGCCAACAGCTACAGTTTCATGTTCGAAGGAACTAAAATTACTTTAGTTCTTAAGAAGCGTGAACAAAGTGAGTGCAAGCCAGAGAAGAAGGTGGAAGAAACTAATTTAATATCTTCGAAAGAATTTGTTGAAGAAGTGAAAGGTGGTGTTGAAGTGGAAGATAAAGTAGATTCTTCTCAACCAGCAAAGTTTGATAAACATGAAGTTGATGTTTTTCAACCGACAAAACATGATGAACGAAAAGTTGAGAATGTACAACCAGCAAAGTTCGATGAGGATGAAGAAAGTGTGTCAAGAGATGAAGGGGGTAATTTATCAGTGAAGAAGATGGATTCGATTAGTCTATTATCTACAGAAGAGTTTGATAAAGAAGTGGAGGATAGAGCGGAAGTGTTTATGTTGAATGGGAATGAAACCAGTAAAGATCTCGAGACTCCTGAGGAGGATGAACCAGTGGTAAATGAATTTGAAGATGTACTCCCTGTAGAGTTGCCCAAGGAGGTACCGCCACTGAGGGACATACAATATCATGTTGATCAAATGCCAGATGCTATTGTACCACTAAGACCACGTTATCATATGTGTCCAATAGAGCAAGAAGAGTTGAGAAAACTGGTTGATGGTTAGCTAGTCGAAGGAAGTTAGTTGTCTACTACTGATTGCAGTCAGCAAATGAAAATCCTCAAAGACTTGCATAGAAATAAAATCGTGAGCCGTGATCGTACCATGCAGCTAATCTCAAAGTCTTATTTTGGGTCGTCACTGAGGAAGGAAGTTGAAAGGTCTGTTCAGAGGAGCCATAATCGACAAGTTTCAAAGAAGACCACGACAAATGCAAGTCTATGTATGCCATTGCATATACATGCTAAATTACAGGAGGAGGTTAGTGTGGACTTTGTTTTGGGATTGACGCGAACACAACATGGCAATGATTCTATTTATGTGATGGTTGACCGGTTTTCGAAATTGGTACATTTCATTACCTATAAGAAGACTGCAGAGGCCGTTACTGTCGTTCAGTTATACTTCAGAGAGATCGATAGACTTCATGAGTTACTTGAATCCATTGTTTCGAAAAGAGATACTCGTTTTCTGAACCATATCTGGATGAGTCTATGGAAAATGGCTGGGACTAAGTTGAAATCTAGTAGCGCTAATCATACCCAAACGGATAGACAGGCTGAAGTTGTGAACAGATCCCTAGGTAATCTATTGCGATGCCTCGTGGATGATAATTTGAAAAGTTGGGATTCGAAGTTATGTCAAGCAGAGTTTGCACACGACCATGCAGTTAATCGTAACATTTTGGCATTTGCGTTTGCACACAACCACATAGTTAATCGTAGCACTGGGTTCAGTCCAGTCCAGGCTGTTTATTCAACAATCCCTAAAGGACCGTTAGATCTATCAATAGTGCCACCACAAAGAGGGGTGATTAAACGGGCTAATGTTTTTGTGAATGAGTTGCAAGGATGCTACAAAGTTGTACAGGAACGATTTCTTAAGGCAACTGAGAAATATAAGCAATTAGCAGAGATTAAGCGATGAAGCATTGAATGCAAGGAAGGAGATTTTATGTATGCAGTGTTTACCAATGATCGATTTCTTTTTGGAACTTACAACAAGCTAGAAGCTAGAAGGAATGGTCATTTAAAAGTCGTGAAGGGAATTAACGAGAATGTTTATAAATTGAGTTTGCCGGATCATTTTCCTATTGCCAACATTGACAATATCAAACACTTGGTTCCATTTCACGAGGATAAGAGTATCGAAGACGAAGAACTTTTAAATTCGAGGACGAATTTTTCTCAACTTGGGGAGGATGATGCAGCGCGAACCTCAATTTGCAATGGCGAAGTCAAAGACGAAGGCCTTAGGTCGCGAGCGACCTCCCTATGCCGCAAGGAACGAACCATAATCAGTCGAAGTTACCAGATCCGTAGGTCGCCCCACCTCCGCCCTAGGTCGCGAACGATTTTCACTCCACCTCCTCTTTAACTCGCAAAGCCCTAAAACGCGAAAGCCTGAATCGCGGAGCATAGGTTGCCAGTCTTCTGATGCCAGTAGGTCGCAAATTCCAGATTGCAATGCCGCATCTTCCTTATGTCGCAAGCACTTAGGTCGTGAGCAAGTAGGTCGTTGCCGATTAGGTCGTTGCTGTGCTTCTCTCATAGGTCGCGATTGTTTTCCAGAAGGTCGCGAGAAGCTCCAGCCTAGGTCGTTGATTGTTGCTTTAGGTCGCAAGAAGATAAGTCGCGAAGCAGACTGAAGAGTTAGGTCGCAAGAAGATAAGTCGCGAAGTAGACTGAAGAGTTAGGTCGCAAGAAGATAAGTCGCGAAGCAGACTGAAGAGTTAGGTCGCAAGAAGATAAGTCGCGAAGCAGACTGAAGAGTTAGGTCGCAAGAAGATAAGTCGTGAAGCAGACTAAAGAGTTAGGTCGTGAGAGTTGTTTTAGTCATGGTTGTATTTTGTTATGTCGTTTATATTTATTGGTTAAGTCGTTATTGTTTAGGTCGTTACTTTCTTATGTCATTTGTCTTGTGAAGTGTTGTAATTTTATTAAGTCTTGTGTTGTGTTGTAAACCCTATAAATAGGGATGTGATGTCATTGTAAAGAGTTAGTCAATTTGAATAAAATTTCTTTTGTGTGCTCTTGTTCCACCATTAAAATTGGTAGTTGAGTGTTATCTCCTATCTCCACCTTCGAATATTCGAGTGCGCTCGAATCAACGATTGCTGAAGCCGATTCACGGAATCTAGTGCGCTAGATCAATGTTCAAAGAATAGTAGATCTTCTTTCACGGCATTGTGCGCGATCAACGTGACGAAGATAGATAGAATCCGGCATCTTTGAGATCAACGGATTTGGGCGTTTGGTATCATTAATTCATCAATTCATATTGCTTCATCTAATCGTTTCATCGATTAGTTTGACACAAAATCTTCATTTCGTTGTCATTCGTTATTTCCGCTGCATCACGGGGTGAATAGTGTTTTTTAAGGAATTACTAATTCTTTTCGAGTTTATATTAATTTGAACACAAATGTATACAATATTCAGACACAGATATGATCACAGATTCAAACACAGATTCAAATATAAAGTAAAAGCTGTAAAGGAAAGAACACACCGGATTTTATACTGGTTCAAAGTTACCCTACATCCAGTCCCGCACACAAGTATGGATTTCCTTTCAAAAGAAATCTTTATAGTTACAACCCTCGATTTCAAGACCACGAGGTACACCACTCTAGATTCACAATCCTTTGGGTAGAGATACTTGAATTCCCGGGCAACAAGTTCACCCAATTGATTTCCTAGGCTACAATCACACCTTTTCTCACTTGATTGATTTCCAAGGCTACAATCACACCTTTTCTCACTTGATTGATTACAATGAAGTCTATAACTCTGAATAGCACTGGAATCTTGTTGAGATAGCGATAGAGAATCAAACCAGAAATGATCTAGTTAAATTCAATGATGATTTCGGCAGAGTAATGGTAGGAATATATATATAAAGAAATGCGGAAGAAGAAGAGGAGTGAAAACCAGAAAAATATTGTTAAAAATTCGTTGAAAACATCCCATATTTATAGAAGAACAACAACAATGTCTATTCGTGAAAGGTTATGGCAAATAGACACTTCTTTTGAAATTCAAATTTTTGAAACCAACTGCCACTATGTCGACATGGGTATCTTAGGTATGTCGACATCCCAAAGGAAATTTTGGTGATTTGTTTTTCTTTGAAAATTACTTCTATCTTATATTAAAACTATTTTAAACTTTATAAATATACTTAACTATAGTTAAAATACATAAGTAAATATAGAGAATAATATATATATATATATAATTTTACTATAATTTTATATTTAAATCTAAGTATAAATATATTATAATTAAAAGATAGTTTAAAACAAATGAAGTTAAAACAAGAGTTTATTTAAAAAAAATCAAAGAATATTTTAATGCTAAAACATCTTTTTGAAAATCATTTGAAAAGATAATTTTTAAGGCTTAAACATTTTGAAAAGCAGTTTTGAAAATCATTTTGAAGTAGTTTTGCAAGCTTCTTCCTGCAGAATATCTCATCACATCGGGACTCGAGAACTTGTACAAAATCAGGATGTTCGTGGGTTTGTAAGCCACTTGTCGTAGGTTTGTAAGCTACTTGTCGTGGGTTTGTAAGCCACTAAAAAGGTAGAAATGGGTTCCATCCCAAATGAAATATGGAGTGAAGATTTCAGTGCTATTATGAAGTTTTAACATAATTCTAGACTCAATACTTATCTTGTATTATTAAAATCTTGAACTCTTGATAACTTGATTTCTTGATTCTCATGAGTCTTCAATCTTGATACCTTTGATCTTTAAATTCATCAGTCTTGTATCTCTATACTGTACAGTCTTCATTCTTGATACCTGCATGGTTAAATCCTACATATACATATATATCTAAACTATAATGTTAGTATTTATATTTTATAATCTTATTCTAAGGTTGTTGTCATCAAAACCATCATCTCAAGGACTAACAATCTCCCCCTTTTTGATGATGACAACCTTTATTTATAAAATATTATTTATATCCTATTGACTCCCCCTAAAACTAATAACTCCCCCTTATTCTATGCCTAACTATCCTATATTTTATACTTCTCCCCCTTTGTCATCAACAAAAACTAACTCCAAACTATATAACTCCCCTTCATTCTTGTACTAATGTACCTGCATTAATAAACTATACAATGGAGTATATAATATATAGATTAAGAGATAATTATATTGATAAACATGATAATTAATCAAAGATCATATAGATATCAATGCATATGTATATATGTTTTGTAGAACAAATATCAATCCACACCAAATATCAATCCATATCAAATCAAATCAAAAAAAATGAAATCAAATCAATCAAAGCAAACAATTCAAATCAAGCAAAGCAATCAAATCAAACATTACGAGGAACTTCCACCCATCCTTCTTCTCCAAAAATAGGGTCTGTTTTAATGGCATCCCAATTTTCATTGTCATTGGTGAGAGAGACTGGAGGATGTGCTTCGTTATCATCCTTGTGCAGGGAGGAAATTATCCATCGTATTGCATCAAAATGCCTTTCTTGCACCTTGATCATCTTCATTTGACTCAACTCTAAGTGTCGTTGGTTACGAAGAATGAACAAAAGAATATTCCTGAAAGAATTAAGAGTTTCTTTAAGATTTTCGGTTAAATTATGAATTGGATTGGCCATTTTTTAGTTTGAGAGAAGAATGATAGACAAAGTAGATAAGAAATAATATTGAGTGATGAATTCTGTAAGAAATAGGTATTTATAGGTGTAGAAATTCGTTTGAAATGAATAGACATAAGGTAGTTATTCAAATTTCAAATTTTAAAATGAAATGTCATTTCTGACCAGTACATGTCGACATGGTCATAGGGGGGATGTCGACATGGTGCAGTGAATTTTGATGGCTTATTTTGATTTTGTGAATAATTGTGTGTGTATATATATATATAATATACTAACATTTATTCTGGAGATAAGATAAGCTAGATAACAGAAAAGGAATTCAATTTCATTGCTTAATAGAGTGATACAATGATTAATCATAAAGAACTACACGAACATTCAAACAAACTAAACTAATATAACATGAAATGAAAAGATAGAACTAGTTAGAGGATGATGAAGATGAAGATAATCCAAGCTTCTTGCTTACTTTGGAAATAAACTTGTTCATCTTAGATGAAATTTTATCCAACTTCTTACTAACGGATCGTTTAAGAATCCGTTGATTCTTAACAATGGTCTTTTGGTTATTGAGAAGAGTTTTGTTGGTTGGATTAGGAGGACAGTCAATACTTTCCAAGGATGTTTCACCTTCATCTTCTTCTTCTATTTCCATTTCATCCCTTTCTTCTTCTTCTTCCTCTTCCTCCTCTTCCATCTCTTCATGAGCCAAACGCTCTTCCATTTCGACAAGAGTCTCATACGGTTGAAAAACAAATGGAATTTTCATAAGAGAAATATTTGAGTGATTGAAAACCTTTCTTGAAACAAATTCTTCTCCTTTGAAATCTACTCCAAAATAGTTAAAAATCCGAGTGAGATAGATTCCATGATACAAAGTATTCTCACCCATTTCAAGATTTTTGGGACGAAGTTCATCCAAAATAAATTGCGCCCAATTAACATCATAATTTCCAAAAATAGCTAAAAGTGCTTTGCAAACTTTTGAAGTAGGATTGTTAAAATTCCCCGATCTTGGGGTCAAAGTTTGTTGTAAAAGAAGACTGACAATTCTAGCTTTTGGTCGAAATTTTTGATTTTTGAATTCAAAATTATCATTTCTTTCAAAAATATGATGAAACGTCTCACGATCATTTTCATCAATATTAAAACTAGAAAGATCCATTCCCATATTCTTGCAATTGAGAATGGTACCCAAAAGATCACAATTTAAAACGATTCTAGTGCCTTTGACACTACTCCAAATTTCATCATCGTTTCCATTATAAAATCCTCGATTAAGATTTGCATAAATTTTTTTAACAAGATTTGGATAACAAACAAAATCATTTTGAGAAGCATCAATAAGACTGAGAACATGATTATTTGCAAAAAGAGAATCAATTTCATAAGTAGAAAAATCTTGAAATAAAGCAAACTTTCCGGGATGGACTTTTCCATAGTTAGCATAATTGATGTATGCTTTTATGGCCTCCGGATCATTGAAGAGTTGCTCTTTTATCTTTCTGGAAATTCTCATGGTGGAAGGGTTGCTTGAAGAAGCCATTAGAGTAGAGAGTAGAGAGCTTGATGTTTTGAAGAGAGAGTTTGAATTTGAAAATGAAAGTGAAAAGATGTGATAAAATATAGTGAATAAATAGATTCTCAAAGGACATATTCTCTGGTCAAAAGATGCCTTTTCAGAGAATTGAATGAAGTGAAAAGGTGGAGGGAAATTCAACCATTTGAATTCAAATTTTGAATTTCAAATTCTGTACCCATGTCGACATCATGGTAGGGACCATGTCGACATGTGTTTTTGAATTTCTATAATTTATTTTTCATAAGAATTCTAATAATATATATTCTTATTATTTTTAATGTCTATATATATCTGGAATATTATTAGTATATTCCATAAGATATTATGATACTAATAAAAATAAAAATAAAATAAGATAAAAATAAAAATTTCAAACAACACACCAATTTAAAATCAATCAATCAAGCAATCAATTCTAAGCATGTAATTTCAACCAATTGTATTGTAAATGTGTATCTTTTTCTGAGTCCATTTCTCTGAATTCGTTGGAGTCGTGAACTGCCGTGAAACACATATTTGAATTATCTGCCTTTTAATCATCATCGCTTGAAGACGAGTCTGAGTAATCTAGAGTAGTAGTAAAAGCACGTTTTCGTTTCTTTACGGAATCATTATTTATAGGAAGGTTTTGCTTATTTGGATACAAACAGTCTCTTTTGATATGGCCTAATTCATCACAGTTGAAGCATTTGATATTTTTTGGCACTACATTCTGATTTCCTTCATTCTTATAGTTGTTTCTCTTGAGATTATTCATCTTTCTGTATTTCAGAAATTTTCGAAAATTCTTGATCATAAAGGCTATCTCTTCATCATTATCGCTGTTTGAGTCCAATCCATCGGTTAATGCATTGAATGCCATTGATTTCTTTTCCAATGCTTTGCTTTCTCTTCTCCGGATCATTTGGACTTCAAATGACATTAGATTTCCAATTAATTCTTCTATCTTTAAGGTACTGATGTCATTTGCCTCTTCGATTGCAAGTGTCTTTTGATCCCATTCTAGAGTAAGAGAATTTAAGATTTTTCTGACTTGATCTTCTTCGAAAAATCCCCTTCCCAAGGATATTAGAGAATGCACAATATCCTGAAATCTACTATACATATCTGAAATAGACTCATTAGAATTCATTTTAAATAATTGAAACAAATTTGTGAGCATGGAAATTTTGGTCTGTTTAACTTTGCTTGTTCCTTCGTGAGTAACTTGCAAAGTTTTCCAGATTTCATATGCAGACTTAAAAACTGACACTCTATTAAATTCATTCATATCAAGTGAACAAAATAAAATATTCATTGTGTAGAATTATTCTGTGCAACAGTCTTTTGCTCAATGGTCCACTGTGCAAAATTAGTTGTGGGTTCAGAATATTCATTCTGTGTGATATTCCAAGTGTCTAGACTTACAAATTGTAAATATATTTTCATCCTAGATGCCCAGTATGCATAGTTACTACCATTAAAAAGTGGTGGTCTGGCAGTAGACTGACCTTCTACAAATGAACTAGTACCAGTAGTAATAGAACTAGTGTTAGTAACAATACCATTGTTGGTAGCCATTTTGAAAACTTTTCAAAATTCAGATTATGAAACTTTGAAAACCTTGCTCTGATACCAAATGTGAGAAATGTGGATTATGGATCTTAAGGCTAGTATAAACACTAGAGGGGGGTGAATAGTGTTTTAAGGAATTTAAAGTAAAACCAGTAAAGGAAAGAACACACCGGATTTTATACTGGTTCGGAGTTACCCTACATCCAGTCCCGCACACAAGTACAGATTTCCTTTCAAAAGCAATCTTTACAATTACAACCCTCGATTTCAAGGCCACGAGGTACACCACTCCAGATTCACAATCCTTTGGGTAGAGATACTTGAATTCCCGGGCAACAAGTTCACCCAATTGATTTCCTAGGCTACAATCACACCTTTTCTCACTTGATTGATTTCCAAGGCTACAATCACACCTTTTCTCACTTGATTGATTACAAAGAAGCCTATAACTCTGAATAGCACTGGGATCTTGTTGAGATAGTGATAGAGAATCAAACCAGAAATGATCTAGTTAAATTCAATGATGATTTCGGCAGAGTAACGGTAAGAATATATATAAAGAAATGTGGAAGAAGAAGAGGAGTGAAAACCAGAAAAATATTGTTAAAAATTCGTTGAAAACATCCCCTATTTATAGAAGAACAACAGCCATGTCTATTCGTGAAAGGTTATGGCGAATAGACACTTCTTTTGAAATTCAAATTTTTGAAACCAACTGCCACTATGTCGACATGGGTATCTTTGGTATGTCGACATCCCAAAGGAAATTTTGGTGATTTGTTTTTCTTTGAAAATCACTTCTATCTTATATTAAAACTATTTTAAACTTTATAAATATACTTAACTATAGTTAAAATACATAAGTAAATATAGAGAATAATATATATATATATAATTTTACTATAATTTTATATTTAAATCTAAGTATAAATATATTATAATTAAAAGATAGTTTAAAACAAACGAAGTTAAAACAAGAGTTTATTTAAAAACAAAATCAAAGAATATTTTAAGGCTAAAACAACTTTTTGAAAATCATTTGAAAAGATAATTTTTAAGGCTAAAACATTTTGAAAAGCAGTTTTGAAAATCATTTTGAAGTAGTTTTGCAAGCATCTTCCTGTAGAATATCTCATCACATCAGGACTCGATAACTTGTACAAAACCAGGATGTTCGTGGGTTTGTAAGCCACTTGTCGTAGGTTTGTAAGCTACTTGTCGTGGGTTTGTAAGCCACTAAAAAGGTAGAAATGGGTTCCATCCCAAATGAAATATGGAGTGAAGATTTCAGTGCTATTAAGAAGTTTTAACATAATTCTAGACTCAATACTTATCTTGTATTATTAAAATTTTGATCTCTTGATAACTTGATTTCTTGATACTCATGAGTCTTAAATCTTGATATCTTTGATCTTTAAATTCATCAGTCTTGTATCTCTATACTTTACAGTCTTCATTCTTGATACCTGCATGGTTAAATCCTGCATATACATATATATCTAAACTATAATGTTAGTATTTATATTTTATAATCTTATTCTAAGGTTGTTTTCATCAAAACCATAATCTCAAGGACTAACATTAATCATGGCCGTTCATCGTGCGTTGAACAACTTCATCGGATCATCAGATCAAGGTTACCGTTGCGGAGAGATGGTCGAGTGGAGTTCATCTGTGGGGTTCGCACGTCGTTTCAATGGTCGGATCGAGGTGGGAAATTGGATTAGGGTTTTACTTATAGGCGGCGGCTAGGGCTTCTTGGCTCGAACGATGGCGATTGGAAGGGGGCCGTGGGCCTAGGGTGGTGGTCGGCGCGTCGTAGGAGCTGGCGAGGCAGGTCTTTGGGCGGCGTTGTGGTCAGTAATGTTCTAATGTTGATAACTTTTGCGTACAAGGTCCGATTCACGCGCGGTTTATTTCGTTAGGATCGTATCGGAATTCCAGACATTTTGAAGCTAGTTTGGACGAATTCTGACACTGTTAAATTTTGGGTCTCAAATTGGATTTTAAATCGATTTAAAATCAAATGTGATTGTTTTAACCCACTCACAATTACTAAACTATCTTATGTTAGTTAAATTTAATTTATGATGTGATTAGAAATTAATTTATTGATGTTTGGTATGTTTAAATTGTCATTTTAGTTAAATTTGACTTTTATTGCATTTAATTATCGTTTAATTTAATATTGAATTGAAATCCTCAATTTAATACCTGTTATTTATCATCAGTTATCTATTGATGTTTATTGATTGATTTGGATGATGATTTTGATGGATGTTTGATTGTTGATATTGGCTGACTGGATGTTGTATATATTGTTATAACACTGCAAGTTCCCTATGGGTTGAAATGATACATACCCGAACGATCTATAGATTAGGAAAAATTCATTATGGGTTGAAATGATAGACTCGAGGGATTTTAAGGATTTTTATAAGTCCCCACCTCTATACTCACGCTAGCCAAGGACACTACGGGGTAATGCCGTCAACTGGAATGAAGAATAAGGCTATTGAGGAGCGACCATCTGTGTAATTGCTTTGTGCGAGTACCGATATGTCAGATAATATAACTTACATTACATTTCAAGAGGAAATCCGACATATCAAATACAAACTCAAAGCTACCACACAGTGGCTATGAGGCCTTCAGAAACAAATATAGAAGTAAACATAACACAAATCAGTCACATATATTCATATCAAAAGGCAAAAACAGATATGAATATAACACATAAAAGTGTACATCAAAATAGTGGTCAAACTAGGTCCACTATATCACAAAAGAATAGATACAAGTACTAGACAAAAGAATAAGTATACAACAAGGAGTCTCTATCTCAAATGTATACTAACAAAAACTATTATGCTAAGTAGTTAGCTAAAAGTCAGGTGACGGACCCTAATAAGAAGTCAAGCAGGAGCACCTGAAATACCTCGGTCTGACCCGAGTATTATTTAAGAAGAAAATAATAAACGGATCAGTCTAGCTATAAATATCAGATAAAATGAGATAGGATAAGAGATATCACAAAAACGTATGATAACAATAATGCCATATTATGACAACTATACATCAAAAAACAATAAAAATCATACAATATCCCAAATATTCTCAAACACCAAAAGAATGTCATACTCTTTAAATTATTCACCAAACACAAATATTGATAGAGCTTATCAATGCAATCCATGAAAATTGGTGAAACACAAATTCTAGAAATCATCAATTAGAAATCCAGAAATCACAAAGGGGGGGAGGCCTATCACAAACGGGAGCATGAAAACTCACCAACACGTATATCACAAACGGAACGTTATTCCATGGTCGCTAACCATCAATTTTGAGCCGAAGCTCCACAAACGGCCCGAAGACCATGGGTCGCTACCCCACTAATTTTGAGTTGAAACTCCACAAACGGGGTTTAACCCCCACACGAACAAAGAGACGTCGCACATCGCTAGTCTAAATCACAAAATGATCATCATCGATCAATAAAAAGTGTCAATTACACTATACTAGTAAATAGATGAGTTTAGCTTCATGTCCTATAACCACTGGCTTAACTTAAATATTTACGAACAAATTGTAGACTTCCACTCGAAAATTGTCACAAGATTTCAATCGAACAAGTCTAAGAATTAACCGACAAAGTAAACGCAAGCATTTCATACCACTTGTTTTGCTAAGTCGTTTAATTGGATTTCTCGTACGAATGAGGTAAAGGTTTGTATATACTAATAGGTTGAAAAACGGTTTTATAAACGATCTTTGTATTAAAAATAGAGTTGAAATCATCTTTGTGAAAGAGTTTGAATATTTACTACTAGTATAGAAACCTTTGTATTCTAAAGTGACAAGTCACAGAAATGATTGTAGAAACAATCAATCACCAAAAATTCACATACGAAGACGTGAATCAAATCCATAAAAATCGATACTGAGTCCATCAAAATGGATATTCCCAAAAATCCCGAAAAAGAAGTCATCTGAAGTGACCCACTTCTCTTATCATTTATTTATAGTGAATTTTCTGTTAGAGATTTTTTTTTACAATGTATATATATATACTTTTCAATGGATCACTTCTCTTAATTTAATTTCCCAAGATCCTGAATTTTTACTAATATAAATATATCAGTATTTAAATAAATTCTATCATTTATATATATGAAGATATATAAATGGTTCTTTGCTTATCAGAGTGATTAAAATAGCAAAGCAACTCATTCCCACCTTATTTCTCATATTAGAGATTTGGTGTCACATAGCCATTTCTATTTATCATATATATACATTTCTTTTTAGAACTCAAGCTTGATTAACTTTAGGATTAGATATCCTAGTTTTCTTATTTTCTTATTCTTCCTCACAAAATAATTGACTCCTGAATTTACAAGCCATACCTTTTAATCCTGGGATTTTTGTAATCTGATACTTATTGTTCTATATTAAGTAAAAGGTGTTCAACCTAATTCATGCTTATTAGTTTGGCTTGTGTTACTCATTTTAATTTCGAACAACTTTATATCAGGTGAAATATCCATGCTTTGATTTATAAAGTTGCAATAATCATGTGAATGTTGAAGTGATAAACTAATTTAAAGGCTAAGCAGAGGAAAACAATTCAGTCAGATCAAAGTGCTAACTCAAACTATAATGCTAAACAGAGGTTAAGATCATGTGTGCAGTCGGTATGCTTAAGGCAAAGTAAACAAAAAGGATCAGACAAAATGCAAGACTTCCAGGTGAACTTATGATGAAGACATCTGATGTTTTCTATGAAAGAGAACAATGATAGTAGTCACTATTCTATTGAATGATGGAATTGCTCATTACAAACAAGACCATATGCATCTACCATTTACCACAGGTTTTGATCATGACCCAATACTACCAGATTTGAATTAAGTATCTAGATAACAGGAATTAGTTAAGTATAATTGCAGTGAAGTCTACAAGTACCAAGCATGCGTATGAGCTTATTACACCAAGCAATACAAGTTTTCACTGGGAAAATCAAATGCTCTAACCAGTTTACAGGCTATGCCTTCCAGCCTTAGCATGGGCTTATATCAATTATAAGTCATGGTTAAGCCTTACTGGTTAGCCAATTTAGGTTCAACTCAACCTTTACAAAATTCATTGATAATGCTATATTCCTTTCTCCCTATGATTGTTTCAACTCTACCATTTTAAAAGTTCATCTGACTTTACTAAAGGAGACATGAACACATATCAAATTACATGACATGATCTTCTTTATCTTACTTCACCAGAGACTGTGAAGATCAAATTCTTAAAACCCAAATCCACATATGCATATATATAATACTTAAAAATTCCTACAAGTTCTCTTCTCAGAAAAACAAACACATAACAATCCAGAAAATACTTAAACCATAATGATATTTTTGGCTCGGTTTAATTATTACAACAAATCTGCCAAACTCCTTAAACATTCTAAATGCAAGTAAGTCTTCAATTGTCCATGCATACAAGTTTCCTATGCTTCCTTTCCTGCAGCAATATCTAGAGCTGCCTCCATAAAAATGAGACACCCCAGATGTTACAAAGCAACAAATAGGGTCAGAATATAATTCTGGTATGAGTGAAATCAAATTGTAATATCTTGTCATTTTTAAATTGTAGTGTAGAGTATCAATATGCTTGAAGCAATTTGGAATCATGATGCAACTGGATATATATATGTATGTATCTAAGCTCCTACCACAATCATGCACACAAGCAACCATTCAATCATTCCATACAGTATACATGTACACACACTCTTATGGAATTAACTCATTTTAATTTCCATAGTTCAACTTCAAAACTTGATTTATCAATTTAATTTGGTCATGTCTCTTTTGCCATTGAACACCATGTGTGCATTGCAAGGGACTCAATTCTGTTAACCCCTGCACAAAGGCCTATAGGACTTAAACAAGTCATGCACATACCCATCATACTCCTTATGATGAATAGATCAAGGCTTTTCTCCTAGATTAGTTTTATAATCTAGTGACCAGTCTCATTTCTTATTTCAGAAAGATTTATTAACTCCTGGGTTTCTTTTACTTTCTTTCTTTTTCTATGAATCAGAGAGAGAGAGTTAATCTTACTCAGGGATTTCAACTGACCCTACATTCATTCATGAAAATCATGTTTTCATTTCATTTTTCTTTCCAGTTGTCTCATTCAAAATTTGTTTTATCACTTGTATACTTCTGTATTCCAGAATGTCATGATCTCTTAACAAATCCAGTAGAGTTCCATTAAAAGTTCTTATGCTTAATTCTATTGTGAACATAGGGTAAGGTTTTTAGAGAAAAACCCCTAAAACATTTTTAGCCTTAGATCTGAACAAATCAGCACATAAATAATTTATTGCATTGTTCATCTCTAATTTAAAACAAACTAGACATAAGCATGAACCTCCTTTGTTCACACTGCCTGGCTTATCTTTCACTTTTTTTTTACCCTACTTCATAATAAAATTGTATTTATCTTACTATCATAAATACAAACTGATGGTTCATGGTACTGGATCCATCTCAGAGATCATGGCATTACTGTTATCAAACAATCAAATGAAACATATCAAAGCATCAACCAAAGATTTATCAATACACCAACCATGCTCAGCATTCATTAATTCAGAGAAAGAAAAACAAGTTGATCAAGCACAAAAGAAAATAAAATGGCTGCCCTTAACTTGGGCCATAATGCCTTAGCCTCATGAGATTGATTAATCACTCACCTTTCCCTTCTTTTTTTTCCCGAGATTGCCTAAGCTTGCAAACAGTGTATGTTCTTTTTTTTTTTTCAATATGATTCTGTTTTCCCTCAGAGAAAAACCTCTGCTTCTTTTCTTGATTTAAATCATTTTTACTAGGGTTTTACTGAAGGGAAAAACCCCTTTTATCCTCACATCACTCAAAGAATTATGTGTGTGCTGTTATGGCTAAATGTGCCATTTTCCCCTGGTTTCTATTTCTGGTAAAAGCAGATATCTACTGCTTTTCCCTGTGTACATGCAATTTGCATGTTTCACTTGTATATTATTTTCATGTGGCTTATCTTTTTTTTCTTAATACCTTTTATAATGCCCGAGTTATTTTCCATTCCTAGCTATTACCTCAGCCTATTTGTTTACTCTTGACTTCTTTCAAAATTTTACTTTATGTATAACTAATATAAAACTGGTTTTTAAAGCATTTTAATTTATCAAAGAATATATCATTTTCTCCTTACTTAATTGTTGAAAACAATTTTCTCTTTACTGAATTATTTTTATTTTCTTTATGTTAAACTGTAATATATATATATATATATATATCCTCTTTATCAATTAACCTCTGGTTAATATTTCAAACCATCTGTTTTCTCTTAATAAGTAAATGTATTCATATTCTTAATTACCCTGGTGTTCTTTCCTTATTTACCTTATGTTTATTCTTTCTGGGTATATATATATATATAAATACAACATATGGTAATATATGTCCATATATACACTCAGTTATATATCCTCTTCCCTCTGAAATACCATTTCTTATTACTATTTATATTCAAGATATATATATATATATATATATATACATGTGAATATAGGACTTACTCAATTTAGCTATTATTACTTTTAACTCATTCTCAATATTTATCTTCAGACTACATACATATATATTTGGTTTTGAAAGTTTTCTCTTTTTTTAATCTATTTATTCTCATCTCAATAATTTGGGTCTTCACATCATTAAAGTCGATATAAATGATAACAACAAATCGGATCAACACAAATCGATTAAAATTGGAAACCCACGCAAAATAGGCAAATTGGGCTGAGACAAGCAGATCGGTCGACTGAACCAGGTGGTCAGTCGACTGGTACTATGCCTGGAAACTTTCAGTTTCCAGGTCAGTCGACTGAACCATAAGGTCAGTCAACTGATATAGGTACAGAGTATTTTCTGTCCCCTGGTTCAGTCGACTGACCTCCTGGTTCAGTCGACTGAACTTGCTTCTACAACATTATCAGCCTAACCCCTAAGTGGGGAAAAATCCTAACCGAAGGCGAACGGACGAGCAACAAAGACTAAGGATTTACGCCAAGTGACAACCTAGCCTTGTATGGCTCTTCGAAACACCCAAAAAATGTGTTCAAACATCAAAGATAGGATTTTTAAAGATTTGACCTCAAAACACCAAAAATTGGAATATTCATCAAACCAATTCAATCCAAAAGCAAATGGACAAGGAAGAGATGTTAGGAATTACTACCTAACAACTATCAAACATATAGACATAGATGTGAGTTCAAAAACTCACCTTTAAACCCAAAAACAATGAAGGAGAAGCTTTTAAAACAAGGAAAGATCAATTCCTCTTCTCTACACCTCTAGAATCTTCAATCTATTATCAAAGGTGAAGTTTTCCCTAAGTTAGGTTATAGGAAATTCTGAAAATTGAAGAGAGATTGAGATGGAGAAGATGGAGAGGATGCTTACCTAAGCTTCTCTTACATTTTGGAGCTATAACTTGAATTTGCAAAGGAAACTAGGGCTTAGGAATTTTGTTTTCTTTTCCCTTCCCCCATTTTTCTTTAGTTTAAGTGTTAGGAAAATAATAGAATGAATGAAGAGGAGAGGGGATGGAGTTAGGATATTAGATAAGTTGGGTTAGTGCGCTGAAACACAAACCCAAAGCCCAATAGAAAAATAGCAAAATTCAACCCAACTGCAAACATATCGATGTTTATACTTAAAAAGGTCGCAAACGCCATTTTAGACTCAATGGAAGTGATCTCGAGCCTAATTCGACTATTTGAAAAAAGTAGCTTTTCGGACTTAAATCCGACTAACGATGCTATATTTAACTAAATCATTTAAATATACAATCGTATAAATATGCGGGTCGTTACAATTTTTATTTAATTCGAGATTGCGGTTTGAAATGATATATAACCGTAAATTTTTAAATTGCAGATTGAAATGATAAATATCCGTATCACTCGACCATAGGGTAGAAAATTATATACGGACACCGGATTGGTTAAATTAAATGATTTTTGAATCTTTAAATTTTGAATCCAGTTAACTGAAATTTTGAAATAGAAATTGATTTATATAAGCTGAATTATTTTCAATAATCCAAGCGGTAATGCTGAAATTTGAATTGATTTAATGAATTATTCAAAGGATTTAAATTGGAATTTCCAAGTTGAAGTGTCAAATATAAATGAATTTATTGGAATTGAGTTATTGAAATTGTTTGGATATAACTTTGAAATCTATTTTTACTAATTTAAACTATTTTAATTTAATTAACTATTTTAATCAATTTAAACTATTTTAATTTATTTTAATCTATTATAACCTATTCAATACAAATTAATCTATTTTACCTATTTTAAACTAACTAATCTTTATTTAATCTATTTTAAATCTATTTAATATAATTTTAAATCTATTTAATCTATTTTAAATTTATTTAATCTGTTTAAAATCTATTAATATAATCTAACTCTATTTAATCTATAATTAATCTATTTAAAACATTTTTAAACCTAATTAAATCTATTTAATCTATTTTAAATTTATATAAATCATTTTAAATCAAATTGAATCAAATTAAATCTATTTAAACTATTTTACTATTTAAACTATTTATGACTATCTAAACTATTTTCTAAAAAATTGCAGACTGTGTAAAGTTGAAGTAATTATGTTTAAATCCTCGATGATGATACAACCTAAGTTGGTATTTGGAACTGATACCCTTTTGTGAAATGACATATTTGAGCAAATACGATGACTTTGGAACTAGAAATTAATTAACCTATCTCATCGATAAATTCAAAAGTGAATATGATTTTGGAAGTAAATACGGGTTTTAAAGTGAATATAGTTTTGAAAGTGAATATGATTTCGAAAGACATATGATTTGAAATCGAATATGATATTTTGATATAAATTGTGAATTGACTTTTGAAATGTAAAAGAACCATCCGGTGTGAAATAAGCGTTTGGTTGTTGAAGAGACCAGGATCAGATATTGTCATACTCTCTGCCAATACCGAAAACCACTTTAACAACTGTGTACGTAATGGAGA
This sequence comes from Allium fistulosum, assembly GCA_030737815.1. Classification (NCBI taxonomy): domain Eukaryota; kingdom Viridiplantae; phylum Streptophyta; class Magnoliopsida; order Asparagales; family Amaryllidaceae; genus Allium; species Allium fistulosum. The sequence continues at coordinate 292,965,762 of CM060908.1, read as the reverse complement.
TTCCAAAAATGAAGAAAGATGTTTGGTGAACGATTCTGTATGAGGTATTTACGTGACCCTGACTCCCGTGAGTTAGCTTGATGTGGCTTAAACAGGAGCTATACTGGGCCAAGTGAGGTCATTCCTCCTATCGGGCACATTTCTTCGATACTATATTCTGACTTTGTGATTGATTTGGTGGTCACCCCTTGATTTTGTTTTGCAAGTGTGTCCGAGGTGGGCGGTAGTAGCTGCTATGTGTTACCACCAGTCCGAGAGTGCAATTGGTATATCTAACCTGACATTGCCTCGAGTGCCGTGTTCACTTGCCCTATCGCGCCTTCTACGAGTTTGTTTTGTGTCATACCTATGGAGTGCTCCCTGATAGCCCACCTGCGGGTGGAGTTTACAATATCTGTATAGACTACGACATTATATAAAACGTGTTAAGGGGGATATGGGTAACGCCTTAACGCTATTTTAATACTTTACTTTACTGTAGACACTATTATAATAGCGTATTGTACTATGTATGTAGATAGTTTAACGGATCCTTAGGAGATGGGAATCCCGAAAATCTCTTAAGTTATTGCACTCACATTAGACACTGGATAGTAGATGTCAAACCCCGTAAACATCTCTGACCCCATCACACTCATATTTTACCGTTGATTTAACTTACATAAGATCTTTTAGTTCTGACTCGAGTGTTTTGTCTTTTCAATTTGCTCGGATCAGTCTGAGCTTTTCAGTTTATCGAAGAATGCGTTCTAGAGGATGAAGACAGAAATTTGTACTATTATTACTTTATTATATTTATTCCATTGCATCATGTTGTTCCGCTGCATTTTTTTATTTATTCCTATTTTATGTAACTCTGATTTTTGTGTTGTAAAAGAATAATCAAATGTATGTATAAAACAGCTTCATGAACTGTTATTTGACTATTATATTTTGTCATTCTGCTACGAGATTTTGTATTTTTTTTATTTCTTTCTCTTCTTTTTCTTATTTACCCTATAACAATCTGCCCCTTTGAATGGTTTGAGTCTGACGTGTGTGGTTTATCATCGATTTAAACCATCCAAAAAGGCAGGTCGTTACAATTGTTACCGGATAGTCGAATCCCCCAATTCTTATAAGTCGACTACGCCAGCTTGTGTGGTTACAATTTATGTTTATCCAACGAGAAATATACCAAGCAGAAGAGAAAATTATAGTGGTGGAGTTGTTATAAATATTGTTAAAGATGCGTTGGTTGCATTCAGACATAAGTTCTCACAAGTGATAGAATAGATTGAGTCAAAAGTTCTCCTAGTCGGATGAGCCAATTTTAATCTAAAGGTACTCTAATAATCCTTAGGATAGCAAACAGAAGAGGTAATATTTATGTTAAAAACCTAAAAAATCTTACTGATAATGTATTGAGAGAACTGACAGTCAAAGAATAAGTAGGAAGTAGTCTCAGGCATCGAGTTGCAAAGGTAGAAAGAATACAGATCGTTAAAGGTGGTAATTATCAAGTTAAGTCTGGTTATGGTATTCGGTTTATCATGTAAAATAATCTACGTCAATAATTTAACTTTAGGAGAGCAACGATTCTCTATATAGGCCTAAAATAATAAAAATCTTTTGTCCTTGAGCTAATTAAGAATTTGTATATCGAATTAGAGGTATAGGTACCTTTTTCATCCTAGCACCATACCAGATGGTTGAGAATATCCTTCATGTTATATTTATCGATCATGTTAATTAATTTTAGGTATTGTTTAAGAACATTCCCTATTAAATTTTGGTTAAATGAGATATCCAATTTAAAGGGCACTTTAGGTTTGAAAACTGCTTTAATAAGGTCATTTTTATTATTTGAGGCTAAAAAAGATTAGGTAGTCCGTGTTTCAATGCAATAGGAATTATCCAAGACTCATTCCAAAATGACGTCTTATCTCCAGAGTTAACGTTATATTTAATTCCAATTTTAAAATTGTGATATAAATTGGATTTTTTTTTCTCAAAAAGAATGAGAAATTTTGGTTTTTGTGTGAGTTTAGATTTTTAGATCCACTGTAATATTAGTTACTAATAATTTCTTTCCAAGTATAGGTTTCGTCTCCTAGAAATTTCTAAATCCATTTGTAGAGCAGAAGCCTTTAAGTTAATGATGCCCAGACTTCCTTAGGATTGGGGTTTGCAGACAAGGTTCCAATTAATGAGATGGCTTGGTTGGATCTATCCGCGCCTCCTTTACATAAAATAATTCCTTCTGATGCTATCTATTTTGTTAATAACCCAGTTTGGGAATTGATAATATGACATACAATACACCGGAATAGAGGATAATATAGAGTTAATCAGAACTGCTCTGCTTGCTCTAGACAAGCAATTAGCTTTCCAAGTCGAAAGTCTACAGTTAACTATATCAATGATAAAGTTCTAATCTTCTTTCTTCGGTTTTGTGTAATTAATAGTTATACCTAAGTACTTAAAAGAAAAGCTTAAGGTTTTACCATTTAGGGTATTGGCCACTTCAGCCGTATTATTAGAAGTGTCGTTAATCACTAGGGCTGAGGTTTTATGGAAGTTAATTTTAAGGCCTGATAGGAGTTCAAAATTATACAAGATAAGTTTGTGCGAAGCAATATGATGAGGAAGAAGGGAGCAAAATAAGAGGATGTCATTTGCATATTGCAGAGAACAAATCCCATCTAAAGTAATTTAGCTCCCTAAGCAAGGAAGGATGTTATTTCTAATTGCAAGGGATAAAACTCTATAGAAAACATTAGCCACAAGGTTAAACAGAAGGGGATAAGGGGTCTCCCTGACAAAGGCCTCTCTTCGACTAAATTTTGCTTCCTTTGATGCCATTCATAAGAATATAAGACACATTGGACTTCAAGATAAATCTAATCCTGGAGATCCATCTGTTTGTGAATCCTCTGGCTTTAAGAACGTCAAGTAGAAAGGTCCAGTCAATTGAGTCGAAAGCTTTGGTGAAACCTAACTTGAGCCAAGCATACGAAATTTTTTCTTTATGGCAGCAGTTGATGAATTCTTGGGCCGTAGCGACCCATCCATGATGTATCTTCCTTGAATAAAGGAAGTTTGTGTTTTGTCTATTAAGTTACTCATTTTATGTTTTATTCTCTTACCAAGAACTTTAGTGGTAATTTTAACCGAGCAATTGATCAATGAAATGGGTCTGAAGTCAGATGGTTCTTCAGGATTTTCCTTTTTGGGGATTAAAATCATGTCTACCTGATTAATTCTACCTAACTAAAGAGTACCTCTGTAGAGTTCTTCAAAAAGATGCATAAAGTCTTTTTTAATATGGGTCCAGAATTTTTGGTAGAATAGAATCTGGAAGCTATCGGGACCGGGAGCTTTATCGCTGGCCAGACCCTTAATTGTCGACCAGACTTCATCCTCTATAAATGAAGTATCTAGACCGGTTGGGGAGTTGTCCGTGGTAGGATAAAGCTCCAGCCAGTTAGCTCGAATCCTATGTCTACCCCCATTACCATATATTTCTAGATGATGGTTGGTGAAAATATTTTTTAGTCTCTGTTCTTTATATTCAGTTTCATCAAATTTGAATGATTTTATGGTATTATGCCGCCTCCTTCCATTAGTAATGCGGTGAAAGAATTTATTATTTTTGTCTCCCTCCTTGATCCACTAGGGGCGGGAACGTTGTTTCCACATAGTTTCTTCTTGGTCCGTTAACTTGTTTAGATCCATTTTTAAGGTATGTAATCTAAAAATTTCATCTGTGGTTAGGTTTCTTTGTTTGCCTAATTTATCTATGTCTAGAATTTCGTTGATGATATTTTTCTTTTTGGGGTTTAAATTTCTAAAAACATTTATGCTCCCGTTCTTTAAGTATGATCTTAACTCTCCCAACTTGTAAACAAGATTTTTAGCAGCGTTATTCATAATTTTGTTGTTCAAAGAGTTCCATTTCGTAGCTACTAGGTTTTCAAAATTCTCTTCTTGAAGCCACATTGTTTCAAATTTAAAAGGTATGTTTATAGGAAGTTGATCGTTAGTATTGATGGTAATATAAAAGTGATCAGATAGGACGCAGGCTAATTCGATGGCCTTGGATAAGGGGAAGGAATCTTCCTATTCTTCGCTAATGAAAAACCTATCTAATAGAGCCATCGATGGGGATTCTCTAGCATTAGACCATGTGTATTTCCTATTGATAAGCAGGAGTTGTAAAAGGCTATTTCGGTTAATGAAATCGTTAAATTCTTTCATGTCTACGGTGTTCTCTTCTCTAGGTGTTCGCTCACCTATATATATATGGTCATGTTAAAGTCTCCTCCTACGAGCCAAGGTCCGTAGGAAAGGTTGCGGAAGTCAGTACATTCATTCCAAACAAGATGACGTGGGGTTCTATTATTTGGAGCATAAACATTGATAATGTTAATGGTTTGGTTATTTTGAAAGTCTTGTAAAATAATTTGAAGCAAATGGCAATTAGATATGGCTTGGAGAAGCTTAAATCTATCCTCACGCTACATCAAAATAATTCCCTCGGAACTGCCATTAGCTGGTACGAATTCCCATTTAGTAAGGAGATTTCCTCCAATAGACTTAAAGAAGCTCCGGCAGGGCGTTTCGGTTTTAAACTCTTATATATACCTCATTATCAATCAAAAATCTTTTAATTCCAACTCTATTCATTGGCGAGACAAGAACTCTCACTTTCCAACTCAAAACTTTCATATACGGTAGTTGTTGGCCCTTTCTAATTCTAGATTTTTAATATATTCAATAACCACATCTATATGATTATAAATAAATCCAGTTTTCTTAGCTATATGATATGCCTAGCTAGGGCTAAGTATAAAACTATGGGAGTAAAAGTACTATCTAGAAGAGCATGCTCACCTAATACTATCGAATCTACAGCTGCATCGGGATGAAGATGTCTCGCACTCCTACGCATAACCTCATTAGATCTGCCTCTCTGACTTTATATGTATGCCTAGAGCTAGAGGATCTTAAAGAGAGAGAGAGGTAGAGTTAGATTTGCTACGGGGATTGAGCTCACCCTCAATCAAAAAGGTAACTACAGGTGCAGGAAAGGCACACACTTCTTGCGCACTTGGGAGTTCAATACAATTTTCTATTGAATTATCTATGAGACTAGACGAAGCTGGTACAGATGCAACAATAGATGGAACAGGTGTGCAATCATGTGTAGGTATGCCTGAGAAATTTCCTGTACTGATTATGATATCTGTTTCTTCAATGCCAACTATTTCAATTCCATCATCCAGAGCTATGGATGATTCAGCTATCGCAATAGGTTCTGTTGCAGCAACACTCTCCTCAATTGTTTGATCGTTAGAGAAACAACACTGAATATCTGGATCAAGAAGCATAGGATCTATCAATCGCTCATTGATGCTGGTGGGGATTGGGGGCAATGATGCATTCGAGAGAATTTTCCAAAGAAACCATGGTCGAACCCTTGACATGTTACTGATTCGAACCAATAAAATCATGCTGGTACTTAACGTTGAAAATCAAAGATTTGACTACCACTTGGAGCTTATTAGATTGACGAAGAAGGTCGTCGCAAACTGGTCCTATAGTAGTTCTCCGAATCTAATTACTAATTTCCAGAAATCTAATATTGAATTCAAAGTAGAGATCAAGGGCAGCAACTGAAGACAAACTAGGTTCCGGATTAACGGATTGATGCGAAACTTGAAGACTGTGAGGGGCGAATGTTGCTGTGCATAAGTCTACTCGACGAGGCTTGCATCTAAACTGCTTATGCCCAAATTTCCCATAGAAGAAGCATCTAATCGTATTGACACACTCGGTGGCATGGTGATACTTATCTCCGCAGGGAAAAACATCGATTTCAGGTTGCGATTGGCTCTTTCCATCTACAGACGATGGCGTGCGAAGTTATTATCTATGTTATGGATGGAAGATGGATGGATGGATCTGGGTTACAGAAGTGAGCAGTTGGTTGATTTTAGAACCTCAGCATAGGATTTAGGGTTTGAGGGGTATGAGAAAGAAGGTAGGTCATCTATCGTCAGGGGATGCGGTCGGATCTGAAAAAGTGAGTTGGATTGGAAACTCAAATCTAAGGTTGGCGAATTGATCGCCTGCAGCCCAAGCTTTGTGAAGGAGGTCATATATGATGGTATTTATTTGGAATAGATAATAAGGGGGTGGCTATTCCAGGAATGGGTTGTGGAAAGCGGAGGTGGTACAGAGATTGTTAAAGGTCGAAATAGCTAAAGGTTTTATCGCCATTATTGAGTTTTTTGTTAACTTCAAAGTATCGACAATAGATGGTAGATTTTTAATATTTTAATTTACTATTAAAAAATTTAGGGTGTTACAAGACCCATGCTACAAGAGAGTAATAACTGTATGATAACAAGGAGTAAAGGACATAATAGGAGTGATCTCTCGTATATATTCCCTTACGCCAACACGGATACATTCCAATACCTTAATACATATGAAATAATATGTATCTTGTCTCCCCATAAAGTAATGTACATGAGTTATCAGGACTGAAAATATTCACATATTAGAAGATATATAAGTAACATTATCCAAAACTAAGTCAATATAAATTAGAGTATTATGTCACAGAATAAATGATCATAACATGGACATCTCGGAATACAAACATATATACATGGATGACTATGTCAAACAGCCCAAAATAACATATATACAACAATGATACCACCAGTACATCATCACCGAATAGGACATGACATAACAAGTCTAATACAATCATGAATAATAATGATATGAACTACACCATGACACATGATAACTGATATACTATAAATATGATATAACATCATCGTCTATTGCTCCATCCTCAGAACAGGTCTCAAAAAAATATATGATCAAAAGTAAATTTCTTGCACACAGCCTCAGTTTGATCCAAGGTATTCAATATATAACAAATCCCGAGTTAGGTTAGAAACTAGTTGTGGGTGTAATCCCGGGTCATCACCGAAATCATTTTCCAGTGACAAACTGAGTTCAGTATTTATTTTACAACATAGGTAAAAAGAGCAGATAAATATTATTTCATTACATCAATTTGAATTACAAGATTCATTAAATCATTAAACCTAAATCGTTCCCATGCAGAGGCAAATATATAATAAGAAAATCGGAGAAGTGTGTGTCCGACATATGAAGATGCCAACACCACCCTTAACCGATTATAAATCATGGTTTTATGCAGCGGAAATTGTAAAATATTTTATTTAAATAGCAAGCCTACTACTTCATCTTTGATATTTTTATTCGTATTCAAAAGAGGTACTTGTCTAGTCCATAAACCCAAGCCACTCAAATGAGTACCCATGAGTTTATGGGAAATAATAAAAAAATAGGTCAAACGGTAAGTCTGGTATAAGTAAATCCTTTACCCTAAGCAACCATAGCGAGATCATGCCACTAACGCGGAATAGGTTTTCCCCTCACTTTATCACCATAATATAATATACATTAATATATAACACAAAAAAATATTACAAAAAGCAACCATGTGCATATGTTTAGTCGATAAGTGTTCCCTACACTTGTCATCTAATTATGTCAAACATTTACACCAACTCAAGTTAAGTATGCCATATACTTATCATCAAAATATGAACCTAGTCATATAATCTATCGTCAATCATTCATTCATCACCTAATCTCTTATTTTAGGCTTTCTTCATTAAGTTATCATTAACTTATTTTACTTACCATCTCCCTAGGCTTTCTTATCACTAATTTAGTCTTTTTCTTGAACAACGTCATTTGATGAAAACATCGACTCGTTTCCCCATGGGAGCCACACTGACTAGAGTCCCTCGGACTCTCCTAAAAGGTTGAATGTAAGCATTCCAAATACTTTCTAGTAAGCGTTCCTACTAGGCATCAATAGCTACTTAGTCCCTGAATCGCTATCATTCACGTTGCCGATTTATTTATAGCATCCTCCTTGGATGTTTTGGCACTCTGTCATGGTGCCCTGCCTTAACTCCTCTGTAGAGTTTTATAATATTCTTAGGTTGAACCTTACCGTGGCTCAACGACCATATACCATTGGTTTAAGATTATTAGTCAAGGTTCTCTGCCATCCAATACTCCACGAGTTGGTATATGTTTACGATCGTGGTTCAACCCTTTTTGTTTATATTTCTTAATTATGTATACTACACATTCTTTAGATAAAACATTTATATATTTTATTTAAATGATACTCTATCATTTATTAGCTTCTCTAATCTTACATCACTTCAAAAATAAGTTAATACACTTTTAACTTATAAACTCTTCCATTTATTTCATCCCCATGAAATATTTCAATAACACTTTGAAACTGTCTTCCAAAGTGACATAAATATTTATTATTTTACTTAAAAAAATATAACTTTCCAAACTATTACAAGTTGTATTTTACTTTTGTATATTGGTTATTCCTTAGCCGTCGCACTTAATTAAAAACGTTTTTAACGATCGTGCAAATCCCAAGCTAACATTTACAACTACCGAACTTTAGTCCAAGCCGTCGTACGTTATTTATCCGAAGCCAACGCTTGTAATCTGACTTCATTATTTGCCTTCGTGTTTTATTAATTCTTGTGCATAGGCTTGCATGGCAGGGTTCTCAAGCCTTCGAGTATATATGTTACTGACGTTGTGTTTTATAATATTAATGACATATCATGTAATGCTTTGAAATATGCCATATTTTGTGTATTGTCGCCAAACAAATACCATCATTACTAGTTAATGTGAAGAAATCGCTACAAGTTAATGTTAAGCCATCGCTACAAGTTCATTTACTAGTTCATTCGGTGTTGTCGCTTATACACCTACACATGCAAATATATTTATTTAGTCATCGCTTGCAAGTTGTCACGGGTTATCAGCCATCGCGACTAATTTATACTATCACCGCAAATTCATGCCATCGCGAGATTTATGCATTATAAGCCGTCGTTGGCCTTTTCTTTTAGTTTTACTTGGTCAAAATTGGTTCAATGGTAGTTTTGTTATTGGATCAAAAATTGATTTACTACCCACTTAAGCAATTACTTTTCACCTGACATCGTTTGGTGTTGAATTTCTATTAGCAAATCTTAATATCTTTTTAGTTTTATTTTTAAAAATGTTAAACACCCAAGTTAGTTATTGAATTTATTAGTTTTCCTTAGTTAATTTAATGCTTTCCTTCACTAAATAATTCATATAAAATAGAAAATTGGTTGGGACATTTCAAAAAATTCACAAATCTCTTTTATCATATTTTACCTCATATCAAAATTTTAACCCAAAATGATTAATTTTATTATTTTTAATAATTAATTAATCCAAAATTAACTATTGTCACCAACTTAGGAAATTCATAAAATATTTCCATTAATTTCAAAAAATTTGAAGTTACATCTCTATTTTTTTCATTAAGCATGCCATATCAAAATTTAGTGGAATTTGGATGTAGTTAGACCATGTTTCTCCTTAAAACATGAGCTGATTCACTTTAATAAAATAATAACCCATAATTAAATAATATTTAAATATCCAAACATGTTTAACTTCATCAAAACATTCATATGAAGATCAAATACGAACCCAATAGGTTATGGTAGGTTATAGAGAAAGATTTTACTCACCTAGCTTAAGAAAAATCTTATTTAATCCTCTTTTGTTCCTTAAATTTGAAAGAGTCAATCTTCTAGCTTGAGATATATTCCTTCTTCTTTGAATTTATGGTCAGCCTTGCTTTGGTTCTTAGGGAGTTTATTTTCTTTTTATTTTGTGAAGTGAAGATGGAATGAAGTGAGTGGAAAGAAGGGTTAGGAATATGGATTAGTAGGTCTGGGCCATACTAACTTATTCCCCTTTCACTAATCCTTTCCATTAAATTTAAATTGTTTTCGTTCATTTAATCAGGGCCAACTGAATTGCTTTAATTTCCTTTGGTTCATCCAATTAACTTTTTTAAAGTGTCTCACACTTAATTAATTAAATTTCCCTTAGGAAATTCCTGCAGTTAAACCACCTTATTAATTTAATTAATAATGTCTTCATATTATTAATTCAATTCAATTCAATTTAAATTAATTTCCTATATTATGGACTCTCCAAAATATGTGGTGTCACAGATAATGTGTGATGTTGGGTATGTATGTGATATGTCAAAGAAGTAAAAATATGCCATATATTCTTTAGTCTAACCCCCCCTTATCTCATCGTACATATATTGTAAACACTCGTTCCACCGCTCTAATTAATGTGGCTTATGGCTGTAAATCTAATCTACGAAGAAATCACTCCTAATCACGTTTATAAGTTGCAATCCTTATCATTATTAATCATATTTTTTAAGTTGTTTATGAAAGAGGTACGTATATCTCTAGTGAATCCTACTCATGTTCACTCTATTAAACACTTCATCGACAAAAATACTCATGGCATTTTCATTTGTATACACCTCAACCAGTAGTTATGGGTACCCTCACATGATTTATTAGTTACACCATCTCAACTCGTCTCATCCTCATTGATGCTCCTCGTCATGTTCCTTAAACCACCTCGTTTCCATCTCTTCTTCATCATAGCTTATGCACTTGTCCTCTTGTTGTGTCTGTACAACAGATTGTTTGGACTTTAGCTGTAGTGGACAAGATCAACATATTTCATGGAGCGACCTCGAATAAGTCCAGCTAGGATGGATAGTAGCCCGTCTAGTAACTCACCCTATATTGATCAATTATCATCACTTATTAATAGATGACCTCATTTATCCTTAGAATGTCATTTATGTATACCGGTGTCATTTAAGGGTTCATATCACATATACTTGTTTATTTAAAAAAATTATACACACACACATGTATGTGTGTGTATGTATTCAAACCTCTATTTTTATATCCAAAATATGTTTTGTAAATATACATTTAGGCCTATCAATGGGTTAGGTTCAGTTCGACTATCTTCAAACCTTAACCCGAACCTAGCTACAATAATCAAATCGAAGCCCGATTGAACCAACTGGGTATTTCAAACCCAATACCTAAGCCCATGCATCGGGTTTTCAAGACCAACCCTTATACTTACTTATAATATATATGTTAAAACCACACTTTAAACTCGTAATTTTTTTAAAAATTGTACATAAACAATGTTAACATATAAATTTGGTAGTGATGAAACCAAGTTCATAATAAAAGTATGCAAAAGCATCTACATGCAAACAAACAAAATGGAAAATAAATAACATGCAAACTTATATTTAGGTACTATGAAAAATTAACAATCGGGTCGGGCCCAAATCAAGCAGGGTTGTGATCAAACTATACTTATTTATAATAGTAACTGGGTCAGGCTTGGGTCGGGCCTCGGTAGTTAGAGCAAAATCCGTACCCCTATTAACGTGGTGGGTTCGATCGGCTTCGGGCCAAAACTTGTACCAATGATAGGCCTATATGCACATATCTATAATATACAAATTTAATTTCAAAACTCATTTTACCATTTTGAAACAAACTTCAATTAAAATTTCTCAAAATAAATAATTAAAACGCTCTCAATCTAGGGCTTACTGCCCTAGGTTTATAGTTGTAGGAAATGCAGATTACGGATCTTAAGGCAGAATTAACTCTATGGGGGGGTGAATAGTGTTTAATTAATTTTATGAATCTTTTTGAAATCTTTTCGAATTAAACCCAAACAGATGCAGTTCACAAACACAGAGACAATCACAGAACCAGACACAGATGCAAATAGTAAATAAAAGCAGTAAAGGAAAGAACACAACAGAATTTTATACTGGTTCGGAGTTACCCTACATCCAGTCCCACACAATTTTTTGTGCAGATTTCTTTTCAATATAATATGGATATTACAACCTCGATTTCAAGGCCACTAGATACACCCTCCTGTCTCCGAGTCCAGGGCAAGCTCTCTTGATTTAACCAGGCTCATTTTACCATTTTAAAACAAACTTTAATTAAACTTTCTCAAAATAAATAATTAAAACACTCTCAATCTAGGGCTTACTGCCCTAGGTTTATAGTTGTAGGAAATGCGGATTACAGATCTTAAGGTAGAATTAACACTATAGGGGGGGGTGAATAGTGTTTAATTAATTTTATGAATCTTTCTGAAATCTTTTCAAATTAAACCCAAACAGATGCAATTCACAAACACACAGACAATCACAGAACCATACATAGATGCAAATAGTATATAAAAGTAGTAAAGGAAAGAACACACCAGAGTTTTATACTGGTTCGTAGTTACCCTACATCTAGTCCCACACAATTTCTTGTGCAGATTTCTTTTCAAATATAATGTCAATATTACAACCTCGACCACAAGGCCACTAGATACACCCTCTTGTCTCTGAGTCCAGGGCAAACTCTCTTGATTTAACCAAGCTACAAGATCACCTAATTGATTTACGGGCTACAATCACACCCAATTGATTTACGGGCCACAATCACACCGTTTCCAACCATACTTTGATAGAGAGACTTGATACACTTCGATTTTTCGATCTTTGATTACAAATGATTCTATAACTCTGAATAGCACTGAGATCTTTGAGAGAGAGTGGCAGAGAATCAAACTAGAGACGATCGAGTTTGATTCACTTAGGATTTCGGCGGAATTTTGTTAAAGCATTTGAGGTATAAGAGAATATTTGAGTGGAGAAGAAGGAGTGAAGAAATGAAGAAAAACTAACTTAAAATTCATTGAAAACAACTGGTATATATAGGAGAACAACGTCATGTCCATTCGCGAAAGGTTATGATGAATAGACACTTCTTTTGAAAATTTGAAATTTGAAATCTACGGCTACCATGTCGACATGGGGGGTATAGGCATGTCGATATCCCCTAGTATTTTTGAAAATTGACTTTTGTTTTAAAAGAGATTTTCTTTCTAAAGTTTGTCGAAACAATCTTAGAACTTTGTAAACTATTTTGAATATACTTTATGATTATAAAAACCTTTGGAAAGCGATCTTACGAAATATAAAAATAATAAAAACTAAATATATAAATATTTTGAGATTAAAGCTAAAATATTAAAACCAAGAGATAGTTTAAAAACAAGAAATGATTTTGATATTAATATGATTAAAAATAGTTTTTGAATTAAGGCTATAATATTTAAATCGAGAGAGAGATGTCTTTTAAAAAAAATAGTTTTGAAAAAATCTAAAAGTAAGTCATTTTGAAAATTTCGTGGATTCCATCATACTATTAAAGCGAGAAGGTGGATTCCATTCCACAATTAAAATTCGAATAAAGATTTTAGTGCTATTATGAAGTTTTAACATAAATCTAGACTCAATTACTTACCTTGATATCTTGAACTCTTGAACTCTTGATAATCTTAATACTCATGAGTCTTCAACCTTGATTTCTACAATCTTGAATTCGTCAGTCTCGAATCTCTATACTGTATAGTCTTCATTCTTAGCACCTATATATATATATCCTGCATATACATATATATCTAGACAAAGATATTAGTATTTATGTAACAACCCGCATATTTTACGATTGTATATTTAAATATTTTATTTAAATATAGCGTCGTTAGTCGGATTAAAGTCCGAAATGCTACTTTTTGCAAATAGTCGAATTGGGACTCGAGACCACTTCCATCGAGTCGAAAATGGCGTTTGCGACTTTTTTGAGTATAAGCTTCGATATGTTTGGAGTAAGTTGAATTTTGCTATTTTCTAAGTGGGCTTTTGGGTTTGGGTTTCACCCAACTCATTCTATTACCCTAACTCAGCCCCCTCCTCTCCATTCACTCTCATTTTTCCTAACACTCTCAAGCTCAACTGATAATGGGGGGAAAAGATTGGAAATAGAAATTCAAAACCCTAGTTTCCTTTTGCAAGCTTCAATTCTTGCTCCAAAATCAAGGCAAAGCTTGGGTAAGTATCCTCTTCATCTTCTCCAATTCATTATCTCTTCAATTTCAGAAATTTCCTAAACCTAACTTAGGGAATGTTCTTCTTTTTAGCTTAGATTCAAGCTACTTTGGGTTGAAGTGAAGAGTGTTGATCTTTCCTTTGTGATTAAGCTTCTCATTCATTGTTTTTGGGATTAAAGGTGTGATTTTTATCTCACATCTATGTCTATACTATCTTTGATTGTTAGGTATGAATTCCTAACACCTTTACATGTTCATTTGATTTTAATTTGGATTGATTTGGTGAATATTCCAATTTTTGGTTTTAAAGTCCAATTTTGGGGAAAATCCTTTTACGGATGTTTGAACATGTTTTCGGTGAAGCATCGAAGAGCCTATAGGGCTGGGTTGCCGATTGGCGTAAACCCTTAGTGCCCGTTGCTCGTCCGATCGCCGTTTGTTGGATTTTTGCCCCACAAGGGGGCTAGACTGAATGTGCTTCAGAAGCAGGTTCAATCGACTGAACCAGTGGTTCAGTCGACTGAACCAGAAGGCATAAAATGCCTTAGAAGCAGGTTCATTCGACTGTACCAGTGGTTCAGTCGACTGAACCAGACCCAGGAAATTGCCTGGGTCTGTATCAGTCAACTGACCATCTAGGCCAGTCGACTAACCCTGGGGATACGAAATTCGTATCCCTATTTCAGTCGACTGACCACCTGGTTCAGTCGACTGACCTGCTTGCTTCAGCCCCATTTGATTATTTTGCTTGAGATTCCAAATGTTAATCGATTCGTGATTCTCCGTTTTGTTGTTATCATTTGTTATCGATTTTGGTGACTTCTATTTCGGGATTTTTGGGTATATCCATTTAGATGGATTCGGCATCGATTTCTATGGATTTGATTCACGTCTTCGTATGTGAATTTTTGAAGGTTGATTGTTTTTACAATCATCTTTGTGACTTGTCACTTCTAAATACAAAGGTTTCTATACTAGTAGTAAATATTCAAACTCTTTACAAAGATGATTTCAACTCTATTTTTAATACAAAGCTCGTTTATAAAACTGTTTTCTAATCTATTAGTATATACAAACGTTTACCTCATTCGTATGAGAAAATCTAATTAAACGGCTTAGCAAAACAAGTGGTATGAAACGCTTGCGTTTACTTCGTCGGTTAATTCTTTGACTTGTTCGATTGAAACTCTTGTGACAATTTTCGAGTGGAAATCTACAATTTGTTCATGAATATTTGAGTTAAGCAAGTGGTTATGGGACATGAAGCTAAACTCCTATATTCACTAGCTTAGTGTAATCGACACTTCTTGATGATCAATGATGATCATTTTATCGTTTAGACTAGCAATGTGCAATGTCTCTTTGTCTACGTGGGGGGACAGTACCTCGTCCTAATGAGCTTCGTCTCATTTTTATGGGCTAGCGACCCATGGTCTTTGGACCGTTCGTGGAGAATTCGTCTCAATAAGTCGGAGCATGGGGCGTATCATTCTAGGTGCGTCGATGTTCGTCTATGCATGGGGCGTATCTTTCTAGGTGCGTCAATGTTTGACTTTTCCTAGGGCGTATCTTTCTTGGTGCGTCGATGTTAGACTTTACATGGGACGTATCTTTCTAGGTGCGTCGATGTTTATTTATGCATGGGGCATATCTTTTTAGGTGCGTCGATGTTCGACTGTGCATGGGGCATATCTTTCTAGGTGCGTCGATGTTCAGTTTATGGGATATCGTCTCGTTTGTGATACACGTGTTGGGAGTTTTCATGCTCCCGTTTGTAATAGGCCTCCCCCTTGTGATTTCTGGATTTCTCGTTGTGATTTCTAGAATTTGTATTTCACCAACTTTTTCGTTTGGCATTTATATGTTTGTCAATATTTGTAGTTTGGTGAATAAAATAAAGAATATGATATTCTTTCTGGTATTTTGAGATTCTTGAGATATTGTATGATTTTTGTTGTTATTTGATGTATACTTGACACAGTATGGCATTTCTTTGTTATCATACATTTTTGGCCATATCTCTTATCATATCTCAGTTTATCTGATATTTATAGCTAGACTGATCCGTTTATTATTTTCTTCTTAAATAATACTCGGGTCAGATCGTGATATTTCAGGTGCTCCTGCTTGACTTCCTATCAGGGATTATCATCTGATTTTTTTGGCTAACTACTTTAGATTAGTAGTTTTTGTTTTTATACATTTGAGATATAGACTCCTTGATGTATAATTATTCTCTTGTCTATCACATGTATCTATTCTTTTATGTTGTAGTGGATCTTCTTTGACCACTATTTTGATGTACACTGTTATGTGTTATATTCATATCTGTTTCCGCCTTTGTGATATGAATATCTGTGACTGATTTGTGTTATGTTTATTTCTATATTTGTTTCCGAAGGCCTCATAGCCACTGTGTGGTAGCTTCGAGTTTGTATTTGATATGTTGGATTTCCTCTTGAAATGAATTGTAAGTTATTTTATCTGACATATCGGTACTCGCCCAAAGCAATTACACAGATGGTCGCTCCTCAACAGCCTTATTCTTTGCGCTAATCGACAGCATAACCCAGTAGTGTTCTTGGCTAGCGTGAGCATGGAGGTGGGGCGTCACAATTTATATTTTATAACAAGTCCTAAGGTTGTTGTCATCAAAACCATCATCTCAGGAACTAACAATCTCCCCCTTTTTTATGATGACAACCTATGTTTATAAAATATACTCTACCAAACTCTGATTCTACTCTGACTCCTCCTTATTCCAACAACTCCCCCTTAATCTAAGCCTAACTAATGGCCTAACTATCCTATTTTATAATTCTCCCCTTTGTCATCAACAAAAACTAAGCCTAAACTACATAACTCCCCGTTAAACTAATACTATGGAACTAAATGCTAATAACGAAGCATAATAAGCGAAACATAAATCTAATTTTATTATATATGATGTTACATTACACATATATATGAAACATGGACATAAATATATACAAGTACACAAAATATAAAAACATTGATATAATAACAATCTAACGAGAGTCCTTGACAATTGGTGACTTGTGAATCGAACAATTAGGGTAATGGAGACAAAAGTTTCCATGTTCTTCGACCAAATTACCATTTTCGTCAAAATAGAGTTTTCTAACGCAAACAACATTATCGTCCTCATCCAATTGCACTTCTTCCTCTTCCTTTTCCTCTTCTTTTTCTTCGTCGTCCTCTAATGGATTATGAATACGTATGTTCGAGGAATCATCTTCAATCATAATAGGGTATGCATGAATATCCATTAAAAAAAATTGCAAATTTCTAAGGATCTTGCCTTGTTTCTCGTGTTCCTTTGCCATCCTTATTTGCATGACTTGTAATTCAGTCAGCATTTGCAGAGAAATTGTATTTCACCAACTTTTGCGTTTGGCATTTATATGTTTGTCAATATTTGTAGTTTGGTGAATAAAATACAGAATATGATATTCTTTTTGGTATTTTGAGATTCTTGAGATATTGTATGATTTTTGTTGTTATTTGATGTATACTTGACACAGTATGGCATTTCTTTGTTATCATACATTTTTGGCCATATCTCTTGTCCTATCTCAGTTTATCTGATATTTATAGCTAGACTGATCCGTTTATTATTTTCTTCTTAAATAATACTCGGGTCAGACCAAGATATTTCAGGTGCTCCTGCTTGACTTCCTATCAGGGATTATCATCTGATTTTTTTGGCTAACTACTTTAGATTAGTAGTTTTTGTTTTTATACATTTGAGATATAGACTCCTTGATGTATAATTATTCTCTTGTCTGTCACATGTATCTATTCTTTTGTGTTGTAGTGGATCTTCTTTGACCACTATTTTGATGTACACTGTTATGTGTTATATTCATATCTGTTTCCGCCTTTGTGATATGAATATCTATAACTGATTTGTGTTATGTTTATTTCTATATTTGTTTTCGAAGGCCTCATAGCCACTGTATGGTAGCTTCGAGTTTGTATTTGATATGTTAGATTTCCTCTTGAAATGAAATGTAAGTTATTTTATCTGACACATCGGTACTCGCCCAAAGCAATTACACAGATGGTCGCTCCTTAACAGCCTTATTCTTTGCGCTAGTCGACAGCATTACCCAGTAGTGTTCTTGGCTAACGTGAGCATAGAGGTGGGGTGTCACAGCTTGGTATCAAAGCCAAACTTCGGAACAATGTAGAATAATCTACCAAGGATCATTGTCCTAAGTCTTTCTTAGGAATCGAGTCATAGGATTTATTTCGAGTCTTCGTACCGTTCTATCCTATTTCCTTTTGTGATGCCTTGTTTGTCAAGCAAGGTTTTTTTATATTCATTTTGAGAATAACCTTTTTTCTCTTCTTTCTTTCTTTCTTAGAGAAGAGAAATGGTTAGACCTGGCCGTCCCATCGCCGGTCAATCTAGTGCTACTCCTCAGGATGAAGTATTTATGTCAGCTCAACAAATTTTAGATCTTGTGAACAATGCCCGAGCTGCCGGACCCGTTCCAGCGCCTACTCACCCTAAATCCGGGTTTGCACGCTTGTGCAGAGATTATACTGCTTTGGGTGGAAGGCCATTCAAGGGATCCGAAAACGTTATAGAAATCCAAGCTTGGCTTAGATCATGCGATCGCATCTTTTCTCGCATGGATCTTATTGATTCACTTCGTGTCCAAGTGGCTTCTAGCATGCTCCAAGAAAGAGCATTAGATTGGTATGAGCTTTTGATTTCTGAGATTATCGAAGCGGATCTTACTTAGGAGCAATTCCAGGAAAGATTCGAATTGAAGTTTGTGCCGGAGGCTGAAAAAGTAACTTTAGCCCGACGCTTTATTGACCTTGTTCAAGGTGAATCTTCAGTGACGGATTACGTCGCATCTTTTGAATCTCTTTCTAAATATGGGGTCGAATTTATTAATACCCCATTGAAGAAAAATCAGAGATTTGTCTATGGGTTGAATAAGAACCTTAAAAAGCCTTTGCTACTGAAACTAGAAGTTTCTTTTGATCAGCTTGTTGAATTGCTCTTCGACTTGAAGAGGCCGATAATGAAAGTAATATTGAAGTTGTGGGTGCCAAACAGAACTTCAACAATAACATGAATAGGCCTATTAAGTTCAAAGGCCCCAATCCCGACAAGAAAGGGAAGCAAGAAACTTCTGTAGCAAAGACTCCTACCACTAGTCGTGGACGATGCGACAATTGTGATTCTATGGACCACTATGCAAAGGAGTGACCGCAACCCCTCTATTGTCGCTATTGCAAAAGTTTGAGTCATCATATATCTGTGTGTCCCATACTTCAAGCAAGAAGGAGGGAGAACTAAAGGTTGTGCAAGCCTCTACTAGCACTTCTCTTGGTCAAGGTATTTTCTATCCTTGACGATATTTGTTTTGAGATTATCTTTTTTGAGTTCCTTTTTTATTTGGGTTCATCTCATTATTTTATATCAAAAGAACTTGATGATTCTTTCTCTTTTTAAATTTTTGGGCTTAATGACTGCATTGAGAATTGCGAATTCGATTGATGGATCCACAACACTCAATTTACTTTGTCAAAATGTCGAGATTATTTTATGTGATTATTTTTTTTCTCCGAGCCGATTTGCATGTTATGCGTTACTTAGGCTTTGAGATTGATTTCTTGGGAAGGGATTGGCGTAATCATTATGAAGCCCATATCCTATGTCCAATGCGACTTTTTATCTTCGACATTCTCAATCTGCTAAGCAGATTTCTAATTGCTCTTAATGATTTTGATTTCCAAATTCGGTAATATCATTTTAGTTCTTTAAACTCACTTGATGAGGAAAGTGTTATTTTTCTCATTCGGGTAGTTTGTGGAATTTTCCGGTATTTTTGAGCTTGTCTTAGGATTATCACATAAACAGTCTTTTGAGTGGTGTTCAGGTCTTTTCAGCTCGACCTTGCCATCGGTTTTCATTTGCTACGAATTGCGGAAGTTAGCATTCCACTTACCGCATTCCGCACTCGTTATGATTCTTATGAATGACTTATTATGTCATTCAGTTTGTCTAGCTTATTTCATCCATTTTATGAATCGAGTATTCTACGAATATCTCGATGACTCCATTCTTGTATTTATTGATTTTGGATGAAAACAGCAATTTAAAATTTTGCAAATCTTTTTCGTAAGATTTATTTATAAGTATGATTGGATTTTTGTTCTTAAAACGAGCAAGGAATATTCTTAAAAATTTTAAGAGACATATTTATAATATAGATGATGATTTTGTGATTGTATTGCCCATTGAGTGCTTTAAGAATTCTGGTCGATGCGCTTGATCAACGTTATCGATAGGAATCTCCTAAACGATATGATGAGACGATCAGACACAGTAAATTGACTTGTGAAATATAAATTTTTCTGAAAAGATTATTACATAAAGATAATTGTAATTTTGAAAGTTTTATCTTTTCAGGAAGGAAGATTATTTAAAAGAACTCTTTTCCGATACTCTTATTCTTGTGATTCCCGAAGGGAACCAAGACTTTATTGTTTATACCGATGCTAGTCGTATTAGTTTGGGTACCATTCTCTTGCAAAAAAGAACGTGCTATCACTTTTGCTTCTAAATCATTAAAGCCTATCGAGACTAGATATGCCACTCATGATCTAGTGCTCGCGGCTATTGTTTTCGCTTTTAGAGTTCGGCATCATTATTTTGGGGGAGAAATTTGTTCTCCAGTCCGATCATAAATCTTTGAAATGTTTATTTTCTCATAAGGAACTTAATGTTGGCTCGAGTTCCTTGCATCTTATGATCCTGATCTTCTTTGTACCCCGGAAAAGGGTAATCGAGTTGCCGATGCCCTTAGTTGTAAGCAACAAGCAGTTGTTTCTTTGATGATATCTGAATGGAATGATCTCGAGACTTTATCCACTTATGAGATTCGAGATCGTGAATCCAATTCATGTTCATCTCTTGTTTTGTCTAGCCGTGGGGCTCGTCCTTCTCTTTTGGACCATACCTCTTTTGGCTAAACTCTATGTCAAACTAAAATTACATGGAGTTCCTGCTTGTATTGTTAGCAATCGTGATCCATTATTTTACTAGTGGACTTTGGTAAGATCTTCAAAAGCTTTGGGAACAAAGCTTAATTTTTAGCACCACTTATCGTCCTCAATCCGATGGACAAATAGAGCGTGTGAATCAACTCTTGAAGATCTCTTTCGTTCATGTGTTCTTGATTTTGGTGGAAGTTGGGAAAATTATATTTCTCTTGTTGAGTTTTCTTCCAATAATAACTTCCAACCTTGTATTGGTATGGCACCTTTCGAGGCACTCTACGGAAGGCTATGCCGATTTCCTTCGTGTTGGCTTAAAACCGGTGAGAACTGGTTTTAGGTCCAGATCTTATTGGTGTTCATTTATGTTTCACCTATGATGGGTGTTGTGCGTTTCAGTCGATCGGGAAAGTTAGCACCTCGATATGTTGGTCCATTTCCCATCACCGAACGTATTTTTATTTCCGTGGCTTATCACCTTTTTATTACCGGCTCAATCTTTTGCTATTTATGATGTTTTCCACATCTCTTTACTGCGGAAATACCTTGGAATTCCGATTTTTATTCTGGAGCCCGGTGTTGTTGAAGAAATTCAAGTTTCACCAAATTTGACTTATGAGCAACATTCTATTCATATCATTACTTCGGAGGTTAAACGCCTTCGAAATAAAGATATTCTTCTTGTGAAAGTTCAATGGTCCTCAAATCCTAAGACTTTCTCTTGGGAATCTTGAGAATTCATCGAGCAAACACATCCGGACTTACTCTTTCGTGCTCTTTATGGTGAACTTCTTATTTCAAATTTTCTTTTGTGATGATATGCTATTATGGTTGTTACTTTTATTTTCCTATTAATTATTGCGAGGACGCAATTTCTTTAAGGAGGGGAATCTGTAACAACCCGCATATTTTACAATTGTATATTTAAATATTTTATTTAAATATAGCGTCGTTAGTCGGATTAAAGTCCGAAAAGCTACTTTTTGCAAACAGTCGAATTGGGACTCGAGACCACTTCCATTGAGTCCAAAATGGCATTTGTGACTTTTTTGAGTATAAGCTTCGATATGTTTTGAGTAAGTTGAATTTTGTTATTTTCTAAGTGGGCTTTTGGGTTTGGGTTTCACCCAACTCATTCTATTACCCTAACTCAGCCCCCTCCTCTCCATTCACTCTCATTTTTCCTAACACTCTCAAGCTCAACTGATAATGGGGAAAAAAGATTGGAAATAGAACTTCAAAACCCTAGTTTCCTTTTGCAAGCTTCAATTCTTTCTCCAAAATCAAGGCAAAGCTTGGGTAAGTATCCTCTTCATCTTCTCCAACTCATTCTCTCTTCAATTTCAGAAATTTCCTAAACCTAACTTAGGGAATGTTCTTCTTTTTAGCTTAGATTCAAGCTACTTTGGGTTGAAGTGAAGAGTGTTGATCTTTCCTTTGTGATTAAGCTTCTCATTCATTGTTTTTGGGATTAAAGGTGAGATTTTTATCTCACATCTATGTGTATACTATCTTTGATTGTTAGGTATGAATTCCTAACACCTTTACATGTTCATTTGATTTTAATTTGGATTGATTTGGTGAATATTCCAATTTTTGGTTTTAAAATCCAATTTTGGGGAAAATCCTTTTACGGATGTTTGAACATGTTTTCTGTGAAGCATCGAAGAGCTTATAGGGCTGGGTTGCCGATAGGCGTAAACCCTTAGCGCCCGTTGCTCGTCCGATCGCCGTTTGTTGGATTTTTGCCCCACAAGGGGGCTAGACTAAATGTGCTTCAGAAGCAGGTTCAGTCGACTGAACCAGTGGTTCAGTCGACTGAACCAGAAGGCATAAAATGCCTTAGAAGTAGGTTCAGTCGACTGAACCAGACCCAGGAAATTGCCTGGGTCTGTATCAGTCGACTGACCATCTGGGCCAGTCGACTGACCCTGGGGATACGAAATTCGTATCCCTGTGTCAGTCGACTGACCACCTGGTTCAGTCGACTAACCTGCTTGCTTCAGCCCCATTTGATTATTTTGCTTGATATTCCAAATGTTAATCGATTCGTGATTCTTCGTTTTGTTGTTATCATTTGTTATCGATTTTGATGACTTCTAGTTCGAGATTTTTGGGTATATCCATTTTGATGGATTCGGCATCGATTTCTATGGATTTGATTCACGTCTTCGTATGTGAATTTTTGATGGTTGATTGTTTTTACAATCATCTTTGTGACTTGTCAGTTCTAAATACAAAGGTTTCTATACTAGTAGTAAATATTCAAACTCTTTACAAAGATGATTTCAACTCTATTTTTAATACAAAGCTCGTTTATAAAACCGTTTTCCAATCTATTAGTATATACAAACGTTTACCTCATTCGTATGAGAAAATATAATTAAATGGCTTAGCAAAACAAGTGGTATGAAACGCTTGCGTTTACTTCGTCGGTTAATTCTTTGACTTGTTCGATTGAAACTCTTGTGACAATTTTCGAGTGAAAATCTACAATTTGTTCGTGAATATTTGAGTTAAGCAAGTGGTTATGGGACATGAAGCTAAACTCCTATATTCACTAGCTTAGTGTAATCGACACTTCTTGATGATCGATGATGATCATTTTATGGTTTAGACTAGCAATGTGCGATGTCTCTTTGTCCACGTGGGGGGACAGTACCTCGTCCTAATGAGCTTTGTCTCATTTTTATGGGCTAGCGACCCATGGTCTTTGGACCGTTCGTGGAGCAATCGGCTCAATAAGTCGGAGCATGGGGCGTATCATTCTAGGTGCATCGATGTTCGTCTATGCATGGGGCGTATCTTTCTAGGTGCGTCAATGTTTGACTTTGCCTAGGGCGTATCTTTCTAGGTGCATCGATGTTAGACTTTACATGGGACGTATCTTTCTAGGTGCGTCGATGTTTATTTATGCATGGGGCATATCTTTCTAGGTGTGTCGATGTTCGACTGTGCATGGGGCGTATCTTTCTAGGTGCGTCGATGTTTAGTTTATGGGATAGCGTCTCGTTTGTGATACACGTGTTGGGAGTTTTCATGCTCCCGTTTGTAATAGGCCTCCCCCTTGTGATTTCTGGATTTCTCGTTGTGATTTCTAGAATTTGTATTTCACCAACTTTTTCGTTTGGCATTTATATGTTTGTCAATATTTGTAGTATGGTGAATAAAATAAAGAATATGATATTCTTTCTGGTATTTTGAGATTCTTGAGATATTGTATGATTTTTGTTGTTATTTGATGTATACTTGACACAGTATGGCATTTCTTTGTTATCATACATTTTTGGCCATATCTCTTATCCTATCTCAGTTTATCTGATATTTATAGCTAGACTGATCCGTTTATTATTTTCTTCTTAAATAATACTCGGGTCAGACCGTGATATTTCAGGTGCTCCTGCTTGACTTCCTATCAGGGATTATCATCTGATTTTTTTGGCTAACTACTTTAGATTAGTAGTTTTTGTTTTTATACATTTGAGATATAGACTCCTTGATGTATAATTATTCTCTTGTCTATCACATGTATCTATTCTTTTGTGTTGTAGTGGATCTTCTTTGACCACTATTTTGATGTACACTGTTATGTGTTATATTCATATCTGTTTCCGCCTTTGTGATATGAATATCTGTGACTGATTTGTGTTGTGTTTATTTCTATATTTGTTTCCGAAGGCCTCATAGCCACTGTGTGGTAGCTTCGAGTTTGTATTTGATATGTTGGATTTCCTCTTGAAATGAAATGTAAGTTATTTTATCTGACACATCGGTACTCGCCCAAAGCAATTACACAGATGGTCGCTCCTTAACAGCCTTATTCTTTGCGCTAGTCGACAGCATTACCCAGTAGTGTTCTTGGCTAACGTGAGCATAGAGGTGGGGTGTCACAGCTTGGTATCAAAGCCAAACTTCGGAACAATGTAGAATAATCTACCAAGGATCATTGTCCTAAGTCTTTCTTAGGAATCGAGTCATAGGATTTATTTCGAGTCTTCGTACCGTTCTATCCTATTTCCTTTTGTGATGCCTTGTTTGTCAAGCAAGGTTTTTTTATATTCATTTTGAGAATAACCTTTTTTCTCTTCTTTCTTTCTTTCTTAGAGAAGAGAAATGGTTAGACCTGGCCGTCCCATCGCCGGTCAATCTAGTGCTACTCCTCAGGATGAAGTATTTATGTCAGCTCAACAAATTTTAGATCTTGTGAACAATGCCCGAGCTGCCGGACCCGTTCCAGCGCCTACTCACCCTAAATCCGGGTTTGCACGCTTGTGCAGAGATTATACTGCTTTGGGTGGAAGGCCATTCAAGGGATCCGAAAACGTTATAGAAATCCAAGCTTGGCTTAGATCATGCGATCGCATCTTTTCTCGCATGGATCTTATTGATTCACTTCGTGTCCAAGTGGCTTCTAGCATGCTCCAAGAAAGAGCATTAGATTGGTATGAGCTTTTGATTTCTGAGATTATCGAAGCGGATCTTACTTAGGAGCAATTCCGGGAAAGATTCGAATTGAAGTTTGTGCCGGAGGCTGAAAAAGTAACTTTAGCCCGACGCTTTATTGACCTTGTTCAAGGTGAATCTTCAGTGACGGATTACGTCGCATCTTTTGAATCTCTTTCTAAATATGGGGTCGAATTTATTAATACCCCATTGAAGAAAAATCAGAGATTTGTCTATGGGTTGAATAAGAACCTTAAAAAGCCTTTGCTACTGAAACTAGAAGTTTCTTTTGATCAGCTTGTTGAATTGCTCTTCGACTTGAAGAGGCCGATAATGAAAGTAATATTGAAGTTGTGGGTGCCAAACAGAACTTCAACAATAACATGAATAGGCCTATTAAGTTCAAAGGCCCCAATCCCGACAAGAAAGGGAAGCAAGAAACTTCTGTAGCAAAGACTCCTACCACTAGTCGTGGACGATGCGACAATTGTGATTCTATGGACCACTATGCAAAGGAGTGACCGCAACCCCTCTATTGTCGCTATTGCAAAAGTTTGAGTCATCATATATCTGTGTGTCCCATACTTCAAGCAAGAAGGAGGGAGAACTAAAGGTTGTGCAAGCCTCTACTAGCACTTCTCTTGGTCAAGGTATTTTCTATCCTTGACGATATTTGTTTTGAGATTATCTTTTTTGAGTTCCTTTTTTATTTGGGTTCATCTCATTATTTTATATCAAAAGAACTTGATGATTCTTTCTCTTTTTAAATTTTTGGGCTTAATGACTGCATTGAGAATTGCGAATTCGATTGATGGATCCACAACACTCAATTTACTTTGTCAAAATGTCGAGATTATTTTATGTGATTATTTTTTTTCTCCGAGCCGATTTGCATGTTATGCGTTACTTAGGCTTTGAGATTGATTTCTTGGGAAGGGATTGGCGTAATCATTATGAAGCCCATATCCTATGTCCAATGCGACTTTTTATCTTCGACATTCTCAATCTGCTAAGCAGATTTCTAATTGCTCTTAATGATTTTGATTTCCAAATTCGGTAATATCATTTTAGTTCTTTAAACTCACTTGATGAGGAAAGTGTTATTTTTCTCATTCGGGTAGTTTGTGGAATTTTCCGGTATTTTTGAGCTTGTCTTAGGATTATCACATAAACAGTCTTTTGAGTGGTGTTCAGGTCTTTTCAGCTCGACCTTGCCATCGGTTTTCATTTGCTACGAATTGCGGAAGTTAGCATTCCACTTACCGCATTCCGCACTCGTTATGATTCTTATGAATGACTTATTATGTCATTCAGTTTGTCTAGCTTATTTCATCCATTTTATGAATCGAGTATTCTACGAATATCTCGATGACTCCATTCTTGTATTTATTGATTTTGGATGAAAACAGCAATTTAAAATTTTGCAAATCTTTTTCGTAAGATTTATTTATAAGTATGATTGGATTTTTGTTCTTAAAACGAGCAAGGAATATTCTTAAAAATTTTAAGAGACATATTTATAATATAGATGATGATTTTGTGATTGTATTGCCCATTGAGTGCTTTAAGAATTCTGGTCGATGCGCTTGATCAACGTTATCGATAGGAATCTCCTAAACGCTATGATGAGACGATCAGACACAGTAAATTGACTTGTGAAATATAAATTTTTCTGAAAAGATTATTACATAAAGATAATTGTAATTTTGAAAGTTTTATCTTTTCAGGAAGGAAGATTATTTAAAAGAACTCTTTTCCGATACTCTTATTCTTGTGATTCCCGAAGGGAACCAAGACTTTATTGTTTATACCGATGCTAGTCGTATTAGTTTGGGTACCATTCTCTTGCAAAAAAGAACGTGCTATCACTTTTGCTTCTAAATCATTAAAGCCTATCGAGACTAGATATGCCACTCATGATCTAGTGCTCGCGGCTATTGTTTTCGCTTTTAGAGTTCGGCATCATTATTTTGGGGGAGAAATTTGTTCTCCAGTCCGATCATAAATCTTTGAAATGTTTATTTTCTCATAAGGAACTTAATGTTGGCTCGAGTTCCTTGCATCTTATGATCCTGATCTTCTTTGTACTCCGGAAAAGGGTAATCGAGTTGCCGATGCCCTTAGTTGTAAGCAACAAGCAGTTGTTTCTTTGATGATATCTGAATGGAATGATCTCGAGACTTTATCCACTTATGAGATTCGAGATCGTGAATCCAATTCATGTTCATCTCTTGTTTTGTCTAGCCGTGGGGCTCGTCCTTCTCTTTTGGACCATACCTCTTTTGGCTAAACTCTATGTCAAACTAAAATTACATGGAGTTCCTGCTTGTATTGTTAGCAATCGTG
The DNA here is from genome assembly GCA_030737815.1 of Allium fistulosum. Taxonomy (NCBI): domain Eukaryota; kingdom Viridiplantae; phylum Streptophyta; class Magnoliopsida; order Asparagales; family Amaryllidaceae; genus Allium; species Allium fistulosum. The sequence continues at coordinate 292,937,994 of CM060908.1, read as the reverse complement.
ATCCATTATTTTACTAGTGGACTTTGGTAAGATCTTCAAAAGCTTTGGGAACAAAGCTTAATTTTTAGCACCACTTATCGTCCTCAATCCGATGGACAAATAGAGCGTGTGAATCAACTCTTGAAGATCTCTTTCGTTCATGTGTTCTTGATTTTGGTGGAAGTTGGGAAAATTATATTTCTCTTGTTGAGTTTTCTTCCAATAATAACTTCCAACCTTGTATTGGTATGGCACCTTTCGAGGCACTCTACGGAAGGCTATGCCGATTTCCTTCGTGTTGGCTTAAAACCGGTGAGAACTGGTTTTAGGTCCAGATCTTATTGGTGTTCATTTATGTTTCACCTATGATGGGTGTTGTGCGTTTCAGTCGATCGGGAAAGTTAGCACCTCGATATGTTGGTCCATTTCCCATCACCGAACGTATTTTTATTTCCGTGGCTTATCACCTTTTTATTACCGGCTCAATCTTTTGCTATTTATGATGTTTTCCACATCTCTTTACTGCGGAAATACCTTGGAATTCCGATTTTTATTCTGGAGCCCGGTGTTGTTGAAGAAATTCAAGTTTCACCAAATTTGACTTATGAGCAACATTCTATTCATATCATTACTTCGGAGGTTAAACGCCTTCGAAATAAAGATATTCTTCTTGTGAAAGTTCAATGGTCCTCAAATCCTAAGACTTTCTCTTGGGAATCTTGAGAATTCATCGAGCAAACACATCCGGACTTACTCTTTCGTGCTCTTTATGGTGAACTTCTTATTTCAAATTTTCTTTTGTGATGATATGCTATTATGGTTGTTACTTTTATTTTCCTATTAATTATTGCGAGGACGCAATTTCTTTAAGGAGGGGAATCTGTAACAACCCGCATATTTTACAATTGTATATTTAAATATTTTATTTAAATATAGCGTCGTTAGTCGGATTAAAGTCCGAAAAGCTACTTTTTGCAAACAGTCGAATTGGGACTCGAGACCACTTCCATTGAGTCCAAAATGGCATTTGTGACTTTTTTGAGTATAAGCTTCGATATGTTTTGAGTAAGTTGAATTTTGTTATTTTCTAAGTGGGCTTTTGGGTTTGGGTTTCACCCAACTCATTCTATTACCCTAACTCAGCCCCCTCCTCTCCATTCACTCTCATTTTTCCTAACACTCTCAAGCTCAACTGATAATGGGGAAAAAAGATTGGAAATAGAACTTCAAAACCCTAGTTTCCTTTTGCAAGCTTCAATTCTTTCTCCAAAATCAAGGCAAAGCTTGGGTAAGTATCCTCTTCATCTTCTCCAACTCATTCTCTCTTCAATTTCAGAAATTTCCTAAACCTAACTTAGGGAATGTTCTTCTTTTTAGCTTAGATTCAAGCTACTTTGGGTTGAAGTGAAGAGTGTTGATCTTTCCTTTGTGATTAAGCTTCTCATTCATTGTTTTTGGGATTAAAGGTGAGATTTTTATCTCACATCTATGTGTATACTATCTTTGATTGTTAGGTATGAATTCCTAACACCTTTACATGTTCATTTGATTTTAATTTGGATTGATTTGGTGAATATTCCAATTTTTGGTTTTAAAATCCAATTTTGGGGAAAATCCTTTTACGGATGTTTGAACATGTTTTCTGTGAAGCATCGAAGAGCTTATAGGGCTGGGTTGCCGATAGGCGTAAACCCTTAGCGCCCGTTGCTCGTCCGATCGCCGTTTGTTGGATTTTTGCCCCACAAGGGGGCTAGACTAAATGTGCTTCAGAAGCAGGTTCAGTCGACTGAACCAGTGGTTCAGTCGACTGAACCAGAAGGCATAAAATGCCTTAGAAGTAGGTTCAGTCGACTGAACCAGACCCAGGAAATTGCCTGGGTCTGTATCAGTCGACTGACCATCTGGGCCAGTCGACTGACCCTGGGGATACGAAATTCGTATCCCTGTGTCAGTCGACTGACCACCTGGTTCAGTCGACTAACCTGCTTGCTTCAGCCCCATTTGATTATTTTGCTTGATATTCCAAATGTTAATCGATTCGTGATTCTTCGTTTTGTTGTTATCATTTGTTATCGATTTTGATGACTTCTAGTTCGAGATTTTTGGGTATATCCATTTTGATGGATTCGGCATCGATTTCTATGGATTTGATTCACGTCTTCGTATGTGAATTTTTGATGGTTGATTGTTTTTACAATCATCTTTGTGACTTGTCAGTTCTAAATACAAAGGTTTCTATACTAGTAGTAAATATTCAAACTCTTTACAAAGATGATTTCAACTCTATTTTTAATACAAAGCTCGTTTATAAAACCGTTTTCCAATCTATTAGTATATACAAACGTTTACCTCATTCGTATGAGAAAATATAATTAAATGGCTTAGCAAAACAAGTGGTATGAAACGCTTGCGTTTACTTCGTCGGTTAATTCTTTGACTTGTTCGATTGAAACTCTTGTGACAATTTTCGAGTGAAAATCTACAATTTGTTCGTGAATATTTGAGTTAAGCAAGTGGTTATGGGACATGAAGCTAAACTCCTATATTCACTAGCTTAGTGTAATCGACACTTCTTGATGATCGATGATGATCATTTTATGGTTTAGACTAGCAATGTGCGATGTCTCTTTGTCCACGTGGGGGGACAGTACCTCGTCCTAATGAGCTTTGTCTCATTTTTATGGGCTAGCGACCCATGGTCTTTGGACCGTTCGTGGAGCAATCGGCTCAATAAGTCGGAGCATGGGGCGTATCATTCTAGGTGCATCGATGTTCGTCTATGCATGGGGCGTATCTTTCTAGGTGCGTCAATGTTTGACTTTGCCTAGGGCGTATCTTTCTAGGTGCATCGATGTTAGACTTTACATGGGACGTATCTTTCTAGGTGCGTCGATGTTTATTTATGCATGGGGCATATCTTTCTAGGTGTGTCGATGTTCGACTGTGCATGGGGCGTATCTTTCTAGGTGCGTCGATGTTTAGTTTATGGGATAGCGTCTCGTTTGTGATACACGTGTTGGGAGTTTTCATGCTCCCGTTTGTAATAGGCCTCCCCCTTGTGATTTCTGGATTTCTCGTTGTGATTTCTAGAATTTGTATTTCACCAACTTTTTCGTTTGGCATTTATATGTTTGTCAATATTTGTAGTATGGTGAATAAAATAAAGAATATGATATTCTTTCTGGTATTTTGAGATTCTTGAGATATTGTATGATTTTTGTTGTTATTTGATGTATACTTGACACAGTATGGCATTTCTTTGTTATCATACATTTTTGGCCATATCTCTTATCCTATCTCAGTTTATCTGATATTTATAGCTAGACTGATCCGTTTATTATTTTCTTCTTAAATAATACTCGGGTCAGACCGTGATATTTCAGGTGCTCCTGCTTGACTTCCTATCAGGGATTATCATCTGATTTTTTTGGCTAACTACTTTAGATTAGTAGTTTTTGTTTTTATACATTTGAGATATAGACTCCTTGATGTATAATTATTCTCTTGTCTATCACATGTATCTATTCTTTTGTGTTGTAGTGGATCTTCTTTGACCACTATTTTGATGTACACTGTTATGTGTTATATTCATATCTGTTTCCGCCTTTGTGATATGAATATCTGTGACTGATTTGTGTTGTGTTTATTTCTATATTTGTTTCCGAAGGCCTCATAGCCACTGTGTGGTAGCTTCGAGTTTGTATTTGATATGTTGGATTTCCTCTTGAAATGAATTGTAAGTTATTTTATCTGACATATCGGTACTCGCCCAAAGCAATTACACAGATGGTCGCTCCTCAACAGCCTTATTCTTTGCGCTAATCGACAGCATTACCCAGTAGTGTTCTTGGCTAGCGTGAGCATAGAGGTGGGGCATCACAATTTATATTTTATAACAAGTCCTAAGGTTGTTGTCATCAAAACCATCATCTCAGGAACTAACAATCTCCCCCTTTTTTATGATGACAACCTATGTTTATAAAGTATACTCTACCAAACTCTGATTCTACTCTGACTCCTCCTTATTCCAACAACTCCCCCTTAATCTAAGCCTAACTAATGGCCTAATTATCCTATTTTATAATTCTCCCCTTTGTCATCAACAAAAACTAAGCCTAAACTACATAACTCCCCGTTAAACTAATACTATGGAACTAAATGCTAATAACGAAGTATAATAAGCGAAACATAAATCTAATTTTATTATATATGATGTTACATTACACATATATATGAAACATGGACATAAATATATACAAGTACACAAAATATAAAAACATTGATATAATAACAATCTAACGAGAGTCCTTGACAATTGGTGACTTGTGAATCGAACAATTAGGGTAATGAAGACAAAAGTTTCCATGTTCTTCGACCAAATTACCATTTTCGTCAAAATAGAGTTTTCTAACGCAAACAACATTATCGTCCTCATCCAATTGCACTTCTTCCTCTTCCTTTTCCTCTTCTTTTTCTTCGTCGTCCTCTAATGGATTATGAATACGTATGTTCGAGGAATCATCTTCAATCATAATAGGGTATGCATGACTATCCATTAAAAAAATTTGCAAATTTCTAAGGATCTTGCCTTGTTTCTCGTGTTCCTTTACCATCCTTATTTGCATGACTTGTAATTCAGTCAGCATTTGCAAAGAATTCTTCATAATTTCCTCGATCTTCATTACTCAAGCCAATATAGTATGTGACGCCCCACCTCTATACCCACGCTAACCAAGAACACTACGATGTAGTGCTGTCAATTAGCACGGAGAATAAGGCTATTGAGGAGCGACCATCCGTGTAACTTCTTTGTGCGAGCACCGATATGTCAGATAGAATAGAATGCATATCTTTTAAGGAGGAAATCCGACATACCGATACAAACACAAAGCTATCACACGGTGGCTATATATAATCTTCGGAAAACAAACATAGAAATAATCATAACATAAATCAGTCACAGACATCCATATCACAAAGGCGGAAGAAGATATGAATAAATATATAACACATGAAAGTGTACATCAGAGTAGTGGTCAGAAAGATCCACGATAATACAAAAGAATAGCAACATGTGCTATACAAAAGAATAAGTACACAATATAGAGTCTATATCTCAAATGCGTACAACCAAAAACTACTAATCTAAGTAGTGCCAAAAGTCAGAGTAGCAAATCCCGGGAGGAAGTCAAGCAGAAGCACCTGCAACATCTCGGTCTGACCCGAGTATTATTTAAGAAAATAATAAACGGATCAGTCTAACTATAAATATCAGATGACATGATATAAAATAATAGATATGGCATAAACATAGAATACCCATACTGACATACTACTATAAGTATGTAAATGATAATCAACAAAAGATTAATCAATATCACAAGAATCTTCTCAAAGATAAGGTAGGGTATCATACCCTAAACTTGTATTCATAACAAGTCAATAACACATGAATTCACCAATGCACAAAAACTGATATCATATCAATGAAAATCATGAAAATTGGTGAAGCACAAAATTCCAGAAATCATCATCATAAATCCAGAAAACACATAAAGCAAAAGAAAGGGGGAGGCCTAACACATGAATGGGAGCATGAAAACTCACCTATGCGTAAACACATGACGAGAACCTATCTCATGGAAGCTATCCATTAAATTTTCACACAGGAATGGCCCGAAGACCGTAGGGTGCTACCCTAGAAATGTGATGGAGAAACATCACATGATCGGGGTATAGTCTCCCACGTAGACAAAGAGACATCGCTCAATCGCTAGTCTAAATCACAAAAATGATCGTCATGATCATAAGGAAGTGTCAATCACACCAAGCTAGTAAATATATGAGTTTAGCTTCATGTCCCATAACCACTTGCTTAACTTAAATATTTACGAACAAGCTGTAAATCTTCACTAGGAAATTGTCACAAAAAGGGTTCAATCGAACAAGTCCAAGAGCTAACCGACGAAGTGAACGCAAGCGTTTCATACCACCCGTTTTACTAAGTCGTTTAAGTCGATTTCTCATTCGAGTGAAGTAAAGGCTTGTATATACTAGTAGATTTGAAAATCGGTTTGAGAAAACGAACTTTTGATATTTAAAATAGTGTTGAAATCGCTTTGATGAAAGAGTTTTGATATTTACTATTAGTATTGAAACCTTCATATATCTTTAAAGTGACAAGTCATAAAACGATTGTAGAAACAAATCAATTCACGTTCGAAGACGTGAGTAAAGTCCAAAGAAGTCAATCCCAAAACCATCAAAGTAGAAATTCTGATAAATGTTTTTCAGACGAGATTGCCTACGCAGAGTAATACGGGGTTCGACCTGCCCGGTCAGGTCGCGGGGGTCCAGGGGGCAGCGCCCCGTCTAAACGGTACGACCTAGAGAGGACAAAATGAGGTCTAACGACCTAAGGGTGATAGGGTCGAGCGACCTAACGAGATACCATCCTGAAAGAGGAGTCATCAAACTCGATAATAATTGATAACAATAAGTCGGATCGACAAAAATCGATAAACCTTGGTAATTTGCTCGAAAATAGGCAAATTAGGCAAAATCAGCCATTCAGACGTCTAAATATTTATGACAGACGTCTGAATTTAATCTCAGACGTCTGAATTTTTATGACAGACGGCTCAGAGGTTAAAAATTGAAACAGAGAGTAGAAAACATTTTGAACTAAATTCAGACGTCTAAATATTTAGTGACAGACGTCTAAATTTAATCTCAGACGTCTGAATTTTTATGACAGACGTCTAAATTTGGTGACAGACGTCTGAAATAAATTTCAGACGTCTGAATTTTCCTGCTAGGCAAAAAAAAAAAACAGCCTAGCTCTAAAATCGACGAATTCGAACCAAAATGCGATCGAACGAGCGATGAACACTAAGGGTTTACGCCAAACGGCAACCCAGTCTAATAGGCACTTCGATGCATCACCAAAAACATGTTCAAACATCCATAAAAGGATTTTCAAAGAATTGAACTCAAAACACTAAAAATTGGAATATTCACCAAATCAATCCAAACCAAGTGCAATTGCACAAGAATAAGTGTTAGGAATTCATACCTAACAATCGAAGATAAATATAGTTTAAGATGTGAGATAAAAATCTCACCTTTATACACAAGAACAAGTATGAAGGAGCTATAGAGCAATGGCAATGACAATCTCTCTTCAATCCCAACTCAACAAGCTTGATTCCAAGCTAAAAAGAGAAACATTTCCTAAATTAGGTTTAGGAATTTCTGAAATTGGTAAGAGAGTGAGTTGGGGAAGAAGAAGAGGAGACTTACCAAAGCTTCTTCTATTGATTTGGAGCTAGAACTTGGTTTGTAAATGAAAACTAGGGTTTTAGAGTTTTAATTTCTCATTCCACTCACCATTAATCTCTTTTAGAACTGAAATGAAGAGGGGGAGGGAGTGAATGAAGAGGGGGTTTCAGTTTGGAGTGTTAAGTTAAAACATAGGGCTGAACCAAACCCAAACCCAAAGTGAAAATGGTCGAATTTTTGACTAGCTCCAAACATATCGAAGTTTACACTTAAAAAGATCGCAAACGACATTTTGAACTCAATGGGAGTGGTCTCGAGTCCTAATTTGTCCGTATGCAAAAAGTAGCTTTTCGGACTAACATCCGGTTAACGATTTTAAATATAAAAATATAAAATCGATAAATATGCGGGTTGTTACAGACTCCCCTCCTTAAAGAAATTGCGTCCTCGCAATATATACGGTGGAAATAAAAAGTAACAACCATAAAAGCATATTAACACAAAAGAAATTGGAATTAAGAAGTTTACCTTAAAGAGCAGGAGAAAGCAATTCCGGATGTGTACGCTCGATGAATTCTTTAGTTTCCCAAGAGCAATCCTTAGGATTTGAGGACCATTGAACTTTAACAAGCGGGACATCTTTATTTCGAAGACGTTTGATCTCCGAAGCAATAATTCGAACAGGATGCTGCTCATAAGTCAAATTAGGTGAAACTTCAATCTCTTCCACAACACCGGGCTCAAGTATCGAATCGGAATCCCGAAGGCACTTCCGTAATTGAGAAACGTGAAACACGTCATGCATAGCAGAAAACTGAGCCGGTAATGAAAGGCGATAAGCCATGAAACCAATACGTTCGGTGATAGGAAATGGCCCAATATATCGAGGCGCTAACTTTCCCGATCGACTGAAACGTACAACACCCTTCATAGGTGAAACACGAATAAATACAAGGTCTCCCACAGAAAATTCTAATTTCCTTCTTCGGTTATCGGCATAGGATTTTTGTCTACTCTGGGCTTCTTTCATCCTATGTCGAATAAGCTCAATCTTTTCTGTGGAATCTCGAATAAAGTCTGGTCCTAAAACCAGTTTCTCACCGGCCTCAAGCCAACAAGATGGAGATCGGCATGGCCTTCCATAGAGTGCCTCAAAAGGGGCCATACCAATACTAGATTGGAAGCTGTTATTATAGGAAAATTCAACAAGCGAAATATGATCTTCCCAACTTCCACCAAAGTCAAGCACACAAGAACGAAGAAGATCTTCAAGTGTTTGATTCACACGCTCAGTTTGTCCATCGGACTGGGGGTGATAAGCGGTGCTAAAATTAAGCTTCGTTCCCAAAGCTTTTTGAAGACTCTTCCAGAATCCACTAGTAAACAATGGATCCCGATCACTAACAATGGAAGAAGGAACTCCATGTAGTTTAACAATTTCTTTGATGAAGAGTTTGGCCAAAAGAGGTACGGTCCGATTAGACCGAACGGGAATAAAATGGGCGGATTTAGTAAGTCTATCAACAATCACCCATAAGCTATTATGACCCGAACGAGAACGGGGAAGGTCATCAATAAAATCCATGGAAATTTGATCCCACTTCCAAACTGGAATTTCCAATGGTTGCAATAACCCACCAGGCCTTTGATGTTCAGCCTTAACAAGTTGGCAAGTCATGCAACACTTAACAAAGTTAGCGATATCAGATTTCATTCCCTCCCAATAATAAAGTCGCTTCATATCAGCGTACATTTTACTGCTACCGGGATGAATGGAATACTTGGAACGATGAGAATCTTCTAGAACGTCTCTACGAAGATCACTTATATTTGGTACGATCAATCTACCAAATTTTCGAATGCCGCCACGAGAATCGATATCAAAGTCTTTCAAACCTTCAATATCGGTTTTATCCTTAAGATTTTGGCCAAGCAAAGCCAATTCAGGATCTAGCTGTTGAGCTTCAAGAATGCGGTCTAATAAAGAAGGACGAGCCTCAAGGCTACATAAAACAAGGGATGAACACAAATCGGAAACGCGATCTCGAATTTCACAAGTGGATAAAAGTTCGAGATCGTTCCATTCAGATATCATCATGGAAACAACCGCTTGTTGTTTTCGACTAAGTGCGTCGGCAACTCGATTCCCCTTTCCGGGAGTATAAAGAATGTCAAGATCATAAGAGGCCAGAAATTCGAGCCAACGCTGTTGACGCAAATTAAGTTCCTTTTGAGAAAACAAATATTTCAAAGACTTATGATCAGTATAAAGAATAAACTTTTCTCTCAAAAGATAATGTCGCCAAATTCGAAGGGCGAAAACGATAGCCGCGAGTTCTAAATCATGTGTGGCATATCTAGTCTCAGCCGGCTTCAATTGCCTAGAAGCATAAGCAATAACACGTTCTTTTTGCATAAGAACGGCACCCAAACCAACACGACTAGCATCGGTATAAACGACAAAGTCTTGATTCCCTTCGGGAATAATAAGAATAGGAGCATCAGAAAGGAGTTCTTTTAATTTCTGAAAAGAAGTTTCACATTTGTCCGACCAAATGTATTTAACACCTTTCTTTGTTAAGCCAGTAAGAGGAACGGCAATCTTAGAAAAGTCTTTTATAAAACGGCGATAATAACCTGCCAATCCGAGAAAGCTACGGATTTCAGTCACGTTCTCCGGTCTCTTCCAATTTTGAATCGCTTCAATCTTTGAAGGATCCACTGATATTCCGGATTCGGAAATAATATGACCAAGAAACTTCACACTAGATTGCCAAAAATGACATTTAGAAAATTTTGCTTTTAGTTGATTGCTCCTAAGAGTTTCCAATACAATTCGAAGATGCTTTTCATGTTCCTCCTCGGTTTTAGAATACACAAGAATATCATCAATAAAGATGAGAACAAACCGATCGAGAAACTCTTTGAAAACTCTATTCATAAGGTCAACGAAATAAGCCGGAGCATTCGTTAAACCGAATGGCATAACTAGCCATTCATAAGATCCATAACGCGTACGGAACGAAGTCAAAGGAATACTATCCTCTGCAATACGAAGCTGATGGAAACCGGTAGCCAAGTCCAATTGTGAAAAGACTCTAGCACCACAAAGTTGGTCAAACAGATCATCAATCCGAGGCAATGGATATTTATTCTTAATAGTAAGATCATTAAGCTTGCGGTAGTCGACGCAAAGCCTAAGTGTGCCATCGGACTTACTTACGAAAATAGCTGAAGCTCCCCAAGGCGAGGAACTAGAGCGAATAAGTTGGTTCGTCTCCAACTCGGATAGTTGTTTGCGCATCTCTTCATTCTCCTTATTGGACATGCGGTAAGGAGGACGGGTAATAGGTTGAGCTCCAGGTATGAGATTAATTCTAAACTCAATTGCTCGCTTAGGTGGTAATCCTAAGACGGGCTCGAATATGTCAGAGAATTCACGAACGACGCAAATAAGAGAAATGACATCCTCCTCATCATCATTGTCATCATCACGAGGATTTAAGGAATATAAAGATGCAACCAAGGCGGAATCCGAATCTTTAAGAATAATAGAAATCTGATTAACAGATTGCGGATGGCGGAGATAAATAGTCCGTTCAGGACATAGGATATGAGCTTCATAACGAGTAAGCCAATCCATACCCAATATCATTCCAAAGCCTAAGTAATGCATGACATGCAAATCGGCTAGGAAAGAAGAATCACATAAAATAATCTCCACATCTTTACAAAGCAAACTAAGAGTTGCGGAACCTCCAACAGGATTCGCAATCCTTAAAGAAGTCATTAAAGCAGTAACACTTAAAGAAAAAGTATCGACAAGTTCCTTTGATATAAAAGAATGGGATGCACCCGTATCAAAGAGAACTCTAATAGGTTGATCATGAAATAATATAATGCCATCAAGGACAGAATGTGACATACCTTGGCCGCGAGATGTGTTACCAGGGGCTTGAGCCACATTAAGCTTTCCCTCCTTCTGTTGAAGCCTTTTGCATTGGTGCATATAATGATCTGTGCCTTTACAATAGCGGCAAGAGCGGGGCTTTGGACACTTGTTCGAAAAATGGCCCTTAGCACCACAGTTGTAGCATTTGTTATCATCAGAGGAAAAAGTCTTTGCAGTAGGAGCTGCTTGTTTACCCTTTTTGTTCGGGTAAGGACCTTTAAATTTGTTGGGCCTCTTTTTGTTGTTAAAGCAAGGTTTGGAAGCTACTTCTTCAACATTACTTTCTCTATCAGCCTCTTCAAGACGAAGAGCGATATCTACAATTTGGTCGAAAGAAACTTCTAACTTCAAAAGTAATGGCTTCTTGAGGCTTTTGTTTAAGCCATAAACGAACCTCTGGTTCTTCTTTAGTGGAGTATTTATATATTCGACCCCATATTTGGAAAGGGATTCGAATGATGCGACGTAGTCCGCCACAGAAGCCTGACCTTGAACAAGGTCAATAAATCGCCGAGCCAACGTTACCTTTTCAGCCTTGGGTACGAATTTCGATTCGAAGCGTTCTCGGAAGTGCTCCCAAGTGAGGTCCGCTTCATTAATTTCGGAAGTGAGAAGTTCATACCAATCCAATGCTCTCTCTTGGAGCATACTGGAAGCCACTTGAACGCGGTGCAGATCGATAAGGTTCATGCGAGAGAAGATTCGATCGCATGATTTTAACCAAGCTTGAACCTCGATAATAGGTTCGGAACCTTTGAAGGGCTTCCCACCCAAATTGGTGTAATCGCTGCACAACCGTGCAAATCCCGACTTTGGGTGAGTAGGTTCCGGGTTAACTCCAGCTGCTTGGGCATTCGTCACTAACTCAAGAAGCTGTTGAGTTGTCATAAAAACTCCATCTCGAGGAGCAGTAGTAGATGTTCCAGCTCTGGGACGGCCTGGTCTAGACATTCTCTTCCTTAAGAAAGAGAAAAGAATAAAAGTTATTCTCCAAATAATCATCAAGCAAATCTTGATAGATAAAACAAGGATACCTAAAAGGAAATAGGATGAATCGGTACAAAGATTCGAATTAAATCCTAAGGCAAGACTCCTAAGTGGGACTTAGGACGATGATCCTTGTTAAGTTAATCTACATTGTTCCGAAGTTTGGCTCCGATACCAAGCTGTGACGCCCCACCTCTATACCCACGCTAACCAAGAACACTACGATGTAGTGCTGTCAATTAGCACGGAGAATAAGGCTGTTGAGGAGCGACCATCCGTGTAACTTCTTTGTGCGAGCACCGATATGTCAGATAGAATAGAATGCATATCTTTTAAGGAGGAAATCCGACATACCGATACAAACACAAAGCTATCACACGGTGGCTATATATAATCTTCGGAAAACAAACATAGAAATAATCATAACATAAATCAGTCACAGACATCCATATCACAAAGGCGGAAGAAGATATGAATAAATATATAACACATGAAAGTGTACATCAGAGTAGTGGTCAGAAAGATCCACGATAATACAAAAGAATAGCAACATGTGCTATACAAAAGAATAAGTACACAATATAGAGTCTATATCTCAAATGCGTACAACCAAAAACTACTAATCTAAGTAGTGCCAAAAGTCAGAGTAGCAAATCCCGGGAGGAAGTCAAGCAGAAGCACCTGCAACATCTCGGTCTGACCCGAGTATTATTTAAGAAAATAATAAACGGATCAGTCTAACTATAAATATCAGATGACATGATATAAAATAATAGATATGGCATAAACATAGAATACCCATACTGACATACTACTATAAGTATGTAAATGATAATCAACAAAAGATTAATCAATATCACAAGAATCTTCTCAAAGATAAGGTAGGGTATCATACCCTAAACTTGTATTCATAACAAGTCAATAACACATGAATTCACCAATGCACAAAAACTGATATCATATCAATGAAAATCATGAAAATTGGTGAAGCACAAAATTCCAGAAATCATCATCAGAAATCCAGAAAACACATAAAGCAAAAGAAAGGGGGAGGCCTAACACATGAATGGGAGCATGAAAACTCACCTACGCGTAAACACATGACGAGAAGCTATCTCATGGAAGCTATCCATTAAATTTTCACACAGGAATGGCCCGAAGACCGTAGGGTGCTACCCTAGAAATGTGATGGAGAAACATCACATGATCGGGGTATAGTCTCCCACGTAGACAAAGAGACATCGCTCAATCGCTAGTCTAAATCACAAAAATGATCGTCATGATCATAAGGAAGTGTCAATCACACCAAGCTAGTAAATATATGAGTTTAGCTTCATGTCCCATAACCACTTGCTTAACTTAAATATTTACGAACAAGCTGTAAATCTTCACTAGGAAATTGTCACAAAAAGGGTTCAATCGAACAAGTCCAAGAGCTAACCGACGAAGTGAACGCAAGCGTTTCATACCACCCGTTTTACTAAGTCGTTTAAGTCGATTTCTCATTCGAGTGAAGTAAAGGCTTGTATATACTAGTAGATTTGAAAATCGGTTTGAGAAAACGAACTTTTGATATTTAAAATAGTGTTGAAATCGCTTTGATGAAAGAGTTTTGATATTTACTATTAGTATTGAAACCTTCATATATCTTTAAAGTGACAAGTCATAAAACGATTGTAGAAACAAATCAATTCACGTTCGAAGACGTGAGTAAAGTCCAAAGAAGTCAATCCCAAAACCATCAAAGTAGAAATTCTGATAAATGTTTTTCAGACGAGATTTCCTACGCAGAGTAATACGGGGTTCGACCTGCCCGGTCAGGTCGCGGGGGTCCAGGGGGCAGCGCCCCGTCTAAACGGTACGACCTAGAGAGGACAAAATGAGGTCTAACGACCTAAGGGTGATAGGGTCGAGCGACCTAACGAGATACCATCCTGAAAGAGGAGTCATCAAACTCGATAATAATTGATAACAATAAGTCGGATCGACAAAAATCGATAAACCTTGGTAATTTGCTCGAAAATAGGCAAATTAGGCAAAATCAGCCATTCAGACGTCTAAATATTTATGACAGACGTCTGAATTTAATCTCAGACGTCTGAATTTTTATGACAGACGGCTCAGAGGTTAAAAATTGAAACGGAGAGTAGAAAACATTTTGAACTAAATTCAGACGTCTAAATATTTAGTGACAGACGTCTAAATTTAATCTCAGACGTCTGAATTTTTATGACAGACGTCTAAATTTGGTGACAGACGTCTGAAATAAATTTCAGACGTCTGAATTTTCCTGCTAGGCAAAAAAAAACAGCCTAGCTCTAAAATCGACGAATCCGAACCAAAATGCGATCGAACGAGCGATGAACACTAAGGGTTTACGCCAAACGGCAACCCAGTCTAATAGGCACTTCGATGCATCACCAAAAACATGTTCAAACATCCATAAAAGGATTTTCAAAGAATTGAACTCAAAACACTAAAAATTGGAATATTCACCAAATCAATCCAAACCAAGTGCAATTGCACAAGAATAAGTGTTAGGAATTCATACCTAACAATCGAAGATAAATATAGTTTAAGATGTGAGATAAAAATCTCACCTTTACACACAAGAACAAGTATGAAGGAGCTATAGAGCAATGGCAATGACAATCTCTCTTCAATCCCAACTCAACAAGCTTGATTCCAAGCTAAAAAGAGAAACATTTCCTAAATTAGGTTTAGGAATTTCTGAAATTGGTAAGAGAGTGAGTTGGGGAAGAAGAAGAGGAGACTTACCAAAGCTTCTTCTATTGATTTGGAGCTAGAACTTGGTTTGTAAATGAAAACTAGGGTTTTAGAGTTTTAATTTCTCATTCCACTCACCATTAATCTCTTTTAGAACTGAAATGAAGAGGGGGAGGGAGTGAATGAAGAGGGGGTTTCAGTTTGGAGTGTTAAGTTAAAACATAGGGCTGAACCAAACCCAAACCCAAAGTGAAAATGGTCAAATTTTTGACTAGCTCCAAACATATCGAAGTTTACACTTAAAAAGATCGCAAACGACATTTTGAACTCAATGGGAGTGGTCTCGAGTCCTAATTTGTCCGTATGCAAAAAGTAGCTTTTCGGACTAACATCCGGTTAACGATTTTAAATATAAAAATATAAAATCGATAAATATGCGGGTTGTTACATAGTATGTTGGAATGGACCAGAATCAGGAGAAGGGAAGAAAATGGTTGCATTTTGGTTTGATTTAGAAGAGGAGGCCATTACTTTGTATTTTCAGAAGTTTATTACAGAGAAAATGAAGTGAGAAGACAGATGAATTCATAATATTGTGGTTATATAACCACCAAACTGATTTTAGAGGGAAAATCAAAATTTCAAATCTGACCATTGTATGTCGACATGGGGGTATGGGCATGTCGACATCCCTTTGGAAATTTTGACAATTTCGTTTTTCTCTAGTTATTTAAATATATATGTTACTATATCTATATTCTATATCTCATTTATAGAACAAATACCTAGTTCTCTTCTTAATTTAGTAAAGGTTGATTGATTCAAGGGTTTGGTCAGAATATCAGCTATTTGATTCTCAGTGTTGATAAATTCAAGAGAAATAATCTCTTTTATTATATTATCTCTGAGAAAATGATGTCTGATATCAATATGTTTGGTTCTGGCATGATGAGTAGGATTTTTGGATAAATTTATTGCAATGTATTGTCACAATAAATTGGTGATTTTGAAATATTTAATCCAAAATCGTTTAGGGTCTGTTGCATATCGATAACTTGAGAACAAGCCAATGCAGCAGAGATATATTCTGCTTCAGTTGTCGATAGTGAGACAGTACTTTGTTTTTTAATAAACTAGGAAACATGAAAATTTCCTAAAAACTGACAAGTTCCACTTGTACTTTTTTGGTATGATTTACAACCAGCATAGTCAGCTTCACAATATGAGATTAAATCAAATGAATCATTTTTAGGGTAAAATAGGCCATATCTAAAGTGTGTTTAACATATCTTAGGATATGTTTAATGGCTTTTAAATGGGTTGAGATTGGTATCTTGCACAGAGACAGACACTATGCATGATACCAGACCTACTCGTAGTTATATAGTGTAGCGATCCAATCATTCCCCTGTATAGTTTTTGATTGACATCTTTTGACATGTCTTCTTTATTCAAGACATCATTGGTTGCCATAGGAGTGGGTTTTCCACTCGCAGTGGTCATACCAAACTTACTAACTAGATCCCTAGCATACTTTTCTTGACTAATGAAAATACCACTATCTAATTGTTTTATTTGCAATCCTAAAAAGAAAGTAAGTTCACCCATATGACTCATCTCAAACTCTTTTGTCATTATTTCAGAAAACTCTTTGTTCATTTCATTGTTGGTTGATCCAAAAATGGTATCATCTACATAAATCTATACTAATTGGATATCATTTTTGTTTCTTTTAATAAAAAGAGTATTATCTATTCTACTAATTTCAAAATTTGATTGTAATAGGTAAGATCTTAGTCTGTCATACTAGGCTCTAGGAGCTTGTTTCAGACCATATATGTAACATCCAGCACTTTGTATGCTTTAAGCAGACACACGTGCCAACTCAAACCATACAAAAGGGCAAATTGTTATTGGGGTGAATAATAAAAAGCAGAGAAAGAAAAAAACAAAACAAAATCTCGCAGTGGAATGACAAAATATAATAATCAAATAACAGTTCATGAAGCTGTTTACAAAACATTTGATTATACTTATACCATACAAAATCACAGTTACACATATCAGAGATAAACAAATAATGCAGCTGAACAGTATGAATGTGGTGGAATAAATATAGTAAATAATAGTAGTACAAATCTTCATCTTCGTCCTCCAGAAATAAGGTCTTCAAATCCTAAAATGCTCAGGCTGACCCGAGCGAATTGAAAAGACAAAACACTCGAGTCAGAACTAAAAGATTTTATGTAAGTCAAATCTACGGTAAATAAATATGAGTGTAAACGGCGTCGGAGATGTTTATGGGGTTTGACACCTCCTATCCAGTGTCTAACGTGAGTCCAGTAACTTAAGAGATGTTCGGGATTCACATCTCCTAAGAATCCGTTAAACTTTCTACTATGTAATACAATACGCTATTATAATATGTCTAAAGTAAAGTATACTATTTAAAAATAGCGTTAAGGCTTTACATTTTCCACCTTAACACATTTTTAGGTACGCCAATAGTCTATATAATACCGTAACTCCCCGTAAACTGGAGCCGCCAGAGGATACCACATAGGTACGACATAAAACAAACTCGTAGAAGGCGCGCTAGGGTAGGTGACACGGCACAACTAGGCAATGCCAGGGTAGATATACCAATTACACTTCCGAACTGTTGGTAACGCATAGCCGCAACTACTGCCCAACTCGAAACACACTCCCGGGTAAAATAGAAGGGTGGCTACCAAATAAATCGCAAAGTCGGAATATAAATCGATGGAGTGTGCCCGATCGAAGGAATGACCTCACTAAGCCCGTCGATTGCTCCTGTTTTAGCCACCTTAAGCCAACTCACGGGAGTCGGGTCCACGTATATACCTCATATAGGATCGTTGCCACTATCCTACTTCATTCTGGAATCTCCACTGCGTACACGGTTGTCAAAGTGGTTTTCGGTATCGACAGAGAGTATGCCCATATCTGATCCCGGTCTCTTTACCAACCAATCGCTTATTGCACACCGGATGGTTCTTTTACATTTCCAAAACTATTTCATAGTTGATATCAAAATATCATATTCAATTCAAATCATATCATTTTCGAAATCATTACTCATATTTACCTTTGAAATTATATCACATTTGAAATCATAGTTCGAAATTATATTTCCTTTCAAAAGTCATATTTAAAAAATAGGTTAAACTCTCATTTACAAATTATCATATTAAACTAAATATGTTATTTAATTCCCAACTTAGGTTATAATGCCGCTTTTTTGAGACTTGGTTTTGATTCATGACACGAAGCTATCACTACAACATACAGATTCGACGACTGTTACGACAAAAAGAGAATATATACTACATGGAGACAAGACATCAAAATCGGTGCATCAACTTTTATATTATTTTGTTTTGAGTCTTAGGTCAATATTGTTAAGATCTCTCCTCGTTTAACATATATATTAGCTTATATATAATCTTAATGATTTATACATAAAAGCATAGAAAATATATATATATATATATATATATTATCAAAGTTTTAAAAAAAAATCATATATATAATATATATATTTATATTTATATATATTTACAACCTGTGAAAACTATGCAAATTGCATAGAATTCACCAGGTCAGCCGACTCAACTGGTAGGTCAGTCGACTGACCTGTAAATTTCTGTGCAACATGCACAGGTGCACAAATAAACAAATAATATGTTTTGAATATCCAGTCGACTGACCTAGAGGCTCAGTTGACTGAATTTCTACAATAGTTATTTTCTGAAAAGACACGATTATTTGTGAAGAGTTACGAACCTCTACGAAAAGATTTGGACGCAACACTTCAATCGAAACTCTTCATCAACAGTCGCTGCTTTTTAACATCTATAAATACATACTCTAACTAGATTCCAAACAACCGAATTTTCTTATCTTTCTTATCTAACACTCTGGAATCTACTTGCAACTATACTTTCAAATATTCTGCATTAAAGCAAATTTATACCTTTCTACTCTTTATAAACTTCAAATATATATATTTATACTCGAGGAGAAGATCATAGGAAGGGTGTACTATAAACAAACTTATCCGTGTTATCAAAACACAAAAAGTCAAACAATCTTTTGTATTTGTTGAAGTCCTGTTCTGCTGCTCAGGCCTGTGAAGTCCTCTTCGGCTGTTGAGGCGAAATCCTGTTCCGCTGCTCAGTTCCTTGTTCGGCTGCTCAAGGGTTGTATAGACCTATTCCTCTAGGTTAAGTGAGGGTTATTGTTTTAGTGAAATTCTAGAAGGAGTCTTGGACTAGACGTAGGACGGTGCTCTGAACCAGTATAAAAATCCATGGTGTCATTTACTTTACTATTTATTTTTATTATACTGCTTTTATATTCCGCACTATTTACTGTATAGCTATCATCACTATACTCTGTATTTTCGTATATCCATATTACACGATCCATCACATGCTTTCATTTGGTATCAGAGCATGGAATTCTATCGATCGTCACAACATCATAGAATAATGGCCAGAAAACGATCCAGTCGAAATACAACAGGCAAAATCCTTGTCAAAGCCACCCGTGAGGATTACAAAAAGGTACTTTCTGATTTACAAATTTCAGTAAAAGATAATAATGAATTAGTTAGTATAAGAAATAAGATTTCAAAGCTTAATTTTATTAATTTAGAAAAGATGAAATCTGTTGAACTTGAAAATGAGAAATTGAAAAACGTGAAGTTAAATTTAGAAAATCAACTTGGTGATTTAAAGAATAATTTTATAACTTTTAAAGATTTTGTAGATGAACAAAACACCATATTTGAAAATTTTGATTTGAAAAGACAAAATGATTTATTACAGTCCTCTTTAGATAATTCAGAATCTCAAATTTTCTTTCTAAAAAATGAGAACTGTATGTTAAAAACGAGAATTCTGAATTAAATAAGAAAATTGATATTTTGAATACTAGTAATATTTCTTTTGAAAATAATAATTGTGACTTTAAAGTTAAATTTGATAAACTTAACACTAAAGTCACAAAATTTAATAAAGGTCAAAACGATTTAAACAAGATTTTATCTAGTTCTAGACCTTTACATGATACAATTGGTTTAGGATATAATAAAACTAATCGTAGAAATAGCACTAGATACGCTTTCATGTATAGTAAAAATTTTAGTGCTAGTAGTAAATTTTGAGTAAAGCGTAAATCCAATTTTTATAGAAATTCAAATACTATTATAACCAATAATGTTTATAATTTCTCTAGAAGTACAAAATCATTGACGGGAAATATAAATAAAAATTATCTAAGTATTTGGGTTCCTGTTAATTGGAAAAATAGAGAAAAATACATTGATGATTATTTTGATATGGTAGTTAGTAATGAAAATTATATTTTTAAAGGTTCAACCACACCCAAATGGGTATGGTTTCCTAAAAATTAGGAAATTATAAGAACCTTGGGTATCACATGCTTTAAATGTTAAATTTTTTGATACCTTACATTATAAGTAGTAGTTATTTTGTTGTTCTATGATAACACTTATGTAGAATATAATTTATGTCATCATATAAACTCTCCTTTTTGTCGATGACAAAGGGGGAGAAAGATACTGCTCTAACGCTATTTGCAGGAATAAACAATGCAAGCATAGATTAAGGGGGAGAAAAGATTAATTATTTGTATGAATATATTCAGGGTAAGCGTATAATAGAGTAAGTTGTTGCTTATCTTAGTATTTGCCTTTTATGATCTACAAACATTAGTCTTTCATTTCAAAACATTAAAGCATGGCTTATACTAAATAACCAATGTTTCGTATTATTTTGTTGCATTAAAATTCTTGTTTGCGATATTGCAATGTATGAATGCTTGTTACTTTTATTGCTATGATTTGAATATCTATACATGCATCATAAGATTATTTATGTTCTTTATTCCTTTTTGTCGATGACAAAGAGGGAGAAAATTATCACTAACATTAATAATGCAGGATATATATCAAAGATTCAGGGAGAGTAAGTATTCATATTATATTATATACAGTCGAAATCTATATCTATTTACAAGTTGTCATCAATCAAAAAGGGGGAGAATGTTGAGACTTGGTTTTGATTCATGACACGAAGCTATCACTACAACATACAGATTCGACGACTGTTACGACAAAAAGAGAATATATACTACATGGAGACAAGACATCAAAATCGGTGCATCAACTTTTATATTATTTTGTTTTGAGTCTTAGGTCAATATTGTTAAGATCTCTCCTTGTTTAACATATATTAGCTTATATATAATCTTAATGATTTATACATATAAGCAGAGAATATATATATATATTATCAAAGTTTTTTTTTAAAATCATATATAATATATATATATATATATATTTATTTATTTATTTACAACCTCTGAAAACTGTGCAAATTGCACAGAAATCACCAGGTCAGTCGACTGACCTGTAAATTTCTGTGCAACATGAACAGGTGCACAAATAAACAAATAATACGTTTTGGGTATACAGTCGACAGACCCAGAGGCTCAATTGACTGAATTTCTACAACAACTATTTTTTGAAAGACACGACTATTTATGAAGAGTTACGAACCTCTACGAAAAGATTTGGACGCAACACTTCAATCGAAATTCTTCATCAACAGTCGCTGCTTTTTAACATCTATAAATACATACTCTAACTTGATTCCAAACAACCGAATTTTCTTATCTTTCTTATCTAACACTCTGGAATCTACTTGCAACTATACTTTCAAATATTCTACATTAAAGCAATTTGATACCTTTCTATTCTTCATAAGCTTCAAATATATATATTTATACTCGAGGAGAAGATCATAGGAAGGGTGTACTATAAACAGACTTATCCGTGTTATCAGAACACAAAAAGTCAAACAATCTTTTGTATATGTTGAAGTCCTATTCTGCTGCTCAGGCATGTGAAGTCCACTTCGGCTGCTGAGGCGAAATCCTGTTCTGTTGCTCAGGTCCTTGTTCGGCTGCTCAATGATTGTATAGACCTATTCCTCCGGGTTAAGTGAGGGTTATTGTTTTAGTGAAATTCCAGAAGGAGTCTGGGACTGGACGTAGGATGGTGCTCCGAACCAGTATAAAAATCGCTGGTGTCATTTACTTTACTATTTATCTTTATTATACTGCTTTTATATTCCGCACTATTTAATGTATAGCTATCATCACTATACTCTGTATTTTCGTATATGCATATTACACGATCCATAGCATACTTTCTGTAACGACCCGGTATTTTAGACCCTTCGCATCCGCACATGTCGGACTTGAATTGATCAAAATACCGAATTGTAAATATAAATTTGGCAAATCTCAGAATATACAATAAATAAATCACAGATCACAGACACAGAGTATATAATAATGCAGCGGAAGCAAAGAGATAGTAGTTCATGAAGCTACTAAATATATACATCAGAGTTAAACAAGATACAACAGAAGTCTCAATACAATAACCAAGTACAAAGCTGAATACATCACTGGAATCATTTGGATAACTGAAAGCGAAATAGATAGCTAGATCTTCAAGCAAAGCTCCAACTCCGAAGGTGAGTCTCGAATGCTGTATCACTCAGTCTGACCCGAGCGTAAAGCAAAATACAAAACACTCGAGTCAGGACACACATACTTATACAATGTAAACCAACTCAAGTGAACTGTAATAGAAAAGTACAAGTAACTTAAAGGATGCTTGGGACCGCCCATCCTCTAAGGATCCGTTAAACTATTTACTATGTAGTAATATTCGCTATTATAATAATGTCTAATAGTAAACTAAACTTACTTTTAAATAGCGTTAAGGCTTTACATTTTCCACCTTAACACATAATAGTCCCAGTAGTCTATCCAGTATCAGCGTACCCCCAGATCGGGAGCTACCCTAAATACTCCACAGGCTATGGCACAAATCCAAACTCGTAGTAAAGCTCGATATGGTAGGTGACACGGCACAACGAGGCAATGCCAGGGTAGATATACCAATTATGCACACGGGCTGGTGGAAACGCATAGCAGCCACTACCGCCCACCTTGGAACACAATACCAAATCAAAAATCGAAGGGTGGCCACCAAATCAATCACAATTAATAGAATAGTATCGAAGAAATGTGTCCAATCAGAGGTGCTGCCTCCTTGGCCCGAGATCGCTCCTGTTTTAGCCACCTTATGCCAACTCACGGGAGTCGGGTCCACGTATATACCTCAATAGGATCGTCGCCACCATCCTACTTCATTTTGGAATCTCCACCGCGTACACGGTTGTCAAAGTGGTTTTCGGTATCGACAGAGAGTATGCCCATATCCGATCCCGGTCTCTTTGCCAACCAATCATTATTATAACCCATGGATGTTTATTTCTAAATAATTTATACCTCAAACAAAATATCATATCCATTTTAAACTAGTTTATACTTCAAAACCAAAATATCATATACAAAACTAGTTTATACTCCAAAAACCAAAATATCATTTGAATAAACCCAAATTTCCAATCACGAATACTCCTTTTTAAATCATCTTAAACCAAAACCATGCTATAAAGTCATATCCTTAAATCTTCAATTCAATAAGTTTCAAATTGATATTTTTAAACAATTCTTAATTAAATACAATTTCAAATGAATTCATTTCCAAAAACTATAGTGTTTGTACAAAAAATGGGCACAACACTCTTCGGAAGTTTTTGAAGAGATAAAAGTGAAGAAAATAAATGTAAAACAGAGATTATCTAACAAAAACTCCAACAAACAGAAATATAAATACGCAGACAAGCAATTTAGAGTGGTTCGTCGTATCGCCTACGTCCACTATGAAGTTTTGATGATTTTATTGATTCTCTTTCAATGATTACAAGCGATTACAGTGAACAACAGTGAATTACAGTTTAGATTTCGAATTCAACAGCAAGGATAAGATGCAAGTCTCGATCCGGTAGAGTCTGGGCGCTTGAGAATCAAAAAGTCCCCTTTTCTGTATGCTCTGGGGCTCTATTTATAGGCGTAGGAGGCTGAGATTTCGCTCAAACTTCGGGAGACTTGGTCAGGCACGTGAGGGGACCCACATGACCGTTTCCAAAAAGTTTCGCCTCGATCTGTGATCGATACGAATCCATTTTGTATCGATGAAGATGATGTCCAATTAAGCTGAAATTTGGCAGGGACATTCTTCAGTGTGTGCGTGAGCTTTTGTAAAAATTTCATTGAATTTGGATCAGTGGATTACGAGATCTCGTCGATATGAAATGGAATTCCTCAGTGGCTGTTCTGTTCGACTCCATGGATTTGACTTGATCCCTTCGTATCGATCACTGCACGTGTTTCTGAGATAATGTGGCGCGCACACTTCATTTCGATCCAGTCTTCAAGCCATGTTGACCGCTTCGACTCCATAGATCTCGCCTCGTTTGCTTCGATGGATGACACATCATCCTAGTTTGTTGACTTGTTGGATACGAATAAGCCAGTGGGCATGGATTCGAAGTAGTCATTAGCTGATTGTTGTGAGGTACGTCATCTGTCGATGGATACGAACCCGATCGATGCGAACTCGATGGGTTCGAACATTGCCAACTCCATCGATACGAAATCATGGGAACTTGCCGATGCGAAGCGGATGATGGACACGGGCTGGATGGATACGGAGTAAGGTAACCTGATGGACATGAAGAGAGATTTCCATGATGGATACGAAACAGACACTTGGCCAATCGATACGAGTTGTACTAACTATCGATGGACACGAAATCCATCGATACGAACTCGATGGATTCGAAACACGGCTACCTCTATCGATACGAAACGATGCTCCCCGATGGGTACGAAATGGAGCTTATTGATGGATACGAAAACATGCTTTTCCCTCCAACTTGTATCCATCATAACCTGAGCATATGAACTCGGATTGACTTGAAACTTGGGACGTTGGCTTCCTTTGCTTTCTTAGTCATGTCTTATCAATTGTAGCTTGATCCGGACTCGGACAAAATTCATCGATATCCATGACGAGCGACATTTAGAATCCAATCGATTCCTCGGTATCCTGGCCTTGCCAAAAGGCGGGATAACATTTGCCCCCCAAAGTACGTCTTGTGGAAACATGACGTGCTTTGAAAAGCTGCAGGTTCTCTCTGAACAATTATCATATCTTTTGTTGAAAGTTGTACTCTGTACTGCTCGTAATTGACTGCTGTGTGATAATGATTAGCTGACTCTTGTTAACGTTGCAAGTTCGCGAGTCGTTGCCAGTTTAGCTCGTTATCGAATTTCGTATTGATTCTCTCCTGAACCGATTTGACATTCGAGTTGAAACAACGCTTGATGGTTGTTTTCGAGTAGTTCCTCCGTATCGATCCTCTCCTGAATCGACATAGAAGGTTGAAAAGTAGTTTTTCATAGCGATGTGGGTCAAGTTGATGGATATGAAATGCTCATTCGTATCGATAGGCCTTTGATGGACACAAAATTAATGTTCGCATCGATCGACCCGCACCGTTGTGAGTTGATGGTTGCAAAATGGACACTTCGAATTGATGGAGTCTATCGCCTATAGGTGTCTTCTCTGTGGGCTTCGTACCGATAGTTCATTGTCCATTTCATATCGATGGAAACTTTGGGTCAAGTGGATTCGAACAAAGCCTTCGACTCAATCCGTGGGTCAACTGGTTGTGGCCGGTCATGTGGACTGGGAGACGAATCGACTCGGTTCTACCCTAGGCTCCATATAAATACCTGGGACCTCGCCATTTTTCACTTTTTTACTTTCCACTTTTTACTGTTGCTTTATACTCTCTACGTTTTCGCATCGACCCGTATCCTTCAAGAAAGAAGAACTGCAACCTATCTTCGAATCCATCAGATTTGTCCTTCCAATCCTTCGAATTTCATCCTCAATTTAGGTAATTAACCATAAATCCAGACAACGAATTAATCTCAGATCCACTCTATCTTCATCGAACATTGATTCTGGTAGTTGTCAAAACCAGATCTGGGCCAAAGCTTGGTTGTAATCGACCATAGCGGTGCTCCGGTTGGTTAAGGAAGAATGAGTGGGAAAAACAAAAAAGCTGGATCGATCTGGGGGCTCGTGCTCGAATCGATGAAGGCAGTGACATTTCTCCCTGGATCTCGCATCGACAAACGGGATATGTCAGTGGAGATGATGTGGTTTCGTATCGATGGTTATGGAGACGGACCGTATCGACTCGGAGTGGCTGATAATAAGTTAATGATTACTCTGAAATCCTTAGCTTTAGATCGACACGAATTTTGCCATTACGATCGATACGAAAAGTATCGACTCGAGTGTTATCGATGTTAAGCTAAGACCTTTCCGATCGATACGAACCAAACCACCAATGATCGATACGAAGTCGCATCATCTTGATCGATACGAACCAGACCACCAATGATTGATTCGAAGCACGATGCTTGGTATCAGTTCGAACTTGTAACCTGATGGACTCGAACGAGCCTCCCGGGATTGATTCGAACTCTCCCTTTGATGGATACGAAATCTTGAGCACTTGAAAACATGATGCCGATGAACTTCATTCTTGCATATCTGGACTTGATAAAATTAAACTACACACTTGACTCCTACGAGATTCTGCCTTGCATAATCGAAATTGATCGTAGTACTGCACATCTGACTGCCTTTTGAAGCTCGTAGATGGAACTGTAACCCAACAAAATATAACGAACTTTAATCTGAATCAATCGTTAGTATCTGGATGGCGCGGTTGTGATGGTCAGCGATGACGGTCATTTCTGGTCTGACTCTCAAAGTTTTGTCGTTCACACATTTAGGTTTATTTCGTAGAAATTTGCTCAAGTTACGCATAACACTTGCACTGCACAACATATTCATACACTTTAAACTAGGGAATGCACGGGCTTTTTATCGTCTAATGATGATTTCTCGTGAGTTAGCTAGTTATGGAACCGTCAAGTTCGCAGCAGCAAGAAACTCAAAATCTAACCCCTCCCAAACTTGAGATTCCGGACATCGAGGCCGAGGTCATCGGTCCAGCTCCGGACGAGTTGCCTGACACGTCCTTCATTAATAGTCCACCTGATTCTGTCCCGTCCAATATTTCCGAAGATATGCTAGGGAGAATATGCTTAAGGCATGGTCTATCGTTGGACGATGTATTATTGCCGGGACTAGATGACAGACCGCATAATCCCCCGGAGGGATATACTGCGTTTAACCGACATGCATGCACAGCCGAGACACTTCCTCCGTTCAACGAATATATAAGAGAAGTGTTGGCTTATCTGGGGATTGCTCCGTCTCAGTTACACCCGAATGGATATGCTTCGCTCAACAGCTTGTTTATTGCATTTATGGAGTACCTTTACCGACCTCCCCGCATGACCGATATAAGATACTTGTTCAACTTCAAAAGTCGAACTGACAGTCCATCTTTCACATTCTTGGAGTCTGTAAGGAACTGCCAAGTCGTCACAGGGTCTTAGACTAGACTGAGTTACTTCAGGTCGGAGTGGTTCTACGTCCGATGTCCTCTAGGGTTTGCCAGAAGATGGCTGTTCAGACGTGAGTATCGTCCCTTTCCTAAGTAGTTGACAAGGCAATTCATGAATGAAATTGAACTCTTATTTTCTATTTCTTTTCTTCCAGCAATAATCCAGCGACCTGAAGGTGGTTACTATAAAGAGATAGTCCGGGTTCTCCAAGAAATTCCAAGTGAAGAAAGGAATATTGAACTGCTGTTGACGGACCAGAATCTCAGAATTCTCCGGTTGATTGGGCGGAGACAAATCACAAGGCTTGATGGCGCACTAAAGACTGTCTCCAGAGAAAAAGTCAAGCGGAAGAAGCCCAAAGTTGTTATAATTGAGGAAGCTGACTCCGAAAGAACTCATACCGATGAGGAGCCATTGGTCGGGCCTGCTGATGCAACCCCGGATTCTGATGAAAAAAGAAAAGGCAAGGTAGCGGCCTTTAAACAGTCTAAATCTGGGAGGCGGAAGTCTGTGGTCTTAAACTGCCCCCTTTCTGGAGTTAGAATCTCAGAAGCATCCCCCCTGCAGACGGAAAGCTCCTTCGAAGGGCTCGCCGACCTTCCAATTCTGGACCTTGCGTTCACACAGCATGATGTCGGGTTGGATGAACTGCAACATACTTTCGATGTTAGCGAGTCTCTTACTACTAGTGTGGTCGACACTTCTGGTTGGTCTGGGGGGTTACACATCCATACACTCTTCACGGCACTATGCAATTTTGATCGCAAATCGCATATCATAAATGGTTATTAATCCTCCTTGTTTTACTTTTTAGGTACGATGTCTGGTCGCGGCTCTGTGCTTGGCAGTTTGCGCAACAAGCGCCGTTATTATGAACCACGAAGGAAAGAGGGAGATAGAGATTATGATTCATGGCATTCTGGTCAGGAGAGGTCTGACAGAGATAGGGGATATGTACGCCGGTCTCGATCCCGCTCTCCTCCGCCTAGGACCTCTGTACCGCCCATAGTTCTGGTGACACGCCCTCCTGAAACTTCACGGCCTAAGCCACCTTCTCACATTCCTAGATCCGACCCTCAATGTGGAACTGAAATAGCCACCTCCTCAGCTACTATACCAGTCGCGACTGATCCGACCGAGGAAGGTGCGATCAAACTCGCACAAATGAGAAAATAATTCCCCGACATCTGCTTTGATGGTTACGTCTTTCCTCCACACCTGAAGAAAATTCCGCCAACAGCTGAAAATACTATTCATGATTATGTTGCGGACATATTCTTTCAGTACAAGGAGTGGGCGAGGGCCGTGAGGAAAGCATCTAAGGTAGCGTTTGATCGGGCCGCCGCTATAGAAAAGCTGGAGAAGGAGTTGGGTCAAAAGGACCGAATTATGCAAGTGCTCAACGCCGAGGCCGAGTCTTCCCGTAAATCTGAAATGGAAGCTCTTAAAAAGCCCGACGACGCAAACTCGGCCATGACCAGAATGAAACAAGAGCACTACACTGCTATAGAAGACATGGGTCATAGGAACACCACCATCACTGCCGAGAGAGACGCAACCCTCAAAGAGCTTAATGAGCTGAAATCTAAGTTCTCCGAAATTGCGAGGGAGAAGGATGCGGCCAATGTCTCCGTGCAAGAGGCCTGTGATCAGGCGGTGGTGCTCCAGAAGGAAAGGAATGCGGCTACGGAAAAGGTCCGCGAGATTGAAGCCGGGGTTGATGAGAAGGTCCGACTGGTAGAAGGTAGGATTGAGGCTGAGGTTGAGGAGCTGCTAGTCACTTACAACGCTCAGGTGTTAAGGCATAGAGACCTAACTTGGCTCGATGATTACCCGACAAATCTCTATAATGCCTGGAATCTACTGGTTGAGGAGGAGAAATCGGGTCATCCTGATGAAGCCTTTGATGAATTTGAGCTGGAGAACCGTATACTCAATGATGATGAAAAGAAGGTTCTTCACGACTCCATGATTTCTCATGAGAAGGAAAAGCTTGGTACCCAACCCCAAGAAGTTGGAGAAGGCTCTGGTGCTGAGCACCATATACGAGCTTCGAGATTGTCATGTCGTCTCAGTCTGAGTCGACTTCGACGATTGACTCCCAGCCTATACCAGCTTATGATCCAGACCAGCCACATCTACCTCCTATTAAGGAGCATCCTTCTGAAGTCGTTCAGACGACCTCCAGCCAAACTGAGGAAGGTATTCCGAGCTAACCTCTTGTATATCTGGATTGAAGAACTTGTATAGAAATGTATACTAACAAATGCTTCTTTTCTCTGATCAGTGACTGAAGTCGCCCCGATTAGGCTTCCTGCAATCCAGGAATCATGCCAAGCGCAGGAAGCGATCATTTCTGAAGCGACCTCTGTTGTGACAGTTGCGCCTGTCGAAGTAACGCAGGGGAGCTCAATCTCTTTTGATGAACAGATGATAAACGAGCTCCTTGGTCGATAGAGTGACCCCTTTGTGGATATACCATTTGGTTTGGGTGGATTTTCATCCACTTCAGATACTTCGGCACAAACTACCACGGCGCACAATGAAGCCCGAGCCCTCCTAGAAGCAAGTATGCTGGCTGAAATTAACGCCGAGATGGAGGCAGCAGCACATGGTGGCAGCTCAGGGAGCGGAGCAGCGGTGCATGACCCTACACCACTTATGACGATATCCCCTGGGGGCACGCTTGTTGATACCAGTGCGCCAGTCCTGCCTTCGGCTGTAGATCTCGTTCCTCCGACTCAACCTGCAGGAAGCATTGCCTTAGATTCCAGTTCGAAGGAGGACGTCGATATCATACCCCCGTCCGGAGACAGTCTTCCCAAAGAAAAGGGCTCAAAGCGGAAGATCACTGGCGGCTCCAGCGGCTCTTCGTCGAAGAAAAAGCTAAGAAAGAAGAAAGAGTAGACAGACTATTTTTAGGCGTGCATTTTCTTTTGCAGTTAGGAATTTTGTCATCTTTTTTCTTTCATAGGCCGTGTATTGATGCGGGTTCGGCCCCCGCTAGTAGGAACTTTTTTGGAAAAGCTGGTACACGAGCCATCGCTCTTGATTAGTTGAAATAAAATTTTGTCTTCTTGTTTCAACTTTTATTCCTCTTATGCTTAAATGTTGCGGCGTTCGAACCTCAGTTCCATGCACTTGCATTATTTTAACTCGTTTCAGGTAGTGATTAACACTTGTATCTGCCCCCAGTTCTGGGGTTGAGTTGTAAAGACCAGCTTGTGATCATAATGAACGAGTATCGGGTAGTCGAACTACACTTGCTTCTTCACAAATTGTTATGTCCGCACTCTGCGGGTTTTCACTTTTATTTTCGCAATTAGTCACAGCTTATTGAAGCTTTCAAGTATCAGTCCACACTCCAGGGACATAAGTCATCTTGTGAGCGGTCGTTCACACTCTGGGAACTTAGGGTTGACGTTACTACTCCATCCCATATTCCGGGAAATCGGAGTTAACATTCGCATTCCAACTCGCGCTCCGGGAGTTAGAAAGGCGTATCAGGGTCATGGATGATTAGATCATATCCATCCTGAGTCAACAAGTGAGATCGTTAGACGGACGGGTCCATCCCTCTCGAACTTGGTTAAGTTATGGTCGAAGTCGTTAGATGAATGGATTCACCTTTCTTCGTCCCTGTATTTTAAAGTTTATACTCCACCTCGCACTCTGGGAGCATGGAGTTGGCCGACAAACGGTCAGTCACGTTTGTTTGGGCACTTGGATTACGTTCGCACTCTGGGAACAGTGGATTAATCAAGATCGTGGATGGTTGATTCGCATCCACCCTGAGTCGACAAGCGAGGTCGTTAGATAGACGGGTCCATCCTCCTCGAGCTTGTTTAAGGTACAGCTGAAGTCGTTAGGTGGATAGGTTCACCATCTTCAGAACTGTATTTAATCGCAATACGGTCGAGGTCGTTAGGCGGGTGGATCTGTCCTCCTAGGGACCGTATTTGTTCGATGTTTATATTCCAGCTCACAGTCTGGGAGTTTGGAATTAGTTATAGGATTGTCATGTATCAATCCTATTTATCATTGGTGTAATGACTTGTTCCTAAGCTCGGGTTTCACTTAGCGAGTGGTCGGTCGTATCACAGCCACTCTCTATTTGAATAAATCCCACTGCGTGATGGGATTCAGCTCTCTGTGCATCGTGATGTCGTATATTGTATTCAATGAATCACAGCTCTGGCTCGAAGAGATGGCATTTTATTGCTGAAATAAGAAAATGAGACAAAGTCAGTTGCCTTATTACAAAATTTCAAATTTCGAAATGTAGAAACAAATTGCTAAATGGAAATATATAATGAAATAAATAAAGCCTGTCATGTGTAATAGCGACGGAGACTCTCGCTGTTCCAGGCCCTTGGCAAATCAAGACCATCAACCGTCGATAGCTTGAATGTGCCATCTCCGAGTCTTTGTGTAATCACATATGGTCCTTCCCAATTTGGTTTCATGTGTGAAGGAACTGGATAGATTCTCTTGAGAACGAGATCGCCAAGTTCAAAGGTTCGAGGTCGAACTTTGGTATTGTACAATCGGGCGACTCGACTTCGATATGCGACTGCTTTCAAATCAGCCTCTTTCCGCTTCTCGTCCAGTAGATCCAAAGATTCAGCAAGCAATATAGCATTTGTTTTCGGATCATAGTAAGTCACGCGATGGGAAAAAACTTCCGTCTTGACTCGAATAACGGCTTCTGAGCCGTAAGATAGGGAAAACGGGGTGTGTCCGGTCGCGGTCTTGTGGGTCGTTCGATAAGCCCATAATGCCATAGGAAGTTCATCAACCCATTTTCCCCCGGCCTTTTCCAGTCGTTTCTTTAGGATGGATTTTATAACTTTATTGACAGTTTCGACCTGACCATTTGCCTGGGGATGTGCAACTGCCGAGAATTTTTTATGGATATAAAACCATTGACAGAAATTCTTGAATTCCGCACTTTCGAATTGGGCTCCGTTATCGGTGACGATGGTATGCGGGAGTCCAAATCGACAGATGATGTTGTGAACCATGAAATTTATCACTTTCTTTGTCGTAATGGTTGCGAGGGCTTCAGCTTCAGCCCACTTTGTAAAGTAGTCAACGGCGACGATGGCGTACTTCGCACCACCTTTTGCCAGAGGTAGAGCGCCGATGATATCGATGCCCCACATCGCAAATGGCCAGGGACTGACCATTTGGGTTATCTCGGTAGGTGGGGCTCTTGGAATTCGGGCGTGTTTCTGGCACTTATCGCATTTTCTGGCATAGTTTGCTGCATCTTGGTTCACAGTCGGCCAGTAGTATCCGTACCGGAGTATCTTCTTAGCGAGAGCTTGTCCACCGGTGTGATCGCCACATTCTCCTTCGTGTACGTTTTGTAACACTCGTTTGATTTCATCATGCGTGATACATCAGAGGAGAGGAACAGAATAACCTCTTCTGTACATGACTCCGTTCTGAATGACGAACCCTGAAGCTTTTCGTAGAATTTGTCTTTTCTCATTTCTATGCTCAGGCAATGTCCCATTTTCAATGTAATTTTGATACGGAGTCATCCATGATTCTCTACTGGGAGCGGTTTCAAACACAAAATCCATCTCTACTTGATCAATACTTGGGGAGGATAAAGTTTCGACTGGGACAAGTCCCATCTGTTGTGCTTCACCTGTACTTGCTAACTTTGCTAACGAGTCAGCCTTCTGGTTACGCTCACGGGGTATATGGTAGATAGCATAGTAATCGAATCGATCCAGTGCTTCTTGGACTTGGGCCAGATAGGCAGCTAGTCATCGATCTTTGGCCTGATACTTGCCCAGAACTTGATATACAACCAACTGGGAATCACAATAAATTTCCATAGTTACAATCTTTAGATCCAAAGCAAGTTTTAATCCAGCAAGCAAAGCTTCATATTCGGCTTCATTATTGGTTGCGCGAAATTCGAACCTCGGAGCGTAGTAGATAGATCAGCCTTCGGGAGTTTCAAGTACTATCCCGGCACCTGAACACTGATCGTTTGATGCGCCATCAGTGTGCAGCTTCCAAATGTATTTAGGAGGTGTAGTGGTTTCAGGCAG
Organism: Allium fistulosum; assembly: GCA_030737815.1. Taxonomy (NCBI): domain Eukaryota; kingdom Viridiplantae; phylum Streptophyta; class Magnoliopsida; order Asparagales; family Amaryllidaceae; genus Allium; species Allium fistulosum. The sequence goes on along the minus strand of CM060908.1, from coordinate 292,904,469 downwards.
ATCCTCTAAAATAGTAAATTCGGCTATAAAATCTGCCAGGACTTGTCCTTGAATGGCTCTCCGCGGAGCGTATGTGACATCAAATTGGCTCAGTTCAATGTTCCACTTGAGTAACCTACCAGACGTCTCAGGCCGCGTGAGGACCTGTCATAACGGCTGATCGGTATACACAGTAAGAGGATGAGCTTGGAAGTAAGGATGGAGCTTTCTTGAGGCAATGACCAGGCAATAAGCCAGTTTCTCCAGTCTTGGGTAATTTCTTTCAGCTTCTGTTAGCCGTTTACTAACATAGTAGACCAGTTTCTGCACTCGGTCTTCTTCCCGAACTAGAGCAGCACTGATCGCATGCTCCGACACTGCCAGGTAAAGGTACAGTTGCTCGTGGTCAACTGGTTTCGACAAGATCGGTGGTGTGGAAAGATGCTGAACCAGTGATCTGAACGCGTCTTCACACTCCATGGTCCATTCAAAGTTTCGCTTTCCCTTCCGAATCAGATCAAAGAAAGGAATGCATTTATCGGTGGACTTTGAAATGAACCTGCTCAATGCCGCTACCTTCCCGTTGAGACTCTGGACTTGCTTTATGGTTCTTGGGGGTTTGCAGGTTCCTTATTGCCCAGATATTTTCGGGATTCGCTTCTATCCCTCGAGCGTTAACGATAAACCCAAGGAACTTTCCTGATGCGACACCGAAGTGACACTTTAATGGGTTGAGCTTCATTCCATATTCCCGAAGAATGCAGAACATCAAATTTAAATCTCTGACGTGGTCTGTGGAGAATCGAGATTTTACTAGCATGTCATCCACATAAACTTCCATGGTCTTCCCAATCTGGTTGGCGAACATCCGGTTGACCAAGCGTTGGTATGTCGCTCCGGCGTTCTTTAGACCAAATGGCATGACTTTGTAACAGTAGAGTCCTAGATCGGTTACGAAGCTGGTATGCTCTTGATCCGGCAAATGCATGGGTATTTGATTGTAGCCAGAATAAGCATCCATAAAAGATAGTAATTCGTGCCCAGCTGTCGAATCTACAAGCTGGTCAATTCGAGGAAGTGGAAAGCTATCTTTCGGACAAGCTTTGTTTAAGTCAGAGTAATCGACGCAAGTTCTCCATTTCCCGTTCGGCTTTCGAACCAGTACGGGATTGGACACCCATTCTGGATACAAGGCATCTCGAATAAACCCATTTGATTGTAACTTATCAACCTCCTCTTTAAGGGCGGCAGATCTCTCGGGATCCATACCGCGCCTTTTCTGCTTGACCGGGACATACCGCGGATCAATATTCAGGGAGTGACTTGCAATGTTCGGCGAGATCCCGCACATGTCAGAGTGTGTCTAGGCGAAGACGTCGAGATTCGCCTGGAGAAATTCAACCAATTCCTGTTGTGTCTGTTTTCCCAGTTGAGACCCAACTTTTAGCATCCTTGAATCATCATCCTCACTGATTGGGACGTCCACAGTCAGTTCGGCCGGAGAAGCCTGATTCTCCTTAGATTCGTCTTTATCTTCATTGTCCCTAGGGTCAAGGTCTTTCTGGAATTGGTTGTGGTGCCCGGGCCGAGGCCCAGGCATCAATTATCAATTATCAATAGAACGGACGCAGAGAGATTCCTCTACGTCCTTTCCCTTCTACTTTCGCTGCGCCCCGCGCAGCTCAGCAACATAGCAGGCCCTCCCCATTGCCTGATCTCCTTGGATGACTCCAATCCCGCGATCGGTGGGGAACTTCAGGGTCAAACACCACGGGGCAATGGCTGCCCTGAACTCGGCAAGGGCCGGTCGGCCCAAAAATGCGTTATAAGGTGAATCAATCTCTAAAACAACAAACTGTAACATCCGGACTCTCCGGCGTTCTCCAACTCCCAATTCCACCAGTAGTTCTGTTACTCCAATGGGTATTGTAGCACTCCCGTTAAAACCATGGATTCGGGATTGGCAGGGTTTCAAATCCTTCGCTTCCATTTTCATTAAATCGTAAGCCCGTTTAAGTAAGATGTTTACAGAGCTCCCACTATCAACCAGGATCCTCTTCATCCAAGCAGGACCTACCTGGGTAGATATGACCAACGGGTCGATGGTGGGGGCTTCGACCTTATCAACGTCTCGGCTTCTAAATATGATATCATCAGACATTGTTTTCTATTGTTTGGCCGGAGCCCCATCTTCACAATTACTACAACATTCGAAGTCCGCATGCCTAATAGAGCTAGCATACGACTCCATTTCCCTCCAGCTTCGATCCGCTGGGTGGGGACCACCACTTATTGTATTTATCACTAGCCTTCCGCCCATACGAGCGGGTTCTTCCTGTCTTTCTTGATTTTGCACACGATTCTGATTCAACGGGCCCGCACCACCAGACTGCAGCGCCCGCACAAACTGATCTAACTTTCTCTCCCTGATCAACTTCTCAATGAGGTCCTACAAATGTCGACACTCATTGGTATTGTGGCCATAACTCTCGTGGAATCTACAGAACTTCCCTGTTTGAATCTGCCTCTTTGACGATTGCTTCGGAGCCGGCTTCTTATATTGCATAGTGTTGCAAGTCTGTAGGTACACGTTTTCTAATGACGTGTTCAACGGCGTGTAATTATCGAACATTGGAGCCCTACGTCGTGGGCCTCGATTCTGATCTCTTTTCTTATCCTGACTATTGTTGCCTCGTGGCTGGGTTTGTTTGTTATGTATATTTAATTAAACTTTTCCGGAACTATCACCGGACTGCTTAACTGCTACGTTACTTTGTATCCCTTCACTCCTGGGCATCGCATCGTCCTGCTTCCTAGACTGTTTCGCATCCTCTTGCCGTAAGAATTGAGCGGCTATAGAGTAGAAACGGTCCAACGATGCGGGTGGTTTCCCAGCTAGCCAATTTCCAAACTCAGAATCGGGATCGATCCCTTTGGTCAATGCCATCAAGATCGAGTTATCGTTGGGATTACTAATCTACACACATGCCGCGTGGAACCTCTCTAAATAACGCCTGAGTGTTTCCCCATGAGCTTGGGTGACACTAGACAGGGTATTAACGTCTTTAGGTCTAGCAATGTGCATACGAAACTACTCGACAAATTTCTTAGCCAGTTGATCGAACGAAGAAATAGATCTAGGTGGTAACCTTGTAAACCACATTGTTGCAATTCCCCCAGAGAGATGGGGAAACTTCGACACTTCACTGCATCATCAGCTCTTGCAGCGCTCATTGACCATTCATATTTCAAAATATGTTGATTGGGGTCACTACTTCCTTCGTACATTGGGGAGTTGGCATTCTGAATCGCCGAGGGGGTTCAGCGTATAATATCTCGTCTGTAAAAGGGGTGTGACTACGGGAGATCCCCCAATCGTCATTAGTGAGCCCCTGACTCTCACGAATCATCTGACGTATCATGGTCGAAATATCTGACACTGGCACATTCTGGGCATGCTGAGCTAAGGTGTGGTCGGGTTCCACAGTGCGAGTTTGGACCGGGCGTTGTCGACGGTCTGTATTTCGCCTCCTTGGCTCAGCATCTTCTAGGACATATGGTTCAGGAGTATGTCCATGCTGTTGATTGTTCGGATCTGACAGGTTTCGGGTATCAACCCTTGTTTCTACCGCGGCGGTTGTAGCGCGATTGTCTGTGGTATACTGTGGAGCAGTGCCTCCTCGTGTTGAGGGTCCTGTCTGGAAGCTGGTCGACGGCCCTGTCCTTAATTGTCCAACGGTCCAGGCGGGTTGATATCTAATCGGGGATGGGTAGACCTGTGGTGATAGTCAGACGAGGCGGAACTTTCAGTAGACGCACGGGAAACATCATCTCTCCTGGACCTTCTGCGGCTTTGGCGGTTTAGTTGGTTGGTCAATTCAACATTAGCGCGCAATTGTTCAGCCAACTGTTGCCGACTCTGAGTCAGCTCTTGGAGCAACACTTGGAACTCTTGTCTGGTGACTAGTCCTGACGGATCCGAGTGAACAGTGTTGTCCTGATTGGATGAAGGCTGCTGTGTAGGATTCTGTCTATCCCGACCTTCTTGATCAGCAGCTGTAGCGGCAGTTCTTGTGGTAACCATTCTCAGTGGTGGAGTCCTTTCCTAGACTTTATGCAAATCTGAGTAGAATGGAAGGATTCCGGATTAGAGATCTGGATCTTCCTCTTGGATTTATGCAATCCGGTATCGATGGTAGATCCAAGGAGCAGGATAAAAAAAACTAGTTTTCTCAGTGAAAGCACCAAAGTGTTTGTACCAAAAATGGGCACAACACTCTTCGGAAGTTTTTGAAGAGATAAAAGTGAAGAAAATAAATGTAAAACAGAGATTATCTAACAAAAACTACAACAAACAGAAATATAAATACGCAGACAAGCAATTTAGAGTGGTTCGGCGTATCGCCTACGTCCACTATGAAGTTTTGATGATTTTATTGATTCTCTTTCAATGATTACAAGCGATTACAGCGAACAACAGCGAATTACAGTTTAGATTTCGAATTCAACAGCAAGGATAAGATGCAAGTCTCGATCTGGCAGAGTCTGGGCGCTTGAGAATCAAAAAGTCCCCTTTTCTGTATGCTCTGGGGCTCTATTTATAGGCGTAGGAGGCTGAGATTTCGCTCAAACTTCGGGAGACTTGGTCTGGCATGTGAGGGGACTCACACGACCGTTTCCAGAAAGTTTCGCCTCGATCTGTGATCGATACAAATCCATTTCGTATCGATCAAGATGATGTCCAATTAAGCTGAAATTTGGCAGGGACATTCTTCAGTGTGTGCGTGAGCTTTTGTGAAAATTTCATTGAATTTGGATCAGTGGATTATGAGATCTCGTCGATACGAAATGGAATTCCTCAGTGGCTGTTCTGTTCGACTCCATGGTGTAACGACCCGTAAATTTCAACTGTTTTAATAACGTAATTAGTTGAAATTGTGTGGAATTTTAAATGATAAAATTTTGAAATATAAATTTGATATTTGGAATGCGTTTAGTTAAACATAGCAAATGGTAGATTTTCGTCCGAAAATATGAAAATTTATTTCGCGCGTAAATTTACTTCAATTTAATCTGTAAAAAGCGATGAAAATAAAATGTTTCTGAAACCTAAATATTTTTGCATAGAAAAATTCTAAACCATCTTCTGAGCAAGATGTCAATTTGTCGTTTTTCCAAATTCGAACATCTTTGGCTCCGTCGATCTTATTTTTCAGCGTTTTTCTTGCATTTTCCGCTACTGGAAAATTCGAATTTTTATAATTCAATCATACCACTGATATCTGTATACCGTTTTGATCGTCTCGTCGTGCTGATCTCCGCGGTATATTTATTTTTGGATTTTGAAGTCTGGTGCACAATAGAATATGTGCAACGGTTCACCGTATCGGTATCGGATCCGTGATTTTTTTCCTTTGGGTTTCAAAATTTTACCGTGACTACCGCTCAACAATCTTTGCTTTAATTATCTTACCTGATTGAAACCTTGTGACCGTTGCTATTATTTTGTTTCAAAATATATTACTCTCGACCTCTGGTGCCTTTTCCTTGAAGTCTAGAAACGCACCCATTCATTTGAGCATTTATGTAAATATAATGAAAAGCTTGTACGTTGCATTCATATCTTATTTAGAAACCTGTTCCTCTTTCTCCTGGGTTGCTTCCTCCTTCCCTGAACTGAATATCAATTTGCCTTCCACCAAAAAAAAAAGAGATGATGATGAGTAGAATCGTCCATATTCGTACGCATGCTTCCTTTCCCATCGACAAATCCTCCAAACTGTCGTCCCACTCGGCCAACACCACATGCTCACCTTCTCTCACCAAATAGCCTCCAGCCGAACAAGGCAGCAGCCCTCCATCAACACCGTTCCACCAATTCTCCGCCCACCATCCAAGCAAACGGTCGGAACACCTCTCCACCTTGCAGCCCAAAACCCGACTTCCTCCTTCCTCCTCCCCTCTCTTGCGCCGAACCATCCTTCTCTCCCTGACTGTCACCGTCCAGCCGAGCCTTAGCCCCTCCTTCTCTCCCCTAGCATCATGTCAGCTTACCTGCTTTTATCTGAGGTATATATATTTGGTGGTTATAGTTTTATATATATATTGGTTTGTAGTTATATAATATAATATGTGAAACTTAGTTATGTTGGTCTGTGTGTATATGTAAAAGCTTTTATAAACTAGATTGGCAGTATCGCTTTCCAAAATATATAATAGTTGTCGAATCATTATGTAAGTATGTATAAGTTTCAACATGTTTGGTTTATACGTATATTATCTACATTTGTCTATTTATAAGTTTATGATATTTTAGTCTAAGTATGTTCAGAGTTTTGAAATTCAACAATAAAGTATATAGTATATATTCTTATATTATTGTAGGGTACGTGTTCAAGATTGTATGAGTGTACATATAAGATATCGGTTTTGATAAATGGTTTCATATACTGTATATATAATATATATGTATATATTTTATAATGATTTTTGTAATAATATGTATGCTACATATATTTGTTTGCTTCAGGTCTACTTGTTTATATATATAAATGCATATAAGATGTATATAATATGTTTGGCCGTATATATATAAGTTTATATGTGTGTAAAGTGGATGTGTGTTAACTTGTCTCTATATACATATCTGATATATATGTTGTTCGAGAATATATAAGTTTACATAAGTTCTGGAATCTATTGAGTTTTTATATATATATACTCCTTTGAGTTTGTAGCTTGTAGTTTTAAGGAATAAAGTTTAAAGGATAGATAATTATGTACGTTCGCCTATATATATACCTACGGTATGATATATAACTTTTATATCAAGGAGTACTTATGTATTGTTGATCTTGTTTAAAACGTTCAAACATGTTTATTGATCTAAATTTAGGATTTTATTTTGTGATAGATTTTGGTAATATGTATATATTGTGTTTATATGGATCTGGAATTTTGAAAAGAAATATAAAGTGTAAGTTTACATATCAGTCTATATATTAGTTATATATATAGATAAGCATATATGGATTCGTACATGTGTTGCATATATATTTTTATAAGAAATAGATCTGTTTAGGAAATAAATTTTTTTTAATATATAATATGATGATATTTTGATTTTATATGAGTCTAAATTGAATACTTATTTTATAGTATAAATATTTTATATGAATTTTTTTTATTGATTTGGAATTCTGCCCATATTGATTTGGGTTCTCACTATCAAATCTGTCGCAGCGGTTTCTAGCTTGTCGCTGTCGCGTCTAAGCAGCAGTTCTTCTAACTTTGTCAATTATCAAGGCTTATCCGTGTCCTTTTCGTAACTCAATTTCATTATAAAATCTCTCTAGCCTCGAAAGGTGAGCAATCACTCACGATTAACGTTCTTTTATTTATTAAATTTGATTTCAATTGAAACGACAATTGAAATATGCTGTTGTTAGATATTTACACTGTTATTTATGCTATTAACTGTATCAGTTCACCTGTGACATCTGACACCATTATCTGTTATATATGCAATGATAATCCAGTTTGGTTGTTAAATGATATTGATTGTTTGATGTTTACAATTGGACGTTAAAATTGTAATGTATAAAGTGACAAATATTATGCAAATAAATTCAACGTAGGATAATTAAAATTTGAATCGACACATATGTTGAATTTGATTGGTTGAATATGACCCCTTTTAATTGTTAAATTAATTGACATGTAGAATAGTGATAATTACACTTTGAACCATCATTGTATATTGGATTAATTGTTGTAGGATAAAATTGTAATTGAATGACAATTGAAAACCGTATAAATAATTAGTGTAATAATCTTTAATCTACATGAAATGATAGTGTAGATTCTAGAAATAATTATATTAATTCGTACAAATTACAATGCGAATTAATACGGTTATTTCGGGATTATTTGAATTGATTATTGGATTGATATTGATTGTTGTTATTGCTTGTTTATTTACTTTGACACCATCCCAGTTATCACACTACAAGTTCCCTTTGTTATGCTTTGATTTTGAATTGAATTGGAATCGGGTTGAAATGATAAATACCCAAATTGAACTTTGACCTAGGATAGGAAATTAAATAAAACCCGATTGGTCAATAATTTGATTTAAAAATAAACGAAGATTTAATTTGAATAAATATTATGGTTTTGAAATGAAGTTGAAATTTGAATTTTTATTGAAAGGAAAATGTTAATATTTAATAATATGAAACAAAATATTTACAATGTAATTAATGAAAGAATGTTGTTTAAATTGAGAAATGATTGAATTAAGTTTGAAATTATAATTAAGTTTGAAATTATTAACTTTGAAATGATTTAATAATTAAGTTTGAAATTATTAAACTTTGAAATTTTTAATAATTAAGTTTTGAATTATTTAATAATTAAATAAGATTGAATTATTTAATGATTAAATTGAATTGAATTCTTTAATAAGCGAAATTGAACTTTTGAATAAGTGAATTTTACTTCGTAAATAATTGAAATTGAGTTCTTTATTAATTAAGTTTGGAAAATTATTTAAGAAAGTAAATAAGTGAAATTGAATTTCTTTAACAAGAAATGAAAATGTGATATTTTTGGAATTAATGTAAGACTTGTAATTGAAAGAATTGATTTGACGAATTTAGTTTAATTCAAAATTGTAAGTTTTGATTTAATGAAGTTGAACTTAAGAATTGATTTAATGAATTGGAAATTTAATAGAAATTGTTTTGAATGATAAAGTAACTTAATGAATATTGAATGAAATCGATAAATGAGTTTAAATTGATTTGAATGTTAAATAAAATTTATTTAAATGATTTCGGAATGAAACTGATATACGAATTTGAATCAATAATCGAATTGTTTTAAATAGAAATTGAAATTGAATTATAAGATTTTGAAATGGTAATTTGGAAGTTTTGAAACGGAAATTATGGAAATTGATTTAGAAAGACAAATGAAATGTTGATTTACGAATTCTATTTGAAATTGAATTTGATTTGGTTTTGAAATATATAAACGACCAATCGGTGTAATAATTACGAAAGTTATTAAAGAGACCGGAATCGGTTATGGATATACTCTCTATCTAAACCGAAAACCACTTTAATAACTATACGCGGAGTGATGATCCAGAATGAAGTGGTTGGAATGATGTACGTGATGACTGAAGAAAGAGAACGATAATGGATAGCCTTGACACTTATGTCAAATTGGAAATGACTAAAACAGGAGCCGTGCCGAGCCAATGGAGGATTAGCTACCTCAAGTGAACACACTTCTTCGAACTACTTATTACTTGTTGTCGATTGGTGCACCCTTGATTTTGGGAGTGTTGTTTCACGGTGTTGCGGGCGCTGCGGCGTTGCGTTCTCACCAGTCCGGATCAGGCAAACGGTAGTATCACTACCTTGGGTATTGCCTCATGTGCCTTGTCATACTTGTATCCCTTTATTCGCGACCACTACGAATTTGTTTTGTACCTTTAGTATATGGATTGCCCTCTGGTGACTTCCGGTTTTGGGGAAACTACGGTCTTGTATATGCTTTTGGGAATAAAAATGTGTTAAGGGTGGAATGGGCCATGACTTAACACTATTTTGATATCTTTATATATTACTGATAGACATTATCTACTTAGCGTACATTACTACCTAGTAGATAGTTTAACGGATCCTTAAAGGATGGTTATTCCAAACATCCTTTGAGTTACTTGTATTTCAATTGCTATTTCACTTGAGTTGGATTTATTAATATAAGAATGTTAATCCTGACTTGAGTGTCTTGTGTTTTGCTTTACGCTCGGGTCAGACTGAGTGTACCAGTATTCGAGACTCACCTTTGGAGTTGGAGCTTGTTTGAAGATCCAGCCATCTATTCTGTTTTCAGTATTCAATGATTCCAGTGATGTATTCTGACTTGTATCTGATGTATCGTGTTACTCTTCTGTTGTATCTGGTTTAACTCTGGTGTAACTTATACATTTGTATAGTAGCTTAATGAACTACTATCTCTTTTATTTCCGCTGCAAATTATTACTTTGTGTCTGTGATCTGTGATTATTTATTTACTGTATATGTTCAGTTTTGCCAAATTTAAATTAACAACGCGGTATTTTGAGCAATTCAACTCCGGCATGAGTGTCTACCTATACACCTATAATGGATGCGAATGGTCCAAAATTCTGGGTCGTTACAGTTGGTATCAGAGCTTTGGTAGCTCTAGGCAAAACTTAACATATAGGGTAAATGTATTTACAGAATCACTCTCATTCGAGTTTCAATCTCTTCCTCTGACTCAATTCCTTTGAATTTTGGAACGTTCCCCTCGGTTCCGAAATTCATTCGTGTCCTTCACTATTCGTCTTCTTTCAATTCTGGAGCACCTCATAACTCCATTTTGAATGATATCTATAATAGTCGGCGGTCTCGCCAATCTTCAAATGATTCGTAAAGGAGCAAAACTCCTTTATAATAGGCATCAATTTACCGGAGATTTCTGCATCCTCGGTTTACGATGCTATCTATTCCCTGCTATACCTGAATTCCATCTCTTGAGATTGAGTGTTGATTTACCTCGGAATTCGGCATCGATCATATTCTTGAAGTTACGGACGACCCGGTTAAGGTTGCCCGTGAATTAAATAAACTCATCCATCTCCCGATTGTGGTAATTGAATTATCTTGTCTTTTCTTTCGAACTTATTATTGAATGACAATTCTCTTTGATTTGATTTCCATCAAATTTGAAACTCTGTCCTAGCTTTGAAAGTCCATCCTTGTATCATCGAGCAAAGAAATGTATTTGTAAAATTATATATAAAATGTTTTATATATTGTGTTGTTTGAGTTGTTGATGTTGATTTGGGTTTCCGATCGATTCGTCTGATCTACGCTATCGATAGGATTTCTAAAACACTTTAACAGAGCAAACTAACACAATATTGTTTTCAAATTTAGTAAATGAAATAAATTTTTATATGATTATATTATATATAAGTGTAAATTTTTCCAAATTAAATTCTTAATGAATTTGTTGTCTGAAATAATAATATTTGATTATCATTTATTGTTTTGTAAACCATTGACTATTGCATAAAATAAATAAATGAATTTATAAACTTGGTTATAAATTTATTGGAATTTGAAATGAATTTAATTCAGAAATTTGAGAATTTATTGGTTTCCGGTGATTTCCAACTTTGGATTTAAATTTTAAATGCATATTATATAAAAGATTATCGAATAGAAATGGTTTTCAAAGAATTTTAATTGATTAAATCAGTGCTCTTCTCTTTGTCGCTGGAAAATAATTTCGGTGATGGCGGCCGCATCATCGATATTCATTTTCGAGCTTCGACGTGGAGAAACCATTCTGTAGCTTTGCTACGGTTTTGTTTTGAAAAAAAAATATTTTGATTTGAATTCCTTCAGTATAATTTGATTTATATATATAGATATCTTATTTTAAAATTTAATTTGATTTGATATAAATATATTAGATAAATCTCTAAGTTGTTTAAAGTTAATCGGAAATCTAATTCTTAAATTTTGTTAAAGGATGATTTTAATTATAAATAAAACCAAAATTTGGAATAAATATTTAAACTTGAATAATTGAATTGGGAAAATTTTATTTGTATATTGTTCAACTGCATTCTAATACAACTTACCTAAATCATTCAGAAGTTGAATATGTAATTGGATAATATATAAATTAAATTAAATTTATAAATAAAATTTGAGTGTTTATAATAAATGTTATACACTAAATTTTGATTATAAAGATGTTAATAGAGTTAGATAGGATAATAAGTAAACTCAGTTAATAATGAAATAAATTTGTTTTGAAAGAATTAATAAATTTGTTTTGAAAGAATTAATAAATTGAAATTTGATCAATATATGAAAATACCTTGAATTTAAAAGAAATTAATAGATGTAAATTAATTTAAATCGAAACTTTTATGTTTTAAATTAATTTATATGGGTTAAATATATGTGAGTAGATATATTTAGTAGAATAAATTTAACAGTAATTTGGAATAAAGAAGAATTTAAAATTGTTGAAGAAAATATGATTATAATAAAAGACTATTCAAATTTATGGTTTTAGAAATTGTAAATTAAAGATAATTGGATAATAAGAAATGAATTTAGAAATAGTTGAGATTGATTTTAGTGAAATCAAATGGATTAAATCAATTATTGAATATCAATTAATTTAAATTTGAATTTATATGGTTTAAATTAATTTTTATTTTGTATTTCAAATCTGTTTTTCTTTCTGGTTGTTTCTATTCTCCTACCTCGTTCCTTTTTGGGGACGAAAAGTTTTGAGTGGGGGAGAGTGTAACGACCCGTAAATTTCAACTGTTTTAATAACGTAATTAGTTGAAATTGTGTGGAATTTTAAATGATAAAATTTTGAAATATAAATTTGATATTTCGAATGCGTTTAGTTAAACATAGCAACTGGTAAATTTTCGTCCGAAAATATGAAAATTTATTTCGCGCGTAAATTTACTTCAATTTAATATGTAAAAAGCGATGAAAATGAAATGTTTCCGAAACCTAAATATTTTTACATAGAAAAATTCTAAACCATCTTCTGAGCAAGATGTCAGTTTGTCATTTTTCCAAATTCGAACATCTTTGGCTCCGTCGATCTTATTTTTCAGCGTTTTTCTTGCATTTTCCGCTACTGGAAAATTTGAATTTTTATAATTCAATCATATCACTGATATCTATATACCGTTTTGATCGTCTCGTCGTGCTGATCTCCGCGGTATATTTATTTTTGGATTTTGAAGTCCGGTGCACAATAGAATATGTGCAACGGTTCACCGTATCGGTATCGGATCCGTGATTTTTTTCCTTTGGGTTTCAAAATTTTACCGTGACTACCGCTCAACAATCTTTGCTTTAATTATCTTACCTGATTGAAACCTTGTGACCGTTGCTATTATTTTGTTTCAAAATATATTACTCTCGACCTTTGGTGCCTTTTCCTTGAAGTCTAGAAACGCACCCATTCATTTGAGCATTTATGTAAATATAATGAAAAGCTTGTACGTTGCATTCATATCTTATTTAGAAATCTGTTCCTCTTTCTCCTGGGTTGCTTCCTCCTTCCCTGAACTCAATATCAATTTGCCTTCCACCAAAAAAAAGAGATGATGATGAGTAGAATCGTCCATATTCGTACGCATGCTTCCTTTCCCATCGACAAATCCTCCAAACTGTCGTCCCACTCGGCCAACACCACATGCTCACCTTCTCTCACCAAATAGCCTTCAGCCGAACAAGGCAGCAGCCCTCCATCACCACCGTTCCACCAATTCTCCGCCCACCATCCAAGCAAACGGTCGGAACACCTCTCCACCTTGCAGCCCAAAACCCGACTTCCTCCTTCCTCCTCCCATCTCTTGCGCCGAACCATCCTTCTCTCCCTGACTATCACCGTCCAGCCGAGCCTTAGCCCCTCCTTCTCTCCCCTAGCATCATGTCAGCTTACCTGCTTTTATCTGAGGTATATATATTTGGTGGTTATAGTTTTTTATATATATTGGTTTGTAGTTATATAATATAATATGTGAAACTTAGTTATGTTGGTCTGTGTGTATATGTAAAAGCTTTTATAAACTAGATTGGCAGTATCGCTTTCCAAAATATATAATAGTTGTCGAATCATTATGTAAGTATGTATAAGTTTCAACATGTTTGGTTTATACGTATATTATCTACATTTGTCTATTTATAAGTTTATGATATTTTAGTCTAAGTATGTTCAGATTTTTGAAATTCAACAGTAAAGTATATAGTATATATTCTTATATTATTGTAGGGTACGTGTTCAAGATTGTATGAGTGTACATATAAGATATCGGTTTTGATAATTGGTTTCATATACTATATATATAATATATATGTATATATTTTATAATGATTTTTGTAATAATATGTATGCTGCATATATTTGTTAGCTTCAGGTCTACTTGTTTATATATATAAATGCATATAAGATGTATATAATATGTTTGGCCGTATATATATAAGTTTATATGTGTGTAAAGTGGATGTGTGTTAACTTGTCTCTATATACATATCTGATATATATGTTGTTCGAGAATATATAAGTTTACATAAGTTCTGGAATCTATTGAGTTTTTATATATATATACTCCTTTGAGTTTGTAGCTTGCAGTTTTAAGGAATAAAGTTTAAAGGATAGATAATTATGTACGTTCGCCTATATATATACCTACGGTATGATATATAACTTTTATATCAAGGAGTACTTATGTATTGTTGATCTTGTTTAAAACGTTCAAACATGTTTATTGATCTAAATTTAGGATTTTCTTTTGTGACAGATTTTGGTAATATGTATATATTATGTTTATATGGATCTGGAATTTTGAAAAGAAATATAAAGTGTAAGTTTACATATCAGTCTATATATCAGTTATATATATAGATAAGCATATATGGATTCGTACATGTGTTGCATATATATTTTTATAAGAAATAGATCTGTTTAGGAAATAAATTTTTTTTAATATATAATATGATGATATTTTGATTTTATATGAGTCTAAATTGAATATTTATTTTATAGTATAAATATTTTATATGAATTTTTTTTATTGATTTGGAATTCTGCCCATATTGATTTGGGTTCTCACTATCAAATCTATCGCAGCGGTTTCTAGCTTGTCGCTGTCGCGTCTAAGCAGCAGTTCTTCTAGCTTTGTCAATTATCCAGGCTTATCCGTGTCCTTTTCGTAACTCAATTTCATTATCAAATCTCTCTAGCCTCGAAAGGTGAGCAATCACTCACGATTAACGTTCTTTTATTTATTAAATTTGATTTCAATTGAAACGACAATTGAAATATGCTGTTGTTAGATATTTACACTGTTATTTATGCTATTAACTGTATCAGTTCACCTGTGACATCTGACACCATTATCTGTTATATATGCAATGATAATCCAGTTTGGTTGTTAAATGATATTGATTGTTTGATGTTTACAATTGGACGTTAAAATTGTAATGTATAAAGTGACAAATATTATGCAAATAAATTCAACGTAGGATAATTAAAATTTGAATCGACACATATGTTGAATTTGATTGGTTGAATATGACCCCTTTTAATTGTTAAATTAATTGACATGTAGAATAGTGATAATTACACTTTGAACCATCATCGTATATTGGATTAATTGTTGTAGGATAAAATTGTAATTGAATGACAATTGAAAACCGTATAAATAATTAGTGTAATAATATTTAATCTACATGAAATGATAGTGTAGATTCTAGAAATAATTATATTAATTCGTACAAATAACAATGCGAATTAATACGGTTATTTCGGGATTATTTGAATTGATTGTTGGATTGATATTGATTGTTGTTATTGCTTGTTTATTTACTTTGACACCATCCCAGTTATCACACTGCAAGTTCCCTTTGTTATGCTTTGATTTTGAATTGAATTGGAATCGGGTTGAAATGATAAATACCCAAATTGAACTTTGACCTAGGATAGGAAATTAAATAAAACCCGATTGGTCAATAATTTGATTTAAAAATAAACGAAGATTTAATTTGAATAAATATTATGGTTTTGAAATGAAGTTGAAATTTGAATTTTTATTGAAAGGAAAATGTTAATATTTAATAATATGAAACAAAATATTTACAATGTAATTAATGAAAGAATGTTGTTTAAATTGAGAAATGATTGAATTAAGTTTGAAATTATAATTAAGTTTGAAATTATTAACTTTGAAATGATTTAATAATTAAGTTTGAAATTATTAAACTTTGAAATTTTTAATAATTAAGTTTTGAATTATTTAATAATTAAATAAGATTGAATTATTTAATGATTAAATTGAATTGAATTCTTTAATAAGCGAAATTGAACTTTTGAATAAGTGAATTTTACTTCGTAAATAATTGAAATAGAGTTCTTTATTAATTAAGTTTGGAAAATTATTTAAGAAAGTAAATAAGTGAAATTGAATTTCTTTAACAAGAAATGAAAATGTGATATTTTTGGAATTAATGTAAGACTTGTAATTGAAAGAATTGATTTGACGAATTTAGTTTAATTCAAAATTGTAAGTTTTGATTTAATGAAGTTGAACTTAAGAATTGATTTAATGAATTGGAAATTTAATAGAAATTGTTTTGAATGATAAAGTAACTTAATGAATATTGAATGAAATCGATAAATGAGTTTAAATTGATTTGAATGTTAAATAAAATTTATTTAAATGATTTCGGAATGAAACTGATATACGAATTTGAATCAATAATCGAATTGTTTTAAATAGAAATTGAAATTGAATTATAAGATTTTGAAATGGTAATTTGGAAGTTTTGAAACGGAAATTATGGAAATTGATTTAGAAAGACAAATGAAATGTTGATTTACGAATTCTATTTGAAATTGAATTTGATTTGGTTTTGAAATATATAAACGACCAATCGGTGTAATAATTACGAAAGTTATTAAAGAGACCGGAATCGGTTATGGATATACTCTCTATCTAAACCGAAAACCACTTTAATAACTATACGCGGAGTGATGATCCAGAATGAAGTGGTTGGAATGATGTACGTGATGACTGAAGAAAGAGAACGATAATGGATAGCCTTGACACTTATGTCAAATTGGAAATGACTAAAACAGGAGCCGTGCCGGGCCAATGGAGGATTAGCTACCTCAAGTGAACACACTTCTTCGAACTACTTATTACTTGTTGTCGATTGGTGCACCCTTGATTTTGGGAGTGTTGTTTCACGGTGTTGCGGGCGCTGCGGCGTTGCGTTCTCACCAGTCCGGATCAGGCAAACGGTAGTATCACTACCTTGGGTATTGCCTCATGTGCCTTGTCATACTTGTATCCCTTTATTCGCGACCACTACGAATTTGTTTTGTACCTTTAGTATATGGATTGCCCTCTGGTGACTTTCGGTTTTGGGGAAACTACGGTCTTGTATATGCTTTTGGGAATAAAAATGTGTTAAGGGTGGAATGCGCCATGACTTAACACTATTTTGATATCTTTATATATTACTGATAGACATTATCTACTTAGCGTACATTATTACCTAGTAGATAGTTTAACGGATCCTTAAAGGATGGTTATTCCAAACATCCTTTGAGTTACTTGTATTTCAATTGCTATTTCACTTGAGTTGGATTTATTAATATAAGAATGTTAATCCTGACTTGAGTGTCTTGTGTTTTGCTTTACGCTCGGGTCAGACTGAGTGTACCAGTATTCGAGACTCACCTTTGGAGTTGGAGCTTGTTTGAAGATCCAGCCATCTATTCTGTTTTCAGTATTCGATGATTCCAGTGATGTATTCTGACTTGTATCTGATGTATCGTGTTACTCTTCCGTTGTATCTGGTTTAACTCTGGTGTAACTTATACATTTATATAGTAGCTTCATGAACTACTATCTCTTTTATTTCCGTTGCAAATTATTACTCTGTGTCTGTGATCTGTGATTATTTATTTACTATATATGTTCAGTTTTGCCAAATTTAAATTAACAACGCGGTATTTTGAGCAATTCAACTCCGGCATGAGTGTCTACCTATACACCTATAATGGATGCGAATGGTCCAAAATTCTGGGTCGTTACACATGGATTCGACTCGATCCCCCCGTATCGATCACTGCACGTGTTTCTGAGATAATGTGGCGCGCGCACTTCGTTTCGATCTAGTCTTCAAGCCGTGTTGACCGCTTCGACTCCATAGATCTCGCCTCGTTTGCTTCGATGGATGAAACGTCACCCTAGTTTGTTGACTTGTTGGATACGAATAAGCCAGTGGGCATGGATTCGAAGTAGTCATTAGCTGATTGTTGTGAGGTACGTCATCTGTCGATGGATACGAACCCGATCGATGCGAACTCGATGGGTTCGAACATTGCCAACTCCATCGATACAAAATCATGGGAACTTGCCGATGCGAAGCGGATGATGGACACGGGCTGGATGGATACGGAGTAAGGTAACCTGATGGACACGAAGAGAGATTTCCATGATTGATACGAAACAGACACTTGGCCAATCGATACGAGTTGTACTAACTATCGATGGACACGAAATCCATCGATACGAACTCGATGGATTCGAAACACGGCTACCTCTATCGATACGAAACGATGCTCCCCGATGGGTACGAAATGGAGCTTATTGATGGATACGAAAACATGCTTTTCCCTCCAACTTGTATCCATCATAACCTGAGCATATGAACTCGGATTGACTTGAAACTTGGGACGTTGGCTTCCTTTGCTTTCTTAGTCATGGCTTATCAATTATAGCTTGATCCGGACTCGGACAAAATTCATCGATATCCATGACGAGCGACATTTGGAATCCAATCGATTCCTCGGTATCCTGGCCTTGCCAAAAGGCGGGATAACATATAGTACTTTCAAAGTTATAACACCTTTGAAAGCGAACACTTTGAAACCATAATACTTTGAAACCATATCAGTTTTAAGATGTTATCATATGGAAATCATAATATTTAGAAAAATCATAACACCCTTAAGAATAATATTCATTACCAAAGTTATAGCATTATTAAGTTCATTCGTTCAATTATACCAATTTCGAAAACATTGTATTTAACTTATAAATTTCAAAAATGGTTTATATTTCACCTCAAAACATATTCATCTAAACCATTTAAATTCAATGTCAAAATCTTCCAAAATAATATTCATTTCCAAAGTTCATTGAAATTTCAGCCACAACAGCACTTATAAAGTGTTACGGTAAATATATTAACATTTCAAAACATTGTCAAATTCAAAACAGCGGCACTTATAAAGTGCTACAATAGGTATTGGAATTACAAAACAGTTCAGTTTTCAAAACAGCAGCACTTAGAAAGTGTTGTAGTAGTTATTTAGTTATTTTAAGAAATAGTTCAAATTCAGAAACAGCAGCACTTATAAAGTGCTGTAATAGGTGTTTACTTATTTCAGAACTTAGTTAAATTCAGAAATGATAGCACTCAACAAATGCCATCTTAAAACCACAGCATTTTATAAATGCTACCAATAAAATTCCAGATTTTATTATAACTTTTCAAAAACATTAAAACTTCAATTTTAGCCCTTTTTAACTTATAAAAAGTCATATTTCATGCTTCAAAAAAAACATTCATTTGGATATCATTTAACTTATGATTTAATAAAATAAAATTTTATAAATAAATATCCAATTTAAACCATAATTCATTTATTAAGTCAAAATACACTATTTTACTTAACTTTTATTTTTAACCACTAACCTAACACTTTAATTTAAAATACCCATTTCATAAATAAAACTAAATTTCTATTTATTTAATTAACTTAAAATTTCCATTTGAAAAACCAAATTTCCAATTATCAAGTTAGGTCATAATTAAAGTTACATTTTTCGATTTAAAAATCATTACTATTTATTTTACAAAACATAACATTTCACAAAAGAATATCTTATCATAGTTAATATAACAATCAATTTTTCTTTTAGATCTATTCATTTAGACATCAATTAACTATGATTTTCTAGTTAAATAAATTTTATTACAAAATGTCCAATTAAAACTGTATTACATTTTATCAGTTCAAAATACATTATTTATTACACAAAACATGTCCGTTTCATAATGTAAAATTCATAACAATTACTAGGTTAGACTTAAACTTCCATATTAGGTCAAATTCAATTATTAAGTTATTTATCATCAATAAAGATCCTTAATTAAACTTAAAACCAATTATTAACTTATAAAATTTAACTTATAGAAAAACCAATACACCTTTATAATTTAAAGCACTAAATCAAAATTTAAGTTAAAATTTCATATATCTATAAACTCAAAATACTTAATAATCTTTTAGGAAAATATTATTTAAAAATACTTAATAAATTCTTAGGAAAATATTATTTAAAATATGACCATGGGCCTGTATAATATTTCTAACCTAGGTCAAGTGATACGGATATGTATCATTTCAATCTGTAATTTAAAAAGAAAATATGGGTTCTGTCATTTCAAACCCGCAATCCCAAGTCAAATAAAATAAAATAAAATCGTTCAAGTCTATCATTTTAGCTCATAACGATTTTGCCTTATTCTAATGTCCGTTCGGGTATGTATTATTTCAACCCATAGTAATAGGGAACTTGCAGTGTGAGTATCAGTAAATAAATGAACAGTAGAACATATAATATCATATCTGATGATGTAAAAAATACATAAACAGAATTTAACATCATATAATCATATCACAAGCATATATGAACATAACATATAAATTTTCTACAATTCACATGCCATTGTTTCACAATTATAAAAGTACGTATATCGAGAGTGATAAACTCACCTGTTTAAAGCTGAAGATCAAATTCAAAACACACAACTGAAACTCCGAAAAGCACGACAAGGCACGAACAAGATTTTTGAGGGAATGAAGAGTCAGATCCAAATCTTGTGTACAAACAAATACCAAACACATAAGTATAAGATTCAATACAAAAGAATATAAATTAAACAATGAAAGGTGTGAAAGAAAATGGCATAACTTTGGTTTCAACCACCAAGTGGGCTCGGCCATGGTCTAATAGGCTAGACCATCATCAATACATGGCTCGGTTAGGAGGAGATGGTGGAGGAGGCCGAGCTACATGAAGACAAAATAAAAGAAAAGAGAAAAGAGAAAGAAGAAGAAGAAGAAGCCATGGATCTAGAACTTGCTATATAATTTTTTCTTTGTTTGTACGCAAATGGAAGTGAGATGAGAATGAGATGTTTTGGGAAGTTTTTTATGCATGATAGGCAAGAGAGATTTACGGCTAGATTAAAGGAATGAACGGCTAAGGTAAGTAATAAAGAGGCTAGGCAAATAAAAAGGCAAGAGTTTGAATGGTTTGGAAAATAAAAAGGCAATACTATAAAACAAATATTGGGAAATGAAAAAACATGAGAATGTTTTGTGCATGAGTTAGAGGAGTGTTTCTCACGGCTAGAGAAGGTTTGGATGGCAAGCAAAGGAGTGAATGCTAAGAAAGGAAGAGGCATAAAATTAAGGAGAAAGAAACTGGTATATAATTTATTCTTAAATGCAAATGAAAATGAGGATATTGAGATGAGAATGAAATATTCTTGTACGTGATTGAGATAGGAACACACGGCCAAGAAAGGCAAGAGTGAATGGCTAGGGCAAGTAATAAAGAGGCCATGCAAATGAAAAGGCAAGAAATTAAAACCATGAAACGTATATCCCTTTGATTCTTCCAAGCCATAAATAAAAGATGTAAACAAGTAACAATCCAATAAATAAAAGGAATATTTAGACAAAATAAAAAAAATAGAAAGAAAGAATAGAGATGGACATAGAAAAATATAAAATAAAATACAGAATTTTAATTGCATGTAAAATGCTGTAATTTATCCAATTTTTAAAAAGTATAAATCAGAATTTAGCGAAATGAAAAGCAGAACAGATATCAGAATTATATTCTGCTTCAAAGAAAAAGATTAAAAATTTAAATTTTAAATTTTAAACTGAAATTCAAATTTGATCAAAGCTGAACAAAATAAAAATATCAGAAAATGTTTATTTTATTGTATTTGGAAAATAAATTAAAAAAATCCAAATTTTACATTTATTATAATTAAAACCTTAATCAATTTATTCAACTTGGATTCTTTCTTTTATTTTTATCTATGAATAAAATATACATTTCCATTTATTTCATTATATTCACACTTTACAATTATTGTCCTATCTCATATTAATGAACATTTATCTACATTTAAATGTAATTGATTTCCTACTTTAAATTTAGCAGCCTAAATAAAATGTAACTTGCAATAAATGTTATCATTATCTTTACATTACACTCAAGTTTATTATGTCCACTAATTACCATAATTGCTTACATAATGTTTAATTCGTTCAATTACCATAAATTATATACTAATTCATTTATCCATACAACACTTACATTTATTTACTTATATTTAGTTTTATACCCAAATGTAACATTTACAACTAGATTAATAGACCAATTAAATAGTAACTTAATCGTTACTATAACTTTTAATCACACTTTTGAATTTATTGTTCACAAACATATGTTACCATTCTTATATACCTAATCTTTATTCAATGGTCATTTATTTCATACTAAATCATTTATAAATTTTAATGTTTGCATTTGTTTTCTTACATAAATTTATAGCCAAGTATAACAATTTACATTACTTTAATAAACTGTAATTTCATTTCAATTGTTAATAATTAGTTTTTAAATACATTGTTACATTTCATTTTGGCATTCATTTCATTATTAAATTACAAAGTTTTTTTATTTCTTCTAAATTTATTTACCAATCTTATTAAATTGACAACTTTAATTATTGAAAATTTACGGGTCGTTACACTCTCCCCCACTCAAAACTTTTCGTCCTCGAAAAGGAAGAAGGTAGGAGAATAGAAACAACCTGAAAGAAAAGAGATTGGAAAGCAAAGAAGATAATAAAATTTGAAACCATGGAAATTTCGACTTAAAGTAATAATTGATTTCATCCATTTGATTTTACTTATGTTAGATAATCTTGACTATTTTTAATTTCATTATCTTATCATCCAATTAATACTTCCTAAATTTATGAATTTGAAAATAATTTATTATACTCATAATTTATTCAATAAATTTTAATTTTACTTTATTCCAAATTATTATTAAATTTATTCCACTTAATATGTCTAATCACATATATTAAGTATATTTACCCTTATTTTAACTACCCTAATTTTATTTATAAATTCCTTTAACACCATTTTATATTGTAAATTATTCAATTAACCTTTTATTCTATTCATCTCTATTAATCTTTTATAACTAAAATTTAAGTGTATAACATTTATTATAACCACTCAAATTTTATTTATAAAATACTTTTATATTGTACATTATCCTATTACATAGTTAACTTCTGAGTGATTAAGGTAAGTTATATTGGAATGTAATTGAGTATTATACAAATAAAACTTTCTAATTCAATTTTTTAGCTTAAATATTTATTCAAAATTTTGATTCAATTTAGAATTAAAATCACCCTTTAAGAAAAAAATTTAAGAATTAAATTTTTCCGATTAACTTCAAACAATTTTTAGAGATAAATAAATATATATATGTGATGACCCGGAATTTTGGGCAATATCAATTTAATAATCTTTATTAATAATTAAATTAGATTGATAATTTTCCTTTAAAATTTTAATTTAAATTGGTAAATTTAATCTTTTAAAGGCTAATATATATATTTAATCTGGCAATTTTGATATATATCTTTTCTAACAATTTAAAATTGATAAGATTTATCTTTCAAAGCTAATAAAATTTTATTCTATTTATAATATATATTTTGGTATACATATTGTGAATAGAGAATCTTTTGTTTAAATAAAGATGTATTTCCAAATTGTAATGTATATGTTATGATTTGAAATTGTTTTGAAATTTAATATGATTATTCTCAAAATTTATGTTAAAAATATTTTCTATTTAAAATGTATGTATATTTGTATATATTGAAGTTTTGGTTTAAATTTAATAAAAGTGTTTAAAATTCTAATATATATATATATATATATAAATGGTAATTTGGAAAGGATAATTTAATATAATACTTTTCAAAAGAGTATTTGGTATTTTAATTTATATTTCTTAAAAAATAAAAGATAAATGTTTTGGATTTAAAAATATATGTATAAGAATTTATTTGTATTATAATTGGATTTATAATATTTTCTCTAAAGTAGTTATATATATGTTAAGATAAGTATTTATTAATTAGAAAAGTTAATTTAAAAAGCTTTTAAAGCCATTTTTAAAATTAAATTAAAATGCTTAGGACATGTGTAAATACATTAACACATGTTAGGAACATGTGTAGGGTAATTAGTTGATATTAAGGACAAATGTAAGTTTGCTTAACAAGTGTCAATGTCTTAATTTATTTTCTTTTATATTTTAAATAAATCATAACTTAATTTATAAAAACATACATTTCCTCTCTTCTTATTCTTTTCCTATTCTCAGTTCAAAATAAAAAGAAACTCTAAACGAAGAAAATTCCAACCTGAAAACAAATCCTCAAACCAAAAATCAAACCAGTAAAAATTTTCTCAAAATCCTGTAATAAATTCTCAAAGCAAATTTCCAAAGTTGTAACTAGTTCAAGCAAAGTTTTCAAACAAGTTAACAGCAAGCTTCAATCTGTGAACACATTCAACTAATTAATCAAGGAATTGTAGATTCAAATGCAAGGATTTCAAATTTACAGTTTCCAGAATCAAAAGATTTAAAAGCCTAGAAGCATGCATGCAGTTTTTAAATCAAAAGCACATTTTCCAGATTTCAAGATTTTAGTTTCCAGGCTCTGTTCTTCATTTTTTTCTGGTGAGTAAACATTTTCTTAAAAACAGTTTGAATCTGTTTATATATATATATATGTTTGTGTGATGAATGTAGTAGTAACATGGTATAAAATGTTTACATGTGTGATTTGGATATGAATGCATATATATATGTAGTAGTATGTCTGTATATACCTGTAGATAAATATATATGAGTTCTTTGTTCTTAGTTCAGGCTTCAGGTTTATTAGAAAAATTCTTATCTACCTATACATTTGATTTTAGGCTTGGACTTGTAAATGAAAAAGGTCTCTAACAATGTATTTTAAATATTAAAACTGGGTTCAAGGATTTGTAAAAAAAAATACTATGATGGTTCTGTTGCTTTCTATATTTATCTCGTCTATTAAGTATTTAACTCAAAATTTATAAATTACAGCGGAAATCAAAGAAATGGGTAAAAATCGAATATGTTAATTTAAATCTTTGATTATATAATCTGGATCGTGAAGCAAAATCAAGAATTTAGGTGTGTAAATTGAGATTTTTAGTTTGGGGATTAATGGGATAATCGGGTTTGAATGAATTTGGGTTTATCGCAAATTTCTGGCGATCGGCACGGTGGATGTCGTCGGGGTCGTGGTCGCAGTTTACTGGAGGGTTGACGATCACGAGAAAAATGTGGTTGTATTTTATTATTGAACGAGGTGGTCGGAATGAAGTGATCTAGGGTGTAACGACCCAGAATTTTGAACGAATTAAATTGAAAATATTTAATTTATTTTAAATATTTGAACGGTGATTTAATTTGAATCCCGAATATAACTTTAAATCGGCGATTAAATTATAGAATTTAATCTGTTGATAGTTGGATAAAAATTCGAATCTTCAATTTTAAGCTGAAGAAAAATATTTCGAAAGCTTTTAAAATTCGTATTGGTAATACTGAGGATAATAGAAGCTTCAGAAATTGATTTGGGAAACAATCTGTTCAGATTTGAAATTTTATCGTTCGAATCAATATCTAAAATAGCCGTCCGAGTCACAGTCTCGGAATTCGACGAAACCAGTTTCATTGGGTCCGGAATATGGAATTATTGTCGGATTTCAAATTTTGTATTGATCAGAGTTGTTATGTAACTGTACGATGAATAAACGCATTAAAATTTTAAGACGAATTCAAAATTTAAAATTTATATTTATATAAATTAATATTACACGTTACCTTTCCCTTACCTCACGCCCACAATCACGGGTACGAGATCGTGCAAACCATACCTTGTCAACTGTAAATATCTCGGCTCTCCCTCTCGCAAATTATTCGAACGAAACCAAGAAAGAAAAAAATGGCCGTTCGTCCTTAAACTTCAAAATCGAAATCCCCTTTCTCGATTTCATTTTTTTTTAGCGCCTCTGAAAGAAATCGAAAATGGCCAGCCTTCTTCTCAAAACAACCACCGCCTCCTCCCCTTCGATTCATACCTTTATCGCGACCAAAATTAGGCTGGCATCGACGAATTCGAGGGTGGGGTTGTTCGACTTCTAGTGATGCTCGCGTTCGAGCACGACGAGGTCTAGAAATTCGCGAATGGTAGGCGGCGATGGAATTGAATTCGTGAGCGTGATGATGTACAGGCGATGGCGCCGAGTATCTGGAGGAGTGCGCGAGCTCGAGTTTGGTTCAGGCGGCAACCCGGTGGTGTCGTTCGCAAGGAGGCGGAGGCGCTTTCGCGTGGAGGTGCGCATTGCCGTGAGGTCGGAAGGCGTAGGGGTGTACGGCGGTGCTCGCGTGATTAAGTGTCTTCGACGACTTCAAAGGAGGCCGGAGGGAGGGTCGCGATGCAGAATTTCTGTTGGTGGCGAACATCGGCGTTGAAGGTCGAGGTAAATTCTGGTAATTTATTTTAGTCTAGTTTTTTTTTTTTATACCAAATCTGTAACGACCCGTAAATTTTAATAGTTTTAATAATATGTTAATTGAAATTTTGTGAAATTTTAAACAATAAAATTTGAAAATAAAAATTTATTATTTGGAATACGTCTACTTTAATATAGCAACTGGTAAATTTTCATCTGATAATATTGAAGTTTATTTTTCTGTGAAATGTTATTTCAAATCAAACCGGTTAATAACAGTGAATTTAAAAGTTTTCCGAAACCAAAATATGTCAACAAGAGAAAATTTATTCAGATCATTCTGAATCAGACTGCGAAATTCGTTTTTCCAAATTTGGACTTCTACTGCTCCGTTTATCTTATTTCTGGTAAAGTAGCAGCATTTTTTCGGTACCGATTATCGACTTTTGATCGGATGGTCGTACCACTGACATCTGTATACCGTTTTGATCGTCTCGTCGCGCTGATCATCACGGTATATTTATTTTTGTATTTTGAGGTCCGGTACACGACGGAAACAACCAAACTATATATTGTATCGGTACCATAAATTGCAACCGTTAGCCTTCTTGTTTTCCAAACTTTGAACCGTGCAGCCCGAGCAATGTAATAAATTGCTTTAATTATTTTCAGCTAAATCAAGGCTTGTGACCGTTGTCATTCTTTCACTTTATATTTAGTCTACCGGCTACTTTATTTCTACGGTTCACGTCCATTTGTTTTGTTGTAGCCTACATTCTTCAAAACCCTTTCCCCTATTTGTACGTTTCATTTGTGTTGTCTCTACGTCCTTTCATTTCAATATATATTTTCTTCTGAAGCATTGGATCTGCACGTTCTTCTTCTCCACTCTTTACCTCTCCCATTTCTCTTCCACTCTCCCTCTTGACCAACCGTTCACCAAAAGGAAAAAGAAAAACCCATGCGAACCCTCCTCCATTTCGGCCTCCATCACCGCAGCCCGACCGCGCTCCACCAGAGATCAACACGCGACCTCCATCAACTCCATCCCCTCCTCTGTTTTTCTTTTGGCCTAAAACAAAACTACTACCACCCTTGCCGATCACCACCCTCTACTACCTGACCTTTAGCCACCATCACAACTCAGCCCTCCACCGTCCGGCATCCCACCATCGAAACTAATCTCCACCCAGATCCAACCGTTCCCAGCCCTAAACGCCACCATAGCACTGACCCAGAAACTCACGCTAGCCTTTCATCTCCACGCATTCTCCGAAACCTAGCACAAACACCACCGTACCCCTTCGTCCTTGCAGTGCTACACTGCTGCAGCCTCCGTACCGAACCCAAGCAAACACTGTAGCCTCTCCACTTGTCCTCCTCTCTATTTTTCCCCTTCCAGTCAGTAGTCGCAACCGACCCACACGCGCAGCCAACCCCATGCCCCTAGCACCGCCTCATCTCCACATGCTCGTGCCTGCTCCACATCAGCCGCCACAACCGAAGCTCCACCCACTAGCCTTCACCTTCTCTTTTCAAAATATGTATATGCTATATATTTCGATATGCAGTGACAGCTCTACCTGCTTGTTTTCATTCGTCTTCACCCATATTTTGTATATATTACTTATATATCTGGTACATATTTATATATTTTAATATATATATTTAGGAAAAAATAAAAAAAAGATCTATATATATAAAAAGTATATAAACTATAGATCAGTTTCTATGATAAGATTTTATATGATACATTTGAATTATATATATAGTATAATAAAATAAGTTATTTTGATTTTTATAATGAATATTGAAATATATATTGTAGTTATATACATGTTTATACATTAGTTTATATCTATAAGTATATATATGCATTGGTTTCAACTGTACAGACTTTATTTTCCACGTGTTGAATCAAATATAGATTTGTAATTTTATGTTTTAATTTGATCTAGAAACAAATGTATATAAATATAGATTTGGATTTTTTTTGTTTTGATTTTCAATATAATATAAAAGTTTATATAAAAGGTTATTTTGATATATATATTATAAGCTGTTCCTGTATATGAAACATATATGCTGTTATAATTCTGTTCCAGTGTTTTATGCTTTATTTATTTACAGTTTTAACTATTCGAAATATGGGTCTGGGAAATATTGATTTGAAGTATCTGATTTAAAAAGATAATGCATATACATATATGTTTTGATTTGAGAAAGATAGAAGTTTTAAGGAAAAATGATTTTTGAAGTAGAATATATATAGATATACTTTATTATATGTGTTTAAAATTTGATATTTATTAAGGTGTATATATATATATATTATTCTTAATATGCATTTTTAAATTTAATATTGATTTTTAAAATATAACATATATATTGCATTTCATCAAATCCAAGTTCGTCTACCTTGCTTCACTTGTTACGTTGTTGTCCAGAAATTATTTCCGCAACTCTACCTTGTTCGTGCATATTCGGGTCCGTGCATCTCATTCTTGTTATTTCTCTAGCCTCGAAAGGTGAGCAATCACTCACGATTAACGTTCTTGTATTTATTAAATTTGATTTCAATTGAAACGACAATTGAAATATGATGCTGTAGTTATTTAAATTGTTATATATGCTATTATCTGTATATGTTCACCTGCGACATTTGACACCAGTATCTAGTATTTATATGCCTGTTATTACTATTATCTGTATATGTTCACCTATGACATCTGACACCAGTATCTGTTATTTATATTGATGATATATGCCTGTTGTTATATTTTATATTATCTGTTATCACTCTGCAAGTTCCCTGTTAGTATAGAATTCACTATGGGTTGAAATGATACATACCCGAACGGACTTTAGAATAGGAGAAAATCGTTATGGGTTGAAATGATAAACCCAAGCGATTTTCATTTGAATTGAAATTGGGATTACGGGTCGAAATGATATCTACCGTATATATTTAAATTTCGGATTTAAATGATAAATGTCCGTATCACTTAACCATATGATGTATATATATACAGACACCGTTGGTCCATATATATAAATATTTTGAAAAAGAATTTTTTGGTTTTGGAAAGAAATATATGGTTTTAATAAATGTTGAGCCTTAAATTATTTAATTTAAATTAGGATGGATTTAATACTTATGAGATGTTTAAGTATAAAAATTATATTTTCAAAATAGATTTTGGTAATAATTTGAATAAGTTAAGATTGGAAAGATAATTTATTAATTAAACCAATTTGAAACTTATTGAAATTGAGATTTAAGATATGATTTATAACTTGGGTTTTATTTAAATAATTTAATGAATATTTCTTGTTTAAAATAAAGTTAAAGAAATATTTAGTAAAAATGTAATTTAAGGCTAGTTAAATGATATTAAATTTATTAAGTTAATATTCCCTGATTTAATAATAATAAAGTTAAATCAAGAGCTATATGAAACTGTTAAATTTAACTTTGAAATCGTTGAATATTAAAGCTTTGAAATATTGGAATTTAAATGGTTTATTTTGTGATTCAGATCTGTATTTGAATCAATATAAATTGAATTTGTTATTTAGGAACTGAATTGAACTAAATGGAAAATTTTAGATTGAATATAATTGGAATTTGAAATTTGAGTTGATTTGAATCGATTTGTGAGACTTGAGGAAATTGTAAATGCTTTACTTTATAAATTAATTAATATATATACTATCTTGAAAAAAAATAGTTATATTTGAAATGAAATGATATTTGGGTTTTGAAGTATAAATTAAATTGAAATGACCACGGTGTTATAATATATATTTCCACCTTGTAGATAGTTCTGAAGATCCTTAGAGGATGGTTATCCCAAACATCCTTTAAGTTACTTGTATTTCAGTTGCTATTTCACTTGAGTTGGATTTATTAGTATAAGAATGTTAATCCTGACTCGAGTGTTTTGTGTTTTGCTTTACGCTCGGGTCAGACCGAGTGATACAGCATTTGAGACTCACCCTTGGAGTTTGGAGCTTCCTTTGGAGATCCAACTATCGCCTCAGCCTTCAGCTCTTCTAGTTGATTTGTTCAGAGAAGTCATCTGTTGCACTGGAGACTTCACTGTATTTGAGATATTCTGTTGTATTTTATTTTTAACTCTGATGTTCATATAGTAGCTTCATGAACTACTATTTTATCTATTCCGCTGCGTATTATTGTATTACTCTGTGTCTGTGATTCTGTGATTGATTTATTTACTGCATATGCTGAGTTTTGCCAAATTTAAATTAACAATCTGATATTTTGAATTATTCAAGTCTGACATGTGTGGATTTATTGTCGATTTGAATGGTCCAAAATAGCGGGCGTTACAGTTGGTATCAGAGCTTTGGCTCTAGGCGAAACTTAGCATATATTGTAAATTTATTTACAGAATCACTTTCGTTTGAGTTTAATCCCTTCCTTTTGACTCGATTTCCTTTGAACTTTGGAACGTTCCTTACGGTTCCAAAATTCATTCTTGTCTCTCCCTCTTTGTATACTTGTGATTCTGGAGTATCCCATAACTCCACTTCGAATGATCTCTATAAGAATAGGCGATCCCGCCAATCTTTGAATGATTGTAAAGGGGTGGAACTCCTTTACAATTGGCATTGATTCACCGGAGATTTATATATCCCTCGGTTTCGATGTTGCCATCTCTTGTTATACCGAATTCTATCTTTGGCGATCGAATGTCGATTTGCCTTAGATTTTCGCATCGATTATATTCTTGAAGTCACGGTTGACCCGGTTAAGGTCGCCCGCGGTTTATATAAGTATATCTATATTCTATTTTGAAATTTAATTATTTCGTCTTCGTTCGATCCTATCCTCGAATCAGAATTTTATTTGATTAGAGTCCCTCTAAGTTGAATTTCTATCTTTGTTTTGAAATCCATTCTTGAACCATCCTTTGAAAAAAATCGGGCTTGTTTGTATTTTTGAAATTGTTTTTTTTATATATCGAAATTATTATATTCTATATATAAAAGTGAAATGTTTTCGATAAAGGTTATAAACCCTTTTTAAAATAATAATTTGAGGTTTCGAAAGGATTTGTAATTTTGAAAAAAAAAACTATATAAGAAATTTGATTTATCTAAAAATGATTTATAATTGAAGGATTTTAAATTTGAAATTCGAGAATTGAACTCCGGTATTTTGAAATTGGTTTTAAGATTTTGAAATATATAATAATAGTATGATTTAAAAATATTTTCCGAATAAGAAATGTTTCAATGATTTTAATGAGTTTCGAAGAAAATTTCAAAGAAGTTTGAGAAAAATAGAAGTCCAGAACTCACTTATGTCGCTGGAAAATAATTTCGGTGATGAGTGCACGCATCATCGACATTGATTTTCGAGTCTCAGAGTAAGGGAAAGGCCACTTTAGTAGCATTGCTACGCGAGTGATTTTGCGAAACAAAATTTTGATTTCAGAATTTTGAAGTATGATTTGATATTCGAAAGATATATATATATATATATATATATATATATATTTGAAATGATTTGAAGTAATCCGGTGTTCAGTCTTCGAGTTTCGAATTTGATATAAACTTATCTTTTGAAATTGATTTACTGATTTGTTGTTAATTTCCAACTCTTGAATTTGAAATGATTTCTTCACTATTTTGAAGGTTCGAGCACTTCCAAATCAAGGTTAACTTTTCAAAAAGCTAAGAAATTTTGAAGTATAAAGTATATAAGTTTGTTTTGAATGTTTAAGAATGTAGTAATATGATTTAATAAGTTGAAACTGTTTTGTTAAGTAAACGAATAAGGAAATTTTAAAATTTTCTAATATGGAATTTAGATTTGAAATGTTTTGAAAGAATTTGGGCTTCAATATATTTTGAAGAAAATTTAGTTTAAATGTTTTAACTTAGTAACATCTTTATGAAACTATATATTTAACAAGTTGGAATAAATATATAAGTTGTACGTATGCTATTTTATTCGCGTAATTAATTTGATCCAAGTTTGAGTACACAAGTTCGAGGTGGATTACACCATTTCGTGTTAGGATTTTTCATTGGATTCTTGATGGCGAATATTTGATATGGATTTTGGGCTTGATTCTAGAATTCTCTATCATAGTATATGGCTATGCAAGGAGACTGATGGCTTCTAGTCGAGAAACCATATCGAAATCCGCATTAGGGAAGTCGAATGGAAAATACTAGTTCGAAAACGAACTTGTGTGATCGAGCGAGCGATCAAATGTGATTCTTCGAAATGATGGCGTATGTAC
Organism: Allium fistulosum; assembly: GCA_030737815.1. NCBI lineage: Eukaryota > Viridiplantae > Streptophyta > Magnoliopsida > Asparagales > Amaryllidaceae > Allium > Allium fistulosum. The sequence continues at coordinate 292,871,866 of CM060908.1, read as the reverse complement.
ACCTTATATTCTATTATCATTGATATATTTTGACGCTGAAATTTTGAAGCCGTTGGGTTAGAATATCTTTGCTTACCAAAAGAAAATTTCCAATTTAAATTACAAAGATATATAACCCATAAAAGAAAAGATATTCAATCCCATATGGCTCTTCATACAGCGAAATTTATTTTGAAAATTTTGATCCTTATATAAGATAGACCTTACGTAGGTATAAGATGGTTTTGAAACATTTGATTTTGGAAATGAATTGGTTGACTTAAATTATTGATTTGGAAATTTGGATTTATTTTCTAAATCTATTATTCTGGAAACTTTGAAGCTAAAGATAATTAATTTGAGAAGAAATAATTTGGTGAAATTGTATATGATTTTGAAATTGAACTGATATTGAAACAAATTGAAATTTGAGAACCTTGTGTTACTAAATACTTGATTTGGGAGTTGTCGAACTTATATAAAATTGATTTGTATGAGTATGAAATTGATTCGAAAACTATGGATTTGAAAAGGGTACTCAATTTGAAAAGTCAAATCTTATATAATTAAAGTCTATATAAGTGTGATTTGATATACTTTTGATTTTGGAAAAGTATTTGATTTGAAAATTTAATCTTATATATAATGGATTTTATATAAGTACGATATTTGAAAGTGATTTGAAAAGGTACTATATGATACATATTTTCGAAGTAAAGATATGGAAAGTGCCTTCTGCTTGATATCCGATTTGTGGCCACATCTTGGATTCATTCTATCGATATTATTCTCTCTGATTTTGGTTTTCCGGATATGATACTCGAGTGTCCTTCGAATTCCATGGCGTTACCCATGGTCTTATGTTTCACTCGTGACTGCATAGCGCAACTGCCTGGCTGAGTCTTGCCTAGGGGTACGGATTGTTTCCTGGGGGATCCAGGCGTAACCATTGTGTATCCTGCAATCTGTGTAGGTCGCGAATAGTAGCGCAAATGCTTGGCTGAGTCTTGCCTGGGGGTACGGATTGTTTCCTGGGGGATCCACGCGTAACCATTGTGTATCCTGCATTCTACTAGTCATCATGGCGTAACTCGCAGGGCTGAGAAAGCCTACGGATATGGATTGTTTCCTGGGGGAACCAGGCGTAACCATTGTGTATCTGCGAACCATGGTTAGACAAAGGTTTTGTTCGTTTTTGTTTGGATTGTACTTTCCATATCTGTTTTTAAAAGTTTTTCCAGTATTTTCACTGGGTGTTGAAACAAGTCTACTAAGTACCTGGAGAATTCTAGTTTTGCGCCTGATCAACGCACTACCAGAGTCTACAGGAACAAGGATAAACTTGTTGAAACATCGAGTTATAAAAGTATTTTCGAAAGGAAATTTGTTTCGACTATAAAGGTATTTTATTATAAAAGTATTTCCAACAAAGAAATTTTGAATTAATATTTGAAATTGAAATCCTAATGGTTTGAATAAATTATTCATGCCCGATAATAATCTTTTGAATCTATCTTATCTGCTCAGCTTTATTTATTCACCTATATTCTGTTTTTCCAAGTCCCTCTTCTCCTTGTTGACTATATCCCTTTAAATATTGTTTATTTATATACTATATGGTTTAATAGAAATTTTAGTGTTATAAATATTTTGAGTTATTAATTAAATACAACATATTTAAAAGAAATGATTATTGATTTATTAATAATGTTGAAAAGTATCTTGAGATAAATTAATAAATTTATAAATTATGGATTTAATGTTTTCAAATAGCTTCTTTGTAAATATAAGTAATAATGTAAATAATTGTTTTCAAATAGTTTTCATATAATTATAAAGGTGTCATTTAAACATATAAATGGTATTTATAAAGGAAGAAAGAAATTTTACAAATGAGTTTTGAAAAAGTATTAAATTATAAAAAAATAATTGATTTGCAAATGAATTTTTCAAATGAATATTTCTAGTAAAATTTATATAGTTTTAAATTAATTGTTTAATCTTAACTTTCAATCTATTTTTCTTTCTGGTTGTTTATATTCTTCTACCTCCTTTCTTTTCGGGGACGAAAAGTTTTGAGTGGGGGAGAGTGTAACGACCCGTAAATTTTAATAGTTTTAATAATATGTTAATTGAAATTTTGTGAAATTTTAAACAATAAAATTTGAAAATAAAAATTTATTATTTGGAATACGTCTACTTTAATATAGCAACTGGTAAATTTTCATCTGATAATATTGAAGTTTATTTTTCTGTGAAATGTTATTTCAAATCAAACCGGTTAATAACAGTGAATTTAAAAGTTTTCCGAAACCAAAATATGTCAACAAGAGAAAATTTATTCAGATCATTCTGAATCAGACTGCGAAATTCGTTTTTCCAAATTTGGACTTCTACTGCTCCGTTTATCTTATTTCTGGTAAAGTAGCAGCATTTTTTCGGTACCGATTATCGACTTTTGATCGGATGGTCGTACCACTGACATCTGTATACCGTTTTGATCGTCTCGTCGCGCTGATCATCACGGTATATTTATTTTTGTATTTTGAGGTCCGGTACACGACGGAAACAACCAAACTATATATTGTATCGGTACCATAAATTGCAACCGTTAGCCTTCTTGTTTTCCAAACTTTGAACCGTGCAGCCCGAGCAATGTAATAAATTGCTTTAATTATTTTCAGCTAAATCAAGGCTTGTGACCGTTGTCATTCTTTCACTTTATATTTAGTCTACCGGCTACTTTATTTCTACGGTTCACGTCCATTTGTTTTGTTGTAGCCTACATTCTTCAAAACCCTTTCCCCTATTTGTACGTTTCATTTGTGTTGTCTCTACGTCCTTTCATTTCAATATATATTTTCTTCTGAAGCATTGGATCTGCACGTTCTTCTTCTCCACTCTTTACCTCTCCCATTTCTCTTCCACTCTCCCTCTTGACCAACCGTTCACCAAAAGGAAAAAGAAAAACCCATGCGAACCCTCCTCCATTTCGGCCTCCATCACCGCAGCCCGACCGCGCTCCACCAGAGATCAACACGCGACCTCCATCAACTCCATCCCCTCCTCTGTTTTTCTTTTGGCCTAAAACAAAACTACTACCACCCTTGCCGATCACCACCCTCTACTACCTGACCTTTAGCCACCATCACAACTCAGCCCTCCACCGTCCGGCATCCCACCATCGAAACTAATCTCCACCCAGATCCAACCGTTCCCAGCCCTAAACGCCACCATAGCACTGACCCAGAAACTCACGCTAGCCTTTCATCTCCACGCATTCTCCGAAACCTAGCACAAACACCACCGTACCCCTTCGTCCTTGCAGTGCTACACTGCTGCAGCCTCCGTACCGAACCCAAGCAAACACTGTAGCCTCTCCACTTGTCCTCCTCTCTATTTTTCCCCTTCCAGTCAGTAGTCGCAACCGACCCACACGCGCAGCCAACCCCATGCCCCTAGCACCGCCTCATCTCCACATGCTCGTGCCTGCTCCACATCAGCCGCCACAACCGAAGCTCCACCCACTAGCCTTCACCTTCTCTTTTCAAAATATGTATATGCTATATATTTCGATATGCAGTGACAGCTCTACCTGCTTGTTTTCATTCGTCTTCACCCATATTTTGTATATATTACTTATATATCTGGTACATATTTATATATTTTAATATATATATTTAGGAAAAAATAAAAAAAAGATCTATATATATAAAAAGTATATAAACTATAGATCAGTTTCTATGATAAGATTTTATATGATACATTTGAATTATATATATAGTATAATAAAATAAGTTATTTTGATTTTTATAATGAATATTGAAATATATATTGTAGTTATATACATGTTTATACATTAGTTTATATCTATAAGTATATATATGCATTGGTTTCAACTGTACAGACTTTATTTTCCACGTGTTGAATCAAATATAGATTTGTAATTTTATGTTTTAATTTGATCTAGAAACAAATGTATATAAATATAGATTTGGATTTTTTTTGTTTTGATTTTCAATATAATATAAAAGTTTATATAAAAGGTTATTTTGATATATATATTATAAGCTGTTCCTGTATATGAAACATATATGCTGTTATAATTCTGTTCCAGTGTTTTATGCTTTATTTATTTACAGTTTTAACTATTCGAAATATGGGTCTGGGAAATATTGATTTGAAGTATCTGATTTAAAAAGATAATGCATATACATATATGTTTTGATTTGAGAAAGATAGAAGTTTTAAGGAAAAATGATTTTTGAAGTAGAATATATATAGATATACTTTATTATATGTGTTTAAAATTTGATATTTATTAAGGTGTATATATATATATATTATTCTTAATATGCATTTTTAAATTTAATATTGATTTTTAAAATATAACATATATATTGCATTTCATCAAATCCAAGTTCGTCTACCTTGCTTCACTTGTTACGTTGTTGTCCAGAAATTATTTCCGCAACTCTACCTTGTTCGTGCATATTCGGGTCCGTGCATCTCATTCTTGTTATTTCTCTAGCCTCGAAAGGTGAGCAATCACTCACGATTAACGTTCTTGTATTTATTAAATTTGATTTCAATTGAAACGACAATTGAAATATGATGCTGTAGTTATTTAAATTGTTATATATGCTATTATCTGTATATGTTCACCTGCGACATTTGACACCAGTATCTAGTATTTATATGCCTGTTATTACTATTATCTGTATATGTTCACCTATGACATCTGACACCAGTATCTGTTATTTATATTGATGATATATGCCTGTTGTTATATTTTATATTATCTGTTATCACTCTGCAAGTTCCCTGTTAGTATAGAATTCACTATGGGTTGAAATGATACATACCCGAACGGACTTTAGAATAGGAGAAAATCGTTATGGGTTGAAATGATAAACCCAAGCGATTTTCATTTGAATTGAAATTGGGATTACGGGTCGAAATGATATCTACCGTATATATTTAAATTTCGGATTTAAATGATAAATGTCCGTATCACTTAACCATATGATGTATATATATACAGACACCGTTGGTCCATATATATAAATATTTTGAAAAAGAATTTTTTGGTTTTGGAAAGAAATATATGGTTTTAATAAATGTTGAGCCTTAAATTATTTAATTTAAATTAGGATGGATTTAATACTTATGAGATGTTTAAGTATAAAAATTATATTTTCAAAATAGATTTTGGTAATAATTTGAATAAGTTAAGATTGGAAAGATAATTTATTAATTAAACCAATTTGAAACTTATTGAAATTGAGATTTAAGATATGATTTATAACTTGGGTTTTATTTAAATAATTTAATGAATATTTCTTGTTTAAAATAAAGTTAAAGAAATATTTAGTAAAAATGTAATTTAAGGCTAGTTAAATGATATTAAATTTATTAAGTTAATATTCCCTGATTTAATAATAATAAAGTTAAATCAAGAGCTATATGAAACTGTTAAATTTAACTTTGAAATCGTTGAATATTAAAGCTTTGAAATATTGGAATTTAAATGGTTTATTTTGTGATTCAGATCTGTATTTGAATCAATATAAATTGAATTTGTTATTTAGGAACTGAATTGAACTAAATGGAAAATTTTAGATTGAATATAATTGGAATTTGAAATTTGAGTTGATTTGAATCGATTTGTGAGACTTGAGGAAATTGTAAATGCTTTACTTTATAAATTAATTAATATATATACTATCTTGAAAAAAAATAGTTATATTTGAAATGAAATGATATTTGGGTTTTGAAGTATAAATTAAATTGAAATGACCACAGTGTTATAATATATATTTCCACCTTGTAGATAGTTCTGAAGATCCTTAGAGGATGGTTATCCCAAACATCCTTTAAGTTACTTGTATTTCAGTTGCTATTTCACTTGAGTTGGATTTATTAGTATAAGAATGTTAATCCTGACTCGAGTGTTTTGTGTTTTGCTTTACGCTCGGGTCAGACCGAGTGATACAGCATTTGAGACTCACCCTTGGAGTTTGGAGCTTCCTTTGGAGATCCAACTATCGCCTCAGCCTTCAGCTCTTCTAGTTGATTTGTTCAGAGAAGTCATCTGTTGCACTGGAGACTTCACTGTATTTGAGATATTCTGTTGTATTTTATTTTTAACTCTGATGTTCATATAGTAGCTTCATGAACTACTATTTTATCTATTCCGCTGCGTATTATTGTATTACTCTGTGTCTGTGATTCTGTGATTGATTTATTTACTGCATATGCTGAGTTTTGCCAAATTTAAATTAACAATCTGATATTTTGAATTATTCAAGTCTGACATGTGTGGATTTATTGTCGATTTGAATGGTCCAAAATAGCGGGCGTTACAAAATCTAATTTTTAGTTACCTCTGAATTGATTTAGTTAATAATAGAAGTTTTAAAGTTTTATTTAATCCAGAGAAAAAAAAATGAAGTTACTGTTTTTACAAAAATATTATTTACAGTAAGTGTTATAGAAAATATGTATATATATATAAGTATAAAAGTTTTAGTTTGCTTTAAATAATGATGTTAGTGGATAGATAATTAAATTTACTTATTTAATTTATTTTAGTCATTAAAGGATATTTTTAAAATGGAAATTTTATAAGTTAAACTAAATAGTAGATTTTTAAACAATAAATTATAATGAATAAATTTTTTTGTTAACTTATATAATTATTTTAGGTAACTAGAAAAATATTTTATTGATGAGAATATAGTTTTAAATTTAAATTATTAGTCAAATAAATTTATTTAAAGGAGAATTGGTTTAAATGAAACTATCAGTTAATTCGACTATTAAACGGTAATTGACTTGTTCGACTGTTCGAATATTAATGAATTGTATAAATTTATTTATACAAGGTTAAATCAAGAAAACAAAAGAAGGATTGAATGGGATTGCTAATAAAAGCTAAGGTGAGATTATTTTCTCACTCAAATAAATTTTGTATTGCAGTTATTTAATTGACTGATTGTTGCTATTTGATGTGATATTAGATATAGTAGGATATATATCTATATATAGCAATATATACATATTGGCATATGTATATATTGGATTGATGATTTCCCGCCTCGTATAGCGGATGAGACCCTATTGCGCCGTTAGTAAGCGGATTTTTATAAAACCCATATACCGCGATAATTCCGTACTGGAGCGGAATTGGTATTGTGCTAACGTCTTTGGATGCAGGGAAACAGGTTGGAGGGATCCAACTGGACCCCTCACATTGATCGAATTTATTTATACTGTGATATGAATCTGTGAATGATTATATTGATCATATTGATGTCTGGAAATTGTTTGAAAGCTAAAATTTAGCTGAATGGATGTTTTGACATCATTGGATTCCAAAGATTAACGAAATTGAATTTTTGAAATTCAAGTAGAAATTTTCTAAGTGAATCAATTTTTGAAATTGAAGAAATTTTGAAGAAAGGAATTTTTAAAGTATAAAAGGTTAATTTTTATAATCTTATCGAAATTAATTCCAAAATCAAGTGAAAATGTTAAATAAATGGATCTCGTAAAATAGTGATTATAAATTGAAGAATTAATTTAAGAATCTGGATTTTTAAATAGATTGAAAGAAATGATTGAAATTTATTTTCTTAAAAAGGAATTTATTTAAAAGAAGATAAGTTGGAAATCCAATTAGAAATTTAATTGGTAAATTGAAGTAAGCTGTGAAATCAATGTAAAAAGATTTCAATTTGAAGAATCCATTTTAAGACCTAATATTGAATAATTTGAGAAAAATAAGGAATTCACTTAGTAGTGATAAATAAAATTAGAAATCAATATTAAGATTGATTTGGTATTGAAGTTTTTATAAATAGAATTGGGATTTATAAAAGTTGTTTATAAACCCAAAGTCGCTTATTTTGATAAGTTAAATATAGAAGTTGATAAAAGAAGATTTATAAGTCGAAGTTGGTATTGAAATGGAAATAGAATTTATAAACGTTGTTTTATAAATTCGAAACCAATTGGATTTGATAAATTTAATATAGAAGATTTTTAAAGGAGATATATTCGCGATTTTGGATAGCGAATTATCATTGAAATAAAACGTGTAGAAAATAGTGAAATGTAATTAGTGAAGTATATTCACGATTTTGGACAGTGAATATATTGTTAAGTAAAATGGATATAATTTTGGAAAAGTGATATTTGAAGTGAAGTTAATTGTTTTAAAAGATGTTTTAAAACGTGTGAACTATCGAAATCATAGATTTCAACATTTATTGTTGAAATAGACGTTTTCGAGAAATACAAGGAAATGGTGGACTATAACACTGTTGTTATAGTAAATGATTTCCAAAAGGAAATGTTTTATATAGTATTGGGATTTATATATCTATTTTAATTCCGAATCCCTACACTATTGATTTCGAGTCGTCGTAACGATGTTTTACGCAACATTCGTTTTGACTCAAATAAAAGTTGTGAAAGAGAATGATTTCCTTAAAGAATGAAATGTATACTTAATTTTGATTTAAGTATAACGAATATTTTCAATGTTGAAAATAAATGATTTGTGAATTACTTATTTTTAAATAAGTATGGGGATGTTTTCCAAAATGAAATGAAACGTTTTGAGATTTTATCTTCTTAAAGATAAACTGAAATTGAATATTTGAAATCGATTTGAGAATCGTATATCAGTAGATATTTTGAAAAATATAAATTCACTATGGAATTTATAAAAGAAAGGGAAGTTGTTTAAAAATAAATATCGATTTATTTTTAGAGTGTGGAAATTTTATATCTAATAAAGATATTTTTGAAGATAAGTAATTGGGAAAATTATTTGGAATCTGATGATGTTGCGCATCTCTATTGATAGTTAAATAACCGACTATCAATAATTACCTTTAGATAGGTATTTGTTGTGAATTGGATGAATTTGAATGCCACACTTATTTTTGAATAATCGCTCACTATTCGGGTTAACCGGGAAAGGACCATGGGGTCGTATAACCCATTCCGAATATGTGATACGTCGTTATGAATCGCATTTGAAGACCGGTGTTGAAGACCTGATATTTTTGAAAACGGAAGGATTACCGTCGAGTTACTCTACATCGACTGATCTTCGATTTAGAGGTTTTATCACCCTTAGTGACGGGAAGTCCTAACGTGATTGAAAATTATCCGGATATGCAAGGGCTTCGTGAGAAGTGCCTTCGGTTCTGTTCGATCCCGGAACAGACTTGTATGGATTGTGTGTCTGACGTTACAATTTGAGATATAAAGCTGATTTCTTTCAAATACATTTCTGTTGGTGGCGGAGAATTTATTCTCTTAGCTTAACACCCTTCTCTGAGACGTACGAGCTCAGAGGTTATGTAGTTGAAATTCATCAGCGATATATCCCAATTTGGTAACGTGGCATACTGAGTGTTGCTGTGAAATGATCAGTGTTTGATCATTTGCGATATGATCATTTGTTTGATCTTATATCTTTGTGATCATAGGTTGATCATTTTGTTTGACCCGAAGCAGGGCTTTTTGAGAAAGCGTAGCTTTGTGGACGAGACTTCGTCGAGCCTCACACCCCGGAAATGGTCGAAACAGGAAGGATGCAGCAAGGTTCTAGGGAGTAGCGCCCCTTAGTGTATGTCATTCCTTCTGGATAGAGGTGGTATCATGGTATGGAGCCCAGATACTTAACCTATGTGGTTGCTACATTTTATCTATGTGGTTTGTTGGAAATCGGGGATCCTCGGGAAGATCGGTTACGATCGGGGGATGGCATACGCGTGTCAGTAGTTACCTATTTTTGCAGAGGTAACCCGGCCTTGTGTTGGCAGAGATCCGGTTAGGTTCTCGGGTCGTCTATTCCAGGGACGTACCCATCGTGGATAGGAAGTTCCTTAGCCTGACCATTTGTTGGAAATCCAAAGAAACAATACGAACTTTGTACGGATTTAGTTGTAGAACCTATCATTCACTTATGGTGGCGCCCCACTGTTTGGATGGTAGCTATAGTAGGCATAGTTCGAAATGTCTATGCTGGCTAAGATTAATATTATACTTTCGAAATGTTTTCTACACTATGCACTAATAATAATATCCAATGATTTGATTTTGCGTAGTAAGCATCTTTGACTATCATAAGAAGAAATCTCCTCCAATTCTGCGTTTGCATTGTGTGTGTGGCGGGAGGTCTTATGGTAGTTTCATTTTCCAAAAAACATTCCGAATTGACTTTAAAATTCTCTGTTGTTTATTTTAAAGAATAACTGTTTTACGATCTCACACCAGTCACCATGACTGACTCGGAGTTTATTGTTCCCTTCTAAACTCTGGGTGCCCACAAATTTCCACACGGGCAGCCTAGAGTTATATTATCAGGATATTCTGGATATTCTGGAGCTTTGGAGATAAGCTGGATGGCGAGACGTAGTATTTGTATCTGATAGTATTTATTCCGCTGTGTATTCTGTATGAGGACGAGTTTATAAAACTGTCCATTGTTGTATATTGACTCTGATTGATGTATGTATAAAAACTGATAAAATTCTTTGTTTTAAAGGTTACTGATTTATCTATTATATATTGTTCCGCTGCGATGTGTAAGATTCTGAATATTGTTTTCTGTTCTGATGTGTTCGGTTGTTCTTCTTTCTTCTTTTTCTTCTTCTTCTACTTTTTCTTTTTCTTAAAACCATAACTTTTCGGGTTTCCGGCATTCGATGGCTCAGCAGTCGATAAAGTGAGTATCGATGTTGAATTTTCGAAAGTCGAAAATTCCGGGATGTTACAAGTGGTATCAGAGCATATGGTTAAGCGACAACCCTGCTCTGTTGGGTGTTACTCATTAGAGATAGAGTCAGCAGTACTCTAGAATGAGTTGAGTGTAATAATAGATATGAGCGCGTATTTGTTATTGAATATAAAATTGTTTTGTATTGTGATGATTGGTTTATTGAGTGGTATATGAACCTTCGTCGGCACAGTCTGCGCAACTGTATCGAAGGGGTTTCTAAACGCTTGAATAGAACAATTCGACACAGTATTGTTTTAAATAGGGTAAATGAAATAATTTTACCCAAAACTATTTTTGTATATAAAAGAAATGATTTTCTGTGAATTATTACAGTATATGGATGCTTGTTTGTCAGAAAAGTGATGATATTGAAATGTATCATTACTATTGAAACTGAATAAGAAACTGAAATCGTAACTCCAAAGTTAAGAAATAAATTCACATACGAATGAAATTTAAGAATATAAATTATAAATGTGAATTGAAAGTATAAGGAAATAAATTCATATATGAATAAAAATTATGAATATGAATTGTAAATATGATTTACAAATGAAAATAGAATTCAAAAAGGATAATTGAAGATAAAATTCATAATGGAATGAAATTGTGAATATGAATTTATAATTGAAAATAGAATTCTAATGGAATGAAATTAGTAAGGTGAATGTATCAATGATCTTATAAATCGAAATGTAAGTAAGTCGAAGACTTATAGAATATTTGAAATTTGATTTGGAAATCAGATTCGAATTGAAAACGAATGAATTAGTGAATGAATGAATAATTTGCGATTGCAAGTGCCAGAAAATGAAATTGAATGTTAAAGTTCATTTTGAATTTGTAAATAAATGAGACTGAATTGAATCCAAATAGAATTGAAAATGTGAATTATAAATTCAAATGAATGTGAAATGAAAAATTGAACGAAATTGAATATGTAACTTCAATAGAAAATTTAAAGAGGATATAAGAAGTATATATTGAAAATTTGAAATTGAATGTGCAAAATGGTTTGAATGCTGTAACTAGATATAATGGCTAGTAGATATACAGGTATTGTAAAGGAATTGGAATTTTGATTTCGAAGATAATTTGAATTGCTCGAAAAAGGTACGTATTTGAATTTGAATATGAGTTTTTGATGATTTCTTGTCTAGCCGCTTGGCGTTTTCTTTTCTTTTTAAAATCTGAGAGTCCGTAGGGACGTTTTGTAGTCGTACCGTATTAGCCGCGCAAAGGAGACGCTGGCGAAATTTTTCGAAAATTTAGGGCGTTAGAAAATTTTTGAGAAAATTTTGAAAGTTTAAATTTGAATTTGAATTTTGAAGTTAAACAATGTTGTTTGAAGATTATGGAAATGTTTAGAAAGTTAGTAGGAATTAATAACGAATCTTTAGTAGAAAGATTTGTTTTGAAAATTGATAAAACTATTTGGATTGTGAAAGATAGTAGATGGGTTAAGAACCATTTTTCCTAACTTGTAATTTCGAGGACGAAATTCTTTTAAGGGGGGAAGTTTGTAACGACCCAGAATTTTGAACGAATTAAATTGAAAATATTTAATTTATTTTAAATATTTGAACGGTGATTTAATTTGAATCCCGAATATAACTTTAAATCGGCGATTAAATTATAGAATTTAATCTGTTGATAGTTGGATAAAAATTCGAATCTTCAATTTTAAGCTGAAGAAAAATATTTCGAAAGCTTTTAAAATTCGTATTGGTAATACTGAGGATAATAGAAGCTTCAGAAATTGATTTGGGAAACAATCTGTTCAGATTTGAAATTTTATCGTTCGAATCAATATCTAAAATAGCCGTCCGAGTCACAGTCTCGGAATTCGACGAAACCAGTTTCATTGGGTCCGGAATATGGAATTATTGTAGGATTTCAAATTTCGTATTGATCAGAGTTGTTATGTAACTGTACGATGAATAAACGCGTTAAAATTTTAAGACGAATTCAAAATTTAAAATTTATATTTATATAAATTAATATTACACGTTACCTTTCCCTTACCTCACGCCCACAATCACGGGTACGAGATCATGCAAACCATACCTTGTCAACTGTAAATATCTCGGCTCTCCCTCTCGCAAATTATTCGAACGAAACCAAGAAAGAAAAAAATGGCCGTTCGTCCTTAAACTTCAAAATCGAAATCCCCTTTCTCGATTTCATTTTTTTTTAGCGCCTCTGAAAGAAATCGAAAATGGCCAGCCTTCTTCTCAAAACAACCACCGCCTCCTCCCCTTCGATTCATACCTTTATCGCGACCAAAATTAGGCTGGCATCGACGAATTCGAGGGTGGGGTTGTTCGACTTCTGGTGATGCTCGCGTTCGAGCACGACGAGGTCTAGAAATTCGCGAATGGTAGGCGGCGATGGAATTGAATTCGTGAGCGTGATGATGTACAGGCGATGGCGCCGAGTATCTGGAGGAGTGCGCGAGCTCGAGTTTGGTTCAGGCGGCAACCCGGTGGTGTCGTTCGCAAGGAGGCGGAGGCGCTTTCGCGTGGAGGTGCGCATTGCCGTGAGGTCGGAAGGCGTAGGGGTGTACGGCGGTGCTCGCGTGATTAAGTGTCTTCGACGACTTCAAAGGAGGCCGGAGGGAGGGTCGCGATGCAGAATTTCTGTTGGTGGCGAACATCGGCGTTGAAGGTCGAGGTAAATTCTGGTAATTTATTTTAGTCTAGTTTTTTTTTTTTATATACCAAATCTAATTTTTAGTTACCTCTGAATTGATTTAGTTAATAATAGAAGTTTTAAAGTTTTATTTAATCCAGAGAAAAAAAAATGAAGTTACTGTTTTTACAAAAATATTATTTACAGTAAGTGTTATAGAAAATATGTATATATATATATATATAAGTATAAAAGTTTTAGTTTGCTTTAAATAATGATGTTAGTGGATAGATAATTAAATTTACTTATTTAATTTATTTTAGTCATTAAAGGATATTTTTAAAATGGAAATTTTATAAGTTAAACTAAATAGTAGATTTTTAAACAATAAATTATAATGAATAAATTTTTTTGTTAACTTATATAATTATTTTAGGTAACTAGAAAAATATTTTATTGATGAGAATATAGTTTTAAATTTAAATTATTAGTCAAATAAATTTATTTAAAGGAGAATTGGTTTAAATGAAACTATCAGTTAATTCGACTATTAAACGGTAATTGACTTGTTCGACTGTTCGAATATTAATGAATTGTATAAATTTATTTATACAAGGTTAAATCAAGAAAACAAAAGAAGGATTGAATGGGATTGCTAATAAAAGCTAAGGTGAGATTATTTTCTCACTCAAATAAATTTTGTATTGCAGTTATTTAATTGACTGATTGTTGCTATTTGATGTGATATTAGATATAGTAGGATATATATCTATATATAGCAATATATACATATTGGCATATGTATATATTGGATTGATGATTTCCCGCCTCGTATAGCGGATGAGACCCTATTGAGCCGTTAGTAAGCGGATTTTTATAAAACCCATATACCGCGATAATTCCGTACTGGAGCGGAATTGGTATTGTGCTAACGTCTTTGGATGCAGGGAAACAGGTTGGAGGGATCCAACTGGACCCCTCACATTGATCGAATTTATTTATACTGTGATATGAATCTGTGAATGATTATATTGATCATATTGATGTCTGGAAATTGTTTGAAAGCTAAAATTTAGCTGAATGGATGTTTTGACATCATTGGATTCCAAAGATTAACGAAATTGAATTTTTGAAATTCAAGTAGAAATTTTCTAAGTGAATCAATTTTTGAAATTGAAGAAATTTTGAAGAAAGGAATTTTTAAAGTATAAAAGGTTAATTTTTATAATCTTATCGAAATTAATTCCAAAATCAAGTGAAAATGTTAAATAAATGGATCTCGTAAAATAGTGATTATAAATTGAAGAATTAATTTAAGAATCTGGATTTTTAAATAGATTGAAAGAAACGATTGAAATTTATTTTCTTAAAAAGGAATTTATTTAAAAGAAGATAAGTTGGAAATCCAATTAGAAATTTAATTGGTAAATTGAAGTAAGCTGTGAAATCAATGTAAAAAGATTTCAATTTGAAGAATCCATTTTAAGACCTAATATTGAATAATTTGAGAAAAATAAGGAATTCACTTAGTAGTGATAAATAAAATTAGAAATCAATATTAAGATTGATTTGGTATTGAAGTTTTTATAAATAGAATTGGGATTTATAAAAGTTGTTTATAAACCCAAAGTCGCTTATTTTGATAAGTTAAATATAGAAGTTGATAAAAGAAGATTTATAAGTCGAAGTTGGTATTGAAATGGAAATAGAATTTATAAACGTTGTTTTATAAATTCGAAACCAATTGGATTTGATAAATTTAATATAGAAGATTTTTAAAGGAGATATATTCGCGATTTTGGATAGCGAATTATCATTGAAATAAAACGTGTAGAAAATAGTGAAATGTAATTAGTGAAGTATATTCACGATTTTGGACAGTGAATATATTGTTAAGTAAAATGGATATAATTTTGGAAAAGTGATATTTGAAGTGAAGTTAATTGTTTTAAAAGATGTTTTAAAACGTGTGAACTATCGAAATCATAGATTTCAACATTTATTGTTGAAATAGACGTTTTCGAGAAATACAAGGAAATGGTGGACTATAACACTGTTGTTATAGTAAATGATTTCCAAAAGGAAATGTTTTATATAGTATTGGGATTTATATATCTATTTTAATTCCGAATCCCTACACTATTGATTTCGAGTCGTCGTAACGATGTTTTACGCAACATTCATTTTGACTCAAATAAAAGTTGTGAAAGAGAATGATTTCCTTAAAGAATGAAATGTATACTTAATTTTGATTTAAGTATAACGAATATTTTCAATGTTGAAAATAAATGATTTGTGAATTACTTATTTTTAAATAAGTATGGGGATGTTTTCCAAAATGAAATGAAACGTTTTGAGATTTTATCTTCTTAAAGATAAACTGAAATTGAATATTTGAAATCGATTTGAGAATCGTATATCAGTAGATATTTTGAAAAATATAAATTCACTATGGAATTTATAAAAGAAAGGGAAGTTGTTTAAAAATAAATATCGATTTATTTTTAGAGTGTGGAAATTTTATATCTAATAAAGATATTTTTGAAGATAAGTAATTGGGAAAATTATTTGGAATCTGATGATGTTGCGCATCTCTATTGATAGTTAAATAACCGACTATCAATAATTACCTTTAGATAGGTATTTGTTGCGAATTGGATGAATTTGAATGCCACACTTATTTTTGAATAATCGCTCACTATTCGGGTTAACCGGGAAAGGACCATGGGGTCGTATAACCCATTCCGAATATGTGATACGTCGTTATGAATCGCATTTGAAGACCGGTGTTGAAGACCGGATATTTTTGAAAACGGAAGGATTACCGTCGAGTTACTCTACATCGACTGATCTTCGATTTAGAGGTTTTATCACCCTTAGTGACGGGAAGTCCTGACGTGATTGAAAATTATCCGGATATGCAAGGGCTTCGTGAGAAGTGCCTTCGGTTCTGTTCGATCCCGGAACAGACTTGTATGGATTGTGTGTCTGACGTTACAATTTGAGATATAAAGCTGATTTCTTTCAAATACATTTCTGTTGGTGGCGGAGAATTTATTCTCTTAGCTTAACACCCTTCTCTGAGACGTACGAGCTCAGAGGTTATGTAGTTGAAATTCATCAGCGATATATCCCAATTTGGTAACGTGGCATACTGAGTGTTGCTGTGAAATGATCAGTGTTTGATCATTTGCGATATGATCATTTGTTTGATCTTATATCTTTGTGATCATAGGTTGATCATTTTGTTTGACCCGAAGCAGGGCTTTTTGAGAAAGCGTAGCTTTGTGGACGAGACTTCGTCGAGCCTCACACCCCGGAAATGGTCGAAACAGGAAGGATGCAGCAAGGTTCTAGGGAGTAGCGCCCCTTAGTGTATGTCATTCCTTCTGGATAGAGGTGGTATCATGGTATGGAGCCCAGATACTTAACCTATGTGGTTGCTACATTTTATCTATGTGGTTTGTTGGAAATCGGGGATCCTCGGGAAGATCGGTTACGATCGGGGGATGGCATACGCGTGTCAGTAGTTACCTATTTTTGCAGAGGTAACCCGGCCTTGTGTTGGCAGAGATCCGGTTAGGTTCTCGGGTCGTCTATTCCAGGGACGTACCCATCGTGGATAGGAAGTTCCTTAGCCTGACCATTTGTTGGAAATCCAAAGAAACAATACGAACTTTGTACGGATTTAGTTGTAGAACCTATCATTCACTTATGGTGGCGCCCCACTGTTTGGATGGTAGCTATAGTAGGCATAGTTCGAAATGTCTATGCTGGCTAAGATTAATATTATACTTTCGAAATGTTTTCTACACTATGCACTAATAATAATATCCAATGATTTGATTTTGCGTAGTAAGCATCTTTGACTATCATAAGAAGAAATCTCCTCCAATTCTGCGTTTGCATTGTGTGTGTGGCGGGAGGTCTTATGGTAGTTTCATTTTCCAAAAAACATTCCGAATTGACTTTAAAATTCTCTGTTGTTTATTTTAAAGAATAACTGTTTTACGATCTCACACCAGTCACCATGACTGACTCGGAGTTTATTGTTCCCTTCTAAACTCTGGGTGCCCACAAATTTCCACACGGGCAGCCTAGAGTTATATTATCAGGATATTCTGGATATTCTGGAGCTTTGGAGATAAGCTGGATGGCGAGACGTAGTATTTGTATCTGATAGTATTTATTCCGCTGTGTATTCTGTATGAGGACGAGTTTATAAAACTGTCCATTGTTGTATATTGACTCTGATTGATGTATGTATAAAAACTGATAAAATTCTTTGTTTTAAAGGTTACTGATTTATCTATTATATATTGTTCCGCTGCGATGTGTAAGATTCTGAATATTGTTTTCTGTTCTGATGTGTTCGGTTGTTCTTCTTTCTTCTTTTTCTTCTTCTTCTACTTTTTCTTTTTCTTAAAACCATAACTTTTCGGGTTTCCGGCATTCGATGGCTCAGCAGTCGATAAAGTGAGTATCGATGTTGAATTTTCGAAAGTCGAAAATTCCGGGACGTTACATAGGGTTTGGCGTAGCGTTTTGGTCGTGTTGATTTCTGAGTTGCGTGTGGAGTCGATAGTTCACCGGAGGTGATCGCGAGGAGTGGAATCTACGCTGCGGTTCGTGACGCGGCTCTGGACGTGGCGGCAGAATTTCTGGTGGTCAATAATGATGGTGCATGATGGATCTTATGATCGGGTTTTGGTGACTGCTGTCGATCGTGGGCTCGATTTCGATTTAGGATTCGTTTTCAAGTTCTGGGTGGTCGGAATCGAGGAAGAAGGTTGTCGTCGACTTGTTGGTGGAAACGGCGATGGTCGAAGACGCTCCAACCATGTGTGCACGTGCACGTGGTTCTGATATGTGTGGGCTTGTAGCTTTGTAATGGTAGAAGGATCATGTAGAAGAGAAGGAGAAAGGAAGCGAAGAGTTGGCTCGGGTTTGCATTGTGTTTTGTTCGGGTTGGACTCGAGTGGGTTGCTGTAAGGTAGAGAGAAGAGAGAAGGTCGGGAAGTTTGGGGTGTGGCTCGAGTTTGTGATCGGGTAATTTGGGCTTGGGCACGAGTATTTTAAATTGAATGCATTATCAAAGTATTCAAAGCAAGATGAAAATAAACAAGTTTTCAAAGTAAAAGTAATTTATTTAAACAAGTTTTATACAAGTTTTCAAAGATTAAATTTTAATGTTAGATTGTTTTAAAAATTGTTTTGGTACAATTATATACTAGGTTAATTATGTAATTAGTTCCTAAATATTTTTTTTATGAAGTTAATGATGTAACGTAGTTTTTTAATTATGATAAAGAATTTATCTTTAAATTAATTTAGGTTGTGATTAATTAAGAATAATTAATTAATGAAATTAATTAAAGGTTAATCACTTAATGTAATTTTTAAGGGTAAATTAATTATTGTTAATAATCAAAGGGTGATTACTTAATGAAAGTAAATAATGGATAGTTAATGAATGTAATTAATTTAAAGATCATTAACTAGTGATTAAGAAATAATTAATTAATAAAATTAATTTAAGATAATTAATTAATTTGATTTATTAAGGATAATTACTTTGAAATTGATTAAGTATAATTACTTAATATAATTAATAAAGTATAATTACTTTGTATAAGTAATTAGAGGTTAATTAATGGAAGTGATAAAAGGTTAATTTCTTAATGGAAGTAATTAAGGAATTAATTACTTAATGTAATTAATTAAGTTTAAATGTAATTTGTTTAAGTTAATTAATTAAGTTTAATTAATTTAAACACTTGATGATTTGATTAATAATTACTTAATTTAATTAATGGATTATAATTACTTAGTTAAGTAATTAATGATAATTACTGGGTGTAATTAATGGAAGATGATTTAAGGATGAAAGAAATTTGGATTAAATTACTTTGTAATCAATCAAGGGATTAATTAAGATAATTAATTAAGGAGTAATTAATTTATTTAATGAAGTAATTAAGGGAAGTTAATTACTGGATGAGATTAATCAAAGGTGATTAATAATTGTGGTTTAATTAAGATTAATTACTTAATGTAATTAATTTAAATAGAATAAATAATTAAAGGTGTAATTAGGGATCATTAGTTTATAATTAAGTAATAATGTAATTAAGGGTTGATTAATAAAGATTAATTAATCAATAATAAGTGATTATAGAGTAATTAATTAATGTAATTAATTAAGAATTAATGTAATTAATTATAGTTATTTTATTTATAGAGTAATTAAGGGTTAATTACTATAAATGGTTAAGAATAATAAATTTGTGAAATTAATTAAAGGCTAATTACTTGAATATAATTAAAAGATAATTAATCAAGGATGATTAATTGAAATGAATAATTAGAGGATAATTAATTAAATAATTTATAATTAATTTATAATTAATTAATTAATTTATAATTAATTAATGGTTAAGTAAGCAGGATTTATATAAAGAAGTAATTAATTTAATTTATTTTAAATTAATTAGAGATGAAGTAAATTAATTTAATTCATTTTAAATTAATTATAGAATGATGATTAATAAATCATTGCTTATGGATTCTGTTTGATTTTGGATACTTTGCATGGTTTGAAATCTCAGATATGAGATAAGTAATGCTGTGTGATATGGATGCTTTGGTTGAAGTGTGATGATAATATGAATTATCTATTTGTGATGATAATGTAGATTATCTATTGTGATATTGTGAATTATCTATCTGTGTGTAAATAGATAATAGAATTGAATTGTTTTAACTTTAAAACAACTTGGCCTTAAAAGATACGTTTTGGATTTTGATGAGACCGGGATCGGGTTTCCAGATTTGGATATCCGAATACCACATCGATCCAAATTACCGATAGGTCGTGAATCTCAAGTGAATAGGAAGATTCAGA
The DNA here is from genome assembly GCA_030737815.1 of Allium fistulosum. NCBI lineage: Eukaryota > Viridiplantae > Streptophyta > Magnoliopsida > Asparagales > Amaryllidaceae > Allium > Allium fistulosum. The sequence continues at coordinate 292,851,551 of CM060908.1, read as the reverse complement.
GTGCAAGGGTTATTGTCGTTAACTCTGAGGGTGATTCCAAAATGAGTGTAACGAGATAATGCCTTCGGTTTCGTTCGAACCCGAAACGAACTTGTATGGATTGAATGCTTTCAGAACATCGTCAGGTGGACGATGAGCATTCTAAGTGATGTGTTCTGATTAAAGGTAATCGTAGCCTCAAGCCTCATCAACCGGGAATGGCTAAAACAGGGGAGGTGCAGCAAGGCTTCGTGGGTAGCACCCACTGAGAGTAAGGTCGTCCCTATCTAGATGTCCCTTTTTATTTCGGCTTAGTGGTGCGGTTGCAGATCACAACCGTGGGGTGATTTTATTCGGAATTATCCAGTAAGGGATGGTTCCGGCTTTGTGTTGCAAGGGAGCGGGCGTACTCCTCGGTACAGTGATCTAGGCCCCGTACTGTGACGGGCGGTACCCCAGTAGCCCTGCCATTGTATGGAATCCAATTTCCAATAAGTGATCACGGACTTGATTGTATAACCCACTTTGTGGCTAGTATGCTGGAATTTAATAATGTAACAATTTCGGCTATGTGAATATTTATTTGAAAACCCTAGACCTATTATAATATAACTGGATTTCCTATCAAATGTTTTGGTTAGCGTAAGGTAAAAACTTACCCATGTTTATGTGTGGGGAGTCTTACGTGATACCTTTTGTTTTCAAAGATTTTTCAAAGTTAAGCAATTTTAACCTGTTACTCACACCAGACCCATGTCTGACCCAAGTGTTTATTTTATGTTTTATAAACTCTTAGGTACTTAAATTTTTACGAGTAGCTAAGAGATTCAGGTTAGCTTTGACGAATTGTGAAGGAGCAATGGAGCAGGAGGCTTCAATGTTGTATATATATATAGTAGTTCCGTTGTGTTGATCTCTGTATTGATCTCTGTATTGTATTGAGTTGTAATAACTAGACAGGTGTTTATAACTGTCTAGTATGTGATGTACAATCTGTGTAACTCTGATAGTCATTGTATACTATGTAATATCTTATGTGATATATTATATTTCATTCGTTCCGCTGTGAGATTCTGATGTGTTGTTGTTCTTTCTTCTCTTCTTTTCTCTTTTTTATCCCTTTCTTTCTTGTTAATGATGCGTCATTCTGTGGAATGAATGGCGGGTCGTTACAGTGGTATCAGAGCTCTTGGTTGAGTGAATACCTAGGCTCTGGAGTGGTGTCTATCTTGAGAGCGTGTATTTGTAATATTTATATAACTATATATATATATATTTATTCTACCTATTTGTTGGGTTACCTGTTCGGGTTTTCCAATATAAGATATAAAGGTAGATAGGGTAGTGGTGTGTGTAACACGACGACTACCAATGGTTGTAGTTTGAGTGTTGAGGTTGGAAGTGTATCTGTCGAGACTGTAGACCTAATACCATCTCGAGTAAGCTTTGCTGGGGTGTAAGGATTTCATCGATCTCTGAAGGAAACCTGTTAAGGTTTGGAGTCCATCTTTGAAGTTGGATGAGTAGAGTTTGGATCTGTTGGTTAAGCAGAAGCAAGTGATGGTATCTTGGTAACTTCTGGAAGAAGTAGCTGTGTGATGAGATACAATGACTATGGATGTTCATGAAGATGTTTTCTTTGGAACAAGTTTAAGGAAGTGTGTATGCTTCGGTGTTGTGGCTGAGTTCAGCATGGTGTTTCTGTTTGGTTTGAGGATTGAGTTTCTCGAAGAGCTTTGGTTAGGAAATTTTTGGCATCTGTGGCAGCAGTGCAGCTCGGAGTGTTTTGTGTGTTGGCAGGAAGTTTTCTGGCTGAGCAGTTTTTCTAGAGGTGGAGTTCAGAAGCAGCAAAGTGGATCCATTTCTTCGGATGGATTGGCTAGATAAGCGTAAGCTGTTCTGTTTGGTAAAGAGAGAACAGTTTTTCTTTGGAAATAGGTTGGGTTGATCGCAAAAGTGACTTGCGATTGCTGAGTGTTCTCTTGGGTTATTAGAGTTTTTCTGGATGTCTTCAGGGAAGTTAGAGGTTTGCCTTAGCATCTAGAGATTGAGTTTTTAAATCGACTAGGATTCTAGGAGTGGAACCGATGGTTCAGCTAGTTGAAAGTTGATTCCTAGAGATAGGGTTTGGTGAAGAAGCTCAGGTTTTGATGGAGTATCTGAGTTTTCTTTATGGATTTGTTGGACCATACTTCTGGGATGTGTTGTCTATTTTGTGCTCGATGTCATCATCAGCATTTTCATTTGCTCCAGATCAGAGTTGTGCAGCGGAAGCAGTTTGGGAGTGCATCTGTTTTATCTTTTCCGGATAGGAGAAGTTAGTTCAGTCTTCTGATGTTTGTGAGTAGAGTTGGTGTTCTTGGTCTTGCTTGATCTTGAGGAGATCATTGTGTTGGGTTGTATTTGGTCTAGTTTGTTTTAGAGGCATCAGCGAAGGTTGAGCTGATCAGTAAGGATGTAGGCAGCCCAGGATCGTCAGAAGAGTTTTGTGGATAAGAGACGAACGAATTTGGATTTCGAAGACGGAGATTTGATTTTGGATAATTTTTCTCCGATCGAAGGAGCTATAAGATTTGGTAAGTCTGAGAGGTCAGCTCCGAGGTATTTTGGATCTCTTCTGTGTTCTGATTTGGATAAGAACTTGGTCTACAAGGTTGAATGGTCAGTTTGGATAACTGGGATTCGATGTGTTTCACGTATCTCTGAGGGAGTACGTGTATGATCTATCTCTAGTTTTAGAACCAGCAATTCAGGGAGGTTTGGTTGTTGAGTCAGACTCGTCTGTAGTCTGATATCATGTTTACTTTTGTAGATCTAGAATGAGTACAAGCTCTGTAGCTTAGTAGTATTGATTGTTTGGATTCTGTAGAGCGAGTATCCCGGTGTTTATATCTGGGAAAATCTAGGAAATTCCATCCAGAATTTTTTTTCTAGATAGTTAGATTTGTTTGTTTGAGTGAATTGATTGCTATGGTTGTTTGCATATGATTGATAATATATGCTTGTGTTTTAAAATTAAAATCTTAGATAGATTATTAAATTACCTTTGCTTTTAAATTTCGAGGACGAAATTCTTTTAAGGGGGAGGAATGTGATGACCCGGAATTTTGGGCAATATCAATTTAATAATCTTTATTAATAATTAAATTGGATTGATAATTTTCCTTTAAAATTTTAATTTAAATTGGTAAATTTAATCTTTTAAAGGCTAATATATATATTTAATCTGGAAATTTTGATCTATATCTTTTCTAACAATTTAAAATTGATAAGATTTATCTTTCAAAGCTAATAAAATTTTATTCTATTTATAATATATATTTTGGTATACATATTGTGAATAGAGAATCTTTTGTTTAAATAAAGATGTATTTCCAAATTGTAATGTATATGTTATGATTTGAAATTGTTTTGAAATTTAATATGATTATTCTCAAAATTTATGTTAAAAATATTTTCTACTTAAAATGTATGTATATTTGTATATATTGAAGTTTTGGTTTAAATTTAATAAAAGTGTTTAAAATTCTAATATATATATATATATAAATGGTAATTTGGAAAGGATAATTTAATATAATACTTTTCAAAAGAGTATTTGGTATTTTAATTTATATTTCTTAAAAAATAAAAGATAAATGTTTTGGATTTAAAAATATATGTATAAGAATTTATTTGTATTATAATTGGATTTATAATATTTTCTCTAAAGTAGTTATATATATGTTAAGATAAGTAATTATTAATTAGAAAAGTTAATTTAAAAAGCTTTTAAAGCCATTTTTAAAATTTAATTAAAATGCTTAGGACATGTGTAAATACATTAACACATGTTAGGAACATGTGTAGGGTAATTAGTTGATATTAAGGACAAATGTAAGTTTGCTTAACAAGTGTCAATGTTTTAATTTATTTTCTTTTATATTTTAAATAATTTATAACTTAATTAATAAAAACATACATTTCCTCTCTTCTAATTCTTTTCCTATTCTCAGTTCAAAATCAAAAGAAACTCTAAACGAAGAAAATTCCAACCTGAAAACAAATCCTCAAACCAAAAATCAAACCAGTAAACATTTTCTCAAAATCCGGTAATAAATTCTCAAAGCAAATTTCCAAAGCTGTAACTAGTTCAAGCAAAGTTTTCAAACAAGTTAACAGCAAGCTTCAATCTAGGAACACATTCAACTAATTAATCAAGCAATTGTAGATTCAAATGCAAGGATTTCAAATTTACAGTTTCCAGAATCAAAAGATTTAAAAGCCTGGAAGCATGCATGTAGTTTTTAAATCAAAAGCACATTTTCCAGATTTCAAGATTTTAGTTTCCAGGCTCTGTTCTTCATTTTTTTCTGGTGAGTAAACATTTTCTTAAAAACAGTTTGAATATGTTCATATATATATATATATATATATATATATATATATATATATATATATATATATATATGTTTGTGTGATGAATGTAGTAGTAACATGGTATAAAATGTTTACATGTGTGATTTGGATATGAATGCATATATATATGTAGTAGTATGTCTGTATATACCTGTAGATAAATATATATGAGTTCTTTGTTCTTAGTTCAGGCTTCAGGTTTATTAGAAAAATTCTTATCTACCTATACACTTGATTTTAGGCTTGGACTTGTAAATGAAAAAGGTCTCTAACAATGTATTTTAAATATTAAAACTGGGTTCAAGGATTTGTATTAAGTATTTAACTCAAAATTTATAAATTACAGCGGAAATCAAAGAAATGGGTAAAAATCGAATATGTTAATTTAAATCTTTGATTATATAATCTGGATCGTGAAGCAAAATCATGAATTTAGGTGTGTAAATTGAGATTTTTAGTTTGGGAATTAATGGGATAATCGGGTTTGAATGAATTTGGGTTTATCGCCAATTTCTGGCGATCGGCACGTTGGATGTCGTCGGGGTCGTGGTCGAAGTTTACTGGAGGGTTGACGATCATGAGAAAAATGTGGTTGTATTTTATTATTGAACGAGGTGGTCGGAATGAAGTGATCTAGGGTTTGGCGTAGCGTTTTGGTCGTGTTGATTTCTGAGTTGCATGTGGAGTCGATAGTTCACCGGAGGTGATCGCGAGGGGTGGAATCTACGCTGGGGTTCGTGACGCGGCTCTGGACGTGGCGGCAGAATTTCTGGTGGTCAATAATGATGGTGCATGATGGATCTTATGATCAGGTTTTGGTGACTGCTGTCGATCGTGGGCTTGATTTCGATTTAGGGTTCGTTTTCAAGTTCTGGGTGGTCGGAATCGAGGAAGAAGGTTATCGTCGACTTGTTGGTGGTAACGGCGATGGTCGAAGACGCTCCGACCATGTGTGCACGTGCACGTGGTTCTGATATGTGTGGGCTTGTAGCTTTGTAATGGTAGAAGGATCAGGTAGAAGAGAAGGAGAAAGGAAGTGAGGAGTTGGCTCGGGTTTGCATTGTGTTTTGTTCGGGTTGGACTCGAGTGGGTTGCTGTAAGGTAGAGAGAAGAGAGAAGGTCGGGAAGTTTGGGGTGTGGCTCGAGTTTGTGATCGGGTAATTTGGGCTTGGGCCCGAGTATTTTAAATTGAATGCATTATCAAAGTATTCAAAGCAAAATGAAAATAAACAAGTTTTCAAAGTAAAAGTAATTTATTTAAACAAGTTTTATACAAGTTTTCAAAGATTAAATTTTAATGTTCGATTGTTTTAAAAATTGTTTTGGTACAATTATATACTAGGTTAATTATGTAATTAGTTCCTAAATGTTTTTTTATGAAGTTAATGATGTAACGTAGTTTTTTAATTATGATAAAGAATTTATCTTTAAATTAATTTAGGTTGTGATTAATTAAGAATAATTAATTAATGAAATTAATTAAAGGTTAATCACTTAATGTAATTTTTAAGGGTAAATTAATTATTGTTAATAATCAAAGGGTGATTACTTAATGAAAGTAATTAATGGATAGTTAATGAATGTAATTAATTTAAAGATCATTAACTAGTGATTAAGAAATAATTAATTAATAAAATTAATTTAAGATAATTAATTAATTTGATTAATTAAGGATAATTACTTTGAAATTGATTAAGTATAATTACTTAATATAATTAATAAAGTATAATTACTTTGTATAAGTAATTAGAGGTTAATTAATGGAAGTAATAAAAGGTTAATTTCTTAATGGAAGTAATTAAGGAATTAATTACTTAATGTAATTAATTAAGTTTAAATGTAATTTGTTTAAGTTAATTAATTAAGTTTAATTAATTTAAACACTTGATGATTGGATTAATAATTACTTAATTTAATTAATGGATTGTAATTACTTAGTTAAGTAATTAATGATAATTACTGGGTGTAATTAATGGAAGATGATTTAAGGATGAAAGAAATTTGGATTAAATTACTTTGTAATCAATCAAGGGATTAATTAAGATAATTAATTAAGGAGTAATTAATTTATTTAATGAAGTAATTAAGAGAAGTTAATTACTGGATGAGATTAATCAAAGGTGATTAATAATTATGGTTTAATTAAGATTAATTACTTAATGTAATTAATTTAAATAGAATAAATAATTAAAGATGTAATTAGGGATCATTAGTTTATAATTAAGTAATAATGTAATTAAGGGTTGATTAATTAAGATTAATTAATCAATAATAAGTGATTATAAAGTAAATAATTATTGTAATTAATTAAGAATTAATGTAATTAATTATAGTTAATTAATTTATAGAGTAATTAAGGGTTAATTACTGTAAATGGTTAAGAATAATTAATTTGTGAAATTAATTAAAGGCTAATTACTTGAATATAATTAAAAGATAATTAATCAAGGATGATTAATTGAAATGAATAATTAGAGGATAATTAATTAATTAATTAATTTATAATTAATTAATGGTTAAGTAAGCAGGATTTATAGCGAATGAAGTAATTAATTTAATTTATTTTAAATTAATTAGAGATGAAGTAAATTAATTTAATTCATTTTAAATTAATTATAGAATGATGATTAATAAATCATTGCTTATGGATGCTGTTTGATATTTGATACTTTGCATGGTTTGAAATCTCAGATATAGATAAGTAATGCTATGTGATATGGATGCTTTGGTTGAAGTGTGATGATAACATGAATTATCTATTTGTGACGATAATGTAGATTATCTATTGTGTTATTGTGAATTATCTATCTATGTGTAAATAGATAATAGAATTGAATTGTTTTAACTTTAAAACAACTTGGCCTTAAAAGATACGTTTTGGATTTCGATGAGACCGGGATCGGGTTTCCAGATTTGGATATTTGACCACATCGATCCAAATTACCGATGGGTCGTGAATCTCAAGTGAAGATGTAACGACCCGGAATTTTCGACCCCGAAAATTCCAGATAGTTAGGGAAAAGAAGAAAGAGATAGAAGAAAAAGAAACAGAAATAGAGAAACACAGATTCTCACATTCGCAGCGGATGAAATATAATATCAAATAATATATCAGTTATACAAAGAAACTGTATTTGTAAATTTTCATCAATACATCAGAGTTACAACATATACACAAATCACTGGACAGATATAATTAACATGTTCCAGACTACAATCTATATATATATATATATACACTACACAGTCTCATATACACAACGGAAAACACTCTATACGTTCCTGCCATCCAGCTCGCCTCTTGAGCTCCAAAACGCCCTAACCTGAAAAGCTGTAATACTCGGTCTGACCCGAGCATTACATCAAAGTAACACCCGGGTCAGGCTGGAAACCAGCGTGAGTAAACCCATATAACATGTAATACTAAGTTATAAACTTATTTGCAATCCAAGGTAACTCGTACCTTCCTACGAGTTCCCAAAATCCATCACTTATTACAAACAATGTCCACTAACCATTACTTAGTTAAAGGCCAAGTTACTTAATTTATTCCAATTCCAGCCTGTTGGTTCTAAACTCAATTTATAAAGAATCGAAGTGGTTTCAGGTATTTATTAATACCCGACCCCTGTCTCTTCGAATTCAATGTCATCCCTAATCCAAGTTGTTAAGTTTAAACAATACAATTCATATTCAGGATATCATACAACAATTCAACTCAGATAGGTAACCTACATTATCACAGTTTAACCCATTCATATCACAGCACATCTCAATCGCCCATCAGAGATAAAATCAATCCAAGTCATCAAATATCTTTCAACCCATCCATAACAAGTTGATTCATTCTTAATTAATTTAATTAATCTCAAATTAAATTAATTACTAACCTTTAATCACTTGGATTACCTCAATTCATCTTACTTAACATTAATTAATTACAAATTAATTAATCATTTCTTAATTATTTATCTTAATTAATCTTCCTTGATTAATTATCCCTTAATTACAATAAGTAATTATTCTTTAATTATCCCTTTTTATTAATCATTCTTAATTAATTACTTTTTAATTACATTAAGTAATTAGCCTTTAATTAATTATACAAATGAATTAACCTTAACCATTTACAATAATTAACCTTTAATCAATCTCATTTATTAATTAATAAATGATCCTCTAATTGCTTCCATTAATTAATTATTATTTAATTAATTACCTCAATTAATCCACCCTTAAATAAATTACACTTAAGTAATTAATCCTTAATTACTTCCTTTTAATTACTTTCAAAAAGTAATTATCTTCTAATTAATTATATTCAGTAACTATCCATTAATTACTTCATTAAGTAATTATACTTAACCAACTTACACTAATGAGTATCCTTAATTAATTAATCTAATTAATTATCTTAAAGAAATCACATTAATTCATAATTACTAGTTAATAATCTTGAATTAATTAAAATCATTAACTATTCTCTAATTACTTATATTAAGTAATTATACCTTTATCATTATTATCGTCAAGTAATTAATCTTTATAAATCTCAATAAGTGATTACCTTAAATTAATTATACTTAATTAATCATCTTTAATTAGTCACAACCCTATTAAACTTGTTTAAATGCCTTGCTTCGGACTTAAATCATATTTAAAATTGAAAACCTGTTTTCATTGATTTTTAAACCTTGTACCAACTCTCTAATTTATAAAAACTGTTAACATTTTACTTAAATTATAAAATCTGGAAACACACCAGATAACCCGAGCCATATTCACAAAAACTTGAACAAAATTCCAAGTTCAAACCCGAGTTCAACGCTACCCAAAAATTCGAGCCAAAACGAAATCTACCCGATACCATTCCCGAGCCTCTTCCTTTCTCTCTTCTAAACACAGCAACACCCAAACCAGACACACTGTCACACGTTCACGTGCACATATGATCGGAACCCCTCCGACCATTGCCACTACCACCAGCCAGTCGTTGGTATCCCCCTCAGTCGACCCGAACGTCCAAAACTTTGATCGACTCTGCCTATCGAAAACGAGCTAGTCAGCCACCACATAAACCCATACCTGATCATCAAATCCTTGTCGCGCCACCGCCTATGTAACATTCCCCCTTTTTGACCGCCTCCAGTCGGAAATTAAACCAACTCGAAACGTTCAAAAAGACGAATTGTTATTTAGTTTATAAGGTTTAAACAGAATCAGCCACAGAAACACAGATAACAACAATCAATTTAAACAAATGAATCTTTATTTCATTACTATAAATCTTTTTATATACATCAGAGTTTATACAATTTAATACAGATACAGCGGAATATCTTAAAATACAATTTTCTTCTGAAACTAAAAATGATTCTTTACTCTCTCTCTCTAACTTCGCTGCTCGAAAATCTTCAAGCTGTAAAAATACTCGGTCTGACCCGAGTATTATATTCAAAAGAAAATAATACACAGGTCAGTCTAATTCAAACCAGTTTATTAGTGCATATAGGCAATAATAATCAAATAGACGACAGTCACAATAATTCTCGTCTATCCGACTCTTTCAACAAAGAAATCGGATAACGAAAATTTTTAACACTAAACAGTGTTAAACAATAAATCAACAGATTTAAATCATCAACAGAGATAAATAAACAATTTATCGAACCGACTAAATCAATTTAAAACAATTGAAGTTGTCACTTTAAAACCATCAGAAACTCGATTGGCTGCCGTACACGCACGCGTGTACGGCCTCGCCAATACAGTATAAAAGATCAATGCATCACGACGCAAAGAAATATCAATTCGAAACTGTCGAGTTGGGTGGCTGCAGTGCACGCACGCGTGCACTGCCTCGCCAACTCGAGTGAAGAAACAGAAATCAACACGAGGTCAAATCCGAGCGCTTGGGCTGGATTCAACTCAGTTGTACAAATCAATGTACAAAACTCAATACCCCAATGTCCAGACCAAATATCATCCATATGGTCGAACAAAAATTTCAAATCAGTGCATCAATGCAATGCAACCCAAAAATGTCAAAACCCTCAACAAAAAGTACTGCAGCCGTCACATAGAAACAAGGGTGGGACTGCAACGAAAATGCAGCCCCCACATTGAAGTTTGGGTGAAGGCAACAAAAATAAACAAGGATGGATGAAACTGGTCAACCAAGTGCAGCAGGCACAAATATGAATATAATCAGTGAAGCTACAGATGTACACATCAACAAAGGAATGCAGACTGAACAAATAACAAGTGGAGCTATAATCAATGAATGCCAGAGCCAAAAGTTCACAGTGAAGACAGTGATACAAGCTAATGAATGCAAGATGCAACACAATGAAAAAAACTCACATACAAGCACTGCCCCAAACCAAACTCAAGTGTATGAATGCAAAGTGATACATGCACAATGCAACACACAAGGGCAACAGCATAAAGACCAGAGTGTGCAGGTACAATACAAAGACAACAAGGTCGTGAATGCAAACTAGTGTGAATGCAACAGTTCAAGGCAATGGTGACAACCCAAATGCAAAATAGGTCGTACATATATATTGACAAATTGCATAAGCAAGTTCAAGGGTGCTAATGCATATAAACATGAAGAGATGCAACCTGACAGTAAACAGGGCCACAAGACCACCAAGTTCACAGTCGAATATCATATCAATAATACAACATGGCAATGCAGACTCTAAAATGAAGACCCCTTCATATAACAGAAGACTCCAAATAATACAATTTGGCAACAGTTAGGGTACCACCCAAGCAATGCAAACATGAAGTACAGGTGAACAAAATTATGCAACAGATAGTCTGAACTAAATCATTTACATCAAAACTTTATATGGCAAAACAAATTGAGAACAGGAATGCAACTACAATGCAAACAGGTCAACATGATAGCAGTACACACAGGAAGGCAGAGAAGTGGCAATACATGGTTATAAACAGAGGCAATGACAGTCGAACAAAAGTGTAGGGTGACTCCAATGGTCGAATGAACAAGTGCTTGAAATAATTTCAAGTTGAACAAATTACAGTGAAGCTAGCGATAACAATATTTAGTGTGAATGAAAGACAGTATTCACTCAAAATAAGAAGGTAATCAAGAATGTATGAAAACCACCAAGTCAGACTGAATTCCAGAAATTGTTTCAAAAGGACGAAATCACAGAGACCCAACCATCCACAAATTTCAAGTGTGGATTCAATAATATATACATACACAAACACTATGGTAGGTATATGCACATACATGAAGTCACACCAAATTAATCGAGCGAATTTCAAAACAACAATTTTATCAGCCAAAACCAACACTCATAAATCAAAAAGTCGCAATTATCATTTTATATCAATTTGATTGAAATCCAGAAAAGCGTCAAATGCAGTTCAACGATTATCAAATGGACGAAAACATGAATAAGTCATGTAATCGCATAAACCAAGTTAGGTAGCCGAAGGATAGCTAGAGTCGAACGAGAACCAAACAACTACATCAAATCAAGTAACAGCCGAGGCCCATTTCATCACAATTTTGAGTAACCGAAATAGCAGGTGACACAAAATCATCAATTTACAACTGGCCAACAGGGAGTTCAAAACTGCTGTCAACGACCGAAGTCGAGAAGAACAACACGGCCAAAATAAAAAGGAACGACATCATCAAAAATCAAGGCCGAAGGCAGGAATAAACTCGAGAATTCAAGGGTTACGAACTCCATATACATCATCGACACATAAATCCAAAACCAAAGATCACAAGAAATAAGAATCAATTTCAAATAAACGAGTACAACGGGCTGAGACGAAGCAACGAGGTAGCAAAGAGAAATCGAAACTGCAAAAGCATCAACGAGTATGAAATAGATGTGAGTAAACTCACCTTTGTTCGACGGTCGCAGATGAATGCGAAGGGGAAGACGAAGTCAAAGCCGTGGCCTTCCGAAGATGAGCGATATCGAAGAATCGAACGAACGCCTTGAATTTGAACGAAGCCCTAAATTTTATTTCGTCGCCATTTTTTTTCTTTCGCCCATCGTTTTCTTTTCGTTGCTGAATAATGAAGAGAGAGGGGGAGACGTGGTTTTAGCAGAAGAAAGGGGATAAGGTCATGGGGGGTATGGCCTTAGGTATGGGTTTATATATGTTTATTTATTATATTATTATTTTTTTCTTTTTATTTTGTTTTAGGTAATTATTTTCTTTAATTTGTTTTTGTTTTTAAATTATCATGTTAAAATTTAGCTATGTGTATTTATTTAATTTTTGTATAAATAAAATTTAACGAAAGAATTTAAATCGATTTACAAAACTCAGATTCAAATTTAACAACCAATTTATATCACTAATTTACGGAAATTTTATTGTTATAAAAATTCCAACAACATCATTAATTTAGCTGCCAATTTAACGAAGATTTTGTCGTTATAAAATTTTCCAACAAACAGCAAATTTCTGACAACTTTAATCGTTTACTGATGATTATGATTTTGGGCAAAAATCCAGTTGTTACAGAAATTCAATTTGAATTCGATTAAATTCTCTACGCGTTTATACGTCGTATGCTCACAAAACAATTCCGATAAATACGAAATTGAAATCCAGTAATAATTCAATATTACGGATCCAATGAAACTGGTTTCGTCAAATTCCGAGACTGTGTTTCGGAATACTATTTTTAAATTCAATTCAAACGATACAATTTCAAAATTGAACAAATCGCTTTCAAATTCAATTCTGAAGCTTCTATTACCTTCAGTATTATCAATATGAATTTTCCAAGCCTTTAAATTATTTTTAACCGGCTTAAAATCGAAGATTCAAATTTTATTCAACTTTCAATAGATTAAATTCAAAATTTAATCACCAATTCCTTCTGATAATTTGAAATTCAAGTCAAATCATCGTTCAAATATTTAAAATTGATTAAATATTTTCAATTTAAATTGTTTAAAATTCAGGGTCGTTACAAACTCCCCTCCTTAAAAACTTTTCGTCCACGAAAAGGAAAGGTTGTTAAAATTTCATCGATATTTTTACTCTAGTAAAAAATTTTACTAACTTAAAACTCAATACAAATAAATGAATATAAGATTCATTCCATTTGTTTAATCTCACTAGTTCTGTTTATCTTCTCTTTTATTCAATGATTTCTACAATCATTGATTTCTAAAATCAAAACGCAAAAGTCTTTTATCAACATTTTTAATTTACAACTCAGATTCAAACTCAAAATCCTTCACATTAGAGATTTATACAATATATACCTTCCAAAGCTGTGGACTTTCAAAACATTTCAAAGATCCTCTTCCTTAGTTCATTAGGTAGGAATTTTTGTAATTCTACTTTCAAATCATTGATTTTGCTATTTACAGTTCGAAAATACTTGCTAACTCGAAATTTAACAAGTCCATCTTCGTTCTCACAGACATTAGGCATACGCTGGCCAGGCGCAGGTCTAAAAATCTCCAAGTACTAAACATACTTGCTTCAATTCCCAGTGAAAATACTTTTAAAAATTCTTTTAAAAATGGATATGGAAAGCACGTTCCCCCATGGATTACAGTTCCACCCGGCGGTTACGCTACTATCCCAGTAGAGTCGCTTGTGGCTGTAGATTTCTCATCTCTTAAATTTCGCCATGGTTGTCGCCATAGATTGCAGTACACACGGCGGTTACGCTACTATCCCAGTAGAATCGCTCGTGTCTGTAGGCATCACGCCCCTCAAATTTCGCCTGGCATTAGATTGCAGTTTACTCGGCGGTTACGCCACTATCCCAGTGGAATCGCTCGTAACTGTGGGCATCTCGCCCCTCAAATTACGCTAACATCATCAATCAAATCTAATCTCATCGTGATGAACTATCGCGAAGGATTTCCGATTCAAATAGTCACTCTGACTAAAATTCTACGTAGCTACGAATTTCAAATGGATACTCATCGAGAGTTCCAATACCTTCATTAATAATAAATGGAAGGTACTTTTCCACATCCTCAGTTTAGAAAACATAATATCATATATGTAGTACTTTCATTTCCCATTTCGTACATATAACATCTATGTAAACATACATAAGATTTCCATAACAATGTCTTTCTAAACTAACGGTTTTCAATTCACCGCATTCATATATATAAGTTCTAAAAACTTACATATTCCATATTCATAACAAAATAGAGGATTTCAAAATTTTCCTCTAAGTCGATTTGGAAATTTAAGGTTATCTCAAACCTAATTCATATTCATAATTCCATTTCATTATCGACTTTCACATTCGATTTGAATTACACGTTACATCGTCAATTCTCAACACAGAATTGATGTCTATCGATATATAACCTCTGAGCTCGTACGTCTCAGAGAAGGGTGTTAAGCTAAGAGAATAAATTCTCCGCCACCAACAGATATATATTTAATAGAGATCAATTGCTATGTCATCAATTCACAATGTTAGACATGCAATCCAAATCATCATCTGAAATTCAAAGCTCAACTTATATTGTCTTTGATGTCGAAGTTAAACTCAATTTTAACTTAACGATTCAATCTTTTTGAAAAATTCCAAATTGAACTAATTGTTCAAATTCTCATTTAACCTTTCAACTTCGACTTCAAAAATGAATTTCAAATCATTTATTCCTTACGGAATATATTCACAACATTTCATATTTGGAAAAACATTTCCATACTTATTTAAAAATAAGTAATTCACAAATCTCATTTATTTTCAACATTTGAAAATATTCGATATACTTAAATCAAAATTAAGTATATATTTCATCTTTAAGGAAATTATTCTCTTTCACATATTTATTTGAGTTAAAACGAATGTTAAGTAAAACATCGTTACGACAACTCAAAATTACTAGTATAAGGATTCGAAATTTAGATAGATGTATAAATCTCAATACTATACAAAATATTTCCTTTCGGAAATCATTTACTATAACAACAGTGTTATAGTCCATCATTTCCTTATATTCGAAAACGTCTATTTCAACAATAAATGTTGAAATCTATGGTTTCGATATTCAATGCTTTTGAAAACATCTTTTTAAAACAATTACTTCGTTTTAAAATATCACATTCCTAAACATATGTCCATTTTATTCAATAATATATTCACGGTCCAAAAATCGTGAATATACATCGTTTAACAAACTATACAGAATTTACTTATCAAAATAAGTCAGTTTCGAATTTATAAACAATGTTTATAAATCCTATTCCTATTTATAAAAACTTCAATTTATAAAAGTTGCTTTATTAACCATTCTTTTATAACTCAATTTTATATCAGAATTTTTATTTATAAGTGAATTACTTATAATTTTTTTTTTTATTTCGCAACTCCGATTCATTTTATAACTTCACAATTATAAAACTTTTAATTCTAAAACTTTTCATCCACTTATGAAATCCATTAAATATTTCATTTTTAACACTTATACAATTCCAATATTTTATCAACACTTTCAAATCTTCAATTTAAGCCGTTTATAATAATTCAAAAATTCCAATTTAAACTATTATATAAATTTATCAGTTTTCCATTTCCAAAATAATCACTAGTTCTTTAATACATCATTCATCGACTTGATTTCCAATTTAATCACATTTGATTCATTCACATTGGATTTTACTAACATTCATTCATATCCAATTAGTTCACATTCACTAATTCATATCCAAGTTAGTTTGCTTTCAATTCAAATCAAATTTGATTCTATTTGGATTTCTTACCTTTCAATTTGAATTCAATTACATAGCTTTCAAATTCCATTAATACAATTTCATTAATACTTAATGAATTTCTATACAATCAACTAACAACCAATGTACATTCAACTTAACCAAATTTATTTACTTTGCTTATATTCAATTTGGTTCAACACACTTAATTTTAATTGGTTTATATTCCAATTCTGATTGAATTCTTATACTCACCATATTCACAAATTCACTTTTACAGATAAAGTTGAATTTCCTTTTTATAACTCAAATTCATATTCATTCTTCACTTTATCAATTCATTTGATATCAAATTCAATTTGATTCAATATTACTTAAGCCATGTTTCATTTTATCTTCACTTTATTATTTTCACTATACAACTTAAGTTCGCCTCAAATTTATTTGAAATTCTATTTTATTTAACTTTACTAAAGTCAAATTCATATCACATTTCAAAATGCAGATTTTGTTTTACTTAACAAAACTGTTCAACCATTTGAAAACTGGTTTACTTAAACTTTCTCATTTTATAAGTTAAACAACTTATTAATTTAAACTTTTCAATTCATATCATATAATCACTTATCTTTTCAAGTTTAACCTTTCATCTTGATAATTTATCAAATCAAGTTCAATTTATTTAACTTAACTTAGATTTTTCTTTCTAAAATCATTTTATTTAACTTCCTTAAGTTAAATTCATTTAACTTTCCTTTTAGTTAAATTTCAAATCCATATATCTATTAATACTAATTCAATTCAATTTAACTTTTCTTAAGTTAAAAATCTTTATTTCATATTCAATATTCACTTTACTTATATAAGATCTATTCCAAATTCATTCATCTTATATTTTCTAAAACAATTTTATACTCCTTTGGATTTGAAAAACATTCTCCTTTTAAAGTGTTTCTAGTAACTATTCATATTAAACATCATAAACTAAGCTTTGTGTAAACCAAAGCTCTGATACCACTCTGTAACATTCCCCCTTTTTGACCGCCTCCAGTCGGAAATTAAACCAACTCGAAACGTTCAAAAAGACGAATTGTTATTTAGTTTATAAGGTTTAAACAGAATCAGCCACAGAAACACAGATAACAACAATCAATTTAAACAAATGAATCTTTATTTCATTACTATAAATCTTTTTATATACATCAGAGTTTATACAATTTAATACAGATACAGCGGAATATCTTAAAATACAATTTTCTTCTGAAACTAAAAATGATTCTTTACTCTCTCTCTCTAACTTCGCTGCTCGAAAATCTTCAAGCTGTAAAAATACTCGGTCTGACCCGAGTATTATATTCAAAAGAAAATAATACACAGGTCAGTCTAATTCAAACCAGTTTATTAGTGCATATAGGCAATAATAATCAAATAGACGACAGTCACAATAATTCTCGTCTATCCGACTCTTTCAACAAAGAAATCGGATAACGAAAATTTTTAACACTAAACAGTGTTAAACAATAAATCAGCAGATTTAAATCATCAATAGAGATAAATAAACAATTTATCGAACCGACTAAATCAATTTAAAACAATTGAAGTTGTCACTTTAAAACCATCAGAAACTCGATTGGCTGCCGTACACGCACGCGTGTACGGCCTCGCCAATACAGTATAAAAGATCAATGCATCACGACGCAAAGAAATATCAATTCGAAACTGTCGAGTTGGGTGGCTGCAGTGCACGCACGCGTGCACTGCCTCGCCAACTCGAGTGAAGAAACAGAAATCAACACGAGGTCAAATCCGAGCGCTTGGGCTGGATTCAACTCAGTTGTACAAATCAATGTACAAAACTCAATACCCCAATGTCCAGACCAAATATCATCCATATGGTCGAACAAAAATTTCAAATCAGTGCATCAATGCAATGCAACCCAAAAATGTCAAAACCCTCAACAAAAAGTACTGCAGCCGTCACATAGAAACAAGGGTGGGACTGCAACGAAAATGCAGCCCCCACATTGAAGTTTGGGTGAAGGCAACAAAAATAAACAAGGATGGATGAAACTGGTCAACCAAGTGCAGCAGGCACAAATATGAATATAATCAGTGAAGCTACAGATGTACACATCAACAAAGGAATGCAGACTGAACAAATAACAAGTGGAGCTATAATCAATGAATGCCAGAGCCAAAAGTTCACAGTGAAGACAGTGATACAAGCTAATGAATGCAAGATGCAACACAATGAAAACAACTCACATGCAAGCACTGCCCCAAACCAAACTCAAGTGTATGAATGCAAAGTGATACATGCACAATGCAACACACAAGGGCAACAGCATAAAGACCAGAGTGTGCAGGTACAATACAAAGACAACAAGGTCGTGAATGCAAACTAGTGTGAATGCAACAGTTCAAGGCAACGGTGACAACCCAAATGCAAAATAGGTCGTACATATATATTGACAAATTGCATAAGCAAGTTCAAGGGTGCTAATGCATATAAACATGAAGAGATGCAACCTGACAGTAAACAGGGCCACAAGACCACCAAGTTCACAGTCGAATATCATATCAATAATACAACATGGCAATGCAGACTCTAAAATGAAGACCCCTTCATATAACAGAAGACTCCAAATAATACAATTTGGCAACAGTTAGGGTACCACCCAAGCAATGCAAACATGAAGTACAGGTGAACAAAATTATGCAACAGATAGTCTGAACTAAATCATTTACATCAAAACTTTATATGGCAAAACAAATTGAGAACAGGAATGCAACTACAATGCAAACAGGTCAACATGATAGCAGTACACACAGGAAGGCAGAGAAGTGGCAATACATGGTTATAAACAGAGGCAATGACAGTCGAACAAAAGTGTAGGGTGACTCCAATGGTCGAATGAACAAGTGCTTGAAATAATTTCAAGTTGAACAAATTACAGTGAAGCTAGCGATAACAATATTTAGTGTGAATGAAAGACAGTATTCACTCAAAATAAGAAGGTAATCAAGAATGTATGAAAACCACCAAGTCAGACTGAATTCCAGAAATTGTTTCAAAAGGACGAAATCACAGAGACCCAACCATCCACAAATTTCATGTGTGGATTCAATAATATATACATACACAAACACTATGGTAGGTATATGCACATACATGAAGTCACACCAAATTAATCGAGCGAATTTCAAAACAACAATTTTATCAGCCAAAACCAACACTCATAAATCAAAAAGTCGCAATTATCATTTTATATCAATTTGATTGAAATCCAGAAAAGCGTCAAATGCAGTTCAACGATTATCAAATGGACGAAAACATGAATAAGTCATGTAATCGCATAAACCAAGTTAGGTAGCCGAAGGATAGCTAGAGTCGAACGAGAACCAAACAACTACATCAAATCAAGTAACAGCCGAGGCCCATTTCATCACAATTTTGAGTAACCGAAATAGCAGGTGACACAAAATCATCAATTTACAACTGGCCAACAGGGAGTTCAAAACTGCTGTCAACGACCGAAGTCGAGAAGAACAACACGGCCAAAATAAAAAGGAACGACATCATCAAAAATCAAGGCCGAAGGCAGGAATAAACTCGAGAATTCAAGGGTTACGAACTCCATATACATCATCGACACATAAATCCAAAACCAAAGATCACAAGAAATAAGAATCAATTTCAAATAAACGAGTACAACGGGCTGAGACGAAGCAACGAGGTAGCAAAGAGAAATCGAAACTGCAAAAGCATCAACGAGTATGAAATAGATGTGAGTAAACTCACCTTTGTTCGACGGTCGCAGATGAATGCGAGGGGGAAGACGAAGTCAAAGCCGTGGCCTTCCGAAGATGAGCGATATCGAAGAATCGAACGAACGCCTTGAATTTGAACGAAGCCCTAAATTTTATTTCGTCGCCATTTTTTTTCTTTCGCCCATCGTTTTCTTTTCGTTGCTGAATAATGAAGAGAGAGGGGGAGACGTGGTTTTAGCAGAAGAAAGGGGATAAGGTCATGGGGGGTATGGCCTTAGGTATGGGTTTATATATGTTTATTTATTATATTATTATTTTTTTCTTTTTATTTTGTTTTAGGTAATTATTTTCTTTAATTTGTTTTTGTTTTTAAATTATCATGTTAAAATTTAGCTATGTGTATTTATTTAATTTTTGTATAAATAAAATTTAACGAAAGAATTTAAATCGATTTACAAAACTCAGATTCAAATTTAACAACCAATTTATATCACTAATTTACGGAAATTTTATTGTTATAAAAATTCCAACAACATCATTAATTTAGCTGCCAATTTAACGAAGATTTTATCGTTATAAAATTTTCCAACAAACAGCAAATTTCTGACAACTTTAATCGTTTACTGATGATTATGATTTTGGGCAAAAATCCAGTTGTTACAGAAATTCAATTTGAATTCGATTAAATTCTCTACGCGTTTATACGTCGTATGCTCACAAAACAATTCCGATAAATACGAAATTGAAATCCAGTAATAATTCAATATTACGGATCCAATGAAACTGGTTTCGTCAAATTCCGAGACTGTGTTTCGGAATACTATTTTTAAATTCAATTCAAACGATACAATTTCAAAATTGAACAAATCGCTTTCAAATTCAATTCTGAAGCTTCTATTACCTTCAGTATTATCAATATGAATTTTCCAAGCCTTTAAATTATTTTTAACCGGCTTAAAATCGAAGATTCAAATTTTATTCAACTTTCAATAGATTAAATTCAAAATTTAATCACCAATTCCTTCTGATAATTTGAAATTCAAGTCAAATCATCGTTCAAATATTTAAAATTGATTAAATATTTTCAATTTAAATTGTTTAAAATTCAGGGTCGTTACAGCCTACGACCACCTGAGAACTCAACGATCGACCAAAAGCTTCGCCGTAGTCTCATGCTTCTATTCCCCTCAGTCCGGTCCATCCTGATGCACCCATGACAATGCAATGCCCTCGAACACAATGACGACTAAAAACTGGTCGTTAAACACTAACTTGCTGCCTACCAGCCACCACAGTGATCAGAAAATTTTCCGGCTAATTTTCCCAAGCTCCTCGATCAACAAGCTATCTCCAGCGACGATCTCCACGTTCCTCACTCATCTGATCGCTAGAAATCGTCGAAAAATAGATTTCCGTTCAACTCGAGAAATCCCCACAATCCCAAACTTAAAAATCTTGAAACTATTTTCAAAATTCATTATTTTCGAAAACGAATTTGATTATATAATCAAAGCATGGAAATTGAACAATCAAATTTCTGACATTAATTGATCTTCTCTGTTCTTTTCAACTTCCAGTGATATTTCTTGCAATTTATACTTTAAAAATATTTTAAAAATCAAGTTTAGTTATTACAAACAGATTCCTTTTAAAGATCATAACCTAAAACTGTTTATGTAAAGAGATATGAGTTTTCTTTGAATTTATTTAGTCTGTACACAAAACAGAGACAGCCATAAACATGTTCACAGATATGCACAGATACTTCACTTTTATATACATGCAAATGCTTTAATTCATCCATGCAACCATATCTACAATCATTACTTCAAATACTTATCGTATGCATCAGGATAACAAATTTAAGCTTTTAAAGAAATGTTTACTCACCTTTCTGATGTTCGAACAGAGAACAGTACTACGTACAGGCTTCTTCTTTTGATTTGGAACTTGTCTTTAATTTGTTATTTGATGTTGATCTTCTTGCTTAGTTGAGTTGTAGGTTGAAGTTGTTGTTTGATTTAGTTGCTTGATTCCAGATTGAAGATGAAATCAGGTTGTTAAATTTGATTCAGTTTTCATTTGCTTTTGGTTTCTGGTTTTGTTTTTTTTTTTTTTTGAAAAGATGAAGAACAAAAGAGTAGAGAAGGTTTTGAACTGAGAATTCCCTAGCCAAATTCTCAATTTAGTTTTTATGTATAATTAAATTTTTAGAAATGAAAATGCTTTGCCACTTGTAAAATCATATGTTACTTGTTATATTTTCATATTACTTAGTCTACACTTGTAAATTCATGTTGTATTCTTCTTACACTTGTATTTTGCATGCTATCTTAGCTTACAAATGTCTTAACATATTTATATTTTTGTTTTAGGTTTTTATTATACTTTATTTTCTATTTAGTTAATACATTATCTTTACTTAAATTTAAAAATCTTTTTAAAGAAAATGATATATAAAACTAATTATATACTAATAAAATCATATACATATATATATATATTTAATCCAATTTATTTTAAGATATTTATCTTTTAAATTTCAAATTCAAATTCAAATTCTATTTAAAAATCCAATCTAAAATCAACCCAAATATATACATTTAAACAAACACAAATTCAATTTGTTTGAAAATAATAATTCTTCCAATTAAATGATTTATACCAATAAATATTTATCCAGATATAAATATTTATTCCCTGATTTATCAGTATTTCTACTAATTAACCCAGTTAATTATCAATTAACAAATATTCCAAAATCCGGGTTATCACATTCCTCCCCACTTAGAATCTTTTCGTCCTCAAAAAGGAACGAAGCCATAATTTATTCAATACTTAAAATCTGATAAATTTTTCTTTTATCAATTTTAAAACACTTTTAAAATCTACATAATATTATAAAATAGTTTTTATAAAAATAATTTTTTTATAACTCGATGTTTCAACAAATCCATCCTTGTTCTCATAGAAATTCGGTCATACGTTGATCAGGCGTACGACTGAAAATCTATAAGTACTCGGTAAACCCGTTTTTAACACCAGTGAAAATATTTGAAAAATAATTTTATTGAAAATATCGAAAACTTTTTTGAAAATAGAGGGAATATCTTTGGTGAAAATGCTCTGGAAATCATCACCCACACCCATGGTCACAGTTACATCACGGCTTACGTTGCCATCGCAGCAAAAGTCCATGTAACTGATGACAGCATGGAACCCACAATAGATCGCAGTTACATTCCAGGGTTACGTTGCCATCGCAGCAAAAGTCCATGTAATTGTTGGCTCTCAGCGGCACACACGATTTCACTGTCAAAATGAAACTTCTCCACTCTACATAGGTCGCAGTCTACCAATATAAAATCAAACGCAGACTGTTGGCTCTCAGCGGCACACATGACTTTCGCTATGTTACCATAGTGTCGCAGTCTACCGATATAAAATCAAACGTAGACTGTTGGCTCTCAGCGGCTCACACGACTTTCGCTATGGTCTGCAGTAGATCGCAGTGACCTTGAGTTAAACTGTCATCACAGCATAACCCAAATGCCTCTGTGGGCACCAGCCCCTCGACTTTTGCTACACAAATAATCCTCAGGAACTAGTTTTGTCCGGACTCCTCACAGGATCAACTTTAGAATCCCCCCTTGGGGTTTAAGGCAGTACCACCCTGTAGTTGTAACGACCCAGAATTTTGAACAAATTAAATTGTAAATATTTAATTAATTTTAAATATTTGAACGATAATTTAATTTGAATTCCCAATATAACTTTGAATTTGGCGATTAAATTTTAAAATTTAATCTATTGAATGTTGAATAAAAATTTAAATCTTCAATTAGAAGTTGAAGAAAAATATTTCGAAAGCTTTTCAAATTCGTATTGATATTACTGAAGATAATAAAAGCTTCAGAATTGAATTTGAAACTGTTCTGTTCAGTTTTGAATTTTATTGTTCGAATCGATATTTAAAAAATAGCATTCCGGGGCACAGTCTCGGAATTGGACGAAACTAGTTCCATTAGATCCGTAATATTGTATTATTACCGGATTTCAAATTTCGTAATTTTCGGAGTTATTCTGTGAGCGTGCGACACAAAAACGCGTTGAAAATTAAATCGAATTCAAATTGTTTTTAAATTTGAATTTGGTCAATTCAGAACACTGTAGCTTCCCTTCGTCCACGCCTGAAATCACGATATAGAATCGTGCAAAGCATCCCTCTCCCTTCTTTCAGCCTTAATTCACGCATGTTCAAAATTAAATAGCTAAGCTTCTCGTTCAAAATCAAACGAAATTTTCTTTCGTTCAAAACAATTTAAATGGCCGCCATCTCTCTCTCTGTTAATCCAAAGCAACTGAAATCATTTCGTTCCAAATCAAATCAAACTCCTCTCTAAAATAACATCTAGTTCACGTGATCGAAGAGAGGGATTCAGCGCGTGGAAGCTCGATTGGGAAAGGGGAAGTCTCGCGTTCGAGCCGGCTAGGGCTCGTTTGGAAATGTCAGGATGGGCGGCGACATCGAGTCGGCAGTCGAAGGGAGGTCGAGGCCGCATGTGTACGCGTGAAGGAGGCGGGTTTTGCGAATGATTTTTTGGGGCGGCGATGATCTGGAGAGCGTCGGAGAAGGCGGTGGAGGCAGCAGCGACGAGTATTGGTGGCGATTTTATGGCGACTGGAATTGGGCAAAGCAACGGTGATGGTCGCGAGGTTCGTTCGCGACTGGGAGGCGAACTCGTGAAGGGTGCTGGGTAGTTTGGGGATTCGCGAGCAGTTAGTTGTTCGCGTGGAGGCCGGAGGCGACTGTATTCGTGCTCGCGAACGAAGGCGAAGTCGCGATGGCGACTCTGGCGATCTCGCGTGGTTCTCGATGACGGAGGGCTTCTCTGGTGAAGTCGAGCTCGCGTACGCGAGGCGTGGCCGTGATTGGAGCGGCGATAGTTTGGGTTCGTGTGTATATAGTGAGGTATTTTATTTATTTTTCTTAATTTATTTTATTAAACATACATATATGCGAGTGAATAAAGGAAATTTAATAATTAATTAATTCAATCTATCAAAATGGAAATTGAATTGTTCGATTTAATTCAAATATTGATAAATTCTATAATTATTTATACAAGGTTAAAAATCAAGATAATCGAGTCAAGATGAAAGTGGAATGCAAAATAAAATGCTAAAGTGAGATCTTCTCACTCAAAATATATTTGGATTGCAGTTATTGATTTGATTGCTATTGGATGTGTTATTAGATATAGTAGGATATATATATATATATATAGCAATATATACATATTGGCATATGTATATATTAGATTGATTGATTTCCCGCCTCGTATAGCGGATGAGACCCTATTGCGCCGTCAGTAAGCGGATGATATTTTTATAAATTGCACAAGGACAAATTTTCATAAAAATTTTGGCTGAAGGACGACAAGTTTCATTTTTAAGCTGAAGGACAAACTTTGAAAGATAATTAGGCTGAAGGACAATGCTAATACAACTAGCATTTTGTACAATGTAAGACTGGATATAATGCTAGTTATAATTAGCATTTTGTACAATGTTTGCACTGTACAAAATGCTAACTATATTTAGCATTGTCCTTCAGCCTAATTTTCTTTCAAAGTTTGTCCTTCAGCCTAAAAATGAAACTTTGTGTCCTTCAGTCTAATTTTTTTTCAAAATTTGTCCTTGTGCCTAATTCCCTCTTTATAAAACCCATATACCACGATATTCCACCTCGAAGTGGAATGGGTATTGTGCTAACGTCTATGGATGCAGGGAAACAGGTTGGAGGGATCCAACTGGATTCCTCACCAGTATTTATTTATTTACAGATATTGATGTATATTCTGTTATCGTATTGATATGTGATGTTTGTTGTCGTGATTGACTAATTGGTGCTGTTGCATCATCGGATTCATCTTCGAAATTTAAAAATGACGATGTTGATTTTAAAAGAGATTTTTAAAGTGATTTTTTTTGAAAGTATACGTTTTTTTATTTTTGAATTGATTTATAAACGTTCAACTTTTAAAGTTATAGAAATTAAGATTTTTGGTGAAATATAACTAAAGTGTCATTTTTGAAGTAGAAGTTGATTTATTTATAAAATGGGTTAAATTGAGATTTTTAAAGTATTATAAACGGTTTACTTAAAAGGTTTATAAAGTTGACATTTTATAAATTAAGATATTGGAATTATAAAACGAGTTTTTATAAGTGTTAAAAATGAAATAATAATAAAAATCATAAGTGAACGAGATTTATAGATTTATAAATTGTGAAGTATAAATTGTATAGAAGTTGTAGAATAGAAGATTTATAAGTAATTTGCTTATAAATTAGATTTTTGCACTTAGATGGGATTTGAACAGAATTTGCTAATAAAATGATTTTATAAGTTGAAATTGTTATGAAGTATAAATGTGATTTATAAACGTTGTTTTATAAATCCGAAATCACTTATTTTGATAAGTAATTTTAGAAGTTAATAAAAGGAGAATTTTATAAATCGAAGTTGTTAGAAAATATAAAGGTGAGTTTATAAACGTTGTTTTATAAATTCGAAATCAATCAAATTTGATGAATTTAATATAGAAGTTATTAAGGGAATTTTATCCATGATTTTGGATAGTGGATAATTCTTGAAATATAAATGTGTAGAAAATATTGAAATGTGGTTAGTGAAGTATATTCACGATTTTGGACAGTGAATATATTATTAAGTAAAATGGTTATGTTTTGGAAAAAGGGATATTAAAAATGAAGTTAATGGATTTAAAGATGTTTTAAAATGTATTATGAATCGAAAGCATAGATTTCAACATTTATTGTTGAAATAGACGTTTTCGAAAAATAAGGAAATGGTAGACTATAACACTGTTGTTATAGTAAATGATTTCCGAAAGGAAATATTTTTATCTAGTATTGGGATTTATATATCTATCTTAATTCCGAATCCCTATACTAGTGATTTTGAGTCGTCGTAACGATGTTTTACGTAACATTCGTTTTGACTCAAATAGATGTTGTTATAGTAAATGTTTTCCTTAAAGAATGAAATTATACTTAATTTTGATTTTAAGTATATCGAATATTTTCAAATGTTGAAAATAAATAGATTTGTGAATTACTTATTATTAAATAAGTATGGAAATGCTTTTCCGATATGAAATGAACTGTTTTGAGATTTTATCTTCAAAGATAAATTGAAATGTGAAATTGATTTGAAATTTGTTTCAAATGGTGAAGTGTGGAAATTTTATATCTAGTAAAGATATTTTGGAAAATAAATAATTTGGAAAATTATTTGGAATCTGATGATGTTGCGCATCTTTATTGATAGTTAAATAACCGACTATCAATAATTACCTTGAATGGGTATTTGTTGTGAATTGGATGAATTTGAATGCCATACTTATTTTTGAATAAGCGCTCACTATTCGGGTTAGCCGGGAAAGGACCATGGGGTCGTATAACCCATTCCGAATATGTGATACGTCGTTATGAATTGCATTTGATGACCGGTGTTGAAGACCGGATATTTTTGAAAACGGAAGGATTACCGTCGAGTTACTCTACATCGGTTGATCTCCGATTTAGAGGTTTTATCACCCTTAGTGACGGGAAGTCCGGACGTGATTGGAAATTATCCGGATTTGCAAGGGCTTCGTGAGAAGTGCCTTCGGTTCTGTTCGATCCCGGAACAGACTTGTATGGATTGTGTGTCTGACATTACACTTTGAGATATAAAGATGATGTCTTTCAAATACATTTCTGTTGGTGGCGGAGAATTTATTCTCTTAGCTTAACACCCTTCTCTGAGACGTACGAGCTCAAAGGTTATGTAGTTGAAATTTATCAGCGATATATCCCAATTTGGTAATGTGGCATGCTGAGTGTTGCTGTGTGATGATCAGTGTTTGATCATTTGTGATATGATCATTTGTTAGATCATTTATCTTTGTGATCATAGGTTGATCATCTGTTGACCCAAAGCGTGGCTTTTTGAAAAAGCATAGCTTTGTGGACGAGACTTCGTCAGGGCCTCAACAACCCGGAAATGGTCGAAACAGGAATGTTGCGGCAAGGTTATGAGGGTCGTGCCCTTTAGGGTATGTCATTTCTTTCTGGAAAGGGGTGGTATCATGGTATGGAGCCCAGATACTTACTCATGTGGATAAACTTTATTTATGATGTGTGATGTTGGTTACCGAGCACTCGGATAAAGGTCCCAAAGGACCGGGTGATGACATATTTGTGAGTTACCTGTTATAGGGGTAACCCGGTGTGATATCCCGGGATTTCAGGGAATTTAAAATGTGATAATCTTTTAAATTAATTTATTAAAATGGATTAAATATACTATATATGATTTAGTTAAAATCTAATTGGTTTTTATTTTATTTTCTTTTAAAGGTTTTATTTTTATAAATTAAGAAAAGCATTTATAAAATAAGATATGTATTTATCTATTTAGAAAATGTAATTTAAAAGCTTTAAAAATCATTTAAAATTTAATTATGCATGTAAATATTACATGTGTTAATCTAATAATCTCTTAAATACCATGTGTAAGATAATTAAATATGGTAGATGACAAGTGTCATCTTTTATATTTATTTTCTTTAAACTTTAATAAATCACCATTAAATCTATATAAACATCTATTTTCTTTCTTCACTTATTTTTCCTATTTGTCTCATTTCAAAAGCAAGAAACTCAAACCTGTAAATAATTCTCAAAACAGATCGAACTAAAAATCTGTGAAACATTTATCAATCCACAAGAAAAAAATCAAAACAAACTCTCAAACTCAAATACAAAAGCCTGTAATTCAAATCATCTCTGAAATTCAAAGTTTTCAAAGTTCCAGTTTCAAACTTTCAAGCTCAACCTTCTCAAAGCAACATCAAGTAGATTTCAGTTAAACAAGGACTAAGCAATTCAAATTTTCAAAGCAAACATTCCAGTAACAAGTTTTCAAAGTTCAAGCTTCATCTCAGTTTTAAATCGTCTCTGCATTTTGGTTAAAAGGTGAGTAAATATAATTTTATAAACAGTTTTAAAATCTGTTATTATGTCTTGATATGCCTGATAAATGTCACAGTAAAATGATATGCAATGATTACTTGAATAATTGGATGTGAATGGATGTTTAGATAAGAGTTTGTTATAAAATATTTGTGCATATTGGTGTTCATGCTCTCTGTTATTTTCCTGTGAGTAAACTTTTAACTAGAATGCTTAGGTGATAAATAGTTGTGCATGTGTGTTTCTGGAATATATTTATGCCTGCATGTATAGATATATACAGGTATAGATCTGCATGTTGTTTGTATTTGAATTTTCATATATGTGCTTCTCTGTTTTCAAGTTACAGAGTATAAACAAAATAAAAATTCAAATCCTCTTTATCTATCCACTGTTAAACTTTTGTTTCCAAACAAGATAGGATTGTTTAACTATAATTTATCTTTTAAAAATATGGTTAAGTATCTTAGCTTTGAAATCGACTGAAATTAAGAAATATACAGTGTAAGATCTTATAACATGTTAAATCAAGTATCGCAATTTGCTAATTAAATTATATAATGTGAATCCACTCAGAAAAATAGGATTTTTAAAACAAATATGGTAATTTTTAATTGAGTAATTTAAGAGCAGTTTGGAGTTGAAATTGAAATGGGTTTTCACCATTTTCTGGTGATCGAGCGACATTGGGATCGCGGGGTTTTGGTCGAAGCTTGATTGATGGCCAGGGATGTCGAGAAAAATATCAGATGATTTTATCATCCATTGTGGTATTGGAAATTTGATAAACTAGGGTTTAAGCACTTTATTTGGTCGTGGTGAAGGACGTGACGATTGGATCGTCTACGGTGGATCGAGCTTCACCGGAGCAATGGGGATGGAGGCGTGGAGGCCTTGCGATGTTGTGACCAGAGTTTCAGGAGGAACGGTGATCGGAGGCGTGGTTGCGTGACGTTCTTTCAGGCGATGACGAACTCCTGTTTTCAAATTGAGGACTCGATTTCGAATTAGGATAAGCACTGTCGTTTTAATGCTTGAAGTCGATTGTCGTGATGCTTTACGACTTGCCGGAAGTAGCCGAGTTCATCGGACATGATCAGATCGACTGTGCACGTGCACAACGATGATCGCGTGTCAGAGAATGGTGCGTGGGCGACTCGAAGGGAGTATCGGGGGAATTTTGGGTCTGACTCGGGTACTTGCTCGTGTTCGACAAGAGTAGTATTAGCAGTTTTAGCTTTATAAAAAAAACTAGGGGAGGAAGAAGAAGTTGAGGGGAGACACGAAGACTGTCTCGAGTAGATGTGTAGGATGACTCGAAGTAGAGATCAGGAGAGGGAAGTGTTAAGCCTGTTTCTTTTTAAAAGTTTTATAAAAATAACAGTTTGAAATTTAAAGATGGTTCTCTGTTTAAAAAATTTTCTAAACCGCTTTTTAAATATTCTTAAACTTATTTTTTTTGTATGTTTGTTAAATTTAAGTTTGTTAAAACTTAAATAAAAATGTTTTAAAACTTAATCATTTTATAAATATAATTAGATGTTAATTAAAGGTTAAGTTTAAATAATGTGATTTAGTAATTAACAAAGGAAATGATTTGTTAAAGATAATTAAGATTTTGATAATTTAATAAAGAGTAATTAATTATTTTAATTATTAATTAAGTAATAATAAATCAATAGTTAAAGATTTTAATTAAATTATTAAGAGTTTAATAAATTTGTAATTAAGAATTATCAATTAGATAATTAAAGTTAATTAATCAATAATTAGTAGTTAATTAATTAAGAAATTAATTAAGAATTAATAACTGATTAATTAAGTAATTAAATTGGTAATTAGTAATTAATTATTTATAATTAAGGGTGAAGTTAATTAATTAGAGGTTAATTAATTTGTAATCAAGACTTATTAATTAAATAATTAGAGATTATTAATTAATGATTAAAGATTTATTTAGTTGTAATTAAGGGTATGGTTAATTAATTAAAGGTAATTAATTGTAATTAAGGATTTTTAAATTTAGAAATTAA
Organism: Allium fistulosum; assembly: GCA_030737815.1. Taxonomy (NCBI): domain Eukaryota; kingdom Viridiplantae; phylum Streptophyta; class Magnoliopsida; order Asparagales; family Amaryllidaceae; genus Allium; species Allium fistulosum. The sequence goes on along the minus strand of CM060908.1, from coordinate 292,820,613 downwards.
GATTGATTAATTAATGATTAGTGATTAATTAATTTAGTAATTAGTGGCTAATAAATTAAGTAATTAAAGATAAATTAATTTGTAATTAAGGATTAATTAATTTGTTATTAAGTTTTATTAATTGATAATTGAGGTTTATTAATTAATAATTAAAGAAAAATTAATCTGTAATTAAAGATTAATTAATTTGTTTAAGAGTGATTAAGGAATGGATTACTCAATTGTAAATAATAAATGAATGTGATTAAATTTAGTTAATTAGTTTGTAAATAAATTGAAGATAATCACTTGATGTTGATTAAGTATAAATACTTAATGAAATTTATAAGTGTAATTACTGTAAGTAATTAATGTATAATTACAAAATGTAATTAATTTAAGGATAATTGCTTAATGAGAAGTAATTAAGGATTAATTATTTGGAATAATTAATTAAAGGATTAATATAATTAATTAAGGAGTTAATTAATTAGAGTAAGTAATTATAGGATGATAATTACTGTTTATGATTAATTAAGGTAGACTAATAGAAATGATTAATTAAAGTTTAATTAATTAATGTAATTAATTAAGGGTCAATGTAATTAATTATAATTAATTAATTAATGGAAGTAATTAATTAAGGATCATTAATTTATGTAATTAATAAAAGTAATTAAAGGTTAATTACTGTTAATGAATAAGAATAATTAATTTGTAAAATTTATTAAAGGATAATTACTTTATGTAATTAATGAATAATTAATCAAGGATGATTAATATTTAATGAGTAATTAATTAATTAAAGGTTTGTAATTAATTAATGATTGTTTAAGCAAAGTTAGAAAATTAATTCTTAAGTAATTAATTTAATTTAAGTTAATTAAATTAATTATAATATAGGGTTAATAATTGTTTGCTTATGGATGATTGTTTGTGTAGAATATCTGATTTGGTTGATATCTATTAAATGATATGCTATGATATCCTGTGATATGATATTGGATATATCTGTGATAAATGTGTGATATTTATCTGTGTTAAATGCTGTGTAAATTCAAGTATTGAATTAAATTGAATTGTTTAAACCTTTAAACAACTTGGACCTAAAAGATGGCGATTTGGATTTCGATGAGACCGGGATCGGGTTTCCGTATACCGGTATTCCAGGTCTGGAGACCCGAATACCACATCGATCCAAATTAACGATAGGTCGTGAATCTCAAGTGAAGATGAAGATTCAGAGTGCAAGGGTTATTGTCGTTAACTCTGAGGGTGATTCCAAAACGAGTGTAACGAGATAATGCCTTCGGTTTCGTTCAAACCCGGAACGAACTTGTATGGATTGAATGCTTTCAGCACATCGTCAGGTGGACGATGAGCATTCTAAGTGATGTGTTCTGATTAAAGGTAATCGTGACCTCAAGCCTCATCAACCGGGAATGGCTAAAACAGGGGAGGTGCAGCAAGGTTAGTGGGTAGCGCCCAAGTAGTATAAGATTCCTCTGTCTAGAGTCCCTTTTTATTTCGGCTGTGTGGGTGGTTGTTTGGCCGCAACCACGGGGTTTCTTATGCGGGAATTATCCAGTAAGGGATGTTCCGGCCTTGTGTTGCAGGGGATTGGGAGTGATCCTCGGTACGTTGATCTAGGCCACGTACTGTGACGGGCGGTACCCCAGTAGCCCTGCCATTGTATGGAATCCAATCTCCAATAAGTGCCGTACGTATTAGTTGTGCCCAACTATGTTGGAACGTGAGATGTAAGCATTCCAGCTATTTCTGTATTTTACTTGAAAACCCTAGACCCTATTATAATATAACTGGATTTCCTATCAAATGTTTTGGTTAGCGTAAGGTAAAAACTTACCCATGTTTATTTGTGGGGAGTCTTACGTGATACCTTTGTTTTCAAAAGGTTTTGAAGTTAAGCAATTTAAACCGTTTACTCACACCAGACCCATGTCTGACCCAAGTGTTTATTTTCTGTTTTATTAAACCTTGGGTACTCAAATTTTTACGAGTAGTCAAGGGATTCAGGTTTGCTTTGACAAATCTTTGGAGGAGCAATGGAGCAGGAGGCTTCAGCGTTCGTAGATATAGTGTTCCGCTGTGTTAGTCTGTATGAGTCATTTGTTGAGTTGTATTTGGGTTGTAATGACTAGACAGATGTTTATAACTGTCTAGTATGTGTTGTATAAGCTGTGTATCTCTGATGTATATGATACAATGTAATATCTTATTTGATTAATATAATTTATTCGTTCCGCTGTTTAGATTCTGATGTGTTTCTTTCTTTCTTCTCTATCTTATCTCTTTTCTATCACTTTCTTTCTTCTTGATGATACGACTTTTTGTGGAGAAAAAGCCGGGTCGTCACATTTGGTATCAGAGCGCTAGGTTGAGTGAATACCTAGGCTTTGGAGTGATTTCTTTTTTGAGAGAGCGTATTTGTAATTTTTATATAACTATATATATATATATATATATATATTCTACCTATTTGTTGGGTTACCTGTTCGGGTTTTCCAATATAAGATATAAAGGTAGATAAGGTGGTGGTGTTTGTAACACGACTACCAATGGTTGGAGTTTGAATGTTTGAGGTTGGAAGTGTATTTGTCGAGACTGTAGACCTAATACCGTCTCAAGTGTGCTTTGCTGTGGTGAAGGATCTCATCGATCTCTGAAGGAAACCTGTTAAGGTTCGGAGTTTATCTTTGAAGTTGGATGAGCAGAAGCGAGTGATGGTATCTTGGTAACTTCTGGAATAAGTAGATGTGTGAGGAGACGCAGTGACTATGGATGTTTCCGAAGATATTTCTTTGGAACAAATTTAAGGAAGTGTGTCTGCTTCAGTGTTGTGGATGAGTTCAGCATGATGTTTCTGTTTTGTTTGAGGTACGAGTTTCTCGAGGAGCTTTGGATTAGAAAGTTTTTGGCATCTGTGTCAGCGGTGCAGCTCGGAGTGTTCTGTATGCCCGCAGGAAGATCTTTTCGCTTAGCAGTTTTCTAGAGGTGGAGTTCAGAAGCAGCAGAGTGGATCCATTTCTTCGATGGATTGGTTAGTCAAGCATAAGCTGTTCTAATTGGTAAAGAGGGAGCAGTATCTTTGGATATTGGACTGGATAGGATCGCAAAAGTGACTTGCGATAGTTGAGTGTTCTCTTGGGTTATCAGAGATTTTCTGGATGTCTTCAGGGAAGTCAGAAGTTTGTCTGCATTTGAGATTGAGTTCCGTATCAACTTGATTTCAGGATTGATACCGGTGGTTCAGCTTAGTAGAAGGATGTCTCCTAGAGGAAGGATTTGGTAAAGCAGCTCGGTATTTCATAGGACTTCTGAGTTTCATTTTTATGGATCTGTTGAACCATATTTCCAGGATGTGTTGTCTAGTTGTGCTCGAGTTCATCGACAACATTCTCATCTACTCCAAATCAGAGTTGTGCAGCGGAAGCAAGGTGGCAGCTCTTCTAGAGGGGAAGCAACCGGAAGTTGCAGTATTCTGGGATTAGAAAATTTCTACAGGAAATTTTTTTTTTTTTGGATCTGAAGGTCAGATTGGTGAGCGCATCTGTTTTGACTTTTCTGGATAGGAGAAGTAAGTTGTAGTCTACTGATGATGGTGGAGTAGAGTTGGTGTTCTTGATTTTGGGTAGATCTTGAGAGGATCATTTAGTTGAGTTATTTTGATCCAGTTTGTTTCAAGAAGCATCAGCAAAGGTTGAGCTGATCGGTAAGGATGTAGGCAGCCAGGGTCGTCAGAAGAGTTCTGAAGATAAGAGACGGAGGAATTTGGAATTCGAAGTTGGAGACTTTGTTGTTATTGAGATTTTCTTCGGTAAAGGGAGCAATAAGATTGGGTAAGACCGGAAGTTAGCTCCGTAGTATATTAGATTCTTCTGAGTTTTGTAAAAATCAGTATTTGGCTTAGAAGGTTTGAATTACCAGTTTGGATAACTGGGATTCAATGTATTTCGCGTATCTCTGAAGGAATACGTGTTTGATCTATCTCTGGTTTTGGAACCAGCAGTTCTGAAAGATTTGGTAGTTGAGTTGATCTTGTCTGTGGTCTGATATCTTGTTCAGATTGTAGATCTAGATGAGTAGGAGCTCAGTAGCTCAGTAGTATAGCTAGTTTTGGATTCTATTGAGCGAGTATCCCGGTATATATATACTTGGGGAAACTCGAGGAAATTTAGGAAACTTATCTGGATCTTTGTCCAGATAGCTAGAATTGTTTGTTTGATTGAATTGTTTGTTTGGATGAAATTGTTTGTTTGTTTGTGTTGACTAATATGTATGCTAAAATTGTTTGAAAATTTTTGAAATAAAATAAAACTTTGGATTATCTTTTGTTTTAAATTTCGAGGACGAAATTCTTTTAAGGGGGGAGGAATGTGATATCCCGGGATTTCAGGGAATTTAAAATGTGATAATCTTTTAAATTAATTTATTAAAATGGATTAAATATACTATATATGATTTAGTTAAAATCTAATTGGTTTTTATTTTATTTTCTTTTAAAGGTTTTATTTTTATAAATTAAGAAAAGCATTTATAAAATAAGATATGTATTTATCTATTTAGAAAATGCAATTTAAAAGCTTTAAAAATCATTTAAAATTTAATTATGCATGTAAATATTACATGTGTTAATCTAATAATCTCTTAAATACCATGTGTAAGATAATTAAATATGGTAGATGACAAGTGTCATCTTTTATATTTATTTTCTTTAAACTTTAATAAATCACCATTAAATCTATATAAACATCTATTTTCTTTCTTCACTTATTTTTCCTATTTGTCTCATTTCAAAAGCAAGAAACTCAAACCTGTAAATAATTCTCAAAACAGATCGAACTAAAAATCTGTGAAACATTTATCAATCCACAAGAAAAAAATCAAAACAAACTCTCAAACTCAAATACAAAAGCCTGTAATTCAAATCATCTCTGAAATTCAAAGTTTTCAAAGTTCCAGTTTCAAACTTTCAAGCTTCAACCTTCTCAAAGCAACATCAAGTAGATTTCAGTTAAACAAGGACTAAGCAATTCAAATTTTCAAAGCAAACTTTCCAGTAACAAGTTTTCAAAGTTCAAGCTTCATCTCAGTTTTAAATCGTCTCTGCATTTTGGTTAAAAGGTGAGTAAATCTAATTTTAAAAACAGTTTTAAAATCTGTTATTATGTCTTGATATGCCTGATAAATGTCACAGTAAAATGATATGCAATGATTACTTGAATAATTGGATGTGAATGGATGTTTAGATAAGAGTTTGTTATAAAATATTTGTGCATATTGGTGTTCATGCTCTCTGTTATTTTCCTGTGAGTAAACTTTTAACTAGAATGCTTAGGTGATAAATAGTTGTGCATGTGTGTTTCTGGAATATATTTATGCCTGCATGTATAGATATATACAGGTATAGATCTGCATGTTGTTTGTATTTGAATTTTCATATATGTGCTTCTCTGTTTTCAAGTTACAGAGTATAAACAAAATAAAAATTCAAATCCTCTTTATCTATCCACTGTTAAACTTTTGTTTCCAAACAAGATAGGATTGTTTAACTATAATTTATCTTTTAAAAATATGGTTAAGTATCTTAGCTTTGAAATCGATTGAAATTAAGAAATATACAGTGTAAGATCTTATAACATGTTAAATCAAGTATTGCAATTTGCTAATTAAATTATATAATGTGAATCCACTCAGAAAAATAGGATTTTTAAAACAAATATGGTAATTTTTAATTGAGTAATTTAAGAGCAGTTTGGAGTTGAAATTGAAATGGGTTTTCACCATTTTCTGGTGATCGAGCGACATTGGGATCGTGGGGTTTTGGTCGAAGCTTGATTGATGGCCAGGGATGTCGAGAAAAATGTCAGATGATTTTATCATCCATTGTGGTATTGGAAATTTGATAAACTAGGGTTTAAGCACTTTATTTGGTCGTGGTGAAGGACGTGACGATTGGATCGTCTACGGTGGATCGAGCTTCACCGGAGCAATGGGGATGGAGGCGTGGAGGCCTTGCGATGTTGTGACCAGAGTTTCAGGAGGAACGGTGATCGGAGGCGTGGTTGCGTGACGTTCTTTCAGGCGATGACGAACTCCTGTTTTCAAATTGAGGACTCGATTTCGATTTAGGATAAGCACTGTCGTTTTAATGCTTGAAGTCGATTGTCGTGATGCTTTACGACTTGCCGGAAGTAGCCGAGTTCATCGGAGATGATCAGATCGACTGTGCACGTGCACAACGATGATTGCGTGTCAGAGAATGGTGCGTGGGCGACTCGAAGGGAGTATCGGGGGAATTTTGGGTCTGACTCGGGTACTTGCTCGTGTTCGACAAGAGTAGTATTAGCAGTTTTAGCTTTATAAAAAAAACTAGGGGAGGAAGAAGAAGTTGAGGGGAGACACGAAGACTGTCTCGAGTAGATGTGTGGGATGACTCGAAGCAGAGATCAGGAGAGGGAAGTGTTAAGCCTGTTTCTTTTTAAAAGTTTTATAAAAATAACAGTTTGAAATTTAAAGATGGTTCTCTGTTTAAAAAATTTTCTAAACCGCTTTTTAAATATTCTTAAACTTATTTTTTTTGTATGTTTGTTAAATTTAAGTTTGTTAAAACTTAAATAAAAATGTTTTAAAACTTAATCATTTTATAAATATAATTAAATGTTAATTAAAGGTTAAGTTTAAATAATGTGATTTAGTAATTAACAAAGGAAATGATTTGTTAAAGATAATTAAGATTTTGATAATTTAATAAAGAGTAATTAATTATTTTAATTATTAATTAAGTAATAATAAATCAATAGTTAAAGATTTTAATTAAATTATTAAGAGTTTAATAAATTTGTAATTAAGAATTATCAATTAGATAATTAAAGTTAATTAATCAATAATTAGTAGTTAATTAATTAAGAAATTAATTAAGAATTAATAACTGATTAATTAAGTAATTAAATTGGTAATTAGTAATTAATTATTTATAATTAAGGGTGAAGTTAATTAATTAGAGGTTAATTAATTTGTAATCAAGACTTATTAATTAAATAATTATAGATTATTAATTAATGATTAAAGATTTATTTAGTTGTAATTAAGGGTATGGTTAATTAATTAAAGGTAATTAATTGTAATTAAGGATTTTTAAATTTAGAAATTAAGATTGATTAATTAATGATTAGTGATTAATTAATTTAGTAATTAGTGGCTAATAAATTAAGTAATTAAAGATAAATTAATTTGTAATTAAGGATTAATTAATTTGTTATTAAGTTTTATTAATTGATAATTGAGGTTTATTAATTAATAATTAAAGAAAAATTAATCTGTAATTAAAGATTAATTAATTTGTTTAAGAGTGATTAAGGAATGGATTACTCAATTGTAAATAATAAATGAATGTGATTAAATTTAGTTAATTAATTTGTAAATAAATTGAAGATAATCACTTGATGTTGATTAAGTATAAATACTTAATGAAATTTATAAGTGTAATTACTGTAAGTAATTAATGTATAATTACAAAATGTAATTAATTTAAGGATAATTGCTTAATGAGAAGTAATTAAGGATTAATTATTTGGAATAATTAATTAAAGGATTAATATAATTAATTAAGGAGTTAATTAATTAGAGTAAGTAATTATAGGATGATAATTACTGTTTATGATTAATTAAGGTAGATTAATAGAAATGATTAATTAAAGTTTAATTAATTAATGTAATTAATTAAGGGTCAATGTAATTAATTATAATTAATTAATTAATGGAAGTAATTAATTAAGGATCATTAATTTATGTAATTAATAAAAGTAATTAAAGGTTAATTACTGTTAATGAATAAGAATAATTAATTTGTAAAATTTATTAAAGGATAATTACTTTATGTAATTAATGAATAATTAATCAAGGATGATTAATATTTAATGAGTAATTAATTAATTAAAGGTTTGTAATTAATTAATGATTGTTTAAGCAAAGTTAGAAAATTAATTCTTAAGTAATTAATTTAATTTAAGTTAATTAAATTAATTATAATATAGGGTTAATAATTGTTTGCTTATGGATGATTGTTTGTGTAGAATATCTGATTTGGTTGATATCTATTAAATGATATGCTATGATATCCTGTGATATGATATTGGATATATCTGTGATAAATGTGTGATATTTATCTGTGTTAAATGCTGTGTAAATTCAAGTATTGAATTAAATTGAATTGTTTAAACCTTTAAACAACTTGGACCTAAAAGATGGCGATTTGGATTTCGATGAGACCGGGATCGGGTTTCCGTATACCGGTATTCCAGGTCTGGAGACCCGAATACCACATCGATCCAAATTAACGATAGGTCGTGAATCTCAAGTGAAGATGAAGATTCAGAGTGCAAGGGTTATTGTCGTTAACTCTGAGGGTGATTCCAAAACGAGTGTAACGAGATAATGCCTTCGGTTTCGTTCGAACCCGGAACGAACTTGTATGGATTGAATGCTTTCAGCACATCGTCAGGTGGACGATGAGCATTCTAAGTGATGTGTTCTGATTAAAGGTAATCGTGACCTCAAGCCTCATCAACCGGGAATGGCTAAAACAGGGGAGGTGCAGCAAGGTTAGTGGGTAGCGCCCAAGTAGTATAAGATTCCTCTGTCTAGAGTCCCTTTTTTATTTCGGCTGTGTGGGTGGTTGTTTGGCCGCAACCACGGGGTTTCTTATGCGGGAATTATCCAGTAAGGGATGTTCCGGCCTTGTGTTGCAGGGGATTGGGAGTGATCCTCGGTACGTTGATCTAGGCCACGTACTGTGACGGGCGGTACCCCAGTAGCCCTGCCATTGTATGGAATCCAATCTCCAATAAATGCCGTACGTATTAGTTGTGCCCAACTATGTTGGAACGTGAGATGTAAGCATTCCAGCTATTTCTGTATTTTACTTGAAAACCCTAGACCCTATTATAATATAACTGGATTTCCTATCAAATGTTTTGGTTAGCGTAAGGTAAAAACTTACCCATGTTTATTTATGGGGAGTCTTACGTGATACCTTTGTTTTCAAAAGGTTTTGAAGTTAAGCAATTTAAACCGTTTACTCACACCAGACCCATGTCTGACCCAAGTGTTTATTTTCTGTTTTATTAAACCTTGGGTACTCAAATTTTTACGAGTAGTCAAGGGATTCAGGTTTGCTTTGACAAATCTTTGGAGGAGCAATGGAGCAGGAGGCTTCAGCGTTCGTAGATATAGTGTTCCGCTGTGTTAGTCTGTATGAGTCATTTGTTGAGTTGTATTTGGGTTGTAATGACTAGACAGATGTTTATAACTGTCTAGTATGTGTTGTATAAGCTGTGTATCTCTGATGTATATGATACAATGTAATATCTTATTTGATTAATATAATTTATTCGTTCCGCTGTTTAGATTCTGATGTGTTTCTTTCTTTCTTCTCTATCTTATCTCTTTTCTATCCCTTTCTTTCTTCTTGATGATACGACTTTTTGTGGAGAAAAAGCCGGGTCGTCACACCCGGCCTTGTTTGGCAGAGAGCAGTTTGTCTCTCGGGACGTCCAGCCAGAGGCGATCCCATTCGGTAGGAGGAAAGGAAGTTCCTTAGCCTGACCATTTGTTGGAAAATCCAAAGAAACAATACGAACCCTTACGATTGCAATTGTATTACCTGCTATGGAATGTGGCGGTAACCTGCTATTGAACATAGTAGCTATAGTAGGCATAAGTGCGAAATGCCTATGCTGGCTAAGATTAATATTATACTTTCGAAATGTTTTCTACACTAGACATTAATAATAATAATCCAATGATTTGCGTAGTAAGCATCTTTGACTATCATAAGAAGAAATCTCCTCCAATTCTGCGTTTGCATTGTGTGTGTGGCGGGAGGTCTTATGGTAGTTTCATTTTCCAAAAGCATTGCGTATCTATTTTATTTTCTTTGTGAAAAATAACTGTTTTACGATCTCACACCATTCACCATGACTGACCTGGAGTTTATTGTTTCCCTTCTAAACTCTGGGTGCCCACCAATTTCCACACGGGCAGTCTAGAGTTAGGTTATCGGGATATTCTGGATATTCTGGAGCTTTGAAGATAAGCTGGATGACGAGGCGTAGTATTTGTATCTGATAGTATTTATTCCGCTGTGTATTCTGTATGAGGACAACTTTATATAACTGTCCATTTTTGTATATTGACTCTGATTGATGTATGTATAAACTGATATAGTTCTTTGTTTTAAAAGACTAGTGATTATCTATTATATATTGTTCCGCTGCGATATGTGAGATTCTGATATTGTTTTCGTTTTTGATATTGTTCTGTTGTTCTTCTTCTCTTTTTCTTCTATCTTTTCTTCTACCTCTTCTTTTAAACCCTAAGAATTCGATTTTCCGGCATTCGGTTGCTCGGTAGTTGATACAGTGGACGTATCGATGCCGATTTTCGAAAGTCGAAGAATCGGGTCCTTACAGCGTGGTATCGGAGCATATGGTTAAGCGACAACCCTGCTCTGTTGGGTGTTACTCATTAGAGATTGAGTCAGTAGTACTCTAGAATGAGTTTGAGTGTAATAATAGATATGAGCGCGTATTTGTTAGTGAATATGAAATTGTTTTGTATTGCGTTGACTTATCGGTTGATTGTTTATAAATTCTGGTCGGTGCAGTCTAGCTAACTGTAATCGATAGGGATTTCTAAACTCTAAACAAGATAAACTGACACAGTATTGTTTTAAAATGGGGTAAATGAAATAATTTTACCCAAAGCTATTTTTGTATAGAAAAGAAATCATTTTCTATGAATTATCATAGTATATGGTTGCATGGTTGTTAGGAAGTAATAATATTGAAATGTTATCATCATTATATGAAATTGAATAAGAAATTGAAATCATAACTCCAAAGTTAAGAAATGAATTCACATACAAATGAAATTTAAGAATGTAAATTGTAAATGTGATTTATAATTTAAAACGAAATTCCAGAGAAGTACTTGGAAGTGTTTTGAAAAGAATTTGAAAATTTTGGAGATTTGGAAAGTATAAATCTTTTTGATTTGAAAAATGAATTTCGAAGGTTTTGAAAAAGTATTTTGGAAAGATGAAAGCTCTAAACTCTTTTCAGTCGTTGGAAAATAACTTCGGTAATGACTGCAGCATCATCGATGTTCATTTTCGGGTTTCCAAAATAGGAATTGCTGCCAAATTATTTTAAATGGAAGTTGTTTGGAAAATTTGGGTTTTGTTTTGGAAATTCAAAGGATAATTTGAATTGTTTTCAAAATGATTTTGAAATGTTGGTAAAACTCTGGAATACTATATAAAAATATTTATGAAATATTATTAAGTTGATAATTTATACCATTTTGAATTTTGATAGAATAAATTTAACTTAAAAGATAGAGTTAAATTAAAGAAAGTATAAGTGAATAAATTTGAATAAATGAAAGTGAAATTGAAAAATTGAGATTCATTTTGAATTTGTAAGCAATAGAATTGAATTGAATAATTATAAATGAAATGAATTAAATTCATATGGAATTTGAAATCCAGTTTAATATAAGTGGTTATAAACCAAAATAGTGAATTGTAAATAAATTTTGGGAATGAACAAAAGAATAAAACTTGAATTGAAACTGAATGTTGAAAAAAAATTGAATAGAATAAATTAGAATTTGTAATGAATTAGTAATCTAAACTAATTGAAGAAATGATAAAGTAAATATGATTTGGAAATAAATTGAATTCAATAATTATAAATGAAAGGTTGAATAAAAATGGAATTAAAATTGATATAAATTGAGTTAGAATCAATTTAAAATGGTTATGAGTTCAAATGATAATTTATTTACATAAATCTCGTCGAATTGCATAAACTTTTGTTGTCGTTTGACGTAAACGATATATATAAATTCTATGAGTTAATGAAAACAAATAGAATCGATGTTGAAATAAATTGAATTGAATGGAAGAAATAAATTATAAATCACTTGAATGTGAAATTGAAAATTGAATTCAAATGAAAATTTGAAATGTAAAATTGAATGAATATGTAACTTCAATAGTGAAGTAAAAATGTATAAGAAGTATATATTGAAAATTTTGTAATGGAATTTGCAAAATAGTTTGAATGTTGTAACTAGATATTATGGCTAGTAGAATATACAGGTGTATAAAGGAATTGAGATTTTGATTTTGAAGATAAATTTGAATTGCTCGACAAAAGGTAAGTATTTGAATTTCAATATGAAATTTGATGATTTCTTGTCTAGCCGCTTGGCTTTTTCTTTTCTTTTTTAAATCTGAGAGTCCGTAGGGGCGTTTTGTAGTCGTGCCGTGTTAGCCGCGCAAAGGAGACGCTGGCAAATTTTTTTGGAAATTTAGGGCGTTAGAAAATTTTTGAGAAAATTTTGAAAGTTTAAAGTTAAAATTTGAATTTGAATTTGAATTTAGAAGTAAACATAGTTGTTTGAAACTTATAATTGAAGTTGGAAATTTAATTGAATTGATAACGAATCTTTAGTAGAAAGATTTGTTTTGATAAATTGATGAAACTATTTGGATTGTGAAAAATAGTAGACGAGTTAAGGACCATTTTTCCTAACTTGTAATTTCGGGACGAAATTCTTTTAAGGAGGGAAGTTTGTAACAACCCAGAATTTTGAACAAATTAAATTGTAAATATTTAATTAATTTTAAATATTTGAACGATAATTTAATTTGAATTCCCAATATAACTTTGAATTTGACGATTAAATTTTAAAATTTAATCTATTGAATGTTGAATAAAAATTTAAATCTTCAATTAGAAGTTGAAGAAAAATATTTCGAAAGCTTTTCAAATTCGTATTGATATTACTGAAGATAATAAAAGCTTCAGAATTGAATTTGAAACTGTTCTGTTCAGTTTTGAATTTTATTGTTCGAATCGATATTTAAAAAATAGCGTTCCGAGGCACAGTCTCGGAATTGGACGAAACCAGTTCCATTGGATCCGTAATATTGTATTATTACCGGATTTCAAATTTCGTATTTTTCGGAGTTATTCTATGAGCGTGCGACACAAAAACGCGTTGAAAATTAAATCGAATTCAAATTGTTTTTAAATTTGAATTTGGTCAATTCAGAACACTGTAGCTTCCCTTCGTCCACGCCTGAAATCACGATACAGAATCGTGCAAAGCATCCCTCCCCCTTCTTTCAGCCTTAATTCACGCATGTCCAAAATTAAATAGCTGAGCTTCTCGTTCAAAATCAAACGAAATTTTCTTTCGTTCAAAACAATTTAAATGGCCGCCATCTCTCTCTCTGTTAATCCAAATCAACTGAAATCATTTCGTTCCAAATCAAATCAAACTCCTCTCTAAAATAACATCTAGTTCACGTGATCGAAGAGAGGGATTCAGTGCGTGGAAGCTCGATCGGGAAAGGGGAAGTCTCGCGTTCGAGTCGGCTAGGGCTCGTTTGGAAATGTCAGGATGGGCGGCGACATCGAGTCGGCAGTCGAAGGGAGGTCGGGGCCGCATGTGTACGCGCGATGGAGGCGGGTTTCGCGAATGATTTTTTGGGGCGGCGATGATCTGGAGAGCGTCGGCGAAGGCGGTGGAGGCAGTAGCGACGAGTATTGGTGGCGATTTTATCGCGACTGGAATTGGGCGAAGCAACGGTGATGGTCGCGAGGTTCGTTTGCGACTGGGAGGTGAACTCGTGAAGGGTGCTGGGCAGTTTGGGGATTCGCGAGCAGTTAGTTGTTCGCGTGGAGGCCGGAGGCGACTGTATTCGTGCTCGCGAACGAAGGCGAAGTCGCGATGGCGACTCTGGCGATCTCGCGTGGTTCTCGATGACGGAGGGCTTCTCTGGTGAAGTCGAGCTCGCGTACGTGAGGCGTGGCCGTGATTGGAGCAGCGATAGTTTGGGTTCGTGTGTATATAGTGAGGTATTTTATTTATTTTTCTTAATTTATTTTATTAAACATACATATATGCGAGTGAATAAAGGAAATTTAATAATTAATTAATTCAATCTATCAAAATGGAAATTGAATTGTTCGATTTAATTCAAATATTGATAAATTGTATAATTATTTATACAAGGTTAAAAATCAAGATAATCGAGTCAAGATGAAAGTGGAATGCAAAATAAAAAGCTAAAGTGAGATCTTCTCACTCAAAATATATTTGGATTGCAGTTATTGATTTGATTGCTATTGGATGTGTTATTAGATATAATAGGATATATCTATATATATAGCAATATATACATATTGGCATATGTATATATTGGATTGATTGATTTCCCGCCTCGTATAGCGGATGAGACCCTATTGCGCCGTTAGTAAGCGGATGATATTTTTATAAAACCCATATACCGCGATATTCCACCTCGAAGTGGAATGGGTATTGTGCTAACGTCTGTGGATGCAGGGAAACAGGTTGGAGGGATCCAACTGGATTCCTCACCAGTATTTATTTATTTACAGATATTGATGTATATTCTGTTATCGTATTGATATGTGATGTTTGTTGTCGTGATTGACTAATTGGTGCTGTTGCATCATCGGATTCATCTTCGAAATTTAAAAATGACGATGTTGATTTTAACAGAGATTTTTAAAGTGATTTTTTTTGAAAGTATACGTTTTTTTTAATTTTTGAATTGATTTATAAACGTTCAACTTTTAAAGTTATAGAAATTAAGATTTTTGGTGAAATATAACTAAAGTGTCATTTTTGAAATAGAAGTTGATTTATTTATAAAATGGGTTAAATTGAGATTTTTAAAGTATTATAAACGGTTTACTTAAAAGGTTTATAAAGTTGACATTTTATAAATTAAGATATTGGAATTATAAAACGAGTTTTTATAAGTGTTAAAAATGAAATAATAATAAAAATCATAAGTGAACGAGATTTATAGATTTATAAATTGTGAAGTATAAATTGTATAGAAGTTGTAGAATAGAAGATTTATAAGTAATTTGCTTATAAATTAGATTTTTGCACTTAGATGGGATTTGAACAGAATTTGCTAATAAAATGATTTTATAAGTTGAAATTGTTATGAAGTATAAATGTGATTTATAAACGTTGTTTTATAAATCCGAAATCACTTATTTTGATAAGTAATTTTAGAAGTTAATAAAAGGAGAATTTTATAAATCGAAGTTGTTAGAAAATATAAAGGTGAGTTTATAAACGTTGTTTTATAAATTCGAAATCAATCAAATTTGATGAATTTAATATAGAAGTTATTAAGGGAATTTTATCCACGATTTTGGATAGTGGATAATTCTTGAAATATAAATGTGTAGAAAATATTGAAATGTGGTTAGTGAAGTATATTCACGATTTTGGACAGTGAATATATTATTAAGTAAAATGGTTATGTTTTGGAAAAAGGGATATTAAAAATGAAGTTAATGGATTTAAAGATGTTTTAAAATGTATTATGAATCGAAAGCATAGATTTCAACATTTATTGTTGAAATAGACGTTTTCGAAAAATAAGGAAATGGTAGACTATAACACTGTTGTTATAGTAAATGATTTCCGAAAGGAAATATTTTTATCTAGTATTGGGATTTATATATCTATCTTAATTCCGAATCCCTATACTAGTGATTTTGAGTCGTCGTAACGATGTTTTATGTAACATTCGTTTTGACTCAAATAGATGTTGTTATAGTAAATGTTTTCCTTAAAGAATGAAATTATACTTAATTTTGATTTTAAGTATATCGAATATTTTCAAATGTTGAAAATAAATAGATTTGTGAATTACTTATTATTAAATAAGTATGGAAATGCTTTTCCGATATGAAATGAACTGTTTTGAGATTTTATCTTCAAAGATAAATTGAAATGTGAAATTGATTTGAAATTTGTTTCAAATGGTGAAGTGTGGAAATTTTATATCTAGTAAAGATATTTTGGAAAATAAATAATTTGGAAAATTATTTGGAATCTGATGATGTTGCGCATCTTTATTGATAGTTAAATAACCGACTATCAATAATTACCTTGAATGGGTATTTGTTGTGAATTGGATGAATTTGAATGCCACACTTATTTTTGAATAAGCGCTCACTATTCGGGTTAGCCGGGAAAGGACCATGGGGTCGTATAACCCATTCCGAATATGTGATACGTCGTTATGAATTGCATTTGATGACCGATGTTGAAGACCGGATATTTTTGAAAACGGAAGGATTACCGTCGAGTTACTCTACATCGGTTGATCTCCGATTTAGAGGTTTTATCACCCTTAGTGACGGGAAGTCCGAACGTGATTAGAAATTATCCGGATTTGCAAGGGCTTCGTGAGAAGTGCCTTCGGTTCTGTTCGATCCCGGAACAGACTTGTATGGATTGTGTGTCTGACATTACACTTTGAGATATAAAGCTGATTTCTTTCAAATACATTTCTGTTGGTGGCGGAGAATTTATTCTCTTAGCTTAACACCCTTCTCTGAGACGTACAAGCTCAGAGGTTATGTAGTTGAAATTTATCAGCGATATATCCCAATTTGGTAACGTGGCATGCTGAGTGTTGCTGTGTGATGATCATTGTTTGATCATTTGTGATATGATCATTTGTTTGATCATTTATCTTTGTGATCATAGGTTGATCATCTGTTGACCCAAAGCGTGGCTTTTTGAAAAAGCATAGCTTTGTGGACGAGACTTCGTCAGGGCCTCAACAACCCGGAAATGGTCGAAACAGGAATGTTGCGGCAAGGTTATGAGGGTCGCGCCCTTTAGGGTATGTCATTTCCTTCTGGAAAGGGGTGGTATCATGGTATGGAGCCCAGATACTTACTCATGTAGATACACTTTATTTATGATGTGTGATGTTGGTTACCGAGCGCTCGGATAAAGGTCCCAAAGGACCGGGTGATGACATATTCGTGAGTTACCTGTTATAGGGGTAACCCGGCCTTGTTTGGTAGAAAGCAGTTTGTCTCTCGGGACGTCTAGCCAGAGGCGATCCCATTCGGCAGGAGGAAAGGATATTTCTTAGCCTGACCATTTGTTGGAAAATCCAAAGAAACAATACGAACCCTTACGATTGCAATTGTATTACCTGCTATGGAATGTTGCGGTAACCTGCTATTGAACATAGTAGCTATAGTAGGCATAAGTGCGAAATGCCTATGCTGGCTAAGATTAATATTATACTTTCAAAATGTTTTCTACACTAGACATTAATAATAATAATCCAATGATTTGCGTAGTAAGCATCTTTGACTATCATAAGAAGAAATCTCCTCCAATTCTTGGTTTGCATTGTGTGTGTGGCGGGAGGTCTTATGGTAGTTTCATTTTCCAAAAGCATTGCGTATCTGTTTTATTTTCTTTGTGAAAAATAACTGTTTTACGATCTCACACCAGTCACCATGACTGACCTGGAGTTTATTGTTTCCCTTCTAAACTCTGGGTGCCCACCAATTTCCACACGGGCAGTCTAGAGTTAGGTTATCAGGATATTCTGGATATTCTGGAGCTTTGAAGATAAGCTGGATGACGAGGCATAGTATTTGTATCTGATAGTATTTATTCCGCTGTGTATTCTGTATGAGGACAAGTTTATATAACTTTCCATTTTTTTATATTGACTCTGATTGATGTATGTATAAACTGATATAGTTCTTTGTTTTAAAAGACTAGTGATTATCTATTATATATTGTATATTCTGGAAGTGTTCTGTTGTTCTTCTTCTCTTTTTCTTCTATCTTTTCTTCTACCTCTTCTTTTAAACCATAAGAATTCGGTTTTCCGGCATTCGGTTGCTCGGTAGTTGATATAGTGGACGTATCGATGCCAATTTTCGAAAGTCGAAGAATCGGGTCCTTACAGTAGTACTCCTGAGAAGTTCATTTCACGGGAGCGCCTTTTTCCCAGAGCTATTCTCAAAACACTTTATACTATACACTCATAGTATCTTTAAATCATACCCTTTATGATTTATATCAAAATCTCCTTTACACAAAATCGATATCCAAAATCGATAGTTCCAAACTTGGCTTTCCAAATTCCCAAAATTGATTTTTTCCAAAAATCAAAAGTCTTTCCAAAATCCATAGGTTCCCAAAACCTTTTTCAAAATCATTCTCATAAGATCCTTTATATATATATATATATAGATATATATAACTTTGAAAATCTTTGGATCATTTCAAACTTGTATAAAACCTCTTTTATACTTCAAATATTTTCAAAACCCTTTTTTCTTCTGGCAATAGATTCAACAAGGGAAGATTTATCTTATATATACACAACTTTGTTTATTCCAAATCAAATATTCAAATTTGATTACTCTTTTATAAAGTTATTAACCATATCACTTTTTTTTATATATAAATTGAGTTCTAATCATAGAAATATTCATCTCACATTTTATTTCATCATTTATTTCTCAGAATATACCCTTCTATTTCAAAACCATTTTACAGTTTTTATCAACAGATTTTCAATATCTTTTTCATTCAAACCCGTACGATGTACGCATATCATCTATACGCAATATCAATCTGATCGCTCACTCGATCACACAATTTCTCTTCCAAACTAGTATCGTCCACCCGACTTCCTAGTGCGGACTCATATCTGGTTTCTTGATCAGAAACCGTCATTCTCCTTGCATAGTCGTAGCTATGATAGAGAATATCCAGAACCAATCAAAAACCCATATCCAGGTTCGCCGTCGAAAATCGAGCGAAAAATCCCAACTCGGATCGATAATACTATCTCGAAATTCTATGTTCAAATCTGGATCAAATCACTATGCGAATAGAATAATATACGTATATCCTACGTATTTATCTTTATTGGTTATTACCCAAATCAATTCTCTTTTCTATTCACATTTCCTTTAATTCCATTCACTTATTCTCAATTGCTTCCATTTCCAATTGAGTTATTACTTTAATTACAAACAGTTTGAACTCTGACCTATTTAAATTTAAAAATAGCTTGAAAAAGTTTAAAATAGATAAGTAGTTGAAAAATAGTTATTAGTTTGTAAAATAGCTGTAAAATAGTTAAGTAGGTATATAATAGTTAAATAATTGCAAAATAGTTTTTAAAATAGTGATTAGATATAAGTAACTAAAAAAATAGTAATTAGTTTATAAGATAGTTTCAAATAGTTAAATAGTTCCAAAATAATTGTAAAATAAGTATAAGATAGTTTGGGGTTTAAGAAGAAAGATTGTATAGTAAATAGTTTGGAAAAAAATATATTTATATTAAAACAATTTATTTTGAAAACAATCCAGAGCCAAACTGTTTAATTTCCCAATCTCCATTTCCAATTAATTTTCCCATCAATTCAATTTAAATTTCCACTTCCATTTAAATTGACTCAATACTTCAATTTCCATTGAAATTGATTTAATCCCAATTCAAGTTGAATTAACCTTAATTCCTTCCCAAATTCAAATCAAATTCCATTTGATTTTTAAACTTATTCAACTTTAATCACAATTCCAAATAATTCAAATCCAATCCAATTTGAACAAAATTTATTCAAATCTCAACGTAAAACCATCTCGAATTATATAAATTCGAGTTAAACATTTTAAATGTTGATTAAATCCTTTAAATCAAATCAACCTTTATTATTATTATTATTATTTTTAACAACTTAAATCTTTAAACCATTTAATTCTGAATTCAAATTCCAAAATTCCATTTTAAAATTATCTTTACTTAACTTATTACAAAGTTCAAATAAGAATTCAAAAACAATTTAATCTTCAGATTCTAATTTATTATCCATTTTCAATTTCTAGATCTCAAACCCATTTTGAGATCACTCATAACTTCCATTTAAAACCAACCATTTAACTTTCCAAGTTAAATTTCAATTTCATCTTAAAATTTCCAATTCAAGTTATTCATTCTAAACTCATTTAACTTTCCTTAAGTTAAATTCAATTTAATCCAGTCAACTTTACCCAATTTGAATTCCCATTTTAAATTTAAATTTTATATTAATAATCTTTCCACTTATAAGTTCAAAAACTCATCACTTTGGGTTTTCATATCACAACCTAAGGAAAACTTAACACTTAGAGTTTATTTCAAATCATCTTTGATATTATGTATATCCTCATTTATACATATTTATTTCCTTTACTCACCAAGTTATACCTTAAATTTTTAAACCACCTTTGGTTTTAATTCAAAACAAATTTCTTTAAAACAATTTCAAGTTTCTGGACTTAGATTTAAAACTTCACAATTTAAAATCCACTTCAATTTACAAGTCATACTTGCCTAAATGTTTTACTTCCCTAAAACATTTCATTATTAAACACAACAATCATTTATGATAATAACCAAGATTATCATATCTGGAAATCAATTCATTATTATTTTCATTTTGAAAACACTTCTACAAATTTAAGATTTTAATTTCAGTTTGGATCCATTTCAAACTTATCTTCATTCAATTTCAATTTGGTTGTATTACTATTACCACTTAATTCTCATTAATGATTCAACAACAAATTTCTTTAATATATTTAATAATTTGAAAATTATTTCTATATATATCAAAAGATAAACTTATATAAAATCATTTTTTTATAAAACCATTTTAAAACCTTTATATAAGAAAATAACAAGTATGCTCTCATATATATATATATACACTCAACTCATCTTAGGGTACCATTGACCCTATCCTTAATGAGTAATCCCAATAGAGCCAAGGTTCTCGCTTAACCTTCAGCTCTGATACCAACTGTAATGGGATGAGCCAGTGGCGACTGGTAGGCTTTGCTACCATCCCAGACCCACCGTGGCATACAGTGATACCTCAAATTTGCTTTTACGGCCAGCCTCTCGACTCGCAACCAACCCTCACAAGGCCCTTACCTCTCAGGGACATGTAGGGGTAAGAGTCTCCCATTCGCCACCAAACCGCGAAGCGAGAACCCCCTATCATGCTGTACTGTAGCAAATCCGATCCCGATGCACCCATGACAATGCTATGCCCTCGAACACAATGACGACTAAAAACTGGTCGTTAAACCCTAACTTGCCGCCTACCAGCCACCACAGTGATCAGAAAATTTTCCGGCTAATTTTCCCAAGCTCCTCGATCAACAAGCTATCTCCAGCGACGATCTCCACGTTCCTCACTCATCTGATCGCCAGAAATCGTCGAAAAATAGATTTCCATTCAACTCGAGAAATCCCCACAATCCCAAACTTAAAAATCTTGAAACTATTTTCAAAATTCATTATTTTCGAAAACGAATTTGATTATATAATCAAAGCATGGAAATTGAACAATCAAATTTCTGACATTAATTGATCTTCTCTGTTCTTTTCAACTTCCAGTGATATTTCTTGCAATTTATACTTTAAAAATATTTTAAAAATCAAGTTTAGTTATTACAAACAGATTCCTTTTAAAGATCATAACCTAAAACTGTTTATGTAAAGAGATATGAGTTTTCTTTGAATTTATTTAGTCTGTACACAAAACAGAGACAGCCATAAACATGTTCACAGATATGCACAGATACTTCACTTTTATATACATGCAAATGCTTTAATTCATCCATGAAACCATATCTACAATCATTACTTCAAATACTTATCTCATGCATCAGGATAACAAATTTAAGCTTTTAAAGAAATGTTTACTCACCTTTCTGATGTTCGAACAGAGAACAATACTACGTACAGGCTTCTTCTTTTGATTTGGAACTTGTCTTTAATCTGTTATTTGATGTTGATCTTCTTGCTTAGTTGAGTTGTAGGTTGAAGTTGTTGTTTGATTTAGTTGCTTGATTTCAGATTGAAGATGAAATCAGGTTGTTAAATTTGATTCAGTTTTCATTTGCCTTTGGTTTCTGGTTTTGTTTATTTTTTTGTTTATTTTTTTTTATTTTTAAAAGATGAAGAACAAAAGAGTAGAGAAGGTTTTGAACTGAGAATTCCCTAGCCAAATTCTCA
This sequence comes from Allium fistulosum, assembly GCA_030737815.1. Taxonomy (NCBI): domain Eukaryota; kingdom Viridiplantae; phylum Streptophyta; class Magnoliopsida; order Asparagales; family Amaryllidaceae; genus Allium; species Allium fistulosum. The sequence continues at coordinate 292,798,643 of CM060908.1, read as the reverse complement.
ATTTAGTTTTTATGTATAATTAAAATTTTAGAAATCAAAATGCTTTGCCACTTGTAAAATCATATGTTACTTGTTATATTTTCATATTACTTAGTCTACACTTGTAAATTCATGTTGTATTCTTCTTACACTTGTATTTTGCATGCTATCTTAGCTTACAAATGTCTTAACATATATTATATTTTTGTTTTAGGTTTTTATTATACTTTATTTTCTATTTAGTTAATACATTATCTTTACTTAAATTTAAAAATCTTTTTAAAGAAAATGATATATAAAACTAATTATATACTAATAAAATCATATATTTATATATATATTAAATCCAATTTATTTTAAGATATTTATCTTTTCAATTTCAATTTCAAATTCTATTTAAAAATCCAATCTAAAATCAACCCAAATATATACATTTAAACAAACACAAATTCAATTTGTTTGAAAATAATAATTCTTCCAATTAAATGATTTATACCAATAAATATTTATCCAGATATAAATATTTATTCCCTGATTTATCAGTATTTCTACTAATTAACCCAGTTAATTATCAATTAACAAATATTCCAAAATCCGGGTTATCACATTCCTCCCCCCTTAGAATCTTTTCGTCCTCGAAAAGGAACGAAGCCATAATTTATTCAATACTTAAAATCTGATAAAATTTTCTTTTATCAATTTTAAAACACTTTTAAAATCTACATAATATTATAAAATAGTTTTTATAAAAATAATTTTTTTATAACTCGATGTTTCAACAAATCCATCCTTGTTCTCATAGAAATTCGGTCATACGTTGATCAGGCGTACGACTGAAAATCTATAAGTACTCGGTAAACCCGTTTTTAACACCCAGTGAAAATATTTGAAAAATAATTTTATTGAAAATATCGAAAACGTTTTTGAAAATAGAGGGAATATCTTTGGTGAAAATGCTTTGGAAATCATCACCCACACCCATGGTCACATTTACATCACGGGTTACGTTGCCATCGCAGCAAAAGTCCATGTAACTGATGACAGCATGGAACCCACAACAGATCGCAGTTACATTCCAGGGTTACGTTGCCATCGCAGCAAAAGTCCATGTAACTGTTGGCTCTCAGCGGCACACACGATTTCGCTGTCAAAATGAAACTTCTCCACTCTACATAGGTCGCAGTCTACCGATATAAAATCAAACGCAGACTATTGGCTCTCAGCGGCACACATGACTTTCACTATGTTACCATAGTGTCGCAGTCTACCGATATAAAATCAAACGTAGACATTGGCTCTCAGCGGCTCACACGACTTTCGCTATGGTCTGCAGTAGATCGCAGTGACTTTGAGTTAAACTGTCATCACAGCATAACCCAAATGCCTCTATGGGCACCAGCCCCTCGACTTTCGCTACACAAATAATCCTCAGGAACTAGTTTTGTCCGGACTCCTCACAGGATCAACTTTAGAATCCCCCCTTGGGGTTTAAGGCAGTACCACCCTGTAGTACTCCTGAGAAGTTCATTTCACGGGAGCGCCTTTTACCCCAGAGCTATTCTCAAAACAATTTATACTATACACTCATAGTATCTTTAAATCATACCCTTTATGATTTATATCAAAATCTCCTTTACACAAAATCGATATCCAAAATCGATAGTTCCAAACTTGGCTTTCCAAATTCCCAAAATTGATTTTTCCAAAAATCAAAAGTCTTTCCAAAATCCATAGGTTCCCAAAACCTTTTTCAAAATCATTCTCATAAGATCCTTTATATATATATATAGATATATATAACTTTGAAAATCTTTGGATCATTTCAAACTTGTATAAAACCTCTTTTATACTTCAAATATTTTCAAAACCCTTTTTTCTTCTGGCAATAGATTCAACAAGGGAAGATTTATCTTATATATACACAACTTTGTTTATTCCAAATCAAATATTCAAATTTGATTACTCTTTTATAAAGTTATTAACCATATCACTTTTTTTTATATAAATTGAGTTCTAATCATAGAAATATTCATCTCACATTTTATTTCATCATTTATTTCTCAGAATATACCCTTCTATTTCAAAACCATTTTACAGTTTTTATCCACAGATTTTCAATATCAATTTCATTCAAACCCGTACGATGTACGCATATCATATGTACGCAATATCAATCTGATCGCTCACTCGATCACACAATTTCTCTTCCAAACTAGTATCGTCCACCCGACTTCCTAGTGCGGACTCATATCTGGTTTCTTGATCAGAAACCGTCATTCTCCTTGCATAGTCGTAGCTATGATAGAGAATATCCAGAACCAATCAAAAACCCATATCCAGGTTCGCCGTCGAAAATCGAGCGAAAAATCCCAACTCGGATCGATAATACTATCTCGAAATTCTATGTTCAAATCTGGATCAAATCACTATGCGAATAGAATAATATACGTATATCCTACGTATTTATCTTTATTGGTTATTACCCAAATCAATTCTCTTTTCTATTCACAGTTCCTTTAATTCCATTCACTTATTCTCAATTGCTTCCATTTCCAATTGAGTTATTACTTTAGTTACAAACAGTTTGAACTCTGACCTATTTAAATTTAAAAATAGCTTGAAAAAGTTCAAAATAGATAAGTAGTTGAAAAATAGTTATTAGTTTGTAAAATAGCTGTAAAATAGTTAAGTAGGTATATAATAGTTAAATAATTGCAAAATAGTTTTTAAAATAGTGATTAGATATAAGTAACTAAAAAAAATAGTAATTAGTTTATAAGATAGTTTCAAAATAGTTAAATAGTTCCAAAATAATTGTAAAATAAGTATAAGATAGTTTGGGGTTTAAGAAGGAAGATTGTATAGTAAATAGTTTGGAAAAAAATATATTTATATTAAAACAATTTATTTTGAAAACAATCCAGAGCCAAACTGTTTAATTTCCCAATCTCCATTTCCAATTAATTTTCCCATCAATTCAATTTAAATTTCCACTTCCATTTAAATTGACTCAATACTTCAATTTCCATTGAAATTGATTTAATCCCAATTCAAGTTGAATTAACCTTAATTCCTTCCCAAATTCAAATCAAATTCCATTTGATTTTTAAACTTATTCAACTTTAATCACAATTCCAAATAATTCAAATCCAATCCAATTTGAACAAATTTTATTCAAATCTCAACGTAAAACCATCTCGAATTATATAAATTCGAGTTAAACATTTTAAATGTTGATTAAATCCTTTAAATCAAATCAACCTTTATTATTATTATTATTATTATTATTATTTTTAACAACTTAAATCTTTAAACCATTTAATTCTGAATTCAAATTCCAAAATTCCATTTTAAAATTATCTTTACTTAACTTATTACAAAGTTCAAATAAGAATTCAAAAACAATTTAATCTTCAGATTCTAATTTATTATCCATTTTCAATTTCTAGATCTCAAACCCATTTTGAGATCACTCATAACTCCCATTTAAAACCAACTATTTAACTTTCCAAGTTAAATTTCAATTTCATCTTAAAATTTCCAATTCAAGTTATTCATTCTAAACTCATTTAACTTTCCTTAAGTTAAATTCAATTTAATCCAGTCAACTTTACCCAATTTGAATTCCCATTTTAAATTTAAATTTTATATTAATAATCTTTCCACATATAAGTTCAAAAACTTATCACTTTGGGTTTTCATATCACAACCTAAGGAAAACTTAACACTTAGAGTTTATTTCAAATCATCTTTGATATTATGTATATCCTCATTTATACATATTTATTTCCTTTACTCACCAAGTTATACCTTAAATTTTTAAACCACCTTTGGTTTTAATTCAAAACAAATTTCTTTAAAACAATTTCAAGTTTCTGGACTTAGATTTAAAACTTCACAATTTAAAATCCACTTCAATTTACAAGTCATACTTGCCTAAATGTTTTACTTCCCTAAAACATTTCATTATTAAACACAACAATCATTTATGATAATAACCAAGATTATCATATCTGGAAATCAATTCATTATTATTTTCATTTTTAAAACACTTCTACAAATTCAAGATTTTAATTTCAGTTTGGATCCATTTCAAACTTATCTTCATTCAATTTCAATTTGGTTGTATTACTATTACCACTTAATTCTCATTAATGATTCAACAACCAATTTCTTTAATATATTTAATAATTAGAAAATTATTTCTATATATATCAAAAGATAAACTTATATAAAATCATTTTTTTATAAAACCATTTTAAAACCTTTATATAAGAAAATAACAAGTATGCTCTCATATATATATACACTCAACTCATCTTAGGGTACCATTGACCCTATCCTTAATGAGTAATCCCAATAGAGCCAAGGTTCTCGCTTAACCTTCAGCTCTGATACCAACTGTAATGGGATGAGCCAGGGGCGACTGGTAGGCTTTGCAACCATCCCAGACCCACCGTGGCATACAGTGATACCTCGAATTTGCTTTTACGGCCAGCCTCTCGACTCGCAACCAACCCTCACAAGGCCCTTACCTCTCAGGGACATGTAGGGGTAAGAGTCTCCCATTCGCTACCAAACCGCGAAGCGAGAACCCCCTATCATGATGTACTATAGCAAATCCGATCCCGATGCACCCATGACAATGTTATGCCCTCGAACACAATGACGACTAAAAACTGGTCGTTAAACCCTAACTTGCCGCCTACCAGCCACCACAGTGATCAGAAAATTTTTCGGCTAATTTTCCCAAGCTCCTCGATCAACAAGCTATCTCCAGCGACGATCTCCACGTTCCTCACTCATCTGATCGCTAGAAATCGTCGAAAAATAGATTTCCGTTCAACTCAAGAAATCCCCACAATCCCAAACTTAAAAATCATGAAACTATTTTCAAAATTCATTATTTTCGAAAACGAATTTTATTATATAATCAAAGCATGGAAATTGAACAATCAAATTTCTGACATTAATTGATCTTCTCTGTTCTTTTCAACTTCCAGTAATATTTCTTGCAATTTATACTTTAAAAATATTTTAAAAATCAAGTTTAGTTATTACAAACAGATTCCTTTTAAAGATCATAACCTAAAACTGTTTATGTAAAGAGATATGAGTTTTCTTTGAATTTATTTAGTCTGTACACAAAACAGAGACAGCCATAAACATGTTCACAGATATGCACAGATACTTCACTTTTATATACATGCAAATGCTTTAATTCATCCATGAAACCATATCTACAATCATTACTTCAAATACTTATCTCATGCATCAGGATAACAAATTTAAACTTTTAAAGAAATGTTTACTCACCTTTCTGATGTTCGAACAGAGAACAGTACTACGTACAGGCTTCTTCTTTTGATTTGGAACTTGTCTTTAATCTGTTATTTGATGTTGATCTTCTTGCTTAGTTGAGTTGTAGGTTGAAGTTGCTGTTTGATTTAGTTGCTTGATTCCAGATTGAAGATGAAATCAGGTTGTTAAATTTGATTCAGTTTTCATTTGCTTTTGGTTTCTGGTTTTGTTTATTTTTTTTTATTTTGAAAAGATGAAGTACAAAAGAGTAGAGAAGGTTTTGAACTGAGAATTCCCTAGCCAAATTCTCAATTTAGTTTTTATGTATAATTACAATTTTAGAAATGAAAATGCTTTGCCACTTGTAAAATCATATGTTACTTGTTATATTTTCATATTACTTAGTCTACACTTGTAAATTCATGTTGTATTCTTCTTACACTTGTATTTTGCATGCTATCTTAGCTTACAAATGTCTTAACATATATTATATTTTTGTTTTAGGTTTTTATTATACTTTATTTTCTATTTAGTTAATACATTATCTTTACTTAAATTTAAAAATCTTTTTAAAGAAAATGATATATAAAACTAATTATATACTAATAAAATCATATACATATATATATATATATATATATTAAATCCAATTTATTTTAAGATATTTATCTTTTGAATTTCAAATTCAAATTCAAATTCTATTTAAAAATCCAATCTAAAATCAACCCAAATATATACATTTAAACAATCACAAATTCAATTTGTTTGAAAATAATAATTCTTCCAATTAAATGATTTATACCAATAAATATTTATCCAGATATAAATATTTATTCCCTGATTTATCAGTATTTCTACTAATTAACCCAGTTAATTATCAATTTACAAATATTCCAAAATCCGGGTTATCACAGAAGAGGAAGATTCAGTGTGCAAGGGTTATTGTCGTTAACTTTGAGGGTGATTCCAAAATGAGTGTAACGAGATAATGCCTTCGGTTTCATTCGAACCCGGAACGAACTTGTATGGATTGAATGCTTTCAGAACATCGTCAGGTGGACGATGAGCATTCTAAGTGATGTGTTCTGATTAAAGGTAATCGTAGCCTTAAGCCTCATCAACCGGGAATGGCTAAAACAGGGGAGGTGCAGCAAGGCTTCGTGGGTAGCACCCACTGAGAGTAAGGTCATCCCTGTCTAGATGTCCCTTATTATTTCGGCTTAGTGGTGCGGTTGCAAATCACAACCGTGGGGTGATTTTATTCGGAATTATCCAGTAAGGGATGGTTTCGGCTTTGTGTTACAGGGGAGCGGGCGTACTCCTCGGTACGGTGATCTAGGCCCCGTACTGTGACGGGCGGTACCCCAGTAGCCCTGCCATTGTATGGAATCCAATTTCCAATAAGTGATCACGGAATTGATTGTATAACCCACTTTGTGGCTAGTATGCTGGAATTTAATAATGTAACAATTTCGGCTATGTGAATATTTATTTGAAAACCCTAGACCTATTATAATATAACTGGATTTCCTATCAAATGTTTTGGTTAGCGTAAGGTAAAAACTTACCCATGTTTATGTGTGGGAAGTCTTACGTGATACCTTTTGTTTTCAAAGATTTTTCAAAGTTAAGCAATTTTAACCTGTTACTCACACCAGACCCATGTCTGACCCAAGTGTTTATTTTCTGTTTTATAAACTCTTGGGTACTCAAATTTTTACGAGTAGCTAAGGGATTCAGGTTAGCTTTGATGAATTGTGAAGGAGCAATGGAGCATGAGGCTTCAACGTTGTATATATATAGTAGTTCCGCTGTGTTGATCTCTGTATTGATCTCTGTATTGTATTGAGTTGTAATAACTAGACAGATGTTTATAACTGTCTAGTATGTGATGTATAATCTGTGTAACTCTGATAGTCATTGTATACTTGTAATATCTTATGTGATATATTATATTTCATTCGTTCCACTGTGAGATTCTGATGTGTTGTTGTTCTTTCTTCTCTTCTTTTCTCTTTTCTATCCCTTTCTTTCTTATTAATGATGCGTCATTCTGTGTAATGAATGGCGGGTCGTTACAATATACATACACAATATATATACCAAATCAAATTTAAATCATATATCAATATATATTATAAACCAAGTCATATTTAGAAATTCAATCAATTTAATTCTTCAAAGCAAAACTGTAGCAAAGCTACAGAATGGTCTCTTCACTTCGAAACTCGAAAATGAACGTCGATGATGCTGCAGTCATCACCGAAATTATTTTCAGCGACAAAGAAAAGAGCACCGATTTAAACATTTAACATTCTTTGGAAACAATTTCTATTCGAAAATACTTTAAATAATATATCTTTTAAAACTTTGAAACCAAAGTTCGAAATCAACGGAAATTAAATTCTCAAATTCAAATCATATCATTTTCGAAATCATTACTCATATTTACCTTTAAAATTATATCACATTTGAAATCATAGTTCGAAATTATATTTCCTTCCAAAAGTCATATTTCCAACATAGGTCAAACTCTCATTTCAAAATTATCATATTAAACTAAATATGTTATTTAATTCCCAACTTAGGTTATAATGCCGCTTAACCATTCACTTTAAAAATCGATAATTTGAATATAAACCCATCCATTTTACTTAGTTTGGAATTTAGAGAAAACTGTTTTAAACAGTTATAAATAGTTAATATAGATTTAGAATAGATTAAATATCTTTAAAATAGATTAATTATATTTAAAATAAGTTAAAACAGGTTAATTAGTTTAAAAGTTGAAAATCTTAATAATTAAAGTCTTTAAAATAATATATTTTTAAAACAATTTATATAAAAATATGAATTTGAAATTTATATCAATTTAAACTATTTATTCCATTCCAGTACATTTGGACCATTTTAATATTCCAAAACCCAATTTTAAATTTCCCAATTCCAATTCTCAATAAAATATTTAATTCAATATCGCCTCCAATCCATGTTCGAAATATCAATTTAAATTACTCCAAATTCAATATATTTCAAAGTTATATTTCAAACAACTTAAAATAATTCAATTCTGACAAATTTCACTTTTTGTTCCAAATTCAACTTTGAAATTTCAATTAAATCCTTTTAACAATTCCTTTAAACCAATTCTAATTTTTATCATAAACTTGAACTTCGATAATAATTCAATTCGTATAAATCAATTTTTATTTCAAAATATTATTAAAAAGGATTCAAAAATTTAAAGCTTTAAAATCATTTAATTTAACCAATTCGGTGTCCATATATAATTCTCTACCCTAGGGTCAAGTGATACAGATATTTATCATTTCAATCTGCAATTTAATATTTACGGTTATATATCATTTCAAACTGCAATCCCGAAATAAATAAAAATCCATAACGAACTTGCAGTTTATAACTGTATAAAATACAACATCCATTCAACCAACATCAACAATCAACATCCATCACAATCATCATCCAAATCAATCAATAAATATCAATATAGAACTGATAATCAATAACGAGTATTAAACTGGCAATTTATATTCAATAATAAATTAAATAACGATTAAATTCAAATAAATTCAAATTAACTGAGATGATGACTTAAAATATACCAAACAGTCATAAATAAATTTCTAATTACATCATAAATTAAATTTAAGAAACATAAGAAATTTTAGAAGTTGTGAGTGGGTTGAAACACTCACCTTTGAATTTAAATTGAATTTAAATCCAATTTAAACCCAAAATTCCAACAGTCTCCGAATTCGTCCAAACCATCGTCAAAATGTCCGGAATTTCAATACGATCCTAACAAAAGAAGCCGCGCATAAAACAGACCTCGTATGTGAGAGTTATTGATGTTAGTACATTTAAATCTGAAATTAATTGAAATTAAATAAAATAATATTACCAAATCAGGAATAGCCACGTCACCTTCTCTCCGATCTCACCATCGGCCACAACACAGTACGCACGCAGAGGCAAACCGACCCCATCCAGTGACTTGACCGGACTCCGATGACGCCTCGGGCCACAGCACACTCGCCGCGAAACGCCACTTCCATGCCGCGATCCCCCCCGTCATGCCAGCTACCCGCGGTTACTCCGAAACCGCCACCGCCGCAAAAATCTCAAAACCCTAGGCGAATTATCGCCATAGGTCCAGTCATCAAATCACCGAACTAACTAAACCGATGAGCTATGCTCATCGATCTCCATAAGTCTATGTCCTCGATTCGATGATCCGACCTCGTTGATCAAGACACGACGAACGGCCGTGACTGATTCGTCCAGTTCCGGCGACACAACAACCCAGATCAAGAAATGAACTTCTGATTTGACGTGCACTCTTTAAGAGCTTCCAATCGATATAAAATATGATATAGTTTGAGGAGTTCGAATTTTGAAGTTGAATTTTGATTTGAAATTGCAATTGGGAATTATGGTTTTGTCTGCCATTGGAAAGATGAGATGAAAAGGAGATGTACGTATAGACAATAGATATAAGAAATAACCTAGGGTTTATAATGACCTATTTATAGATGGATCATAAATAGAACAAATGGATTAGATCGATTTGGGTTTTGAACGATAAACGACCCGAAAAGCCCGTTTCGACTCCGGAACGAAAATGGGTCAACCCTTATACCAAAATAGATGCTTTCAAATATTTTAAACTCAATGCAATAGGTTTCAAATCCTAATTCCATCGTATGAAGAAGTTATGCCAAAATCAGCTTATTTCAAATTGGTTTCAATTAAATTGATTTCTAGGCGTTTTGAACCCGTACGATCAAACGACAAGTCCGATCGTTACGAAACCTGAAATCCTACAATAATTCACCGTTACGGATCAGATGAAACTAGTTTCGTCAAACCCGAGTCAGTAGCCAAAATGGCTATATTCCAGTTAATTAAATAAATTAATAATTAATTAATTAAATCACTTTTCGATTCAATATTTAATAATTTACAATTTCTATCACTCTGGATTACTTAGAAATTTAAAAAAACCCTTTAAAACAAATTCCCTTATCAACTTATTATTGAACATTTCACAATTTACAGAATTTAATTTCAATTTCAATTAATTCAGTAATTATAAATTTAAATTCCCAATAAATCCATATATTTGATTTCTCAATCTTGTTATTAAATCAATTATTAACTTATCATCTTATAGGTAATATTAACATTGGTTTATATACTAATACATTAATAATTTCCCAATTCATCCAAATTTCAATTAACATGGTATTTAATTTCATTTACCTATAATAAATCCATTTGTTATAGATTTAATTCAATTAATTATAATTAATTCGAATAAATTGATTTGATTCAATTCCAATCTTTTTATCAAGTCCATTATTACTTTGTAACACAGTTAACACTTGTTTCACATTTCATTACATTAATATATACCCATTCCCATCTTTTATTTGTATTAATGATTATATTTCAAAATTTGTAATTTTGTCAATTACACACATTAATTAAGATTTTAAATCAAATTAATTATTCTATCTTAGTTCCATTCTTTTATTACATCAATTATTACTTATGAATAAATTTACATTTCTATTTATTTTATTACATTCACACTTTCATTTATTGCATTAATCCTCATTAATATAACATTAAAGTTCATTTAATTCTAATCGATTTCCTATTTAAATTTAGTAGACTAAATAAACAGGTAACTTATAACAATCGTTACCATAGGTTTTAATTACACTTATGAATTCATTATTCACAACCAAATGTTACAATTCTTATATAATACTGATTTTATTTAATTACCATTAACTCTCTATTTCATACAACAATTAAATAATTGCATTTGTTTCTTATATTCAATTTTATAACCAAGTATAAGAATTTACATTATTTCATTATTGGAATTTCATTTCAATTGTGAATAATTAGTTTTAATTACTATTGTTACATTTCCTTTTTAGCATTCATTTCATTATTAAATTACAAAGTTTTTATTTCTTTCCATATAAATTACCAAAACTTATTAATTTAACAATTCAAATAGTCGAAAATTTACGGGTCGTTACACTCTCCCCCACTCAAAACTTTTCGTCCCCGAAAAGGAAAAAGAAGGGAAAAGAAAGAATTAAGAAATCAAAATATTAAATTTATAAACAAATAAATTTTTACCCAATTAATTAATTTAAATAAAATATATCCATTTATAACCATTAAATCCTTTTTGTACTCAAATTAATAAAGTTTGGAAAACTTTTCACAAAATTTTTCTAAGTCCAAAATTCACGAAAAATTTCGGCGGAGTCTCCTTTGTACGGAGAGGCTCAGAAGAAAATAATAATATCAATAATAATAATATATATCAAAATTTTCAAAATAATATATCCCAACAACGAGAAAACAATATAACATTGCTAGAAAACCGTAATCCGAGAATGTACCTATTTGTCGGGCAAATAACACTTATTCTATGAAACCAAATGCAGTGGCAATTGCTTCCATAACCTGTATTTCACTTATATAATCTAAAAGAGTTAATAATTATATAAAATGAAATATTTAAAGTTGTTTCAACCACTAACAAACAAATCAATATAAAACAACAATCACTGGCAACCACAGCATACAATCATCATCATATGAAATCAATAAAATCAACTATTCATCCATAGCAAACAACAAATGGTTTGTTCGGGTTCATAAACTTTTAGCCGCCTAGAATGACAAATAAACTACCGAGTGCACCATTTACTCAACAGTCTTAGATGAACTCAATAGATTATTCATACATCTTAAACAATTAGAAGTATCCTATCCCAAACAACCCATAAACCAAAACAAACAATAATTTCATTAATCAAGTTCACTCTTATTAATTTCATTTCACAACATTTATTGTTTATTCTCCTTTTCATTTACACAATGATTTGTCTTTTTAATTTACATTTATTTCTTACAAATTTCTATTCCCATTCATTCATTCAGTGTTTATTTCATTTATTTTTCCTTTATTTCTTACAAAAAAAAATTCATTTTCATTTATTCATATCTTGTAAATTTCTTTTATTGCATTACGTTCATTTTATTATTTACTTTAATTATAAATTGTTTCAATATTAACTTAAGTTCAAAATCCTTTACTTACAGTACTCATTTTCTATTTCATTTAATTAGCAGTATTACAATTTTAACTCAAGTTTATAACTATTTTCATATCAAATTTCTTATTTATAAAAGTAAATTTCATTGAACACTTCCATTACATAAGTTTTACTTGTAAAAATTTCCATTACATATTCTTTTAACATTTCAACTTTTTATAATTGGTAAGTTATATATATGCCTAAGAATGCAATAGAAAGTTACACAAGTTTGACTTACTTATTTAATTTACTTAAGGTTCAATAATTATCCCTTCTTATTTTCATGTTCTTTTATTTCTAAGTTACAAATTTCAAATTCCTTGTATATTTCAGTTATAACTTAGCATATCATTTCTTATTTTCATTTAGAAGTTTCAATTATTAAATAGTTAAATTTTATTCCATTACAATGATTGAAATCTCTAATTCATAGAAATTTAAGAACTAAATGCCGGGTTCCATTTTAATTATTCAAAATAATATATACATATATATATATACTCATAACTTTTATATCCAATTATATTTAAACTTTTAAAAAATTTATTTGTTTATCAAAAATGGATCTGTAGTAAAACTACTACAATGGCCTTCCCACTTCGAAACTCGAAAATGAATGTCGATGATGCGTGCACTCATCACCGAAACTATTTTCCAGCGATAGAGAGGGGAGTACAGAACTTATTCCTTTCCAAAATTTCTTTAAAATAATTCTTTCAAATTATATTGAAATATTTATATCAGAAAATACTTCTAATAATATTATTATTATATCCCAAAATCATTCGAAAGAAATTTCCAAAAACCCCATAACTTAAGTTCTAAATTTCCAATTTCATTTATTTTATTTGTAAATTTTATTTCTCAATCAATATTTATAAAATTTCACTACTTAACAACCAAATATATAACAACCAAGTATATCATTTATAAACCTATTATTTTATATACAAAATATAATAGGCAAAATTATTTCATTCACCTATATTCAAAACAATATTGTGTCGGTCTGTCCTATTAAGTGTTTAGAAATCCTTATCGATGTCATAGCGTCCTACGTACCGACCAGAATTTATAAATACAAAACAGAACCAATTAACACAATATAAAAAATCTTTTTATAACACTAACAAATACGCACTCTCATATATATACTCTCAATGACTCATCGTATGGTATTACTACCCTATTTTATTTTTGAAAAAAATGCGTGATCCTCTGAAAATAGAGGAGAGCACACATGCAACAATATATATCACAATAATAAGGTGCTGCCAACATGCCTGGCAGGTAACAAAACTAAATACAAGTATCAAAGAAAAATCAGGTACCCCTAAGATGAGTTCCGGCAAGGCCACCACCCATCACACCCCGATATCGAGTTCCGACATGGCCACCACCCGATACTAAGATGTTAGAAGTATCTAGAAATAAAAGAATATGATAATCCATACATCTGAATCAGGAGCTCTATGCATCACAAACTAAGAAGGAAGCTCCATGCATCTGGATCGGAAGGAATGAAGAAGCATCTACTCTGAAGTGGAACTGAATATGATGCTGAATGGAAAATCTGCACTGGAGACTCTGTACAAAGGAAGAAGTGCCAAGCAGAATAATGGGTCCGCCTGAAGATAATACGCCACAATGGAGATGAAAGTATCCTGCATCAGCGTGGAACTGCAAATAATCCTGAGTGGAAAACTCTAATCTGATGGCCTCTCTGCAATCCGTAATCCTGCAATCTGAAGACATGAGAACCTGCAAAAAGAGCCTTACACCCTATCACCCATACCTGTATCTGAAGGATGACTAAGGAAAAAGTAAGAATTATACATATATATGTATATTTATATGATTAATATACATATATATGTATAGATGAGGTATAAAATAAAACCTAAATAAGACTAAACAAGACAAAAACAATAGAATAAAAACCTATAAACTAATAACACCAAAGACAAGAACAATAATTAAAACAAAACTTAAAAGATTCTTATGAATCTTTAATCATAAGTAAGTTATGATTAACATTTAGATCATCATATAAATTTGAAAAAATATTCATGTTAATACTGTTAATGTTAAATATATGATTGTTGTGTTTGAATAATCTAATATTATAACTAACCTTATTAAGATACCCTTTAAATAGATTATTTTTAGCTAATTTATATTTGGGATTAGAAATCCAATTAAAACAGAATGAAGAAATTGTAAAAATCAATTTGTTAAAATGACTATTATTATTATTAAAAATTATTTGATTTCTTTCAAACCAAATATACCAACTAATAATAATGATTAAAGTGTCAAGTAAAAATCTAATATTCTTTTTGAACCTAAATCTAAAATTATTCCAGTAGAAATCACAATCCAAAATTTTAGTTGTTATATTAAAATTAATAATTTTAAGAATATTATTTAGAATGCAATAAGAATCCTGCAACCTTCAAGATGCAGATGACAAAAATAACATTTATTATCATTTTGAATATTCTTTCTTTTTAAGAATTCTATTGTATTAAGTTTTCCATGCAGTATTAACCACATATGAATTTTAGATTTAGGAGGAGCATTAGATTTCCAAATAAATTTAAATGAGATAATTATTGTACCGGAAAAATTAATAAATCTGTAAAAAGAATTAGAAGTATATTTCTTACTCTTATCCCATTCCAAACAAATAATATCATTATCATTATTGATATTATAAAGATTTAATCTTGCATAAAGCAAATAAAGTTGCCTAAGAGTTAAACCTTCTAAAATTCGATTAAAACTAAAATTCCAAGGAGGATCATTTTTAGGAGAATAAACTTCATTAATTAAAGCAGACTTAAAATTACAAATTTCATAAAGCTCTTTAAAATCCAATTTAAGAGGTAAGACCGAAATCCAATGGTCATGCCAAAAAGAAGTACAATTACCAGAATGAACTATTGTATTTACTCCTAAGTTAAAAATCTCATGACATTTTAAAATGTTTTTCCAAAAATTATATATATTTTTAGTGGCTGGAGAAGCAATTTGATATAAATTGCTATTTTCATTATAGTAATATTTAGAAATGATCTCTTTCCAAATAGCGTTATCATTAATATCCTTAAACTTCCATAACCATTTACCTAGCAAGGACAAATTCATATTACGCAAATTAATAACTCCTAAACCACCTTCCTTTTTGGCCTTACAAACGGTTTCCCTATTTACTAGACATTTTATATTATTATTAGAATTTTCCCCACTCCATAAGAAATCTCTTCTAATTTTATCAATTTTATCAATAATCCAAATTGGAAACAGATGCATGGACATCCAATAAATCGGAAGGCCTGATAAAACCGAATTTATTAAAACTAGTTTACCTGCTCTAGACAAAAATCTCCCATTCCAGTTAGAAATCTTATTTTTGAGTTTATCAATGATAATAATCCAATTGTCATGTTTGAGATTGGTGGGTCTAATCACAAAGCCAAGGTAGTCAAAAGGAAAGTTCATAGTATTGCAATTTAGAGTATTAGCAACTAAGTTTTCAACTTTTTCAAAATCATTTAAAATTAACACGGAACTTTTGTCAAAATTTATTTTTAAACCAGATAAAAGTTCAAAACTGTAAAGGATAAACTTGAGGGTTATAATGTGTCTAGGAAGATGGGAAGAAAAAAGTAAGGTATCATCGGCAAATTGAAGAACCGATATACCACTATGCGATATGTCATTGCCTACACATCCTAGAGATCCATTATCCACTGCTCTTTTAATAATTTTAGCAAAAACATCAGCAACTAAGTTAAATAATAAAGGCGATAAGGGATCCCCTTGCCTTAAACCTCTCTTAGATTGAATTCTATTACCTAATATACAGTTAACCATAATACTAGAGTTTCCAATTCTAAGCAAAGTCATAATCCAACTGATCCATCTATGACCAAAACCTCTAGCATGAAAGATATATACAAGAAAATCCTAATCCACCGAATCAAAAGCTTTAAGCAGACACACGTGCCAAGTTTTATCGCTAAACCTGGCTTTGATACCAACTGTAACATCCAGCCTTTTTGTACGCTTTAAGCAGACACACATGCCAACTCAAACCATATAGAAGGGCGAATTGTTATTGGGATGAATAAGAAAAAGCAGAGAAAGAAAAAAAAAACAAAATAGAATCTCGCAGCGGAATGACAAAATATAATAATCAAATAATAGTTCATGAAGTTGTTTACAAAACAGTTGATTATACTTATACAATACAGAATCAGAGTTACACATATCAGAGATAAACAAATAATGAAGTGGAACAGTATGAATGTGGTGGAATAAATATAGTAAATAATAGTAGTACAAATCTTCATCTTCGTCCTCCAGAAATAAGGTCTTTAAATCCTGAAATACTCAGGCTGACCCGAGCGAATTGAAAAGACAAAACACTCGAGTCGAAACTAAAAGATCTTATGTAAGTCAAATCGACGGTAAATAAATATTAGTGTAAACGGCGTCGGAGATGTTTACGGGGTTTGACACCTCATATCCAGTGTCTAACGTGAGTGCAGTAACTTAAGAGATGTTCGGGATTCACATCTCCTAAGGATCCGTTAAACTATCTACTATGTAATACAATACGCTATTATAATATGTCTAAAGTAAAGTATACTATTTAAAAATAGCGTTAAGGCTTTACATTTTCCACCTTAACACATTTTTAGGTATGCCAATAGTCTATACAGTACTGTAACTCCCCGTAAACTAGAGCCGCTAGATGATACCACATAGGTACGACATAAAACAAACTCGTAGAAGGTGCGCTAGGGTAGGTGACACGGCACAACTAGGCAATGCCAGGGTAGATATACCAATTACACTTCTGGACCATTAGTAACGCATAGCCACAACTACCGCCCAACTCGACAGACACTCCCGATCGAAGGAATGACCTCACTTAGCCCGTCGATTGCTCCTGTTTTAGCCACCTTAAGCCAACTCACGGGAGTCGGGTCCATGTATATACCTCATATAGGATCGTCGCCACCATCATACTTCATTTTGGAATCTCCACCGCGTACACGGTTGTCAAAGTGGTTTTCGGTATCGACAGAGAGTATGCCCATATCTGATCCCGGTCTCTTTACCAACCAATCGCTTATTACACACCGGATGGTTCTTTTACATTTCCAAAACTATTTCATAGTTGATATCAAAATATCATATTCAATTCAAATCATATCATTTTCGAAATCATTACTCATATTTACCTTTGAAATTATATCACATTTGAAATCATAGTTCGAAATTATATTTCCTTCCAAAAGTCATATTTCCAAAATAGGTCAAACTCTCATTTCAAAATTATCATATTAAACTAAATATTTTATTTAATTCCCAACTTAGGTTATAATGCCGCTTAACCACATTCACTTTAAAAATCGATAATTTGAATATAAACCCATCCATTTTACTTAGTTTGGAATTTAGAAGAAAATAGTTTTAAATAGTTATAAATAGTTAATATAGATTTTAATATTGATTAAATATAATTAAAATTGATTAAATATCTTTAAAATAGATTAATTAGATTCAAAATAAGTTAAAGCAGGTTAATTAGTTTAAAAGTTGAAAATCTTAATAATTAAAGTCTTTAAAATAATATATTTTTAAAACAGTTTATCTAAAAATTTGAATTTGAAATTTATATCAATTTAAAGTATTTATTCCATTCCAGTACATTTGGACCATTTTAATATTTCAAACCCAATTTCAAATTTCCCAATTCCAATTCTCAATAAAATATTTAATTCAATATCGCCTCCAATCCATGTTCGAAATATCAATTTAAATTACTCCAAATTCAATATATTTCAAAGTTATATTTCAACCAACTTAAATAATTCAATTCTGAAAATTTTCACTTTTTATTCCAAATTCAACTTTGAAATTTCAATTAAATCCTTTTAACAATACCTTTAAACCAATTCCAATTTTGATCATAAACTTTAACTTTGATAATAATTCAATTCGTATAAATCAATTTTTATTTCAAAATATCATTTAAAAGGATTCAAAAATTTAAAGCTTTAAAATCATTTAATTTAACCAATCCGGTGTCTGTATATAATTCTCTACCCTAGGGTCAAGTGGTATAGATATTTATAATTTCAATCCGCAATTTAATATTTACGGTTATATATCATTTCAAACCGCAATCCCCGAATAAATAAAAATCCATAACGAACTTACAGTTTATAACGGTATAAAATACAACATCCATTCAGCCAACATCAACATTCAACATCCATCATCCAAATAAATCAATAATTATCAATATAGAACTGATAATCAATAATGAGTATTAAATTGGAAATTTATATTCAATAATAAGTTAAATAATGATTAAATTCAAATAAATTCAAATTAATTGAGATGATGACATAAAATATACCAAACAGTCATAAATAAATTTCTAATCACATCATAAATTAAATTTAACAAACATAAGAAATTTTAGAAGTTGTGAGTAGGTTGAAACACTCACCTTTGAATTTAAATTGAATTTAAATCCAATTTAAACCCAAAATTCCAACAATCTTCGAATTCGTCCAAACGAGCGTCAAAATGTCCGGAATTTCAATACGATCCTAACAAAAGAACTCGCGCATAAAACGGACCTCGTATGTGAGAGTTATTGATGTTAGAACATTTAAATCTGAAATTAATTGAAATTAAATAAAATAATATTACCGAATCAGGAATAGCCATGTCATCGTCTCTCTCTGATCTCACCATCGACCACAACAGAGGACGCACGCAGAGGCAAACCGACCCCATCCAGCGACTTGACCGAACTCCGACGACGCCTCGGGCCACAGCACGCTCGCCGCGACCCACCACTTTCATGTCGTGACCCCCCCCCGTCATGCCAGCTACCCGCGATTGCTCCGGAACCGCCACCGCCGCAAAAATCTCAAAACCCTAGGCGAATTATCGCCATAGATCCAGCCATCAAATCACTGAACTAACTACACCGATGAGCTACGCTCATCGATCTCCACAAGTCTATGTCGTCGATTCGACGATCCGATTTCGCTGATCAAGACACGACGAACGGTCATGACTGATTCGTCCAGTTCCGGCCACACAGCAACCCAGATCGAGAAACGGACTGCTGATTTGACTTGCGCTCTTCGAGAGCTTCCAATTGATATAGAATATGATATAGTTTGAGGAGTTCGAATTTTGAAGTTGAATTTTGATTTGAAATTGCAATTGGGAATTAGGGTTTTGTCTTCCATTGGAAAGAGGAGATGAAAAGGAGATGTACGTACATGCAATAGAAATAAGAAATAACCTAGGGTTTATAATGAGCTATTTATCGATGGATCAGAAATAGAACAAATGGATTAGATCGATTTGGGTTTTGAACGATAAACGACCCGAAAAGCCCGTTTCGACTCCGGAACGAAAATAGGTCAACCCATATATCAAAATAGATGCTTTCAAATATTTTAAACTCAATGCAACATGTTTCAAGTCTTAATTCCATCGTATAAAGAAGTTGTGCCAAAATCATCTTATTTCAAATTGATTTCTACTAAATTGATTTCTAGGCGTTTCGAGCCCGTACAATCAAAAGACAAGTCCGATCGTTACGAAACCTGAAATCCTACAATAATTCACCGTTACGGATCTGATGAAACTGGTTTCGTAGAAATCCGAGCTAGTAGCCAAAATGGCTATATTCTATTTAATTAAATAAATTAACAATTAATTAATTAAATCACTTGGCGCAGTTGGCAAGAGCAACGGCCTCCCTCCTATGAGGTGAGGAGTTCGATTCCTGTCAACTACTTCAAGCCACCGAAAGGTCTGGTCTACCTGGGGACACGGTTGTGGCGGGCCAGTTGTGTTCCCCCAAGTTTACTGTTCAGGAGTCGCATGTCGGCGGTGATGGAACAGGTTTTCCCTGGTTGCAAAAAAAAAAAAAATAATTAAATCACTTTTCGATTCAATATTTAATAATTTGCAATTTCTACTCTGGATTACTTAGAAATTTTAAAAAAAATCCTTTAAAACAAATTCGCTTATCAACTTATTATTGAACATTTCACAATTTACAAAATTTAATTTCAATTTCAATTAATTCAGTAATTATAAATTTAAATTCCCAATAAATCCATATATTTGATTTCTCAATCTTGTTATTAAATCAATTATTAACTTATCATCTTATAGGTAATATTAACATTGGTTTATATACTAATACATTAATAATTTCCCAATTCATCCAAATTTCAATTAACATAGTATTTAATTTCATTTACCTACAATAAATCCATTTGTTATAGATTTAATTCCAATTAATTATAATTAATTCAAATAAATTGATTTGATTCAATTCCAATCTTTTTATCAAGTCCATTATTACTTTGTAACACAGTTAACACTTGTTTCACATTTCATTACATTAATATATACCCATTCCCATCTTTTATTTGTATTAATGATTTATATTTCAAAATTTGTAATTTTGTCAATTACACACATTAATTAAGATTTTAAATCAAATTAATTATTCTATCTTAGTTCCATTCTTTTATTACATCAATTATTACTTATGAATAAATTTACATTTCTATTTATTTTATTACATTCACACTTTCATTTATTGCATTAATCCTCATTAATATAACATTAAAGTTTATTTAATTCTAATCGATTTCCTATTTAAATTTAGTAGACTAAATAAACAGGTAACTTATAACAATCGTTACCATAGCTTTTAATTACACTTATGAATTAATTATTCACAACCAAATGTTACAATTCTTATATAATACTGATTTTATTTAATTACCATTTACTCTCTATTTCATACAACAATTAAATAATTGCATTTGTTTATTATATTCAATTTTATAACCAAGTATAAGAATTTACATTATTTCATTATTGGAATTTCATTTCAATTGTGAATAATTAGTTTTAATTACTATTGTTACATTTCCTTTTTAGCATTCATTTCATTATTAAATTACAAAGTTTTTATTTCTTTCCATATAAATTACCAAAACTTATTAATTTAACAATTCAAATAGTCGAAAATTTTCGGGTCATTACAATATAAAGCTTTCTTTAATTTTCAAACATGATTTGGAAACTTTTCTTCTTCAAAAAGTGGAGGTTGTTCAACATAAACATCCTCTTTAACAAAACCATTTAAAAAGGTACTTTTGAAATCCATTTGAAATAATTTGAAATTGTTGTGGTTTGCGAAAGCAAGTAGAATTCTAGTGGCTTCTAATCTTACTATGGGTGCAAAGGTTTCATCAAAGTCTATTCCTTCTTCTTGACAATAACCTTGCACGACTAACCGAGCTTTATTTCTAATGACCTCATCTTGTTCGTTCATTTTATTTTTATAACCCCATTTAGTTCCTATTATAGTTTTGTCCTCAGGTCTAGGAACAAGTTCCCATACATCATTTCTGGTGAATTGATTCAGTTCTTCTTGCATAGCAAGAATCCGTGAAGCATCAGATGATGCTTCCTTTGGATTTTTGGGTTCAATAGTTGATATAAAAGCTACATTACTCATCTTGTTTCGTTGATTTCTAGTTCTAACAATAGATTCAATATTTCCTAGTATATTTTCTATAGGATGATCTTTTAAAAGCCTAATCCTTTTATTATGATGAACAGTTACACAATTTGTTTCATTTGATTCATTATTAAAGTAACAAAATCATCTTCATCATTTATTTGAACAAAATCTTTGAAATTTCATCAAAAGATACATGCATTGTTTCTTCAATGGTGTTAGTTTTTAGATTGAAAACTATGTATGCTTTACCTCTATTTTAATATTCGATAAAGATTCCGTTGTCGGATTTAGGATCAAATTTATCCAAATTGTCCTTTGTATTTAGAATAAAGCATTTACTTCTAAAAACTTTAAAATAAGATGCCTTTGGTTTCTTATTGAAAAGAAGTTCATATGGTGTTTTATTGGTTAGAGGTCTAATTAAAATCCTATTCAAAATGTACCAAGCTGTAGCGACTGCTTCAGCCCAAAAATTTCTTGTAATTTACTATCCGAAAACGTAGTTCTTGCACACTCTTGAATCATCCTATTTATATGCTCTACCACTCCGCTTTGTTGTTGAGTTCTTGGAAAAGAAATTTTTTGAGTTATTCCTTTTTATATTACAGAAATTATCAAAATTTTCATTTTCAAATTCTCCACCATGACCACTACAAATAGTTTTGATTTTTAAAGAAAGTTGATTTTGAATTCTTTTTGCAAAAGTTTTAAATTGATCAAAAGAATCACTTTTATGTTTCAAAAAAATTGTCCATGTAAATCTAGAATAATCATCTACAATTACAAAAACATATTTACTGCGATTTATTGACTGAATTTGAGATGGACCAAACAGATCTAAATAAAGTAACTCAAGAGGTTTTGAAGTTGAAATCATATCTTCCAATTTGAATGAACTCTTCCTAAGTTTTCCTAATTGACAAGCATCACATATATCATCTACTTTAAAATTCATTTCAGTAAGACCTCTTACTAGATCAAGTTTTATAAGTCAAGATAAGAGTTTGAAATTCAAAAGCCCAAATCTTTTATGCCAAATCCAAGGGTCACTTGTATTAGCCAAAAGACATAGGTTATCATTTGAGATTTTCATACTAAGAATATAAATATTTTTCTTCCTAATTCCTTAAAAGATAATATTTGATTTATTATCTTCGATGTGACACTTATCCTTTTCAAATTTAATTTTGTAGCCCTTGTCACATAGTTGACTTATGCTAAGTAAGTTGTGTTTTAGTTTCCTAACTAACAGAACATCAGAAATTGAAACAGCTCGCACCTCACTTAACGCAGATATTGTCCCTAACTTAGTCACCTCCGCCTCATGGGCCAAGCCAAGGTGTGGGGTTTTGTTCCTCAAAAGGCCTCGAAGTTGTTATAAGGTGAAGGCATTTGTATATAAGCACCCACTTCATAGTGTTTTTCACCGATGTGGGACTATTATTTCCATTTTTAAGTGGTGTTACAATCTCCCCCCTTTAGAGTCCAACGCCCTCGTTGGCTCATGAACACAACACCACCCAGGCGTCGTGGCTGTAACATGTACAGACCACAATTCCGGCTGGGTATGGCTCTGATACCAATGTAACAGCCCGCACCTCACTTAACACAGATATTGTCCCCAACTTAGTCACCTCCACCTCATGGGCCAAGCCAAGGTATGGGGTTTTGTTCCTCAAAAGGCCTCGACAATGTTATGAGGTGAAGGCTTTGGTATATAAGCACCCACTTCATAGTGTTTTTCCGCGATGTGGGACTATTATTTCCATTTTTAAGGGGTGTTACAGAAATAGTAGGAGTTTTAGAGTTACTGACATTGTCGATGCCAATCACATATCCTTTTGAATTGTCTCCAAAGTTGACCATTCCTCCATCTTCATAAATTATGTCATTCAGTATCTCTGGATTACCAGTCATGTGTCTTGAACATCCACTATCAAGTATCCGTTTGTTTTTCTTGATTTGCACCATTTGTCTATTGAGTGCTGATTCTTCAAAAGCCATATAACACATCTGTTCCTACACAACATAACAATTCGGTAGATAACTTAATTTTCTATAATAACAATACGCAGACTTACGAGACATGAAGATTTGGACAGTTTTGAACTAGTGTTAATAGAATCTCCAAAAATAGCCATTTTAAACTTTTTCAAAATTCAGATTATGATAACTTTGAAAACCAATGCTCTGATACCAAATGTATGAAATGCGGATTAGGAATCTTAAGGCAGAATTAACACTATAGGGGGGTGAATAGTGTTTAATTAATTTTATGAATCTTTTTGAAATCTTTTCAAATTAACCCAAACTGATGCAATTCACAAACACAGAGACAATCACAGAACCAGACACAGATGCAAATAGTAAATAAAAGCAGTAAAGGAAAGAACACAGCAGAATTTTATACTGGTTCGGAGTTACCCTACATCCAGTCCCACATAATTTCTTGTGCAATTTTTTTTTTCAAATATAATGTTGATATTACAACCTCGATTTCATGGCCACTAGATACACCCTCCTGTCTCCGAGTCCAGGGCAAGCTCTCTTGATTTAACCAGGCTCGTTTTACCATTTTAAAACAAACTTCAATTAAAATTTCTCAAATTAAATAATTAAAACACTCTCAATCTAGGACTTGCTGCCCTAGGTTTATAGTTGTAGGAAATGTGGATTACGGATCTTAAGGCAGAATTAACACTATAGGGGGGGATGAATAGTGTTTAATTAATTTTATGAACCTTTTTGAAATCTTTTCAAATTAAAACCAAACAGATGCAATTCACAAACACAGAGACAATCACAGAACCAAACACATATGCAAATGGTATATAAAAGCAGTAAAGGAAAGAACACACCAGAATTTTATACTGGTTCGGAGTTACCCTACATCTAGTCCCACACAATTTCTTGTGTAGATTTCTTTTCAAATATAATATCGATATTACAACCTCGACTTCAAGGTCACTAGATACACCCTCCTGTCTCCGAGTCCAAGGCAAACACTCTTGATTTAACCAGGCTACAAGATCACCTATTGATTTACGGGCTACAATCACACCCAATTGATTTACGTGCCACAATCACATCGTTTCCAATCATACTTTGATAGAGAGAGACTCGATACACTTTGATCTTTCTATCTTTGATTACAAATGATTCTATAACTTTGAATAGCATTGAGATCTTTGAGAGAGAGTGGCAGAGAATCAAACTAGAGACGATCGAGTTTGATTCACTTAGGATTTTGGCAGAATATTTTTACAGCATTAAAGTATAAGAGAATATTTGAGTGGAGGAGTGAAGAAATGAAGAAAAACTAACTTAAAAACAACTGGTATATATAGGAGAACAACGGTCATGTCCATTCGCGAAAGGTTATAACGAATAGACACTTCTTTTGAAAATTTGAAATCTACGGCTACCATGTTGGCATGAGGGTATAGGCATGTCAACATCCCCTAGTATTTTTGAAAATTGATTTTTGTTTTAAAAGAGATTTTCTTTCTAAAGTTTGTCGAAACAATCTTAGAACTTTGTAAACTATTTTGAATATACTTTATGATTACAAAAACCTTTGGAAAGTGATCTTATGAAATATAAAAGTAATAAAAACTAAATATATAAATATTTTGAGATTAAAGCTAAAACATTTAAAACCAGGAGATAGTTTAAAAACAAGAAATGATTTTGAAATTAATATGATTAAAAATAGTTTTTGAATTAAGGGTAAAATATTTAACCCGAGAGGGAGATGTCTTTTTAAAAAGATAGTTTTGAAAAAATCTAAAAATAAGTCATTTTTAAAATTTTGTGGATTCCATTCCACTAGAGAAGGTCGTTGGTTCCATCCCACTAAAGAGTTCGTGGGTTCCATCCCACTATTAAAGTGAGAAGGTGGATTCCATTCCACAATTAAAATCCGAATAAAGATTTTAGTGCTATTATGAAGTTTTAACATAAATCTAGACTCTATTACTTATCTTGATATCTTGAACTCTTGATAATCTTGATACTCATGCGTCTTCAACCTTGTATTCTACAATCTTGAATTCATCGGTCTTGAATCTCTATATTGTAGTCTTCATTCTTAGTACCTTCATATATATATATATATCCTGCATATACATATATATCTTGATAAAGATATTAGTATTTATATTTTATAACAAGTCCTAAGGTTGTTGTCATCAAAACTATCATCTCAGGAACTAACAACAGTAACCGGCCGATCGATGGTCATAATTGGTTGATCGGTTGATGATTCCCAAGATTAACTTTTTTCCTAGCGATGGTCAATCGAATCACTGGATTCTATCAAGTTTATGACATCGAGTGACCAACTTCGACTAGTTCTACTAACATGCAACAAACAAATTGTACATATTACATTAAATAATAAATTTGTATTATAAGGGTTTGCATTCTCTACATAAATGAAGAAATCAAGCACCATCACTCATATCGCAACATATTTCAAATAATCCATTCATTTATTAACATATAAACATCATATACGGCAAATTTATCAATCAATCATAGCATGCAAGGTAGTTACACTCACTAAAATATCAAATGAAGCTTGAAATTCTTCCTCTTAGCTTCAAATGAACTCAAATCCTTCCTGCTACCTACTGGCTTGATATAAATAAGATAGCTAAATTGAATTTTATTAGGAATTAGATGATATTAAGTGGTTAGTGGGTGTTAGGGGCATATAACTTTGTAATTTTCACTTAAAGAAGCTTGAAAACTTATATTTGGTCAATGTTTTCCCTAGATCGCCACTATAGAGGTTTTTGAGTTCTTAGAGGAAGAGTTAAGAAATGAAAATGAAAGAGATAACTTCTTCTTGACTGTTTGAACAAAAGAAGGTATTAGGCTTCTTTTACACACAAAAAGCCTACTTAGATAAATGAAACTACATTCGTATCCTTTATAAACATTACTAACCTATTTTTATGCATTTTAAATCATTTTAAGTCATTTAAAATTTTTCTAAATCATGAATATATTTTTGTTGAATCTTATTTATCTTGAGAATAATTTTTGATAACTGTTTTCAATTTTTAACACTTGAATAATATTTCTAAATACTTATTTATTCGTCGAAAATGATTTATATTCACATTTGGATTTTATTTCACAAATATAAATTTTAAATAAATTGTTTATCCATGAAACATATCTTAACTTCTAATTTGAATTTTTAATTCAAATCAATGATTTAATACAATATTATTTATTTTCGTCAAACAATTTCCAAATTTGAATTTAACAAAACTAATTCAAAATTGTTGTACCAAAAATTGGTATAACACACCATAACACTCAAAAACGAACTGAACAAATGTAAAAATGAAGAAATCAAAGAAGAGACAAGATTTTATAGTAGTTTAGTAAAATCTCCGGCATACGTCCACTTAAATGTCTTTATTTATAAATTCTCTCCGGAATATACATAATACAATCAATTTCCATTTATAATCTAGCAGATCTCAGTTTTTCTCTCTCATGTCTTAGAACAAAGAAGAAGGATCAAAAGTTAAAAGATCCTTTTTTGGTTGAGATAGCTCGTTATTTATTGACAAGATATAGCCATAATTTCGTCATTCGAGGGTTGAATGAGTCGTTATTCCAAGATTCGAAGTTCCAACACGAAGATCAGATCATCCTGCAGGTTTCCTAAGGTAGCCAATCATGTCAGTATCGATATGGTCAAGTCGATATCGACATGATCATGTTGGTATTGGCTTGATTTTATGTGTTAAAACCTCAATTTTTTCATAGCTCTAATCCTAAGTCTCCAAAGTAGCTAAATCAAGGACAAAATCATATCGATACCGACGTGATCATGTCAATGCCGACCCGTTTTTGTTGTCCAAAGCTTATTCAAATTTAGTATACTCATTCCTTATATCATTCTTGGTGGTTCCTAAATCATGTCGGTACAAAACATGCCGGCGTTGATCATGTCAATGCCAATCTGATCATGTCAGTTCTAACATGTTTTGCATTTCTGAAACTTAGCCAAATCTTTAGTTTCTTCAATCTTAACATCTTCCAAGCTTCTTGACTCATTCTTTTATCATTTTTAGTCTATTTTCCCCTATCTAAATCAATTCCAAGACTATGGTAAATTTGCTGGAAACACCTGCCCACTCAATGCATGCTTTTCTGAATACAAAGCATGCTTTGATAAAGAACACGTATTGAGACTGGAAAATCATTATCGTTTGTGCTCTACGACTATCTATTGGTCCAAACATGGTCAATCTTCATGTTCCTTCGAATTAACTTGCAAATCAAAGGTCGTTCTAAATCCATCATAGCTAAGGACTCAAATCCTTGCTCAAATATCAATCATAAATCAGTATCGTCCTGCGTTCTTTCAGGATTATTATATCATAAATCATATGTCATGCATCATTAATCATAGTGGTTCATTGTCCTCGATTGGAAAATTACCTATAAATCATCTAGTATTGCCTTACATCGCATCGTAAGTAAGTCCAACCGAATCGAGGCAATGACATTTATCCCATATTCACTACTCATTATCAATTCATTTCTAGCCTTCAAATCCTAAAGTTAAGTTTCTGATCTCTCTAGATCATAAATTTATATTGAGCCCAACTGCTCACTCTCTAGTAAGAGGACTCAATGTTTATAGTGTGCATTTGCATACTCTCCGACGAGGGACTCTCCATCCTATATAGGCTCATCCACTCGCTTTCGGACGAGGGGACCTATACTTCATCATTTGTCGTCCCATCTCTCCATTCAGGAGGACTATAATTTATCGATTTATTTATCAAATATAAGGCACAAATATATCCAAATAGCATTTCAGAAATATCATAATCAAATATCAAATTCAATCAATATCCACTATCAGATCATTCAAGTATCCTTATTCAAATCAAAATATGTCAAGCAAAAATCAAAACACCTACTCCAATCAAGGATTACTTTTGGACATTAACTCAAAGCATGCTTATGGGACCATTTGGGATTCTGCATATATGCAAGTAGTCAAGTAGTAATCCTTCATATTTTATTTTAAGCAAAAACAAAGTCCATATATTATACTTAATTCTAATCCATCCCGATCGATGGGATTACCAAACTGATCCTGATCATTGGTCGCGACCAAGCATATTCACCATAGTTGGTAGTCACTTCTGCTGTACCACTACGATTTGTGCTATGGTAAACTGATTTCTCAAATAATGCTACAGTTGGTTACTCCGAACCTGCTTTTCAATCAAGTCTCTTAGATGCTTGCATTCATTGTTCCCGTGCCCATCTAGCTCATGGAATATGAAGTAGTTTCAAGATTTCCTCTCCCTTTTCGTAGGCTCTCTCTTAGCCAGTTTTCTATAGGGGATATGCTCCTTAGTATCAAGATAGATCCTCACTTGGATCTCATTCAAATCTGTATACGTGGTAAATGTCGGCTCCCTCCTTTGTTGCTTTGAACCTTTGAGCCCATCATTAGTTTTTCTTTTCCATTTATCTTTTCCAAATCCTACTTTCGATGGTTCTCCATCCTGCACAGCATCAACTCTCAATTTTCAACTTCTACATCTTCCATCACAAATAACTTTCGGCTTAAAGGAGAAATTAGCGAGATCCACTGGCGGATCCCTTTCCAATGCCTTCTTCAAATGAGTCTTTTTAGCAACTCCAGAAACTACTGCCATAAGAACAATTGACTAGTCTAGTTTCTGCATTGCAGCTGCTGTTGTATTAAATCTAGTTAAGTAACTTTGCAAAGTCTCGTTCTCTCTTTGTTTCCCAGTCAAAATCGTGATCATATTCCTTGGTTGAACGATATAAACTCTGATCTGGCCCATAAACCTTTCCACTAACTCGGTCCAAAAGCTGATGGAACCATTATCCAGCTGGCAGAACCATTTGGCTACCAAATCCGTCAAGTACAAAGGAAAGCATCTTCACATCACTTCCTCCGAAGCTTTCTACACTCTCATGTATTGGATATATCTCATCAAATGGACTATCGGATATATCCTTCCATCATATTGTTCTAAGACTGGTAGATTAGAATATCGTGGATTCTTAACATATCAGAAATTTGCTGTGGAAGGGTTTTTGTTCACATCCTCCAAACTTTGATCTGGAAATCCACCTCAAAGTACCTGGCTTATCACATTAGCAATTCTATCATATGGATATAGTTGAAATCTCTACGGTTCTGTATGCCTTTGATTCAAAGCTTCTACAGGCCCCATTCCTATGGGGTCCTTCCGGCTCTAATATCTATGGTTGCAAGTTTGCATTCCGATCTTGATTACAAGGTTCAACATTATCCATCTGACGCATCCTTCGATACTCAACATTCAGGTCGACCATGCCTCATGTCCAAACATGTCGGTACTGACATGATTTGACCTCTTGGTACCGACTTATTGGTGTGATGGGGGGTTGGTCCGAGCTTGTTTCACTCCATTTCCTTGTGCATTTGCTTCATTTCCAGTTCTTCGATTCTGATTCTCAACTACTATGGCTGCTCTTTGTTGTTCCATCCTTTGGAGGAATCCATTCTTCATATGCTCTTGTCTAGCTAACAATATGTCTTGCATACTTGCCATCATCCTTTCAATCTCCTCTCTAGTCACATAGATGGAAGGTAGATTCAAACTTGAGGAATCCTCCTTGCTTCCCTCATGCTTTGGTTGACTTGGTGCTGTGATGGCTCTTGAAGTAGGCCTCTTCATCTTTAATGATCTTAGAAATGAATCTCTTTTGTGGTGAAAGCACTAAAATATTATATTAAAACTGGTACAACACTCCAATATCGCTCAGAATGAACTAAACAAATGTAAAAACGAAGAATCAAAGAAGAGACAAAAGATTTTACAATGGTTTGGCAAAATCTCTAGCCTATGTCCACTTAGATGTCAATATTTATAAATTCTCTCTGGAATACAAAAAGTACAATCAATTTATGATTGCAATCCAGTAGGTAAAAGAAATGCTCAAGATGTTTTTATAACTACTGTGGATGAAATCAAAAAATCTGATAAAGGAAACGAAACTGTTGATATAAGTAATGAGTGCTGCTTATGATCAAAATTGCTCACAAAACTGTGTCGCCCAACCCCATATCCCCTACCAATCCTGATGTGAACCATTGTTCATCCGATCTTAACATTGCTGTCTCGCCTCCAATTGTAGTTCCTAATACTGCTCCTCCAAAACCTTGGACCACTTTGTTCTCCGCCAAACCTCACAATGCTGGAATATATTCTCCATGACTTTTTGAACACAAGACTATTAATGGAGTTAATATCCCTGCCCCTTAGGTTCTTAAAGCAGGTTCAGTTTTTTGGAAAGATAAACTTTTGGGGTTTTACTTGTTGACAACCCCCGTACTCTGTTGTGAGATCCAGCTCATGAAGTTTTGGAAATTAAAAGGCAAAATTACTATGCATTACGACAATTCTATGTTTTTCTTTGCTTTCTCATACGTTGAGGATAGGTTGCGAATTCTTAAGGTCAAGGTTTTTATAACTATGGGAATGCCTTTTATTGTTACAAAATGGAGTCCATCAGTTGACACTACTCATGAACAAGTTCTCTCTATACATGTTTGGGTTAATTCCTCGATTATACCTTCTGTTTTTCAATCAATGGTTGGTATTGACTAGTTGGCTAACTTGATTGGTGGGTTGGTATGTTTTGATGAGGTGGCAGTGAGGATGGATAAATTGGGTGATGCAAGAGCTTTGAACGAGGTAAAACCTGATAGGATATTACTGTATGTTTTACCGGTTGAATCGGCTTCTTGTTTTATCACAATGATAAATGTTGGTTTTAAGTGGGAATAACTGATATGCACAACTTGTAGATCCTTTGGTTATCTTGTTGATTCATGCAAGTATTCCCCTTGTCCTATGCCCATTCCTATTGTTGATGAAGCTTTTGTGAAGATTCCTATCCCCAGAAAGTCCCTTTTCCTAGGGTTATGAAACGTATTTGGGTTCCCAAACCCACCCCTTCTATAGTTACCACTGTGATTGAGCTTGTTTCGCCAAGCTCTTGCTCTATTGCAGAACTTTTAGTTTGGTACTCTGAAGAGAAGACTTGGGTCCATGAACTGTTGTGCTTTCCTTATTCCCCAATGTCAAACACTTTAAATACGTTTCTAAACTGGAGGGTGAGCATAAATATCTGTTTTATCATATTTTTGGTGAATCTCTTATTCTAACAATGGATGTAAATATGGAGATCATAATTGTGAGATCTTAAAGGACGGACCTTGGGATAGGCGACACGTCTTTGACAAGGATTCTAAGGTTTTTGATCCCAAAGTTGCATTACAGTTTACTAAGTATATTAATGTTATAGGGTCTAATTCATCTGGAGACGAGTATGTATCTTCCTCTTTGCATGAAAATCAGTATTCTACGTAGTTGTTGAGGGTCTGTGCCTCACACCTGCTTTTCCCTTTATAGGTGGGCGGCAACTATAAAACCGTGTTATTGTTGTGGCGTGTTTGTCACACATCTGTATTTTCTGATGTAAGTGGTACATCCACTATAAATCTGATTGCCTGTGCAAAATAATAACACTTTATTTTGCCTACAAAAACAAATAAATTTTTTAATCAATAAAATTAAATTAAATTATTACAAATCTTTTTTATTAATCAAAATACTAAATTTTATTTAGTACAAAAGAATATTTATTTACATGAACACAAATTAAAGATCTTGTGCTAATAAAAAGATATTTTTAAATTCACTCTTTTAACCACGTTGCCAGTGCACCTAGTCCCATAATTTGGTGGTATCCCTCATTTTGAACTTTATGATCATATTGAATCTAGAATCGGTCTCGATGGTGCCATAGTGATGCACTTGATTGATTCTTTTACAGTGGGTTGAATTTTCTTGCCCTTTATAATATATAATTAGCTTTACTAGTGTTTTTGAGATGCACTTGACGGATTCTACTTTTTGATCTAAGATTAAGCTTCTTGCTCTTATATAATCCATAATAGTTTTTAATGGAACTTTTGAGATGCACTTGATGGATTTAACTAACGTACCTTAGTTTAAACATTTTACCCTCATCAAATCCGTAGCTATCATCGGTGGTGCTTTTGAGACACATATGATGGAATCCATGAATTTTGTCCGAGTTATGCAGTATTGCTCTTATATAATCTATAGCCAGTATCAATGATGCATTTGACATGTACTTATGGGATTTTTCATTGGTTTGAAGTTTAGTATTTTTCCCTTAATAAGTCCATAACCATAAGTGGTAATGCTTGAGTGAAGCACTTGATACTTCACCTACTTGGGTATGAAGGTAGACCGCCTTCTAGGAGAGATTTGAGGAATCTCTCTAGAGCACTCCTAAGACCCAAAGTGTGCACATGGCTACTGTGTATTTATTTTGTACTATGAGGTTTGCATAAATGAAGAGTGTATTAGATGATATGAGGTCTCGACATAAATCTATGTAGTTTAAGAGAAATTCACTATTTAGATTAAATTGTAATTTCGGTTATTTATCTACCTATTCAAATGAAAGATATTGATACCTATTATTGACTAGATTATTATCAACCTCAGAATGATAATTACTAATGGATCTTAACAGAAGTTACTTACTAAAACCATGGACAAAAATGTAAATTGAAGAGTGATTAAGAGAGTAATATTTAATGCAAGTAAAGTAAATAACACAAGATGTAGAGTGGTTTGATCCATAAAAGATATGCGCTTACTATGATTGATTTTTTTTATAACTTTGGGTTTTCGATTACAATAGAAACTTTAATGGCTATTACAACAGCTTAGAGTAGCACATAGTCTTTTGAGAGTAGAAAAACAAATCCTTATACAAGTGCGTGAGACCCTCTATTCATATCTATAGATATCATGAATTGAAGGGCTAATGGCAATGCCTTGAATGCTAAGTTTTGTGAGAGCCATTGATTGCGATCAACAGTCAAGATGCATCCAATATGGATTCCATATGGATGGAGTGGTCTTGATGTATGCTAATTAGGGAGCTGTATGTAACGACCCATAATTTAATCACTTTGAACTTGAATAGTTAATATGTTTTAAATGATTAAATAATGGATTTTATATCTAGAATACAAATTTGGATTAAACATCTCGAATGGATTTTTATAAACTAATGTAAAATGTTAGTTTAAAGATCGTTCGAGTCATAAGGCGGTTAGGGGTACCAATTTATTTAAGAATAAGTCTGCCTAATAAAACAATAGAGAATTATTAACCCTGCCTAATAAAATAGAATAGTATAATTACTTTCCTAATAAAACAAGAGAGAATTATTAACCTTGCCTAATAAAACAGAATAGTATAATTACTTGCCTAATAAAAACAGAACAGGATAATTACTTGCCTAATGCAATAAAATAGCATAATGATTATCATATTCCATGCAGATGGTTGCCATTGGACCAAAATCTGGTCGAATTAGATTCTTCCATGTGGATGGATGTCATTGGACCAAAATCTGGTCGAATCATGTTATGCCATAGCTAATAAGGAAGATTCCTATTGGACCAAAATGTGGTCGAATCAAATTAAGCCATCACGATGTTTTCTATTGGACCAAAATATGGTCGAATCAA
Organism: Allium fistulosum; assembly: GCA_030737815.1. Lineage (NCBI taxonomy): Eukaryota > Viridiplantae > Streptophyta > Magnoliopsida > Asparagales > Amaryllidaceae > Allium > Allium fistulosum. The sequence continues at coordinate 292,763,968 of CM060908.1, read as the reverse complement.
ATTAGGCCATCAAGATGTTTTCTATTGGACCAAAATCTGGTTAGGCTATAGGAAATGACTAAAGTACCCTTCTCTTCACCTATAAATAGCCAGGTCCATATCTCATTTTAATTCATTCACAAACTAATGAAAAGAACTAAAATTCATTAAAGAAGGTGAAGTATTCCAAGTCTCCAACAAAGCAAATAGGATGTGAGTATATTCCTTGTTTTCATAGTTTAGTGGGTATAACTTATTCAATGAGTATAATTCAATTATTTTATAGTGAGTGTAATCTTAATATCTTTCCTTTGACTTATTCACATTTTAATAAATGTTGTGTTAACTATTGATTGTAAATTGTTAATAATAATGGGTCTGTCATTATTCTTATTATTATTCTTGTTATTATTGTTTGATTTGTGCTCGGCCAGTTTATGACCAATAACTTTGCTGTTTAGTTAAAGGGAACTTACACCACCTTTTAACTTAGGATTGACATTTAGTGACTTTTTGGTTAAAAGGAAATAACACCCCTTTTAGCTATCTCATTTGATTACGAGGGAGCTTCACCCCTCTTGGTCGTATTCTCCTATAAAGATGATGGTTTAAGTTATGATTTGAATGTAAGTTTTAAATCTTGGTTTAAAGTATTTTAAAGGAGCTTTGAAATTTATATAATGATTTAAATAGGTTATTTATGGAAAGTAAGTAGTCCTATACTTGGCACTAAAACCCGATGAGTAGATTAATCCTCTATCTATAAGATCTAGAACCGAAGTGTCTAGGCAAGGCTAGGAGCAACCAGTGCCCTGACTTACCTGACTTTGTTTCTGGGCGAGGGGTAGAGTAAGTCGAGAATATTGGAAATGTGACAAGTGTGGGAGATTTGATTTCCATAAATGCTCTTTATAATTATAATGGAAAACATTCTCATTTCTTATAGACAATTGTTTTTGACCCATCTAAGTATGCTTTTGAAATATGAAATCCTCCCAAATGTTTTGTGAAAATAATTATACTGATGAGATAAGTATATGGATATTTTCCAAGCATTGAAAAAGTATAAGATTTAATTTCCATACACGATCGTTTTGTTATCCCCGATAGTTGAAATCTTGACTATCAATTTTGATACCCTTCTTCCTTTTGTTTTTGTTTCATCAATCTAAGATGATTTGTTGCTCATTTAGAGCATTGATATTCTTTATCGAAAATAACTAAATAAAGAGCGAGTGGGGGCCAAGCTATGTGGGGTTGCTCCCATTAGGGTATTTTCACATCTACTCTAGATTGGTTTCGGTTGTATGCACACGAAGATGTGAAATACTCGGATACTCGGTAAGGTTGGCGGGGTCTGGCTTAGAGGTTTCCAAGAGCCATCGTAGCTCTCAAGTATATTTTCTAGAGGTATACTTTCGATAAGGGGGGAGCACCCTCCTAGTCATTGTTGGAAAATTTTCCTTTCCTTATTTTTGATTCAAATCTTTGGATTGATTCTTTCTTAATAGCATCGAGAAGCATCTTACACTCTTTGCGATGTTTAATTATTTGTGTCCATTCTTTTATACTTAGATGTTGTCCTTGTGAGGGAAAAACCTGTTCTGCATTTTTGCGACGTGGTGTTCGTAGTTATTTTGTGTGTTTTACTTTTTTTATTTGGAGTTTGCTCATACCGGACTTATTGTCCAACCCAAATTGTTTGTTTTCCCTAAACTCTCGGGTACTCATTTATATTTGAGTAGTCCAAAAATGACAGGTTTCTTTGGGCTCTTTTGAAGATGGTGGACGAGCAGGAGGCTCCTTATCTATCTAGCTATTTATTTCCGTTGTTATGAGATGTTAGCTCTATGTATGTATATTTAAAGGCATGTTGTTATAACTACCTAGACTGATAGTAGTACTTTTGTTGTAACTCTGATAACTCCATGTTGGGAGTAACCTTATGTACTGTCTTATTTTATGTTATATATTTAATCGTTTCATTGTGAGATTATTGTTCTGTTCTTATATTTTACTCCATGACAACTCGTCTTTCAAATACTTGGGCAATGGCACATGAATACCATGGATGTATTAAGCGTCATTCTTAGGGGTTAGAAAGGTGGGTCGTCACAGTTGGTATCAGAGCTTTGGTTGAGCGAACACCTTAGCCTGATTGGGGTACAACTCATTAGAGATAGGGTAAGTGATGCCCTAGAATGAGTTATTCTTGAAAGAGCGTATTTGTAATTTTTATAATAATAATATTTATCCTTTAAAGTCTAGTTTTAGATCCTTTGATGTTATTTCCTTAAACCATTTTAATCCTATTTTTGTATTCCAAAGATACATGTTATTTGTTCAGATAATAGAAAATGAATACAAGAAGAGGAGGAAGGAGAGGATATTCTTGGAGTGCAGATGTGGCTTCGAACTTGTGAAAGAATATTTGGAGATCTTCGGTTGGAGGATGCGGAGAAACGGCCGTTGGCATCGCGACAACTTCAAAAGTCGGTGATGGATTGGTGGGATTCAGAAACAGCTAGTACTCTAAAGGGGGTGTTTTCTTGGGCCCAATTCAAGGAAGTTTTTGAAGCACAGTTTATTCCAAAAGCCGGAAAAACTCAGTTATTTAGAAGTTTCATTGACTTAAAGCAGGGTGATATGACTGTGTCGCAGTATGAGCATAAGTTCAATGCTTTGTCCCGTTTTGGACTTGGATTGATAGACACACCACTCAAGAAAAATGAAATGTTTGTGAATGGAATGCGACCAGGGTGCAGGGGAAAAACCCGAAGATGGCGCTCCAGCACAAAAGAAGCAGACCAACTTGGCCAACATTCTTTGTTTCAAGTGCAATAAGATGGGCCACTTTGAAAATCATTGCCCAATTGCCACATGTTTTAATTGCGGCTAACCAGGACATATGAAGAATTAGTGCCTTTTCCTAAAAAGGGATCTCAAGGACAGACTTTTACCATCGAAGAGATACCATCCACTTCTTCAGCTCAAAAAGGGAAGCAAGTGTTGCAAGGTACATTATCCATCTATGATATTCCTGTAAGGGTGCTATTTGATACAGGAGCTTCCTATAGTTTTATTTCTTATGATCTAATGGACAAACTAAACCTTAAATATATTATCATAAGTAATCCTCTTTGTGTGTCAAACCCAATTGGAGGTCCGACAAATCTTGACACCGTGTGTCTAAATGTACCTATTTCTTATCGAAATCATCTCTTTCCTTTTGACTTGTTTGTTCTTGGGTTTATGGGTTTTAGAGTGTTGCTGGGAATGGATTAGATATCAAAGTTTAAAGCTATCTTGGATTGTGGTAGAAGGCTTGTTAGATTTAGTGATGCAGGAGATGTTGGTGTTGATATTAGTTGTGAAGAGCCTAAGAAGTTAATGAGCAGTTTTCTATATTCACTCGAAGTGGCTAAAGCGGAGCTACGAGATGTGCCGGTTGTTCGAGATTTCACAGACATTTTTAACGAGGTGCAAGGTTTACCTCCTCACCGTGAAGTCGAGTTCCATATTGATTTAGTTTTGGGAACTATACCTATTGTACAACCCTTACGAAGGATGGCTCCAAAAGAGAAGAGGGAGTTAGAAAGGCAGACTTATGATTTGTTGCAGAAGGGCTTGATCCGACGTAATACCTCGAGTTGGGGATCGCCAGTCGTCTTTGTTACAAAGGCGGACGGTTCTCTAAGGTTATGTGTAGACTATCGGGAGTTGAATAAAAGGACTATCAAGAAAAAATATCCTTTGCCAAGGACCGACGATATGTTTGACCAACTCCACGGTGCTCAGATATTTTCTCAATTAGATCTTGCCACCGGTTTCCACCAATTAAGAGTGGCAGAGGAGAGTGTTCCCTTAACAGCTTTTCGAAATCCTGAAAATTTCTACGAGTGGTTAGTTATGCCGTTTGGATTGACTAACGCACCCGCTTATTTTGAATCGAGTATTTCGAGAGATTCTTAATAAATTTGTTCTTGTCTTTATTGATGACATTCTTATCTATTCCAAGACAGAGGAGGAACACAATTATCATCTTTATGTCTTACTCGATACCTTAAGAAGCCATGTGTTGAAGGCTAAGTTTTCCAAGTGCCATTTTTGGAAATCAGAAGTTAGGTTTCTAGGGCATGTTATTTCAGGAGAAGGCATATCGGTGGACCCAGCTAAAGTTGTGGCGGTTCAAGACTGGATGAAGCCCGAAAGTGCGACAGAAGTTAGAAGTTTCTTGGGATTGGCTGGTTTTTAACGTAGGTTTATCAAGGACTTCTCGAAGATTGCTTCTCATTTGACGAAGTTAACAAAGAAAGATGTTAAGTTTATTTTGACTTCTAAGTGTGATCAAACATTCAACAAATTAAAAGAGAAGTTGACTAGCGCTCATGTATTAACCATTCCAAATGGGAGCGAAGGTTTAACCATGTATACAGATGCTTGTGGAACCGGATTGGGAGCAGTTCTGATGCTGCATGGGAAAGTTATTGCCTATGCGAGTCGACAGCTAAAGCCGCATGAGAAAAATTATGTTACACACGATTTGGAAATTTTAGCCGTTGTCTTCGCACTAAAGATGTGGAGGCATTATCTTTTGGGTGAAAGGTTCGAGTTATACACGGACCACAAATCCTTAAAATATCCTTTTACCCAGAAAGATTTGAATTTGAGGCAGTAGAGATGGCTGGAGTTTCTCGCCTCTTATGATCTAGAGGTTCTTTATACCCCTGGAAAAGAAAATGCCGTTGCTGATGCATTGAGTAGGAATGTAGCAATGGTTGCAAATCTAGAAGTTAAGCCAGTATTGTTAGAGAGAATTTCATCCAGTCAAGCGGCAGATCCTATTTTAGCTCGACTTAAGAAGGATGTTGAAGAAGGTGTTATTTCTAGCTTTGAGATTGATCTCCGGGGCATATTGAAAATGAATGGGCGTATTTGTGTTCCAGACTTTGATGGACTTAGGCAAGAAGTGTTAGCCGAATGCCACCATTCAAAATTATCTTTTCATCCAGGAGTGACCAAGATGTTCAAAGATATAAAGAGGGTATTCTGGTGGAAAGGGATGAAGCGAGATATTTCAATCTCTGTGAGTCGTTGAGCAAACTGCCAGTAGATTAAGAGTGACCAGCAGAAGACAGCTGGATTGCTTCAACCACTTGAGATTCCAAAGTGGAAGTGGGAGAAGATCTCTCTGGACTTTATTAATGGGCTTCCTAGGTCAAGAAGAGATAACGAAGGCATTTGGGTTATAGTCGATCGACTAACTAAGAGTGCCCATTTCATTCATGTTAAGCTGACCAGGACTGCTACGAATCTGGCGAGTTTGTATGTGAAGGAGATTGTCAGAATCCATGGGATTCCTCATAGTATTGTAAGTGACCGAGACCCGATATTCACTAGTAGGATCTGGAAGGGACTGCAGACTGCTTTAGGGACTGAGATAAGTCTAAGTACATCTTACCATCCCCAAACATATGGGAAGACAGAGAGAGTGAACCGGATCTTGCAAGATTTATTGCGAGCATGCATTCTAGACTTCAAGGGTTCTTGGGAAGATCATTTACCCTTAGTCCAATTCGCTTATAACAACAACTATTAAGCAAGCATTGGTATGGCCCTTTTCGAAGCTCTTTATGGTCGTCCATGTGTTCTCCTTCGTGTTGGGTTGAATATGGAGATAGACGTGTTCTTGGACCCGACATAATCTTAGAAGCCAATGAAAAGTTAGCTGATATTAGAAGAAAGATGAAGGAAGCGCAAGATCGGCAAAAGTGTTATGCAGATCAAAGGCATAGGGATCTAGAGTTCTTAGTCGGGGACTTGGTATTTGTAAGTCTCTCCTCTGAGAAGTATCGTGAGGTTTGGGAAGACAGGGAAGTTAGCCCCTCGATATATTGGCCCTTTTCCCATACTAGACCGGATTGGTAAACTTGCATATAAAGTGGACTTACCAGATCGATTATCAGATGTGCACAACGTATTTCACGTATCTCATTTACGTAAGTATGTAAATGACCCTTCGATGATAGTAGAACCAGGACAACAAGGTTATTTGGAGGTTCAGCCTAACCTAACCATTTTTAGGCGGCCTATTTGTATTGTCGCTCGAGATATACAGCGATTAAGGAAGAAGGTTATGAATCTTGTTAAGGTTCAGTGGAGTGGAGATGTTAGATATTGTACTTGGGAAACTGAGGACTATATTAGGGATTCTTATCCCGAGTTGATGTAGTTGTTGTTTGTATTTTGTTGTTTTTTTAGTGTACCACAAGTTGTGTTGAGGTCACTTTCCTTGTATCTTTGTGTGGTATATATGATATCATTTGGGTTTCTTTGATATCTAGAGTTTATATGATTAATTTCGAGGACGAAATTTCCTTTAAGGAGGGGAGAATGTAACGACCCATAATTTAATCACTTTGAACTTGAATAGTTAATATGTTCTTAAATGATTAAATAATGGATTTTATATCTAGAATACAAATTGGGATAAAACGTCTCGAACGGATTTTTTTAAACTGATGTAAAATGTTAGTTTAAAGATGGTTCGAGTCATAAGGCGGTTAGGGGTACTAATTTATTTAAGAATAAGTTTTCCTAATAAAACAAGAGAGAATTATTAACCCTGCCTAATAAAACAGAATAGTATAATTACTTGCCTAATAAAACAAGAGAGAATTATTAACCATGCCTAATAAAACAGAATAGTATAATTACTTGCCTAATAAAAACATAATAGTATAATTACTTGCCTAATGAAACAAAATAGCATAATGATTATTATATTCCATGCGGATGGTTGCCATTGGACCAAAATCTGGTCGAATTAGATTCTGCCCTGCGGATGGATGCCACTGGACCAAAATCTGGTCGAATCATGTTATGCCATAGTAGATAAAGAGGATTCCTATTGGACCAAAATGTGGTCGAATCAAATTAGGCCATCAAGATGTTTTCTATTGGACCAAAATATGGTCGAATCAAATTAGGCCATCAAGATGTTTTCTATTGGACCAAAATCTGGTCGAACCTGGTTAGGCTATAGGAAATGACTAAAGTACCCTTCTCTTCACCCATAAACAGCCAGGTCCATATGTCATTTTGATTCATTCACAAACTAAAGAAAAAACCAAAATTCATTATAAAAGGTGAAGTATTCCAAGTCTTCATCAAAGCAAATAGGATGTGAGTATATTCCTTGTTTTCATAGTTTAGTGGGCATAACTTATTCTGTGAGTATAATTCGATTATTTTATAGTGAGTGTAATCTTAATATCTTTCCTTTGACTCATTCACATTTTAATAAATGTTGTGTTAACTATTGATTTCAAATTTTTAATAATAATGGGTCTGTAATTATTCTTATTATTCTTCTTGTTATTATGGTTTGATCTGTGCTTGGCTAGTTTATGAGCAATAACTTTGATGTTTAGTTAAAGGGAACTTACACCACCTTTTAACTTAGGATTGACATTTAGTGACTTTTTGATTAAAAGGAAATAACACCCCTTTTAGCTACCTCATTTGATTAAGAGGGAGCTTCACCCCTCTTAATCGTATTCTCCTTTAAAGATGATGGGTTTAAGTTATGATTTGAATGTAATTTTTAAATCTTGGTTTAAAGTATTTTAAAGGAGCTTTGAAATTTATATAATGATTTAAATAGGTTATTTATGGAAAGTAAGTAGCCCTATACTTGGCACTAAAAGCCGATGAGTATATTGATCCTCTATCTGTAAGATCTGGAACCGAAGTGTCAAGGTAAGGCTAGGAGCAACCAGTGCCCTGACTTACTTGGCTTTGTTTCTAGGCGAGGGGTAGATTAAGACGAGAATATCGGAAACGTGACAAGTGTAGGAGATTTGATTTCCATAAATGATCTTTATAATTATAATGGAAAACATTCTCATTTCTTATAGACAATTGTTTTTGACCCATCTAAGTATGCTTTTGAAACATGAAATCCTCCCAAATGTTTTGTGAATATACTTATACTGATGAGATAAGTATATGGATATTTTCCAAGCATTGAAAAAGTATAAGATTTAATTTCCATATACGATCGTTTTGTTATCCCCGATAGTTGATATCTTGACTATCAATTTCGATACCCTTCTTCCTTTTGTTTTTGTTTCATCAATCTAAGACGATTTGTTGCTCATTTAGAGCATTGATATTCTTTATCGGAAATGACTAAATAAAGAGCAAGTTAGGGCCAAACTATGTGGGGTTGCTCCCATTAGAGTATTTTTACATCTACTCTAGATTGGTTTCGGTTGTATGCATACGGAGATTTGAAATACTCGGATACTCGGTAAGGTTAGCGAGGTCCGGTTTGGAGGTTTCCGAGAACCATCGTAGTTCTCAAGTATATTTTCTAGAGGTATACTTTCGATAAAAGGGGTGCACCCTCTTAGTCATTGTTGGAACATTTTCCTCTCCTTATTTTTGATTCAAATCTTTAGATTGATTCTTTCTTAATTGCATCGGGAAGCATTTTACGCTCTTCGCGATGTTTAATTATTTGTGTCCATTCTTTTATACTTGGATGTTGTCCTTATGAGGGAAAAACCCGTTCTGCATTTTTGTGATGTGGTCTCCCTAGTTATTTTGTGTGTTCTATTTTTTTATTTGGAGTTTACTCATACCGGACTTATTGTCTAACCCGAATTTTTTGTTTTCCCTAAACTCTCGGGTACTTGTTTATATTTGAGTAGTCCGAAATTGATAGGTTTCTTTGGGCTCTGTTGAAGATGGTGGACGAGCAAGAGGCTCCTTATCTATCTAGCTATTTATTTCTGTTGTTATGAGATGTTTGCTCTATGTATGTATATTTAAAGGAAGGTTGTTATAACTACCTAGACTGATAGTAGTACTTTTGTTGTAACTCTGATAACTCCATGTTGGGAGTAACCTTATGTACTATCTTATTTTATGTTATATATTTAACCGTTTCGTTGTGAGATTATTTTTTTGTTCTTATATTTTACTCTATGACAACTCGTCTTTCAGATACTTGGGCAACGACACATGAATACCATGGATGTATTAAGTGTCGTTCTTAAGGGTTAGAAAGGTGGGTCGTCACACTGTTTTTGGGTGTGCTTATGTAAGAAGGGCATCATGGCATAGGCTATGGTTGATATACAATGGCGCTTTAACTAGGTATGTAGTAAAGTACAATGATTTGTTGTGGCACATGTTATTTTTAGATGAATAAAGCTAGCACGGTGCCTTTGTCAAAGAAACAATGCAGGATCATCGTCTCGTATTGTAGGGGCGACCAAGAGCATTTGTTTGAAGTTTGTCCACTTGTGATGGAGTGAAGTGAGTAGAGAAGATGGTCAATGTTGAGTCTTGGCAAACTAGTAAAAGTAAGGACATAACTCATGAGTGGTTTTAATAACTCACAATTTTTGACCCTTTAGTTTAATGCCCAAATAGGCATTCAAACCACGAAAATGAAACACGACGGATTATAAGGTTAAGATAAATATTAAATAGAGTAATATTCTAACCACATTATTCAGAACTCATAGTGGAAGGAACAATATATAATACCAAATACCCATATATTCAAACCAAACTACAATCATACACCCATAGTCATATATTCGTACAATACTAATCCAACTATTTTCACACTACCACATTTAACGTTGGAAGTCAATATATATGCAATATAACATAAGTAACGTCTTCATCATCTACAAGTTTAATGTCATTTACACTGGCATGTCTCCATACTCCATCAACCAATCGATGATGGATATAGAGAAAAATATGAAAAGGGATCAGACCTAAATGGCATGAGTGAGTGAAACAAATCTAGTTAACATATTCAACAAATATAGTTACATAATATCGTTAATTTTATACATATATAAACATATCTTGACATATGTCACTTACATCCTCAAATTTAGACCAACATAATCTATGTTGTTGGCTAATTAATTAAGGTTATATCATATTCAACTATACGATATATAACAATGACACTATTCATTCAACTGATTGACTATAGTTGCAAGTACATTCACCGAAGATCGTATAAGCCTTCGTATGAACATCTTCATTTCTCATTATCCACATACCAAATATATATGACCAGTAATGCCACAATAATGCATAGGAGCAACTAACGTCAAAGTGGCATTCAATACGATCATTGTATACGCATACAGACACCTACACATCCAATTTCAAACTCGTTTTATCATATAAAGTTCACTTCAGTCTAGTCATCTCTAAAGTAGACCGGAGAAACATACGAATTCGATCCCAATGCGATTTCTCATTCGAATTGGCTTTGCTTGGGTCCAGGTTCATACAAGACTAGGCTATGACTAGCGGTCGACCACTATCGACACCAACGGACAAGCATTGGCTATGTGTTTTTGAAAAACACAATAGGCAGTGTTTTTTATTTTTTGGTTATGATTTCTTAATTCCTATTTGTTTTCTGATTTTGTCTTTTATATTTCATTATTAAACATTACCATATCATATTATACTCATTTTAACATCATTTTATGTTGCAAAATCATTCACATTAATAAATATTCTGTATATATATAATTTTAATGTCATTAATCAATATATTTGATATTACTATAGTTTATTAGTCTATAAATCACCATATAATCTCTATTAATTCTAATATAGCTATAGTTAGTATTCTACATGCATCATGTTACCAATAATATGTTCAAGCCTCTTTATACAAACTCCAATATCACCATTTTAATCACCAAAACCCACCAATTTGGATTATACTTCAAATATCTCATATATATATACATTCATTTGCCTAATATTTGATTAATACCATTTTAACAGTAATATATCATTATTTAATTTGGCATTAAACCTAGGTTTAGAGTAGAAATCGTATAATAAAAGTATAATTCCAATATATGTAAAATAAACGTATTCTACTCACGAATTAATTTACACCTCTGGTTTTACAAATATCTGCCAAATTTGTCCATTGCCCTAAAGTAGACAATCCTATAAACTCCTAAATTCATAATAAGATATATATATCTATGCGCAGCCTTCGTCTCACTCATCGTTTCTGTATATTATTCATGCGATTTGGTGAAGTAATGAGAGAGAAAAGTGAAACTGAAATTTGCTATAAAAATAGGGAATGGAAAGAAGAAGATGAATTTCAAAAATGAAGTAAACGTACATTTGCCATATTTTAAACGGAGTGAGAAGTGTCTATTCAAATTTCTAGGCCTCAAACCTATTTCAACCTGCTTTAAACCCACATTTTAAAATGCATGTTACCTCCTTTATACTAACTTTGATTTTGATGTTGCTTATAGTCGAAATTGATCAGATAATTCTTATCTATGCAATTGTATAACTCCCGTTATCGGATTCTATCATTTATAAAAATCTAATTTTACCTCCACTAAATAAAATTACCAAAATGCACTTTTGAAATGGTTACCAATATTTATGGAGTTTACATTCTCCCCTTTAAAAGAATTTCGTTCTCGAAATCTCTAATAGGCAGAAAATGTTGCTCGTATTCACACATATCACATTTCACATGCATAACATGTATAATGTAACGATCCACCATTTTATCCCCCAAATGTCAATACTAACACATCCACGGTACTTATGTGTCGAGCACTCAAGTGCCGAAAAGATGAATTGTTAGGGTAAAATTAAAGAAAAGGAAATAGAATAAGGAAGTGGAGAACACAACATCAGAATCTCATAATGGAACGATAACATATAATATTAAAAGAGAGCACAAACTGCCACAGTTAGATAACTAGCATTTCAAAGTTACAATTATAAGTATTATCATCAGCCTGGACAGTTATAACAAACTATCCTCACATATGCTGATAAATACAATGTAGTATTACAGGGAAATAAGAATACTACGGTAGGTGAAAGACAACATCCAGCTCATCTGTAGAAGCTCCAAAGAACATCAACGAAAACCAGCCTTTCCCATACTGCTCGAAAGAGTATCCATGCAAATAAGGGAAATATAAAACCACGAGTCAAACATAAGTCTGGTGTGAGAAACTCAAAAAATATTTATGACATATAATAACAACTTTTGAGATTGCATGGAATACCATAACGATTATCCCCTCAAAAAATCCAACCATCTGTTAAGTACATATTTTGATATAATAGATAATGTCTAAGGTGTAGAATATAAGTAAGAAATAGCTTTGGTATGTGTATAGCACAACAATAACTAGGTATACAATCAAGAACCACTAAGGCGTGTTCGCATAAATGTGTAGGATTACCATAGAGGCGCCTTAATACATTGATAGCAATCCTCCTGCACAAGGATCAAAGAAATCCTTCTGAACGTCATATATCTCTAGATAAAAAAACCATACGGTAAGCCATAGCTAGTCAATGCCGAGATATTAACTGAATATCATCAAATCCAACTAGTAATATCGATAACATCTCAAGATTTGGAGTTGATATACCATGTTTGCGCTCGCTAAACACTTCACGGCTACGTACTCCATCTCTAGTTCTTTTTCGTTTACCGATGTCGAGGCTACGTTCGGCATCTCTCATATGAGTCTTCATCACTCGGATAGAACATGAATCCCCATATGGATTTAATCATCTCGAATAGATCATGAATCGCAACATGGATTTAAGCATCTCGAACAGATCTCAAATCTCTAAAGGTTCCGCATAAGTCCTTTGATGAATGCTAAAGATGTCTTCTCTCTTAGAATATTCCTCAAGATAGATAGTCCCACATGATAGCATGTTTGAAATGTTGACACTGATTTCTCCCTTGGACTTAACCTTAAGATAGATACTTCAACTCTATAACATTCCACTTCATAACCGTTTCTAAAACATAGATTGCGTATATGGTTTTGAAGTCGTTACAGGTTTGAATCATCTCAAATAAGTACACTTCCCCTGCTTATCAGATGCTCTAAAACTAATCGATGAATTTTCAGCTAACTTAACCCTAGTTATTTCAGAAATAAATAGACAATGCATAAGTGTGGAGATAATCTCCTATCCGGATGGATTTCCTTATCATTTTTCCTAGAACAGCAAGACGAGTTTATATGTACACTATAACATCTTCGAAGATAAAGTACTATATAGCCCTCGTGTTTCTTCTAAATATTTCCTAAGTTATTTTGGTCAATTTTGATAGTCGACTAATCGACTATCAAGTACAAGATAAACTATCGTAGATGGAAACCAAGTCTTGTATAATTATCACGTTTTTGATCTTTTAATCTCACACTATCCCTCGGTCAAGAGTAAAGTCGATATGTTAGAGCAATATTTGCTTTGACACCCTACTCGAATATCATTCTTAACTCTCGCAGATAGACAAGCCTAATTCATTAACTTTTAGTGCTAAGTATATGACTACATACTAATTTCCATAAACAAGTAAACAAACAAAGCATGATTAAGTCACACGAAGCAAGATTAAATCACACAAAGTATGATTAAACTTCTTAATCAACCCCTAGTCCCTTCCGTTTAACTAATCATTTTATTAATTAAAAAGTTCCTTGTAAATACTTGTTTATATATATTTAAAATACCTTTACAAAAGTTATATACATGTATACTACTCTTTCAATATTCATTTCTACTCTTTTCAATACTTAGAAATGTAATCATATTTTTATACCAAACGGTATAAGAATATTAACAAACCTTAAACAAGATTTCATATTTGCAAAATTGTACTTTAATGGGTTAAAAACATTTAGCGACCCGCTATTTCGAACCATTCAAATCGACAATAAACCACCCATGTCTAACTTGAATTGTTCAAAACAAAAGACTATTATATAAATTTGGGGTAAATAAGAATCAATCAAAGAATCACAAACACAGAATATTACAACATCACGCAGCGCAATAGATAAACATAGTAGTTCATGAAGCTGCTACATAAACATCAGAGTCTAAAGCAATACAGCAAAAATCCAAATACATAGTGGTTCACTAATACATAAGCAAATGACAAATTTCTAAACAGAAATAACTGAAATGACTGAAATAGCTAATAGATAAATAGATAGATAGATCTCCAACCAATCTCCAAAGATGAATCTCGAATGCTATGATACTCAGGCTGACCCGAGCATAAAGCAAAAACAAAACACTCGAGTTAGGATTAACATTCTTATGTAAGTAAATCAACTAAAGTGAAATGTTCAAGTGAAATGCAATAATAACTCAGAGGATGCTTGGGATTCCCATCCTTTAAGGATCCGTTAAACTATCTACATATATAATAGAATACGCTACATAAATAGTGTCTATCATAAAGTAAAGTATTAAAGTAGCATTAAGGCATTACCCATATCCCCCTTAATACATTTTTATATAAATATCGTAGTCTATAAAGTACTATAAGCTCCATCATAAACTGGTGGGATACTCAGGGAGCACTCCATAGGTACGACACAAACCAAAGTCGTAGCGGGCTCGATCAAGATAAATATGACAAGGCATGCGAGGCAATGCCCAGGGTATGATTCTACCGTTTTACACTCCCGAACCGGTGGTAACGCATAGCAGATACTACCGCCCACCTCGAGACACACTCCGATAATCAAAGGTGCGCACCAATCAAATCACAAAGTAATAGATATGGTTTCGAAGAAGCGTGTTCGATGGGGGGAGTGACCCCACTTGGCTCGGTATAGCTTTTGTTTTAGTCATTTTAATTATGAACCCGAAAGTCAAGACTATCCATCATCGTTCTCTTACTTCATTCCAACAGCGTTCGCCAAACCATCCTACTTCATTCTCGATTTCTTCACCACGTACAGTGTTGTTAAAGTGGTTTTCGGTATTGGCAAGAGTATGACAATATCCGATCCCGGTCTCTTTAACAACCAAACGCTTATTTCACACCGTGGTCATTTTATAAAACATTTAAATAAAATCTCAAGTTAAAATTTAAATCAATAATTAAACATTTAACTTTAATTATATTTAGTTTTGAAACAATTTACTTAACACTTTTAATCAAATCAGGTTATTACAATTTAAAATTATATCCTTTGAAAATCTCATAAACAAATAAGTTTAAATCACATCTTATTTGAAACAAATCTTTCAATTACAATTTAATCTTAATTATCTTTCCAAATCCTTATTTATTAAAGTTATTACAAAAATCTATTTTATTTATATTAGTTTAAATTTTAAATAATTTTAAAACATATTTTATATTTTATTAAATTAAATCTTATTTTATTAAATTCTATTAAATTAAATTTTATTTTATTAAATTAATTTTTTATGTTGTTAAATTTTATTAAATTAAATTTTAAAATAATAAAGTTATAAGTTAAAATTTTTATAATTTACCCTTTAAGACTTATTATTAACTTATAAATTTAAAACTTCAAAACATATAATTTTTTAAAATTAAAGTTTATATGTATATTTAAAATAAATCGTTAAATTAAATTAAAAAATCATTTTTTATTAAATCAAACATATTTCAAAATTTCAAAAAAATTACTTTAAAAATCAACCAACGGTGTCCGTATATAGTTTTCTATCCAAGGGTCAAGTGATTCGGGTATTTATCATTTCAACCCAAAATTATTAAATTTTCCAGTTATATATCATTTCAACCCGCATTCCAAGTCAACAATTTCCTAATCTATATAATCATTCGGGTATGTATCATTTCAACCCATAGTGATTTTCCTAACATCTAAGGGAACTTGCAATGTGATTGAAATAATAATAACATGACATATATAAAAAGTTCACTTGAAATGTGATTTAACAAATAAAATAACATAACAATAACCATACATGTTTCATAGCATATCACATAGCAACAAATAACATATCTTGTAAATCAGCATATCATATATGTGCCAAACTAACATATTATCTATATGTCAAATTATATGTCAAAAGGGAACATCATATCAATTCATATAAAAAAATTACTAACAAAATTCCTAGCTAAAACTAACATTTCAATGACATTTCAATTGCCATCAATTCACTTATCATAACCATGTTAGTCGTGAGTGATTTATCACCTTTCGTGGCTACGAAGGTGATAACAACACAAATGAATACGGAGTGGAGATCACAAGCTAAACAAATCCAAATCCAAAGTAATAACAAGATCAGTAACAACCCAAATTCCAGCGGTCCGAATTTTTCGCAAGAATGCTAAAAACCAAGCACACTAAAGCCCGAGTTGGGTATCTGGTATCCTGCAAATAGTCAAAGATAAATATATCAGAGCTCAATTAAATATCTCACGGCGGAATTGACTAAAATATAATAGTAAGTAAATACTCACCCAAATACTAACACTTTCTAAGCAAGTTTCGTAAAGCTGAGAAGTTTCTGCCATCTACCTAACCTGTAGGATGTTATGAGGAGGGCTTTAGAACAAAAGTTCTGGTGAATGAATAAATTATATACTTCTAGGCTTAATTCTACATATATTGTTTTATTTCCATTTACACTTATATTAGATTCATTATGTTACAATACTCTCGCCTCTGCTCGTGAACCGTGCTCATCTACTCCATAGTAGATAAAAACATAATAACTAATATATACTTATGTGTAGCTATATGCCCAATGACCATATTGGTCCTAGGTACCACCCATGGTACCTTCCATATTCTCCTCGAAAAGGACTCCATCGTCTAGCTTCGAGAGCGTTCCGTAAATACATCTGTAAAGGATCGCTTCGTAAGACCTACAATACAAATGCTCCACTACTTACTATGAAAACGTAAATTGCATCCGCACTAGTCTATACCAATGCTCGGACATCCACAATGTACCACCCAGTGCGTACGTTGAGGACTACGTAATCGTTCTGTCTACTATCTGAATCCCGCCAATAAGGTCTACCTTATACGGAACTCAGTCAAGGATTTTCTATATCTGTAAAGGACCGCTCCGTTAGGCCTATAATACAGATATTCTAGTTGGTTTGTCCCTTTCTCTTCGTGGCTATGGCCCCACGCAGCCACCCCTCAACTAATCAAAAGACTTCTAAAGAGTTAAGTGGTCGTGCCCTACTGCAAACAATCTAACATCCAATTGGCGGTGCCCCTCCATCCAATGTCTCGATAGTGAAAGTATCATTGGACTGTTGGTTTAACTCTAGTCTTTCCCGAACTCGCTCTTGGTCTTGATGCTGGCTGATATCCGCATGCGACTATCCTTAACCTTACTTGAAAGTATTGGACATACGAATACCCTTGTGATGACCCGGAATTTTTGTATATTTGAAATATGAATATTTAATTTATTTTAAATATCCGAAGGTTAAATTTTAACTTTAATTTTAAATATACAGTATTTATTGGATAATTTAATTTTTAATTTAGACAATTGAATATAGGGTAAAATAGAGAATCCGGAGTTTTGAGCTTGTTAAAAATAATTTGAAAGCTTGTAAAATTTATATTGATAATATGAAAGATAATAAAAGTGATAGAATATAATTTAAAGATGTTTGTTCAGTTTTAAAAATTTTTGGCTACGATTTTGAGTCGATTTAAAATTTGAAATTTAAAATAAGGTATGGTGTTTGACTAGTTAATATTTCTTCCCATATCTAGACTACGAGCCTTCTGGATCACGCTGTCTGTCCACACGTGTTCAACTGGGTAAACACGCGTCTCCTTCTCCTTTACAACTTTTCAGCCGAGCATTCCCCTTAAAATAAAATGAAAATCGATCTTGTCTCTGAAGAAATCAATTCCTCTACTCCATTTATTTTCGAACGAGTTCGTTCAATGACATCTTCATAAGAGTACTCGGCCAGAATGAACACCCCCTTTTAATCAAATCTTACTACCAGTCAATCGCACCTTCGTTTCCTGAAGCGAAGTCGATGTCGCGACCTAAGGCGTTCGGCGGAGTGGTGTGTTGGAAGCAGCGACTTCGTCTGCGACTTCGTCTGCGACAAGGCAAGGAGTTCGTGGAGCTCGAGCAGGGTGCGTTAATCGAAGTGAGGGACGCGGGTTCGATTTCATTCGAACAAGGGAGGCTCAGCGACGAATTAAGTGATGAGGCGCACGCGTTCGCGTGATAGGGCGGGGCAGCTCGATCTGGGAGGAGGCGGCAGGAGTTTCGCGAGCTGGCATCGTCGAAAGGCGATGCGGGGCTGGTGATTTTCGAAGTCATCATTAGGGTTTCGTATGGGTAGGGTTTCGAGGTGATTTGGTAGCCGCGAAGATGTGGAGCGACTCGGCGCTGGGTTACAGCAAACTGAAGGCTGGGCAAGTCGATCATGTTTGGGGTAAACGACTTCTTGCTTTCTTCTTCTTCGATTTGAATTTAAAATGTTCAACTCTGAAATTATCTTATTACCATTCAAAATAATAATACTAATATATATATATTAGTTATAAACTGCTGAAAACAGAAATATATATATATATATATATATATATAGGATAAGAAGATTTATTTTACAGAAGTTTTAAAACCATTTTGATTTACAAGAGAAATTTATTTACAGTAAAGTAAATCCTTATTTTGTTATTAACTTAAGAGGAAAATATATACACTTTCTTAACTTACTAGTTTAATTTTTAATATAAGATGTTGTGGAGATTAATTTGTTTAACAAACTTACTGAATTATTTTAGTATCAAAAATAATTTGTGAATAGAAAATTAGTTTAAAATTTAATTCTTTGATTAAATTTAATCATTTTTTTAAGTGAATCATTAGTCAAAATTAAACAATAACGATAATTGATTATTCGATTTATTCGAATATTAATGGATTTCGTAATGATA
The DNA here is from genome assembly GCA_030737815.1 of Allium fistulosum. Classification (NCBI taxonomy): domain Eukaryota; kingdom Viridiplantae; phylum Streptophyta; class Magnoliopsida; order Asparagales; family Amaryllidaceae; genus Allium; species Allium fistulosum. The sequence goes on along the minus strand of CM060908.1, from coordinate 292,745,180 downwards.
TTCAAGGTTAAAATCTGATAGAAGCAAACCGGATTGGAAGTGGGTTGCAAACCAAAAATAAAGCTAAGGTGAGTTAATCTCACTAAGTTGAATTTAAATTTAAATGGTTAAATTTAAATAATTGATTGGATGATTGCATTGATTGATGTGCTATATATATATAGTAGTATATAGCAATATATACATATTGGCATATGTATATATTGGAGTTGATATTCCCGCATTTATATAGCGGATGAGACACTATGCGCCGCATAATAGCGGATGATATTTTATAAACCCATATACCGTGATATTCCACATCGAAGTGGAATTGGTATTGTGCTAACGTCTGTGGATGCAGGGAAACAGGTTGGAGGGATCCAACTGGATTCCTCAAAATATTTAAATTTTGTTTAAATATTCTGTGATATGATTGTTGTTATCCTGTGATAATTTATATTGGATAATCTGGTTGGATTGAATTTCCCAGTATAATGAGTTATCAAAAGCAATTGAATTGGATTTTTGGAAAATATAAAAGAGTAAAATTAAGTTAAGTAATTCTAGTGAATTCGAATAAATTAAATATGGAAAAGAGGAATTTTGAATAAATAGAGAAATGTTGAATTTAAAGAAGACTTATGTGATGTTATTTAAAGGGATAAAAATTTATTTTAATTCAATGTTTAAATGTAATTAAAAAGAGAAGGAATTTGGGAAATCTGAAACTTGTGTTTCGGTTTAAAGATTTTAAATCATAATGAGAAATAAAATCTGGAAGTTAATGAATTTGGAAATAAATGGATTAAGTAAGAAAATTTATTTCAAAGTAAAATAAATTGGGAAATCAATTATAAATTGATTTAAATACTTTGGAATTTGAATTTTAAAGAGAAATGAGATTTGGGAGAGATAAACTGGGTTTGTAAAGTAAAATAAAATATCAGAGGATATTTGAAAATATAATTTCAAAGTGGGAATTTATAAAAGGATATGGTTTGGTTTAAAAATAAATGTTATTTTATTTTTAAAAGATGGGAATGAGAACTGTATTTCTCTGGATAGCCAAGAACGTTTTTAAAGTAATTTTTAATATAAGTTAAAAGTTCTAATTGTGTTTTTAAAAGCATGTTTTAGAAAATTGATTATTTCTAAATGTTAATTTCCTAAGTAAGTATGTTTTGGAAAAATCTATTCTTTTTAAATGTTTAAACTTTAAAGTAAGATTTTCAAAATCTATTATTGTAGTAATTATATAAAAGTGATTTGCTATTATGTTTAAAAGGAGAAATTTAGTTTATATTTATAAAGTGGTTTATTTTAAAATATATATTTTGTTAAGGTATTAAAGTAGTTTTTAAATTTCAATATTATAAAGTATATTTATAGTAAAGTGCTTTTAAATTATTTTTAAATCTAAAGTATTTTGTACTTGGTGTTTCAGAGAAATAAATATTTGGGAAAATGTATTCCGTAAGCGGAAACTGTTTGAAATTGTTTTCAAAAGGAGTTTGAAAATTTGGAAATATATCTTGGAAAGATATTTGGGCAAATAAATAATGTGGGAAATTATTTATTATGTGATGGTTGCTTGTGGATGTTAATTGATAGTTAAATAACCGACTATCAATATTGGCCAAATGCGCTGATCGTTTCGAAGAGACCGGGATCGAGTTTCCGTATACCGGGATTCTAGGTCTGGAGACTCGAATACCACTTCGATCCGGTTTGTACGTTTCGTGTAACGATTTCGGAGTCGAAAATGGAGCAGTGAAGTGCAAGGGCTAGTCGCTACTAATCCTGAGGATATTTCCAAAAATGGATGTAGTAGGAGTAGTGCCTTCGGTTCCGTTCAAACCCAGGACGGACTTGTATGGACGAATGCTTGCGAAACATCGTCAGCGGACGATGGGCATTCTAAGGGATATGTTCTCTAAAAGGTATCGTTTAGCCTCGAACCTCATCAACCGGGAATGACTGAAAATCAGGTGTTATGCAGCAAGGCTTCGTGGGTAGCTCCCACTGGAGGGTAAGGTCATCCCTGTCTAGATGTCCCTTTTTATTTCGGCTTAGTGGTGCGGTTGCTGATCCCAACCGTGGGGTGATTTTATTCGGGATCATCCAGTAAGGGATGGTTCCGGCCTTGTGTTGCAGGGGAGCGGGCGTACTCCTCGGTACGGTGATCTAGGCCACGTACTGTGATAGGTGGTACCCCAGTGCCTAGTCATTCGTTGGAAATCCATTCTCCCTACGTGCCTGTACGGTTTTGATTGTGCCCAACTATTGTTGAAATGTGATATGCAAGCATTTCAGCTAGATTCTATTTTACTTTCTATAGACACTATTATAATATCAGAGGATTTTTATAAAAAGTGTTTTAGCTATCGTAAGGTAAAAACCCGACATGTTTATTTGTGGCGTGGTCTTACGAGATGCTTTTGATTTCAAAGGATTTTTGAAACTTTAATAATCAATTGAGTGTGATTTTCTCACGCTGGTATTCCAGACTGACTCGGGTATTGTTTTATATGATGCTCGGGTCAGACCGAGTATTATATGATACAGGATATGATGCTGTGGAGCTCAGGAGACGAGCTGGATGACGATACGTACTCCCGTACTTGCTATTATTTTTCCGCTGTGTATTCAGTTGTATGTTATGGATGTTGATGTACTCTGATGATGTATTTGGATGATGTATATATATACAGATATAGTTTGATTTGTGTAAAGATCTGCTGATATATATTATATTTTATTCCGCTGCGTATGTGAGATTCTGCTGTTGTTTTCTATTTTTCTTCTTCTACCTTTTCTTTTACCCAAATGGTCCGGTTTTTCGTGTTAGAAAAACTCGGGTTGTTACACTACTCCGAACACTAAGCCCTTCTGACTTCCAACAAAGGATCTGCTCCTTAGGCCTACAATGCAAATGCAGTCAAGGCATACTCTTTTGATGGAACACTTACAGACCTGCCTCCGAGAATGCAGCTTCGTTAGGCCTACCCAGAGGGCCATCCTAGAGTATCCTCACGTCCCGTTGAAGTCTCGTACTTTCTTCTAGCCTAAAATCACTATGTTAGATGTGCTTCTCCATTTCTGTAATCCGTGACGAACTGCTTCATTAGGCGCTTCATCCTTTAGGCTGCTCCAAGCGCATTTCGATTCTTTTATTAGACCCTAAGTCTAATCTTTTAATTTGCGTTTAGTTTGCTTTCTTATTCTGTTGGCTACCTATTTTAATTTAATTAGCATATTCTTGCCCTCGTCTCACTTCTAACTACTGTGAGATAACCGTATGTATAATAGGGAATGCTGTTAGTATGAGCTACATTTACTATTTTGCTTATATAAATTCTTTGTTTCATACGAAGTTCCTATAGGTGAATGGGTGATGCCCTTTAGTTTCCAGGTGTCCATTAATATCCTTAGGAAGCCTAATAGTCATTAGGAAGCCCAATAGCCAAAGTGGAAAACCCAAGAGTCAATGTAAAGAGAATAACACTAGAAGTACAATAGGAGATGCAATATATACATGTACAAGGGGATACACTGTACATTCATGCGAGTTTTTCATTGTTAATTGCATATTTACAGTTCTAAAAGTCCGATTTTGACGAAACAAAAAGTGAAATCCTTCTTAGAATTAAGTCTAGAATTTTTTTCCAACGATAAAATTTAAATTTTAAAACTTTTAAATTTTCAACTAAAATTCAAAATTTGACTAAGTTTGAACAAAAGTTGACTTTTCACGAAATTTTCCATTTGAATGTCGGTTACACACTTGAATTAGATTTGAAAATTTACAATTTCAAAACTAACATTTTTCGTTTGAATATAAATGATTGTAAATTAAATATGAAATTGAAATAAATTTCAAATTCCACAACAATACATTTAGTTTGCATTATTTTAAATCATGCAACTTTATTTTAATGGTATTCAACGTTTACTGTTACAATCACTTTGTACTGACTATTTCAGCTATTTAACATATGTAACTTTTGTTTGAAATCAAGTCTCCTATTCTTATAAAATTACACTAAAAAATGTTCATTTTTTTATCACAACTTTGTTTTGTTTCCGTTACGATGTTTAAATCTAATTTAACACAAATGTATGATGCTCATATTGCATTAATTTACCATTAATTTCTCTTTATTTTAATTAAAAGGTTTCCAATAATTTCAATTGTAATAAGCTCAATATTAAATTTCAAAATGAACACAAATAATACAACCACTGTTTTCTTTACATTTTATATATTCCAACATTTATTAGTTTATTTCATACAACAAATACACACATTAATTATCAAATAAATGTTTCTTATCAACTTCTCTCATTAAATGTTTTCTTATTAGAGGTCAACTTATCATATACAACATAAATTTAGGTTTCTCCTATAAAATAGCATTCATTTTATTATTTATTCACATTGACCCTTATTATTCAGTTGTTGTTAATTATTACTTACAGATTAATATCATTGAATCACATTCCAATAATTGTTACCCACTCCTCATATCACAATTTTTCATTTAAGGATTCATTTTAACTTCATATCCATGAGTTTATATTAATAGATCATTAAATTTATTTCTACCCATCTTTATTCAGAAATTTTATTTATTTTAATAAATTCTAACAGGTTAAAATATGTGTCGTTACAATCTCCCCCACTCAAAACTTTTCGTCCCCGAAAAGGAATGAGATAGTAGAATATAAGCAAACAGAAAGATAAGATAGATTCGAAATACATAGTACCAGATACAAAAAATTAATTCAAAACCATATAAATTTCATTTTCGGATGTTAACATTATACATTTTCATTACTTATTAACATCATTTATCATTATTATTTAAATTAACTCCCTTTCAATTTAGTTTATATTCTATTCAATTGTTTCAATTGCTTTACATTCATTTCGTTTACACTCGATATATTCCATTTAAATTTATGACCTAAGTTCCCCTTTTTTCTCTTAAATAAAGATCCATTTGACTCATTTCATAAATTCACTTCATTAGCTAATTTCATTTATTCATTTCCAATAACTCTACTTAAGTTAAATTTTTATTTCATAATTTGAATTCAAACTTAATATTCTTAACATTCATATTCAACCAATTTTAAATTTTGGTTTACTTATATTTATCAGATCTGTAAGTTCTAAAACTTTAACTTCTACGTTTTCAAACATTTAAATCCCAATATTCATATTCCATTTTTGTATTGACATTATAAATTTTAAATCACAATCACTTTCATTCTTACTTTAGTTAAGATAAATTTCATTAAGCATCACAAATTCAGGTTTCGTTTTGCTTAGCCAAAATGTTTAACCATTTTAGATTTGGTTTTAAGTTCTATTTCTCTTAAATTTCAAGTTGTACAACTCTTACATCTATACTAAAGTTTCCTTACAACTTAATTTATAATTTTATAATCACATTTTATTTAAAACTCTTGTTCTTTTAGATAGCTTTATACAAGTTTACTAAGCTACACTTAATTTATAAACATTCCTTACAATTCTAATCACTTATTTAATTTACAACAGTTTACAAGATATGGTTTATAATTTGGTTTACTTCTTAAGTTCACATTTAGCCACTTAAAAGAATTCCTCTCTTAATCATTATATAATTGTATATCCTTTTATTATAACACTTAATTTACACTTAGATTATAATATTTACATGACCTTATTCAAGTTTAATTATTTCGAAAGTTACAAAATTTTACTTAAAGACATTCTTTGAATTTTTGCTTTCTCATAAATCCAATTGACTTTCATTCAATTATTAATATTGATTTTATTTAACTTTACCTTTCATACAATTCATTATTCATTCAATTGGTTAACATTCACTTCATTTTTATATTTAAATTCATTTCGTTTCAAATCAAATTTATTTCTTTTAACTCATTTTTTTAATTATTTTATTACCACTTCTTAAGTTCGATTTTTAGTTCATTACGTTACTAATCAACATTCCAACTATATCCAATTTATAAATTTTCTTTATTAGTTTATTTTAAATTAATTCATTTTATTAACTTATTTCATTAATTCAATTCATTTAGCTCTGCTTAAGTTAAAATCTATCTCATTGTTCAATCATTAATTTCATTTCAATTAAAATTGAATTTCACTTTTATAACTCAAGTTCTTTATTTATTCACCCAAATAATGTCTCTCTTTACTATTAAAATTATCCATTAAACATTTCATTGATATTTACTTTCAATTTCAATTGAATTATTTCATTTAACTTTGTCACCTAAGGCCATTTGTCATTTACTTAAATAAAATTCTTCTTTTTAGTATTCAGTTTATTTATAAATCAATTCATACATATTAACATGTTATACACTTAAATCTACATTTATAAACATTTCCTCAATGACAATAAACGATAATACTCAAACTTTATCACCTAAAACAAACTACACATCAAAATTAACGATATAAATTTTCAAAAATAATACTTTTATATATATAATATAATCCTAATTAACAAAATAAACAACATAATATAAAACAATTTTTATAACACTAACAAATACGCTCTCTCATATGATGATTCAAGAATGGATTTTTGAACAAAGATAGAGATTTAAATTTTATAGGAATCCTAATCAAAGAGAATTCTAACTAAGAAGATAGGCTCGAAAGGAAGGATGATTCTACTCATTCTAGGGTATTACTACCCTATCTCTAATGAGATTTTACCCCATAGGCTAAGGTTTGCCGAAACCTAAGCTCTTATACCAACTGTAACGACCCGCTATTTCGAACCATTCAAATCGGAAATAAACCACCCATGTCTGACTTGAATTGTTCAAAACAACAGATTGTTATATAAATTTGGGGTAAATAAGAATCAACCACAGAATCATAGACAAAGAATGTTACAACATCAGGCAGCGGAATAGATAAACATAGTAGTTAATGAAGCTACTACATAAACATCAGAGTCTAAAGCAATACAACAAAAATCCAAAAACATAGAGGTTCGCTAATACATAAGCAAATGACAAATGTCAGTACAGAAATAACTGAAATGACTGAAATAGCTAAATAGATAGATAGATGGATCTCCAACCAATCTCTAGCTCCAAAAGATGAATCTCGAATGTTGTGATACTCAGGCTGACCCCAACATAAATAAAAAACCAAACACTCGAGTCAGGATTATTCTTATGTAAGTAAATCAACTCAAGTGAAATGTTCAAGCGAAATGCAATAATAACTCAAAGGATGCTTAGGATTCCCATCCTTTAAGGATCCATTAAACTATCTACATATATAATAGAATACGCTACATAGATAGTGTCTATCATAAAGTAAAGTATTAAAGTAGCGTTAAGGCGTTACCCATATCCTCCTTAACACATTTTTATATAAATATCCTAGTCTATATAGTACTGTAAGCTCCACCGTAAACTGGTGGGATACACAGGGAGCACTCCATAGGTACGATACAAACAAAAGTCATAGTGGGCTCGATCAGGATAAATATGATAAGGCATGCGAGGCAATGCCTAGTGTAGGATTCTACCGTTTTGCACTCCCGGACTGGTGGTAACGCGTAGTACCTACCACCGCCCACCTCGAGACATACTCCCATAATCAAAGGTGTGCACCAATCAAATTAAAAAGTAATATATATGGTTTCGAAGAAGCGTGTTCGATAGGGGGAGCGACCCCACTTGGCCCAGTATAGCTCCTGTATGTTTTAGTCATTTTAATTATGACCCGAAAGTCAAGGCTATCCATCATCATTCTTTTACTTCATTCAAGCAGTGTTTGCCAAACCATCCTACTTCGTTCTAGATTTCTCCACCACGTAAAGTGGTTTTCGGTATTGGTAGAGAGTATGACAATATCTGATCCCGGTCTCTTTAACAACCAACGCTTATTTCACACCGTGGTCATTTTATAAAACATTTAAATAAAATCCCAAGTTACAATTTAAATCAATAATTAAGTATTTAACTTCAATTATATTTAATTTTGAAACAATTTACTTAATACTTTTAATCAAATCAGGTTATTACAATTTAAAATTATATCCTTTGAAAATCTCATAAACAAATAAGTTTAAATCACATCTTATTTGAAACAAATCTTTCAGTTACAATTTAATCTTAATTATCTTTCCAAACCCTTATTTATTAAATTTATTACAAAAATCTATTTTATTTGTATTAATTTAAATTTTAAATAATTTTAAAACGTATTTGATATTTTATTACATTAATTTTTTATTAAATTAAATCTTATTTTATTAAATTCTATTAAATTAAATTTTATTTTATTAAATTAACTTTTTATTTTGTTAAATTTTATTAAATTAAATTTCAAAATTATATTTTAAAACAATAAAGTTATAACTTAACAATTTTATAATTTACCTTTTTAAAACTTATTATTAACTTATAAATTTAAAACTTCAAAACATATAATTTTTAAAAATTAAAGTTTATATATATATATTTAAAATAAATCTTTAAATGAAATTAAAAATTCAGTTTTTCTTAAATTAAACATATTTCAAAATTTCAAATACTTTAAAAATCAACCAACAGTGTCCCTATATAGTTTTCTGTCCAAGAGTCAAGTGATTTGGGTATTTATCATTTCAACCCAAAATTATTAAATTTTCTGGGTATATATCATTTCAACATGCATCCCAGGTCAATAATTTCCTAACCTATATAATCTTTTGGATATGTATCAATTCAACCCATAGTGATTTTTCTAACATCAAAGGGAACTTGCAATGTGATTGAAATAATAATAACATGACATATAGAAAAAGGGAACTTGAAATGTGATTTAACAAATAAAATAACATAACAATAACCATACATGTTTCATAGCATATCGCATAGCAACAAATAGCATATCTTGTAAATCAGCATATCATATATCTGCCAAACTAACATACTATATATGTGTCAAATTATATGTCAAAGAGGAACATCATATCAATTCATATAAAAAAATTTACTAACAAAATTCCTAGCTAAAACTAACATTTCAATTGCCATCAATTCACTTATCATAACCATGTTAGTCGAGAGTGATTTCTCACCTTTCGTGGCTACGAAGGTGATAACAACACAAATGAATATGGAGTGGATATCATAAGCTAAACAAATCAAATCCAATGTAATAACAAGATCCAAAGCAATCCAAGATCCAAACAAAGCAATGATACCAACAAGCTTGCAACAAATATGTTTCTTCTTTTCTTTTCTTTTTCCTTTTATTCTTTCTTTTTTTTGAAGAGAGGAAGAAGAGAAGAGGGAGCATAGGGTTCGGTCTATGCTTGCAAAGAGGTGTAGTGCTCGGCCAAAGTGGATAGGTGGTGGTGATCGACTTTGAATGATCGTCGATTTCACCAAAACCATACCTGAAAATAGGTTGTCTTTAAGAAAAGATTTGGACCAAAACCATACCTGAATCGGTTAAAGTCACTAACTAGAAAGTTTTTGCAAATTATTTTCTATCCACTATCACAAAAAGAATCACTCAAAAAGCTTCTGTCTTGCAGAAGTTATGATCAAAACAAACAGAGGTGATTTTTGAGTTGAAAATCTGAGTACAAAATCACTTTGAAAATATTAGAGTTTTTTGGCATAGCAACTTAAGGAATTTGAAGAACTGATCTTGAATTTGATAAATAAGAATGATAACTCGGATATAGAATTTTTCTTCTTTTCTTCAACTTTGAGATGCTAAACCATGTTGCCATGTTTTGTTATAGCCATAGCCAAAGTTTTGTAGAGATTTGACTTGATTTACTATGAGTTTGTGAAGAGAGAAGTGGCTTGAATGCTTTAGTTTTTTTTCACCAAACCTTAGGAATAAAATTATGAAATGAAGGAGATATGTTCTACAAGGTAAAATGACCTCCACTGCCCTTTCTTTACATGACCAAAACAACCCTCCCATGTGCCTAGTTCAAGTGCACATCACTTCTCCTTTCCACCTTTATATTTCTTACTAACACTTAAGACTTTCCTTAAGTGCTCCTTTTCCAAAATATCTTCCCATGGCATTACCCATGACATCATTATATTTTATTTTCCATAAATGGAAAAATATTTTATTTCATATAAATGATTTCCTAAGAGTTTTAGCATATGCAGAAAAAATTTGAACAACTTTTGATGAGTATAAAGCTGTTTATAGATAAAACGATTTTCAATCACATTATCGATATTTCTTCGAAGTATTTATTTTTGCAAACATTTTTCCAAAGCAAGTTTACCAGTATTGATTATATATTAAAAGGCGATTAACGAGGTTGTTAAATCAATTTAATTACATTAAATCAAAGATTCAAATATTTAAATAATTAAAATACTTAAATACGAAATGTTAGAAATTCCAGGTTGTTACATTCTCCCCCACTTAAAACATTTCGTCGTCGAAATTCCATCATGAGCAACAAAAGAAAACAATCACATAGCAATAGTTGACACTATTCAAAATTACTAGCAAACAAAGCCTATGATTTGCTCAAGTTCAAAGTCCTCTCAGTGCACAAGGAAGATAGACAATCTACTAAGCGTATCATACGCTCAATAGCCTTAGATTATCACTTAGACGATTATTCATGCCACCACAGAAAAAATCGAAGACTCATTCCCTAAACTCTCCATAAGCCAACATTACATTGTATGCAAATATTAAAGCCCGTACGATGCACATGGATAATCCGTACACAATATCTATTCTGATCACTTGCTCGATCACATAAATTTCACTTCCAAACTAGTATAGGTCACTTGACCCCTCTAGTGCGGACTCCGATTTTGTTTTTTGTTTAGAAACCTCCATATTTCTTACATAGCCATATATTATGATAGAAAACATTAGCATCATATCACTAATCTATATTAAGTGTTTGCCATCTAGAATCGAATGAAAAATCCTTATTTAGACCATTGTAAATCACCTCAAAATTACGTACTCGAATACTAAATTAAGGACAATCATGCGAATAAAACGATCTACGTATATCTTACGTACTTATCCTATTGGCTTCTTAAATACACCAATTGGTTTTTATCACATTCTTTTACACAAATAGTATATCTCATTAACACTAAAATCATTTATGACCATTTTAGAAAAACATGAGTTCAAATTTGTAGACATTTTATAACTTAATTTCGTACTCATATAATACTCCATTACATCCTAAGAGTATATATAAAACATCAAATTTATCTTACTTAACAAGTATGTTTAACCATTTAAAACTTTTTTTAACTTACTACCTTCTTAATTCAATAGTTACAAAAAATCAACTTTTATATTTTCACAAAAACACTTAGCTTCAAGTTCTATAATAATTTGGAAGTTTCCGACTGTCCAAATTTGACAAAAATTCCATTTCACTTTAACGAATGATAACTACCAAACAACATATCATAACAAGATGCACATACCGTACCGTCCTAATGCACATGCTACATGCATCGATAAATTAACTTAACAAAGTTCCAATTTCTTCAAAGAAATTTTTTAGAACTAAACACTCGGGTTTTACTCTAAATCATTTTGGAATAATATATATTTATAAATTTTATATATCAAATCATACTTTCGGGATTAAATCGAAATTTGTTTTACCAAAACAACTTTGCAGCAGACTACTATGGTAGCATACCCCACTTAGAAACCTGAAAATGAACGTCGATGTTGCTTCGGTCATCATCATAAATATTTTCAAGCTATAGAAGTGAGTTCAGTACATCCAAACCATTCTTTCAAATAATACTATTATTATTCTTCCAAAATATTGAAAACCATTTTTCAAATATACCAGGATTTAAGTTCTCAAATTCTAAGTTTAAATTACATATTTACATGTGTTCTCTCCTCTATTTTAGAGGATCACACATTTTCTCAAAAAAAAAATCTAAGTTTAAATTCTCTTTGTTTATAAACCATACTTATATAAAATCACTTTCTTATATAAATCCATTCATAAATATTTATTTTCAAAATACCTTATCTTTCCTCGGATTTTAATAACACCTTTTATTAAATTTAACCTTTTACCCACCATTACCACCGAATGCCTTATAGTCAAACTGTGAAAATTAATTCACAAGGTGTTTATTTCAATGTAACTACAAATACTGTCTATCCAACCCATGCAACAGAAGGTAAAACTGCCCATAAACTAGTTTAAGTACAAATCAATAATCAACAACAATAGTAAATGCGCATAAACTGGCCGAGCATGACTAATCAATCAATAAATGATAACAGTGCTCGCAAACTGGCTAAGCAATATTAAGCTAATAATTCTACAAATGATAAAACTCCTCATAAACTGGTCGAGCATCTTAAATCATTCTATAAAGGATAGAAATGCTCATAAAATGGCCAAGCATGGCTAAACCAATTATTGAGGGGCAAAAAATGAACATCATTAATCCCCACATTAATTGAACTACTATTTAACAATCTATATTTGTATAAGTCACCATATATAAGATCTTTTAATTTTCCCAGTTGGAATTACCTTTAAGGCATATGTTTATAACAATTACAAATACGCTTTTATATGTATAATACGCTCAACTTATACTAGGACATTCCATTACCCTATTTCTCATGAGTCATACCCAACCAAAACTAAGGTTATCTCTTAACCTTCAGCTCTGATACCACATGTAACGATCCATCTTTTCGACCCCCAAATGTCGACAATAATACATCCATGGTATTCATGTGTCAAGCACTCAAGTGCCGGAAAGACAAATTGTTAGGGTAAAACAAAAGAAAATGAAATAGAACAAGGAAGAGGAGAACAAAACATCAAAATCTCACAATGGGATGATAATATATAATATCAAAATACAGTACAAACTATCACTCTAAGATAACTAGCATTTTAGAGTTACAATCATAAGTGTTATCATCAGCTTGGATAGTAATAGCAACATGTCCTCACATATGCTTATATATACAACATAGTAATGTAGTGGAAATAAGAATACTACAATAGGTGAATGGAAGCATCCAACTCATCTCTAGAAGCTCTAAAAAACATCAACAAAAACCTACCTTTCTCAGACTACTTGAAAGAGCATCAATAGAAATAAGGAAAATATAAAACCATGAGTTAGATATAAGTTCGGTTTGAGAAACTCAAGAAATATGTGTGACATATAACAGCCACTTTTGAGACCGCATGGAATACCATAACGGTCATCCCCTCAAAAGAGCCAACCATCTATTAAGTACATATTTCGATATAATAGATAATGTCTAGGTTATAGAAAATAAGTAAGAAATAGAGGTAGTATGTGTATACCACAACAATAACTAGGTATACAATCAGAAACCGCTAAGGTGCATTTGCATAAATGTGTAGGATTTCCATGGTGGTGCCCTCAGTACATCGAGAACGATCCTCTTACACAAGGATTAGAGAAATCCTTCCTAGCATCATATATCTCTAGACAAAATATAGTATAAGGTAAGTCATACCTGGTCAATGTCGAGACGTTAACCGAATATCATCAACTCTCGCTAGCAATATCGATAGCATCTCTAGATTTAAAGTTGATATACCCTATTTGGGCTCACTAAACCCTTCACAACTATGCGCCATATATCTGGTTTTAATGATTTACCAATGTCGATGCTACATTCGGCATCTCTCATATGGAACTTCATCACTCAAATAGAACACAAATCAAAAAATGGATTCCATCATCTCAAACAGATCATGAATCACTACCTAGATTTGTGCATCTCAAATAGATTTTGAATCTCCACATAGATTCCCGCATAAGTCCTCCGCTATCATCTCTCTTGGAATACGCCTCAGGATAGACAGTCCTATACGATAACATCGTTTGTAATGTCAACGCTGACCTCTCCCTCAGACTTAACCTTAGGATGGACAGTTCAACTCTATAACATTCCACTTCACAACCGCTTCCAAACATAGATCATGTATATGGTTTTGAAGTGGTTACGACTTTGTGTCATCTTATATAAGTACATTTTCCCTGCTTACTGGATGCTACAAAACCAATCGATGAATTTTCGGTTAACTTAACCCCGATTCTTTTAGAAATAAATAGACAATACGTATGAGTGGAGATCATCTCCTATCCGGACGGATTTCCTTATCATTTGTCCTAGAAGAGCAAGATGAGTTTATAAGTACAGTATAGCATTTCTAAAGATAACTGTACCATATGGCTCTCGTGTTTCTTCTAGATATTTCCAAAGTTATTTCGGTCAATTTTGATAGTTGACTAATTGACTATCAAGTACAAGATATATGATCGTAAATAGAAACCAAGTCTTTTATACTTATCACGTTTTAGGTCTTTTAATCTCATACAATCCCTCAGTCAAAAGTGAAGCTAGTAGGTTAGAGCACTATTTCTTATACACACTATTCGAACATCATTCTTAACTCTCATAGATAGACAAGCCTACTTCATCGGCTTTTAGTGCTAGTATACATCTACATAGTTTCCATAAATAAGTAAGCAAAAAAGCATGATTAAATCAAACAAACTAAGATTATGTCACACAAAGTATGATTAAGCTACTTAAGCAACTCCTAATCCCTTCTATTCAATTAATCATTTTATTAATTAAAAGCACATTGTAAATACTTCTATATATATTTAAAATACCTTTAAAAAAGATATACACATGTATATTACTCTTTCACTATTCATTTTTACTCTTTTGAATACATAAAAATGTATTCATATTCTTATCCCAAATGGTTTAAGGATATTCACAAATCTTAAACAAGATTTCACATTTGCACAAATATACTTTAATGGGTTAAAACAAATGTCATCAAATCATCGTTACTATAAACCAAAAACCATTCCTTTATAATTATATTTAAAACATTCTTTTAAGGATCTAATTACTGTACTAAGTATAATAAAAAAGGGTTAAAGGCCAATGTTATTAACACATTGTCAGAAAAAACCAAAATCATTTTATACTTGTTATTATCTTTAAAAACATTCATTTAAAGATCTAACTTAATATTTGGTTAGGTTCAATAGTCGACTAATCGACTATCCAGTTAAAACGATCACTTATAGAAATTAAGGTTCCTATACTTAACAAGTTTCCGATATTCCAACTTCTATTATTCCTCGGTCAAGTGTAAAGTTAAATAAGTTAGAGCACTGGTTGCATATCAAAGCCTTACCTAGACACTTCATTCTTAACTCTTATAGATAGACATGTCTACCTCGTCGGTTTTTAGTGTTAAGTATAATATTAATGACTTTCCATTAATGAGTAAGTAATCAACACGATTAACACGTTTCAGACATTCCTTACTTAACTATTCCTCATTCAAGAGTGAAGCTGGTAGGTTAGAGCACTATTGCTTCTAAACCCTACTCGAACATCAATCTTAACACTCACAAATTAATACGCCTACTTTGTTGGCTTTTAGTGTCAAGCATAGTCAATTACTTTTCAAATAAGTAAGTAAACAAAACACGATTTAGCAACTAAGCGATTCCTAACCCTTTTCTAAATCCTTTGTTTATAATTTAAAATAATTTGAGAAATGATATATATAAGTATAGTAATTTATTTGCAAAACCAGATATGTAATAAAACAATTCAAAATACATTATTTTACATAAGATATTTTTACTTTAACAAAATAGTCAACACATTTTCTAAAAACTATATTTACCTAAAAATACTTTTAAAATACTTTAAAATACTTATAATAGGTTTTAAATCATTAATATAAAATATTATGTAAAAATAATCATTTTATAATTTACTTAAAAACTAGAAAAACCATGTTTTCCTTATATTTAAAAGCAAACCCACTTCTTTTAAAAATTCATAACTAACTATAAAAATATATAAAAATCCCAAACCGCTTTTAAAATAATGTAATAAGAGTTAGTAAACACTTGCAAAAAGAATAAAATAAAATACTTAAGTTTAAATATATTTTGAAAACTTTTAAAGTTCAAAACAAAGGCAAAAACGGGGCAGTTTTGCACAAGTGAAAGTTTGACCACTTCTCGATATGTTACTTAACTTTTTATCATCCACTCTTTTAATAACAGCAAGCATATGCAATATACATAAAAATTATAGTGGGAATCCCCTGAGGATCTCTATACAAAATTCCATAGAAATTGCCAAACACAAGGCAAGTCCTAAGTGCATCTATAGCGACTATCGCTCTAAGAGCACTTTCAAAACCAAGTCCAATCTGAACCAAAGTCTAACTACAACCTATATGCTTTGTTTCAAGGCTATGCTACAAGTCATATAAGTCCATTCAAGTCCATATGTATGGATTACATATGTCATTTGCTTTCAAAGCAAGAATCGAATTCAATATTACAACATATAGCAATATCAATTCGAATAACACATACATGATCAAACACAAGCATATATACATAATATTTTCATTCAAGGTGGTGATTAAGCTCACCAAATCTAAACCAAACAGTATGTGCATGCACACAAGAACCTATGAACAACTTCCTACCTTCGCCAAACATCCAAAGCTTCCACCTTTAGTCCATTTTAGACCTTGGCCTCCTCCCTTCCTCTATTGCTCACGGCCTCCCACAAGTTCCTCACTTTTTCTTCTTTTCTTCAATTTTGAAATGCTAAACCATGTTTCCATATTGTGTTAGAGCCATTTCCAAACTTTTGTAGATAGTTGAGTCGATATCTTACAATTTGTGAAGAGAGAAAAGGCTTGAATACTTTAGTTTTTTTTTCAAAAAACCTTAGGAATAAAATTATGAAATAAAGGAGATATGTTGTAAGGACTTAACCAAGATAAAATGGTCTCCCTTGACCTTGCTTTAAAATGGCCAAAACATCCCTCATATGTGCCTAGCTCATGTGCACATCACTTCTCCTTTCGCCTTTAAATTTTTCCCTAACACTTAAGACTTTCCTTAAATGCTCATTTTCCAAAATATCTTCCCATGACATCACCCATGACATCATCATATTTTATTTTCCATAAATGGAAAAATATTTTTATTGCATATTAATGGTTTCCTTAGTGTTTTATTGTTTGTATAAAAACTTTGAACAACTTCTGACAAGTAAATAGTTGTTTATCGATAAAACGATTTTCGATCACATTATCGATATTTCTTCAAAGTATTTATTTTTGTAAATATTTTTCCAAAATAAGTTTATCATTATTACTTATATATTAAAAGGGGGTTGACAAGGATATTAAATCAATTTAATCACATTAAATCTAAGATTCACATATTTAAATAATTCAGATATTTAAATACGAAGTTTCCCGAATTCCAGATCTTACATTCTCCCCCACTTAAAACATTTCGTCCTTGAAATTCTATCACAAGCAAAAAAAGAAAACAATCACATGACAATGCTTAACAATATTCAAAATTACTAGCAAAAAAGCCTACGGTTTGCTCAAGTTCAAAATCCTCTCATCGCATGAGGATGATGAACAATCTGCTAAGCGTACTTTTTGCCCAACAGCCTTAGGCTATTATTTAGACAATTATTCATGCCACCGAATAAATCAAAGAGTCGTTCCCTAAACTTTCCATAAGTTAATATAACATGACATGCAAATATCAAATCCCATACAATGCACATGGATTATCCATGCACAATATCTATTCTGATCACTTGCTCAATCATTTAAATTTCACTTCCAAACTATGTTATATTAAGCGCTAAGCGAGGCGATAGAAATCTCGCTTTGCTTAATGTCGCTTAATGCCGCTTAAGCATCACCTAAGCATAGCTTAATTCTCTAGCATACATTATTCATTAATATAAATTTATGTAAAGCTATTATATTAATTGTATCATTTGTGCATGCACAAATTGATCATAAAAATTAAAGTTTTTTGAGGTTAACCTATAAACTCATAAGTTGTAAAAGCTGTATTTGACTTTCCATATTCCTTAAAGTAAGCATACTCGAGTTAAGTACAAAATGTGCAGGTTTATCAAGTAAACGTAATCATATCTTCATGCCAAAATCTACTCACCATCCATCGACCCATATGATAGAAAATTTTGTTAGGGAATGGGACTTTTTTGTAACGACCCGGAATTTTCAACATTTCGAACGGGAATATTTAATTTATTTAAATATTCATATTTGAATCGAATATAATAAATTATAAGAAAAATATTTTTTTAATAAAATGACGTGACTTTTATTGTAGTATTTTTAATTTAATTAATAGGATTTTTCCATAATTTTTAATTGGGAAATTATTTAAATTATCGTTTGACGATTTTTCGGTAAAAGTTGATAATTTTGTAATTTTACAGAATAAGATAACTAGTTTATATTATTATTCTTTAAGGATTGTATCACATTTTGTGCGCGATCATATTTTTGTTTTGTCGTTCATGATTCGTACGCGAAAGGAATTATGTGTAGCAACGTACCAAAAATCCAATTATAAACTAAACTAAGGACTAGGACAATTCAACACTTTATTTTTAGGGGCATTTCACTAGAAGGACAAACATTGCAGTCCAATTAGTTTCTAGGACACACATCCATGGAAATTAATTTCAAGGCCAAAGTCAGCAGAATAATTACTTTTAAGGACAAAGTCAGCAGTCCAATTACTTACAAGGACATAATTTCATAGGTTTTTAGGCCTTGAAAAATAATTATTTTGCATTTTGTCCTTAAAAGTAATTATTTCAGTTGTGTGTCCTACAAACTAATTGCACTTGCTAAAGAGGCCCTTGTGGCTAATTTCCACTTATTTTTCCTTCTCTCATTCCAGTTACATCTTTCTGTAAACAAAAGAAATTAAATTCACCTCCTTTAAAAGTTCAAAACAAAATATTTACTAATCAAAAGAATATAAAGTTTAAATCTTTGAACTCCTATAGCCTAGATCTACAATTCTGTATGTGTTTGGTGAGGCTCGATGGAGTTTTTAAGTGCTCAACAGTTTTGATAGGAGCTAGGATTTCGGTTTAATGTCGATTTAGGCAATGATAAAGTTTGGGATCAGTTGCATCGAGTTTGTGGTGAGAAGGGCCTTCGTCGGCCAGATTTTTAG
This sequence comes from Allium fistulosum, assembly GCA_030737815.1. Lineage (NCBI taxonomy): Eukaryota > Viridiplantae > Streptophyta > Magnoliopsida > Asparagales > Amaryllidaceae > Allium > Allium fistulosum. The sequence continues at coordinate 292,726,082 of CM060908.1, read as the reverse complement.
GACGTGCGGTCTTGGATGGTGGATCACAACATTGCATGTTGAGGAATGGAGGCAGCGGGTCGCATTTTGTGGGGGGTTGCGGAGCGTGTCGAGTTGGCGATGGACGTAGAAAGGAGATGATGTGAAGTTCATTGCAACAAACAGATATGGATTTTGTCGAGTGAGGTGGAAACGGGAGCGTGCATGCACGATTGGATGTGGGTGGAGTATCGTGTACAGGTGCTTATGGTTAGGATTGGGAGGAAGATTTATTAAGGAGGGTAATAATAGTTTAAAATGTAATTATTCTAATTAATGAATTATTTAATTTCAATAATGCGTACGAGGTCCAATCGAGATGCAATTTTTGCGTTGCGCTCGTAGGAGCAATATCGATGCATTGGAGCTAGTTTCGTCGAGTTTAGAACAAGTGGAGTTTTAAGCTAAAATCGAACACCGTTCAATTTTAGATCAAACGGGAATGCTTCAGCATCAACAAGAATTTTGGTGAATTATCTCACATCTAAATGACTACTATATGATATATATATAGTAGATAAAAATTAATCTTTTGTGTTTGAATGATTTATTGGTTTGGTTTAGTCGAATTTCCCACTTAAAAAAATCGATTGACATATAAATGAAATATAGGGAATTTTATAGAGAAATCTGGATTTCTTGCCATTGTGAATTTAAATTTCAGTTATATACCTATTAATTCTAATTCCATTTATATACCTATTATATAAATTGTTAAATGTCAAAACTGGGTAGTTTGGCCATATTGGATGTGACACTGATATATGTTAAAGGTTTAACCTTTTTAGTATTAAAGGCAGTAATAGTATTGATTAAGTGTTGGTAGCTATTAGGATCGTTATAGTATTTTGAAATACTATAAATTGTTGTTTTGATTTGGAAATGGTTTTGACTCGGGAAACGATTATAAATCTGACTTTTTGGATTTTCCATGATATTTTATATAAAAATAGTTTTTGTATTTTGTATTTTTGTATTTTTATTTTTACTTTAACCTTTTTGAAATGTTTAAATTTATTTTGGAAAGTATTTATTTAAAAAGAGAATAAAAGGGTTTATCTTTTATTTTAAAGTGATTTTTTTAAAAGAAGGTAGAAATATTTTGGAGTAAATATTTGTGAAACGTTTTATATAAGATGTTGAATAAAAGGATAGATTTACCAATGTTATTTTATAAATAAAGGAATTGTTTTATAAACGGTATTATATAGATGAAAAGAATAGATCTATAAATAATATATTTTTTTAAAGGGAAATGATACCATTTTGAGAAATTGGATAAATAATCACATTTGCGGATTTATAGTAATATGTGAAACAATCATTTTATGGAAGTATTTGGTCTTATTTTAAAAATGGAGATTTGTGTTAAGTATAAAAGGAGTTTTATAAATATATTTGGAGATTTACAAAAGAAGTTTATAATTATATTTTGAGATTTATAAAAGAAGTTTTATAAATAAAAATGGGTTTTATAAACGAGTTTGGAGTTTTATAAAATGAGTTAGAAATAAATTTGGAGATCTATAAAAGGAATTTTAAAGATGATATTTTATAAAAGGAGTTTGTAAATATAAAAGAGTTTTATGAAGAGAAAGGAGAATTTTTATAAATAGAATGAGACCTGATTTTCGTAAATAATCCGTTTAAATTATGGTGGTGTGGAAAGTATTCTTTCCACACTTAACACCAAATTTTGAATCATGGAAACTCGTTTCTATCTTAATAATTAAGAATATATGTTGGGCAAGGATAGCTTTCTAACTTGTCCGATTTCATTGTTAATCGACGAATAGTATTATTTGAAATCGAAAACTGGTGGTAAGTATACTTAGTTTAATTTCCATACGACCTGTTTACTTACACCAAACGGGAAGCGTTTTCGGTTTATTATTATCAATGTTTTTAAATGATAAATGTTTTCAATCCAATTATTATGGCTTTGGAGATGAAATCTTTCTTAAGATTTGTGAATATACTTATATCGTTGAGGTGATATATGGGTACGTTTCCTAGGCATTGGAAACGTAGTGTTTTGCTAATATACTTATACTGCTTATATAAATATATGGAAAAGTTTCCTAAGTTTTAAAAGTGAAATGTTTTGTAAATATACTTATACCATTGAGATAAGGATATCAATATTTTTCAAGTATTGAAAAGGGTATAGAGGATTTGAGAATATATCTTTTATAAAGGTATTTTAATACGAATACCTGAAAATAGATTTTGATTAATGGAAGGATTAATTAAGGAGGCTTAGTGGTTGTTTTGTGCTTAACCATGCTTGATAGAATCTTTGGATTGATTATTTGTTATTTGTTAGCTAAATAAACGACTATCAAATTTTGGACAGTTTTAAACTATCATTGTCGGTTTAGAGAGACCAGGATCAGATATATTACCCGAAAACCACTTCAAACCGGTATAAGCGTTCGAATTGAAGACATCTTGAAGATGATGGAATCGAAGACGAAGTTCTTTGAAGTGCTAGGGCTACTTGCTATTAATCCTGAGGGTGACTCCAAAAAGGATGTAGTAGAAGTGGTGCCTTCGGTTTGTTCTTATCCAGAACAACTTATATGGATGAAAGATGGCATTGCATTGTTGCTTGGAGGGCAGTGTTAGCATTCCAAGTGAGATTTGCTGAAAAGGTAAACGTAGCCTCAAGCATCACAAGTGGGAATGACTAAAACAAGAGATATGCAATAGGGCTATGTGGGTCGCACCAGTTAGAGTATGAACATCCCCCTTCTAGATTATTGTTTATGGATTTGGTATGTGCATGAGAGCTCTCGGGAAAAGGTTGCAAAGAAACCGGGTTGATGACATATTTGGTACTATCCAGTAAGAGGTAGGTCGGTCCCGTGTTGGCAGGGGGTCAATGTGAGGCCCCCGATACATTTTCTAGAGGTGTACTATGGCAGACGGTACCTCGGTGCCTTGTTATTGTATGGAATCCATTCTTCAATAAGTGCATTCGGATTTAGTTGTGTACCTATTATGCTGGAATTTAATTAATGTAACAATTTCGGCTATGGTTAAATATTTATTTTAAACCCTAGACATTATTATGATATTAAAAGATTCTGTTCGTGTTTATGTGCAGCTTGGTCTTACGAGATACCTTTATTTTTGAAAGGTTTTAGAACGTTAAAACCCATATGATATGTGTTTCTCAGGCTGGTTTACCATACTAATCCTGGCATTATTTTCCTATAATGCTCGGGTCAGACCGAGCATATTTTCATATTCAATTATAGATGCTTAAGAGCTTCAGGAGATAAGCTGGATACCACCAAGATGTTATTTCCGCTACATTGGTTGTTTATATTTATCAGCATTTGTCATGACAGGTTGTTATAACTGTCCAGGGTGATGATAGATTAGTGTACTCTGATTAATGTACGTATATTACAATTTTGTTTTGCAAAGGTCTATTGCATATTATATATTACTCGTCCCGATACGTGATTATGTTCTACGTTTTTTTCTTTTCCCCCAACAACCTGTCCTTCTTGCACTTGGATGCTCGGCATGTGATTACCATAGATGTATTAGTGTCAACTTTTGAGAGTAAAATAAGTGGGTCGTTACATTTTTGCTATAACCTAGTTTCCTTTTTATTTTAAGAATAATATATTTTTTGCTTAGTTTTTCTTCATCGCTTAAATTTAAGTGAAGCAAAGATAAGCGCCAAGTAAGTGCGCTTAAGTGCTCATCACTTAATTATATTGCTTTTTCAAAAAATTAAGCATTGTACATGCATTTAGCGCTTAAGCGATGCTTAAGTGATGCTTAGGCGTGCTTTTCATAACATAGCTTCGAAACTATATAGATCACTTGACCCCTCTAGTACGAACTCTAATTTGGTCCCTTGATTGGAAACCTCTGTCTTCCTTACGTAGCCATATATTATCATAGAAAACAACAGGATCGTATCACGAATCCATATCAAGTGTTTGCCATTAAAAATTGAGTGAAAATTCTTTATTCAGACCAGTGTAAATCATCTTGAAATTATGTACTCGAATACTGGATCAAGAACAATCATGCTAATAAAACGATTACATACAACAAACGTACTTATCCTATTGGTTTCTTAACTTCACCAACTGCTTTTTATCATATTCTTTTACACAAATAGTATATCTCATTAATAACAAAACCATCGATGAACCATATCGTAAAAACTTAACTTCAAATTTATAGAATTTTATAACTTAGATTCATACTCATATAATACTACACTACATCCTAAGAGTATATAAGAAATAACAAAATTTTCTCACTTAACCAAGTATGTTTAACCATTTAAAACGTGTTTTTACTTACTACCTTCTCAGTTCAAGAGTTACAAAAACTCAACTTTTATATTCTCACAAAAACACTTAGCTTCAAGTCCTATAATGATTTGGAAGTTTCTGACTGTCTAAAATTACTGAAATTCTGTTTCATTTCAACAAATGAAAACTACCAAACAACATATCATAATATGATGCACATACCATACCGTCCTAATGCATAGGCTACATGCGCCCATAAATTAACTTAACAAAGTTCCAACTTATTTAAAGAAAAACTTTAGAACTAAACACCTGGGTTTTATTCCAAATAATTTTTAAAATAATATATACATATACCTTTTATATATCAAATCATACTTTCGGGATTAAATAAAAATCTATTTTTACCAATACAACTTTGTAGCAAATTATTATGGTAGCATCCCCCACTTAAAAACCCAAAAAATGAATGCCGATGATGTTGTAGTCATCACCGAAATTATTTTCAAGCAACAGAAGTGAGTTCAATACATCCAAATCATGCTTTCAAATAACACTATTATTATTCTTCCAAAATCTTGAAAAACATTTTCAAAGACATTGGGATTTAAGTTCTCAAATTCTAAGTATAAATCTTCTTCGTTTATAAACCATATTTTATAAAATATACTTATATAAAATCACTTTCTTCTATAAATCTATTCACAAATATTTATTTTCAAAATATCTTATCTTTCCACAGATTTTAATAACACATTTTACTAAATTTAACTTTTGACCCACCATTGCCACTGAACGCCTTATAGTCAAACCATGAAGCTTAATTCACAAGGTGGTCATTCCAATGTACCCATAAATACCGTCTACCCAACCCATGTGACAAAAGGTAAAACTGCTCATAAACTAATCGAGTACAAATCAATAATCAATAAACGGTAGTAAATGCCCATAAACTGCCCGAGCATGACTAATCAGTCAACAAATGATAACAATGCTCAAAAACTGGCTAAGCGATAATAAGATAATAATTCTGTAAATGATAACAACGCTCATAAACTGGTCGAGCATGTCAAATTATTTTACAAAGGATAACAATGCTCATAAAATGGCCAAGCATGGCTAAACTAATTAATGAGGGGCAACGAACGAACATCATTAATCCCTACATTAGTTGAAGTACTCTTTAACAATCCATACTTATATAAGTTACCCTATATAAAATCTTTTAATTTTCCCAGTTGGACTTACCTTTAAGGCATATGTTTATAGCAATTACAAATATGTTCTCGTATGTATAATACATTCAACTCATGCTAGGGCATTCCATTATTGTATTTCTCATGAGTCATGCCCAACCAAAGCCAAGGTTCTCGCTTAACCTTCAGCACTGATACCATATGTAATGATCTGCCTTTTCGACCACCAAATGTCGACACTAATACATCCACGGTATTCATGTGCCGAGCACTCAAGTGCCTAAAAGACGAATTGTTAGGGTAAAATAAAAGAAGATGAAATAGAATAAGGAAGAGGAGAACACAATATCTGAATCTCACAACAGAACGATAATATATAATATCAAATGACGGTAAAACTATCACCCTATGATAACTTGCATTTCTGAGTTATAATCATAAGTATTATTATCAGCCTAGAAAGTTATAACAACCTGTCCTCACATATGCTGATATATACAATGTAGTAATGCAGTGGAAATAAAAATTCTACGGTAGCTGAATGGAAGCATCCGGCTCATCTCCAAAAGCCCCAAAGAACATCAACGAAAACCTGCCTTTCTCAGATTACTCAAAAGAGCACCAATGGAAATAAGAGAAATATGAAACTATGAGTTAGACATAAGTCTGGTGTGAGAAACTCTAGAAATATGTGTGACATATAATAGCCCCTTTTGAGACTGCATGGAATACCATAACGGTTGTCCTCTCAAAAGAGCCAACCATCTATTAAGTAAACATTTTGATATAATAGATAATGTTTAGGGTGTAGAAAATAAGTAAGAAATAGTTGTAGTATGCGTATACCACAACAATATACATAATCAAGAACCGCCAAGGCGCGTTCGCATAAATGTGTAAGATTTCCATGGAGGTGCCCTTAGTATGTAGAGAACGATCCTCCTGCACAAGGATCAGAGATATCCTTCCGAGCGATGTATATCTCTAGATAAAAAATACCATAAGGTAAGCCATAGCTAGTCAACGCCGAGACGTTAACCATATATCATCAACTTTCGCTAGCAATATCGATAGCATCTCCAGATTTGGAGTTGATATACCATATTTGGGCTAGCTAAACCATTCACGGCTATGTACCCTATCTCTGGATTTAGTTTTTGTGACGACCCACCTTTCTGACCCCTAAGAATGACATTTAATACATCCATGGTATTCATGTGCCATTGCCCAAGTATCTGAAAGACGAGTTGTCATGGAGTAAAATATAAGAACAGAACAATAATCTCACAACGAAATGATTAAATATATAACATAAAATAAGACAGTACATAAGGTTACTCCCAACATGGAGTTATCAAAGTTACAACAAAAGTACTACTATCAGTCTAGGTAGTTATAACAACCTGCCTTTAAATATACATACATAAAGCAAACATCTCATAACAGCGGAAATAAATAGCTACATAGATAAGGAGCCTCCTGCTCGTCCACCATCTTCAAAAGAGCTCAAAGAAACCTGTCATTTTCGGACTACTCAAATATAAATGAGTACCCGAGAGTTTAAGGAAAACAAACAATTCGGGTTAGACAATAAGTCCGGTATGAGTAAACTCCAAATAAAAAAATAGAACACACAAAATAACTAGGGAGACCACGTCGCAAAACGCAGAACGGGTTTTTCCCTCACAAGGACAACATCTAAGTATAAAAGAATTGACACAAATAATTAAACATCGCGAAGAGCGTAAGATGCTTCTTGATGCAATTAAGAAAGAATCAATCCAAAGATTTGAATAAAAATAAGGAAAGGAAAATTTTCCAACAATGACGAGGAGGGTGTGCCCCCCTTATCGAAAGTATACCTCTAGAAAATATACTTGAAAACTACGATGGCTCTCGGAAACCTCCAAGCCGGACCCCGCCAACCTTACCGAGTATCCGAGTATTTCACATCTCCATATGCATACAACCGAAACCAATCTAGAGTAGATGTGAAAATACCCTAATGGGATCAACCCCACATAGCTTGGCCCCCACTCCCTCATTATTTAGTCATTTCCGATAAAGAATATCAATGCTCTAAATGAGCAACAAATCATCTTAGATTGACGAAACAAAAACAAAAGGAAGAAGGGTATCGAAATTGATAGTCAAGATATCAACTATCAGGGATAACAAAATGATCTTATATGGAAATTAAATCTTATACTTTTTCAATGCTTGGAAAATATCCATATACTTATCTCATCGATATAAGTATATTCACAAAACATTTGGGAGGATTTCATATTTTAAAAGCATACTTAGATGGGTCAAAAACAATTGTCTATAAGAAATGCGAATGTTTTCCATTATAATTATAAAGATCATTTATGGAAATCAAATCTCTTACACATGTCACGTTTCCGATATTCTCGACTTACTCTACCCCTCGCCTAGAAACAAAGCTAGGTAAGTTAGGGCATTGGTTGCTCCTAGCATTGCCTAGACACTTCGGTTCCAGATCTTATAGATAGAGGATTAATCTACTCATCGGCTTTTCGTGCCAAGTATAGGACTACTTACTTTCCATAAATAACTTATTTATATCATTACATAAATTTCAAAGCTCCTTTAAAATACTTTAAACCAAGATTTAAAACTTACATTCAAATCATAACTTAAACCCATCATCTTTAAAGGAGAATACGACCAAGAGGGGTAAAGCTCCCTCGTAATCAAATGAGATAGCTAAAAGGGGTGTTATTTCCTTTTCACCAAAAAGTCGCTAAATGTCAATCCTAAGTTAAAAGGTGGTGTAAGTTCCCTTTAACTAAACATCAAAGTTATTGCTCATAAACTGGCCGAGCTCAAATCAAACAATAATAACAAGAATAATAACAAGAAAAATGACAGACCCATTATTATCAACAATTTACAATCAATAGTTAACACAACATTTATTAAAATGTGAATGAGTCAAAGGAAAGATATTAAGATTACACTCACTATAAAATAATTGAATTATACTCACAGAAAAAGTTATACCCACTAAACTATGAAAACAAGGAATATACTCACATCCTATTTGCTTTGATGGAGACTTGGAATACTTCACCTTTTATAATGAATTTTGGTTCTTTTCTTAAGTTTGTGAATGAATTAAAATGAGATATGGACTTGGCTATTTATAGGTGAAGAGAAGGGTACTTTAGTCATTTCCTATAGCTTAACCAGATTCGACCAGATTTTGGTCCAATAGAAAACATCTTGATGGCCTAATTTGATTCGACCATATTTTGGTCCAATAGAAAACATCTTGATAGCCTAATTTGATTCGACCACATTTTGGTCCAATAGGAATCCTCCTTATCAACTATGGCATAACATGATTCGACCAGATTTTGGTCCAATGGCATCCATCCGCATGGCAGAATCTGATTCGACCAGATTTTGGTCCAATGGCAACCATCCGCATGGAATATAATAATCATTATGCTATTTTGTTTCATTAGGCAAGTAATTATACTGTTCTGTTTTTATTAGGCAAGTGATTAAACTATTCTGTTTTATTAGGCAAGGTTAATAATTCTCTCTTGTTTTATTAGGCAAGTAATTATACTATTCTGTTTTATTAGGCAGGGTTAATAATTCTCTCTTGTTTTATTAGGCAAACTTATTCTTAAATAAATTGGTACCCATAACCGCCTTATGACTCGAACCATCTTTAAACTAACATTTTACATCAGTTTAAAAAAAATCCATTCGAGATGTTTTATCCAAATTTGTATTCTAGATATAAAATACATTATTTAATCATTTAAAAACATATTAACTATTCAAGTTCAAAGTGATTAAATAATGGGTCGTTAAAGTTTTTTTACCGATGTTGAGGCCATGCTCGGCATCTATCGCATGGGTCTTCATCGCTTGAACGGAACATGAGTTCTAATATGGATTCCATTATCTTGATTAGATACGAATAGCTACATGGATTCAAGCATCTCCAACAAATCGCGAATCTCCACATAGATTCCTGCATAAGTCCTTCGACGAATGCTAACACTGTCCTCTCACTTGGAATACTCTTCATGATAGATAGTCATATACGATAGCATCGTTCAAAATGTTAACACTGACCATTCTCTTGGACTTAACCTTAGGATAGATAGTTCAACTCTATAACATTCCACTTCATAACCTCTTCTAAATCATAGATCGCGTATATGGTTTTGAAGTGGTTATGGGCTTGAGTCATCTGATATAAGTACACTTCCCTCACTTACCGGACGCTTCGAAACCAATCGATGAATTTTCGGCTAACTTAACCCTAGTTCTTTTAGAAATAAATAGACAATACATAAGAGTAGAGATCATCTCCTATCCGAATGGATTTTCTTATCGTTTGTCCTAAAAGAGCAAGACGAGTTTAGACGTACAATATAACATCTTTGAAGATAAAGTACTATATAGCCCTCGTGTTTCTTCTATATATTTCTTAAGTTATTTTGGTCAATTTTGATATTCGACTAATCGACTATCAAGTACAAGGTAGATGATCTTAAATGGAAACCAAGTCACGTATATTTATCATGTTTTTGATCTTTTCATCTCACACTATCCCTCGATCTAGAGTGATGCTGGTAGGTTAGAGCACTATTGCTTCTACACCCAACTCTAACATTATTCTTAACTCCCATAGATAGACAAGCTTACTTCATCAGCTTTTACTGCTAAGTATACGATTACATACTTTCCATAAACAAGCAAATGAATAAAGCACGATTAATTCACACAAAGCAAGATCAAGTCACACAAAGTATGATTAAGCTACTTAAGCAACTCCTAATCCCTCCTATTTAATTAATCCTTTTATTAATAAAAAAAACTCCTTTGTGAATACTTATATATATATTTAAAATACCTTTACAAAAGATATACACATGTATACTGCTCTTTGACTATTCGTTTCAACTCTTTTCAATACTTAGAAATGTATTCATATTCTTATCCCAAATGGTATAAGAATAATCACAAATCTTAGACAAGATTTCACATTTGCACAAGTATACTTTATTGGGTTAAAAACAAATGTCATCAAAACATCGTTACTATAAACCCAAAACGATTCCTTTATAATTATCTTTAAAACAACCTTTTTAAACAACCTTTTTAATATTGAATTACTTTACTAACTATAATCAAAAAGGTTTAAAGACCAATATTACTAACACATTGTCACAACAAACCCAAAACCATTTTATACTTGTTATTATCTTTAAAAACATTCATTTATAGATCTAACTTAATATTTGGTCAATTTCAATCGTCGACTAACCAAATATCCAGTTAAAACAATCGCTTATAGAAATTAAGGTTTGTATACTTAACACGTTTCCGACATTCTAACTTATACTACCCCTCGGTTATGAGTGAAGCCAGGTAAGTTAGATCACTGGTTGTATATCAAAGCCTTTCCTACACACTTCATTCTTAATTCTTACAAATAGACAAGTCTACCTCTTCGGCTTTTAGTGTTAAGTATAGTGTTAATTACTTTCCATAAATGAGCAAGTAATCAACACGATTGATACATTTTTGACATTCTTGACTTAATTATTCCTTAGTCAAGAGTGAAACTGGTAGGTTAGAGCATGATTGCTTCTAAACCCTACTCGAACATCAATCTCAACCCTCGCAAATTGATAAGCCTACTTTGTCGGATTTTAGTATTAAGCATAGTTAATTACTTTTCAAACAAGTAATTAAGAAAAATAAAATTTAGCCACTACAAAATTCCTAACCCCTTTCTAAATTCTTTATTTATAATTTAAGCCATTTTACAAATGATATATATAAGTATAGTAATTTATTTACAAAACTAGATATTTAATAAAACAAATCAAAAAAAATTAATTCACATAAGATATTTATACTTTAATAAAATTGTCAGCACATTTTAAATAAATTATATATATTTTAAAATACTTAGAATAGTATTTAAAACATTTGTACAAAATATTACTTAAAAATAATCATTTTATAATTTACTTAAAAGCTAGAAAAACCTTGTTTTCCTTATATTTAAAAGTAAACCATCTTATTTTAAAAATTCATAACTAATTCTTAAAAATACATAAAAATCCAAACTAATTTGAAATACTCTAATAAGAATTATTAAACACTTCTAAAAAGAATGAAACAAAATACTTAAGTTCAAATATATTTTCAAACCTTTAAAGTTCAAAACAAAGGTTAGAACGGGGCAGTTTTGCACAAGCGAAAGTTTGACCACTTTTCGATATGTAACTTAACTTTTTATCATCCAATATTTTTATAACAAAAAGTGTAAACAATATACATCACAAATATAGTAAGAAACCTCTTAGGATCTTAATAAAGTTCCATAAAAATTGCTGAACACAAGACGATTCCTAAGTCTATCTATAGCGACTATCGCTATAAGAGCACTTTCAAATCCAAGTCCAATGTAAACCAAAGTCCAACTACAACCTATGTACTGTTTCAAGGCTATGCTACAAGTCATACAAGTCCATTCAAGTACATACATATGGATTACATATGCCACTTGCTTTCAAAGCAAGAATCGAATTCAATATTACAACATATAGCAATATCAATTCAAACAACACATACACAATCATATACATGCATATATACACAATATTTTCATTCAAGGTGGTGAGTAAGCTCACCAAATCCAAGCCAAATAGCAAGATCAAGCACAGAAGAACTATAACGACTGCCTTACACCTACGTTGTAGAACAGTTGTCAAAGGAAACAAAAGAAGTAAAGAAGCGGAAACAAAAGAGAAGAGAATGGAAAAGAAGAAAAGGGAAACATCAAATAATCACATAACTTGTCATATATCTCACATTGCATCAGATAAAATATAATAGCCAACACTGATATAAAATAGTCGAGACAGTAATAACAATGTGAACTAATCATCTGAGCATAAGATCCACATGTTATACAACAGAGTAAAATAGTTTATATGACTGAAACTCAACTTATAACTGTCTCTAATAATAGTAAGTCAACATTGTCAGGTCTCCATGGTGTCACATAGCGGAACATACAATAATAGACTCAAATATAAGTATGAGTAGACGTCACCTCTTACTAGTCCATCTACAGAACTCATATGCCATCCACACCTAATCTCTAATCTACTCATTTTAATGTACCCAAGATTATAAGAAGCAAAGCATAAAACCTCGGGTCGGAAACAGTCAGGTGTGAGCGTTAAACAATCTCAAAATACTATAAAGTCGATATAATATATGGAACAGTGGGTATACGAATCATACCTGACCTGCCTCTACAACCAAAGAGTCAGCATATAACATAGATAATATGCTGCTCTATAACATCATAAAAAGGTATCCATACTCAGTAAACTGTCGGGGTGCCTAGATGCCTCCATCCACAAAACCTACTTCGTACTTAGTAAATTGTCCGAGGTGTCTATGTATCCCTATGCACAATACCTACCTCGTGTGACATCCCTTGGGTGACAGGTGGCTAGTGAAGCAACCATAAAAAACATAGCATCCATCAAACAATACCAACTGTCACTTAGTGGGCTTTAGATATATGATAACTCATATGACCCCCAAGCCAGGGACTAGTTGTAATCTCGGTTATCCATCGTACTCTCGTATCTCACAGCCCAAAGTTGGATATGTGTCTCGCAGCTTAAAGCTGGACACTAGACCCAAAGCCATGGGTCTAGAGTATACGAATCCTCGCTACCAATCCATGGGCGTCCCCACTTTGCAATACCCCTGCTATGAGTACAACAGAAAACTCTCCTAGTCATCAATGATCCCTTACCACATGCATATCCATCTGAGCCCTACTAGCTCAATACAATTTCCACTATTTGGAACCCATCATGTTCCTCCACTCCATGACTCTCAACACGAACCTCTTCGGTACCTGCTACCCCCACGAGCCACAAACCAAATTTACGGAGTGTCCAATTTTTGGTACCTGCTACCCCCACGTGCCACAAACCGAAGATACAAAGCTTATCATCATGTTGTACATCGTCATCCTTCCGTGATGCGAATGAGCCAACACCTCCAGCATGATCTATAGAGTCTTGAAACTATCAACCTCAGAACCTACTCTATACACCATCGAGTCATAATCCGAAGTACCAACTCTCGTATCGAAGCACCACATCATCACCTAACTATCGAAATCGCTCATCCTAGAGCAATAACATAAATATTCTAAGTTGGTCGCAAGAATAAATCACCAAATCCTGAAGCATGAGATCTCCTCAACGTCCAAGCCAAAGATCGGACAAATCGCCAATCAGCAATGGTGATGGACATTGACCACTCAATAGTGGTCAATACCAACCACGTAGGTCTTGACTTAACCAAAACGGATAAGTACAAATCAAATGGAAACATCTGGAATCCATCCTGAAGTCCAAAGCCTCGTTTTCCACTTTTAGATCAGTCGGCGTGTATCTTAACACTACTTTACAAATTATCTCGTTCGTTAGGTTTCCGCATGTACGAAACCCCAACGTACAAGATATTCCCCTAACTCCCGATCACCGCTAATCAGAGTTTTCAAACAAAAATAGCCAAAAGACCAAATAAGCAATCATGCAACAACCATCCCTACATATATCCAAAATAACTTACATACAACATGTATAATACATCCATATCAACCAATAAGGAAATCATATCAAAATTAGCCCAAATCTAATAATTCCCTAAAATGGCACGTCGATGGAAAATGTGATATTTGATATAAATCATTTTGAAAATACTTTATTTTCTTTTAAAAAAATCTAGTAGGTATATAAGTATAGGAAAATCACATTTCAAAACCAAAAATCATTCCAAAACGCCAATCTAGTACTATACAACCAATCATGGTATGGTGAGAGACAATATCATTCACCTTCATAAAATATGTCCAAACAAGTGCCAAAGTGTAGAGATCTCCATCATGAGCGCAATGCAAGAAACCGTATCTAAAATGGACCTCGTATGTAAAAGATATGGCCAATATAAGATTCAGGATTAATTAAACAAGAAATTCACTAATTAAATAATTAATTACCTTGCTTAACTATAATCCATCTTCCTCTTCTTATTACCTGTACATGCACACTATCCTAACCCATTCAAGCATGCACAATTTTAGGATGATACGGAGCTACGCTTCACGGAATCAAACGTCGTCTACGCCGTTCTCTTTTTCTTCAATTTCTCGACCCATCCACGTCGAAATCACCATGCTCGCGCCTCCATAATGATCGCGTCTCCTACCACCTGGTCGTGACATCGTAAAAGTGACATTTGGCCAGAGTCGATTGGGCATGGCCAAAACTTGAGGGAAGATGCTCCTTTGTATAGGAATCGCAACGCCGATCTCCAATCCGCTTACCGTCACTCCACGATCCGCCAAATCGAAACCCTAGATCCGCCAAGAAAAGGTCGATGTTGCCAATTACAGTCAATCCAAATTCTGCTATGATCATCGTAATGCTGGACATCTATACGATCTCAACAGATCTGGTTTCGTAATTTATCATTGAGTGGATTGGTTAATTTTATTTTTTGAATAAGATTGAGAGTAAGGGTGGCAATTAGACCAAACTTGATAGAACCGGACCCGACCCGACAGCTCTCGGTTCTAGACGGGTCGGGTTTTGTAGGGTCCAAACTATACATTTCAAAAATTTAGACCCGACCCGACCCAAGCTTCGGTTCGGGTCGGTGCGGATCCAGTTAGGTAATAACACTAAAAATGCATACGTTTCAATGTTTTTTGGTCGGGTCTTTTGGGTCGGGTCTGTTCAGTTCGGGTTTGATCGGGTCTTTATTGTATTTTCATCACTCAGACCCGACCCAAGACCCATCGGGTTTGGTTCGGGTTTGGTCTTTTCGAGTCGGTTTGGTTCGGTTTTGCAGTTCTTGATTCTAGTTGTCGGCCCTAATTGGGAGGAGCGACCATTGTTTTTGTTCTCAGCAATGGAACAGTAATGGAAATTTAGACGGAAGAGGATTTAAATTGAATTTCTAATAATATTTTATTCCATCTATTTAATTTCTCAAATAAATGTTCATACGTTTTGAGTCCGTACGATCACATGAGGCGTCTGATCGCCATGAAACTCGTTTGCGTACATAACCTCATTTTTCGGATCCAACGGTATAAATCTCATCGCTATTAAAGACTGCGCCCTGGGATGCTAATTTCATGCATTTCAAGATCGTGCGGCCATTAGATCGTCCAATCTCCAAATATAGCAATCCGTATACACATTTAAATTCACAACATCAATCCAAACTCAACGGATGTGGTTTTGAATCCTTATTCGACCGTATGCAAAAAATCATATTTTTGGGCCTTCTATAAATTAAAGATTAAATATTTAAATCAATTATTTAAATATCTGAATGTTAAAAATATGGATCGTTACAAGAACCTATGAATAACTTCCTACCATCACCAAACATCCAAAGCTTCCACCTTTAGTCCATTTTAGAGCTTGGCCTCCTTCCCCCTTCCTTTATTGCTCACAGCCTCCCACAAGTGCCTCACTTTTTCTTCTTTTCTTCAACTTTGAGATGCGAAAACATATTTCCATGTTGTGTTAGAGCTATTGCCAAAGTTTTGTAGAGATTTGTGTTGATTTACTATGAGTTTGTGAAGAGAAAAGAGGCTTGAATACGTTAGTTTTTTTCACAAAACCTTAGGAATAAAATTATGAAAGGAAGGAGATATGTTCTAAGGACGTAACCAAGGTAAAATGACCTCCCTTGCCCTTGCTTTACAGCCAAAACAACCTTTCCATGTGCCTAGCCCATGTGCACATCACTTCTACTTTCCACCTTTACGTTTCTTGCTTAACACTTAAGATTTTCCTTCAATGCTCATTTTCCAAAATATATTCCCATGACATCACCCATGACATCATGTTCATCGACGAAATTCTATCGGTTTAGAAAACCGTTGAATGAATTTAAATTAAAATATAACCGCAAGCGCACGGCGTACTATTGAAGTACGTGGCGAGTACGGGTCGATCCGCAAGGAATTGATGATTTTAAAAATCTATTCAATCAAATTAAACCAAAGTCGAGTGAAAGTTAAGCTAGAGAATTAAAAAATTAGCTAACTAACTAAAAGAAAAGAGATGCAAATATAAGAGTTAAATGACAATTTAGAGAATAAATCCACTCTCTAGATTATGTAGTTCAACACATATGAAATAATAATCTCTCTTTTATGGTCATTAGTGCTTTAATTGATGTGCTTATCATAAGTATGGCATATTTGTGCTATTGATTAGCCAACATAAGCCATCAAACTATAACACACCCCTTAAACCACTTACTAACTTTCATGAATTTTGACAATGAAAATGAAATCTATTTTAAGTATGGCCTATTAACTATTGATTAGAAATATAAACCATCAAATTTTAATTTCAAATCACTTTCTTTTGCCATAATCATATTTTGATGAAGAGGCAATTAGTGTTAGTGATTGTTTAAACATAGCCTATTTGATGTCAACAATATAGGCTATCAAATTCAAGGAAAAAACAACAATTAAACCACTTCATTCATCATCATTAAGCTCAAAAAGAGAGCATGAATTAACAAATAGTTGAAGTTAAATAATTAGAGAGCTTCATTACCCCTAAATTAAAGAGGTTTAGCCTCTCATATTTGTCATTTGATTAACAAATGTAGCTTGCAACATGAAACTAAAAAGAAAGGAAAAAGAGAGCAAAATGAAAGGAAAACCTATTCTACTTGCATAAAGTAAAAGAGATCTACACTACAACATGAAAGGAAATAAACAAGAAAAGGAAAAGATCATATATTAAATTGCATAAAAAAAAGGAAAGAAAATTACAAAAAAATGGCTAAGTAGCCATGAAAAGAGAAAGAGAAGAGCTTGTTTATTTGTGAGCCTAAACTAAACTAAGAGGAACTAAGAGAGAAGAGGGTTACATGAAACATAAGGGGTACTTATACATGTGTTAAACCCTAATTCATATTTTTGGGGAATGCCCAAAATACCCTTGAGAAAGTGTGGAGGCCAAGTAATCATTAGCTTCTACTAATCATCATTTAAGTGTACATGAAGCCATTAATTCCATAAGCATGTGCTTAGCCTCTAATTTGTACATTAAGGTAGGTGGGTAGGTGGGGTCCTCCATTATCTGCACTTTGAATTATTTCCATCTTCATTTGTTCTCTTCACTCTTGTGCATGCATATATGATCATGTAACCACTTGTAAAATTCACCAAATTTCCTACAAAACAACATAGAAAATTCTAAGTAAATTTTCACAATTTAATAAATGCATAAAAATGACCATTTTGCCCCTATATGAAGATGACTATGTGACAATTTCAAATAATTTAAATTTTTGTTTAACAAGTTAAAATACCCAATATGATCATTTATTTAATTTAAATAGATTAAACATGGTGGTAAAAATATGCACATTTACGTGCACATCACATCATCATATTTTATTTTACATAAATTGCAAAATAATTTTATTTCATATTAATGATTTCCTAAGTGTTTTAGTATATGCAGAAAAAATTTGAACAACTTCAAACGAGTAAAAACTGTTTATCGATAAAACGATTTTCGGTCACGTTATTGATATTTCTTCGAAGTATTTATTTTTGTAAACATTTTTCCAAAACAAGTTTACCATCGTTACTTATATATTATAAGGGGGTTAACAAGGTTATTAAATCAATTTAATCACATTAAATCTAAGGTTCAAATATTTAAATAATTCAGATATTTAAATACGCGGTATCCAAAATTCTAGATCGTTACATATAACATAAACAACAATTCATCCAAACATTCATAGCATACACATACTCAGGTGAGGTATATTTAACAACATAGCAACAGAAATAGGCATGTATAATCATCATGGCATGGGAAGAATTATACTGAATGCAAAAATGTGACTATAAGCTTGAATGCAAATGACATTGCATATCTAACATGAATACAAACACCCTAATATAAGCATATAGGTACATCTGTATGCAAAACCATAGCATAATAACATGATGCATCAATATAGCAATTCAAGAAAGATAACAATCTACTTTAGCAACCATTCAACAAATCAACCAAACTGAGCTTAATCAATCAAAACTAACCAGTGGAACTTACCAGAAAAGAATTTAGATAGGAAAGCTCGTACCTTCTTTTTGAGTTCCCAAGTACTCTCCGTCGGATCATTCCCCCCACTACACTCTGGCTAACTTCACATCTTTGTTCCAAAGTCTTTCTAGTCCATAGGTTGAAATCGTCTCTGGTTCCAACTCAACATCCTCTAATTGACTCGGTTCAAACACAGTAGCTGAATCATGTACACATTTTTGTAAATGTGATACATGAAATACACTTTGAATTCCTGCCATCTCCTATGGAAGTTCTACTTTGTAATTCAAACTCCCAATCTGCTCCAACATAAAAAAAAGGTTTGAAAAATTATGGTTCTAATTTGCTCGAATTTCCAAATTTTGCAACACGCTTCAATGGTGAGACCTTCACAACTACCATATCTTTACTTATGAATTCCATCTACGTACATCACTTATCAGTGTACGACTTATGTCTATCTTGTGTAGTCTTCATCCTTTTCCTTATCAACTCCACCTTCTCTGAAGTATCCCTAATTATATCAGGTCCAAATATAACTATATCAGTGGCTTCCCACCAATAGTATAGTGACTTACATGGTCGTTGTACAAACCTTCAAATAGTGTAATGCCTATGCTAAACTGGTAGCTTTTATATAAGCAAACTCTACAGGTGGTAAATGGTCTTCCTTAGCACCAGCAAAGTCAAATATACATGCACTTAACAAATAATTTAATACCTTATTCATTGTTTTGGTTTTTCTATCCGTTTGTGGGTGATAAGTGTTGGGTCCGTCCCATGTAGGCAATTAGTGAAATGAGTAAATTTTGAAGAAAAAAATCCCTATTTAGATCTTAATGGACATATAAAGTCTATTGACTAGCATTAGACCTCATCTATCAATTTAAATAAAATCATATTTCATTTGGAATTATTTTATATTTATTAATTAATCACATTAATTAATTTATTTGAACGTTTAGTCGAATATACCCCACACACACACAGATATATATATATATATTATAACAAAACATGATAATATAATGACATATATAAACATGTGTATAGCTATATACATATGTAAACATATAGATATTGATATTTATATCTATTGTATATATATACATATTCATATGATAATTTAATATAATATCGAGAATATAAATCCTAAGTACATATATGTTTAAATATACTATAATATATATATATATATTTATTGTATATAGATATTTGTAGTACCATGTATATATATATATAATTTAGACATTTATATATGTATGTGACGAACATATATTTCCATATAAAGTAAATTTACATAAATAATAATCAAAGAACAATTAATGAAACAAATTTCAGATTTGTTTCATTAGCTAAGGAGATATCCAATAAGTATCTAAAAGAAAATGAAAGTCCTTCCACCTTCCTCTCTTGCAAACTCCTAATTAAAATTATATCCAATCATATATTGTAATTTATATATACCATATTTAATTGTACCATAAAATAAGTGAATAAAGGATTTGACATTACACAAATTAGGACTTGCAATGATCAAAAGAGCATATAGATACACAAAAGATGAATAGATTTAACACACTATTATATACATATGTATTTAATTTTAACTTTGTAAATAAAACAACATATATATATATATATATATATATTATATAAACAAACTTCCAAATAATTATACATTAAACATATGCATATATATATATATATCTCTACTACAGATAAAG
Organism: Allium fistulosum; assembly: GCA_030737815.1. NCBI lineage: Eukaryota > Viridiplantae > Streptophyta > Magnoliopsida > Asparagales > Amaryllidaceae > Allium > Allium fistulosum. The sequence goes on along the minus strand of CM060908.1, from coordinate 292,705,656 downwards.
AAAATTTGTTGAACTAATTTACTCGGTTTCCTTTTGAAATTCCACAAATGCCCTTGCTTTCTGTTTACAGGTTTGCGCTCAAACAAAATATCAACATATACAATAATACAAACAACCGTATGCGAAGCATGGGCCCATACTAGTATATATAATAATAATAATCCAAAATAATTAACAGAATAAATTATATTTATTTTTGACACAAATAGATAATTAAATATCATAATATAAAATAAATTCAAGACATCAATTTTAGATCCACATTAACATACATGCTTGATTGTAGCCAAAGTAAACGATTATTGTATATATTTATGTATATATGTCATTAAATCATTCAATAATATATAAATATACGGTTGAAAAGATTAATTCAAAAATACATAAAACAAAATAAATAGATCAAAGTTTCAAGTTTGGTTTTCCCTTTTGGAATTTTACTTATAAACAACATATGTATAATAATTCAAACTCCAATAAGATTCAATGGCAATTAATTACATGTTACAAACACAAATTTGAGTCAGGTGTGATCATGTATAAGCATATAAAATGAATATAGATTTACCTTCAGAGATCTAACCCTTCATGACACTTCAATTTGTGAATCGACTCCTACATTCCTTACACCCGATCTTACTAGAATTAAATGATTCACTTTATTTTATTTGAAGCTTTTTGATGAACTTTTCGGCCATGGGGAGTTAAGGCATGGAAGTGGCGGCCATTAAAAGAGAGGTGGGGAGGAAGGAATCATTGGAAAAACGAACCAATGAGGGAGGTTTTGTTTTTACGAAGAGAATTAAAATCTTTCTCGTTCCTCTCTTTAAAGACCTTCCTTAATTAATTCCAATTATCAATTATCATGACCATGATTCTCCTTCTATAGCAAGCCATAATTAGCTCCCTAAATAGACCAAAAAATATTAAAGCGCATTAAGCAATTAACTATATTTAAAGCCTATTCAAATATATATCGATATGTGCAAATATAACTTTTAGATACATGCCAAATAATTACCAATAACGCCTAAAATATCAACTACATTAATAATTAATATTCCTTAAATATTAATTAATTTAACTAGATTATAACCCTTTATAAACTAACTAAGTCATTTTCTTTTTTAGAAATTTCACAAATGCAGCTGTGAGACTCAAAGGTGTGAATTCTGTCAAATATTAATATTGAACAATTCAAAAATTAACGAACCCACACCACCTTAGCTAGTGTATGACAGTTTGTTCGAATTCGTCGCTTTTATATCTTTTATTGAAATCATAGTTTAAATTATCTTAAGCAGTACCGGTAGTGACAATAATCTACACATGTTCTCTTTATCTGCACTATATCACTTTATGAAATATGGAGTTTGGTACTTGTCAAAACTCCAATATTATTCATATTCAACTTTGTTAGTCCATAAACAAAGTCAATGGTTCAATAATAACATTTATTATCAATCGTTTTACACTTGCCATAGATTTGACTATGTTTGACCGTGACACTAACCTCATCTAATTAAGGAGACGAATTTTTATTAAATAGTGCTTCGCTCCTAATGCTTCAACTTATACCCAACTATAATTATTCGATGGATGTTATGCCTGTTAGAACTTTGTTTATATGATTGCTTTAACGATGACGACTATATAAATATCTTTTGTAGCATCTCTTAATCAATACTTTGAAAACAGCAATGATTCAAGGAGACAAGAAGTAAAAGAAAGAAGAAATAAGTTGTCTATAAGTAAAAAGTATGTTTTTATCCTTAGAAAATATTTGTAAAATCTCCTGGTTGATTCATATGCATATACACATATCATTGATGCATGAGAAGTTCAATAAAAAGACCAAAAGCATTTACAAATTTACAAAGCTTTTATAAAAACCATAATTCAAAGGTTTGGTCAACTAAATACAAATTCAGTCAATTGAGCTCAATCGACTAAAGCCAGTAACCTTCATACACTCTTTAGTCTTCTATTTTTAACCTTTGTCTCTGTAATATTTTGTACACATATTCAATCAACCTGTGACCAGTCTTAGTCAACTGAATAAATAGTAACCGCTATTTTCTTAAACAATACTTCAAAGAGTTACGACTGTTCAATGCTTTTTCTTCGAAGAGCAATAACTTTCTAGAAGAATACAATTTTTCTAAAAGCAACTATTGATTGCTATAAATAGAGCCTAAGTCTAGAAGTTGAGATTTAACTTGCTATCTTGATTTATAACTCTATTATGCCTATTTTTCTTTTGAAAATCAATATTGTTCATTCGCTCAAAAATTACTCTATACACTTAATCACATTACACGCATCATCGAATCATCAAATGAGATTATAGGAAGCTTTGTAGCTGAACTCAAAATTCGTGTTGATAGATCACAACTTTATCAATTCAGCAAACTCTTGTAATGTCTATTCCTCCGGACTAAGTGAGGGAGTTTGATTAATGGAAATCCGAAGGAGCTTTAGGACTGGACATGGTATGGGAGATCTGAACCAGTATAAAAACTCTAGTGTCATCATTTTTATTTACTTTACCTTTTTTATATTTAGCTTGATTATAGTTATTTGCACACTTACAATAGTTAGCCATATTAGAGATCCTGTGCACTTTCATTTGGTATCAGAGTCTGGTATTCTACTTATCGCCACAACATCATAGAACAATGGCCAGAAGAAGATATAGTCGAAGCAAAAAAGATCGTCATGCATGTTACATTACTACAAACATGACTTTAAGCGACACTGAGGCAAAATGGACCACCACACCAGACATCGATGAGGTATTAACTACTTATAACCAATTATACGAGTTTTGTTATGTTTTATTTAAAAAATTTAAAAATATTAAAAAGGTGCATGAAGAAAGTTTGGATACAATAAATAACTATGAGCTAGAAATTAATACGTTGAAAAATGGAAAAAATATTTTAGAAAAGGAAAATAGCTCCTTCAAAATTTCTCTTGAAAATTCTTTTTCTAAGTTAGATCATCTTGAAAATTTAATTAATTCCTTAGAAATGGAAAATGAAAATCTTTTAAAGAAATTTGATAATTTGAGAAGTGATTTCGAAATTTCTTTAAATAATTCAAATTTTCAAATTTTGACACTTGGAAAAGAGAATTATGCTTTAAAGAATGAGAATTAGAAATTAATTAAAGAAACTGATACATTGAGAAATAAAATTGAAATTTATGAAAAAGAGATTGGTGACAATAAGGTAAAATTTAATAAAATTAACGAAAAAGTCACGAATTTCCATAAAGGTCAAAATGATTTAAATTCAATTCTATCAAATTATAGATCTTCTAGTAATAAAAGTGGTTTAGGATATAATAAAACTTAGTGTAGAAATAGTACTAGATATGCTTTCATGTATAGTAAAAATGTTAATGCTAGCACTAGGTTTCTACTAAAATCTAAACCTACTTTTAGAAATTCATGTACTTCTGTAAGCTATAATGTTTCTACAATTTCTAGAAGTATAAAACAATTAAATATGAATAGAAATTATTAAAGTATTTGGGTTCCCATTAATTGGAAAAACAGAGAAAAATACATTGATAATTATTTTGATACAGTAATTAATAACCAAAATTTTATTTTCAAATGTTCCACCAAACCCACTTATCAGTATAGTTACCTTCGACCTAACCTACCAGACCTTAACGTAGGAAGTGGATACCAAAACATAGAAACTATTTTTACTGGTACCCAAGAAAGACAAAAATATGAGATGAATTTCGAATAACAAATGTTCCGTACATGTCACTAGAGAAGGAGCATTTATGGATTATGGAACTGTAGCAAATTTGGCATGTCTTTCGTTGTACTTTTACTCATTTTTGTTGATGACAAAAGGGGAGAAAGTATGCTGAAAGGGGGAGTATTTATTAAGGGGGAGATTACATATACATATGTCATACATATAGTTGTCATCATCAAAAAGTGGGAGAAGGTATCCACTTGAAGTTCCATGGTATTCTCAAGTCGGGAGGACTACGTAACATCGTCACACTAAGATCTCTTGTTCAACCTAGTTGTTATCAACCAATAGGAAACTCTCAAATGAGTCATTTCCAAGTTATCCAATAACTATGAGTATGTAACCCCTTGGTGCCCCAGGAGCTATGACAAATACACTGCCTAACATTTGGAGAGTATTACATACTCTGGTCTAAAGGGACGTATCGATATCCTTTCTCAAAGCATCTTGACCGGGAATAATTAAAACAAAATGTCATTCTATTTTGTGGTTAATTACTCATGATTAGAACTATTTGCAACTATAATCACATAACATTTTATTTACGGATTTTCTTATTAATATACTTTAAATTAATTACTTAATTAATTATATCACAATATACCAAAGTATATAATAGAAAACAAATAACTTTACTACGAACGAGATTGACTACAGAGTTAGATATATGTAACAAATTACATAAGTGCTCCTAGAGAAATCTACTAACTTTTTCAATAAATTGTACTTAGATTTAACTCTATCCCTAATGCATCATGTAGACTCCTCCAGAACTTACTTATGAAAACTGGGTCCTGACCACTAACGATACTTATCGGAATACCATGCAGTTGAATAACTCCTTTTCATACAAAGTAGCAAATAATGTTGTGTCCTTGTACTCTTAACTAATATAAGGTGTCTGCTCTTAGTGAGACGATTTGCAATAACCCAAAAAATTCATTACTCTTCATGCTTCTAGGTAACCCATCCATGAAGTCCATAGATGTTTTCTCTCATTCCCAATAAGGAACCTCTAATGATGTTGTAATCTACCTAGCTTCTTCTATTCCGTTTTAACCCATTGAGATGTCAAACATCTCACTACATACTCTACCACTTGTCTATTCATTCATGGCCTAAGTTAAATCCACTTTATGCTCTATACATCTTATCTCCATCAATATGATTCATCATCCTAGAATTGTGTGGCTTACCTAGAAATTCTTCAATCAATTCTTTAATATCTAGTGCACATAGCTTTTTGTCACGTTTCAACCTTCTCATCGAATCTATGAAGCAATGGTCAAAATGGTTCGACTGTTCACCCCTTTCCAGCTAATCCAAAATACCAGCCAAAGCTCCTTCCTACCTTTGGCTTAAACAAACACGGTCCATCGATACAGGTTTGACCTCCATTGCTGCTAATAATCTTAGCATGTATTCACATAAGTTTAGGAAATCAAATAAAGAAATAAACTCCAACTTCTTATGTTCCAATAACATACAACTTAATGCAACATTCCTCCTAATTAGGGCATCGACAACCACATTACTCTTTAATGGAGTATATGCAATCCCAAAATCATATGATGATAAGAATTCCATCCACCTTTGTCATCTAAAGTTCTAGTCCTTTTGAGAGAACAAGCACTTATGGGACTTGTGATCCGTATATAGCTCAAATCTCTCCCCTAAAAGATAATGTCTTCAAGACTTAAGTGTGAACACAATGGAATCTAACTCAATATCATGGGTCAAATAATTCTTATCATGAGTCCTAAGCTACCTTCTAGCATATGCCACTAACTTCCCTTCTTGCATCAGAATAGCACCAAGCCTAGTACCGCAAGCATTGGTATAAAGGGTAAAAGGTTTGGTATCATCCAAAATATTCATAACCGGTATGCTCATCAACAACTCCTTCAACATAAAAAATGCCTGCTTATACAAACTCCATGTAGAAACCAAAATTTTCTTAGTGAGACGAGTCAAAAGGTGCTGAGATCTTCGTGAGTCCTTAATGAACTATTAGTAAAATCCATCCACTAAGAAAACTACAAACTTCTAAATCATTCTTCAAAACGTTCCAATATTTCACAGCAGCTACGTTTCCTGGATATACTCCCAATCCATCCTCCAATATTATATGTATAACAAAGTGGACCTCCTTTCTCCAAAAGTGAAATTTTGATAATTTCGCCCTTAGTTGATTTCTTCCCAAAAGAAAAAATATGTCTCCCAAATGAAGTTTGTGCTCCTTTTCAATTTGGGAATATGTAAGAATATCATCCAAAAAACCCCCACAAAAATATTTGACTGCTCTCAGAATGCCCTACTCATCAAATCAATAACATAAGTTGGAGCGTTATTTAGCTCGAACAGCATGGCTACCTACTTGTGTAATCCTCCATTAGTTGTACGGAATGCGGTCTTCGTGGTACTATTGCAACAAAAATTTACACAGCACCTCAAAGTAGTTACAAACGATTAGATGTAGTGAAATCAACAAGAAAGCAATAACAAATAATTTTTATAGTGATTCGGCAAATACTCCAGCCTACGTTCACTTTAATCTTTGTTATTAATTGTTTTATCTCTGGAATACAAAGATTAAAATCTAGTTTGACGACACTCTAATGGACCTCGGATTCTCTAGAGGTTCTTAAATGTTCAAGGAAGAAGAAGATAGGTTTTAGATCCAAAAATGTCAATCTTCTCTCCAAATGAAGTTAGGCCACTATCTACAGACAAGATCTTACATGTCGGTAGATCACAAAATACCAGGTAAAAGTTCAGATTCAAGACTCTAGTATGAAGAATCTATCGTCTTTCATCAATTTCAAGAAGCAAATCATGTCGGCACCAACATGAATTTAGGCCTCTAAAGTCCATTTTTCCTCCGTGCTTAATCTTTTTTACTTCCTGCATTCCCACTCCAAGTCCCAAAATCTTATTGGTACCAACCAAATCATGTCGGTATCGACATGATTTTGTTATTTGAAAGTTCATCAAACCTCCTGATTTTATTCATATTATCATTATTGATAGTTTCCAAATCATATTGGTGCAAATCATGTCGGTACCAATATGAATCATGTCGGTACCAACTTGATTTGCATTTCTAAAACTTGGCCAAATCTTTGATATCTTCAATCTTGACATCTTCCAAGATCCTTGACTCATTCCTTCATCAATTTGCAGTCTGTTTCACCTTTTTGAGTCTATTCTGAGACTGTGGAAAATTTGCTACCAACATTTTCCCCTCTCCAAAGTATACCTTGTGTAGATAAGGTGTGCTTTGCTCTAGAACAAGCTTTGAGACTGGCAAATTTTCATCGTTTGCGCTCTCTGGCTATCTACTGGATCAATCATGGTGAATCATTTGGTTCCTTCGAGTTCACTTGCAAATCAAAGGTCATTCTAAACCACATAACTAAGGATTCAAATCCTTGCTTAAATGTTAGTCATAAATCATTGTCATTCTGCGTTCCCTCGAAATTGTCATATCTTATATCATATATCATGAATCAAAGTCATATCGTGTTCTCCTATGTTTTAGTTATCCTAGATTAATCAAATATCATGTTATCATGCATCGTTGACTACATTAGCACATTGCCTCCCGATTGAACGTTGCCAATAAATCGTTTAGTATCATCTAGTATCCCCTCATAAGCAAGCCTAATCAAATCGAGGCAATGTCATATTTATTAATCATTTTCTAATCAAAAGGTGTTCTTATCCTAAGGTTTATTTTTTGATCTCTTTAGATCATAAATATTAGATTGAGCCCAATCCACATGCTTTCTGGCGAGGGGACCCAATATCAAAGAGAGCTCATCCGCTCACTCTTCGGTGAGGGGACTCACTATCCAAGCCCACTCATCTGCTCGCTCTCCAACGATGGGGCTTGTTATCCTGTATGAATCCATGTGCCCGCTCTGCGACGAGTGGACTCACATTTCATGATTCGTCGCCCCGTCTCTCCGATTGGGGGAACCAAGTCCTATCAATTTATGTGTCAGGTTTAAGGGTAACTACGTTCTAGTAGTATCCAATTTCAATATGAATATTGGTTATCAAGTTCGAATGGCTTCCTAATCTAAACATCCATTATTTACTTATCCATAAAGTTTTAATCATGCGCATAAAGAAAAAATCAAAATATCTAATCCAATCAAGAATTACTCTCAGACCTAAACTTAGAGCGTGCTTGGGGATCGATCGTGATCCCATACACGGGTAAGTGGTTTGATAGTAATCCTTTAAGCTTAATTTAAAACAAAAGCAAAGTGTAGAAATTAAACCCAACTCCAATCCATCCCGATCATGAGATAATCATTTTTGGCCCAGATCCCTAGTTGTATCCTAATATATTCGCCACAGATGGTGATCGCTGCAGTCGCACCACAGCGATTTGAATCCTTACATACTACTGCAGTCGGTTGCTATGAAATAGCTTCTCAATCAAGTCTCGTAAATGTCTTCATTTGCTCATTTCGTGCCCATCCAGCTTATGAAATTGGCAGTATTTTCCAAAATTCTTTTCCCAATCTGTGGCTTCTCTCCTTGTAAGTTTTTTGTAGGGAATATGTCCCGTGGTATCCAAGTATATAGTCTCTGGGGTCTCCATTAATTCGGTGTAGGATTTCGGCTCCCTCATTTGTCGCTTTGTCCTATATGGTTATCGTTGCCTTTTGTTTCCCTTTTTCCTTTCCATTTCCTACTCTAGATGGTCCTCCACTATCCAGAGCATCCACTTCAGCACCTTCATTTGCTTCAGCTCCTCTTGGTACAAGAACCTCTAAGCTTGATAATAGAAATACCAAATCCACTAGGGGATCCCTCCCTAGAGCAATCTTAAAATCGGTTTTACTTGCAATTCCTAAAACCACCGCCATCAGAATTATCGATGGGTTTGGCTTCTGTATCGTAGCGGTTGTTGTATTGAATCTAGTTAGATAACTTCGCAGGGTCTCTCTAGCCCTCTATTTTATAGTTGAAAGTGTTTGTAACATCCCAAACTTGGAGGCCCAAAACTAATGGCAACGGATGTTTCAGTCATCCATAGTTACTAATTCTCGGTGACCAAATGCGGTAATGTTAGAAACATTGATATAACAGAAACACATGGACATGAATTTTTTTTTAAACCATTAAACAAATTTCTCATATTCAGTCATATTTCAAATTCATTACATAATCCCAAGTTCGAGAACCACATTCAGAAAAATATAATTATTACAAAATACGCCAATAGCGACATATGAAGATGTCCCCTTGGATGATCAGAGTCTATACATAGGCAATTAAACAACTTTGCCTTTACATCAAAACACAATGGAATCAAATAAAAAGAGCTCATATTAGCTTGCTTGCCTCTTGCACCTCTCCGGAAGCTTACTCGTTTTAAGGAGAGCCTAAAAACCTCAACTCTAAATCTACTCAAAATCAATTGAGCGCCCGAGAGTTTAAGGGGAAAACATAAACTTCGAGTCAGACAAAAATCCTGGTATGAATAATAACCTACTATCTCGAACCATTTAGATATCTAGTGAGACCACACCGCTTAGTGGAACGGGTTTTCCCCACACTTGTAGCTTGCCCAAAAATTTATAATAACCATATACCGTGCACCTGCATCTATAATGGTTAAAAACATAGCAATTTAAAATATCATGATGATATGCAACCATGCAAAATATCCTAGGTTTCCCATCCTCATTCATTTGACTATCTGTCTCAGTTATAGTTTCTATAGTCACTATTAACCTATTAGTTTTCATGGGCTGACTAATAACCTGTCTATACTCTTACGGACTATCTGTCCAGTTTCATAGTTTCCATGGGATCACTAAGAACCTATTGGCCCCTGCCAATAACTTCATCCAATTATTTCACGGGTTCTCCCTAAACCTATTGGTATCTCCAATAACTTCTTTCATATCATAGTTCTCATGGGTTGACTATGAAACTATTAACCTCTGTCAATAATTTTATTCAGATATAGTTTTCATGGGATCGCTACAAACCTATTGGCCTCTGCCAATAACTCTTTCCAAAATAGTTTTCATGGGTTTACTACGAACCTGTCTAAACTAACAACTTCTTGACCGGTCTTTGGGCATCCTATGTTCCGGTCTACCTGACCTCCTGGATGCAACTCTACTTATACAGGAGTTAATCTCAATTTATATTCACTACTGGGTCAATCTAGCTGGTTATTCTGCCCTTACTCCCCAAAATACAGTTATGGGTTTAATTATAAAGTGAATATGTTTATTGAAGAAGCACACATAATAACTGATCATAACATACAAAACATGGTTAATACCTTTAACCCATTATTTTTATTAAGGAAAGTTTCTTCAAAAACTCCAAAATTGAAAGCCATTTCAAAGCTCTTTTATATTGCCATGGGTTTTCCTTTAAAAATGAGATGTTGTCCTTTGTTTTGAAAACTAAGGCTTTCGAAACCTTAGACCTTTACTTTTGAAATCGTTAGAATATATCTTTAGAAAGCATTCAAACCTTCTTTTCAAAACACTTAAACATATGCCTTTCGAAACACTTAAAATATCTCTTTCGAAAGCATCAAAACCTTCCTTTGAAAACCATCAAAATATTCCTTTCGAAATTATTAAAGCGTATCTTTCCAACTTATAGAAGCATAGCTTCAAAACCCTTTGAAAGTACCTCTTTCGAAACCATTGGGTTTAACCTTAAATATAACTTTTGGGTCAAAGTAAACATAAGCAAAAGTAACCCTTTCGAAACCATTAACCTTCAAGTAAAAGAGTTTGGTGAAAACAGATGGCTTCGGAACCATCCTTTCAAAAGCTTTAATCTTTTAAGTAAAATAATTGGAAGGATAGCTTCAAAACACCTTTTGAAGCCATTGCCTTCGAAACCTTTAGTTTAAATAGCTACTGGAGCCCTTTCGAAAGCATTCGGAAGTGGCTTGTTATATTTATAAAACAAAAGCTTGCCTTTCTATTGAAAACTTTTGACCTATTCGAAAGGTATGAAGACGGCAGCAAGGTTTCGACTTGGTTCAAAACTACCCTTTCGATAGCTTCTCTTTTAAACATAATGTTTGCGCCAAAATTGGTCACAAACCCCAAATATCATGAAAGCACCAGTGTATGAACGCAAATCAACAGTATATAATCACAGATCACAGGTCTAAGTAATGTAGAGGATAAAAGTGAAGAATAATGAACTTAAAATGGAAAGAAATAAACAGAGACACAAGATTTATAGTGGTTCGTCTATCTCCAGCCTACGTCCACTCCCAAAGTTAATCTTTTATTGATGTTCTTTGCTGGCTACAACTGATTACAACATATTATGATGATAAAACTCGAGTATAACAGCAGTGATGGAGTACAAAGTTGAATCAGACAGAGTCCGGACGTTGAGAAGCCAAAGATCCCATTTTCTATTGGCTCTAGGGGTCTATTTATAGGTGTAGGAGGCTGATATCTCGCTCAGATCTCGGGAGACTTCTTCTGGCACGTGAGTGGGGCCACGCGCCCGAGCCCGTGAAGTTTCGGCCCGATCCGTGATCGATACGAACGAATTTCGTATCGATCAAGATTGCGTCCAATGGAGTCGAAATTTGGTGTGGACATCCTTTAGCATGCACGTAAGCTCCTATGAAAATTTCGTATCATTTGGACTTGTGATTTGGGAGATAATCGATCGATACGAATTGGGATTTTCAGTTGGTTGCCTTGTTCGACTCGATCAATTTCGCATCGATACTTGATCGCATCGATATCCTGCACGCGCTTGGTGATGACGTGGCCCAATCTTCAGGGTTCGATCCGCTTTCCATGCCGTGATGAACATTTCTTCCCTTGAATCGTGGTCGTTATTCGCTCGCATCCATATTTCACATTTGTTCGTGTCCATAATTTTGTTTCGCGTTCGTACCCAACTGCTCGCGTTATACCATATTTCGTATCGATTCCAGGAGTGTGTTTCGTATCGATCTGCCTGATCGATACGAAATAAGGATATAAGAGGCATTATCGATAGATACGAAAAACGTACGATGGGCCAACAAATGGATATGAAACTAGACTTTAGGATGGATACGAACGAAGCCTTACCTGATTGGTACGAGTGAGGCCATACCTGATGGATACGAAGACGTCGATAGGAAGCAGGCCGCTTGTCTTCATCCTGATCGATTTGAATTGATCGAGTCAAAAAAACCATCGCACTCTTGCCTATCCATTCTGGGTCCACTGCCATCGAGTCGAAATCCATCTGGCCTTCTTACTGATCGATACGAAGGCGCTGTCGTATCCATGTTGATCGATATGAACGCCTTGTTCGAATCGATCAATTATCTTGAGCAAATGAACTCCGGTTGACCTAAGATTTGAAACGTAGCCTCTTCTAGCCTTGATCATCATTTCTTATCAATCCCGCCATGATCAAAGCTCGGCCAATTTTGATGACATCGATCAAAGCCTTGTTTCCAATCGATTTCCAATCCTGATATACATTTCTTTCCAACTTTTTTGCTGATATTCCAGCCTTGACCAAAAGGTGGGATAACATTTGCCCCCCAAAACACGCCTTGTGATAAGAAGGGTTTTTTGAATAGTTCCGAATCCAATATCCAAAGTCCATTACCATATCATCCAAGTGCATCGATCTTCACTGCTCCGAGTCGATGTCTGATTCCAAATCCAATAACCAAAGCCTTAGCCAATCCCATATCCATCCGTACTCGATATCCAAGTCCTAATCCATCCTTGTTCAATAACCAAATCCAGGACCTCTCCGGGTCGATATCCAAATCCGTAACCTCTTCGGGTTCTTGCCAAGCGCGATCCACACTTGACGACCGTGGTCCAGTGTCCCTAGACGCTGAGTAATGCCATGGCTTAAGTCCTAAGCTGAATCCTGGTCGCTCCGGACCCTTGCCGAGCATAGTCCATACTCGACGACCTGAAATCATAACCGATATGTATTATGGGGCCTAAGTCCTAGGCCGAATCCTGGTCGCTCCGGACCCTTGCCGAGCATAGTCCATACTCGACGACCAGAAATTATAACCAATGGGTATTATGGGGCCTAAGTCCTAGGCCGAATCCCGGTCGCTCGGGACCCTTGCCGAGCATAGTCCATACTTGACGACCATTTACCAAAAACCAGAGGAAAATCCAATCAAAATCCAATCAAAATTCCAATCCAAATCAAATCAGAAAACCAAAAATCCACATTCGAAATCAAAACCAATATCCAAAAATGAAAACAATCATTCAAATGAAAATCCAAACCAGAAATCAAACAGAATCAGAAGTTCAAACCAAACTCCAAACCGAACCAGAAAAGGCAAATGTCCAAACCAAAAGAAAAAATAGATTTCACAAACCATAGCGTCACGGTTTATCGTCAGTCAGAGCATGCTTAGGGGGCATCCCCGTCCCCATACATGAGTAAATGACTTGGCCGTTTGCTAGTAGTTTGCTACTTATTTCGTATTTTGCTGGTCAATTGATAACCAATCGACCATCATTTCTAGGCCTCGCGCCATCGTTATTTGAGATGGACGGTGGTCGCTCCTGCTCCAACGCCGCATTCCAATCCCCGACATATTGTTGCAACTGTCCATTCCTTACATGCTCCTCAATTATGTCCTTCAGATGCCTGCAACTGTTGGTATCATGTCCGTCTAAAACATGAAAAAGACAGTGCCTCCCTGATGCCCTTTCACATTCCGAGGGTTCTCTCCTAGCCGGACTTCGATAGGGAAGGCGATTCCGAGTTTCTAGGAATATCCGTTCCAATGTTTCATTTAATCCTGTGTAAGTGGAAATCTTTGGTTCCCTCCATCGCTTCCTAGTTTTTCCTGATTTGTCATCCAGCTTCCTTTTTGCCTTATCTTTATCCGAGCCTCCGCTAGATGGCCCTCCATCCTCAGCTGTGTTCACCTCCTTTAACTTCATATCCGAGCACGCATCTTCCTGCCGAAGGAATCTCTCAGCTTCGTGAAAGAATTCCCCGAGATCCATTGGTGGGTCCCGTATTAGAGACACTTTGAAATATGAATCCTCTCTTACTCCTGATACTGCTGCCATTAAAATCATCGATGGATCCGGCCGATCCACCGAAGCAACCGCTGCATTAAACTGAGTTAAGAAAGCTCTGAGTGATTCATCCATCCTTTGCATTACTGATGTTAGCGTCATCACATTCTTCGGCCTTTTGATATGAACCCGAAATTGCTTCAGAAACCTGTCCACCAATTCCGTCCATGTCCTGATAGATCCTTCCTCCAGCTGTCTGAACCACATCGCAGCTATATCCGTTAATTATAGAGGGAAACATCTGGCCATCACTTCCTCCGATGCCCCAGCACTTCCATATGTCTTGTATATCTCATCAAGTGATCGGTCGGATCAGCTTTCCAATTGTATACTTCTACCGTAGGTAGCTTGAATTCTGGTGGATTCCGAGCCATTCTGATGTCACGAGTAAACAGACTCCTGTTTACTCCTTCCAGATCTCTGTTCATTAAACCTCCGCGCATAGTTGCCTGATAATCTCAGCCAATCCTGCTTTGTCTGCCAATGGTTGCCCCCCGAGTCCCCGAGGGAATTTTGGTACGTACTCCTCATCCTACACTCCTACATTCCTGCCAGCATCCTGTTGTGTGGTGTTAACTGGAATTCCTCCATGAACTGGTCCATCGTTACGGGGCGGTGTGCCCCCGAGCCTAGATCCATCTAGATTAGCAGTGGTGTGCTGATTAGGGGTTGTGCCTTGTTGAGCTGCTCCATTCAATTGCCTGTTTGGGCCTTCTGCTCCTGTTCTGTGGATTTGATCTCCTGAAGCTTCAGCTGTTCCTGCTGTTCTCATCTACTCAAAGAAGTTTTGCATCATTTCTTGTTGACTCTTCAACAACCTTTCATGAATTGAAGTCGCCATAGCCTCCATTTCGTCGCTGGTGATGTAGATCGAAGCTTGTCCTTCTCCAGCTCTAGAGGATGCCTCTTGACTTCCCCCTTGTTGACTTCTCTCCGCTCTTTGTCTTCTACTTGATTGTCTTGTCATAGCTCTCTAGATCTGAACTCCAAATTTGGTATAGCGGGCGCTAGTTGCCTTCTCAGTGAAAGCACCAAAGTGTTTGAGCCAAAATTGGTCACAAACCCCAAATATCGTGAAAGCACCAGTGTATGAACGCAAATCAACAGTATGTAATCACAGATCACAGATCTAAGTAATGTAGAGGATAAAAAGTGAAGAATAATGAACTTAAAACGGAAAGAAATAGACAGATACACAAGATTTATGATGGTTCGGCTATCTCCGGCCTACGTCCACTCCCGAAGTTAATCTTTTATTGATGTTATTTGCTGGTTACAACTGATTACAGTAGATTATGATGATAAAACTCGAGTATAACAGCAGTGATGGAGTACAAAGTTGCATCAGACAGTATCCGGATGTTGAGAAGCCAAAGATCTCCTTTTTTGTTGGCTCTAGGGTATATTTATAGGTGTAGGAGGCTGATATCTCGCTCAGATCTTGGGAGACTTCTTCTGGCACGTGAGCTGGGCCACGCGCCCAAGCCCATGAAGTTTCGTCCCGATTCGTGATCGATACGAACGAATTTCGTATCAATCAAGATTGCGTCCAATGGAGTCGAAATTTGGTGTGGACATCCTTTAGCATGCACGTAAGCTCCTGCTAAAATTTCGTATCATTTGGACTTGTGATTTGGGAGATAATCAATCGATACAAATTGGGATTTTCAGTTGGCTGCCTTATTCGACTCGATCAATTTCGCATCGATACTTGATTGCATCGATATCATGCACGCGCTTGGTGATGACGTGGCCCAATCTTCAGGGTTCGATCCGCTTTCCATGCCGTGATGAATGTTTCTTCCCTTGAATTGTGGTCGTTCTTCGCTCGCATCCATATTTCACATTCGTTTGTGTCCATAATTTTGTTTCGCGTTCGTACCCAACTGCTCGCGTTATACCATATTTCGTATCGATTCTAGGAGTGTGTTTCGTATCGATCTGCCTGATCGATACGAAATAAGGATATAAGAGGCATTATCGATAGATACGAAAAACGTACGAAAGGCCAACAGATGGATACGAAACTAGACTTTAGGATGGATACGAACGAAGCCTTACCTGATGGGTATGAGTGAGGCCATACCTGATGGATACGAAGACGTCGATATGAAGCACGCCGCTTGTCTTCATCCTGATCGATTCGAATTGATCGAGTCGAACAAACCATCGCACTCTTGCCTATCCATTCTAGGTCCACTGCCATCGAGTCGAAATCCATCTGGCCTTCCTACAGATCAATACGAAGGCGCTATTCTTATCCATGTTGATCGATACGAACGCCTTGTTCGAATCGATCAATTATCTTGAGCAAATGAACTCCGGTTGACCTGAGATTTGAAACGTAGCCTCTTCTAGCCTTGATCATCATTTCCTATCAATCCCGCCATGATCGGAGCTCTGCCAATTTTGACGACATCGATCAAAGCCTTGTTTCCAATCGATTTCCAATCCTGATATCCATCGCTTTCCAACTATTTTGCTGATATTCCAGCCTTGACCAAAAGGTGGGATAACATTTGCCCCCCAAAACACGCCTTGTGATAAGAAGGGGTGTTTTGAATAGTTCCGAATCCAATATCCAAAGTCCATTGCCATACCATCCAAGTGCATCGATCTTGACTGCTCCGAGTTGATGTCTGATTCCAAATCCAATAACCAAAGCCTTAGCCAATTCCATATCCATCCGTACTCGATATTCGAGTCCTAATCCATCCTTGTCCAATAACCAATAACCGAATCCAGGACCTCTTCAGGTCGATATCCAAATCCGAAACCTCTCCGGGTTCTTGCCAAGCGCGATCCACACTTGACGACCATGGTCCAGTGTCCCTAGACGCTGACTAATGCCATGGCTTAAGTCCTAAGCTGAATCCTGGTCACTCTGGACCCTTGCCGAGCATAGTTCATACTCGACGACCTAAAATCATAACCGATAGGTATTATGGGGCCTAAGTCCTAGGACGAATCCTGGTCGCTATGGACCCTTGCCGAGCATAGTCTATACTCGACGACCTAAAATTATAACCAATGGGTATTAAGGGGCCTAAGTCCTAGGCCGAATCCCGGTCGCTCCGGACCCTTGCCGAGCATAGTCCATACTCGACGACCATTTACCAAAAACCAGAGGAAAATCCAATCAAAATCCAATCAAAATCCAATCCAAAATCCAAATCAAATCAAAAAACCAAAAATCCACATCCGAAATCAAAACCAATATCCAAAAATGAAAACAATCATTCAGATGAAAATCCAAACCAGAAATCAAACAGAATCAGGAGTTCAAACCAAACTCTAAACCAAACCAGAAAAAGCAAATGTCCAAACCAAAAGAAGAAACATATTTCACAAACCATAGCGTCGTGGTTTATCGTCAGTTAGAGCATGCCTAGGGGCCATCTCTGTCCCCGTACATGAGTAAATGACTTGGCCGTTTGCTAGTAGTTTGCTACTTATTTCGTATTTTACTGGTCAATTGATAACCAATCGACTATCATTCCTGGGCCTCGCGCCATCATTATTTGAGGTGCACGGTGGTCGCTCCTGCTCCACCGCCGCATTCCGAGCCCCGACATATTGTTGCAACTGTCCATTCCTTACATGCTCCTCAATTATGTCCTTCAGATGCCTGCAATTGTTGGTATCATGTCCGTCTAAATCGTGAAAAAGACAGTGCCTCCCTGATGCCCTTTCACGTTCCGAGGGTTCTCTCCTAGCCAGCCTTTGATAGGGAAGGCGATTCCGAGTTTCCATGAATATCTGTTCCAATGTTTCATTTAATCCTGTGTAAGTGGAAAACTTTGGTTCCCTCCATCGCTTCCTAGTTTTTCCCGATTCGTCATCCAGCTTCCTTTTTGCCTTATCTTTATCCGAGCCTCCGCTGGATGGCCCTCCATCCTCAGCTGTGTTCACCTCCTTTAACTTCATATCCGAGCACGCATCTTCGTGCCGAAGGAATCTCTCGGCTTCGTGAAAGAATTCCCCGAGATCCATTGGTGGGTCCCGTATTAAAGACTTTGAAATCTGAATCCTCTCTGACTCCTAATACTGCTGCCATTAAAACCATCGACGGATCCGACCGATCCACCGAAGCAACCGCTGTATTGAACCGAGTTAAGAAAGCTCTAAGTGATTCATCCATCCTTTGCTTTACTGATGTTAGCATCATCACATTCTTCGGCCTTTTGATATGAACCCGAAATTGCTTCAGAAAACTGTCCACCAATTCCATCCATGTCCTGATAGATCCTTCCTCCAGCTGTCTAAACCACATCGCAGCTATATCCGTTAAGTATAGAGGGAAATATCTGGCCATCACTTCCTCCGATGCCCCCAGCACTTCCATCTGTCTTGTATATCTCATCAAGTGATCGGTCGGATCAGCTTTCCCATTGTATACTTCTACCGTAGGTAGCTTGAATTCTGGTGGATTCCGAGCCATTCTGATGTCACGAGTAAACGGACTCCTGTTTACTCCTTCCAGATCTATGTTCATTAAACCTCCGCGCATAGTTCGCCTGATAATCTCAACCAATCCTGCTTTTTCTGCCAATGGTTGCCCCCCGAGTCCCCGAGGGAATTCTGGTACGTACTCCTCATCCTGCGCTCCTACATTCCTGCCAGCATCCTGTTGTGTGGTGTTAACTGGAATTCCTCCATGAACTGGTCCATCGTTGCGGGGCGGTGTGCCCACGAGCCTAGATCCATCCATAGTAAATCACTTAGGAAAAATCCCCAAAAATCATCATAATTCACTTTTAGTGTGATATCTAACATATAAAAATTTCAGACCCAAAATCCTTTATATAATTGCCGAAATAAATTTTTAATCCCAATTACTTATTTCTTCCTTCAAAAATTCATAATAAATTATCAATAGCTTGGATAATTATGAAAATTTAAACCCATCTCCAAAATAATGTTTTACATTATATATTAAATCCTCATGGCATTTGTAACCAAATAAATAGATATTAGCCTGAAAATCGAATAAAACATTTATCAGACATACTTGTTTGAATCAAACATATCATGTAATCTAAGCATCTCATCATTAAAATCATCATACAAGTTTTAAACTTAAAACCCGAGATCAAATTCTCTTTTAAAAAATGAAAATGAGATGGTTTTGATTATTACTCATCTTGCTTTGAATAAGGAACTTGAGATTTGATCTTGCTTAATCCTCCTTTGCTTGAATCCTAAGCTTTAGTTAATTTTTAATCTCCTTTTTCCCTAGGTTGTGGCCGGCTTTGAGCTCCCCTTTTCTTATGTTTTTTAATTATGAACGTATGGAATGAAATGGGAATAAGGGTTTAGGGGTTAAAGGATTATGGTGGACGGCTATTTCCCATAATACCCTTGCCTTATTCTCTTATTAGTTAACTTACAAGACCATTTCCTTAAACCCATTCTTTTAAATTTTTATTTAGTTAAGCATGACCTCTATTTAATTTCCAAATCTCAATCCCCTTATCACTTCAATCTTTACGTTATTCTATTTAATTTATCTAATTAAATCTCCTGAAAAATGTTATTTAAAATTAGGGATGTTACAGTGTCATTACTTTCTTCGGTCATATGATATGGACTCTGAATTGCTTTATAAATCTATCCACCAGTTGGGTCCATGTGCCGATGGAACCATTCTTTAGTTATTGAAACCACATCGTCGCTAAATCAATTAAGTATAATGGGAAGCACCAACTTATTATATCCTCTGAAGCACCTAGCACCCTCATATGCTAGATAAATCTCATTAAATGAACAGTTTGATTCGTCCTTCCGTTATACATCTCCAGAGTTGGCAGTTTAAAAGCAGATGGGTTCCTGGCATATTAGATGTTTAAAGTGAATGGATTCATATTCACATCCTCCAAACTCTAATCTGGGGGTCATCTCACAATACTTGTCTTATCATATCAGGCATCCCGTCATTATCATTCCACAGAAATCTCCGGGGCTTCGCACACCCTTGCCTTAGATTCTCATCCTTCCTCACACTCCTATGAGGAGTTCCTAGTCCTTGTGGCTGTATGTTTACATTCTATTTTGCATTTCTAACTCCAGCATCGTCCGATTCTGGCTTTCCGGATTGCCCGAAGTTCAAATTAGTCATGCCCCCAGTCCAATCATATCGGTACTGACATGAATTTACCGTGGGGGACCGACTCCAGCTTGCTCCACTCTAATTCCTTGTGCATCTGCTCTGCTTTCTAGCCTCTGATTCTGAACTCCAGCTACTTCGGCTATTCTATGCTACTCCATTCTTCTAAAAAATGCATCCATTATTTCATCTTATCGAGCCATCGGTCTCTCTTGCATTCTTTCCATCGTTCCTTTCGTCTCCCTCTGGTAACATTGATAGAAGACGGGCTCAAGCCTGAAGACACCTAATGGCTGCCCCTATGGTTTGGTTAACATCCTCCAGTAATATCTCTTGTAGTAGGCCTCTTCAACCTCTCTAAATCAAGCTTCAAGCTCAACAATCTAAGCCATTCTCGGTGAAAACACCAAAAAAATTATGAAAAAATTTGACACAACATCCCAAAGTTGATAGAAATGAGTAGATCTAGTGAAATTAATAAGAAAGTGATAAAAACATATAATTTTTATAGTGGTTCAGCAAATACTCCGGCCTACATCCACTTTAATCCTTGTTATTTTTTGTTTTCTCACTATAATACAATGATTACAATCAAGTCCAACCACGCTCCAGTGGATCCAGAGTCTTTAGAGGTTCTTAAAGTTCAAGGAAAAAGAAGATGGGTTTTAGATCCAAAAATGTCAAACCTCCCTCAAGTTGAAGTTAGACTTCTATTTACAGACAAGATCCTCCATCAAAGTTGGTTGATCGACAAATACCAAGTAAAAGTTTAGATTCGACATTCCAGTATGAAGAACTGGCTGTCCTCTGTCAATTTCGAGAAGAAAATCATGTCGATATTGACATGAATTCATGTCGATACCGATATGAATTCATGTTGGTACCTTGGGAATCCGAAGTCCATTTTCCCTCCATGCCTAAGCTTTTATCCTTCATGCATTGCAAATCCCAGTCCCGAAATCATATCAGTACCAACAAAATAATGTGGTACCGACATGATTTTGTCATTCAAAAGTTCATCAAACTTCCTGGGTTCTTTGTATCATAATTCTTGATAGTTCCCAAATCGCGTTGGCGTAAATCACATCGGTGCAAATCATGTTGGTACCAACCTAATTTGCATTTCTTAAACTCAGCCAAATATCTGACGTCTTCAATCTTGACATCTTCCAAGCTCATTGACTCATTCCTTCATCAGTTTGTAGTCTATTTCATCGGTTTGTGTCTATTCTGAGACTATGGAAAATTTGCTGGTAATAGATACTATCTTCTACAACTTTCAACAAATGAAATCCAATGACTATGCCAGGCTAAGAGAAAACTTTCCCCAACAATTTGATAAAGAGGTCGTCAATGTAGAGCAAGTGATAACTGTTTTTCCTTGTCAGCTTGTTTAATTCTCGACAGTCAACGTACAGCCTATGGGAACTGTCTGCCTTAGTAGCGAAAATGATAGGCACTCCCTATTCCGAGAAACATCTTCGAATGAAACCCTTTTATAGTAACCAAAAAACTTGTTTGTCTAAAACTCTTCTCCCATTCAGAGCCATATGCCTAAGCGCTATCACTATAGGCCTAGTCTTTTTCTCAAGATCAATCCTAAATTTAATCGCTCTTCGAGGAAGAAGACCCTACAAAGACATCTGGAAACTCTTGTGCTATAGGGATAGAAAATAAATTTACAATATGATAGATCAAGCAAATACAAATAACTCTTCATCATAGAAATATCGAGCTCACGACAAATAATAAGATAAAGCCCACCACCACTCCTCATTCGAACTGAACTCCCATCATAATCCTGTATCACCCCATAACGAGTCATCCGGTCAATTCCCAGAATCAATCCATACCTTGATAAATTTAGTACATAATTTTCACAAAAGAACTCTATATCACGTACGATTAATTTCAAATCATGGCAATCATTGATAAATGGGTTGATTCCCTTGTAGGATTCGACACCATAATAGATTCATACATTATATGATGTCTAAGGTCTAAGCTATTAACTGGTGTACTTGAAATGAATGAATGAGATGCATCTGTATCAAATAAAGTATGAATATGAGAATCAGATAGTAACAACACACAATCTTCTACACGTTCTCCTGAGTGACCCTTTATATTGCATCGCCTACAAGTGACCGCCTGCTTCTTGCCCTGTTCAACTTAAGGTCCATTCCCTTTATGTTTTCCTGTTGCTAATTGACTTCCTTCTTTGGCCGACCCTTAGCCATATCTCCATTGATATAATTCAATAAAATCGCCTCTACTAAACCTTTAAATATAGCACCATATGGAATATGATTGATGCCAACCCCTTAAGAGAAGAGTTTAATCCTTTTGTGAATTTCATCACCTTCTTATTTGGGGTATTAATCACATCTAACCTAGACTTGCAAGCTCATTGACTTGATTCACATACTCTCCAACAGACAAATCCCTTGCTTGAGATGAATAAACATCTCCAACAGAAATCCTTACTCAGCCCCTGAGACAAACTTAATCTCAAACTTCCTTTTGAACTCTGCCCATGTGATATGCTCCTCACTGACTTCAAAGTAATAATCTCCTACTAATTCACTACTTCTCCTTGCAAATCCAAGATGCTAGCTTCCTCCTTGCAATATCACATAAGCCCAATTAATTAAAGATCTTCTCACAAGTGTCGAGCGGCTCCCGCATTTCCTCGTAAGGTTAAATTCCAACATAGGTTTTACTACCTAATTAGAGAAATCCCTACCTAACTTTGGGAAATCCATTGTAGGTGATGGTCAGATAGGTTCCGCTCCTTGTGCAGTAGGTGCATGTATTATAGGGTTAACATTAGTTTGGCTTATCACCTATAGATATTAAAAAAATAAAATTGGAATTTTCACTCCAAGAGTATCCATACAATCACTCTAGTGTGATTCCTAGTTCTGCTTTTAACTCCACCAGTATTAATCTGTGTTCCAGTTTCTGTTTAGTTACTCATTCTTGGTTATCTGTAATTGGAATTCATTAACAACTCCTTAATAAATATTTGACATTCCTATAATGGTAAATAGTGTGTACATATGTACTTAACTTATATATGTACACTTTTATAGAAATACAAATACACTTTCTCAATATGTCCTAATCCTTAAATTAGGTAAGTTTTGCTCTATACCTAATGTAACATCCAACCATTTTTTACTTTTTGGTTTAATGCCCAAATAGGCAATCAAACCACGAAAACAGAAATTGATGAATCATAGAGTTAAGATAAATAGTAAATAGTGCAATACTCTAACTAGATGATTCAGAACTCATAGTAGAAGGAATGACATATAATACCAAATACCCATATATTCAAACCAATTAAATATGTCATATATCCATAACCATATATTTGTACAATACCAATCCAACTATTCACACTATCACACTTAATGTCATATGTAAAACATATACATAAGAACGTCTTCGTAAATCTACATGTTTAATGTCACTTACACTAGAACATCTCCATATTCCATCAACCTATCGATGGTAGATGCAAAGAAAAATTTGGAGAGGGGTCAGACATACGATGGTCCGAGTGAGTGAAATAAATCTATTTAACATATATTACAATTACACTTATATAACATCGTTAATTCTAACACATATGTATGCATACCTTAACATGTGTCACTTGCATCCATAGAGTTAGAACAACATTATATATATGTTGTTGACTACTTAATTAATGTCATGTCACATTCTATTATATGATATATGACAATGACATAGTAAACAGTATTCTATGCTCACTATTCATTCAACTGATGGACAATAGTTGCAGGTACATCCATCGAAGGTCGTATAAGCCTGCATATAAATGTCTTCATCTCTAACGATCCACATATTGAATATGTGCAACTCAAGATGCCACGGTAATTTTATACGAGCAACCAACGTTAAAGATTTATCTGATACGACCGTTGCATATGGACATGAACACCCATACCTCTAATTTCATACTCATTTCATCATATCAAGGTCATCTTAGGTGAATCGTCTCTGACATAGATCAAAGAAACATATGGACTCGGTCCTAATGCGATTGCTGATTTGAATTGGCCCTGCCTGGGTCCAGGTCATGCTATCTTAGGCCGCTACCAGCGGTCGACCACTGGCTGTGCGCTTTTGAAAACACAATGGTCGGTGTTTTTAATTTTTTAGTACGATTTCTTTTTTCCTTCTCATTTTTTGATTTAAACTTCTATATTTTGTTATTACATATTAACACATCATAGTATACTTGTTTTAACACCATTTTATACTGCAAAACCATTCGTATTACCAAATATTTCATATATTGATATTGCCATAGTTTCTGAATCCATAAATCACCATTTTATCTTTGATTCTAAAATTGCTATAGTTATTATACCATATGTGTTATGTTACCATTAATACATTTAATCATGTTTATACAAACACCGATATCATCATTTTAAAAACCAAAACCCACCAATTTGGATTATACTTCAAATATCTCATTTATATACATTCATTCGCCTAATCATTTGCTAAATACAATTTTAACAATAATTTATCGTTATTTAATTCAAAACTTTCCCCTTGTTTAGGCTAAAAACCATATTATAAAAGTATAACTGCATTATATATAATAAACATTTTCCACTCACTTAGAATTGATTTAAGCCTTCAATTCGATAATAATATGCCAAATTCCTCCATTTGCCTGAGGTAGACAAACCCGGAATCTCCTCAATTTGAATCGATATTTGTATTTATGCATACCTTCATCTCACTCGTCATTTTGATATATTATTCATGGGATTTGGTGAAGAAAATGAGAGAGAAAAGAAAATTTGAAATCTAATGTAGTAAGATGGAATGGGAAAAGGAAGAAAATAATATTTAAAAATGAAATGGACATACATTTGTTAGATTTTAGTTGGACTGGGAAGTGTCTATTCAAATTTATGGGCCTTACACCCATTTTAGCCCACTTCAAACATATTTTTAAATAAGTTTGTATCTCCTTCATACTAACTCTGATTTTAATGTTCTTATGGCCAAAATTGATCAAATAAATACGTTTTATACAATGGTGTGACTCACGTTACCTGATTGTATCATTTGTAAAAGATAATTTTTACCCCATTAAATAAAATTACCAAAACGCTTT
This sequence comes from Allium fistulosum, assembly GCA_030737815.1. Lineage (NCBI taxonomy): Eukaryota > Viridiplantae > Streptophyta > Magnoliopsida > Asparagales > Amaryllidaceae > Allium > Allium fistulosum. Next base: position 292,680,510 of record CM060908.1, on the reverse strand, counting down.
TGAAATAGTTATTCAAATTTATGGGGTATGACAATGGTCGAACTATTTCAGTAGTTGGTGGTTATATCGTAACTTGGTCGTTGAAGAGCAGTGTGAGGAGATGCACAGAGGATGTTTCCTACAAGGCTTGAGGCTCTCTATTGTTCTTGGGAAAGATGGCACACAAGGTTCTAGATTGGGATGATGAGGCAATCAAGCCTTATGGTTCAGAACGTATTAAACAAGTAGGTAATCGTGTCAAAAGGGATCCTTGTCGGCATAGGTTACTAGGGACTTTTCAAATTGGCATTTGGTTCTGGTGGGCCCACCTATATTTTTTTGAGAAAAACCAGCAATACTTACATATGGAACTTACCATTTTCATATATTGTTCTTTTTTCGTTCTTTTGAGTTTACTTGTAATTTGTGGGGGACTGTTGGGTAACTCCATTAAAACTCATATAACTCAAACGTCAAGTCTTTTAATATCCTAAAATCTTGCACCTCCTCTTATCATTTTAAATCAACGACAATTATTTCTAGCTACTTCAAAAAATTATTATATATAAGCATCAATTTAGTTGCAAAGGATAGAGAAAGACAATTTACTAGTCTACAAATCTTCTAAAGATATCTTATATTCCCAAGCAATAGGTTTTATAAATCTCCGAACCATTTAGCCTTGGGTGCACAAGTTTGAAGGATAATTGTATTAACCTAAGGGAGCAGACGACATTAACTATTGCACCATAGTCATGCTGAATTATACTTTCAAGCCAGTGGCCCATCCGTAACACAACAACTTATATGACTCGCTCTTATTATTTTAACCCATTGATTCCAATACTCCTAACTGGTAAAACATAAGAGCAAAAATTCCTTTATCCAAAAGATTAATCATGATAGAACCAATTAATTCATAAAACCGAAATACTTTGTAACAGCAAAGCCATCTATCTTATCCCAAGTATAATTACAATCCATTTTAATATTTCTAGTTCACTCATGAAAATCCAAATTGGTCACTATGTGCAATGCAACTTTATTGTCATGGTACAATGAAGTAGTTTCACTATGGACAAGTCTCATGTCTCTCAATAGATGTTGAAACCAATTTAACTCACAACATGATTTGGTCGTTACTTGATATTCAGTTTCGGTTGAAGATGAGGATATTAGATTTTACATTTTTGATCTTTGGGAATCAATAAAGGGCCAACGAACACACAATAACTAGCGGTAAACCTTAAAGCAAGTGGTTTGTCATTGTTAGTGTTTAATACTCTTTACAAATAATTGTTCATGATAATACAACATGCAAACTATATTGATTTCAATGAGAATAATTAGGTGAAATAAACAAAATGAATTTGTGGAAGTCACGCAGGAGACCATCGATGATTGATTAAGGGAATATAAACCATTCAATCTTCCAAATTAACACAAACTTTAAATAAAAAATTATCACTTTAGAAGAGAATTAGAGGACTTGTGTAATTTAGGATCATAATCCCTTATTGATAGGTATTGTCACTTTCTAATTTAAATATTATACAAACTAGAATGTCGTGCCTAAATTTACACATTAATACCATGACAATTATACCTATGACCTCTTTAATTTTATATTATAATTTGATGACTTTAATTAAGCTTATTCACAAAATAGTATATCAAATTAATTTCATAAATGGAACCTGCATTTTAATCTCACTCTAAATCACATATCCAACTTTACATGTTTAATTTCACAAGTTTCAATGGACAGACAATAGAAAAAACAACATAAAACTTTGAATGGACACATACCCATAGGCATGTTTGTGTCCTAATATGCGCCCTAAATGAGAATCAGACAAATGCATATGGTTGTTTTTCAACCTTGGACTATGCCGAATATCAGACAGCTGTATAAAATTTACACCTATAACCAAACGATATAGATCAATCATGGATGGATAGCATGGAAATTACGTGGAATTTGATTCATACATATTTGTTTCCAACTGTTCATATATGCTTTATTTGACCAAAGTTTCTTTATCTAAAATAAATGGAGTGCAATATAAATAATTACATTATTTTTAGTTAGAAAAATAAAATATTGAACCATGTAATAACCAAGATATAAAATCATGTATTATGATAATGTCGAATACAAACTTCTTCTAAATCCAAATATCCCTACATGAAAAATACACCAATAGAGAAACATGTTAATTTGTAAGATTTTTAGGATCTCACAACATAATTTTGTAGTATATATGTTGTAATCTTTTACGCATATAAAGATGAAAATCAACCATTTGTTGATAAAGATGTGAAATTAACTAATATTTAGAAAATAGTAACGCAAAATCGAGATAGTAAAAAACACATATGAATTTATGTAGTTTAAATATTAATGATTCTACATCCATGGGATAAAGTTATTATTATTCGTTAGCTTCATTAGTACAAATACATTAACGACTAACATTTTTATTCTTCCTTTTTTCCTCTTTTCTATTAGGAATGAATGAAATTTAAAAAGAACACACATTTTCTGCTACAATGTCTTTTTATTCATATAATTCTTTGATCATATGGATTCGTTCATCCTAGGTTTGGTAATGCTTTACAAAATTGGACTTTGTACACATATTTATTATCATGTGGCTCTTTAAAAGTTGAAGTGAAAATTGCTAATTGCTTTAGGTAGAGTCGTCCATATTAGGAGGGACCATTAAATTATGAATATATTTTCTAAATTTGGGATTGGGGCATTGGATGATCGACATTTAGATTTATTTCCTATGTTGCGACATACTCGAATATTATGGCTTTAAGTGCTCAATGTTCAACGTTTGGAGAATGGTATTGCCATATGGTCTTTTTAGCCTACAAGTATCATGAGGATGACTTCATGTATGATTAGTAGTCCTTCCCAATTGGCATCGAGGGGACCGTCGGCTAGGATCTTACTGTTTGGCATTATTTCTAAGAGTACTAGATCTCTCCTTTCGATAATTTAGCATCTAACACATTGATTATAATATCAAGAGATACTTTTCATGCATTTAACTATTTGTATAGAATCTTGATTTTAGAGATTAGGTAAAAAAATCTAAAGACTCTTCATGGGGTTCTTAGTTTATAGTGTGTTGTAATACATTCGTTGGTGAGAGGATAATGAGAGCTCAGTTGGTACCATAGCATCATAGTTGTAAGATAGGGAATAAGAAGTATGAGCTGTCAGTGTGAGGGTGACATAATGTAGATCATCTACCCATTTTCCCTTAGCCTTGTTTAGACACTTCCTAAGGAAACTCTTATGTATTGTTGGATGCCTAAACAATGTTGTTATCTTGAGGATAGGCTACTAAATAAAAACTCTTAATGATGTTATTGCTTTAGCAACAATTAGTGAATTCTTTACTTTCAAACTGAACGACATTATTAGCAATTAACTTGTGACGTATGTTAAACCTCATAATGATGTTTTCAACAATAAACTTGACTAGTTTTTGAGCAATTATAGTAGAACAGTGTTTGACTAAGGACCCGTTGACCCAAAAAAATGGACCAACACCCTGGTTTGATTTTGAAAGCACTAGCCCTGTTCTGACAGAGCAATATCACAGATAACAGATATAAAGAAAGAACAGTAAAAGAAAGTAGATAGAGAATTTTTATAGTGTTCGGCTGTTAATGAAGCCTACGTCCACTTTATAGTTTTATTATAGACTGATTTATGTTACAATAGATGTTTGATTACAAGGCTTTGATTGTTTTCTAGCTAGTTTGAATCTCCAGAGTCGGAATCTAGTGGAGATCAATCATAGTGTATTCCTTTGGAGATTGTTGTGAAGGAGGTAGAGAGTGAAGAATAATTCCAGCAGAGCTTCAGCAACCAGTTCGGAGAAGATCCCTTTTGTGTTGCAGGTGGGATGGTATTTATAGAGGTCGGAAGGTTTTTGGACCAGGCCTGTCTTCATCGGCTCGCAGGTAGGTTACAAGCGACCTAGGGGGCTTTGGCTTGCAAAACGAGCCAAAACCATGGGTCGCTGGTGACCCATGGTCTATGGGACGTTAGCAAGCCATAGACTTGGTTCGTTTTGTGGGCCAAATCTTGCCTCTTTTTGATAGTGTTCCATATCTTGTTTGTTTGATGGTTTGAGTAGAGGCATTGGTTGCTGATGAGCCAAGCACTTAGGATTTTTCTAGAGTCTGGACTTGGAGATGTTCCCATAGCCTTTTATCGCTGCTCTTACGTTTCGATGGCAATTCACTAGATGTTTACGCTCAGCTACTAATCAGACTAAAGGAATGCTGATCTGTCGACTCCGCTCGCTGATCCCAGTCATTGTCTTAGTCGTACAGCTTAGCCGTTGTTGATCCCTTGTCTTGGCTTTTCTAGTTAAGTCCTGAACCATCTTGTCTTTACAAGGTTGTTCTGTTTTTTATTGGTTCTGCTGGGTTAAAAACCCAGATAACATTTGCCCTCCAGAGTACGTCTTCGTTGTAAATATGGCATGCTCTGGAAGTTATCGTTTTCAATATAAATTTTTTAATTCCCGAGTAATTGCATTAAGGTTTTACAAGTATGCTAACTCAATGTTATTGGTCATCTCTCTTTGGTTCTGGCGGCTTCTGCTTATCACAATATATCACATTTCTGCTTGTAGCTTTTCGGTCGTCTTGGAATGGTGAGTATGTGCAGGAAATCGATCTCGAGGATCACAAGTGGAATTTTCGTTTCTTTTCCTCCTCCCTATTTTTTTTATTGGTCGCTAGCGATCCATGAGGGATAGGTCGCTAGCAGCCCATGATGGGTCAGGTCGCCCACGACCCATGATGGGTCGGGTCGCGTGCGACCTGATTACTTAGAAATATTCTGCCTTCTTGCTTGCCTACTTATAATCCTTTAGCCGACCCATATCATTTACTTGACCCGAGCTTTCATTTCTTCACACGATCAATCCTTCTAGTGACTCAATCTGAATCAATCAAGCAACAACTCGACCCGCTTCCTGGCCTCTCTTGGATCCATTCTCCATTCATCCATCCACGCTTTTGCTTTTCTCGCGAAACCCTAGCCATCCATCATCATGTTTGAATCTGAACCCTTGCCCCCGTTGGTCTGTAGCTGATCCATCACTAGCTCGCCCATAATCCAATCCAAAGCTCGCTGAGTTTGATTTGTAATCCTTCTTGTGCCTTTCAATCCATTTTCAGGTGGGTTTTCTTAGTGGGTTGATTAATCACTGCATTCGTGTAATGATTTGATGTCTAGTGTCCACTTGCGACCTTAATTACAAGAAGTCCGAATTGATTGTGGTATAATGGAGGAAGATAGTAAATCGAGTCTTGAGTTGTCTCTTGTAACGGCATTTAGCCTTTGGCCCAAGGCTTGACGCATTTTGCTATCTTCGTCCATTAGACCAGAATTGGCTTGTCTACGGTTTCGTAGATGCTACTTGCACGACATATCACAGGTCGATTTAGAGAATCTGGGCTTATCCAACTTGATTATTCCGCATTCAGTGCTCCTGCAGTGAGAAGAGTTTTCCATGTCGCTTTGGACAACAGATCCATTATCGATCATTGATTGATAACGGGTAAGTGTACAAGAAGTAAACAGGAAATGAAAAATGAACTGACATGGGAAGTTCTTCTCTTCTTCCACTGTGAGCGAACTATCTACACAGGATAGAGTTTTTGTAGTGCATTGAGCATCGAATTTATCCCATACAGACAGCACACTGCACTTGCACACTTGCCCCAGTTCGCAATTGAAGTCTGACGTGTCGATTACAAGTTAATGATTATTCGAAATTCAAGTGTGATTGGGGAAACTCATGAATTTAGGATAGAGTTAACTGACTATTTCCGAACGCGAGTTATGTTATATAGAATGAAGTAGCCTTCTACACGTCGTAAGTCAAGCGGGTGAAGCCCGGTGCTCTCCGAAGCTGAATCATCATCCACTTCACAAGCCCAGTACGTTCAGTTAGTTCCGGTCGGGCCCATCGTGGACCGCACGCCTCCTAACTTCCGAGTCCTTCTTAATCCACCCGAAAGAGCTTTGTTAATGATTTCCGCCAAGGCTCTTCATAATATCTGTACACAACATGGAATTCCTGAAGAGGACGGGCGTTTGCCGACGAAAGATGAATTTGCTCACATGCCTCTATCGGGGTAAACCGCTTGCCATAGAGACATGTGTCTGAATGGATCCGTGCCTCCTTTCATCGATTTTCTACGTGAGACGCTCTCAAACTTGGGAATTGCCCCATTCTAGCTTCACCTGAATTGTTACGCCATCCTTGATTGCTTGCATGTCCTTTTTATGCAGACGTTCAACCGCACCCCAAGCTTCGATGAGCTGCAGTATTTTCTGGCGTTCAAGAGGAGAGATGATTGTCCCTCCTTGATTATAATCGAGGCCTAGAGGAATTGAAGGATCATATTATGCTTGCAAAGCAACTTATCACAGTTCAAAATGCAATACTTTTTCGTCAGATGCCTTGAGGGGTTCAATCGCCGATGGACGACAGGCGGTAAACTTCTCTTTTTTACTTGTAGAGCTCCAAAATGTCATAATGGAGTCTCTAACTAATTATATGTCTCTTGCAGTTATCCCAAGGTTGAATAGAGATGTGACACTTAATGAAGTTTGTGAGACTTTAAAAGCCATCGGTCCCGAGGAAAGAAGCATTAAAGTTCTACAGACCAATGAGAACTTGCGTCCATACGGGCTGTTAGCTCCGGGTAGATCCATCATTCAGATTGAAGCTCCCTCTTCTGGTCAAGCCAGAGTTCACACAAGGTCCTCTTCTTTGTCCCATGGTTCTAAGGAAGGTCAGGAGATAGGTAGCCTGTCCAGAGGATCACTCGATGAAGCCCATGAGAAGGAAGAAGTCGCTGCAGCTGGTCTGAGCAGTTCAGCTAGAATGCCCCCGATTTCGGAGGAGGTGGAAGAAGAGTTTGTGCACAGAGAGGGTAAGGCCGTGGTGGATTCGGAAAAGGAAGAGGGAGAGTTTGAAAGTAGCAGCGATGAAACCACTGCCAGGAATTACTTCTTTTCAAAATCTGATGGTGACGATTCAGAGTCCTGTGATGAGACACCGGGAATGAGCTCCGTTCCCTCAAATCCATCTCTTCCTGATGTAGGCGATGAAGGCAAAATCCATGAGATCGAAAGTCACCAAGACTCTCTGAGTAAGAATGTTGGAGCGGGGCTTGGAGATTTCAGCGACGTTTTTGTTGACTTCAATGCACTCATGAAAGGAGATTTAAAATTCGACACGAATCCTTCCTGCTCAGGCGATATCGCACCTTCAGTTAGCTCAGTTCCACTTATAACGACCACATTCAGTCCGTTTCCACCTTCGACAGCTGTTTGTTCTAGTTTGTGATGACGCATTAAGCAATATTAGAAACATAGCACTTTGCACTAGGATTACACTTGTTTCCATTTTTTCATTCCTCCATATATTTGGTTAACTTATGTTATGCTTCTAAAACTTTTCATGTATGCCTTCTTCCAGGAATGACGAGAGGGTGAGGCTTCTATGACGACTTCGAGGACTATACCGATTCATAGCGGTACCCCAAGCGTTCCTATAGCCGACATCAGGTCTAGGAGACAGAAGAAGAGTACCGACGGAGGAAAGAACTCGAAGCCGAAACCCGTCGCCAAGAGGAGAGAGATAAAGTTCGTTCACACAAAGGTAGGTATGAGAAAAGAAGATCTCATGAGGACAGAGATGAGCCGTTTAAGAAATCAAAGTTTGACTATCGCTTCCATCCTTCGGAGCTTACTTCGGAACACACTTTCGTGGGCCAGGAAATTCCTATCACTTCTTTCGCGATTCTGCCCCCAACTCATGTTTCATCTTCTTCTATTGTCACTGCTGCCCCTGGCACATCTCATCCCTACCAGAGACCAGCCTATAATCTTCCTTCGGGCCCCCCAAGCTTAAGGCCGCGCTTCCGGGTTGATTCTTAAGAGGGGATAAGTTCGACATGGACCTTCATCTCGTTCGTAGGGATTCTTTCATACCACATCTCCAAGCTATCCAAAATGACTTAGAGCAAGCCGAGAAATGGGAGAAGCTCTACAAGCAGCTGGCGGACACCAACATGAATAATTACCAAGAGATCCTCTCCTTTGAAAACGAGAAAGATGATTTTGAAAGGGCGTTGGCCGATCAGGACGCTAAAATTAAATAGTTGAAGGAGGAGAAGGAAACAACACTCCGGGAAAGTAGGAGAACCGCCAGCCTGATGAAGGAGTTGAAGGACGCGCATGAGAAGGTCAAGATTGTTTGGAGAGACGAAATTAAAAAAACTCATGCGGAAGAGGATAAATTGAAAGAAGAAGTGACCGCTTGCAAAGCTATCATCGAAGCTCAACGGAAATAGTCGCCGATCGCAATCTAATTGTTGAGGGGCATAACAAAACGGTCTTCGATGAAGCTGAGACCATTGCCAAGTTACAGGCCCAGGTCGCACAACTCAGTGCCGATAAGACCGCTGTTGAGATTGAGAAGGCTGCGATAACAGTAGATTATTTGGACCTCCAACATACTTTTGATCGGAAAATGGAGAAGCTAGATGCAATGATTCTAAACTTTTATGTCAACTCCCTGCTGCATCAGGGGAGCCTCAGCTACCTTGGCCCGAAGTATCCACGCACTCTTGCCCTTGTTTGGGAGGAAATCTCATCCTGATTTGCTAAGAGCAGCGATGTTTATACAAATCAAGAGTTGCGAGATGCTTATCTCAATGATAACTCCAAGAAGGCGCTGCTTGAGGGCCAAGAGATTCTTCGGGTTGAACGAGAGAAGGAGGCCGCTGATGCTGCCCTGATGTCTGCTACTGACGTGTTTACCAAGCCTTCTACCTCCGGCAGGGGTGAACCATCAAAGAAACTCCATGACCAACCAATGAGCTCAGGACTTAACACTGTTCCTCATGTGGTGGAACCCTCAAAAGAAGGCGAAGGTGATGAGTTTGAAGTCGCCATTCGTAATCCTTCCTCTGGTGTAGGTATCGCCTATATTTCTCCTAAATTCGGGAGTCTCCATCTTACGCCACAGGAGCAAGAGGAGTTTAACGCTTTCCTTTTTTATCTTATAGGTCCATCCACTTTTCCTATTGACGCACCAACTACTTCGGCGCCTGCGCTTGCTGCCATTTTCACATCCTCTAAGATTGTATCCAATCCTGCTCCATTTCTCACATCCACCTCTAGTTCACAGCCGGGGCAAGAGTCCTTGAAAATAGCGGTGCTCCATGGCTTGGATGACCCCTCAGCATCTTTGGAAGTTGATATAATTGCTGCAGAGGCTAAAGAGCAGGAGACGCAGACGGAGCAGCCGCAGAAGACTTAGCATGATTTGGTTGCTGTCAAGAAGGAAAGGGTGGAGAAAGTCAAAGCTTCAAAGAGCTCCCGAAAGTCACGAAAACACAGAGGAAAGGGAAGCTCTTCTGAGAAATTTGAAGGAGGAGGAGGAGATTGCCACCGAAGTGCATGTTGACATTACTAGCAGCGACACCTCTCCAAAAAAGAAGCAGAAGCTACCAACCAGAGGTGGAAATGGAAGCGGTGGCAAGAAGCGTTGAGTGGTTGGCGTGACGATGGACTTGATTTTGGCCAACAACGCGCAAGAAGATCGACTTGTTTTGGTTTTCTTCCGAATCATTTTGCTCAAGTGCAGAGTCTGCACTTTGCGTCCTTACTGTAGAGTTTGTATTTCTCTTTGTTGGCCGTTGTGTTGTGGGTACGGCCCCCACATTCTGATCCTGTGTACAGAAAATCATAAGCAATACAATGATATTTTGACTGTACTTTCATCTGTCTACTCATATATGTTCTGTGTATTTGTGCTTGTTTCATTTCATACTTTGCTAGTTATGTAATTATGGCCAAATTTCTTCATTCGAAGCAACAGAACTTAGAGAATAATGGCACTTACAGTATTTTTGTTTGGTAATTCATAAAACTTTATAAAAAAAATTAAAACTTAGAAATTTTTGTTTGTAATTTTTGTTTGGAAGTTGATAAAACTTAGAGATAGAACTTGTGAACTTGTGGTTGTTTGGAGTGACAGAACTTGTGAACTTATTGTATTTGTTTGGAGTGACAGAACTTGTGAACTTATTGTATTTGTTTGGTTCTGTCTCGGTACAGATGTATGCCCCCCAATTCATAGGGCTGTTTACTTCAAACCTTTTTCAAGTTGCCGATAACTTATTGTTTAACTAATCTTTATTAAAAATTTGGCTAAGTTACCACTCGATTCTACTATTTTCGGAGATATTGCGATTTTAGCATGTAATCTCATTTTTGGCGACATTCAGGTGAATATGCAATTTGTGCATGGTTATGTGTTGTCGATCATTGAGTGCCCCCTTTCTAGTGCTAATTTTGTCCGGTTTGCACTCATTATTCCTGACTAAATGCGTGGGGTTTCTCACTCTCCTCGGTGCTGCCCATCTTCGGGTCATGCGGGGGGCTATTATTTCGGGATTTGGCACCCCACTTGTGTAGTAGGGAGTGCGAGTTTTGATGCTTTTCGGCGTTGTCTATATCCAGGCAACGTGAAAAGTTAGTTTTAGATGTTCATATGCGTTGCCTATCTCCGGGCAACGCGAGAAGTTTGTTTTGAGCTTCCTTGGCATCGCCTATCTCCGGGCAACGCGAGGAGTTCATTTTCGATATTCCTCGGCGTTGTCTATCTCTGGGTAACGCGAGGAGTTTCAGTTTGAGTGGGCAGCTTACAAGATGAGCGGCTTTTGATGTTCCTCGGCCCTGCCTATCTCCGAGCAACGCGAGGAGTTTCAGTTTGAATGTGCGGCTTATGAGATGCGCGGCTTTTGATTTTCCTCAGTGCTGCCTATCTCCAGGCAACACTAGGAGTTTCAGTTTGAGTGCCCGGCTTACGAGATATGCGGCTTTTGATGTTCCTCGGCACTGCGTATCTCCGGGCAATGCGAAGAGTTTTAGTCTGAGTGTGCGGCTTACGAGATGTGTGGATTTTGATGTTCCTCGGCACTGCCTATCTCTGGGTAACTCAAGGAAGTAAGTTTTTTGACGCTCCTCGGCATTTCCTATCTTCGGACAATGCGAGGATTAGTTTTCGATGTTCCTCGATGTTGCCAATCTCCGGGCGATGCGAGGAAGTTAGTTTTTTGATGCTCCTCGGTGCTTCCTATTTCCGGACAATGCGAGGAGTTTGTTTTCGACGTTCCTCGGCGTTGCATATCTCCGGGAAACACGAGGAAGTTAGTTTTTTGATGCTCCTCGGTGTTGCCTATCTCCGCACAACGCGAGGAGTTAGTTTTTTCTTTATATACCTCCCGGGATTGCCGGGGCAACACCGATTTTTCTTTTTTGAGAGGCAGGGATCGAGTTCCGCCAATCCAACGATTTGAGTCGGTTCGCTTCCGTCAACTCGACAGGTAATCATTATGAACACATTTTGGTTGGTTCAAGAAGCAAACTTTATTAAGGAAAGCATGGCAGATTCTTTGCCTATTTACAATGCCACTAGCATTTCTGGGATGGGTTATTTGCTGAAATAGAAAATACATAAAATAGTTTTTTAGATGAAATAATGGTGGAGCGATTCGCAATTCTAGGCTCTGGGAACTGTGACCCCATTGACAGTTGTCAGCTTGAAAGTCTCGTCGCTGAGCTTTTGATAAACGACATACGATTCTTCCCAGTTTGGTCTGAAAGCTCCCGGTACAGGGTACACTCGCTTGAGCACAAGATCTCCAACTTCGAAGGTCTGACTATGAACTTTGGAGGTGAAGTACCGTGCAACCCTTTTTTGGTGGGCGGCTTTTCTCAACTCTACTTCTTCTCTTTTTTCATCAATCATGTCTAGCGATTCGAGTAGGAGCTGCTCATTTTGCGCTTGATTAAAATTCTGCCTTCGGTGCAAGGGGACCTCTAATTCAACAGGAATCATTGCTTCCGAACCATATGGTAATGTGAACGGAGTGTGGCCATTTGTCGCTTTATGTATTGTCCTGTATGCCTATAGTGCGAGTGCAAGTTCGTCAACCCATTTTTATTTTGCCTTTGTTAATCACTTTTTGAATGTGGATTCGATGATCTTTTTTATTGCTTCCACTTGCCCATTTGCTTGCAGATGAGCCACTGTGGAAAAGCTTTTCTCGATTCGGAAGTGCCTGTAGAAGTCTTTGAACTCGGCACTTTCGAATTGGATTCCATTGTCAGTGATGATTTTTTGCGGCACACCAAACCTACAAATGATGTTTTAGTGACAAAGTTAATAAATATTTTTGTGGTTATGGTGGCCAGCGGTTCCGCTTCGGCCCATTTTGTGAAATAGTCTACGGCGACTATAGCATATTTGGCTCCTCCTTTAGCTATTGGAAGGCACCAATCAGATCGATCCCCGATATCGCAAATGGCCATGGGCTGACCATTTGTGTCAATTCCGTTGAAGGAGTTCTCATAATTTTGCTGAATCTTTGACAACGATCGCATCTTCTGGCATGATCTGCGGCGTCGCGGTTTATTGTTGGCTAAAAGTATCTATATCGAAGAAATTTCTTTGCCAAAGTTTGCCCCTCTGTGTGGTCTCCGCGTTCGCCTTCATATACTTCCTTCATGATATGTCGTGCTTCATTATCGGTCACACACCTAAGAAGAGGGGTCGAGAATCCCCTTTGATAGAGTATCCCATCCTGTATCATGACCTTGGCGCCTTGTGGAGGAGCTTCTTCCGTTGATTTCAGTCAGTTGGTAGGGTTCCTACAATTTGGTAGTCCTTTATCGGTTTCATCCATGTATCTGGCTTGATGGTGGTATCTAGAATCCAGTCCACATCCATTTTGTCTATGCTCGGGTTGGTTAGCGTTTCAACCGGAACCAATCCAAATGACTGGGCTTCCCCGGAGCTTGCCGGCTTGGCCAAATAGTTTGCTTTGGTATTTTGCTCTCGTGGGATGTGAGTTATGGTGTAGTGCTCGATATTACTTAACAGCTCTTGTATTTTGGATAGGTACGGGGAGAGATTTTCTCCACATGCTTGGTTTTCCCCTTTCACTTGATAGACGACCAGCTGGCTTCATATTCTTCTTTATTATTTGTTGCTCGAAATTCCAAGCGTAAAGCATCGCTAATGGCCCGCCCCTCGGGAGTTTCAAGCACTACCCCTACTCCCGAATAGAGGTTGTTCGATGCACCGTCGATGAAGAGCTTCCATTGCGTGCCTGCTTCTAATTGAATTTCCTCCTCATCATCCCTTATAGTAAATTTGGCAATGAAGTCGGCCAACGCTTGCCCATTGATTGCTTTCTTTAGATGGTTGTGATGTCGTATTGGCTCAACTATATATTCCACTTGAGTAGTCATCCGGAAGTTTCTGGCTTTTATAAAACTTGCTTCAGGGGTTGGTCAGTCAATACTTTAATCAGAAGACCATGGGAGTACGGTCATAATTTCCGAGATGCGATCAAAAGGCAATATGCTAGCTTTTCTAGCTTTGGGTAATTCTTCTCAGCTTCGATGAATCGTTTGTTAATGTAGTACACAGCTCGCTGGATTCTCGCTTCTTCCCGCACGAGAGCCGTGCTCAGTGCGTGTGGGGAAACTGCTAAGTAAATGAATAGGCCTTCTCCATCCACCGGCTTTGATAAAATCGAGGGAGCTTCCATGTGTCGTAGCAGTTTCTTAAAAGTTGTCTGGCAAGTTTCACTCCATTCGAAGTTTTTCCTTCCTTTCTTCAGTGCTTCGAAGAACGTTATGCACTTTTCTGTAGCTTTAGAGATGAACCGACTAAGTGCTGCGACCTTTCCATTCAAGCTTTGAAGTTCTCTCTTATTTTTAGGAGCTTGGACTTCCCGTAATGCTGTTATTTGCTCCAGATTTGCTTAGATGCCCCGGGCACTTACTATCAATCCCAGGAATTTCCTAGAGGCTACTCCAAAGTGACATTTAAGCGGGTTAAGCTCCATTCCGTATTTGCGGAGTATTTCAAACATTTCAATGAGATTATCTAGATTGTTAGCAGCTACTCGGGATTTGACTAACATATCGTCAACGTAAACCTCCATAGTCTTCCCAATCTGATGTTTGAACATAGTATTCACTAGCCTTTGGTACGTTGCCTCAACATTTTCAAACCGAATGACATTACTCGGTAGTAGTACAGTCCCAAATCAATGATGAAGTTGGTGTTCTCTTGGTTCGGTCCATGCACCAGGATCTGGTTATAGCCCGAGTACGCATCCATAAATGACAATAGTTCGTGTCCTGCCGTTCCATCTACCAGTTGATCAATCCTAGGGAACGGGAAGCTATCCTTCGGACAGGCTTTGTTGAGGTCCGAGAAATCAATACAGGTTAGCCATTTTCCATTGGACTTCTTGACTAGGACCGGATTTGATACCCATTCAGGGTATGTTGCATCTCGGATGAAGCCATTGGTCATCAGTTTATCTACTTCCTCCCTCAGTGCCTTGGACCGCTCGAGGCCCAAGCTGCGCCTTTTCTACTTTACTGGTGTAAATTTGGAGTCAATATTAAGCGCGTGGTAGGAAATTTTAAGTGACACCCCATACATATCGGAGTGCGTCCAAGCAAACATGTCCAAATAGGTGCAGAGGAATTTGGTTAACTCTGATTGCATCCTGTTTCCCAGGTGCGACCCAATTTCCAGGACCCGTGTTTGGTCATCCATACAGACTGGGACAAACACCGTAAACTCTGCCGGTGCTGCCCGATCCTCCCTTGAGCTCTTCTTCCTAGGGTCCAAGGCCTTGCGAATCGGTTATGGTCCCCAAGCTAGGGCGGCTCTGTAGTTGCTATTGGAGGGCTCACGGATGTGGAGGGCCCTTCCCACATCCCTTCCTTTTTCCTTTCTTCTTGACTCATGCAACTCTGCGATGTAGCATTCCGGGAAATGCTTTGTTCTCCTTTCACTATTCCGATTTCGTGCTCGGTAGGGAACTTCATTGTAAGGCACCATTGGGCTAATGCTATTCTGAAGTCGGCTAATGCAGGCCGTCCCAAGAATGCATTGTATGCTGACATTTCATCCACGATCACAAAAGTCTAAATGAGGGTGACTCGTCGCTCACCCTCTCCAAGCTCCACAGGTAGGTCGATTGTTCCCACCAGTTGTTTGGGTTCTCCAGTAAACCCTTGAATCTTAGTCTGGCACGTGGATACGCTCTTCATTCCAATCTTCATTTGGTCAAAAGTTCATTTGAGAAGTATGTAAACTGCACTTCCACAATCAACCAGCACTCGTCGGACTACGGTGGGACCGATTCCTACTGTCACCACCATTAGGTCAAGAGTTGGAGCTTCAATCCCTTCGGTGTCCTAATTGCGGAACACTATGTCATCGCTCAAAACCTTTTGCTTCTTGCCCGGAGTTTCATCATCTATTGCTAAACACGATTCCTTTAGAGCAAGCTTTAATGAACTCGCATATCGCTCCATCTCTCCCCAACTCCTTTGCGCGAGATGTGGTTCCCCGGATATTGTCCCGGTAACAAGCCTTTGGTCAGTTCGTTTCGACCCTTCTTCGTTGGTTCCAGCTTGATTTCTTTGCTCTCTAGGAAGTTGAGGGACAATAGGTTGATTCGGTTTTTGTGGCTTCTTCACATATTCTTGAAGTTTATTGTCTCAGATTAACCTTTCGATGAGGTCCTTAAGGTGGCGGCATTCGTTTGTATTGTGCCCACGCATCACGTGGAAGCGGCAGAATTTCCCTGAGCACTTTTGTTGTTCCATTGCCTCCTTTCTAAGAGGTTTCTCATACTCTTCAGTTTCTTGTGTTGCGAGATAAATATTATCTGGAGTGTCATTCAGAGGGGTATAGTCCTCATGTCTAAACCCTCTAAATCTTTTGTTGCTGCCACCATTATTTCTTTATTGGAGTTCTGGTTTCTTCTCTTCTAATTCCCGCTCTTTTCATCAACTCCTTGTGTATTTCCAGGACCGAGCATGTTTTGATTAGCCGCTATGTCACTTTGCCCGGCATCCATCTATTGTGTACTGGTAGACTTTCTTTTCAATTCACGTGCTTCTTCCCATCTCAAATACTGGCTTGATTTACGATTGAAGTCTTTCCTGTTGGTAGGTTGCTTCATCTTAATCCATTTCCCGAACTCCGTTTCTAGGTGAATAACATGGACTAATGCCGTAAAAACCATATCCTCATTGGGGTTGCTCACTTTCGTTACCACGGTGTTAAACCTACTCATGAATGATTTCAATGACTCGTTGTACCCTCAGACCAATTCGGATAGGGACATGACGTCCTTCGATTATGCGGTATAAAGCCTGAACTGGTCAAGGAATTTCGTTGCAAGTTGGTCAAAAGTAGAAATGGATTTTGGGGGGAGTTTGGTGAACCACATAGACACGACTCCTTCTAGAAAAATAGGGAAACATCTGCAGCGGATGGCCTCTGGAGCATTGGCTCCGTCCATGTACCAGCTGTACTTGTACAGATGGGGTTTTGGGTCCTTCGTTCCGTCGTAGGAGGGGATAGTTGGCATACTGAATTTGTCTGGGTATTTTACATTCAATATCTTGTCAGTAAAAGGGGTTCTACTTGGGGCAGATCCCTATTCATCTTCCTTTCGGTCATTACTCTCGTCCATCAGCCGTTTGACCATGTCTGCGATGTATGCCTCCGATGTCCGGTAGCCTTGGGGGCGGCAATCAGTCACTGCGCCGAGTGTTTGATTCTACAAACGGTCCTGGCTAGTGGGCTGAAGCCTAGGCCTTCCTATCTCCAGGAGAGCCACTCCCGCGGGACCTAGTTGGCTTGCAGTTGGCCTAACTGGGGTGGTTTGGACGTTTCTAGCATCATCGAATGCATTGACGTTCTCTTCCATCTGAATCTTGCTCTTCATCTTCTGAATCGGAGGGATTGACAGCTATATCTTCCTGCGGGGTTTTGGCCCCTTGATTCAGATTCAAGATCGGTTGCCTTGCGCCGGGTGGAGTATACTCATTCTTTTCCATGCCGCATCCTGTTGTTACCTTTCTTTGTGGATGCTTTCCATTCCTTCTATGCAGGCCAGAAATGGAGGAATTCTCTTGTTCTATAGCAGTCACTAGTTCAGGCACAGCCTTTGGAACGAGGTTTGATTCTAGGGTCAACAGAGCGTTGAGCTTCTCCATTAGAGCCTTTTGACTATTTTCCATTTTCTGATTGATCTCCTCGGCCATCTTATTCAGCTCATCCCTGATGACGACTTCATGCTCACTAGATGATGTCGGTGCCTGGTTTCCTAAGTTAGCACCATTTACTTCAGCTTGTTGGAGACTAGTTCCGTCTCCAGCTATTACTACCCTTATGGATCTTCCAGAGGCAGTTCTTCTTCTTCTAGGAGCCATTGGTCCTAGAATAGCAAGTTCTTCAAGCAAAGATTAGGGATCTAACTTCTGGACCTGTGGGATCTAAAGTAGATAGCTAGATCTGGGTCCTGAGTTCAGTTCTCAGTGAAAGCACCAAAATGTTGACCCAAAAAATGGACCAACACCCTGGTTTGATTTTGAAAGCACCACCCTGTTCTGATAGAGCAATATCATAGATAACATATATAAAGAAAGAACGGTAAAAGAAAGTAGACAGAGAATTTTTATAGTGGTCCGTCTGTTAATGAAGCCTACGTCCACTTTATAGTTTTATTTAGACTAATTGTTATTACAATAGATGTTTGATTACCAGGCTTTGATTGTTTTCTAGCTAGATTGAATCTCTAGAGTTGGAATCCACTGGAGAATCATAGTGTATTCCTTTAGAGATTCTTGTGAGGGAGGTAGAGAGTGAAGAATAATTCCAGCAGAGCTTCAGCATCCAATCCGGAGAAGATCCTCTTTGTGTTGCAGGTGGGATGGTATTTATAGAGGTCGGAAGGCTTCTGGACCAGGCCTGTTGTTATCCCACCTTTTGGCAAGACCGAGATATCAAGGAACTGAATGAAAACCGAGGATCGCTCATCCCGAATATCGAGTACGCACAGGTTCACCATGGATATCGATGAACTTTGTCCGAGTCCGGATCAAGCTACAATTGACAAGACACGACGAGCCAAGCCATGAAAGTCAGCGCCCTAAATTTTAAGTCGATTCGAGTTCATATGCTCGAGTTATGATCGATGCAAGTTGGAGGAAATAGCCTCAATTTCGTATCCACAGTTCCAATCAATCAGTTTCGTATCCATCGTCGAGCCTTAGTTTGTATCCATCGGTTTCGTATCCATCAACAGATAGTGCACTTCGTATCGGTCGGCCAATGTCTACTTCGCATCCATCAACGAACCTTTGTTCGAATCCATCAGGAGAGCCTTGTTCGAATCCATCGACTCACACTGCTCGTATCCATCAGAGAATCGTTGTTCGTATCCATCAGAGAATCACTGTTCGTATCCATCAAGTTGGAGCGCTTTTATCGATATGAACTAGGCCCCACGATCGATACGAACAAGCCAACGCAATCGATGCGAACAGAGCACACTGCAGATCGATACGAAGAGCGCGCTATTGATCGATTCAAACAAGACAATTACTTCGATACGAACAAGGCGAGAATCCTGGGACGACTCGATCAACTCGGCATAAAAAGTGGATCGATCCAAAGAGTGCACGCCATGTCATCACCAGGGCACGTGCAACCATTGATTCGAAGAGATCGAGTCGAAACGATCGATTCGAACAAAACAGCCTACCGAAGAACGTCAATTCGTATCGATCATATCTCGCGATCTACCAGTCCAAATGCTATGAAATTTTCACAGAAGCTTACGTACAAGATAAAGAATGTTCACACCAAGTTTCGACTCCATTGGACAAAATCTTGATCGATAAGAAATTCGTTCATATCGATCACGGAAATAGCCGAAACTTCATGGGCTTGGTCGCGTGGGCCCACTCATGTGCCAGAAGAAGTCTCCCGAGATCTGAGTGGAATATCAGCCTCCTACGCCTATAAATAGAGCCCCAGGGCCTACAGAGAAAGGATCTTTTGACGCTTCAACACCTAGACTCTACCGGATTCAATTCTAATCTCTATTGCTGCTGTTGTACTCGAATTTCCTAACTTTAAATAGTTGTAATCGGCTGCAATCAATTGTAATCATCAAAGGAACATCAATAATGTGATCAATTTCATAATGGACGTAGGCAATACGCCGAACCACTCTAAACTCTTGTGTTTCTGTGCATTTTTATCGTTTACATATCTGTTTTTGGTGCTTTTGTTAGATAATCCTCTTTTTCCATTTAATCTTCTTCATTTTTTATCTCTTCAAAAACTTCTGAAGAGTGTTGTGCCCATTTTTGGTACAAACACTTTGGTGCTTTCACTAAGAAAAACCCAGTTTTTCTCCTTCTCTTTGGATCTGCTATCGATATCGGATTGTATAAATCCAAAAAGAAGATCCAGATCTCAAGTTTTAAAGCCCTTCCATCCTATTCAGATTTGCATCAAATCTAGGAAAGGACTTCGTCAATTCATCATGGTAAGCACACGAACTGCTTCTACAGCCACTAATCAGGAAGGACGGGATAGATAGAATCCCGTGCAATTGCCTCCATCCAACCAAGATGCAGCCGGACCTTTAGATTCATCAGGCCCGGTCACCAGACAAGAATTCCAGATGCTGCTTCAAGAGTTGACCCAGAGTCGGCAACAGCTTACTGAACAACTGCGCGCCAACACAGAGTTGACCAACCGGCTAAATCGCCAAAGGCGTAGAATATCCAGAAGAGATCGAGCTTCTTATTCTTCCACAGAGAGTTCAGCCTCATCTGATGATCATCACCGATCCACACGCCTACGGTTGGATGTAAGCTACACCCAGGCCACAGGACACCAACCTGCCTTAAATCTTGGACAACCCAGGACTGGACCATCCACCAGTCATTAGACCGGACCCTCATCCCGAGGGGGTGCCGCTCCTTACCACGTCATGGGCAACCTTGCTACCACACCACTGCCGAACAAGGAATTGATGTTGGAAATCAAGCTGACCCGCATCGTCACCGATGAGAACATACTCCAGGAACTTATGTCCTTGAAAACTTTGAACCAAGGAGGCGAGGCACGGATCGTCGACCGCGTCCGGTCCAGACTCGCGCTGTGGAACCCGACCACACCTTGGCACAGCATGCTCCAAATATCTAGATGCCGGATATACCGACGATGATTCGTCAGATGATCCGTGAAAGTCAGGGTCTCACTAATGACGACTGGGGGATTTCTCGGAGTCATACCTCTTTTACTGATGACATATTATATATTGAACCACCTCGGCGCTTCAGAATGCCAACTTTGCCAGTCTATGAAGGAAATTCTGATCCCAATCAACACATCCTGAAGTATGAATGGCTATTGAATGTTGCGAGAACTGATGATGTAGTCAAATGCCGTAGTTTCCCCATTTCCTTAGGGGGCATTGCTACTATGTGGTTTACTCGTTTACCGCCATGATCTATTTCTAATTTAGACCAGATAGCCACCAAGTTTGTTGAACAATTCCCTATGCACATAGCAAGACCTAAAGATGTTAATACTCTGTCTAGTTTCACTCAAGCTCCTGGAGAGACACTCAGACGCTACTTGGAGCGATTTCATGCTGTGTGTGCAGAAATAAGCAATCCCAATGACAACTCTATCCTGATGGCATTGACTAAGGGGATTGATCCTGATTCCGAGTTCGGAAATTGGTTAGCTGGGAAGCCGTCTGCGTCATTGGACCGTTTCTATTCCAAGGAAACCCAATTTTTGAGAAGGGAGGATGCAAAACATTCTAGGAAGCAAGATGACGCAGGGCCCAGCATGGAAGGAATTCAGAGTAACATCGCAGTTAAACAATCCGGGGAGAGTTCTGGAAAAGTTCAGTTGAATATACAAAACAAACAGAACCAGTAGAGGGACAGCGGAAATCAAGGTAAAAAAACGAGATCAAAATCATGGTCCACAACGTAGAGCTCCCATGTTCGACAATTATACTCCATTGAATACGTCGCTAGAAAATGTGTATTTGCAGACCTGTAACACCATGCAATACAAGAAAACTGCCCTGAAGCCGTCGATAGAAAGACAAGTCCAAACAGGGAAGTTTTGTAGGTTCCATGAAAGTTACGGCCATAATACAAATGAGTGTCGACATTTACAAGATCTCATTGAAAAGCTGATACGTGAACGAAAGTTGGATCAGTTTGTGCGGGCGCTGCAGTTAGGTGGTGCGGCCCCATCAAATCAAAATTGTGCACCAAACCAGGAAAGGCAGGAGGAACCCACTCGTACTGGCGGGAGATTGGTTATTAATACAATAAGTGGTGGTCCCCATCCAGCAGACCGAAGCTGGAAGGGAATGGAGTCGTATGCCAGCTCTATTAGGCATGTAGACTTCGAGTGTTATAGTAGTTTTGATGAGGGGCTTCGACCAAACAACAGAAGACGATGACAGACGACACCGTATTCAGAAACAAAGATGCTGATAAAGTCGAAGCCCCCACTATCGATCCACTGGTCATCTCAGCTCAAGTAGGTCCTGCTTCGATGAAGAGGATCTTAGTTAACAGTGGAAGCTCTGTGAATATTTTGTTTAAACAAGCTACGACCAAATGAAAATGGAAGCCAAAGATTTAAAGCCTTTCCAATCTCGAATCCATGGTTTCAATGGGAGCGCTACTATACCCACTGGAGTAGTGGAACTACTAGTGGAGTTGGGAGTTGGAGAACACCGGAGAGTATGGATATTACAGTTCGTTGTGTTGGACATAGACTCCCCTTATAATGATTTCTTGGGACGACCGGCCCTCGCTGAATTCAAGGCAGCCATTGCCCCGTGGTGTTTGACTTTGATGTTTCCCACTGATCGTGGAGTGGGAATCATTCAAGGAGATCAGGCTGCTGGGAGAGCCTGTTACGTTGCCGAGCTTTGGGAGGCGCAGCGAAAGGAGAAAGGAAAGGGCGTAGAGGAATCTCTCTGTGTCTGCTTTGCTGATAATTGACAATTAATGCCTGGGCCTAGGCCCAGGCATCCCAGCCAATTCCATAGGGATCTTGACCCAAGAGAAATCGAAGATGAAGGAGAATCCAAAGAAAGTCAAGCATCTCGGCCGAACCGACGATCGATGTCCCAATTGACGATGATTCGAAGATGATAAAGATTGGGTCTCAGCTAAGCCAGCAAATTCATGAGCGATTGGTTGAGTTTCTACGGGCGAATCTTGACGTATTCGCTTGGACGCATTCTGATATGTGTAGGATCTCGCCAGACATCGCGAGCCACACTTTGAATATTGACCCACGGCATGTCCCGGTCAAACAGAAAAGGCATGGTATGGATCCAGAGAGATCTGCCGCCCTTAAAGAAGAGGTAGAAAAGATTAAAACAAACGGGTTCATTCGAGATGCGCTATACCCCGAATGGATATCGAATCCCGTGCTTGTTCGAAAGTCAAACGGAAAACGGAGAACATGTGTCGATTACTTCCAATATGAATAAAGCCTGTCCTAAAGATAGTTTCCCGCTTCCCAGAATTGATCAGCTCGTAGACTCGATAGCTGGACATGAACTTTTATCCTTCATGGATGCGTATTGGCTACAATCAGATACCAATGCATTTACCTGATCAAGAACATACCAGCTTCGTAACCAATCTGGGACTTTATTGTTACAAGGTTATGCCATTCGGACTCAAGAATGTCGAGGCTACTTATCAACGATTGGTCAATCAGATATTTGCCAATCAAATCGGAAAAACCATAGAAGTATATGTAGACGACATGCTTGTGAAGTCACGATTTTCCACTGACCATATTAAAGACCTGGAAACTATGTTCAACATACTTCGAGAATACAGAATGAAGCTCAACCCACTGAAATGTCATTTTGGAGTTGCATCCAGAAAATTCCTTGGGTTTATCGTCAATGCTCGAGGGATTGAAGCTAATACTGAAAAGATCTAGGCAATCAAAAATCTTGAAACTCCGAAAACTATAAAGCAAGTCCAGAGTCTCAATGGGAAAGTAGCGGCACTGAGCAGGTTCATTTCAATGTCCACCGAAAAATGCATTCCCTTCTTCGATCTGATCCGAAAAGGAAAATGAAACTTTGAATGGACCACAGAGTGTGAGGGCGCTTTCCAAGCACTAATTCAGCATCTATCCACACCACCTATCCTGTCAAAGCCTATTGATCATGAGAAGTTGTACATTTACTTGGCGATATCAAAAAACGCTATCAGCGCTGCCTTAATTCGAGAAGAAGACGGGATACAGAAGCCAGTATACTACATCAGCAAACGATTGACTGGAGCTGAAAGGAATTATCTGAAACTAGAGAAGTTGGCTTATTACCTTGTTATTGCATCAAGGAAGCTCAGTCCATATTTCTAGGCACATCCTATTATTGTTTACACCGACCAGCCGTTACGACAGGTCCTTACGTGGCATGAGACGTCTGGTAGGTTACTCAAGTGGAACATCGAACTGAGCCAGTTCGATATTACTTGATCCAAGACGAGCCATTCAAGGACAAGTCCTGGCCGATTTCATAGCCGAATTTACCATTCCAGAGGGCTTGCCCGAAACCAGTGAATCTCCCGAATACGTTTGGAAGCTGTACACTAATGGTGCATCAAACGACCGGTGCTCGGGCGCTGGAGTTGTACTCGAAACCCCCGAAGGCCGATCTATATGTTATGCTTTAAAGTTCGATTTTCATGCAACCAATAATGAAGCTGAATATGAAGCCCTCTTAGCTGGATTGAAACTTGCCAGAGATTTGAGAATTATCACTGTGGAAATTTACTGTGATTCACAATTAGTTGTGTGTCAAGTTCGGGGAGAATATCAAGCGAGAGATCGAAGGCTGGCTGCCTACTTAGCTCGAGTTCAGGAAATACTGGATCAGTTCGATTATTATGCCATTTATTGTATACCTCGAGAACGCAATCAAAAGGCCGATTCGTTGGCGAAGTTAGCCAGCACAGGTGAAGCCCAGCAAATGGGACTCGTTCCCGTAGAGACGTTACCTTCCCCAAGTATTGACCGGGCAGAAACTGATTGGGTATGTGAAACCGTTCCCGATAAGGAGTCATGGATGACTCCATTCAGAAATTACCTTGAGCACGTAATCCTATCGGAGCACAGGAGTGAAAAAAGACAAGTCCTTTGGAAGGCCTCACGATTCACCATCCAGAATGGATTCATGTACATAAGAGGGTACTTTGTTCCTTTACTCCGGTGTATCGCTCACGATGAAATTAAATGAGTATTACACGACGTACATGAGGGAGAATGTGGCGATCATACCGGGGGGCAAGCACTGGCCAAGAAAATACTTCGATACGGATATTACCGACCGACTACGAATCGTGATGCGTCAGATTATGCAAAGAAGTGTGATAAATGTCAAAAGCATGCTCGAATTCCTAGAGCCCCACCTATCGAGATAACGCAAATGGTCAGCCCATGGCCGTTTGCAGTATGGAGCATCGACATCATTGGTACTCTACCTCTGGCAAAATGTGGTGCGAAGTACACCATCGTCGCAGTTGATTACTTTACAAAGTGGGCTAAAGCTGAGCCTCTTGCTACCATAACGACGAAAAAAGTGATCAACTTTGTAGTCCGCAACATTATCTGTCGATTCGGTCTCCCACACACCATTATCACTGATAACGGAACCCAATTCGACAGTGTTGAATTTAAAGATTTCTGCAAACAGTTTCACATTCAAAAGAAATTCTCTGCAGTTGCACACCCTCAAGCAAACGGACAGGTCAAAGCAGTCAATAAGGTTATAAAGTCCATTCTGAAAAAACGACTAGAAAAGGTCGGGGGAAAATGGGTCGATGAACTTCCTATGGCTTTATGGGCTTACTGAACAACCCACAAGTCCGCGATCGGTCACACTCCATTCTCTCTCTCTTATGGTTCAGAAGGTATTATTCCAGTCGAGCTAGACGTACCTTCTCATCATGTGACATACTATGATCCGAAGACAAATGCTATATTACTTGCTGAATCTCTTGATTTATTGGATGAGAAGTGTGAAGAGGCTGATTTGAGGGCAGCCGCGTATCGAAGTCGAGTCGCCCGATTGTACAACTCCAAGGTCCGCCCGCGAACCTTTGAACTCGGCGATCTCGTCCTGAAAAGAATCTATCCGGTTCCTTCGCATATGAGGCCAACATGGGAAGGACCGTATGTTATTGAATGAAGGCTCGGAGATGGCACATTCAAATTATCGACCGTCGACGGTTTTACTCTACCGAGAGCCTGGAACAGCGAGAGTCTTCATCACTACTACACATAATAGGCTATGTTTATTCATTTAGTTTATTTTCCATTTGCAATTTGTTTCTGGATTTCGAAATTAGGATTTGTAATAAGGCAATTGAATTTGCCATATTTTCTTATTTCAGCAATAAAATGCAATCTCTTCGAGCCAGAGCTATGATTTACTTGTAATACTTCATCTGATCATCACCATGCACGGAGAGCTAAATTCCACCATACGGTGGGATTTATTCAAATAAGGAATGACTGTGATGCAACCGGTCACTCGCTAAGTGAAACCCGAGCTCGGGGACAAGCCATCACACCAAAGTCAAAGAAGGATTGATGCACGACAATCCTTTACTTAACTCCAAATTCCCAGAGCGTGAACTGGAGTATAAACTTACAAACACGAAGAGGGTGGATGCGTCCACCTAACGACTTCGTCTGTATCTGAACCAAATTCGAGGAGGGTGGACATGTCCACCTAACGACCTCACTTGTTAACTCAGGATGGATGTGATCCGACCATCCACGATCCTGATACACCTTTCGTTCCCAGAGCGCGAGCGAAATCCAAAAACATGCAGCAGATGTGACTGACGTCTGTTTACCAACTCCGAACTCCCAGAGTGTGAGTCGGAGTATAAACATTAACTCCGAATTCCTAGAGTGCGAAATGGAGTATAAACGTCAACTCCAAATTCCCAGAGCGCAAATTGGAGTATAAACTTCAACTCCGAATTCCCAGAGTGCGATTCGGAGTATAAACATCAACTCCTAATTCCCAGAGCGCGAATAGGAGTATAAACTTCAACTCCGAACTCCCAGAGTGCGAGTCAGAGTATAAACATTAACTCTCCCAGAGCGCGAATTGGAGTATAAACTTCAACTCCGAAGTCCCAGAGTGCGAATTGGAGTATAAACACCAACTCCGAACTCCCAAAGTGCGAGTTGGAGTAAAAATGTTGACTCTAAGTCCCCAGAGCACGGACAGATGATTAATGTTTAAACGGCGTAACCAACCGCCAGTAAATAAATGAAAATCCCCGGAGTGCGGATAAGATCATCGATAATCAAACAAGTGTGGGTGGACCACTCAATCTCTGCTTGTCTCAAACATCCGTTCAGCAGCATTAAACTCAACATGTTATAAGTAAGATGCAAACGCTGACTGATGTTCTATGCCTCATCCCCAAGGCTGGGGGGCATAACTTAGGTGTCGACCATTGACTGAAGCAGTGCGACGTCAAGATTCAACGCATTTCCTAGTTATGAATCGTGTCCACAGTTCCCGGACCTAGCGCATAAAAACAAACTTGACTCGGAAGCTGAAACTTCACAAGTGCAATTCCAATATTGAAACGCTTAAGCAAATACACAATAACTGAGAAGAAGCCAAAAAAGAAGGGTTTCATTTCTACTGTTTGTGAAAGAAATTCATGTATAAGTTTGTTCCAAAAAAATTCCTACTAGTATGGGCCGAACCCGCATCTATACACGGCCTACGAAAGAAAAATAAAAAATAAATCCCTATCTACTCAGAATAAACTGAAGAGGCCCATCTATTTCTTCTTCTCTCTCAGCTTCTTCCTCAGTATAGACCCGTTGGAGCCGCCACTAGCTCTCCTCTTTGAGCCTTTACTCTTTGGTGGTCGGTCTCCAGGTGGGGGCATGATCTCGACATCCTCCTCCGAGCTCGAATGAATAGGGATGCTTCCTGCGGGCGGAGTCGGGGGAACAGGATCGGTTGTGGGAGTCGGAATGAACACACTAGTCTCAATGACTGTACCACCAGGTGATATCATTCTAAGCGGAGCCGGACCAAGTGCTGCAATCCCACCTCCAGAACTGCCACCACGAGCCGCTGCTTCCATTTCAGCGTCAATCTCGGCCAATATTTCTTCTTCATGAATCGCTTGGGCCTTGCTAGGAGCATCATTAGTTGGCATTGAAGAGCTTGTAGTAGGGGCGCTTCCGCCCATAACAAATGGCAGGTCCGCAAAAGGATCACTATGACGACCAAGGAGTTCCTCCATCATTTGCTCATCAAAAACGAGTGTGCTTCCCTGCAGTTCATCGAGTGGTGCAGTTGTGGTTACGGTGGTCGCTTCAGTGATGAGAGCCCCTGCGTCTGATGTGATTCTTGAGTAACAGGAGGCACGACCGGTGCACCATCAATCACTGGACAAAAACAAGAGAACTGTTAGACCTTAATTCGAGTGACGATTCCGACTTAAGACAAACATATAGGATGTTCAGAGTACCTTCCTCAGTTTGACTTATAGACGGCTGCACAGCTTCAGCAACTTGCTCTGCAGCCGGAGATATCTGCGGCTGATCCGGATTGTAGGCAAGAACAACTTGGGGATCGACCGTAAGCAAGGGTTCAGGCTGGGTTGACGCTGGAATATCGAGACTTGCATCATGGTGTTCGACCCCTGAGCCTTCTCCTACTTCCAAGTGTTGGGTGCCGAGTCTCTCCTTCTCATAAGAAATCATTGACTCGTGGAGAATCTTCCTTTCATCTTCATTCAGCAGACGATTCTCGAGCTCAAACTCATCAATAGACTCGCCCAGATGCACCGCCTTCTCCTCCTCAACCAATCAGCCCCAGGCATTGTATAAATGTGCCGGGTAATCATCGAGCCAGGCTAGACCTCTATTCCTCAACATGTTGGCGTTGTAAACGACAAGAAGATCTTTAATATCGGCTTCTAGCCTGGACTCAGCCGATTTCACCTCCTCCTCAACCTTATTCTCCACCTCGCGGACCTTAGCCACGGCCGCATCCCGTTCACTCCGAAGCAAGACAGCCTGTTCACATGCCTCCTGGGCTGCGTTGTTCGCATCGTCCCTTTCCTTGGCAATGTCAGAAAATTTGGCTTTAATCTCATTGAGTTCCTTAACCGCCGCATCCCGTTCGGCGGTGACCGTAGTATTTCGGTGGCCCATCTCCTCCACCAAGGCAACGTGTGTTTTCCTCAACCTCTCCATCGCCACATTCGCTTCATCAGCTTTTTTGGTGGCCTTAATTTCATATTTTCGAGAAGACTCGGCCTCGGTATTGAGCACTTGGATGATTCTGTCCTTTTGAGCAAGATCAGACTCTATCTTCTCAATCTCCTTGGCTCGCTCAAAGGCCACCTTGGAAGCTTTTTCTGCAGCCTTTACCCACTCTCTGTACTGGGCGTAGACGTCATGAATGTAATCATGCATCGTGTTTTCCACCCCTGATGGAATTCTTTTTAAATGAGGTGGGAAGACGTACCCATCGAAGCATATGTTTGGGAACTCTTTCCTCAACTGAGCGATTTTAATAGCCCCTTCTCCCGTGGGCTCAGTTGTGACCTTCTCTCCAATTATGGGGGCCATGGTTTCGACTCTATGGAGATGAGTTTCGGGCTTAGAAGTGTGAGAAGATGGTCTGTGTCGCGGAGGCTCTGGTGGAAGTGAAGTCTGAACAGGAGGTGGAGATGGAATCCTAAGAGGTGGAGAACGGGACCTAGATCGGTATATGTAGTCTCTATCCCTATCCCGCTCATACCTCTCTTGATTGGAGTACCCGCGATCACGGTCCCTATCTGAATCCCTCCTACGGGACTCATAGTAAGAAGAAGACTTTCGGGCCGAGCGAAGGCTCCCTAGCATTGATCCACTCCCAGACATCGTACCTGAAAGTGAGAAATGAAGGAAAAGTTAGTGATCTCTTGAGTTGAGCAATTTACGATTAGGAAATCGTGCAGTGCCGTGAAGTGTATGTATGTGCAACCCACCGACCAACCGGAAACGTCGGCCGCACTTATGGCAAGCAACTCGCTCAGATCAAGAGCACTGTCAAGCTCCTCCAACCCGGTGTCATGTTGAAACGACACATAATCCGGAATCGAAATATCAGAAAGCCCTTCGAAAGGATTCTCTACTTCCGGGGGAGGAGCCTTCAAAATTCCAATTCCAGGAACAAGCAAAGACACAACCACAGATTTCAATCTCATTGATTTAGAACACTTATGAGCAACTGCCTTGCCTTTTCTCCTTCCTCCTGAATCCTGAAAACTGCAAGAAGGCCCAGCTGTAAGTTCGTTATCAGTGGGTGTTCTCTCCGGATCAACCTCTTCAGCTATTACGACACTAGGTGCTTTGTGTTTCACCCGCTTCTTCGAGACTACCCTAAGTGTCCCTTCCAGCCTTATGCTTTGATTCCTTTCAATCAGCCCGACGATTCTTAAATTTCTATCGGTCAGAACTGAATCAATGTCCCTCATCTCGCTCGAAACTTCTTGAAGGACCCTCACTATCTCTCTGAAGTACCCGCCTTCAGGTCATGAAATTACGGCTGTAAAAAGAAAAGAAGGTGTCAGTTTATGTCAACTAGTATCATCTGGATAATTCTTGGAAAATACAGTAACACTTACGTCTGACTAGCCACTGTTTGGCAAATCCTGGGGGGCACCGGACATAGAACCATTCTGTTTAAAAGTAACTCGGCCTTCCCCAGGATCCGGTTACTACTTGGAAGTTCCTGACTGACTCGAGGAAAGTAAAAGACGGGCTATCTCCCCTACTCTTGAAATTGAAAAGGTATCTAATCTCAGTCAGCCTGGGCGGTCGGAAGAGATGATCTATGAACATAATAAATAAGCTATTCAGCAAGGCATATCCATTGGGGTGTAACTGAGATGGGCCAATTCCAATGTAAGACAACACTTCCCTGATATATTGGTGGAACGGAGGGAGCGTTCCCACTGTACACGCATATCTATTAAAAGCGGTAAACCCTTCTGAAGGAGCATGCGGTCTATCGCTCGATCCCGGCAATAGTACGTCGTCCAATGACAAACCATGCCTTAGGCATATTCGTCCCAACATGTCTTCAGAGACGTTGGATGGTACAGAATCTTGAGGATTGCAGATGAACGTAGCGTCAGGCAGCTCATCCGGAGCTAGGTCGATAACTTCGGCCGTGATGGTCGGAATCTCTAAGACAGAAGAAGATGAATCATGAACTTCCTGCTATTGAGAGCTTGAAGGTTCCATAATTAACTACATTATGAAAAATAATCATTAGACGACAATAATGCTTGTGCTTCCCCCAGTGTAAAATGTATGAATGTGTTGTGCGAGTGCAGTGCTTAAGAGATTATACAAGGTTAGAGAAAACGTTTGAAGGACAAGACTTCGAAATTCAACTGAAGTGACCGTCATCGCCGACCATCACAACCGTGCTATCCAAATGTTGGCAATCGATCCTAGTTAAAATTTGTTATCATTTTGTTAAGTTACAGTTCCATCGACGAGCTTCGAAAGGCGGTCAAGTGTGCGGTTCAATAGTTAATTCCAGATATGCAAGAGTGAAGCTCGTCGGGGTCAAGTGTTTAAATATGCATGGAGTTTTATGTTCATCGAAGTTCAAGCTTGGATCGTTCCTCGTGAAGGCCGCAACTGTGCATCGATCAGGAAACCTTCATTTCGTATCGATCGGGAAACCTTCATTTCGTATCGATCAGGAAACCTTCACTTCGCATCGACCAGTGGAACCTCAGTTCGTATCGATCGAGGAAGCCATCATTTCGTATCGATCGGATCGAATCCAAGTATTCTGAATCGATCATCACAAGACGTTTCGCACCGTTCACTAGTTAAGGCTTCGTATCCATCGATACGAAATCCTATCACTCAGATCGATGCGAAGCCACTCCTCTCCACCCATCGCCTTCAGATCGGCATGAATCTCTGTGCTTCCAGATCAATACCACGTTCTTCCCTACACAATTTAGAGGCCATGTCTTCCTCCCTCAACCTTCACCCAACCCAATTCCGACATCGACGCTAACACCGGAATCGGCTACGGCCATGGATGATTTAGTATTGGAATTCAAAGCCTTATCGTTGTGAGTCGATTTTGAATAATCATTTACCTAGTTTAAAGGTTTGGTTTAAGAGGTTAAGGAGTTGTTTGGATCGAGAACGAAGGCCGCTCTGTTTTTTCTTCGACTCGAAGCGATACGAAGACGAAGCAGAAATGTGAAAGTAAAAAACTTTTCTAAGTAAAGAGCCCCGTATTTATATAGGTGCGAAGTTGAGGGTAAGAATCCCGGTAAACTCGACCGGTTACAATGTGTCACCACTGAATCGATTCAAACGAGCTATTCGAATCCATCAACTCGAGCCTTTATCGAAACGAAATTGCCAAGGGAGGCTTTTCTGAGTCACCCAAATCCATCGATACGAAGCCATTGTTTGTATCGATCATTTTCAACTCCATCCCCAGTGCAACGATACGAACTATGCAGTTCTAATCCATCAAATCATAGCTTCCGGAGGCCAATATTTATCGATACGAACGCATATTTCGTATCCATCTTTGTGAGTCACATCGATACGAAAAACGCATTTCAACCTTTTACATCGATTCAGGAGAGGATCAACACGAAGGAACGTTCAAAAACAACCATCGAGCGTTGTTACAATTCGAATTTCACATTGGTTTAGGAGAGGATCGATATGGGATTCGATACGAGACAAACTGACAACGACTCGTGAACGTGCAACGTTAGTGAGAGTCAGATTAACATATGTGCATATATGTCGGACTGACATTCAATTTTCAACATCCACGGGAATTGGATACTTATCTGATAACGAATATGACGACAGACAGCTAATCACAATCAAACAGCAATCAGTTACAACAATACAGGGTTCAACTATTGACAATCAACGGTTCACATTATCGAGGAAACCAGTCAAAGATTACAGCTTTCAACGAAAAGACGATAACTGTTCGGAATGAAGATTACAGCTCTTCAAAGCACGTCATGTTTCCACAAGACGTACTTTGGGGGGCCAATGTTATCCCGCCTTTTGGCAAGGCCGAGATATCAAGGAACTGACTGAAAACCAAGGATCGCTCATCCCGAATATCGAGTACGCATAGGTTCACCATGGATATCGATGAATTTTGTCCGAGTACGGATCAAGCTACAATTGACAAGACATGACGAGTGAAGCCATGAAAGTCATCCCCCCAAATTTCAAGTCGATTCGAGTTCATATGCTCGAGTTATGATCGATGCAAGTTGGAGGAAATAGCCTCAATTTCGTATCCATCAATAGGCCACAGTTCGAATCAATCAGTTTCGTATCCATCATCGAGCCTTAGTTCGTATCCATCGGTTTCGTATCCATCAACAGATAGTGCACTTCGTATCGGTCGGCCAATGTCTACTTCGCATCCATCAACAAACCTTTGTTCGAATCCATCAGGAGAGCCTTGTTTGAATCCATCGACTCACACTGTTCGTATCCATCAGAGAATCGTTGTTCGTATCCATCAGAGAATCACTGTTCGTATCCATCAAGTTGGAGCGCTTTTATCGATATGAACTAGGCCCCACAATCGATACGAACAAGCCAACGCAATTGATGCGAACAGAGCACACTGCAGATCGATACGAAGAGCGCGCTATTGATCGATTCAAACAAGACAATTACTTCGATACGAACAAGGCGAGAATCCTGGGACGACTCGATCAACTCGGCATAAAAGGTGGATCGATCCGAAGAGTGTGCGCCACGTCATCACCAGGGCACGTGCAACCATCGATTCGAAGAGATCGAGTCGAAACGATCGATTTGAACAAAATAGCCTACCGAAGAACGTCAATTTGTATCGATCATATCTCGCGATCCACCAGACCAAATGCTATGAAATTTTCACAAAAGCTTACGTACTAGATAAAGAATGTTCACACCAAGTTTCGACTCCATTGGATGAAATCTTGATCGATAGGAAATTCGTTCGTATCGATCACGGATCGAGCCGAAACTTCATGGGCTTGGTCGCGTGGGCCCACTCACGTGCCAGAAGAAGTCTCCCGAGATCTGAGCGGAATATCATCCTCCTACGCCTATAAATAGAGCCCCAGGGCCTACAGAGAAAGGATCTTTCGATGCTTCAATGCCCAGACTCTACCGGATTCAATTCTAATCTTTATTGCTGCTGTTGTACTTGAATTTCCTAACTTTAAATCACTGTAATCGGCTGCAATCAATTGTAATCATCAAAGGAACATCAATAAAGTGATCAATTTCATAGTGGACGTAGGCAATACGCCGAACCACTCTAAACTCCTGTGTTTCTGTGCATTTTTATCGTTTACATATCTGTTTTTGGAGTTTTTGTTAGATAATCCTCTTTTTCCATTTAATCTTCTTCATTTTGTATCTCTTCAAAAACTTCCGAAGAGTGTTGTGCCCATTTTTGGTACAAACACCTGTCTTAATCAGCTCGTAGGTAGGTTACAGGCGACTTAGGGTGCTTTGGCTTGCAAAATGAGCCAAAACCATGGGTCGCTAGCGACCCATGGCCTATGGGTCGCTAGCGACCCATTGACTTGGTTCGTTTTGCGGGCCAAGTCTTGCGTCCTTTTGATAGTGTTCCATATCTAGTTTGTTTGATGGTTTGAGCAGAGGCATGGGTTGTTGATGAGCTAAGCACTTAGGATTTTTATGGAGTCTGGACTTGGAGATGTTTCCATATCCTTTTATCGCTGCTCTTACGTTTCGATGGAAATTCACTAGCTTTTTACGTTCAGCTACTGATCGGATTAAAGGAATGCTGATCTCTCAACTCCGCTCGCTGATCCCAATCATATTCTTAGTCGTACCGCTTAGACCTTGTTAATCCCTTGCCTTGGCTTTTCTGGTTAAGTCCTGAACCATCTCGTCTTCACAAGGTTGTTCTGTTTTCTTTTGGTTTCTGCTGGGTTAAAAACCCGGATAACAGGACCATTTTGTAAGGTAGTCAACGGAAACTATTGAAAAGAATGGCCCTCCTTTTCTATATAAAAAGAGATGATAAGATCAATCCCTCATATATCAAAAGGTCATGAGACCATCATCAATACTAGCTCGATAATATCCTTTGGTATTTTCAAGAACTTTTGGCACCAATCACATATATTGATATATGCAAATTACATTTCAATGCATGGTTGACCAATAGTAACCTTATCTAAGCACTTTCTTACCCAGTTTCAATCCATCATAGAGGTCTCCACATATGCCTTCATGGGCTTCCCTGAATATCTCTTGGCCTTGCTCTATGTTCATACAACAAGAGTATCTTGATGCATTTACCTTCCTATAGACAATTCTATCCGAGTAGGTTAAGTTTGGAGCATTGTACTAAATGCATCAGGCTTCAGCTAAATCCTATGGCAACTGATTCTTAGTTAAATACTAAATGTATTGCAATATCTATGAATCCTTCGAAATCATAGTTGGTTACTTTCGTTTCTTTCAGCTTGTGTAAGACTTAGTATATACTCCCTCTCGTGTGGTTGTATAATCTCTCTTTCCATGAAATCTATATGAATGAATCTATGCACCTAAGCATCTCGAGAGCTTACAAACTTTGTTAAAGTATCGATTCTTGCATTTTGATCCCTTGGTATATTTTTCTATGTTGTAGTTTTTGAAGTAAGCAAGTAATTGCATAATAAGTCTCGAGTGCAAAGTTTATATTGGGTATCTAGTTTGATAATTATTCAAAACTAGATGAAATTATGAATTATGAGCCATTATAGACCTTGATCTCTAGAACGCCAATGGAGATTGCCATCTTAAGCCCGGTTATAAGAGATTCATAACCAACCATATTATTTATAAGAAAGTAGATTTGATGATTATTGGGGGTGATTAATACATAACACGATCCTACCCTATACTCATATGAGGCGTCATTTACAATAATTGCCAACTTGTCTTTATGATTCATCTTCTTTTAGAGATTTGGTATCTCATCTTGTGCATTCAGTAATACAATCAGAAGGTGTTGCCCCTTCATAGTAGTTCTAGGTATATGAGAAAAGTCGTACTTGCTTAGCTCAATAGCTAATTTGATCATTTTTTCTAAAGTTTTAGGTTTATCAAACATCGTTAATTAGGGTTGATCAATTAAGATCTTATTTTGATGGGCCTAAAAATATAGCTAAAGCTTTCATGTTGTGAAGATGAGGTAATAAATAGGGATAATGACTTTTTGAGGAACTAATTATTTTTTGCATACGTTGTATATCGATCATTGAGTATCCTTGACATCTCAAACATATGTCGGACTATTGGCTTTCTCCAAGGTGGATAGGCGTACAAACAAATCTTCTCCACCTATCAGCTTGCATAGTATCGGAGGATTTTTGAGATGACTTTGTAAATCTTCGAATGAGTTCTAACATTTCAGAGTTCTCACAAAGTCATCATGTTTCTTTAGCAGATCAAAAAATGCAATGCAGTTATCCCTGGATTGTCTAATGAATCTATTTAGAGCAGCAATCTTACCATTTAAGCGCATTACCTTCTTATCATTTATAGGAGTTTTCATGTTAGTAATAGCCTTAATATTCTCAAGATTAACTTTTATATCCTAAGCGCTAACCATGAACCCAAAAACTTTTTAGATCGGATATTGAAGGAGCATTTATGAGGGTTTAGTTCGATGATATGAACTATTAGTAAATTGAACATCTCTTCAAGGCCAAGGACATGCTCCAGTACATGTTTAGAGTTAACTAGCATGTCATTTACATAGACCTCCATGTTTCAGCCTTTTTTCTTAACAAATATTTGGTCAACTAGTTTATAGTATGTTAGCCTCACATTCTTAAGTCCATAGGGCATGACCTTTTAGCAATATAGTACCATATTTTTTATAAAGCTAGTATGTTTTTTGTTTGGTTTAATATAACTATCAAATTATAGCTAGAGTAGGCATCTATGAATGAAAGAAATTAATGATTGAAAGCAATCTTGTAGGCACGCTTTCTTTAAACCCTTATAGTCAATACATGTCTTTAATTGCCATTTAGTTTTTTATTGACAATTACTGAATTTATGATTCACTCTGGGCATTGCACTTCACGGATGAAGTTGTTTCTAAGAAATCTCTCAACTTCTACAAAGCATCGTACCGAATCTTATCAAGAGTTTGGCATTTCTTTTTGATTGAGATATATTTTGGGTTTATGTCTAAAACAAGATATATAACGGATGGGTATATTTGAAACATATCATCGTGTGATCAAGAAAACACGACTAGAGTGCTTTATTAAAAGTTGGTCGGATCTAGAATGTATCTCCTCACTTCATCATATGCCTTCTTCCTCACCTTATCCATGCTAGAGGCTACCGTCGGGGTGAACTTAGTTGGGACACTTAAACTCGACATCGAGAGAAGGATATAACAGTAGTGGTGTGATGAGCGGCTCCTCCTTTGGTGATCGGAGGAAGCAAATAAACTATGATAGTTCATCAATGGAAAATGAGTAAGCTCTCGCCATGGTTGGTGTTAGAAAGCCAAAGGGGTTTCATTCAACTTGTCAGGCAGAGTAGGTGATGACTGAGGTAGTCTGCGATAGTGAAAAGGTCGGAGCTGGTGGTAGTCAGCGTTTACAATCGAGATCTAGGGCTCGACTTTTCTGGTGATGGTTGGGGTGTTAAGGTAGAGACTAGTAACATCATTTGGAGCATAGAAAGATGGTTATGGTGGTTATCTTAGCTTGGACTCCAGTGGTCCACGATGGTAGTAAGTAGCTCTCAAAGGAGGATGTCAAGGTGAGAGAAGATAGATATGAAAATTACATGGTTTCGCTTTGAAAAGGGGCATGGAAGGGTTATTTGAAAGTGGAGTTAATTCCTAAAGAGTACTGATTATATGTTTAAATGTGTGGTTGGAAAGGGGAAAAGTTAGTAATAAATGTTTTAAATTGGATAATTGTAATTAATTGACGTTGGCATCCGACGTGTCTGATGCGTCCGATGCCAACCCAATATTTTGATCCATTTATTTGAATGGTGCATTACGCATCAGACACATCTAATATGTCTAATCACATCCTTTATCCTCTCAAAAGTTGAAGTTTGCAATCTATGCATGTTATTTTGTAGACAGACCCTATCCTCTCTTATATTGCATATTAGACCTGGAATTTTGTAGCACACCCCTAAAATCCAGAAAATTACTATTGGGGTAAATTTTCACTTAAGTTCCCATAGTTTATTTATTTACGTTTAACCCCTAAAACACGTAT
Source organism: Allium fistulosum (assembly GCA_030737815.1). Lineage (NCBI taxonomy): Eukaryota > Viridiplantae > Streptophyta > Magnoliopsida > Asparagales > Amaryllidaceae > Allium > Allium fistulosum. The sequence continues at coordinate 292,643,153 of CM060908.1, read as the reverse complement.
ATTGCATATCTTTTCAATAGAAGTTACAACTGAGACCTGGTTTATCGTGTTGGGTGCCTCAATGGAACTTATACAGAGATTTGCATTTTTTTGACCAATACTCATAATTATTATATGTTCTTATAATGTTATATCTATCGATGTTATATCGATTATCCCATATTGGATTTTTTTGACATTTTTTGGTATCCTTTTAGATAGGTCTAGTTTGACCATTTTGACCCTGGTACATTATTTGTGCATTGTAGGATGGTTAAGCTATTATTTTGTAGCTTACTAACACTATAGATAGTTGTTTGCAAATAGTTTATAATCAGCAACCTATATAAGCCATTTATATCTTACTAGTGTGCTATATGGGAAATTATTTATTATAACAAAGTTAGGATAATTTATTGGGCTATTGTTGGGTATGTGGTAATGGAAAATTAGAATTTCTCATTTCATTGTACCATATATTTGTTATACACGGTTATACATGTAGATTGGGCATGTTATGCATTGAATAGTCACATTTAGATTAATTAGATTAGTTGTATCCATTTTGGTAGCTTAGATATTGTGAGTGATTTATGGTGATATGATTGCATAATGCTAGTTATAACATTTATGTTAGCATAGGACATTATTAGTGGTTGGATTTGCTTTCTGTGGTCACTTGATATTATTGTTTCGTTTTCTTGATTGTTTTGTTTTCTTAATTGTTTGATTACTTCTGTTAAAAACAATAACCAAAAAGATTTGAGATCGTGAGAGTCTAAAAAGGTTTAATGGGGACACTTTATAAGATATGACTATTTGGCTACATTTTCTTTTTGAGAAGGTAGTTCGATCTTTGCTTGTTCAATCCCAAAGGCAGACGAGATCATGTTTGCTGATCTTTGTTGCATAAGAAATAAAGCTTGATTTTAGGTCATATGGGTCCAGGATTAGAGTAGCAACATATAAGATCAAATGGATCCAAGTTAATAAACTAATGTTGAGCATTTGTAATTGTAATATCCTTAGTATAGGCTAAGAGTAGCTAGATATATGATTAGATGGATCTCAATTTATAGCATTATGTTAGGCATATGTGATTGTGATATCCTTTGGATAGGCTCCGAGTAGCCACGTAGAGGATTAGATGAATCCTAGTTGATAGATAGGCATATGTTGAGCATACAAGATTATGATATCCTTTGGATACGCATTGAGTAGCCATATGTATGCTTTGGATTATGCACACCTAAGGCTGGCAATTGGAACCTAGATCCATAAACCCAAGCCAAACCAAACCAAACCAAGAAGAACCGAACCAGACATGAACTGATAGGTCTCGGATCGGGTATAGGTGATGAAAAATACCATTTAGACCCGATCAAACCTGACCCGCGCCGATCCGACCCGACCCGACCTAAAAGACCCGGTCTAAAAGTATAAAAATATTTGCATTTTAAGGGTAATTAACCAAACAAACCCAAAATGACATAGTCCAATCCGAATCGAACCCTGAGTCGGGTTTGGTCTAGGTTTCAAAATGCCTAGAAACGAGACCCATCGGGTTGGGTCCAATTTTGCCCCGATGGGTCTAATTGCCACCCCTAACATCTAGGGCTGACAATTAGAACTGAGACCTGTAAACCCGAACCAAACAAAACCAAATGAACCTAGAAGAACTGAAGTCGACCTGAATCTGGTAGGTCTCGTGTCGGGTCTATGTAATGAAAAAACCATTTAGACCCAATCAAACCCAACCCGACCCAACCCAACACGAAAGCCAAACCAAAAGATAAAACAAATATATCCATTTTATTGGGAAGTTAATCCACCAGACCCAAACTGAACCCAGGTCTGCTCAGGTCTAGGTCTCAAAATGCATATTTTAGACCTGACAAAACCCGAATCGCTTAGAACCAAGATCCATCGGGGTAGGTTCGGCTCTAACCTGATGGGTTTAATTGCATCTATATGCACATCCAAGTTTGATTGGCCTTAGAATGGGCATGTATGATCGTGATATTCGTGTATAGGCTAGATGTAGCAAGGTATAGAATTTTTTATATCCTAGAAGCTCGCCTTATGTTAGGCCTATAAGAAGTTTGACTTTGTATTGTTGTGTATAGGATAGTTTATATCCTATAATCGTACTGTATTTTAATTTTTGTAGGCTGGTGATTTATTCTATGAGTAGCCAAGTAATAAGAATTATATATATATATATATATCTATGTATGAGTATCCTAAAGGGTAGGCGGGTATAACTTATTATAGGTTAGTGTAATCCAGTATGATAGAGGTTGCATAGCATGTTAAGGAACACTGAATATAATATTTATGAGTAACTAAACCATTTGGTAGGGTTATTATAGGTTATTCACTTTAGGATGGTGACATGAATACCTAAAAAAATCTATATGTTAAATGTTATTAAATACAAATATTTGGGAATGGAATAGTTTACTATGAACATAATAACCTTAAAATTAGGTGCTAAATATGGATAAAACCTTATAGAGATCAGTTTAGTTTCCTAACCCTTATATTTATAAATACATTGGGCATTAGAGTTTGCTTGAACATTTATATCGACAAGTTTACCAAGAGCACTAGAATTGACTCAACATTGAAGTTAAAAATAAGTAGGCATTAGAAATGACCAATATAACATGTTGATAGAGTTAAGGGTATGCCTTAGGGGCAATTATGTAATTTGTTACATAAATATAAACCAATAACCAATCTTGTCATAATATAAGTGTTTGATTTCTATAATATACTTTATTATATTATGATATAATTAATTTAAAGTATATTAAATAGAAAATCCTTAAACAATATGCTATGTGATAGAAATTACAATATGTTATAATCATGAGAAATTTATGAAATTAAAATAACATATTATTTTTAAATATTCTAGGTTAAGATGCTTTAAGAAAGGATATCGATTCATCCATTGAAACTAGAGTATGTAACGCTCTCCAAAAGTTGGGGAATGTATTACACATGGCAGCTAGAGTAACCAAGGGGTCATGTAATGATAGTTATTGGAAAACCATGGAATGACTCACTCAGGAGTTTTCTGTTGGTTAATATAACTAAGGTCAAACATAAAATCTCGAGGTGACGATGTTACACGGTTCCCTTGACTATAGAAAATCACGAAACTTCAATTTGGAAAATCATGGTATGGTGATCCATCGAGCGACTATAGTTGCATCTGAGTTGAAGCACTGGAAGCCAAACACTATTCAATAGAGAATCATCTCCTCATTTAAAAGGGGTTAGTACCATGGTCAACTGTAGTTATTTCAAAGTCAAAGTCTATGGCAAGAGTAGTAAGGTTAATAGTAATTGTTATTATTGAACTAAAGATTTTGTGTTTGGACTAGTCCAGTTGAATGGGACGATGTTGGAATTTTGACCAAAACCAAATTCCATAAGTCCTAATATGATATAGTGTTGATAAAGAAAATTGGTGTAAATAATCTTTACTACTGAGTACCACTGATAAATTCAGCAAAATGTCACATCACTAGCTAAGGTGGAATGTGAACATTAATATTCGAATTGTTCGATTAATCACTGACTGAATTTAAAACTTTAAGTCACACAGCTGTAATGATGAATACCCTGAAAATCATATGATTTAATTAATTTATAATCATTGTAAATTAATTAATATTTATGAAATATTAATTATCATATTTTATTTGATTAGTTTGAATGTCATTAGTATTTAATAAAGTGCGTATATAAAAGTTATATCTATGTACCGATCTACCATATCAATAAACATTTAAATTTGATTTAAATCAGTTAATTCTAGGTGGGTTTAGAAATTTTGGAGGCCTACCTAGGCATATTCTTGGACAGCCATACTGTAATGCCCTAGAAATTCATGGAATCTTATTTTGGTTGGATTTTGAAATATATGAATTTATTTGTATAGGAATATATGGGATTAATTATGTGCAAGTGTGTGTGCATGTGTGCACGTGCACACTGATATGGCACAAGGAAGAACTCCAGATTTCCTGAATATAAAACAAGAATTAAAAAGCATTACAAACATGATTTTGTAACATGGATATTTGATTTCTGGAATTATGTGGATCATCCCAGAGAATAAGAAAAGTAAGTTTTATTTTAAATCAGTAAACAGATTTTATTTAAAACCCAGGAAATATATATATATATATATAAGCAAGTGAAACTATAACACTAAAATGGCAAAAGACAAATGGCAAGCAAAATAATTGCTTTAGGCAGAAAATAGAAAGGAGGATTTTTTTTAGAAAATAAACAAGTAAACAATGTCACACAATTATCATGACTTGGTAAGAATATGATATATTCTAGAAAAGAAAAAGGAGAGGCAGGTCTCACATATGGCCAGGATATTAAAGGTAAAAAATAAACAAATTTGAAATGCAAAATGCATGAGTCTTGGCCAGGGTAGGAATGGGATTTTACAATGATAAAACCCTAGAAAACTTCTCTTATAAATCCAAGTATAAACCAGAAAAATCATTTGCTACCCAAAACATTTAAGAAAACAAAGAAGAAAATACTTACAAGCAGAAAAGCAAGTTTTGAAAAGGTTTCTTTTCTGGGTTTAGCAAGAGAAGCATTTTCTGTGAGTAATCTCACTAAACCCATGGCATTAAGTCCTGTTATGAGGCAGCCAAGCTTATGTTATTTTTCCATATATTGTTGATTTCATTAATATGGTTTTAATGGATGTTTTAATGGGTGTTTCTGAATGTTTTGATTGCTTTGATGTTTGAGTATTTTGCTCTGTTTGGTTACACCCAGAAATGTAAAAGTATGAAATCATGAAAGTAAATAGAGGATACTTGTAACTGGTTTAGATATGGCATGGGAAATATAGAAATCAAAATGTATATGAGTTGCATTACACTTGTGTAAGTGCTGAGGCTCAAATGAAAGATTCAAGGTTGCAATGGAAATATCCAAAAGTGTTGAACCCTTGATCAAATAGAAAACACATGAGCCAGAAATCTTGTTTAAGCTAGATCTTGAATTTAGTTCAAACATGGTTGCTTATGAAACAATAATAACCCACATGCCCAGTCTTTATTCCCAGCTGTAAATATTCCTGTATTTTCTTTAAGCCAAAATATTTGAAAATATGATTTCCTCTGGATAGGAATGTTAGCTTGTTTTTGAATTATGCTTGTGAGTTTTATAATTCATATACAATGTGATTCAGTCACCTAGCTATCTCATGATAGGATTAAACATGAACACTTAGTAAATAAACTAAGGATTGTGAGCCAAGAGGACTGCTGGAATGCTTGTTGTATTTAAAGTATGCAAGTTGGCACATGGCTTGTTTAAGCCCTGAGATCTTTGTGCAATAATGTGAATTATTTTATTGCAATGTGTCCCCGTGATTCCTTTATGGCAGATGAGGCTAGGAATTAATTTGGTAAATACAACCTTAAATTGATGAAGTAGGAACTTGAGTTATTCCTAAGATGGTTGGTCTGGAGCTATGATAGTTCCTGAGTATTTCTATTTGAAATGTATGTTTACATGGTTGAAAGTGTGTACATAGTTAGTCTTAAACACTGATCATATATGCACAATACATCATAAACAAGTCAGGCAAATTGAACAAGGAAGCTATGCCCACTTATACAAAATGTTTATGTCTCACTCATTTACTTAATATCATGGAATTTTTGATATTGCTCATACCAGATCTTGTATCTGACCCTTGTTTGCTTATGGCATCTGGGGTGTCTCATTTAAAATGGGGCAGCCTCTAATGCTCTTTCAGGGAATGCTGGTTCTAAATAGGAAGCTACTATGGCTATTGAGAATGATTGGATAAGCATGCTAAATTAGAATTAAATAAGAACTCAGAAGGAATTATTTTCATGTATTCTGAGAAGCTTTTATAGTTATGCTTTGGTTGTTATGTAATTGAATGCTTGAATTTATTTAGTTGTTTTAACTGAATCTAGTAATGTATTAAGTTTGGATTTACCAAAGACTTAGTTGAATCTATGCAAGAAAGTATATATTTGAGTATTATGGTGAAAATCTGTAAATGATATATGCCAGTAATTGAGAAATAGATATGTATATATATACATATATTGTATTAGTTAATTTCAAGTTACTTAAAACTTTAAGTTTGAAGGTTAAAAATCTGAGTTTAGCTAGAAGTAATATTTCAAGAATTTTGTGACAATATGCAGAAGTGTTTTGATAAAAGAAACAACATATTTGTACACTTTAAAAAGATATAAACATGTTTTAAGGGATTTTGCAAATGTCTGGTATCTGAATTTACATTGCAAAATCCAGGCACTAATGTTTTGATGATCTAGTCATAAGGCTAACCCACTTCAAAAATAATGAGGTTTGGATTGATCAAGATGATCAGAGTTTTGGGTATAAAGGAAGAAAATACACTTTCTAAAATCTGAAGCTTTCTTTGCAAATGCATGAACAAAGACATTTTCAAATACTTGATCAACTCACATTTTATTTTGAATAGCTTTATTAGCCCAAAGAGTACAATACATCTAATATGCACACATATTATCTAAATACTACTTTTGTCAAATGACCATAGAATCTGGATTCTCTAAATCCAGTAAAGCAACCTGTAAATTAGATGCAAGCTGAGGTAACTCAGGAATTAGCATATAAATTTGGTTAAGGAAAATACAACTATCTAGATTATGAAAGAATTACACAACTGACCTGGTAATAAGTAAAGAAATTTGTGATAAAATAAGTTGTGTTGAAAATGATAAGTGAGTATATCATTTTCCTTTCTGACTTTAACCAAATCCCAAATAATTAAACTAAAATTTTGGTGGCTTGCTATATAATCTGAGATCACCTTACTATCTCAAACTAACAGACAATAACAATAAGAATGATCAAAAATTAATAGGTATAGATTACACATGATTATGGGAATTCACTCCCATGACTCAAATATTAAACAAAGGTAAATGAGCTATGTACTGGTTGATTAGAAATTCAAATTCAACCAGGATGCACTCTTGCTTACCAACACTCTGATCCAAGCAAGAGGGTCACATACATCTTCATATGTATGTGAATATATTATTAAAGAACTGATATAAATATATTAGTAGAAAATTAGGATCCTGGATAATTTAGTGGAGAGGTTAATGACTCTAGGAAATTATTGATGAAAACTAAAAAAAAATTAGGTGAAATAGCTAGGGTCATTTCACATACATGATGAGAGGAGGGGATTTGATTAAGATGTAATAAGGAATAAAGAGGGAAAGTTTGTAAGGAAGGAATTGGAATTGTTTCAATGATTCCTTTGAAAAAATAAAATTCTTTCATTCATTAATTCTCTTGACAATTCAATTTCTCATGTTCTCTTTCTCTTTCAATTAATGGCTATAATCAATGAATTCATGAAAAAGAATTCCCGAAACAACATAAAAACAAATCATACAAAATAAACACAAAAATGGTGCTTCAGATCGTTGCAATTTATGGAGGTGATTCAATTTAACCTATGAGTTTTATTCTTCATTTAAGTTGTGATTTTTGGCTTTATTTTAAGGTAATTTTCTATTTTTATTTTATTATGAAATACATGATGTTAGTATAGTTTAGATCCCCATGTGCTCCATCGCTTTTGTTTATTTCTTCATCTTGTATCTATAGTTTAGATCCCAAATATTTTACAACGAAATTGTATATGTCTGGGTTGTCCGATCTAATTCCGTTATTTATTTGGATATTAATGGTAAAAAATTAATTTTGATTTGAAAATGAATTCTTAATTGATTGATATAGTTTTGTAACTATTATATACATAAGCATATGTAAGCTACATATGTTGATAACTTGAAATTGTTTTGAAAATTAGATTCATGTTTTGTAAAGTTTGTTGTTTTTGTACGTAAATTCATTAAGTTATCGTTTTTATATGTTTAAAATTGGTTTTAATTAAAAATTTAAAAAGTGGACTTTTGTGCGAAAACATAAACCTATTTTTAATTCTTCCTAAGTTAAAGCCAGATGTCTATTTGTTAACTTTAAATCTTAAAACATATAAAATTATAAATTACATATATGTTATTTTAAATTTAAAACATTGTTCACAATTATATATTCATGTGTGTGTGCGTATGTTACTTCAACTTAATGTTTAAAAATGGGCTTTTATTTAAAATCATAAATTTAATTTTAAATCCATCTTACGACTAGATTTAAAACTGTTACTTTAGAAATTCATAACATATAGAATAGTCAAAATTGATTTTAACATGATTGTGTATATGTGTGTATGTGTGTATAATTGTTATTATGCATATATTTACAATTGTTATTATATATAATTCAAAAAAACTTTGGACAACAAAGGCATATGAAAATGGACAAATTTGAACGTTGTAGTGTAAATCCCAACACCTACAGGTGGTCACATTAGACATGTACACTTCATATATATTGAATGCACACTACATGTGACTATATTTAATACATTTATGATTTTATAACTAAATAAATTAAATTAAAACTCCTTTTTCAAACAAACTAAATAAACTAAGATTTTATTTAAAATTATATTAGGTTGGATCTTATAAACCCTTTAGACTTTCATAGGTCCAACTGATCCAAAATAGGAAATTTTTGAATCTACGTATTTCACCTACTTCCGACAGGCCCAGTTCCTTTAATGATATCAAAGCCCAATGGTCTGTGTGGTCTAAGTTAGCAACATTAGGGCTAACCCATTAAAGCCTACCCATTTAGTTGAATGTCTAGAAATGTAGTGTCTATGGCTGAGTTTGGGTAATCAAATACTATGCCCTACTTGTCTACTAGTCTGGCCCCAAGGATGATGTAAGCCCAAAGGTTATCCCTACTGTAAAGCCTGAATTGATTTTGGGCCTAGGGCTAATTTTCAAATTAAGATTTGAAAATTTAAAGGATATTTTAAGTTTAAATGTTAAGTTTATGATATAAAAGGAAAATTTTATAAAAGTTATAAAATGCATTCAAAAATTTTAATTTTTTTAAGAAATTAAATAATTAATTTTTGAAATTTTAAAATTTAAAACTTAATAATATGATTAATTAAATTAAATTAAATAATTAAATTGAAGTTAATTTATTAAAACATATATATTGATATATGTGTATATATAACTATAATTGTTGTAGTTATTTATTTATTTTAAAAAATTTTATGATAAATTAAATTAAAATTTCAAATTAATTAAAATATTTAATTATAACCAAATAAAATTAATTAAATGTATACATATTGATATGTACATATAAACACTATAAATGTTATAGTTGATTAGCTATCTTAAATAGTTTAAGATGAGTAGTATAAAATTTAAGAAATTTTATATACAAATAAATTAAATTATTTGAATATAGGTTAATTAATAAGAATTAAAATTAGTTAAAGTACGATTTAATTTCTAATTTACATAAGAGTATTAGATAAGTTAAACTAAATTATAAAAGGTATAAATAAATTAAACTTGTACAATATGGATGTATAATATAGGTTGAACTGTAAGAAATCTAACTTAGGTTTTGGAATAAATACATATGTATGGTACATATACTACAATTTTAGATGTGTCCAACATTTGAATCACGATGGTGTTTGATAAGAAGCACATTATTCCTTAAATCGATATTATTTCATGTATATATAATAAAGATTATGAATCCCTAATATATAAGTTGTCCTCTACCATTTATATATTAATAGATTACATACATATTCTTTAGTTGTTGAGAAAAATCAAGCTAAGGATGTTCATATAGTACTATTAACATATTGACTAGATGAGGTAAGATACATGCATGAATTTGTTGAGCTAACTCAAGGTATGTGCATCATACTTGGGCTATTGCGAAATGGTGGGTATGATTGAATAATCTCCTTTGATTTGTTGAGCAAACTCAAGGTCAAGATTGAGATTAAGATAAAGACCACGGGTTAGAAGTTGTATATGATATAACTGATAAAGTGTTATCCATCGCTTGCGGGCTTATGATTGGTTGAGCAACTGAAGATCAGAATTCCAAGGCAAGCAAGCCCTTTTGTCCACTAGAGTAATCAAAAGATTTATACATTTTCTTAGGGTTTTGAGAAACATAAAAATATAGTAGGAGCCTTATTAGAAAAATGAAATGGTAATATTTAACCTTTCTAATATTATGAGAATGTATGCTATACAAGTCAAAATAATCTACTTAAATAAATCTGTGAAATTAATATAATTGACAAAATGTTAATTGGTTAAATTATACAATTGAACTGAATTAAGGTTGAAATAGAAATATAACATGTATTTACCAGTAATTCTTTTAGCATGTTAAGACCTATGTAAGTGTTGAAGTTATATACCTACTAAAAATGTTCGTTCCTTGATCATGTAAGTATTTATTTGGCCAAGCCTGTATATTGTCTTCTATAAGTTTTAAACTCTAAAGCAATATAAGAATATGGATGTTTGATCCATATTAGATCACATACAGAAGTTGTATGGTGAATAATCACGTTCTTAATGTACGAAATGTCAATGAAATTAATTCACTCGAAATGAGCAAATAAAAAACAGTGCAAAATCATGTGTACAGTATGATTGAATTCAATAAGAATTTTGTAATGAAAAAAGACCAAGCACTAAAGACCGACCAAGGAATTTGATCCATGAATTATCGGTCTCGATCGACATACTTAAGTGTAAATTATTTGATATAGAATATCCAAATGCACTTTTGTGAGGAATTTGGTGCAGTCTTGTAATAAAGTTCCCTTTTAAATAGTTTGACCATTTGAAAGAAAAGTGAATGTTTGAGAGCGGATGTAAAATAAGCACAGTTGGGGTAAAGAGATGAATTGTCACTTCTCCTTCATAAAGGACATCAAAATTGAAAATTGGTTAAAATTTAATAAGACACTTATTATGGAATGAGAAATGTGATCTATTCCAAATGTATTTTCATATAGAAAAATTATTTTCTATAAAAGTTATTTCTTCGAGTTCAAGGTAATTGATCTGAAAGTCATGACTCTAAACTAGTTATAGTAAATGAAATAAAATCCCATAATAAGTGGTTGAATGGAGTGTTACACCAAAAAATCAACTTTCGGCTAGGACCAAAGACTCCTAGGTTGGAAAGGAAGAGAAGAGCATAGCCCATACCTCTCGGAGCTTCCGAAGGGATGCTACCATTGGAGTTCACTAACTTAAAACCTTACGAAAGCCTAAAAGGATCTGCTTCCAGTCTCTAAAGAATTTAAAGGAGAAGAAGGAATCAAAGCACGCGAATACTACTATTTGATGGCTTCTTTCGAAAGCATACTAAACCTTCCGAACAGATCGAGAAACATACAGGACACCCCTTTGGCAATACTGAAAGGTTTACAAGGGGGACAGAGACCATTAATCAATATTGATCAAAGAAGCAAGGTTCATAGCAACACATAAAGGGAAAACCCTTCGGTCGTATCGAAAGGATTGCAATGCGTACGAGGAGTAACCTTCCGGCTCAACCGAAAGCATAAGGTCGAAAGGAGGGCCGCCGCCTTTGTCTATAAATAGGACCCAAGGGCCCCGACTTGGGGGACTTTTTTCTCTTTCCCACCTTATTTTTATAAGATTCCAAAGTAATGTATTGTAACCCTAAATCAGAATGGATTTGGGGAATTTGTAAAGATCAATATTAAATAATAAAAAGGAAAGTTTCGTATCTTATTAAGTATCTTATTATCTAATTTAATTCTTTATTGTATTGATTCATGCTTCCAGGATTAACTCAATTAATAGATTCTAGGTGGCAGGGTCGGAAATTCAATTGATCAGGCTGCAATTACAACCCTCCGAAGTCATTGGATTCTTCATTTCAACCTTTTGATGAAGGCGACAGCCAAACCAAATTAACGAGAGCAGTAACCGTACGAAGTCGTTGGTTACTGAAATCAGACTTCCCAGCTAAACCGATGGATCTTTCTAAATTCACAGCACTGAAACCCTCCGCTGTTGTTATCTAAATGACTGAACCTTTCGGTGAAGTCCGAAGATAAGATAATAGAGTTTAACCTGATAGGAGACATTACATACCTTTCAGTTAATCTCAACCTGGCTTTGAATGAGCAGCCAAACCTTTCGATGAGGTCAAGAGTCCTTGAATTTTGCCTAAGGATTACTATTTATACTACTGCCAATAAGGTCAATTATCCCAAACCCTCCGGAAGCACTCAAGGTCAACTTAAAAGGGATAAAACTAGTAAGTAATCATCTGTAACACAAAGGAAAGCTTAGCGTGATGCCTTAAAAGGTATCTTGGAGTCAAGAGTTCTTATTTAGAAGACCGGCTCAGCCAACCATGCCGAAAGGTTTAAATCGAGAATTGGCAGTCATTAATGCTAAGTATAGTAGTAAATCTTGAGGATACAATTCCTTTTATCCAAGGCTATCCTTCCTGAATGGTTGCAGCATCTTTTGGGGTGTTGACCATAAATTTGGTTAACATTTTTGATGCTAGAAGGAGGGCCCGAACCTCCGACCCTACGGTTAAGGTCCACATTTCCTACCTGGGCACTCTCTTAGGACTCATTAACTTCATTTTTTTGAATTGGAAAGGTTTTGCTTTAGATATAAAACTTACAGTCCATTTGAATACAATTAAAAGATAAGGTATGGATTCAATACTCGAAGCAAAAGAAAGCTTTTGCAGGGAAAGATCAATTCAAGGATCAACAGAACCTCTGGATGTATGTCCTAATTATCGAATAAATTATAGCCAGCCCTTACTTGAAGAGTAAACCCTTCGCTTTCAAGATTTACAAGACATTAAGAGGGAAAAACGGGATTTATCCTATAACTCATGGAAATGGAATATCAATCAGGTCAGTTCGAAGCTAGTCCCAACCTTTGCTCCAGAAAAAGAAAGTTTAAGGAGAGAGGATATATTTTGACAAATGAGAGTGACCATCGAGTCGTATTTCTTTGGAACTGCCTTTTAAAAAAATGATAAAGGGTTATGACAATCATGCACATAAATGGAATAAAATTATAAGTGTAGTTCACCACTCAAGGGGAAACCATGGATGCGTAAAAGAGTTCATAATTAAAGGACTAAGGGTAGTAGATGAATCGCCAGATGGGAATATAAAGATTACTAAGAAAATTTCTAGCTGAAATCTTAAGAGTAAGGGAAGACCCCTTGAAAGAGAATCGACTAATCCTAAGAAGAAAACTTGCCTTCTAGGAGGAAGTACATAAACCGTGCCAAAAAGAAGAACAAATGTCGAAAAAAATTACATTGCAAATTTTGCCTGATAAAAGGACATGAAATAAATCAATGGTCCTGCACCTCCTAGAATAAGAAAAACTCAAGCAGTTTGTAAAGGATTGAACAGACTGAAGAATAAAGACCCTATTATCAAAATAAGAAAAGTGTACATGGTCGGTAGTGAAATTCTCCTTAAACTTGAACTATATAAAAAGGTAGACTACCTATAATGGTAGAAAGCCCTTGTCGTGCCATGATGGCCAGGTCAAGGCGCCTCCTGGAGGGAGAGCGTAAGCCTTTATCCACGCCAATACCAGAAATGGCAAGGTTAAAGCAACACCAGCCCTTATCCGCGTCACGCTATGGCCAGGATAAGGCACCTCCTGGAGGGAGGACGGGTAATCCCTTGGTCCCGCCACGCTATAGCCTGGCCAAGGTACCGACAAGCCCTTAGCCGCATCATGCTATGGCTAGGTTAAGGCGCCTTCTAGAGGGAGGTCGAGTAAGTACTTGGGCCCTGCTTCAGAATAAGCTAGCCGAGCGCACCGAAAACCCGGATGAAATGTCCGGCAAACTAAGAAAAGTCCATGCCTGAAATAGGCACCACCAGAAATCGGCATCACTTAAAATAGCAACCATCAAAAGGTCAGTAACGTCTAAAATGATAAACAGCCTAAAATGGGCTCTGCTCAAATAAACACAAAAATTGGGCAAAAGATTCCCCGCCTGAAGCCAAAACAAATGACAAGTGGACAAAGAAAACTCGGGCCGGAGAAAGCAAAGGCATGCAAGACATCATCAAAGCCTGTAGATGGCGCATTCAACAAGAGAATCAGGGAGAAGTCACTGACTTCTTCCCATGAAGATCTGCCAGATTGGTTTTCTGGGTCTTCTATTACTTATTATCAGAAATGATATTATGGTTTTCTGTTACTTATTGCCAGATTGATTCTCTGGTCTTCTATTACTTATTGTCAGAATGGTTCTCTGGTTTTCTGATACTTATTACCGAAAATGGTCTTCTAATCTTCCATTATTAATACTAGATTAGCGGATATGGATTTCAAACCTTATATTATCCATTACCATAGATGTTAATCTGAGCCACTATTGCTTATTACCGGGAAGGATATTCTGGTATTTTGATATTCTTTTACTGAAACTGGCATTCTAATCATCCCTTACTTATTATCAGAGGATACCAAAAGGACTACTATTTATTTAAGACCCTAATTAGGGTACAAAATCTTTGGATTTCTATTCATCCCAAGTGCTCGAATCTGGGCCAAAGAATATTATTAAAGAGAATATTGTTAAGGCTCCCCGAATAGGGAATTCAGGCTTCTAACTATGTCAAAATAAAGGGACTTATTTCCAACAAGTCTTATGCATTCCGAACAGGGAAGTCAGAATGGCATGGAATAGCAAAGGATTCAGCAAGCACAAAAGTCGCCGAATGAACAATTCAAAAGTATATCAAAGGTTACTTCACAGAAAAGGATCACAAATCAGGCGATATTTATAAAATTTCCATAATTTATGTGAGTAATGAAGTCATTTACAAACAACAAAGTTATGCACTATATATATTTACATAACCCAACTACATAAACGAATTACAAATCTTGAGATGCTTTATTAAGGGTCTCCGCCACGGAAGGATTGACTACATGGTTGATTACTACACGAAGAACTTCTTTAAGTTTTTTCTCCTTTCTTCTAATTGTATTCTCATGATCAATTGCCTCGATGTTGGTTTTCAAAGCACGGTTAAAGGCCTTGTTTGCAGCTCTAAGGGTTTTCTAACTCAGTATCATGTTTTTGGAGGAAATAAATATTATGCTCAAGCTTTTGATTCTTGGCACCATAATCGTTAATAATCTGAGAGTACTTGACTTTTTATTGCTCATTAAAATACTGAGTGATTTCAAATATCACTCTGACACAAGTTTCCCACCACATTGTCATCCAAACCTGGGGGAGGACTAAGCATGGTGGGAAATTTTTGAGCTGCAAGATGCTTCGATCTAGTAGTCTTCACAGTCGAAGAGGTTGCCTGTGGAACCGGAAGTTTAATCTTTGAAATTTTATCGCCTAAAATGAATTCTAGATAAGCACGTTGTGCCTGACTATCTTTCAATTTTAACTCCAAGTCACTTATTCATGGATGAGATTAGACATCTTCTCATCAAAGTCAATTCTGGGATTTGACTTTACTTGTCGCTTAAGCAAAGTAATCACCTCGTCTTTCTTTTTAATCTTAGCCTCAAGATATTCATTGTGATCCTTATGATTGCTGGCTATGGTCTTTTGAATAAGGTATCTTTTATGTCCCTTCAGGTTTCGAGGTTGCCACCGAAACACTCGAGAAGGACTTCGTCATGAATTACAATCTCACCACTCCTTGATAATAGCCTATCTCTAATGGCATCGACGCGAGAAAGTAAACTTTGAGGAAGATAAGACGGAGATGACTGATTCTCCTATTTAACAAAAAGAAATAAAATAGATAAAAATTAAGATAACATGACTTTATTGTTATATCAATGAATTACAACTCAAGTAGCCACAAAGTTAAGAGGGACAACAAATGCTTTCATTACACCTAAAGTTGAGAGACTACATTTCTAACTTTGCCTAAAGTATTAGCCGAAAGCATAATAGTCGAATCAAAAGGTACAGAAGCCCCTTTAGGGGTAATAACTAGCGGACATTTACTGTAATCCCATTTTCCGGCAGGTGGACTGTCATGACCACAAATTAGCTTGGAATGAAATGTCCTGATTTCTTTTAAGAGAGTTTCTTTCTCTTCGCCAAGAAAGTGGAAGCAGAAACGAGGGTGTCCTAAATATAATTTTTGCAAATCCCGAAGAAAGTAGTATCTCGCTAACTTCAAAGTCTTTAAGAGTGGTGCATTTTTAGAGTAAAACCTTCTCAGGTTAACATATTGACTTAAATGGTCTCTTGGGATGACATGTCCTAATGAACCGATATTCTGAAATGACATAATGAAAGAAAAAGAAAACTGATTATAGGCAACATTACAAAGGACAGGTGTTCGTAAAATAGTTGCTTGTTACACGTTTAAAATTGTTCAGCAGGTTTATACAAAATAGACTTAGAGAAAAACTCGGAAATAAATTTGTCTTTGTAATACTTAAGCTTTTCAGTAGGGAGGTCTTGGGGAATTGATTCGACCCGCGGTAAGTTCCAGCATGCCCCGGGGTGAGGGTCAGACCCAAACTCATCCAAGTATCTCTTGTGAAAACGTCTAAGTAGACCTCCGCTAAATTTGCCTAAGTATGAGAAATCTATGATTGAGTGTCGGCAATATACTTTATATAAGAAATTAACTAGGATATCCCTTTCCTCGACCATCATCCAAAATAAGGTTATTAGCTCTTTGTTTTCACTCAATAAAAGTTATAACGAAGACGCGCCTTCTTTAATAAAGGAGCCGCTCTCTGGAATTTAAAAGATGCAAGTGCTGAAGTACTTCTGTCAAGATTGTGATATTTTTTAGACAGGACATTATGCTCCATTACTAACTTGTCTATTTCCCTATTAAGCCTATTAATTTCATCTTGTTTTCTCTCAAGTTTTGTACTGTAAGGAAATTTCAGCTTCTTCTTTATCTAAAACCAGTGATGAATTAATTGTGATCTACTAAGTGCAAACATTTAAACAAAGAAGCCCAGACCTGAGAAACTGGAACAGAAACTTGAGGGACTTGCTCTTTCCCTGAAAAGTGCCTAGAATGGGTTGGAGCATTTTCTCCTTCCAGAGGAACATCTGGTCCGAAAGATGATGGAAGTAAATCTTTCTTAGGCGATGACCGCTTTTCAAGGGATCTGGCTGAACCATTGTCATCCTCTTGAGTACCGGGATGGCCTCCCTTGTCACCACTATGGCCCTGACCTCCAAAGGGATTGTTACCATCATCGTCGTTGTCTTTAGTATCACATCTCGTATGATCATCATCCTCCTTCTCGTTAGAATCTTTGTTTTGATCCTCCTCCTCCTCCTCAGAATCAGATTCTACGTCAAATGGTGGGATGTCAAAATAAAGGGCTTCCTTGAAATTAACTTTCCCCCTTCCCTCTCAGAGCCCTGTTCAAATTGTGCAATTTTGTCTATGACTTCTTTTGCTACAACAGGGTGGAGTGAAGGAAAACTAAGATCAGGACATTTGTCATGATTATCCATATAAGCCATCAAGAAGGCATCCGAATAATAATTCATCATCAGGGACCCTAGGGTAAAATCAACAAAATTAGAAACATGCTTCTAGAAGTTGGTAAGAGTTTGAACATCAAGTTTGGCCGAAGCTCTGGCCTCTTTAGTTTATCTTCTAGCAATGTATTCTTGGAAGCTAAACGAGTTTTTTCATCTTCAAAATCTTTTAGAGTGAGCTCTCTTGCAACCTTTTCGTCATGAGTAAGTTGGTGAGCTCGCCTCTCTTCCTCAAGGCCAGCCTCAACCTTAGACACAGAAGCCTGAAGCCACTCGGTGTTAAGATGATGAGCTTGCTTCTCTACTTCAAGGTCGGCCTCAACTCTGAGAAGGGAAGCCCGGGTTCGTTCTAATTCAGAGAAGGAATCATTTCAAGCGGTAGTAAGTAAAGAGACTGGTTCTATAACTCAGCATTTTCCTCCTGAAGGTCGGGGGACCCAAAGGAAAGTTTAGAAACATAATCATTAAAGGAAACCCAATTCTTGGTAATCTGCAACAAAAAAGGAAGTGTAAGTTAGCAATAAGAAGGACCCATTGATAATTGAGTTGATTAAATAAAAACTTACCAGAAGCAGTTGCTCCACAAGGGAGCAACGGTTTTCCGCCATGTCTGAGGTAAAAGACGGCGGAGAAGAAGAAACGAAAGGCTCTGACTGAAGAATAGACTTCACAAGATCACTAAAGTCAATTGGCAAAGAAGCAAAAGGAGATGAACTTGGGAAAGTGTGAGACTTGGAAGGCGTCCCAAAAGGCTCAACCTGCATTTGTGCTAATTTAGAAGGTGAATCAGGAATTGAGATAGGCGGAATAGAGGTAAAAGAAGAAGGGACCGGCTTCCAATATTTTCTGAGGCTTTAACAGCTGGACTTGATGAAGCTATCTTTGGAGAAGTATCTTCCACACCCTCATCAAGGTCAATGACCTTTTCCAATTTAGATGGAGGAACTTCTTGAGGAGGCGTTACTTGCTTTCTTTTCAAAGATTTCCCGGAGTTGTCAAAGAACTCCATAACTTGCAAAGCATCTATGGATGAGGGAAGAGGAATAACTTTTCTTAAAGGCACCACAACCCTGGGATGAGCTATAACAAATAATATAAAACATAAATCAGATAGAGTGAGTTCAAGAAGTCAATGGAAACAACACTAAGTTGATAAAATACCTGAAACACCAAGTCCAATTGGCGACAACGGAGAAAATTGATCAGGATTGCCCGGAGAATAGAAACGAACCCCTCAGGTAGTAAGCATAATAGAAGGGGGATGTCAAGAATCTTCTGATCAACGGGCAATAAGGAATGCTTTCTCAAGTTCGGAAGGGTCAAAAGTGTTAACCTACTCCTAACATGTTTTGGAGCTGCAGTTAACATGTTAATGATCCTTTGATCCGTGCCGCTGGGTACTTTAGGAAACTCACCTGAGAAAGATTGAAGGTTAGTCAACCAGAAACGCAAAAAAAATAGTATTGGAATGAACTTACGAAGTGAGGCAAATGTCCCATGAACGTCAGAAAAGCATTTAACAAAAGAACTGGTTCTCCCAATCAAGGTTTTAAATCTCGCTCATCTCGGGCGAGATCTCGTTTTCAAGCCTGGGCGATTCGAAACAACTAATTTCGTTTGAATCTCGTCTGACCCAAATCTCGGACGAGAATTTAGTATCTTGTCCGGTATCTCGGACGAGATTTAACAGCGAGATATCGGCCGAATTTTTGAATTTTGGAAAAAATCAACTCTTTTTCCGTATTGGGCTAGCTCATCCTTTACCTTAATTTAAGCCTTCTTAATTGTACTTTTTTAACCCTTATTTCTTATATAAATCTCATTTAATCTTCGTCTCTTATTTTACGGCAGTGACAAGTGTAAGAAGATGATAAAATCTACATCGATTATGGTAAGTATTTCACTTTATGATTTTCATTTAGGTTTCTGATCCAAATTAATTTACATCCGATTTCATTTTTCTTTTTTCGACACTTTCTCGAGTTTTTTTCCTAACCCTATTTTTTTGCGGCTATAAATTTTGGGCTTCACTTATTTAACTTTATGTTCTAAATGGATTCCCAATTTGATTTCATTTAGTCTTTGCTGCTATAATTTTTTTCCTCAAGGCTTATTTTTAAGCAATAAAGGAATTCTCTTTCATCTATTAATTTCATTTGATGATTACATGTTCATTCGTACATCATTTTTTGCTTTTCTTATAATATTACTAAATGTTTGAAATTGTTTTTACTATGTATGCTATTTTCTACATTTGTTTGAAATATCTATGCTATTAGTTGCTTAATAAGATTTTGTTTGATAATAATTAAATACTATAATCAGACATAGAATATATTAATTCTACTTGTAGACTTTTGTATTTGAAGTTATAAAATTAAGATTTCCCTTGCAGCACTATAAATCATAAAAGGTAGAAATGAGACATTATATTGTGTAGGAAAGTTAAGTGAATGATCAAACAAAGTAAAAGTGCATATGTTATGGTTTGTTTCTTGTCTACTTTATCTCATATGATATTATATTGAACATTATTCATGAAATCTAGTTATTTGTTTATTTTACATGATACAAGTGATATTTTTCCATACTAAATTACTAATGATAAGCGTGTGATATATTCAAGGTAAGTGCATAGTGTTTTCCTTAAGGTAGTGACTAGTATTATAAATTTAGGTGTATGAAAACTAATTTTTGACATGACATATACTCCGAGATAACTCCGAAATGAATTTTGGAAACCGAGATGTAAATCCGAGATGGACGACCGAGATGCACTCATCTCGTTCGAGATCTCACCCGATACGAGATAAGCTATCTAAATTCTTCGAGACGAGACGTGACTGAAATCCGAGATTTAAAACCTTGCTCCCAATCCTTAAACTTGTAAAAATATACCGTCCAAAATAAACTTCTTGTACATGTTAACTCTGTAAATCTGATTGTTAGACTTACTTAACCTTGCTAGTTTAGTCAAGGAGGTTAAAATTTCAGGGCTGAGTGAGGGAAGCCCTGATTCCAATGCCAGCATCTCAAGAGATAAGAGGTCAGCATACACATTGGGCGAAAGTTGTATTGGTGCAGCCCCAATACAAGACAGGAAGGAATTCAAGAATGAAGGAAATGGAAGGAAACCACCATACCATATATGGATGGCAGTGAAGGCAAAATACCCTTCTGGTGGGTTATCAATAGTATCAGTAGAACTTGGAACTATGGCTTCAACTCCAACAACACCAAATTCTTTTAAAATATCGTTGACTTCATCCTGAGTTTCAATAAGGGAATGTTTGGCAGGGGCTTCAACCTTCAAAGGGCTCATTGTTCTGTCAAAAAAAACATCCATGTCAGGAACCTTTAACAATTATAGATTTAGATGTCTATTAAAGAGACTGAAAGCAAACATGCACAGATTCGATACATATATATGTATAAGGGGCCGATGGTGTAACCTTTCGATAGTGTCGGAAAGAAAAGGGTGAGATGTTTGCCTAAGTCACTACCTTTCAGCGATGCGAAAGGTTTTATTGAAGATTGGGCTCATTGTAGGCACAACGCAAACCAGGTAGCAAGGCCTACTGACACGAGTAAGTTTGAAACTTTAAAATTTCCCGGGTAGGCGAACGCATATCACTAATACTACAAGAAGGCTTGGCCAAAGATGTTGAAGTACAGCTTGAAGTACTAAAAGATTTTAGCCGTAGCGGAGACAGGTAAGCGGAAGGTTGACAACCTTCTTAGCTAGTCAAAAAGATCATGGCTTAAGGATTAGCCTTAATCTTACTTAACCTCCGGCTGCAGTAATAGGGTGATGTAAAATACCTTCCGACACTGTCAAAGGTATGAGAAAAGTAAAACAAATTTGTACCACCTCGGACTCTTCCAAGGGATAGGAAAGACATTTTACATCACATAATTGTGTGATAACAGGGCCAAGATTTCCGTAATGAGTTTGAGAAAGCCTGTACCCGGTAATAAATGCCATTTCAAACTCTTTCTTAGGAAACAGGTAAGATGAACCCGTTAGCAAAACAACCTTACCCAAAATCGAATTAATTTAATTCTAAAATGAAGGGACAAATCAGCAAAAACCGATCTCAGGAATTCGGGGGTTGGATTTTAAATGTTTTGGTCGTAAGAAATAGGTTTTGTAAAAAAAAGCACTTTTGAGACAAGCACCTCCGATTTAGAATCCAAAACCACGAATGGAGTTCAGTCAAAAATCGGCTTGGGAAGAGAAGAGTTTTCAGGAAAATGCCAATTTGATTTTGAATTCGAAAATTGACAGTCTGATTAGAAACTAGTAGTGGAGAAAGTGAATTTGAAATTTATAAATTAGATTCAATAAGTACCTTACTATAGTGGGTTGAAATTCGGAAATTTTTGAGAAACCTTTTACTTGTTTGTGGCAATTTTTTGTTTCACGTAAAGAATGAAGGAGAGAGAGAAAACAGATTAAATAGAGGGAAGCCGCCTAAACTCTAGGCCATTGGATTGGACTTATGTGGGCGCTCCAGATCAACATGGGAAGTTCAAAAGGCAGAAAATTCTGAAGATTTCGGCAATGATGAATGGGAAAGTCAAGAGCATCCCTTTGAATGTGGGGGGGAATGTTACACAAAAAAATCAACCTTTCGGCTAGGACCAAAAACTCCTAGGCCGGCAAGGAAAAGAAGAGAGCAGCCCATACCTCTTGGAGCTTCCGAAGGGATGCAACCATTGGAGTTCACTAACTTAAAACCTTACAAAAGCCTAAAAGGATCCGCTTCCAGTCTCTAAAGAATTTAAAGGAGAAGAAGGAATCAAAGCAAGCAAATACTACTATTTGATGGCTTCTTTTGAAAGCATACTAAACCTTCCGAATAGATCGAGAAACATACAGGACACCCTTTCGGCAATACCGAAAGGTTTACAAGGGGGGCAGAGACCATTAATCAATATTGATCAAAGAAGCAACCTTCCAATGAAGTAGAAAGGTTCATGGCAACACATAAAGGGAAAACCCTTAGGCCGTATCGAAAGGATTGCAATGCGTACGAGGAGTAACCTTCCGGCTCAACCGAAAACATAAGGTCGAATGGAGGGCCGCCTTTTTCTATAAATAGGACCCAAGGGTCCCGACTTGGGGGAATTTTTTCTCTTTCCCGCCTCATTTTTATAAGATTCCAAAGTAATATATTGTAACCCTAAATCAGAATGGATTTGGGGTATTTGTAAAGACTGATAGTAAATAATAAAAAGGGAAGTTTCGTATCTTATTATTTAATTTAATTCTTTATTGTATTGATTCATGCTTCCAGGATTAACTCAATTAATAGGTTTTGGGCGGCAGGGTCAGAAATTCAATTGATCATACTGCAATTATCACCCTCCAAAGTCATTGGATTCTTCATTCCAACCTTTTGATGAAGGCGACAGCCGAACCAAATTAACGAGAGCAGTAACTCTACGAAGTCATTAGTTACTGAAATCAGACTTCCCAGTTAAACCGATGGATCTTTCTAAATTCACAGCGTTGAAACCCTCCGTTGTTGTTATCTAAATGATTGAACCTTTCGGTGAAGTTCGAAGATAAGATAATAGAGTTTAACCTGATAGGAGACATCACATATCTTTCATTTAATCTCAACTTGGCTTCGAATGAGCAGCCAAACCTTTTTGTGAGGTCAAGAGCCCTTGAATTTTGCCTAAGGATTACTGTTTATACTACTACCAATAAGGCCAATCATCTCAAACCCTCCGGAAGCACTCAAGATCAACTTAAAAGGGATAAACCGGTAAGTAATCATCGGTAACACAAAGGAAAGCTTAGCATAGTGTCTTAAAAGGTTTCTCGGAGTCAATAGTTCTTATTTAGAAGACCGGATCAGCCAAACATGCCGAAAGGTTTAAATCGAGAATCGGCAGTCATTGATGCTAAGTACAGAAGTAAATCTTGAGGATACAATTCATTTTATCCAAGGCTATCCTTCCTGAATGGTTGCAGCATCTTTTGGGGTGTTGACCATAAATTTGATTAACATGGAGCATCGTATTTTGTACCAATTATGGAAATAGTGGGAGCATACCATATAACACTTGTTAGTGGATGCATCAAGTTAGGAATTTTATTCTCATAAACATACCACAGATCATTTATGAAATAACAATTGTTTTCAATTTTGATTGAAAATAGACATAGTTTTATTTCATTATATATATAGTGAATATTCATTATTAGGTAAAACTATAATAACGACGTCTGTTTTCATAACTAAATGATAAGTTAGAAAGTATGGAAGTATCTGAAATCTTATTATTATTTCGGAATCATAGACTAAGACACAGTTTTGAGAAATAATTCTTTAACCATATGATTGTAAATCATATAGTTTTAGTGAATTGTATCCCTAACGATTAAGGGAAAACACCCATTTAATGAAAGCGACATAAGAGTTGGTGAACTCTTATGACTGCTATATGTAGATGTATGCAATCATAAGTCTAATGATACCAAAACGGTTCCACATACTTTGTTCAAGCACTGATGAATTATCGTAGACATGAAAGTGTGTATTTGAAACACATGTAGTATGTCTATGATAAGTTCATAGAACATAAAATGGAAGTAAGTAACATGACATGCAAAAGGAAATAAAACGATTCGATTTGGTCGTATAGGCGAGTGTATTGGGAATGAGTTCCAAATGTACCTAAAACGAATAAGATTCGATCTTAAAAGTTACTCCTCCATATGATCCATAATGATGTATCAATAAGGGATAATCAAACTTTGCCTGACAAAGTACGATTGACGATAAGTGAGGTTTAATTCTTTTTGTAAGGACGTGGACTTAACAGTAAATACATAAGGTTAAATTTAATTTCATCTAAAGCAAAGTCTACAAAATCATATAAGGTAAGAGTTGATAAAATAACCACCACATATCTTAGGTCAAAGAGTTGACAGGTTGTGTGAGTCGAGAGACTACATGTAATGCTTGTTCGTGAGGGATCTTGGGTGGCCTACCCCAAATGAGTTTGTGTTATGAACATAGGCTTCATAAATTAAAAATCAAATCAATTTTATACAGACAATTAATAAAATGTTTATGAATATCTATTCCATTGCATTAAGAGACAACTGTTGTTTCAAGAAACACCAACTTCATTACACATGATTTCTTTTAGAAATTATTGGTAGTAAAATAAATTTGGATTTGATCCAAAATAAAACTGAAAGATGAAATGAAATTGACCAAGCCTAAAAGGACACAACTAATTAAAATGCCTAATACTATCTCTCGCATATTAAAAAGAAATTATAATTTTCTTATTGACGTCGAGAGAAGAATTTTGTCAGTTGTTAATAAGCCATTGAGAGCATTGACTCTACCATATGACATAATGTATCTGAAATAGATTTCAAGTGCATTATCAAAATATAATTTTGATAGTTGTACTAAAAAGGATATGACCCATTGGCTGCAAAAGAATGTCCAAGAAGAACTCCAATGCAGTTGGAATAAGGTAAGCTACATTGATAGAAAAACATTGTAAATTCCAATTATTGAAATTAACGTAATAGATTCGTCATTCAACATACTTAATTTAATTTTGATTTTACTCGCAAAATTATCGCTTGATATGATTTTGAGTTATGGTATATGTATGTTGAAACAAAATTTATAAATAATGATTTAGAATATGCCATTTACGCTAAATAAGTAAAGTGTCTCGAAGTCAGTTTGAAGCTATTCTGAGTTTGTGGGTTATTTGATAGGGTCGAAGAACTGATACAGAAGTATCATTCAACAAGCATCAGAGTTGAGCAAATATTTTGACAGAAAAATCAAACATTTTGAATTTTAGTCAAAATGCAAAGGAAGCATGCATCTGTAAGAGAGCACTATAAAGGTACTAAAATATTTCAAATACTCTAAGTAAACAACAAACTTATGATTGTTAATGATGTACTCAAGTTAAATCATTTTAATTTGGTTGTTAAGTTCTCAATATTAGATTTGAAATCGGCATCTTTTATAATCAGCATAAAAGGATGTTGGTATTGTCCCGAAATGATATACGTAGACACCATATTAAAATGTTTAATATGGAGTATGTAAGATGGATTTCTTATCCATTTAGAAATTATCATACATGCTTTATTATCTGCAGTATCACATTTCACTTATGTATTTGATACATAGGGTAAGTATCAAATCCAAATTAAGGTCACTAAATGACAGCTTAATGTGTTCTCAAGTATTTACAAAATACTAGAGAATTGTTTATGGAAATAACAAACTCCTTATGAAGGAGTGCGGGTACTTAAACTTCATAAGCAAGTATAGTATGTCAATCCTAATTTCATATTCAATCTTAAGTTAATAACTTTAAGTTGGGAATATTCCTAATAATAAGTAGTGGTTGATTTGACCAAAGGCTAAGTATTTTGCCTTGAATAGTGCTACGATAAAAGAAGTATAAATAAATACAAATTTATAACTGAGGTAGGAGCGATCCAAATGTTAAGAACCCTATGATATTGTTATACGATAACAATATTGTGATATAATTTGTAAAAGAACCAAAAGCTCACTAGAAGTCGGAAAACATACTTCAAAGGGTTCCACATGATAAAAGCAGTTTATCGACATCAGAGAGAGTTACTTGACAAAGTAGATAATTAAAACAGTATAGTATACCCATTCACTAAGGGACTGACCCAATTAGTTTTGGAGAAAACTGATCGAAGAAGTTGGAATAAGATTCAATAATTGACCCCAATGCAAGTGGGAGATTGATTAAGTTAAGGGTATGCCTTAAGGGAGTGTTTGCACCAAAAATGGGCACAACACTCTTCGGAAGTCGTTGAAGAGATAAACGCGCAGAATGAAAAATAATACTGTGGATTATCTAACAAAAACTCCAAATAACAGAAAGTAAATTGCAAAGACAAGCGATTTAGAGTGGTTCGGCGCTTTGCCTACGTCCACTATGAAGTTTGATGATTTTATTGCTCGATTACTTGAATATTACAGTAGTTAACAATGTAATACAACTGAATTTCAATGCTAAGTGTCAATCTAAAGCAGCGGCGGTGTTCTGGAGTAGATCTGGCAGAATCTGGGCGCTCTTCAGTACTTAGAATTGTCCGACCCCTTTTCTGAATGACCAGGGGGTCTATTTATAGGTGTAGGAGGCTGGTATTTCGCCCAAAATGTGGGGAGACCAGTTCTGGTACGTCAGGGGGCCCACATGGCCGAAATCTGGAGACCCGGGCCCACTTTGGGATCGATTCGACCCTTGGTTCGAATCGATCAAGAAATCGTCCAATTGAGCTGAAATTTGGTGTGCACGTTCTTCATCATGTGTTTGAGCTTCTGTGAAAATTTCATGGGATTTGGACTTGTAGAACTCGAGTTATGATCGATTCAAGTTGGTGTTATTCGTATTCTGGAGTCGTTCGAATCGATATGCTCGAATCGATTCGTTCGAATCGATCTTCCTGCTTGTGAGGATGGTGACGTGGTGCGCTTTCTTCGAATCGGTCCGCTTTGCACTCCGCTTTGACTGGGTCGAATCCATGACTTGGATTCGAAGATGGTGGAGTCGAGGGCAAGCTGCGTCTCCCGGATTCGAAGTGAAGCTATCTTTTATCGATTCGAAGTGAAGCTTTGTCTTATCGATTCGAAGGTAAGCTTTGTCTTATCGATTCGAAGGTAAGCTTCCACGATGGATTCGAAGTGAAGCAATGTCTTCTGGATTCGAAGTTCCCTCCCTTGATGGATTCGAATTGTAGACAGCTCCAATCGATTCGAACTTAAGGTATCCTTCGAATCGATTCGAAGTATAGCTAACTACTTGGTCCGGCTGGATTCGAACGAGAGCTTCTATGCTGATGGAGTCGAAGCAAGGGAGAGCTGCTGGAGTCGAGGCAATGGAAGTTCGATGGATTCGAACTGTTTCCTGGCCAATGGATTCGAACATAGGCGAAACCTATGGATTCGAACTAAAGGTGCCCTACTCCATCTTTTGTCGACGATATCTCGAGCATACGAACTCGAATTGACTTGAAACTTGGATCGTTGGTTCCCATGGCTCTGCTTGACGCGTCTTATCAATTGCAGCCCGAACTGGACTCGGACAAAATTCATCGATATCCGTAGTGATCCTTACGTGTAACCGACTTCCGAGACAATCTGTTACCGGTATCTAGTCAAGTCCTTGGTGTCACGGCCTTGCCAAAAGGCGGGATAACATTTGCCCCCCAAAGTACGTCTTGTGTAAACATGACGTGCTTTGAAAAGCGGCAGTCTCTCATTGGATAGCTACTTCATGCTTTATCGAAAGTTGCATTCTGTATTGTTGTAATCGACCGTCGCACAATAGAGACTGGCTGTCAGTTTTTTGAGTCGTGACGAGATGAACATTCGATCCCTGTAAATGATAGAGATCAAACATTAGTCAGAAACACGTGCATACGTGTATTATCTTGGCTTTGATTAACGTTGCGTGATCGCAAGTCGTTGTCAGTTCGGTTTACTATCGAAATCTGTGTCGGTCCTCTCCTGGACCGATTTGAGATTTGAGTTAAAACACTGCTTTTATGATTATCTATGATCATCCTCTCGTACTGATCCTCTCCTGAATCGGTATAAGAGTAGACAAGCAATTTTAAACATTGGAACGGTTTGTCCATCTGACCAGTGGTATTTGACGGATGCGAAGCTATGTTTTTTGATCCACTTCAAGTTGAGGGTTTCGAGGTGGGCACTTCGAATCGATGGTTCTCCGAATCGATATTGCGTGGATTTGAATTTTTCTGAGTTGGTGGATTTGCCATTGAGGGATTCGAACTTGACCGTTCGAATCGTTGGAGTCGAACGTTCTCCCTGGCTCTTCTGACGTTGCACCTCGAATCGATGAAGCTTCGCTTTGATATTGTATGGATGGATTCGGAGGGATGGATTCGAAGTAGATTTGTAACCTGCGTACCCCTGAGTTCGAATCGATGAAACCATTTTGCATGTTTCGAATCGATAGAGGCTTCTTAGTGATCGACTCGAAGATACTCGTTCGAATCGATAGGCTGAAGCCATTTTCTCCGGTTGCATCTGACCGGGATGCGAAACGTCTCGCAATCCCCTATATATATCGAGATCTCTTTTCACTTTCATTTTTTACTTTCTTACTGTTGCGAGAGCCCTTTCTTCGAATCGATCTTTCAAGGTTCTGCGCTTTGCACGAGTTGATCAAATTCCTTCAAGTTTTCATCTGTAATCGAATTCAACCAGGTAACCAAGGGATCGATTCGAACAATGAAAGATAAAACTGGAAACGTCATCACTAATCTCGACACCTCTCGAAAATTATGAGGAACTGTGCAGTCGAGAGTGGGTCGACTCGATGAATCTGAGGAACGAGTTCGTCCGCGTCGAATCGATCTTGAGTGCTAAAATGGAGGAGCATCGTTACTTCGACTCGATCAATTCGACGCCCAGCTGATGTCATCCTGATCGATTCGAAGGAATCGACTGCTGATCGATTCGAAGCTACGCGGAGCTTATGGATTCGAAGCGCTCTTTCTTCTTAAGGCGTTTACCGAGTCGACCTTAATGGAGTCAAGGCGTATGGATTCGAATAGCATCGATTCGACTTATGTCGATTCGAATCGATCGATTCGAACGTCCTAACACTTGTTCTTCTGATTTGCTCCAACATCTGAGCTGCGACCAATCTCAAGTTGAACTTTGACGAACATAATGAACTCTTAGCATACTTGACTCCGACGAGCTTCGGCCTTACATAGTCGAACTTGACCGAAAGATTTGACCTCCTTTTTGAGGCTCGTTGATGGAACAGTGACTTAACCAACAATATAACTGACTTGTACACGAGGTTGGTTCGTAGTGTTCGGATGTTGTGGAAGTGACGGTCAGCGATGACGGTCATTTTCATTCTCAAATTCCCAAGATATGTTGTACGAACATCTTGTTTTATTCTGTTAAATTTGCTCAAGTGATGCATATCATTTGTACTGCACGACACGTTCACACACACACTATACTGGGGCATGTACGGGCTGGTTATGAACTTAACGTTGCTTTCTGATGAGTTAGCTAATTATGGAATCTTCGAGCTCCCAACAACAAGAGGTGCAGAGCTCGACTCCTCCTGTGCTTGAGATTCCTGACATCCCTGCCGACGTAATCGATCCGGCTCCAGATGAATTGCCGGAGGCGATATTTATCGAGGACCCTGTTGATTCGGTTCAGTCCAACATATCTGAATCCTTGTTGGGACGAATATGCTTAAAGCATAACATATCTTTGGGTGACGTATTATTGCCCAGCGCTACCGATAGACCGCACAATCCACCTGAAGGATATACAGCATTCTACCGTCATGCTTGTGCGGCTGGAACTCTTCCTCCCTTCAATCAATATATCCGAAGGATGCTATCATATTTAGGGATCGCTCCTTCACAACTTCATCCCAACGGGCACGCGCTGCTGAATAGTGTCTTCGTAATATTTATGGACTGTCTTTTTCGCCCGCCGAGGCCCTCTGAAATCAGACATATATTTAACTTCAAGAGCAGGGGTGATAGCCCGTCGTTTACATTTTTGGAGGCAGTTAGAAATTGCCAAGTTGTAGTTGGAGCTTGGACGCGACTGAGCTACTTCAAGAACGAATGGTTCTACGTTCGATGCCCTCCGGGTTTTGCTAGGCGATGGTTGTCTAGACGTAAGCGCCTTAACCTGTTTCTTTGACCAATATCTCTTCGGTGTTAAAATTGACATTTCATTCCCTTTTCAGCTATTATCTCTAGGCCCGATGGAGGACGTTTCAAGGGTACTGTCCGGAGTCTTCAAGAAGTCCCAAGCGAGCTGAGGCATATTGACTCGGTGCTGAACGACTACAACTTAAGAGTTCTGGGTTTGATTGACATTAATCAAAGCATAGTTGTTGAGGGATTTTCAAAGTCCGTCTCCAAGAAGGAAAATAAGAAGAAACCCAAGAAGAGAAAAGCGAAGAGGTCACTCGGGATCAGAATAATCGAGGCGAGTGACGAAGAAAGAACTCAGACGGATTCAGAGCCGATGGCTGACCTTTCGGGAAACTTGGAGGAATCGGGAGAAAAACGGAAAGGCAAGGCCGCCGTTTCCAAAAAACTTAAGTAAAAAGGGGGAAAATCTGTAGATGTGTTTCTTCCCGCTTCCAGAGTTATGATTTCTGAGGCCGCCCCTTCTCATTCGAGAGATTCTCTCAAAGGGCTTGACGATATTCCTATCCCAGATTATATATCAATCTCTCATAATCCTGGGTTGGAGGAATTACAAGATGTCTTAAATATGAACGAGCCCTTTCCTTTAAGTGCGGTCAACACTTCCGGTCGGTTTGGGGGTTTACACATTTACACACACTTTCACGGCACTTCATGATTTCTGCATAGTAAACATTGCTTTATGGGATTTTAATCCGTAATTCTTTCTTATCGCAGGTGAGATGTCAGGACGCGGCTCCACTCTAGATAGGCTTCGGAACGTGCGTCAATCTTCTCCATTCTATGATTCCCGTAGGAGAGAGACAGATAGGGACCATGGGCGAGGCTACTCGAGTCAGGAACGTTATGATAGAGACAGAGACTACTCGCGTAACCGTTCTGGTTATGATTACTCTGATAGAGACCGGGGGTATCAGCACCGACCCCGATCTCGTTCTTCTCCGCCTCCTAGGGCCCCAGTAGACCTCCCAGGGCCATCTCATCAGCAACAATTGCCTTCCCAATCTTCTCGGCCTGACGCTCAACGGCCTAGAGTGGAACCAACGGTAGCTGCTATAATTGAACAAGCTCCGGCTGAGTTGACAAGCGAGGGAGCTGCTAAACTTGCCCAAATGAAAAACGACTATCCGGAAATTTGCATGGATGGCTACATCTTCCCTCCTAATTTTAAAAGAATCCCTCCGGAAGCTGAGACCACTGCACATAATTACATTCACGACTTCTATGCTCAGTACAAAGAGTGGTATAAGGCAGCCGTGAAGGCCTCTAGAGTAGCTTTCGACAGGGCGAAAATCATTGCTGAACGTGATGTCGACATTGCGAAGCAGAAACGCATTATCCAAGTTCTTCAATCCGAAGTGGAGACGTCCCGAAAGTCAGAGCTTGAAACTCTTAAGAAACACGAGGATGTCGTGGCCAAACTAGCGAGGATGCAGCAAGAACACTGTGCCACAGTGGAAGAGATGGGCCATCGCAATACCACCGTTGCAACTGAGCGAGACTTAGCCGTTAAAGAGCTGAACGAGCTCAAGGCCAAATTCGCTGAAATGGTGAAGGAGAAAGACGATGCGAACGCTACTGCTCAAGAGGCTTGCGACCAAGCAGTATCCCTCAGGGCCGAACTAGCTGCGGTGGCGATCAAGGCTAAGTCTGTGGAAGCGGAGATTCAGGAAAAAATCTTGGAGGAGAGGTCCAGGCTAGATGCTGAGTTTGACGATCTCCTAGTTACGTATAACGCTAATGTGCTGGAACACAGAAATCTAGCGTGGCTGGGAGATGACTCCATGATCTTGTATAATGCCTGGACCCGGCTGGTGAACGAGAAGAGAGCGGCGCATCCAGATGGAGCACTTGACGACTTTGAACTGGAGATGCGCCTGCTTACTGAGGATGAGAGGAAGGCCCTTCATGAGGTGGTAATTTCTATGGCGAAAGAAAGACTCGGCGTCCAGTCATCAGAGACAGGCGAAGGTTCGGGGACCGCGCATCACGAGGCAAGTGTTGGAGCCGTAATCTCAACATTGCCCGAGACTACTGGTGCGGTAGACCCCCAATCCGTTCCTGCATATAATCCTGACCAACCGTTGTTATCTTCCGCCGATGATTCTACCCATGTTTCGGTCCAGACTAAGGAAGGTATTTGAACGCTTCTCGTAGTTTTGTTGTGAAGAACCTTAAGCAACACACTTGGCTAACAGTCTTCGTTTTGTCGTATTTCAGTGACCGAAGTTATAGTTTCTGCGCCCCTTGCTTTATCAGTTCCTCAGCAAACACAAGGGATAGTTTTTTCTGAAGCCATCACGACTTCTACTTTGATTGGCGAGGAGGGAGATGCGAATATGTTTTCTTTCAGCGCTCAAATGATTGAGGAGCTTCTCAATGAACCCATCGACCCCTCTGCCAACCCGTCCGATATCGTGAGTGAGGCTGCTCCGGCTGTTAGTTCATCTATGCCAGCTATTGGCACGTCTGATGCGGCCCAAGTATCTCGTGAGGACGATGTTATTGCTGAGATTGCTGCCGAGATGGCAACAGGGAATGTTGGTGTGAATCCGCCCGGGCCTGCCCCGTTAATGGTGATTTCACCGGACGGTACTGTAATGATTGAGACCGCTCCTGCCCCTCCTCCTGCTACTACTCCTATGCCTCCAGCTCGTCCTCCTAGAAGGACTTCCGTCGCCTCCAGCTCTGAGGAAGATGTCGACATTATATCGCTGCCGGAGGGCAAGCCTGAAAAGAGCAAGCGATTGAGGAAGAAATCGGGCAGCGGATCGGGTGGAGCTACCCCGAAGAAAAAGATAAGGAAGAAGAAAGACTGAACTCTTTCTTTAAATCTCTGTTGTGTAGGGTAGCATTTTGTTGATTCTTCTATAGCCGTGTATAGATGTGGATTCGGCTCCCACTAGTAGCAATTTCTTGAACCATTTTGTAGTCAGATTCTTTTTGTTGATAATGGAAATGAAAATGTATTCACTTTTGTCTCCAACTTGCTATGTGTTATGGTTCTGCCCCCAGTATTGGGGATTAGTGTGGAGTTGATGTATGTTTATACTCTGCCTTGCGTACTGGAAGCACGGAGTTAGTTAATGTTTATACTCCAGTTCGCGTTCTCGGAAGCTGGAGTTCGTAAATGTTTATACTCCAGTTCGCGCTCTCGGAAGCTGGAGTTTGTTAGTGTTTATACCCAGCTCGCGCTCTCGGAGTACTCTGGGATTTTTAGGAGAATGTTTATACTCCGCCTCGCACTCTGGGAGTACGGAGTTAGTTAATGTTTATACTCCAGTTCGCGCTCTCGGGAGCTGGAGTTTGTTAATGTTTATACTCCGGTTCGCGCTCTCGGAATCCGGAGTTCGTGAATGTTTATACTCCAGTTCGCGCTCTCGGAAGCTGGAGTTTGTTGATATTTGTACCCAGCTCGCGCTCTCGGAGTACTCTGGGATTTAGGGAAAATGTTTATACTCCGCATCGCACTCTGGGAGTACGGAGTTAGTTAAAAAGTTTGTACCCAGCTCGCGCTCTCGGAGTACTCTGGGATTTAGGAAAATGTTTATACTCCGCCTCGCACTCTGGGAGTACGGAGTTAGTTAAAAAGTTTGTACCCAGCTCGCGCTCTCGGAGTACTCTGGGATTTAGGAAAATGTTTATACTCCGCCTCGCACTCTGGGAGTACGGAGTTAGTTAATGTTTATACTCCAGTTCGCGCTCTCGGAAGCTGGAGTTAAGGAAAAGGTTGTCGTGTATCAACCCATTTCTGGCCTGATGTGATGGCTTGCCCCCGAGCTCGGGTTTCATTTGGTGAGTGGTTGATTGCTTCATAGCCACTCCCTATTTGAATAAATTCCATTGCGTGATGGAATTTAGCTCTTCGTGCATCGTGATGTTGTACGTTGTATTTAATGAATCACAGCTCTGGCTCAAAGAGATGGCATTTTATTGCTGAAATAAGAAAACACGGCAAAGTCAGTTGCCTTATTACAAGTTCTAATTTCGAAATGCAGAAACAAATTCTAAAACAGAATTGAAACTAAATAGATAAACATAGCCTGTTATGTGCGATAGCGACGAAGTCTTTCGCTATCCAAGGTCTTTGGTGAAGCTAGACCATCAGCGGTCGTCATCTCATATACATCATTCCCGAGCTCTTGCTTAATCTCATGTGATCCCTTCCGTGTTGGTTTCATGTGCAGTAGTGCTGGGTATTCTTTTTTAATGACAATCTCATTGCGTTCAAAAGTTTTAAGTCGGTCCTTGGCATCGCGTAATCGGGCGATTCGTTTTTGGTGTATGACTGTTCTCAAGTCAACCTGATCGCCCTGGACGACTCCAACTCCGTTGACAGTGGGAAACTTTAAGGTCAAGCACCATGGGGCAATTACAGCTCTGAATTCAGTAAGGGCAGGTCGTCCTAAGAAGGCGTTGTATGGCGAGACTGTGTTCAACACAGTGAACTGTAATGTTCGAACTCTCCAATGTTCCTTAGATCCCAACCTAACTGGTAACTTCACCACCCCAATAGGTACGGTAGAGCTACCGTTGAATCCATGGAGGTGAGTTTGGCAAGGTTCCAAATCCCTGGGATTCATCCTCATTTGATTATAAGCATGTATAAAAAGGATATTCATGGAACTCCCGCAGTCAATTAGTATCCTCTTCATCCAAGCTGGACCTACTTGTGCCGATATCACGAGTGGGTCCGTAGTCGGGCTTCCGACATAACCAGTATCGTTGTCTCAGAAAGTGATGTCGTTAATTGTCGCTCTCTTTCGTTTGGTCGAAGGTTTATTGACTAAGTTATCATCGTACTCAAAGTCTGTTCGTCTAACCAAGTTGTTATACGATTTCATCTCTCCCCAGCTTCGCTTTGCTGTACGAGGACTATCACTTACAACATTAATTACCAGTCTTCCTCCGACACGACCTGGTTCTTCCTGTCTTTCTGGATTATGTACATGATTTTGATTTGAGGGGCCCGCCCCTTCAGACTGCGGTGCCCGCACAAACTGATCTAACTTCCTTTCTCTAATTAACTTCTCAACGAGGTCTTGCAAGTGTCGACATTCATTGGTGTTGTGGCCATAACTTTCGTGGAATCTACAGAACTTTCCTGTTTGAATCTGCCTCTCCGACGATTGCTTCGGAGCCGGTTTCTTGTATTGCATAGTATTGCAAGTCTGTAGGTACACATTTTCCAATGATGTATTCAATGGTGTGTAATTATCGAACATTGGGGCCTCACGTCGTGGACCCCGATTTGGATCTCTTTTCTTATTCTGACCATTGTTTCCTCTTGGCTGCGTTTGCTTGTTTTGTATGTTCAACTGAACATTTCCGGAATTGTCTCCTGATTGTTTTACTGCTACATTGCTCTGTATCCCTTCACTCTTGGGTCCCGCATCGTCGTGCTTCCTAGACTGTTTTGCGTCCTCTTGTCGTAGGAATTGCGCGGCTTTGGAGTAGAAACGGTCCAACGATGCGGGCGGTTTTCCAGCTAACCAGTTTCCAAATTCAGAATCAGGGTCAATCCCCTTCGTCAATGCCATTAAGATTGAGTTGTCGTTGGGATTACTAATCTCCACACATGCCGCATGAAATCTTTCTAAGTAACGCCTTAGCGTTTCCCCTCGAGCTTGGGTAACATTGGATAAGGTGTTGACATCTTTGGGTCTAGCGACATGCATGCGAAATTGTTCCACAAATTTCTTAGCCAGTTGATCAAATGAAGAGATAGACCTAGGTGGCAATCTTGTGAACCACATCGTTGCAATTCCACCTAGAGAGATGGGGAAACTTCGACATTTTACTGCGTCATCAGCCCTTGCGGCGCTCATTGACCATTCATATTTCAAGATGTGTTGATTGGGATCAGAATTTCCTTCGTACATAGGAAGGGTTGGCATTCTGAATCGCCGGGGAGGTTCAGCACTCAGTATCTCGTCTGTGAAGGGAGTGTGACTACGGGAAAGTCCCCAGTCATCGTTGGTAAGGCCTTGGCTTTCGCGGATCATCTGACGTATCATAGTCGAGATGTCTGGCATTGCTACATTTTGAGCTTGCCGAGCTAAGGTGTGGTCGGGTTCCACAGCGCGAGTTCGGACCGGGCGCTGTCGACGGTCCAAATTCTGCCTCCTTGGCTCAGCGTCATCCAGGACGTACGGTTCAGGAGTACGTCCACGTTGCCGATTATTTGGCTCTGAAAGATTTCGGGTATCAACCCTTGTTTCTATTGTGGCAGCTGCGGCATGATTGTCCGCGGTATGCTGGGTAGTAGGGCCTCCTTGCGTGGAGGGCCCGGCCTGAAAGCCGGTTGACGGTCCTGCCATCAACTGTCCAATAGTTAAAGCGGGTTGATATCCGATCGTTTGTGCATGACTCCCGTCTAATCGAGGACGGGTAGATCTGTGATAGTAGTCTGATGAAGCAGAACTTTCAGTGGATGAGCGAGAAACAACATCCCTTCTGGACCTCCTACGGCCCTGGCAGTTCAGTTGGTTCGTCAATTCGATATTGGCACGCAACTGTTCGGCTAATTGCTGCCGACTCTGAGCCAGCTCTTGTAGCAATACTTGGAATTCTTGTCTAGTGACTGTCCCAGACGGATCTGAGTGGGCAGTGTTGTCTTGGTTGGATGGCTGCTGTTGAGTAGGATTCTGTCCATCCCTACCTTCTTGTCCAGCAGCTGTAGAAGTGGTTCTTGTGCTAACCATTTCGAATGATGAATCCTTTTCCTAGATTTTACGCAAATCTGAGTAGAATGGAAGGACTGTGAATCAAAGATCTGGATCTTCCTCTTGGATTTGTGCAATCCGGTATCGATGGTAGATCCAAGGAGCAGGAGAAAAAAGCTGGTTTTTTCTCAGTGAAAGCACCAAAGTGTTTGCACCAAAAATGGGCACAACACTCTTCGGAAGTCGTTGAAGAGATAAACGCGCAGAATGAAAAATAATACTGTGGATTATCTAACAAAAACTCCAAATAACAGAAAGTAAATTGCAAAGACAAGCGATTTAGAGTGGTTCGGCGCTTTGCCTACGTCCACTATGAAGTTTGATGATTTTATTGCTCGATTACTTGAAGATTACAGTAGTTAACAATGTAATACAACTGAATTTCAATGCTAAGTGTCAATCTAAAGCAGCGGCGGTGTTCTGGAGTAGATCTGGCAGAATCTGGGCGCTCTTCAGTACTTAGAATTGTCCGACCCCTTTTCTGAATGACCAGGGGGTCTATTTATAGGTGTAGGAGGCTGGTATTTCGCCCAAAATGTGGGGAGACCAGTTCTGGTACGTCAGGGGGCCCACATGGCCGAAATCTGGAGACCCGGGCCCACTTTGGGATCGATTCGACCCTTGGTTCGAATCGATCAAGAAATCGTCCAATTGAGCTGAAATTTGGTGTGCACGTTCTTCATCATGTGTTTGAGCTTCTGTGAAAATTTCATGGGATTTGGACTTGTAGAACTCGAGTTATGATCGATTCAAGTTGGTGTTATTCGTATTCTGGAGTCGTTCGAATCGATATGCTCGAATCGATTCGTTCGAATCGATCTTCCTGCTTGTGAGGATGGTGACGTGGTGCGCTTTCTTCGAATCGGTCCGCTTTGCACTCCGCTTTGACTGGGTCGAATCCATGACTTGGATTCGAAGATGGTGGAGTCGAGGGCAAGCTGCGTCTCCCGGATTCGAAGTGAAGCTATCTTTTATCGATTCGAAGTGAAGCTTTGTCTTATCGATTCGAAGGTAAGCTTTGTCTTATCGATTCGAAGGTAAGCTTCCACGATGGATTCGAAGTGAAGCAATGTCTTCTGGATTCGAAGTTCCCTCCCTTGATGGATTCGAATTGTAGACAGCTCCAATCGATTCGAACTTAAGGTATCCTTCGAATCGATTCGAAGTATAGCTAACTACTTGGTCCGGCTGGATTCGAACGAGAGCTTCTATGCTGATGGAGTCGAAGCAAGGGAGAGCTGCTGGAGTCGAGGCAATGGAAGTTCGATGGATTCGAACTGTTTCCTGGCCAATGGATTCGAACATAGGCGAAACCTATGGATTCGAACTAAAGGTGCCCTACTCCATCTTTTGTCGACGATATCTCGAGCATACGAACTCGAATTGACTTGAAACTTGGATCGTTGGTTCCCATGGCTCTGCTTGACGCGTCTTATCAATTGCAGCCCGAACTGGACTCGGACAAAATTCATCGATATCCGTAGTGATCCTTACGTGTAACCGACTTCCGAGACAATCTGTTACCGGTATCTAGTCAAGTCCTTGGTGTCACGGCCTTGCCAAAAGGCGGGATAATAGGGAATTATGTAATTTGTTACATATATCTAACTCGATAAACCAATCTTGTTTATAATAAAGGTTTTTGATTTCTATAACATACTTGGTCATATTATAATGTAATTAATTAAGTAATTAATTTAAATTATATTAAATAAAAGATTCTTAAATGATATGTTTTCTGATAGTAATACAACGTATTCTAATCATGAGAAATTTATGATATTAAAATAACATATTATTTTAATTATTCCTAGTCAAGGTAATTTGACAAAGAATATCAATTCATCTGTTGAGACTAGAATAGCACTCTCCAAAAGTTGGGGAGTGTATTACTCATGGCTACCAGGGGTACTAAGGGGTCACGTACTGAGATTTATTGGATAACTATGGAATGAATCACTCGAGAGTTTTCTATTCGTTAATATAACTAAGATCAAATAGAAAATCTCTTAGTGAAGATTTAATAGAGTTCCATCGACTTGAGAATACCATGGAACTTTAATGTGGACACTTCACTTTGATTATAGTTAAATCATGGCATGGCGATCCATCGAGCGACTATAGTTATGTCTGAGTTGAAGCACTGGTAGTGAAACACTATTCAATAGAGAATTCGTCTCCTCGATTATAAGGGGTTAGTACCACGTTCAACTGTAGTCAACTCAAAATAAAAGTCTCTAACCAGAGTAGTTGAGTTGATAATGATTGTTATTATTGAACTAAGTATTTTGTGTTTTGACTAGTCAATTTGAAGGTGGACGATGTTGGATTTTGATCAAAACCATATTCCATAAGTCCTATTATGATATAGTATTGATGATGGTGTAAATAATCATTACTATCGGGTACCAATTATAAAGTAAAATTGGATTTTACCAAAAATATGTATAAGCGATAAATTCAGCCAAAATATCACACTAATAGCTAAGACGGTTTATGAACTTTAATATTCGATATTAATCGCCGACTGAATTTACACCTTAAGTTGCATAACTATAATGATGAATACTCTGAAAACCACTTGATCTAAATAATTTATAATCATTGTAAATTAATTAAATCAATTAATATTATGAAACATTAATTATAATATTCTATTTGATTTGTTGAATGCCATTAGTAGTTAATAAATTGCATATATAAAAATTATATATGTACGTATCGATATATGATATCGATAAACATTTAAATTTGATTTAAATTAATTATTTACTAAGTAGGTTTGGAAATTTTAAAGCCCTATCTAGACCTATTCTTGGTCGACCATACATGATGGGGAGAAGGGATTTTGTAACGACCCGCCTTTTTGGATAGTTTAAATCGACAAATCAAACACACATGTCAACTCAAACCATTCAAAAGGGAGGATTGTTAATGGGGTAAATAAGAAAAGAAGAGAAAAGGAACAAGAAACAATCACAGAATCTCGCAGCGGAAAGATAAAATATAATAATCAAATAAACAGTTCATGAAGCTGTTTAATATACTTTTGATTATCATTTATACATCATTTATCAGAGTTATACATATACAACAGAACAAATAAAATAATGCAGCAGACAGCATGATGCAAGGATAATAATAGTAATAGTATACCAAATCTTCGTCTTCGTCCTCCAGAATAGATCTTCAATAAGCTGAAAAACTCAGGACTGACCCGAGCGTAATGAAAAGACAAAACACTCGAGTCAGGACTAAAACATCCTTATGTAAGTTAATCAATCGTAAATAAATATGAATGCAACGGCGTCAGAGATGTTTATGGGGTTTGACATCTCCTATCCAGTGTCAACGTGAGTGCAATAACTTAAGAGATGTTACGGGATTTTCCATCTCTCAAGGATCCGTTAAACTATCTACTATGTAATAAAATACACTATTATAATATGTCTACATTAAAGTAAAAGTATTAAAATAGCATTAAGGCGTTACCATAATCCCCCTTAACACATATTATTCCCAAGAGCATATACAAGACCGTAGTTTCCCCAAAACCGGAAGTCACCAGAGGGCAATCCATATACTAAAGGTACAAACCAAAACGTAGTGGTCGTGAATAGGATAATCAGTATGACAAGGTACATGAGGCGATACCAACTAGGATACTAGTAGTTGCGTGATCCGGACTGATGTTGGGCATAGCAGATACTACCCCAACACCGCGAAACAACACTCCCATAATCGAGGGGTGCACCCAAATCGAATCACAAAAGTAATAGACATGGTATCGAAGAAGTGTGTCCGCTAGAGGTGGCGAACCTCAATGGCTCGGCGCGGCTCCTGTTTTAGTCATGTCAGGGGTCATCCAATATCGTTCTCTTTCTTCAGTCAACGCGTTCATCAAACCATCCACTTCATTCTGGATCAACACTCTGCGTATAATAGTTATTAAAGTGGTTTTCGGTATCGACAGAGAGTATGTCCATATCCGATCCCGGTCTCTTTAATAACTACGTATTATTACACCGATGGCTCTTTTACATTTCAAATTGATTCAAAATTATTATCAAAATATCATATTCGCTTCAAAATCAAATCCATTTCAAATATCATCATATCTGTTCAAAATGTAAGATTCTGTTTCAAAAATCATTTTTCGCCTCAATATCTCATTTCGATTTCAAAATCATTTCGAATTTCAATTTAGGTTGCAACTTCATTTAACCCAATTCGTATTTAAATTCAAGATTTAAACATAAACATTTCACCTTATTGACCAGCTTGAAATTTTTAGAAAATAGTTTTAAGTAGTTTAAAAGTAGTTTTAAATAATTAAAATAGTTAAAATACTTAAAATCTTTAAATGGATTTCAAATAGATAAATTAATTTAATATAGTTAATATAGGTTAAAATAGTTTAAGTATTTAAAAATGGTTTATATAACAGAGTAATTTGGAAAACATAATGAAACAACTTCAAAACCAAACCATTTCAATTATAACTTCCCAATTCAAATCAATTTCTATTTCTATTCTACCAATTCAATTTCGATTTCAATTCAAATGAATGTCAACTTTGACTTCAAATTAATTCAATTCTACATTCACCTTCAATTATTTCAATTTCAATTTATATTGATTTGGAGCTTGATTTTTCAAAATATCAATTTATAACACTTAACAAAATTTATCCTTCAATATTTAATTTTAAATCCAAATTCAAATATGATTCAATTTCAAGCTCAATTTCGAAATATCATTTTTACTTAGTAATACTCAAAGCTCGAAATAATGTTCAATCTTTAAAACAAATAAATTTCCAAAATTCAATCATATCCCAACTTTAAATTTCAAAGTCTCAACTTAAATTATTAAGCAATTTCTTTTAACCAAAATTTATTTCAACATTCCAAACTCAATTTGCGATAAATTCGATTTCTATAAATTGATTTTATTTATAACTTTTAAATCAAAACATTTAAATGAATTTCAAATCAACGATTTTTAAAAATTATTAATTTAACCAATCCGGTGTCCGTATATAATTTTCTATCCTATGGCCAAGTGATTATTTATTTCAATTAAATGTCAGGGATGAATATATATCACTTAAACCAATCACAGTGTCATATGTATGTATAACAGGATATATATAAGCAAATAAACATCCAAACATTTAAATATCAACCAATAGCATCCATCGAAATAAATCATCCAATAGACAATACAATTCACGGCAATTTCATAGTTATCAATATCAGGAAATTTAATTGTAATTAAATTTTAATTTAAATTTGACTATCAATTTTAATTTTCAACGGTGAATTCGAATGACAATCTATATGACAATTAAATTTTTATCAAACAACGACAAATAAATTCATATCACTTCAAAATATCAAATTTAACTACCATAAAAATATTCAGTACGTTGTGAGCGTTATAAAACACTCACCTTGAATTTCAATTTAAAATCGAACGACGTTCAATTTGACCTAAAATTTTAACAGGCTCCAGTCGGCTCCAATCCAGATCCTATGCGTAGTATTCGCAGATACGAGTGTAACGCATCTCGTTTCGTCAAATTCTGGCATCGCATGGGAGAGATACAATAATTTTAATGATACGATCAATATAATTTTATAAATAATCCTTAATTACAACTTTTAATAAATATAACTTACAAAAGCTCGGCCCGCTCAAGCTAATACCTTCTTCCCCAATGCCTGTTCGTGAAGACAAAGAGCAACCCACCCCTCACCGTGCACAAACCCAGTGATACGGAGCTCCGATACGCCGTTTGACATGCCGTCTTCGCCAAACCTCTTCTCTCCGCGCGCTCGACCCGACCATCCCCAAAAATCAACGCCCGGACCACCCTACAAAAACGCGTCCAACCCATTTTCCTCTCGACCAAGTTCAGGTCGCACACCCATACCACTGCCGCACAACACAAAGCTCACCACCGAGCTGTTGTTTCGCATCACGAACTTGAATCAAGGCTCTGTTTCGCTAATCGAAGCCTATATCCTCCACGATTTCCAACCCTAGTTCATGCCTAAGTACGACTTCGACCCCAATATTTGGCGCACCCACCAACGACCATACCAAATCGAAGAGAAGGAAGAAACATGAATTTAGGAATTGGTTTGAGGATTTTTAGATTAATAGTTTGTGAGATAAGATTTTTCAAAGCTTCATTATCATTTTTTTCCTCTGTGTTTACTGAGCGCACTGAGTTTTGAAATGAAAAGAAAGAAGTGTGCTAGAAAAGAAATAGACAGGCATGAGTATAGGCGGCTTGAAAGGAAAGAAAATGACAGCCTAGTCCAATCAACGAATATATATTAATTTAAATTTTAAAAAATATCTCGATTTAAGTAACTAAAAATCTCGAACCCCAATTGAGGCGTGCTGCCAAATGTTTATAATGTTATACCCCTATTTCGAACGCAATGGAAAAGGTTTCAAGTCCTAATTCGATCGTATGTGCGAGTTACGGAAATAAACGATCGATTTTAAATTAAATCGATTAAATTAATTTCTAAGCGTTTTGAGCTGCCACGGTCAAACGACCACTCTGATTGCTATGGAAATTGAAACCCGATAATAGTAAACTATTAAGGATCTAATGGAACTGGTTTCGTCAAATTCTGAGACTTTGCCCCCAGAAGGCTATTTTAACTCGTCGATTAAATCGACGACTTTTCAAAATTTACAGAATTGCTAAAAATTCCAATTTTAAAATCTTATTAATTCTATTAAAATCCCAATATAACTTACATTCACTTTGGAAACCAATTTGAATCATATTAAATCAAATTTCAGTTATTCACTCTATTTTCATATATTAAACTTCAATATCAAATTAATCATATCAAATTCGGAATTTAATTATTCAAATATCTGTAATATTAAATTTAAACAAATTTGATTATTCTTGAATCACTATCTTTTGAGATATTCAAATAAGAACTTATAAAATTAACTTTTGAAATGAATTAAAATTATAGAACAACCATTTCCATTATACGGTTATTCAATTCCCATTATTCAATTATTCAATAAATTCCAAATATCAAATTTAAACAATTTAATTGTTCAATATTTGATGGATTTCAATATTGGATTTTTAAATAAATTTTCGTTATCAGTCGATTACTTTATTACATCAAATGAATTCCACATTATTATTTAACTTCAGTTAGAGATAATGCACTCAACT
This sequence comes from Allium fistulosum, assembly GCA_030737815.1. Classification (NCBI taxonomy): domain Eukaryota; kingdom Viridiplantae; phylum Streptophyta; class Magnoliopsida; order Asparagales; family Amaryllidaceae; genus Allium; species Allium fistulosum. The sequence continues at coordinate 292,598,908 of CM060908.1, read as the reverse complement.
AATATATAAAATTTCATTTCAATTGCAATTGGTTCCCAAATTCAATTTGACTAACTAAATGAATAGGTAACTTAACTAATTATCACCATTAACTTTTAATTACACTTATAAGTTTATTATTTACAAACAACTGTCACAATTAACTATACAATACAAATTCATTCCATTACCGTTGACTACATATTATTTCAATTGATTTGGGATTTCATTCAATTCATAAATAATTAACTTAGATGAAATTTGCTGCAATTCATTCTAGTTATTATTACCATACATAAATTTCAAAATTTTAATTCTTCCAACATTAAACCATGAAATCTTATTAAATTAACATTTTTAATTATCGAAATTTTATGGGTCGTTACAGATTTGATTGAGATTTAATGAGGAATTAAAAAGGGAGTTTCTAAAGGAGGAATTGGAGAGGTTTCAATGATTTCTTTAAAACAAAATTTCTTTCTTTCATTCGTAAATTCTCATGACAATTAATTTTCTCCTACTCTTTTCCTCTCATCCTTAGTGGCTAAAAATCCATAGCTTTATGGAAAAAGATTTTTAAAAAACAAAATCAAAATAAATACAAAAATGGTGCTTCAGATCGTCGTACTTTCTGGAGGTGATTCAATCAGATTTAGGAGCTTTCAAGGAGTGATTTTTGGCTTCATCTTAAGGTAATTTTATAATCTTATTTTAGTATGAAATACATGATGTTAATACAGTTTAGATCCCTATATGCTTCGTCCCTTTTGTTTATTTGTTCATCTTGCATGTATTGTTTAGATTCCAAATATTATACAACGAATTTGTATATGTCTAGGTTATCTGATCTAATTTTGTTATTGATTTGGATATTAAAGTTTAAAAAACCATTTTGATTTGAAACTAATTCTTAATTAATTGATATAATCTTTTAAATTTTATATACACAAACATAGGTAAGCTACATATGTTGATTATTTTAAATTATTTTGAAAATTAAAACTTGTTATTAATGTTTGTTTATGTTGCATGGAAATTCATTAAGTTATTATTTTCATGTGTTAAATTTTGTTTCAATTAAAAATTTCATAAGTGGACTTATGTGCAAAAACATAAACCCACCCTTAATTGTTCCTAAGTTAAAGCTATATTCTTATTTGTTAAATTTAAGTTTTGAAACATATAAAATCACAAATCATATATATATATATATGTATGTATAATTTTAAATTTAAAACATTGTTTATAATTAATTATCCATGTATATATGTATATTTCAACTTAATGTTTAAAAAGGGGCGTTGTATAAAATCATAAATTTTATTTTAAATCCTTCCTAAGTTATGATTAGAAATGAAATTGTTAGTTCTAGAATTCATGATGTATTAAATAGTCAAAGTTAATTTTAATACATACACACACACACACACACACACATATATATATATATATATATGTGTGTGTGTGTGTGTGCGTTTGTATATATTTGTGTGTGTATGTGTGATTGAATAAATATGTAATTGTTATTATACATATATTTATAATTTCCATTTTATAGAATTGAAAAAAAATTAAACAAAAAAGGAAATACAAAGGTAAAAATGTGTCTGTTGTGGTGTAAATCCAAGCACCTACATACGGTCGCACTAGCCATGTACACTTCATATATGTTGCATGCACACTATACACATGTGAGTGCATTTGATACACTTATATAGTAAATTAAATTAAAACTCCTATTTCAATAAATAAAATAAAATAAGATTTTATTTAAAACTATATTAGATTGGATCTAATAAACCTTTTGGACTTGGTAGGCCCGATAGATCCAAAATAGGAAAATAATTTAAAATCTACTTATTTCACCCACTTCCGACTGGCTCAGTTCCTTCACATGCGACATATGATATTTAACACACGCACACACAGATATACATATATATATATATATGGGTTAGACATGATATTTGACATAAACAAACTAACATGGGTTAGGAATATAATATTTAAAATATATACTAACATTGGTTAGACATATGATACGTGATATATATGTATATATATATATTGATATGTGTTAGACATTTGATATTTTACATATATATATATATATATATAGAACACTAGGGTTGGATCGACACTAGGCGAGTAGATGTAGAATGTTGATAACACTTCATAATATTAATTACCATGATATAATATGTTCTGTTATCTAGTATACCTTCTCTTATTATCATTTTCATATAGTGTTATGTGCTAACCATGGTATTGTAGGAAAAGAGCATGGTAAGATATTATTTTATTAGCATATAGTGTTATGTTTTAACCTTTGTGAGATCAGAAGGTTAAGGTATGACTGTCTTGGCGAAGAGAAGTACATGAGCTTTGTAACAACTCGCTCTAAAAATGGACCTAATTTTTAATCTAATAAAAGCCCATCGAATCTTAGGCCCATCTCAAAACGAGTTGTTAGGTTGATAAAATTGAAACAATATACAGTACACAGAGCTATCTATCTATACTTTCAGAATCTCATAGCAGAATGGAATAAAATATAATATCAGAAAGTAAGTACCCATTTCATAAAAGAAAACCATTTCAAAAACATAACATGTTATCACCAAATCTCACAACATGTCTACATAAAACCTCCATAGTACAATATTTCAAAATGAACATTTTTCTGAAACTGGGTAAATAAAAATACTAGAAAGAATTGCATAAATAGATAGATAACTATTGCAAGCCCTTGCGTCCATCTTCATTTCCTAAAACAACATTGCCTCCTCTAACCAGTGTGTTGTAATGAGTAGGGGATCAAAACAACAATTTCTAGTGAATGAAAATCTCAAGCATTACCATAATAGTATTTGGGTAGTATCCTCTAGATAAGTAATATGTCTCACTATTTAAAACTATATTATACCAGAAACTTCAACTGTAAGCCCAAAGGCTTTTCCAGTCCAAATCCCAAAACTTCAACTGTAATATGTATAGATAAGACTCTGACCATTTAATACCTATAAAGTAGGTAGGTCACCATCATTTAATACCTAACCCATTCTAGCCCATTTTCAAATTCTAACACAACTATCTTTAACGATGCAAGAGAAAACACCCAAACAACTTAATACCTTTTTATTGGGAATTAGGCAGACTTTGACAATTAAATACCTATAAATTAGGCAGGTCCCCGTCACTTAATACCTAACCCAGGGCGGGTCCCTTCATGGTTCTCTCTAACCGGCATCATAAGAAATCCCATAAGTTCACTTAATACTTCTTTTATAGGAAAGAGGTGGACCCTAAAATAGTTACTTAGTACCTCTAAACCCAAAGCGGATCCCTCCAATGATCTCCTCCTACCGTATCCATAACGTGACTATCACCAATAACCCAACCGTGACATCTCAGATTAGTCCAACTATTCGTACGTACTGGTAGCCAGATTAACTGAGGAGACTTACCCTATAGAATAGGGACTAACCTCGCATCCACTAAGGTTATTTATTATAGGCGATGTCTCACATCAGTCCCCAAAGTAACACTGCTGATAGCCATATTTAACTAGACAGTCTTTTGTGTACTTTAGGCTGACCTCACATCCCTATAACTTAGTCATACTACCTTTCCTTTAACATACTATTATATATATACTAATCGTATATATATTATCTCACTACGATTAAACTTAAGACCATATAAAGGACACTCTTTATTATTCCTTTAATTGTGAATTAGTTCCCGTAATTATCATTAATGTAACGACCCAGAATTTTGAACGAATTAAATTGAGAATATTTAATTTGTTTTAAATATTTGAACGATAATTTAATTTGAATCCTCGATATAACTTTGAAATTTGCGATTAAACTTTAAAATTTAATCGATTGAATGCTGAATAAAAATTTGAATCTACAATTTTAAGCTGAAGAAAAATATTTCGAAAGCTTTTAAAATTCGTATTGATAATACTGAAGATGATTGAAGCTTCAGAATTTAATTTCGAACTGTTTTGTTCAGTTTTGAAAATAATCACTCGAACCGATATTTAAAAATAGTCATTTTTCAAACAGTCTCGGAATTAGACGAAACCAGTTCCATTGGGTTCGGAATGTTGTATTATTGCCGGATTTCAATTTTCGTAATTTTCTGAGTTGATATGTGAGCACACGGAAATTTAACGCGTTGAAATTTAATCGGATTCAAATTTAAATTTAAATTTATATTTTGTCCACATCACCCCACGTTGTTTCCTTTAATCACGCAGAAGAATACGCCTACAATTAAGGAGAGATCGTGCAAACCATCCTCCATCTCTTCTAAATTATCACGCAAGTTCGTTTCAAAACACAGAGAATAATGGCCGAACAAATAAAAAAAACCTCGTCCCCCTTATTCCTTCTTCTCCTCAGTTAGTAACGAACAAAACTAAAATTCTTTCTCCTTTAAATAAAACCCCTCTCTCATTTGAAATGGCCGTAGCCTTGCTTCCTCGAAAAAAAAAGGGGGGACTACGAAATTTAGATTCGAACTCAAATCGAATCGCGTGCTCGAGTTCGACTCGAGGGCGAGCGTTGGGTGACGACTTCGACTGGGTTCGGTGGCTCGCAACCGGAGGATCGCGCGAGTGCAGATTCGCAGTGGCTAGTGATTCGAGCATGGGTGGCCGCGACGACAAGGCAGGGGCGGCGCGATGAAGACATGGATTTGGGGTTTCTCGTGTTCGCGAGTTCGATGGGCGACAGCGCTGGGGTTCGCGTGACCGCTGGGGCTTCGCTCTGATATGGTCGCGATTTTGGGGACTATGATGTCTCGCGGTGGCGACTTGAGGTTAGGGCTTCGATCGATGAAAGTTTCGACGATGGCCAGTAAGGTATATCGTTTTCTTTTTAAATTGATTTAAATATATTTATGTATTTGATTTAAAATTTTATTTTTATGCTAAGTAGGGATCAAGAAATTAAAACAGTAAAAACTGAAAATATACAGATTGTTTTACAAGTAGTTTCAGAGAAAGAATATAAGTATAAAAGTTTTGATTATTCATTTTACTTATCAGAATCTACTAAAGATGAATATATAAGTATACAGAGAAAAAAATAGTATAGTGAAAGTAGCAGTTTTATATTATCTGTGTTTGATTTAATTTAATGTAAATAATATGTATATAGGTTTGAAATAGGATTTTAAATGTTTGAAGTTAAGGATGTTTTAAAATTTTATACAGTTGAATCTCTGTTTGTAAATAGATGTATGGGTTGAAAAGAAATTGTAAAATCAGATTTTTATTTTTCAGAGATATATTAAACGAGCAAATTTATAATAATAAAAGAAAATTAGTTCAAAATTTAAAATAATGGATTAGGTGATTTAACCGTAATTTTACTTGTTTAACGATTTTAAAATTCGAAATAGTTAAAATATAATTTTCGGTAAGAAAAGAAATTTAATAATTAGTTGGATAAATTTAATAAAAGGGTAAGTAATTAAATCTATCAAAAGAAGATTTGTTTGAATTTAAATTTTTGTTAAATCAAATTATAAAAAAGGGATTTGTTAGTCAAAATAAAATCACAAGTTAATTAAATTATCAAGTGGGATTTAATAGTTCGATTTTATTCGAATATTGATATATTGTATAAATTGTTATACAAGGTTAAACCGTGAAGAAATGGTCAAATTGGAAATGGATTGCAAAATAAAAGCTAAGGTGAGATTTTTCTCACTCGAATAAAATGTGGAATTTTTACAGTTATTGTTTGATTGCTATGATTGCTGTTTGTATTAGATATGATAGGATATATCTATATATATAGCAGTATATACATATTGGCATATGTATATATTGGATTGATTGATTCCCGCCTCGTATAGCGGATGAGACCCTATTGCGCCGTTAGTAAGCGGATTTATAAAAACCTATATACCGCGATAATTCCGTACTGGAGCGGAATTGGTATTGTGCTAACATCTTTGGATGCAGGGAAACAGGTTGGAGGGATCCAACTGGATTCCTCACCAGTAGTTATTTATTTACAGGATTGATGTATATTCTGTTATCATATGTTGATATATGATGTTGTGTTGTGATTGACCAATTGGTGCTGTAGCATCATCGGATTCAAGTTTTGGAATTTAAAAATAACGATGTTGATTTTAAAAGTGAAAATTTTAAAAGTGATCTTTGAAAATATACGTTTATTTAAATTGTTGAATTGATTTACTTTAAATAGATAAACGTTAAAACTTTAAAGTTATTAAAGTTAAGATTTTGTGAATTTTAACCAAAAAAAGAAATTTCTTTTGAAATAAAGAGTTAAGAAATTTATAAAATGGTTTAAGTTGAGATTTTTGAATTATGAAACCAATGTATAAAAAAGATGTATCAAAATTGATATTTATCAATTAAGGTTATTGGAATTTTAAAATGAGTTTTATAAGTGATATAAAATGTGAAGATATGAAATTTATAATTATAAAATGTGAAGATATGAAATGTATAGAATTATAAATTGTAAAGATATGAAATTTATAGATTTATAAAGTATGAAGTTGTAGGATGAATGATTATAAGAAATTAACTTATAAATTGGATTTTTGCCTTTAAATGGAATATTGATCGAATTGTTAACAAAGGAGATTTATTAAGTCGAAGTTGTTATAAAAAAAAGAGAAATAGAATTTGTAAACGTGTTTATAAATTCGAAATAGATTGAATGTGATAAATTAAATATAGAAAGTTATTAAAGAAGTTGTATTCACGATTTTGGACAGTGAATATATTGTTAAGTAAAATGGATTCATTTTTGAAGAAGTAATATTTTAAAAATGAAGTTAAACATTTTAAAGGTGTTTTAAAATGTGTTATGAATCGAAAGCATAGATTTCAACATTTATTGTTGAAATAGACGTTTTCGAGAAATTTAAGGAAATGGTGGACTATAACACTGTTGTTATAGTAAATGATTTCCGAAAGGAAATGTTTTTATATAGTATTGGGATTTACATATCTATCTTAATTTCGAATCCCTATACTAGTGATTTTGAGTCGTCGTAACAATGTTTTACGTAACATTCGTTTTGACTCAAATAAATGTGTTAAAAGAATATTTTCCTTAAAGGATGAATATATATACTTAATTTGATTTAAGTATATCGAATATTTTCTAAGTGTTGAAAATAAATAGATTTGTGAAATACTTATTTTTAAATAAGTATGGAAATGTTTTTCCAATATGAAATGAACTGTTTTGAGATTTTATCTTTTTAAAGATAGATCGAAAATGAATATTTGAAAACGATTGAAAATCGAATATTAGTAGGTATTCGAAAAATGTAAATTCAATATGGAATTTATAAAGGAAATGGAAACTGTTTACAAAAATAAACGTTGATTTATTTTTGAAAGTGTGGAAATTTTATATCTAGTAAAGATATTTTTGGAAGATGAAATAATTTGGAAAATTATTTGGAATCTGATGATGTTGCGCATCTTTATTGATAGTTAAATAACCGACTATCAATAATTACCTTTAGATAGGTATTTGTTGTGAATTGGATGAATTTGGATGCCACACTTATTTTTGAATAATCGCTCACTATTCGGGTTAGCCGGGAAAGGACCATGGGGTCGTATAACCCATTCCGAATATGTGATACGTCGTTATGAATTGCATTCGAAGACCGGTGTTGAAGACCGGATATTTTTGAAAACGGAAGGATTACCGTCGAGTTACTCTACATCGACTGATCTTCGATTTAGAGGTTTTATCACCCTTAGTGACGGGAAGTCCTGACGTGATTAGAAAATTATCCGGAAATGCAAGGGCTTCGTGAGAAGTGCCTTCGGTTCTGTTCGATCCCGGAACAGACTTGTATGGATTGTGTGTCTGACGTTACAATTTGAGATATAAAGCTGATTTCTTTCAAATACATTTCTGTTGATGGCGGAGAAGTTATTCTCTTAGCTTAACACCCTTCTCTGAGACGTACGAGCTCAGAGGTTATGTAGTTGAAATTTATCAGCGATATATCCCAATTTGGTAACGTGGCATACTGAGTGTTGCTGTGAAATGATCAGTGTTTGATCATTTGTGATATGATCATTTGTTTGATCTTATATCTTTGTGATCATAGGTTGATCATTTTGGTTGACCCGAAGCAGGGCTTTTTGAGAAAGCGTAGCTTTGTGGACGAGACTTCAGCGAGCCTCACACCCCGGAAATGGTCGAAACAGGAAGGATGCAGCAAGGTTCTAGGGAGTAGCGCCCCTTAGTGTATGTCATTCCTTCTGGATAAAGGTGGTATCATGGTATGGAGCCCAGATACTTAACCTCTGTGGTTACTGCATTATTTTTACTATGTGGTTTGTTGGAAATCGGGGATCCTCGGGAAGATCGGTGACGATCGGGGGATGGCATACGCGTGTCAGTAGTTACCTATTTTTGCAGAGGTAACCCGGCCTTGTGTTGGCAGAGATCCGGTTAGGTTCTCGGGTCGTCTATTCCAGGGACGTACCCATCGTGGATAGGAAGTTCCTTAGCCTGACCACTTGTTGGAAATCCAAAGAAACAATACGCGACTTGTACGGTTTTAGTTGTATTACCTGCTATGGAATGTGGCGGTAACCTGCTTTTGAACATAGTAGCTATAGTAGGCATAAGTGCGGAATGCCTATGCTGGCTAAGATTAATATTATACTTTCGAAATGTTTTCTACACTATGCACTAATAATAATATCAAAAATGATTTGATTTTGCGTAGTAAGCATCTTTGACTATCATAAGAAGAAATCTCCTCCAATTCTGCGTTTGCATTGTGTGTGTGGTGGGAGGTCTTATGGTAGTCTCATTTTCCAAAAAGCATTTCGAATTGACTTTAAAGTTATCCTGTTGTTTATTTTAAAGAATAACTGTTTTACGATCTCACACCAGTCACCATGACTGACTCGGAGTTTATTGTTCCCTTCTAAACTCTGGGTGCCCACCAATTTCCACACGGGCAGTCTAGAGTTAGATTATCAGGTTATCTGGATATTCTGGAGCTTTGGAGATAAGCTGGATGACGAGACGTAGTATTTGTATCTGATATTATTTATTCCGCTGTGTATTCTGTATGAGGACGAGTTTATATAACTGTCCATTGTTGTATATTGACTCTGATGATTGATGTATGTATAAACTGATATAGTTCTTTGTTTTAAAAGACTAGTGATTATTTATTATATATTGTTCCGCTGCGATGTGTAAGATTCTGATATTGTTTTCTGTTCTAATGTTGTTCTGTTGTTCTTCTCTTTTTCTTCTATCTTCTTCTTCTACCTTTTTCTTCTTTCTTAAAACCATAACTTTTCGGGTTTCCGGCATTCGATGGCTCAGCAGTCGATAAAGTGAGTATCGATGTTGAATTTTCGAAAGTCGAAAATTTCTGGGATGTTACAAGTGGTATCAGAGCATATGGTTAAGCGACAACCCTGCTCTGTTGGGTGTTACTCATTAGAGATAGAGTCAGTAGTACTCTAGAATGAGTTGAGTGTAATAATAGATATGAGCGCATATTTGTTAATGAATATAAAATTGTTTTATATTGTGATGATTGGTTTGTTGAGTGGTATATGGATTCTGGTCAATACGAGTAATTAACGATCATTGATATGGATCTCTAAACACTCGAATAGAACAATTCGGCACAGTATTGTTTAAAATAGGGTAAATGAGATAATTTTGCCCAAAACTATTTTTGTATGATAAAGAAATAATTTTCTATGAGATATTATAATAAATGGATGTTTGTTTGTTAGGGAAGTGATAACATTGAATTATTATCATCATTATATGAAATGGAATAAGAAATTGAAATCGTAACTCCAAAGTTAAGAAATAAATTCACATACGAATGAAATTTAAGAATATAAATTATAAATGTGAATTGTAATTCAAAACGAAATGCCAGAGAAGTTTTTGGAAATGTTTTGAAAAGAAATTGAGAATTTTGGAGATTTGAAAAGTTTAAATCTGTTGATTTGAAAATGAATTTCAAAGGTTTTGAAAAGTATTTTGAAGGAATGAAAAGCTCTAAACTCTTTTCGGTCGCTAGAAAATAACTTCGATGATGACCGCGGCATCATTGGTGTTCATTTTCGAGTTTCCAAAAGAGGAAATTGCTGCCGATTGTTTTAAATGAAAGTTGTTTGGAAAATTTGGATTTTGTTTTAGAAAATTCAAATGGAATTTGAATTGTTTTCAAAATGGTTTTGAAAAGTTGAAAAGACTCTGGAGTTGAGTATTGAATTATGAAAATAAAATTGAGAATGAATGAATCAATTTGCAATTGCAAGTACATGAATGTAAATTGAATTCGAATTGAAATCCAGTTTAATACAAGTGGTTATAAACCAAAATAGTGAGTTGTAAATGAATTTTGGGAGCGAACAGAAATGAAGATAAAACTGGAATTGAAACTGAATGTTGAAGACGAATTTGAATGGTGTGAAATAAAATGAAGTTTGAAATTAGTCTGAAGTGAACTAAAGTTAATTGATAAAAATTCAATGATTATAAATGAAGATAAATTGAATTCCAATAGAATTGAAAATGTGAATTACAAGTTCAAATGAATGTGAAATGAAGAATTGAACGAAATTGAATATATAACTTCAATAGTGAATTAGAGATGATATAAGCAGTTATATTGAAAATTTTGTAATTGAATGTACGAAATGGTTTGAATATATGCAACTAGATATTATGGCTAGTAGGATATACAGGTATAAAGGAATTGGAATTTGATTTCGAAGATAAATTTGAATTGCTCGAAAAAGGTATGTATTTGAGTTTAATATGAGTTTTTGATGATTTCTGGTCTAGCCGCTTGGCTTTTTCTTTTTCTTTTTGAAATCTGAGAGTCCGTAGGGACGTTTTGTAGTCGTACCGTATCAGCCGCGCAAAGGAGACGCTGGCAAAAATTTTCGAAAATTTAGGGTGTTAGAAAATTTTTGAGAAAATTTTGAAAGTTTAAATTTGAATTTGAACTCGAATTTGAATTTAGAAGTTAAACAATGTTGTTTTGAAACTTAGAGTTGAAGTTGGAATTTAGTTGAAATGATAATGAATCTTTACTAGAAAGATTTGTTTTGAAGAATTGATAAAACTATTGAATGTTGAAAAATAGTAGACGAGTTAAGACCTTTTTCTCTAACTTGTAATTTCGAGGACGAAATTCTTTTAAGGGGGGAAGTCTGTAACGACCCAGAATTTTGAACGAATTAAATTGAGAATATTTAATTTGTTTTAAATATTTGAACGATAATTTAATTTGAATCCTCGATATAACTTTGAAATTTGCGATTAAACTTTAAAATTTAATCGATTGAATGCTGAATAAAAATTTGAATCTACAATTTTAAGCTGAAGAAAAATATTTCGAAAGCTTTTAAAATTCGTATTGATAATACTGAAGATGATTGAAGCTTCAGAATTTAATTTCGAACTGTTTTGTTCAGTTTTGAAAATAATCACTCGAACCGATATTTAAAAATAGTCATTTTTCAAACAGTCTCGGAATTAGACGAAACCAGTTCCATTGGGTTCGGAATGTTGTATTATTGCCGGATTTCAATTTTCGTAATTTTCTGAGTTGATATGTGAGCACACGGAAATTTAACGCGTTGAAATTTAATCGGATTCAAATTTAAATTTAAATTTATATTTTGTCCACATCACCCCACGTTGTTTCCTTTAATCACGCAGAAGAATACGCCTACAATTAAGGAGAGATCGTGCAAACCATCCTCCATCTCTTCTAAATTATCACGCAAGTTCGTTTCAAAACACAGAGAATAATGGCCGAACAAATAAAAAAAACCTCGTCCCCCTTATTCCTTCTTCTCCTCAGTTAGTAACGAACAAAACTAAAATTCTTTCTCCTTTAAATAAAACCCCTCTCTCATTTGAAATGGCCGTAGCCTTGCTTCCTCGAAAAAAAAAGGGGGGACTACGAAATTTAGATTCGAACTCAAATCGAATCGCGTGCTCGAGTTCGAATCGAGGGCGAGCGTTGGGTGACGACTTCGACTGGGTTCGGTGGCTCGCAACCGGAGGATCGCGCGAGTGCAGATTCGCAGTGGCTAGTGATTCGAGCATGGGTGGCCGCGACGACAAGGCAGGGGCGGCGCGATGAAGACATGGATTTGGGGTTTCTCGTGTTCGCGAGTTCGATGGGCGACAGCGCTGGGGTTCGCGTGACCGCTGGGGCTTCGCTCTGATATGGTCGCGATTTTGGGGACTATGATGTCTCGCGGTGGCGACTTGAGGTTAGGGCTTCGATCGATGAAAGTTTCGACGATGGCCAGTAAGGTATATCGTTTTCTTTTTAAATTGATTTAAATATATTTATGTATTTGATTTAAAATTTTATTTTTATGCTAAGTAGGGATCAAGAAATTAAAACAGTAAAAACTGAAAATATACAGATTGTTTTACAAGTAGTTTCAGAGAAAGAATATAAGTATAAAAGTTTTGATTATTCATTTTACTTATCAGAATCTACTAAAGATAAATATATAAGTATACAGAGAAAAAAATAGTATAGTGAAAGTAGCAGTTTTATATTATCTGTGTTTGATTTAATTTAATGTAAATAATATGTATATAGGTTTGAAATAGGATTTTAAATGTTTGAAGTTAAGGATGTTTTAAAATTTTATACAGTTGAATCTCTGTTTGTAAATAGATGTATGGGTTGAAAAGAAATTGTAAAATCAGATTTTTATTTTTCAGAGATATATTAAACGAGCAAATTTATAATAATAAAAGAAAATTAGTTCAAAATTTAAAATAATGGATTAGGTGATTTAACCGTAATTTTACTTGTTTAACGATTTTAAAATTCGAAATAGTTAAAATATAATTTTCGGTAAGAAAAGAAATTTAATAATTAGTTGGATAAATTTAATAAAAGGGTAAGTAATTAAATCTATCAAAAGAAGATTTGTTTGAATTTAAATTTTTGTTAAATCAAATTATAAAAAAGGGATTTGTTAGTCAAAATAAAATCACAAGTTAATTAAATTATCAAGTGGGATTTAATAGTTCGATTTTATTCGAATATTGATATATTGTATAAATTGTTATACAAGGTTAAACCGTGAAGAAATGGTCAAATTGGAAATGGATTGCAAAATAAAAGCTAAGGTGAGATTTTTCTCACTCGAATAAAATGTGGAATTTTTACAGTTATTGTTTGATTGCTATGATTGCTGTTTGTATTAGATATGATAGGATATATCTATATATATAGCAGTATATACATATTGGCATATGTATATATTGGATTGATTGATTCCCGCCTCGTATAGCGGATGAGACCCTATTGCGCCGTTAGTAAGCGGATTTATAAAAACCTATATACCGCGATAATTCCGTACTGGAGCGGAATTGGTATTGTGCTAACATCTTTGGATGCAGGGAAACAGGTTGGAGGGATCCAACTGGATTCCTCACCAGTAGTTATTTATTTACAGGATTGATGTATATTCTGTTATCATATGTTGATATATGATGTTGTGTTGTGATTGACCAATTGGTGCTGTAGCATCATCGGATTCAAGTTTTGGAATTTAAAAATAACGATGTTGATTTTAAAAGTGAAAATTTTAAAAGTGATCTTTGAAAATATACGTTTATTTAAATTGTTGAATTGATTTACTTTAAATAGATAAACGTTAAAACTTTAAAGTTATTAAAGTTAAGATTTTGTGAATTTTAACCAAAAAAAGAAATTTCTTTTGAAATAAAGAGTTAAGAAATTTATAAAATGGTTTAAGTTGAGATTTTTGAATTATGAAACCAATGTATAAAAAAGATGTATCAAAATTGATATTTATCAATTAAGGTTATTGGAATTTTAAAATGAGTTTTATAAGTGATATAAAATGTGAAGATATGAAATTTATAATTATAAAATGTGAAGATATGAAATGTATAGAATTATAAATTGTAAAGATATGAAATTTATAGATTTATAAAGTATGAAGTTGTAGGATGAATGATTATAAGAAATTAACTTATAAATTGGATTTTTGCCTTTAAATGGAATATTGATCGAATTGTTAACAAAGGAGATTTATTAAGTCGAAGTTGTTATAAAAAAAAAGAGAAATAGAATTTGTAAACGTGTTTATAAATTCGAAATAGATTGAATGTGATAAATTAAATATAGAAAGTTATTAAAGAAGTTGTATTCACGATTTTGGACAGTGAATATATTGTTAAGTAAAATGGATTCATTTTTGAAGAAGTAATATTTTAAAAATGAAGTTAAACATTTTAAAGGTGTTTTAAAATGTGTTATGAATCGAAAGCATAGATTTCAACATTTATTGTTGAAATAGACGTTTTCGAGAAATTTAAGGAAATGGTGGACTATAACACTGTTGTTATAGTAAATGATTTCCGAAAGGAAATGTTTTTATATAGTATTGGGATTTACATATCTATCTTAATTTCGAATCCCTATACTAGTGATTTTGAGTCGTCGTAACAATGTTTTACGTAACATTCGTTTTGACTCAAATAAATGTGTTAAAAGAATATTTTCCTTAAAGGATGAATATATATACTTAATTTGATTTAAGTATATCGAATATTTTCTAAGTGTTGAAAATAAATAGATTTGTGAAATACTTATTTTTAAATAAGTATGGAAATGTTTTTCCAATATGAAATGAACTGTTTTGAGATTTTATCTTTTTAAAGATAGATCGAAAATGAATATTTGAAAACGATTGAAAATCGAATATTAGTAGGTATTCGAAAAATGTAAATTCAATATGGAATTTATAAAGGAAATGGAAACTGTTTACAAAAATAAACGTTGATTTATTTTTGAAAGTGTGGAAATTTTATATCTAGTAAAGATATTTTTGGAAGATGAAATAATTTGGAAAATTATTTGGAATCTGATGATGTTGCGCATCTTTATTGATAGTTAAATAACCGACTATCAATAATTACCTTTAGATAGGTATTTGTTGTGAATTGGATGAATTTGGATGCCACACTTATTTTTGAATAATCGCTCACTATTCGGGTTAGCCGGGAAAGGACCATGGGGTCGTATAACCCATTCCGAATATGTGATACGTCGTTATGAATTGCATTCGAAGACCGGTGTTGAAGACCGGATATTTTTGAAAACGGAAGGATTACCGTCGAGTTACTCTACATCGACTGATCTTCGATTTAGAGGTTTTATCACCCTTAGTGACGGGAAGTCCTGACGTGATTAGAAAATTATCCGGAAATGCAAGGGCTTCGTGAGAAGTGCCTTCGGTTCTGTTCGATCCCGGAACAGACTTGTATGGATTGTGTGTCTGACGTTACAATTTGAGATATAAAGCTGATTTCTTTCAAATACATTTCTGTTGGTGGCGGAGAAGTTATTCTCTTAGCTTAACACCCTTCTCTGAGACGTACGAGCTCAGAGGTTATGTAGTTGAAATTTATCAGCGATATATCCCAATTTGGTAACGTGGCATACTGAGTGTTGCTGTGAAATGATCAGTGTTTGATCATTTGTGATATGATCATTTGTTTGATCTTATATCTTTGTGATCATAGGTTGATCATTTTGGTTGACCCGAAGCAGGGCTTTTTGAGAAAGCGTAGCTTTGTGGACGAGACTTCAGCGAGCCTCACACCCCGGAAATGGTCGAAACAGGAAGGATGCAGCAAGGTTCTAGGGAGTAGCGCCCCTTAGTGTATGTCATTCCTTCTGGATAAAGGTGGTATCATGGTATGGAGCCCAGATACTTAACCTCTGTGGTTACTGCATTATTTTTACTATGTGGTTTGTTGGAAATCGGGGATCCTCGGGAAGATCGGTGACGATCGGGGGATGGCATACGCGTGTCAGTAGTTACCTATTTTTGCAGAGGTAACCCGGCCTTGTGTTGGCAGAGATCCGGTTAGGTTCTCGGGTCGTCTATTCCAGGGACGTACCCATCGTGGATAGGAAGTTCCTTAGCCTGACCATTTGTTGGAAATCCAAAGAAACAATACGCGACTTGTACGGTTTTAGTTGTATTACCTGCTATGGAATGTGGCGGTAACCTGCTATTGAACATAGTAGCTATAGTAGGCATAAGTGCGGAATGCCTATGCTGGCTAAGATTAATATTATACTTTCGAAATGTTTTCTACACTATGCACTAATAATAATATCAAAAATGATTTGATTTTGCGTAGTAAGCATCTTTGACTATCATAAGAAGAAATCTCCTCCAATTCTGCGTTTGCATTGTGTGTGTGGTGGGAGGTCTTATGGTAGTCTCATTTTCCAAAAAGCATTTCGAATTGACTTTAAAGTTATCCTGTTGTTTATTTTAAAGAATAACTGTTTTACGATCTCACACCAGTCACCATGACTGACTCGGAGTTTATTGTTCCCTTCTAAACTCTGGGTGCCCACCAATTTCCACACGGGCAGTCTAGAGTTAGATTATCAGGTTATCTGGATATTCTGGAGCTTTGGAGATAAGCTGGATGACGAGACGTAGTATTTGTATCTGATATTATTTATTCCGCTGTGTATTCTGTATGAGGACGAGTTTATATAACTGTCCATTGTTGTATATTGACTCTGATGATTGATGTATGTATAAACTGATATAGTTCTTTGTTTTAAAAGACTAGTGATTATTTATTATATATTGTTCCGCTGCGATGTGTAAGATTCTGATATTGTTTTCTGTTCTAATGTTGTTCTGTTGTTCTTCTCTTTTTCTTCTATCTTCTTCTTCTACCTTTTTCTTCTTTCTTAAAACCATAACTTTTCGGGTTTCCGGCATTCGATGGCTCAACAGTCGATAAAGTGAGTATCGATGTTGAATTTTCGAAAGTCGAAAATTTCTGGGATGTTACAATTAACTTGGTATTTAATGCTATTTACTAACCTATCAATTATATTCAGTACGCTATTATCAGTACGTTAATAATATATTTATATGTATATATGCATGAGATCTAAGGTTCAAATAAATATTCCTAACCACACGTAAATAAATTTGCTTACTAAATTAATTAGAATGTCAAACTCATACAAGTCTCCAATTCCAAACCAAACAAAGATAGCAAATATCCTTAGCCAACACAACTAGACTTGTATATATATAAAAAATGAAACAATAGCAAAATTATCTCATATTAATATAATAGAATTAACTCCTTTATTTCAAGGAACAAACTTCATGATTTAAACCTTTCATATTCTATTCAACTTTTGCAATTACCATGTTGAAGTGAAAAGGGGATTCATATTTACTTAATTTACAGAAATAGGCGGTGCAAACTACGAATAATCAAAATCATACTTTGCATTCCATTTCTAACTTTATTTATTTTTATAATCTTTTAAGACTATAAGAGAAATCAAAATATATGAAGTGGAATAGATTAAGAATTGCTTAAATCTCAAACACAGATCTAATTCTACTATATTAATACAAAACAATTGAAAAACATATTCAAAGATAGACATTTACTTGGGTAAACTCTAGGGGTTTTAGTGTTATATTTTCGTTTACCAAAATTTCTCAAGGCATATATGAAATCCAAACAAATACTGCATAATTAATAAAATCAGGAAAATAGAAATTTTCACCCATAAAGAATTGTTTGCTTCCTAACTGGATTTTATTTTCACCATGCCTAATTCTCCTTTAGATCTCCTTCTTTTGGAATATACAACGAAGTGAATTGTACATAGAAATTAGATTTAGAATCAAAAACTAGAGATGAATATAATTAGAACTCAAAAGAGATAAACATCTAAACCTCCTACCATAAAATCCTAACTGATTCTGAAATCCAAAGAAGAAGAAGAAGAAGAAATCTGGTAAAGCTTCACTGTCATCGACAAAATTTTGTCAAGGAAAGTAAGGGTTCTAGGGCTCTATTTATAAGGAACCAGAACCGTTAAATTAAAAATAATAAATCCAAGACATTCAGAGCCTCAAAAACCTAGCCACCGTCACCAATAACCGGTCGACCAGTCTTCCTTTGTGACTGTGTATTATTTTCTTCCATTTTCCTATAGTTATTACTTAATTTATTAACTTAATTAATTTAATTAATTACACATGTTATCTCATAAGCTTAAACATTAAATATCCCTTAACGTAAATATTTAAATTTAAATATTAAAATTCCTATTTTAAACTCGTTTGAATAATTTTAAACCCGAAAACTTTAAACGTCCATACCTTCTCCGTTTGAACTACGATTACAAAAATTATATATGAAATTGATCAGAAAATCGCCACGAACACAATGGTGGACCTTCCATTATCCAATTCTGATATTTATAGAATTTCCATTTTTCTTAACTTTATTTTAAATATTTCATTTCTTATTAAATTTTATGGGGTGTTGTGTAATATCCCGGAAATTTGAGCAATATCAATTTAATAATCTGTTAAATAATTAAATTGATATTGATGATCTTTGATAATAAAATTTGAGTTTAATTTAATAATCTGATGAAATAAGTATTTAATTGGTAAATTTTATCTTTTAAAAGTTAATAAGATATTTTCTATTTTGAATATATATATTTATTTGTATATATTGTAAATAGAAAAGCTTTGGTAAATTGGAAATTTAGATTAAATTTAATATGAACTTTTCAAAGTTATTTAAATAAATAACTTTATAGTTTTAAAGTACTTTAGGTAAATGTTAAATTGTTTAAGATATATTTTAACTTAAGTTTAAAAATAAATAAGATTTAACAAAAAGGGTTGTTTTATTTCTTTTTAAATATTACTTGATAATATAATCTCTTATATAAATTATTTAAATTATCAAATATGTTATTTTCAAATAATAAGTATAATGTATTATTTTTATAAATATGAATGGATTTTAAAGACTATGGAATTGTTATTTTTAAATTGAATAAGTAGTTGTATATGTATATATATATAACTTGAATTTTTAAATTGGATCTTAGGATTTAATTTGATTTGAAATTTGAATTTAAAGTTTTGAAATTCAAAAGGATAAATATTTAAATTTTTTTGGATTTCAGAATATTTGTATAAGCTTTTATTTATAAATGTAATTAGTTTTGTTTCTTTAAAAAATAATTATATATATATATATAGATAAGTATTTAATAAATAAGAAAAAGGCATTTATTTACTTTTAAAATAAAAATATGAATAATTACTTAAGAGACATATGTCATTTTTCTAAGGCTCCATTTTAACATGTGTAATGTAAGTAATCAATGTAATGACAAGTGTCTTTATTATTTTCATTTTTCTTTTATTTTTATAAAATCACAAATTTACATATATATAAACATTTGCACTTCTTTATTTCATTCTTTCTATTTTCTTTTCAAAACAAGATAAACTCAAACCTTTCTCAAATGCAAAAATCTGAAATTCAGTAATCTAAATGCCTCAACCCAGAAATCATCAAAAACAACCCCTGTAATACATTTAAACAATCAAAAGTCTTCTGCCTGAATTTCTTTTCAATCTGAAATCATCTCAAAGCCTTGCAAACACTCTTTTCGAATCTATATCATCTTCAAAAGCCTGTTTGCATTCATTTGCAATCTGGAAGCAACATGCATTCTTCAACGAATCAAGATTCAAGTTTTAAAAGTATTAAAATTTCCAGACTCAAGCATTTTATCAATTCCAGTTTTCAAAAGCTAAGGAATTCAAGTTCTCAGTTCCAAGTTTAAAATTTCAAAAAGCTATTGCAAAGTTAAACTGCCTCTGTTCATACAAATCAGGTGAGTAACATCATATTTTTAAAAGATTTAATTTATGAAAGATGGTTGCATGTGAATGTTATAGATAGTTCTGCTTATATATGTATTGATGTATGAATATACAAGTGAAATTTTTGTTGTATGTATATGTGGATGTTTTGTGTGCATGTATGACAATGTACTCTGTTATTGTTTTTGTTTGCCAGGCTCAAATTCTATTTGAAATTTCTTAACACTTGATCTAGCTTTTATTAAGACTAAATTTATAAACAAAAATTGTTTGTGTGATCATAAGTTTGAGATTAAAATTTTAATTAAGTTAAAATAAATATAAACTTCCTCTGGAAACCAAAATGGTCTGGAAACATGAGTTTTATTAAAAATTTAAATTCTTTAATTCATTAAATTAAGATTGTGATCTGAAACCTTAAAAGAAAACATGATTTTTAAATCAGAAAACACAATTTTTAGTATAGGATTTGGGAAGCAGTTCTGTGATGAACTAAAAAGAGGAATTTGGGAAATTGTGGTGATCTATTGATATTGAAGGGTCGGGATTTTTCTTGTGGGTAGAGGAGCAATCAGAGAAGTGTGGAAAAATGAGTGATGATGATGCAAATCACCTTGGTAGCTGCGGTGATGGTTTCTTATCTGTAGCCCTAGTTTTAACTAGGCAACTTGTCTGGGTCGGTACGGCCTGTAGAGAAGATCGAGTTCAACTTGGTTTTAGGTGTTGAAAGTTTGGTTGTAGGCGAGGCTGTGGCCGGTGGTGGAAGCTCTCTGGTGAACGGAGCGCCGTGGGGGAAGTGCTGACAGGTTTTGGGGAGTTTGGTCTTTCTGTTCCAGTTTTGGGTGATGCTACTCGATTTCGAATTCGAGTAGTGATCGAAGAATTGATGATCGTGATATGGTGTAGGGAGGATCGCTGACTTGTGGGGATACTCGGCGATGGTCGGAGTTGACGCTGGTGGTCGTGCACGTGCACGCGATCGAAATGTCTGGGTGAAGTCTGGGTTTTAACAGGGGAAGGTCTCGAGATTTTCAAGTGTTTTGTTCGTGTGAGACTCGAAGTTTTAGAGGGTGCGACTCGAAGTTTTTAGTGTGTGTGCTCGAGTATGTAAGTTGTTGCCAGGTTTTTGAAAAAGAAAACTGTCTATTTAAACTTTAAACTAAATTTAAAACTGTAAAGAATTAGTAAAACAGAAATTTAAATCAAAAATTTAAATATATGGATTCAAGTTTGGTTTTGAATCTTAGATTGAGATTTAAAATAAGTTTTATAAATTTAAATATGAATTTGTTAGCACCTTT
The DNA here is from genome assembly GCA_030737815.1 of Allium fistulosum. Taxonomy (NCBI): domain Eukaryota; kingdom Viridiplantae; phylum Streptophyta; class Magnoliopsida; order Asparagales; family Amaryllidaceae; genus Allium; species Allium fistulosum. The sequence continues at coordinate 292,577,830 of CM060908.1, read as the reverse complement.
TAAACTTCTTTATAAATGAGTATTTCTTTAACTTGTAAATTAAAAGAGTTTTAGAAATGTTGTTTAAAACATTGTAAAAGATAAATTAGTATTCATTTTAAATCTAGAATTTAAAATGAAATTTAAAAGTTAATTTGAAATGGATGTCTTCAAATGTATATAAGAATGATAATTTAACCTTTGATAAGAAAATGTTTTATCTTAAAGTAATTAGAGATTTGTGTTCATTGAATTAATTAGGAAATTTAATGGATAATTAATTTAATTGATTAATTAATCATTTGGATTAATTAAATAGGTAATTAATGGTTTAAACTAATTAATTAGTGATTAAGATTAATTAATTAGAATAATTAATTTGTAATTAAGGATTATAATTAGAATATTAATTAATGGTTAGGAATTAATTAATAAGTAATTAAATATTAATTAAGTTATGGTTGACACTTAATTAATTTAGTAATTAGAGATTAATAAATTGGTTATTAAAATTTATTAATTTAGAATTAATAATAATTAATATAAGTTAATTACATAAGGAAAGTAATTAAATAATAGTTAATGAAGTCATTAACTATGGATTATTAAATAATTAATTAATAGGATTAATTTAATAGTTAATTAGATTAATTAATTTAAAGATAATCAATTATAGAATTTGTTTAAATGTAATTACTTAATGGAAGTAATTAAGGATTAATTACTTATTGTAATTAATTGAAGTTAATTTGATTTAGTTAAATTAATTAATTAAGTTTAATTAATTTAGCATAATCAAGAGATGATTTGATAATAATTACTTAATGTAATTATTAAGGTAAGTTTATTTAGAGAAGTAAATAATAAGATAATTACTGGAAGTAATTAGTTGAATAAATGATTTTATTAATAGAAGTAATTTGAGTTAATTACTTTGAATAATTAATCAAGGGATTAATTAAGAAATTAATTAAGGAGTAATTAATTTAGTTAATGAAAGTAATTAAGGGTAATTAATTACTGATTGAAGATTAATCAAGGTGATTAATAAATATTGTTTAATTAAAGATTAATTACTTAATGTAATTAATTTAATTGAGTAATTAATAATTAAGTTGTAATTAAGGATCATTAATTAATATAATTAATGATGTAATTAAGATTGATTAATTTAGTAATAATTAATAATGAAGTGATTAATTAATGTAATTAATTAAGGATTAATGTAATTAATTATAGTTGATTAATTTAATTATATTATAGTTAATTAATTAATGAAGTAATTAAAGGTTAATTACTATAAGTGGTTAAGGATAATTAATTTAAGTAATTAATTAAAGATAAATTACCTGAATGGAATTAAAGGGTAATTAAAGGATAATTAATTAATTTGTAATTAATTAATAATTAAGTAAGCAGGATTTATAGAATGAAGTAATTAATTTAATTCATTTTAAATTAATTAGAAATGGTATAAATCATTACTTGAGAATGGATGATAATATTGAATGCTTTGCATTGATTGATATCTCTGATGAGATATATGCTGTGTGATATGGATGTTTAGTTGAATTGTGATGATAATATGGATTATCTGATAATGTTGATTATCTATTGTGAATTATCCTTCTATGTGTATAAAGATAATTGAATTGAATTGTTTTAACTTTAAAACAACTTGGCCTTAAAAGATACGTTTTGGATTTCGATGAGACCGGGATCGGGTTTCCGTATACCGGATTTCCAGGTCTGGAGACCCGTATACCACATCGATCCAAATTAACGATAGGTCGTGAATCAAGTGAAGATGAAGATTCAGAGTGCAAGGGTTATTGTCGTTAACTCTGAGGGTGATTCCAAAACGAGTGTAACGAGATAATACCTTCGGTTTCGTTCGAACCCGGAACGAACTTGTATGGATTGAATGCTTTCAGAACATCGTCAGGTGGACGATGAGCATTCTAAGTGATGTGTTCTTTTCTAAGGTAATCGTGACCTCAAGCCTCACAAACCGGGAATGGCTAAAACAGGGGAGGTGCAGCAAGGTTAGTGGGTAGCACCCAAGTAGGACAAGGTTACCTCTGTCTAGATGTCCCTTTCTATTTTCGACTTAGTGGTGCGGTTGCTGATCCCAACCGTGAGGTATCTTGTGCGGGAATTATCCAGTAAGGGATGTTCCGACCTTGTGTTGCAGGGGATTGGGAGTGATCCTCGGTACGGTGATCTAGGCCACGTACTGTGACGGGCGGTACCCCGGTAGCCCTGCCATTGATGGAATCCAAACTCCAATAAGTGCCGTACGTTTTAGTTGTGCCCAACTATGTTGGAACGTGAGATGTAAGCATTCCAGCTATTTCATATTTATTTGAAAACCCTAGACCTATTATAATACAATCGAATTTCCTATCAAATGTTTTGGTTAGCGTAAGGTAAAAACTTACCCATATTTATTGGTGGGGAGTCTTACGTGATACCTTTTCTTTCAAAAGGTTTTGAAGTTAAACAAGTTTAACCTGTTACTCACACCAGACCCATGTCTGACCCAAGTTGTTTATTTCTGTTTTATAAACTCTTGGGTACTCAAATTTTTACGAGTAGCCAAGGGATTCAGGTTTAGCTTTGACGAGTAATCTGGAGGAGCAATGGAGCAGGAGGCTTCGGCGTTGTAGATATAGATAGTAGTTTTCCGCTGTGTTGATTTTGTATTGATCTCTGTATTGGATTGAGATGTAATAACTAGACAGATGATTATAACTGTCTAGTATATGTAACTCTGATAAGTGTTGTATATGATACTATGTAATATTTATGTGATATAATATATTTTGTTTCGTTCCGCTGTGAGATTCTGATGTGTTGTTATTCTTTCTTTCTCTTCTTTTCTCTTTTTTATCCCTTTCTTTCTTATTAGCGATACGACTTTCTATGGAGAGAAAGTCGTGGTCGTCACAGTGGTATCAGAGCGCTAGGTTGAGTGAATACCTAGGTTCGGAAGGATTGTTCATTAGAAATAGGATCTGTAGCAACCTGTTTGAGTCCGAGTGTATATATATATGAGAGCGCGTATTTGTTAGTTATATAAAATGGTTTTATATTGTGTTAATTGATCGGTTGAGTGGTATATGGATTCTGGTCAATACGAGTAGCTAACGTTATTGATAGGGATCTCTAAACACTTGAACCCGGCCAACGGACACAATATTGTTTTAAAGAGGTAAATGAAATAATTTTACCCAGAAATAATTTCTATATAAAAAGTATCATTTTAAATATATATATCTATTCTACCTATTTGTTGGGTTACCCATACAGGTTTTCCAATATAGGATATAAAGGTAGATAGGGTAGTGGTGTGTGAAACACGACTACCAATGGTTGGAGTTTAAATGTTGAGGTTGGAAGTGTATTTGTCGAGACTGTAGACCCAATACCGTCTCGAGTAAGCTTTGCTGTGGTGAAGGATTTCATCGATCTCCGAAGGAAACTGTAATGGTTCGGAGTTTATCTCTGAAGTTTGGATGAGTAGAGTTGGATCTGTCGATGAGGCAGAAACGAGTGATGGTACCTTGATACCTTAGGTAATAGTAGCTGTATGATGAGATACAGTGACGATGGATGTTCCCGAAGATGTTTTCTTTGGAACAAGATTAAGGAAGTGTGAATGCTTCGGTGTTGTGGCTGAGTTCAGCATGAAGTTTCTGCTTTGGTTTGGAGTCCGAGTTTCTCGAAGATCTTTGGAATAGGAAGTCCTTGGCATCAGTGTCAGCAGTGCAGCTCGGAGTATTCTGTGATGGCAGGAAGTTTTCTGGATGAGCAGTTTTTCTGGAAGTGAAGTTCAGAAGCAGCAGAGTGGATCCATTTCTTCGATAAATTGGATAAATAAGTGTAAGCTGTTCTGATTGGTAAAGAGAGAACAGTCTGTTTGGAATTAGGATGGGTTGATCGCAAAAGTGACTTACGATTGTCTGAGTGTTCTCTTGGGTTGTCAGAATTTTTCTAGATGTCTTCAGAGAAGTTAGAGATTTGTCCGCATCTGGAAGTTGAGTTTTCTTATCGATTGGATTCCAGGAGTGATACCGGTGGTTCAGTCTAGTGGAAGGATGTTTCCTAGAGATGGAATTGGTGAAACAACTCAAGTTTTGATGGAATATCTGAGTTTTCTGTATGGATCCGTGAACTTTATTTCTAGAAGTGAGTTGTCCAGTCTGTGCTTGTGTTCTACCTCAGATCAGAGTTGAGCAGCGAAAGCAGTTTTGGAGTGTATCTCTGGATGGGAGAAGAAGTTTGGAATCTACTGATGTTGTGAAGTAGAGTTATGTTTAGATCTCGTCTGTGTTCTGATTTGGATAAGTAATTGGTCTACTTGGTTGAATTGTCAGTTTGGATAACTGGAATTCATTGAGTTTTACGTATCTCTGAGGGAGTACGTGTTTGATCTATCTCTGGTTTTAGAATCTGCAGTTTTGGGAAGTTGGGTAGTTGAGTCAGACTCGTCTGTAGTCTGATATTCTGTTTAGTTCTGTAGATCTAGATGTGTAGGAGATCTATAGCTTAATAGTTTAGATTGTTTGTAGAGCGAGTATCCCGGTATATATATATATATATATATATATACTTGGGGAAACTCGAGGAATTTTATCTAGAATTTAGTCTAGATAGTTAGAATTGTTTGATTGGATGGATTGGCTGCTATGGTTGCTAGCATATGGATGATAGTATATGCTTGTGAATTAAAATTAAAATCTTAAATAGATTATTAAATTACCTTTGTTTAAATTTCGGGGACGAAATTATTTTAAGGGGGGAGGAATGTAATATCCCGGAAATTTGAGCAATATCAATTTAATAATCTGTTAAATAATTAAATTGATATTGATGATCTTTGATAATAAAATTTGAGTTTAATTTAATAATCTGATGAAATAAGTATTTAATTGGTAAATTTTATCTTTTAAAAGTTAATAAGATATTTTCTATTTTGAATATATATATTTATTTGTATATATTGTAAATAGAAAAGCTTTGGTAAATTGGAAATTTAGATTAAATTTAATATGAACTTTTCAAAGTTATTTAAATAAATAACTTTATAGTTTTAAAGTACTTTAGGTAAATGTTAAATTGTTTAAGATATATTTTAACTTAAGTTTAAAAATAAATAAGATTTAACAAAAAGGGTTGTTTTATTTCTTTTTAAATATTACTTGATAATATAATCTCTTATATAAATTATTTAAATTATCAAATATGTTATTTTCAAATAATAAGTATAATGTATTATTTTTATAAATATGAATGGATTTTAAAGACTATGGAATTGTTATTTTTAAATTGAATAAGTAGTTGTATATGTATATGTATATAACTTGAATTTTTAAATTGGATCTTAGGATTTAATTTGATTTGAAATTTGAATTTAAAGTTTTGAAATTCAAAAGGATAAATATTTAAATTTTTTTGGATTTCAGAATATTTGTATAAGCTTTTATTTATAAATGTAATTAGTTTTGTTTCTTTAAAAAATAATTATATATATATATATAGATAAGTATTTAATAAATAAGAAAAAGGCATTTATTTACTTTTAAAATAAAAATATGAATAATTACTTAAGAGACATATGTCATTTTTCTAAGGCTCCATTTTAACATGTGTAATGTAAGTAATCAATGTAATGACAAGTGTCTTTATTATTTTCATTTTTCTTTTATTTTTATAAAATCACAAATTTACATATATATAAACATTTGCACTTCTTTATTTCATTCTTTCTATTTTCTTTTCAAAACAAGATAAACTCAAACCTTTCTCAAATGCAAAAATCTGAAATTCAGTAATCTAAATGCCTCAACCCAGAAATCATCAAAAACAACCCCTGTAATACATTTAAACAATCAAAAGTCTTCTGCCTGAATTTCTTTTCAATCTGAAATCATCTCAAAGCCTTGCAAACACTCTTTTCGAATCTGTATCATCTTCAAAAGCCTGTTTGCATTCATTTGCAATCTGGAAGCAACATGCATTCTTCAACGAATCAAGATTCAAGTTTTAAAAGTATTAAAATTTCCAGACTCAAGCATTTTATCAATTCCAGTTTTCAAAAGCTAAGGAATTCAAGTTCTCAGTTCCAAGTTTAAAATTTCAAAAAGCTATTGCAAAGTTAAACTGCCTCTGTTCATACAAATCAGGTGAGTAACATCATATTTTTAAAAGATTTAATTTATGAAAGATGGTTGCATGTGAATGTTATAGATAGTTCTGCTTATATATGTATTGATGTATGAATATACAAGTGAAATTTTTGCTGTATGTATATGTGGATGTTTTGTGTGCATGTATGACAATGTACTCTGTTATTGTTTTTGTTTGCCAGGCTCAAATTCTATTTGAAATTTCTTAACACTTGATCTAGCTTTTATTAAGACTAAATTTATAAACAAAAATTGTTTGTGTGATCATAAGTTTGAGATTAAAATTTTAATTAAGTTAAAATAAATATAAACTTCCTCTGGAAACCAAAATGGTCTGGAAACATGAGTTTTATTAAAAATTTAAATTCTTTAATTCATTAAATTAAGATTGTGATCTGAAACCTTAAAAGAAAACATGATTTTTAAATCAGAAAATACAATTTTTAGTATAGGATTTGGGAAGCAGTTCTGTGATGAACTAAAAAGAGGAATTTGGGAAATTGTGGTGATCTATTGATATTGAAGGGTCGGGATTTTTCTTGTGGGTAGAGGAGCAATCAGAGAAGTGTGGAAAAATGAGTGATGATGATGCAAATCACCTTGGTAGCTGCGGTGATGGTTTCTTATCTGTAGCCCTAGTTTTAACTAGGCAACTTGTCTGGGTCGGTACGGCCTGTAGAGAAGATCGAGTTCAACTTGGTTTTAGGTGTTGAAAGTTTGGTTGTAGGCGAGGCTGTGGCCGGTGGTGGAAGCTCTCTGGTGAACGGAGCGCCGTGGGGGAAGTGCTGACAGGTTTTGGGGAGTTTGGTCTTTCTGTTCCAGTTTTGGGTGATGCTACTCGATTTCGAATTCGAGTAGTGATCGAAGAATTGATGATCGTGATATGGTGTAGGGAGGATCGCTGACTTGTGGGGATACTCGGCGATGGTCGGAGTTGACGCTGGTGGTCGTGCACGTGCACGCGATCGAAATGTCTGGGTGAAGTCTGGGTTTTAACAGGGGAAGGTCTCGAGATTTTCAAGTGTTTTGTTCGTGTGAGACTCGAAGTTTTAGAGGGTGCGACTCGAAGTTTTTAGTGTGTGTGCTCGAGTATGTAAGTTGTTGCCAGGTTTTTGAAAAAGAAAACTGTCTATTTAAACTTTAAACTAAATTTAAAACTGTAAAGAATTAGTAAAACAGAAATTTAAATCAAAAATTTAAATATATGGATTCAAGTTTGGTTTTGAATCTTAGATTGAGATTTAAAATAAGTTTTATAAATTTAAATATGAATTTGTTAGCACCTTTTAAACTTCTTTATAAATGAGTATTTCTTTAACTTGTAAATTAAAAGAGTTTTAGAAATGTTGTTTAAAACATTGTAAAAGATAAATTAGTATTCATTTTAAATCTAGAATTTAAAATGAAATTTAAAAGTTAATTTGAAATGGATGTCTTCAAATGTATTTAAGAATGATAATTTAACCTTTGATAAGAAAATGTTTTATCTTAAAGTAATTAGAGATTTGTGTTCATTGAATTAATTAGGAAATTTAATGGATAATTAATTTAATTGATTAATTAATCATTTGGATTAATTAAATAGGTAATTAATGGTTTAAACTAATTAATTAGTGATTAAGATTAATTAATTAGAATAATTAATTTGTAATTAAGGATTATAATTAGAATATTAATTAATGGTTAGGAATTAATTAATAAGTAATTAAATATTAATTAAGTTATGGTTGACACTTAATTAATTTAGTAATTAGAGATTAATAAATTGGTTATTAAAATTTATTAATTTAGAATTAATAATAATTAATATAAGTTAATTACTTAAGGAAAGTAATTAAATAATAGTTAATGAAGTCATTAACTATGGATTATTAAATAATTAATTAATAGGATTAATTTAATAGTTAATTAGATTAATTAATTTAAAGATAATCAATTATAGAATTTGTTTAAATGTAATTACTTAATGGAAGTAATTAAGGATTAATTACTTATTGTAATTAATTGAAGTTAATTTGATTTAGTTAAATTAATTAATTAAGTTTAATTAATTTAGCATAATCAAGAGATGATTTGATAATAATTACTTAATGTAATTATTAAGGTAAGTTTATTTAGAGAAGTAAATAATAAGATAATTACTGGAAGTAATTAGTTGAATAAATGATTTTATTAATAGAAGTAATTTGAGTTAATTACTTTGAATAATTAATCAAGGGATTAATTAAGAAATTAATTAAGGAGTAATTAATTTAGTTAATGAAAGTAATTAAGGGTAATTAATTACTGATTGAAGATTAATCAAGGTGATTAATAAATATTGTTTAATTAAAGATTAATTACTTAATGTAATTAATTTAATTGAGTAATTAATAATTAAGTTGTAATTAAGGATCATTAATTAATATAATTAATGATGTAATTAAGATTGATTAATTTAGTAATAATTAATAATGAAGTGATTAATTAATGTAATTAATTAAGGATTAATGTAATTAATTATAGTTGATTAATTTAATTATATTATAGTTAATTAATTAATGAAGTAATTAAAGGTTAATTACTATAAGTGGTTAAGGATAATTAATTTAAGTAATTAATTAAAGATAAATTACCTGAATGGAATTAAAGGGTAATTAAAGGATAATTAATTAATTTGTAATTAATTAATAATTAAGTAAGCAGGATTTATAGAATGAAGTAATTAATTTAATTCATTTTAAATTAATTAGAAATGGTATAAATCATTACTTGAGAATGGATGATAATATTGAATGCTTTGCATTGATTGATATCTCTGATGAGATATATGCTGTGTGATATGGATGTTTAGTTGAATTGTGATGATAATATGGATTATCTGATAATGTTGATTACCTATTGTGAATTATCCTTCTATGTGTATAAAGATAATTGAATTGAATTGTTTTAACTTTAAAACAACTTGGCCTTAAAAGATACGTTTTGGATTTCGATGAGACCGGGATCGGGTTTCCGTATACCGGATTTCCAGGTCTGGAGACCCGAATACCACATCGATCCAAATTAACGATAGGTCGTGAATCAAGTGAAGATGAAGATTCAGAGTGCAAGGGTTATTGTCGTTAACTCTGAGGGTGATTCCAAAACGAGTGTAACGAGATAATGCCTTCGGTTTCGTTCGAACCCGGAACGAACTTGTATGGATTGAATGCTTTCAGAACATCGTCAGGTGGACGATGAGCATTCTAAGTGATGTGTTCTTTTCTAAGGTAATCGTGACCTCAAGCCTCACAAACCGGGAATGGCTAAAACAGGGGAGGTGCAGCAAGGTTAGTGGGTAGCACCCAAGTAGGACAAGGTTACCTCTGTCTAGATGTCCCTTTCTATTTTCGACTTAGTGGTGCGGTTGCTGATCCCAACCGTGAGGTATCTTGTGCGGGAATTATCCAGTAAGGGATGTTCCGACCTTGTGTTGTAGGGGATTGGGAGTGATCCTCGGTACGGTGATCTAGGCCACGTACTGTGATGGGCGGTACCCCGGTAGCCCTGCCATTGATGGAATCCAAACTCCAATAAGTGCCATACGTTTTAGTTGTGCCCAACTATGTTGGAACGTGAGATGTAAGCATTCCAGCTATTTCATATTTATTTGAAAACCCTAGACCTATTATAATACAATCGAATTTCCTATCAAATGTTTTGGTTAGCGTAAGGTAAAAACTTACCCATATTTATTGGTGGGGAGTCTTACGTGATACCTTTTCTTTCAAAAGGTTTTGAAGTTAAACAAGTTTAACCTGTTACTCACACCAGACCCATGTCTGACCCAAGTTGTTTATTTCTGTTTTATAAACTCTTGGGTACTCAAATTTTTACGAGTAGCCAAGGGATTCAGGTTTAGCTTTGACGAGTAATCTGGAGGAGCAATGGAGCAGGAGGCTTCGGCGTTGTAGATATAGATAGTAGTTTTCCGCTGTGTTGATTTTGTATTGATCTCTGTATTGGATTGAGATGTAATAACTAGACAGATGATTATAACTGTCTAGTATATGTAACTCTGATAAGTGTTGTATATGATACTATGTAATATTTATGTGATATAATATATTTTGTTTCGTTCCGCTGTGAGATTCTGATGTGTTGTTATTCTTTCTTTCTCTTCTTTTCTCTTTTCTATCCCTTTCTTTCTTATTAGCGATACGACTTTCTATGGAGAGAAAGTCGTGGTCGTCACATGTTGCAAGCTTGACCCCACTCGACGTAGACAAGTACTTAGGGCATTGGCATTGGTAGTGATGTGGTCTCTTTAGTCATGCCACCCTTTCTTTCTCCATATTATATATGTTTTACAAGTTCTTATGGGGTTATTAGAGATAGGTTAGAGTCAGAATAGGTAGCATCTTGTACTATATGGAGCGTGAGTTGGAGATGGATATTGTGTATATGATATAGAAATTCTATTGTATTTATACGAATGGACTTTGTATTACCTCTCATATGATATTTGATATTGTTATATTTATATGATATCATGGAATATTTCGGTAGTTGATAATTTATATTTAGCTTAACGGTCTCGTTTAAATGCTTGGAATTAGGATATTGACGTTTTATTATGCTTTGGTTTTAATCTTGGGGTCGAATATGAAGGGAGTTACACATATACTTGTTTTCAGGTTTTACTACATTACCCAATATGTATATCTACAGACAACTTTCTATTGCAAGGTTCTTGTTTTATGGTTCCAATAATAAAGTCTTTGTGAGACATACCCTAGGGAATTCTTGTAAACTTTGGATTATATGTTCCTTATTCGGTTACTAAACAAGCATGTCAAAAGAGGAACCTTTAGTATATTCGTTAACTTTCTATATTTGAATTTGAAATATTTTTGTTAATCGATCTTATTTTGCAAACTGATTTATTACATAAGATATAGTTGTGTCCGTTGCCGCCTCTCGATGCCATGCTGATTACTAAAGGGCATAGAGTTGTGCATGCTTTGACACCATAGTCATATGCTGAAATATTTCCTTTGTTAATCATGTTCAAACTTGTGAAGTAAAACTTTTGGGAGATCTAATAATTTATTTAACACGCGCTTGATCGTTGTCTGTGAGGAATTTCAACAAAAGATGCTTTATGGATATATATATATATATATATATGTATCATCTAGAGTAGGTCTTTCAAAGAAGATGTTATACACAGATATCGCATCCATTACAACAAAAGTAGTTTTAAATATTTTTTCACAATGTGAACTTTCAACCTTCACCAAGATCTTAGATTGTTTGAAGAGAATGGCTACTATGTCTTCAAACCCAAAGTTGGATGTTAGGCTCAAATGTTGGATAGTCATGATAAATGTTGACGAATAAATTAGCCGACCTTGGAGTTAGACTAAAGCGCCATATTAGCAGAAAGGCACTTACTAATACTAGGATTTAAAATGTAAAATGAGGTAAAATAGACAAATTCAAGTAAATGACATGAAGATATAAAGTGGTTCGGTTGAGATTTACTGACATCTAATGTTAAGATCTTTTACTATGTTTCTCTTTTTCAATTACAAGGAATTACAAGAGAATAATAAGAAATCAAGCACTTAAATCTAAAAGGTTGCTAATTTTAAAAGCTTAAGGCTTTAGTTTACTGCGAAAGGAAGATTTGAGCTAAAAATAATTAGCACTCAACTAGATTTCAATTGGTTTCCAACCTCTTTGATATCATATGGCATGAGGTATTTATAGTAGTATATATGGATGATGGAATATGGATGATGGATTGCTGCGATCACGGAGTAAAATAGGCGGGATGTGCTCTTTGCCAATGTTGGCATCAAAATTGGCCACCAATACCCAGTTGTATGAAAGCACCAATATCCAGTATCTCAGATAGTATCTAATGTAGAGAATATATTATAAAGAACAAAAAAATTAAAATGAAAGCTGGTAAAAAGAGACAAGATTTATAGTGGTTCGGCTAACTCTGGCCTACGTCCACTCTAGAATAATCCTTTTATTATACTGTAGTTTGTTTACAATTACAATCTGAAATTCAAGAATGAAATTGGTAGAGTGTAGTTTAGGTTGAAGATAAAGAGAAGCAAGAAGAAGCCATTTTTTCTAAGGCCATGCTTGTTGTATTTATAAGAGAAGACGTGCACGGATCAGGTTGAAACTTCGGTAGAAGGTTCGGGAGACCAAGACGAGGCCAGCCAAAAATTTCCACGCCCATCAGGGCCCACAATAGGGATCGGTACCGATCCCTATTAGTGTGTCCAAATGGGCTGCGATCCATATAAGGGGTGTCCCATGATGTTAGATACCTGCTTCTAAAATTTCATGCAATTTCGACGTACGGTTTGTGAGATATCACAATTTCCGTGAAGTAGTGCTGCTTGAATTCTGATTTCCGCCGATCCCTCCAAATGGAGTTATGCCGATCCCTCCAACTTCCTTCGATTGGAACGAGATCCCTAGGGGGTGTTCCAAATGTTGTAGTAAGCTTGTACTCAAAGTTATGTTGATAGCATGTGTAGATTTTGAGTTATTCACCGATCATCGTTGCAAAATTGAGTTTAGCTAATCCCTTTTTTAATGATCCTCCTATACTAATCTCTCCTATATAGATCCCTCTTATATTTGCCAATAACTTGAGCATAAGGACTCTAAATGACTTGAAATTTGAAATGTAGCCTCATGGGGCATTCCTTGTCATTCCATATCGATCTCAACCAGTTCGAGACAAAAACCAGAGATAATTACCCAACCCCTAGGCGAGTGTTAGTTCAGTACTTAGCCATTTTTTGAGTGACATTCATCCAAATCCATCCAACTATCATGCATAGCTTTAAATATAACCGACCTTCAATCCAAATAATCAGCCCTTCGGGCGTCCTATCTTGATGATTACAAAATCCATTAGGTTAAATCTGACCTTGCCAAAAGGCGGGTTAACACTTTGCCACTCCAAACATATCTTGCGATAGGAAGATGTGTTTTGAATAGTTGTAAATCCAAAGTCCAGAATCCCTAATCTGCTGATATCTAATCCAAAATTCAATCCATTTCTAGGCCGAATCCATGTCCATCCATATCCAATAACTTAGTCCACATCCGAATCTGTATCCAAATCCGTGACCTCTCTGGGTCCTTACCTAGCATAGTCCATACTCGATGGCCTAAGTAGGTTGATCCATTGCACTCGGGCGAAGCGACCTACTCCTTGCCAAGCATAATCCATACCTGACGACCTTGATCTTTCCAGATCCTTGCTGAGCATAATCCATAATCGACGAGCTGAGTAGGTCGATCAATCGCGTTCAGGCGAAGCGACCTACCCCTTGCCAGGCATAATCCATACCCGATGACCTGTTGGGTTTTATTCTCCAGCCTCGATACCCAGTCGAGGCCTTAATCAATGATGCACGAGTCCATTTCGTCATGTTCGCTCGACGAAAAGACTCATACCTTGCGATTGTTATCCTGTCTCTCCAGACATGACCATAACCGTGACCTGTGTTATCTATTTCATTGATCCAAATTTAAGCATTCCTAAGTCCATTTGCATAAATATAAAATAGAGTCCGTACAACCAATAAACTAGAGTTCAAATTAAACTTGAAAAACAAGAGTTTAAAGCAAACAAGGAAAAATCAAATTTCACAAACCCGAGCACTACAGTTTATCATCATCTCAAAGCATGCCTGGGGACCATCCTTGATCCCGTACATGTGTAAGTAACTTAGAAATCCTACTGCGGAGTTTATTACTTATTCCATGCCATCTCGATCAATTAATGACAAGTTGATGATGATGCCTTGATCCAATGCCATTTCCATTCGAGGTGGACGGTGGCTGCTCCTATTCCACTACCGCAGCCTGAGTCCTTACATATTGTTGTAACTAACCATTCCTCGCATGTTCCTTAATGATATCCTTCAAATGCCTGCAGTCATTTGTATTGTGCCCATCCAGCTCATGGAATAGACAGCGCATTCCCGACATCCGTTCGCATTCGGAAGATTCCATCCTTGTTGGCCTTCGATACGGAAGGCGTCCTCGAGTATCCAGATATATCCATTCTAGGGTTTCATTCAATTATAAGTAAAAACTGAATTTGGGTTCTCCCCTCTACCGCTTTGATCCATCGAAGCTATTGTCCATGTTCCATTTACCCTTGTCCTTTCCCGAGCTTCCACGGGCGGTTCTCCATCCCATACCATATTAACTTCCATTGCCTCTCTATCAGCTTTCTCATCTTCTTGTCGTAAAAACCTTTCTGCTTCATGGTAGAATTCCTCGAGATCCATCGATGGATCCTGTATCAGTGATATCTTAAAATCTGAATTATCCACAATCCTGACACTGCCGCCATCAAAACCATCTATGGATTTGGTCGATCCACAGAAACAACTACCGCATTAACTCTGGTTAAGATATTCTTGAGTGATTCTCCTGCCCACATCTTTATTGTTGTTAATGTCATCACATTCTCGGGTCTTGTGATGTGAACCCAAATCTACTTCATAAATCTTTCGACCAATTCCGCCAATGTGCTAATAGAACCGCTTTCCAACTGTCTGAACCATAATGCAACTATATCCATTAAGTACAAGGGGAATCATCGTGCCAAGACTTCTTCCAATGCCCCCGGTACTTCCATGTGCCATATATACCTCATCATATGCATAGTTGGATCTGACTTTCCTTCATAAACTTCCAGTGTTGGTGGTCTGAATTTTGGTGGATTCCTAGCATTCCTGATATTAGGAGCGAATGGACTTCTTTTTACATCCTCTAGATCCATGTTCACCAATCCTCCACGCATAGCTCGCCTGATCATCTCTGCAAACCTGTCATTGTCTTCCGGTGGTAGTCTCCTATTATCATGTCCAAGCTGCCCCCTAGTCCATGAGGGAATTGTTGAACGTATTCCTCTGGACGAGCATCCAAATTCCGATTCACACCAAGCTTCACGGGATCGACTGCAGGTCCTCTAACATCGCGATCAACTAGACCCCGGGGCATGCCCCCTAGCCTTTAGGGATCATGTCGATCCCTTTAGAGGGATCAATGCCGATCCCTCTAAGATGGCCAGGGACTGCCCTAGATGCTCTGTTACTTTCCTTTGTCCATTGGCTCCATTTCCATGTTTCTGGTTCTGAATTCCAGTGATTCATGCCGCCTCAACTCCTTGATCCATAGCTCTAGTAGTTCCTATTGGTCCAACTCCTTAGTTTTGTATTCCAGCAGCTCGTATGGCTACATCCTATCTGATTTGTCGGATAGATTCTATGTCATCTCCTTCTATATTTTCAGCATTCGTTCCTACATAGCGTTCACCATTGTTTCCATCTCCTCCCTAGTGATGTAGGCGAAGGTTGAATTAGCTCCAGCTCCTGAGGAAGCCTTTTGATTTCCTTCATGATGGCTAATATCTGCTATATGTCTTCTTGTATATTGCTTCACCATTACTTTAAATCCAAGCTCTAGATCTTTTCCGAACTCTGAATCCGAATTCCAAATCTGCGTGTGCTAGTTTTCTCAGTGAAAGCGCCTAAATATTGGCATCAAAATTAGCCACCAACACCCAGTTGTATGAAAGCATCAATATCCAATAATGGATTCTAGATAGTATCTAATGCAGAGAATATAATATGAAGAACAAACAAATTAAAAATGAAAATAAGTAAAAAGTGACAAGATTTATGGTGATTCGGCTAACTCCGGCTTATGTCCACTCTAGATTAATCCTTTTTATTATACTGTAGTTTGTTTATAGTTACAATCCCAAATTCAAGAATAAAATTGGTAGAGTGTAGCTTAGGTTGAAGATAAAGAGAAGCAAAAAGAAGCCCCTTTTTCTAACGCCATGCTTGTTGTATTTATAAGACAAGATGTGCATGGATCGGGCTGAAACTTCGACAGAAGGTTCGGGAGACCAAGATGAGGCCACCCAAAAATTTCCACGCCCAGCGGGACCCACAATAGGGATCGACACCGATCCGTATTAGTGTGTCCAAATGGAATGTGATCCCTATAAGGGGTGTCCCATGATGTTAGCTACCTGTTTCCCAAATTTCATGAAATTTCAATGTACAGTTTGTGAGATATCGCATTTTTCGTGAAGTAGTGTTGCTTGAATTCTAATTTCTGTCGATCCCTCCAAAGGGAGTTATGCCGATCCCTCTACCTTCCTCCGATTGGAATGAAATCTTTAGGAAGTGTTTCAAATGTTGTAGTAAGATTGTACTCCAAGTTTCATGTTGATAGCATGTGTAGAATTTGAGTTATTGACCGATCATCGCTGCAAAATTAAGTTTATCCGATCCATTTTATACCGATCCCTCCTATACCGATCCCTCATTTACCGATTCTTTTTATACCCATCCTTTTTTATATGTGAGTATTTGCCAATAACTTGAGTATACGGACTCCAAATGACTTGAAATTTGAATGTAGCCTTATGGGGCCTTCCTTATCGTTCCATATCGATCTCAACCAGTTAGAGACAAAAACCAGGGATAGGTACCCATCACCTAGGGGGGTGTTTGTTTCATACTTAGCCATTTTTTGAGAGACATCCATCCGAATCCATCCGACTATCGTGCATAGCTTTATATATAACCGACCTTCAATCTAAATAATCACCACTTTGGGTGTCTTGTCTTGATGATTACAAAATCCATTGGGTTAAATCTGGCCTTGCCAAAAGGCGATTTAACAGCCATCGATATGGTTACATAGGCCGATTGAGGACGGCTGTAAAGGCGGAGTAGAATATGTGACAGAGAAGCATGCTAGCTGACATTCCATACCAGGCGCATGCTTTTCATTCAGTGTGCATTTAATATGGCGGCGTGCTACAGGAGTAGATATGTTGATGGCAGGCATGGTACAATACCTAGTCTAGCTGGCCATACGATTTGTTATTTACTTTTGCTTACCTAAGTGGCAAGACGAAAGGAAGCTTAGCGCCCATTCTCTTGTTGGCAAAGGTTGTTGAGTGAAGCTGAATAAGCTAGGCTGAATCATGAAGGAACAAGCCAAGATACAGTGACGAGACGGGTGCCTAGGACCGGTTGAAAGCGGACCGGTGGAGCTGGGCCACAGATAAGTTTCTTTGAGCTGGGTTGAGCCATATGAGGTGGGCGTGTCAAACTAAATCAGGTCCGGTCAGGCATAGGGATCTAGGTCAGCATATCTTGGCTTGCTGGATTTGCTGAATGAAGCTGAATATTTCTAAGGACCAAATCGGGAGAGATGTGCCAAGTCATTCTCGAGATGACAAGACGGGCTGCTAAGGATCGATCGAAGGTGGGCTGATATGAAGTCGGACCAAAGACAGGTCATGCTTGAGCCGGGGTTGGTCAGGTGAGTTGGTTGGATCGACTTGTGTTGGGTCGGGCCTGGTATAGAAATCT
Source organism: Allium fistulosum (assembly GCA_030737815.1). Classification (NCBI taxonomy): domain Eukaryota; kingdom Viridiplantae; phylum Streptophyta; class Magnoliopsida; order Asparagales; family Amaryllidaceae; genus Allium; species Allium fistulosum. The sequence goes on along the minus strand of CM060908.1, from coordinate 292,560,246 downwards.
AGCCCATCCTATCTATGACTTGCTTGGTGGATCTGCTGAGATGAGTCAAGTTGAGCATGGGCCAGTCTGAACTGGGTTAGGCTGAGTGATAGATAACCTACCCGGGTTTGGACCGGGCCTTGATGTGTTAGCCGGCTTAATCATACTTGCGAGAAATTTAAGCAATAGTAAACCTATTTGTCAAAAGTATCTCTAAAAATAATGTTGATGGTAGCTCCAATGTTGATCATTATTTTCAAAATGTCATAGAAATGAATCTGTGCCATAATGATAAGAGGGTCATTATGAGGGTGACTAACACTCCGCTTATCGACCTCATAAGAAGTTATGTTCGGTGTCATCTTAATTATCTTGTTAACCCGAAATACAAATTATCTGGCTCTTTGATATATTAGTTTCAGATCTTATAATTATTTTCAACCATATAAGGTCCTCTAATGAAATTGCATGGCATTGGCAACAAATTACTTAATTGTTGATTACTCGGTGCTAAATTAGGTTTGACGTTGATAGCAATTTGAACATCCTATGGAACAACACTATATCTTAAAAACTCTTGTAATTTTACTTTTTGATAATATTATTTATAAACTACTTCAGAAATCAACAGTTTTCAGTTTGATGGCATTTAATTTGTAAACCAACAGTATGCTCCATCATTATTGACTTTCATTTTTTGAATCTGCGCCATCAATATTAAATATCGAATTCTATCCTAAGTTAATGCATAAATCTATGGATACGAATGAGTTAAGGGTAAATGCTCAATTGGTTGAAACTTTCATCTTAGTTTCTTAGTTTTCATACCTCGTGTATCATCACTCCACCTTTGGCTTTCCCCTTGAGCCCTCTTGGCCTCATCAATATGAACGTACCCTTGTGTATTCTAAAGGAACCCTCCGTATTCTTGTGTAAAAGGTTGAATCTTTCGAAGTTTCCATTCGAGAATCGAACCTTCCTTCCTGCAAATTCTGCACCTAATCACTTAAATTTAGAAATAACTTTTCCATCCATCTATCTACTACGAACTGTGTTATTGTTACATAGTTTAAGGCTACATTCATGGACATTAATTTGCCATTAACTCTCTATACATTTGACAGATGCATTGGACGTGTCATGTCCCAACGGTTCAATTCCAAACGGTAATTTTTTACTTTATATAAGCCCATATTCTTTTCTTCCTCCACCATCCCTCCCCCTTCGATCAAAGCATTTTTCAGCACTTTTCAAGCTTAAATTGAGGTAATTTATTTTCCAATTATGTTTATTTCATGTTTATTATGACATATTTTTTATGATTATTTTTTGAATATTTTCTGAATTTCAGAATGTCAAACGCCTCCACCGAGTCTTCTATCAGAGGTAGCGTCTATTGGAATGCTAAGAGAGCTTTGATTTCATTAGTTATCTACTTGTCGCTATTGTGTACCCATGCTAGTCGAGTTAGCAACTGGTACGATGAAGTTGCGCTTGAGTTCAATGAGTGCTTAGGCACTAATTTCGCTGACAACTAATGAAAAACAAATGGAATAAATGAAGTAGTCTTGATCGCCGTGTAATAATCTACAACACATACCAGGGGCTGTTTAGTTGATTGAACAATACTGTATTTAATAAGACAATGAATGGTGGCAAAAAACCACTACACAATTTTTCCGCTTTAAAGACTATGCTCCCCTTAAATTCAGGCAGTTGGACAAGAAGTATGGTGGTACAATAAAAAAGGCAAGTGCATTTATAACATTCCACTATCACCTCCAACCCACTTCCAGACCCAGCTTTACTCCGATATTCTTAATGGGATTGCGAACGGCCTGCTTTCCAATCCCACCGCCGCTATACCTCGTCGTACATTCGATTCATGTTCATTATCTCGGTCAAGGAAAGTGAGATCCCTTACACTGAGAGATGATGATTTGAATTCTAATGTGTTAAAATAAACTCTTGATCATTGTCTTAGAATTCGGACTCCACTCGACAATTATGAGCGATGGGAGATTGGGGAAATTTAGAGCAAAAAGTATGTGATGCACTGTTTAGTTCAATTGTATCTTTTTTTTAGTGAAATGTACCATTATTTATTTACATAGTGTATATTTTTTTCACCTTATACATAATTTATAATTTAATATCCACTATTAAAATTTATTTAAAATACTTAAACTATTTAAAATAAATAAATATACAATTCATACAAACAATCATTCCCCTTTCGCTTCCCCGTTCACAGCACAAATACACATTTCTTTTTACCAAATTTACCCCATTTGTATCTCATTCAAGTACCTCTTTCAACTTCCGTTTAATTAAAAATAACTCACCTAAATTTCCCGATGTTAAGAAATGTTTCCGGCCTTTACAAAGTAGAGTTTTTCTCAAACACGTCTTTTTCATTCAGCCAAGATCCATTCCTCGAGCCATTCCATCCATCTAGGCTTTGTTTGTTTTGAGAAAAAAAGTGTTGATAACTTAATTAAATAAGTGATGAAATATGACTAACTTGTTTGTATTCAAATGAGTGCTCTCATGAAGCTCTTTTATTCATTGAAATGAATATGCAAAATTTAGTGCTTATTATTGGAGTTGATCACTTATTACACCAAAGTCTCCCGTTAAACCCATATATAACACTAAAGTTATTATTTTCTCAATCATAATTTGACCGTTTTATAAATTTTTTACTACATCAAACAATTAGAAAAGTTCAAACACATTATCGATTTTGTTTTCAGTTGTATCTCCTTCTATGTAACATCCCAAAAATTTTAAATAATAAATTATAACGCCAATAAGGGTAATGGCAATTTTAAAAATAAAGGAAAAATATTAAATTTTCAAAATCGTTGGAATTAGGCATCGGGACCTTTTCCATTGCGTCCAGAGTGTCAATTACATTCAAGAAACATATAACATATTTAACTTGTTGAAGTTGATAAAAGGGTCAGAACTAGTGGAAAGTAGACCCAGTGGTATTTCCATAAATAAATTTTTGGGATTAAGTCTGATAACCCTAATTTTAAACTATAAATAAAGACCTAACACTCACCTTTCTTTATTCTAAAACCCTAGTCATCGCCTCTCTCATTCTTCATACTCTCCTTTTCTTCTCCTTCCTCAAATAAATCAAACTTAAATTCAAAAAAAAAAGAGAAGTAAGATATGGAATTCAAATATGAAAATAAAAATAAACAACAACCAAACACAACATCAAACTAGGAAGAGGAAGAGAAGCGCTAATACGAATCGGGTTATAAAGGGAATCCCTTCAAAAAGCATTTCCAGGCAAGTGGATTTATTATGATGTGTTATGATGTAAGCAAGCAATTGGATTTCTTTTATATATCTATAAATTGAAAATTTAATTTTTAGTCCAAATCAATGATTTTCAATTGATAATTCTAATGAATTATACAAATTAGAGAGCTTTAAAAGAGATTTAAACACTATAATTGTTAGAACTTGGGAGGGAAAGGTAAATTAAATTGAAACTACTCTAATTCTATAGATCTGGTTCTTATATGATAAGTTAGATTGATTTTGATGAATAAAAGTTAGTTGAATACATCCTTTAGAATTTACCTATAATTGATTCTATTAACCTTGAAATACACAAAGATTATTGATATAAATATATGTGGGTGATCGACTGAAAGGTTATTGAAATCGTTGAGATTAACTAGCTGAAGTTGTGTATAAATAAAAATAGAAATTGTACCCAAAACACTGTTAAAATTAAACCCTCACATCTATACTTGGATCCATGAAGAATATTAATAAAACAAGTAAGGTAACAGACCTGGAAATATCAATTCAGACATCCAAATTGATAGGCAGACGTCTGAATTTGAAAAAATACAAAACAGAAAGGAAACAGTTCAAATCTGACATAATTTAAACATTTGGATTTATATTCAGACGTCTGTAATTGAAGTAGGGTGCTTGAATTCCTATTGTTTTCTACAGGGGAAAAAGTTTGAATTAAATATCAGGCCTTTGAATGGCTTAAAATATGACCAGGTTAAACTTCGACCTGATGCTGGCCAAGTAAGGCAGATCGGGGAAACTTGTTTTCACTCCTTCGACTTTGGGTAGTCCATAAAACTGAATGGAGTTGTGCAATGAGATGGAAAAAGTATCACACTTGGTGGCATCATAGGTTCTCACTTCATGAAGTCGAAAGGCGTGGCACTCAACGTGGCATGCGATCCTATCGTAATTAAATGCTTTGGAGTATACCGGCACCAACGTGGAGGTTACTCAAGGCTTTAGGGGCAACAAGGCTCGAGCATTAATATGTATACTCGTTGTTGTGCATAGTTCTGGGAACTGATGAGGAGGTACTCAATGCTTTCGGGATAAGTAGTCTTATACATTGGAATGTATATCCCGTGTTGTGCTTAGAATATAGGATATCAGGCACTAATAGGGAGGTTACTCAATGTTAAGGGAAACTGGGATAGACATTATGATGTATACCTGGTGTTGTGCATAGGATAACGAACGTTAAGAAGGAGGTTACTCAATGCTTTCGGGCCAATATAGGGTCAGGCATTGTGAGGTATGCTCAACAGGATATGATGACCATAGGGATCATATGCTTAGGATTCATATTGGAGATTGTCTACTCGTTGTATTTGTTTGGTAGTTCATTATAGAGGATGTTTATTCAATGAATGTTTGGTGGTTCATTTTAGAGGATGTTTATTCGATGCACGGTTAGGTACCCTTAGAGTTGTTGTACCTTAGTATGTAGATTACTAGTTCCATATAATCCATGAGTACAAATGAACACCCTATGTCATGTAGATTATAAATGGAGTTTAATTACATATGAATACCATAAACTAGTGATACGATTCATTCACCAGACTTTATCTAATCCACTCCTTTATATCTATTACAGGAGGACATGGCAATAGATGAGTTGATTTGGAAAAGTTATGTGGAGATGGTGATATGGTGCATGGAGATTTTTTAATTTATAGCCACTCTTCTATATACTTTATTTTATCTACTAGACAAATTTTTATTATGATGTTATTCAGAGATTTTATTTTGTTCGACATTGTATGTACCATGGTTATTTTGAAGCTGTACTTCTTTGGGTTATTTTTAGTATTTATATTTTATTTCCTTCTTTTGTGAGATCTAAAAGTGTAGAATGTTTTAAAATTACATTTGTCTCTTTATCATGCAAACCTTAAACCTAACGATTCATAATTCTTGGCATAACGTGAGTGATAGAGTTAGAGGTATGCTCTAAGGGAAATTATGTAATTTTTTACATATATCTAACTCGATAGCCAATCTTTTTCAAGATAAAAGATGTTTTTTTCTGTTATATATACTTGTTGTATTGTGATATAATTAATTAAGTAATAAATTTAAAGTATATTGAATAGAAAATCCTTAAATAATAAGTTATGTGATAGTAATAGCAATGTGTTCTAACCTTGAGAATTTGCCACATTTAAAATAACATATTAATTTAATATTCATAGCCAAGATGTTACGAGATCAGATATCGATATATTCATTGAGACTGGACTATGTAATGCTCCACAAATGTTGGGGAGTATATTACTCATGGCTGTTGGAGGTACCAAAGGATTATGTACTGATAGTTATTGGATAGCACTAAAATGACTCAATTGAGAGTTCTCTATTGGTTGATATAACTGAGGTCAAACAGAGTCTCTCGAAATAACGATGTTACACAGTTTCCACGATTTGAGAATACTATGAAACTTCATTGTGGACAATCCACATTGATTACAGTTAAATCATGGCATGTCATCCATCGAACGACTATGGTTAGGTCTGAGTTGAAGCATTGAAAGTGGAACACTATTCAATAGAGAATTCGTCTTCTTAGATATATGAGTTTAGTGTTGCGGTCAACTATAGTCAACTCAAAGTAAAAGTCTCTAGCTAAAGTAATACGATTGATAATAATTGTTATTATTAAATCAAGGATTTTGTGTTTGGACTAACAAAATTGAATGTCGACGACGTTGGAATTTTTGATCAAAACCAAATTCCATAAGTCCTAATGTGATATAGTTTTGATGAAGATAATTAATGTAAATAATCGTTATTACAGGTACCGCTTATAATAAGTAAAATTGGATTTTACCAAAAAGATGTGCAAGCGATAAATTCAACCCAAATGTCACACCACTAGCTAAGGTGACGTGTGAACGTTAGTATTCGAATGGTTCGATATTAATCGTTAACTGAATTTGCACCTTTGAGTCGTATAACCATAATGATGAATACTCTGAATGAACCACACGATTCTATTAATGTATAATTGTTGTAAATTAATTAAATTAATTAATAGTAATGAAATATTAATTATAAATTTTATTTCATTTGTTTGAATACCATTATTTCATAAAGTACGTATATAAAAAAAGTTATAAATATGCATACCGATATACAATATCGGTAGAATATTCAAATTTGATTTAAATAGAATAAATACAAAGTGGGTTTTTTAAATAAATTAAATTAATTAGTATTTGTGAAATATTAATTATTAAAATTTTATTTGATTTGTTTGAATACCATTAGTATTTAATAAAGTGTGCAGCTAAAAGTTATAAATGTGCATATCGATATACGATACCGATAGAATTTTTAAAATGGATTTAAATAAATTAAATGCTAAATGATTTTGGAAATTTTTAGAGCCAATGTGGCACCTATTATGGCCGGCCATAGATAATAAAGAGAGGGAATGGATTTGATGAGGTTTAAGAAGGAATTAAATAGAGAAGTTTTAAAGGAGGTAATTGAAAGGTTTCAATGTTTTCTTTAAAATATTTTCTCTCTTATTCATTTCATTGGTTTATACAAACAATTCTCATTCTATCATTTTTCCTTCCTTCAAATCAAGTTATGGTCGAAATTTTAATGGGTTATATTCTCTAAAAAATTCCGAAAATAAAATCAAATTAAAATAAAAAAGATTGGCTTTTATCTTTTGATCCCTGTAAAATCTGGAGTTCGATTAAGAATCCATGAGTTGTTATTCATCTTTCAAGGTGATACATTTTGGCCACATCCTAAGGCGATCTTCAAATTCTGTTTATTCATATGCTAACCATGTTGATATGCGTTGAATCCCTTACATGTTGTACATTAAATATTTGTACATTCATATTATAACTGTTAGCACCAAAATTGGTCACTAACACCCAAAGAGAGTTTTGTGTAGAGAGATTAATGAAGAAGGTAAATTAAAACTGAGGAATAACGCAGTGGAATATAGTGATAACTATAAGAAACAAGAATACCAAATTTATAGTGGTTCGGCGTAACTGCCTACGTGCACTTTGAGTTTAATCTTTATTACTTTTTCAATAATTGAATACATATATAATCCATACACCAACCACTTGAATACAAGTTCTAACTGAAAAAGAACAAGTCTTGAAAATGACAGAGTCTCCCCAGCGTTCTCGAAAAAAGGTCCTCTGCGGTATGCCATGCCCCTCTATTTATAGAAGAAGTTGGGTTGGACTTCCCCCATGGGCCTAGGAACATGGTATCACAGCCTACAGTAAGTGACCCATGCGCACTGAGCCAGGCATGTCGAACGAGGCATGCCGAACGAGGCATGCCAAACGAGGCATGCCGAACGAGGAATGCCGGGCGAGAACTGTCTGGTCATCCGTCGAGTGACTCGAAGTAATCACTAAAGAGAACCGAGGCAAGTGGTAGAATGATCTTACTCTATTGTGGACTAGATGGTTTGCTGACAATCCAGGGATGCCGAGCGGGGCTTGTAAGCCGAGCGAGGCTCCTGTGCCGATCGAGGAAAAATGTCGAGCGAGTCCTGGTATGCCGAGTGAGGCTCCTATGCCGAGCAAGCCTTTGTGCCGAACGAGACCTTGTATGCCGAGCGAGGTCTTGTGTCGAGCGAGCCTTTGTATGCCTAGCGAGGCTCCTGTGCCGAGCAAGGAGAAATGCCGAGCGATGTACTTGTTTGGTGAACTTCGCGTTACCGGGTCAATCACCCGGGTAACACTTGCCCCCTAAAGTGTGTCGTGTGAGGCAATACGACACGCTTTGAGCTAATATTCAATTCTTGCTCCTGGAATTTGAATGTGCTTATTGAAGGTCACAGTGCTGCAGCCCTGAATCCATTCCCTCCTTTTCTTTGTTACATACACAAGAAGCCGTTCGACATATGGATGCCGAGCCAATCGTTTGGCAAGTCACATGCCGCTCGGCATAAGTATGTCGAACCATCGAGATATCTTGACCGATTCCACTGGTCGATGCATGTTCACCTCCCCTTCTTCCTATATAAGCCGACACTTCTTCTTCTTCTCCCTTTTACTTTTACTTCGTTTCAGGAATTTGCAACTCTCCTTCTCCCGAACTTCGGCTACCTCGCTAACCCTCCTTCCTTACCCCGAATCTAGCAAGCCTTCCTTACAGTTCTTCCCTATGTCGGATCTAAATAATCTTCAGTCTCGGACCTAATCAGATCCCTAGCCTCGATCGTCCTCTTAGGTAATAGCTTATCTTTTAAATGCTTTTTCCAAACTAGGAAACTTAGTACGAGATTCGAGTTCGTGGATTTTCGTTAGATCAAGGATAGTAGGAATCGTGTGGAAGAAGAAAATGAATCATGGTTTGAACATGTCTTAGGGCTAGGTGGAGAGGAGTAAGGAAGAGGGTGTAGGAGGCTTTTAGGACGTAGATTCTGGCTGGGTTGCCGAGCGAGGAAGTTAGGTTGTTGAAGTGTACCCGAGAGCGAGGGAAAAGTTGGTGGCTAAGTAGTTCGGTGATGTATAGGTAGACAAGTGAAAAACTGGCCAAGTGTGGAACTGGTGGCCCGGTGGTCTCCATATGGAAGTGATGTTAGGGAGTAAGGAGGTAAGTGTGGCGTGCGAGTTGGAAGAGAACGTATGGCTGTGGCTCGGCATGACTTTCGCGTGCCAAATGATGAAGAGAAAGTGGAGAAGAGAAACATGAGTCATGCCGAACGACGAAGAGAGAACACGGGAAAGAAACGAGTGTTGTCATGCCGAACGGCGAAGAGAGAATGCCAGAGAGAAGTGAATGAGTGTTGGGTTTAAAGTTCCGAGCAATGTGGCTCGGTATTACCGCGGCTCGGCATGACTCCCGCATGCCGAACGGTGAAGAGGGAGTGTAGGAGAGTTTAGGTGGTTATTTAGTCGAGTCGTTCGAGTGTCGTTTGGCATTTAGTCTTGAAGTAGGAAATAATAGTCAAAACCATCCTAACTCGAACATAGTTCATGTTGACTTGACTCACTTACTATGCCTAAACATGTGATAAAAACAAGGATAAGGACTTAAGCAAACAAGCATATCGACAATTCCAGACTGATAATTCCCCTATCTCAACAACTATAAATCTGAATTTAATTTGATAAAAACAGACAATATCCTTTGACATATAATGCCAACTTCCGAGTTCAAAACTAAAAACCATCACAGGACGCTTATACTTAACTTTATTTTATTAGCTTCATAGCTTTCAATTTCCTGACACTTATTCTTGAACAATTGCACTAATCCACACACCACATGGGGGGAGCACTTTTATCGTTATGTCTAATATTGATTGACTTTCAAGTATAGTTCAAACAGGTGTTTAATCAGATTCAACATTTATTGAAGACGTCTAGAAAGTCTAGCTCCACCACAGTTTTAGATAAACCCGGGCCAAGTTCTCAATAGGAAGTGGTTGGAACTTCAAATCCATCGACAACTCCTGTACAAGATATTCCGAGTCCCACGATCGCATCTGTTGATCTGGCTCCCGATGCCCTAGATGCAGCGATATTTCTAGACAATCCGGTCGATTCTCAAGCTTCGAGAATTAACGACGGTGCCCTTCGCCGACTATGCTCGATACATGGAATTCCTTTTGACGATGTACCGGTCCCGTCAGGGCGAGATCGTCCCCACCTGCCCCCAGTCGGATATGCTGCCTGCAATAAGTTTATGTGCTGGGTTAGTAGCATGCCACCATTCAACTCCTTCCTCTGCGACGTGCTGCAATATATTGAGAGCACCCCTGCACAGTTACATCCTAATAGTCACGCGTTCATATACGACACGTGCATTCTTTTCATGAGCATTTTATTCAGGCTCCCGACTCCTGGCAATATCCGCTACATTTACCGTTTCAAGAGGCGGTCCGACAGCCCATCCTTCGTTTTCCTCGAGCCACATAGCAAGTGTCAAATCCTCATAGGGGCGTGGAGCAAATTCGCCCAATATAAGCAAGAGTGGTTTTACGTTCGCTGCCCCCCCCCCTCCGCTTTCGCGAGGAGATGGCTGGAAGGGAGTAAGTTCCTTTTGTAGATCAATAGTCGTACGAGCCAGGAAGTGCATTTTTCTAAACCCTTTCTCGACTTTTACAGGTATCATCCCGCGTCCCGAAGGCTTCGGGTACTCTGAGGCCGTCAAAGCTATCCGAGTTGTTCCCGCGGAAGACCGGGACATCAAATCCATCATTTCCAATGAATCGCTCTCAAAATTTGGGTTGTTGGCGGAAGGTTGCCAAATAAGTCTTCCTCACAGCGTCACCACAACCGGACTTGCCTTGGATAGAGGCAAAAGGCAAGCCGGGCCTTCGGGTACCTCCAATAAGAGAAACTCCCGAGGTATCTGAGGAAGGTGAAATAAGGGAGGCTGAAGCTCCGGGTGGGAGCATAAGTTCTGCTCCAGAACCATCCGTTAAAGCACATGGCACTGTTGAACCACCTCCCCCTTCAAAAGGAAAAGGGAAACTATCTTACAAGTTGTGGAAGAAAGTTGTGGGCGGAACTTCGAAAGTGACGATCACTCCGATGGAGAAAGATCCGTCTCTACAACACTTAGAGAGTTCATTGAAAGGCTTGTCCGACCTTACAATTCCTGACGATTTGCTCAACTACGGCTTCGACGACCCGGAAGCCATAAAACTTCATTCACCGGCAAGAGGAAGTGAAGGCGTTCAAGCCCATCACCAAGGAGAAAAAACTCCGGTAAGTAAAGCTAAAGAAACTGGTCCGTTGGGGGGAAACACTTGGACACACACGAACACTCACACTTTACCTTGCACTTAAACTTTAGCCGTCATACCATTTTTTCTAACTTGCCATCACTTAACTTCTGCGCAGGTGATATGGGACGCTCACATGGATTCGACCGCCTTCGCGGCTCTTCTATTTTCCATCCTTCCGGCCGAGACTCTGGATATGGCAAATGCCGAGATAGAGGTGACGATAGTGATAGAGATTATCGCTCTCGAGATTCATCTTCTCGAAGGAAAATCAACAGTCACTCATCGTACTCCAACGATCCCCCACCTCCACTGGAACAGGGCAGGGAGAAATTAGGTCAAAGAGGGCCACAATCTGAAACTCTTCGCGACCAACACTCGGGTTGCTCAAGTACAAGGCAATCTTGGGAGGTTCATAAGAAGTCCGTGGTTTCGACAAAGCAAACCTCCTCTGCTCCTGCACCTGATCCGTCGGTAGCGGAGAAACTCGCCGAGCTTAAAGCGACATTCCCAAGAATATGCTTTGACGGACTAAAATTTCTTCCAGCCATCCATCCTATTCCGGGGAATTTTAAACAGAGTGCCCTTGCTTGCACCAATGATGTTTATGTCCAACACGACGCATTTGTTCACTTGGTAGAAAAAGTTTCTGAAGTTTCTATAGAACGCCAACATGAAGTTGATCGTCTGAAGCTCGAGGCCATCCATGACAAAGACATCATTAGGGCCCAAGATAAAGAGCTTTCCACGTATAAATCTAACCTTGAGGCTGCCCAGAAGAACGCTAAAGATACTGCAGAGGCAGTTTGTCGCCTGGAGGCCACACACAAGAAGGAGATCGATGAAGCTGTCCAACGCTGTGGCGCTTTAGCTTTAGAGAAAGACTCCGTCCAAAAGGATAGAGACGCACTCGCTCAATGAGTTAAAGAGCTGGAAGAGCTATTTCTTAAAGAGAAAAAAAGAAAAGGTTGCTGCTAAAGAGGAGTCGCAACGCTACTGCGACGAGATTGTCGCTACACGACTCCTGAAGACAAAGCTCGATGAAGAACTCTCCAAGGCCGAGACGCTGAAGGATGAAGCCCGCGAAGAGGGTAAAAGAATAGCATTTACGGAGATGGACTCTAGCCTTGAGGCGACCGCCGAAGCTAGTAGGGAGGAGATCAAATGCCAATTCGATCCGCTTATTGCCGAGTATAACGCTCGAGTCCTCATGCATCGTGACTTAACATTTCTCGGCGAGGGTTACCTCGAATCTTTGGCTGAAGCATGGGAGACTTTGATAAGGATCAAAAAGGTTGAGTTGGGAACGGAAGAGATTGACGAAGATGCTTTAGTGAAGGAATTTCTTCGAGGGAATGAGCCTTTGGACTTGTCTGCGGCGAAGGCTCTTTACAGCAGAGACTCCCCCTTATCAAACAGAAAAGACGCCATTGTCAGTCCATCCGAAACCGAGTCTCTGGTTCCTCCCCTTACCCTGTCGTCCAGTCATCCACCACTTGACCCCTTCGAGCAACATATTGGCTATGATCCAGAGGATCCTGGACTTAATATTCACGTCTTATCTCCTATTCCGGAAGGCGAAACTCCCTGAACAGTCGAGAGTCAACCTGAGATGGGTACATAACTTTCCCTTCAAAGTCCAAAGTGTCTTTGCTTTCAACAAGCAATAAATGTATTCTAACACTTGTTTCTTATGATTCCGCGTAGGTCATCCCGATCCCGTACCTACTCCAAGGAGCGATGCTGCCACGGAGAAGGAGGAGAGAACGGGAGAAACAACTCAAGCGGAAGATACTCTCGGACCCGACGCTCAAGTGATTGAGACGCTCAACGAAGACAAATCCGATGATCCGTCGTCCATCGAGGAACATTATGAAGTTGAAATTACTGGCGCCTCCAAACACACTTCAAAGCTGAGCATGAAGGAACAGGTCACTGAAGAGGGGAGAAAGAAAGCCGAAATTAAGGCTGAGCCTCAAGTGGTAGAACTCGACGGCCCACTGAACAAGCCTTTGAAGATTATTCTTCCAGGTGGGACCAGGCCATTAGAAGTTCCTCCTTCTTCTGACACCCCTTCTCAGGTGAGTAAAACGTCCAAGAGAAAACGCGTGGGGGAGGAGTCGTCTGAGAAATCGAAGAAGGAGAAGAAGCCGAAGAAGTAACTATCATGCTCGTTCAACGAGAATCAGCCTGGATTATGTAATCATTTTTATTTATTTTCATAGCCATTGTAGATAGACTTTTTGCCCCGAGTTTGGGAGAAGTTGTAGTAGCACTTCATTTTGAATTGATGAATAAAACTTCGATCTTTGTCTTTTAAATGACTTTTGTTGTTCAGCTCACTGTATAACTCTTAGTCGAAACCCGAAATCTCGTGAGTTACATAAGCCCTAGTTCCCTTCCATATGACTCGGAGATTTTTTAGATCGCTTATACTCTAATCCGCACTCTGGGGACTCAGAGTACTCCAGTCCACGCTCAGGGGACTTTAGAGATTTCGAAGTTGTTTATACTCTAGTCCGCACTTTGGAGACTCAGAGTGCCCTAGTTCGCGCCCTCGGGACTTGGAGATTTTTTAATCGTTAATACGCTAGTCCGCACTCTGGGGACTCAGAATACTCTAGTCCACACTCTGGGGACTTAGAGATTTTTTAGTCGTTTATACTCTAGTCCGCACTCTGGAGGCTCAGAGTACTCTAGTCTGCACTCTGGGGACTTAGAGATTTTTTAGTCGTTTATACTCCGGTCCGCACTCTGGGGACTCAGAGTACTCTAGTCCGCACTCTGGGGACTTAGAGATTTTTTTGTCATTTATACTCCGGTCCGCACTCTGGGGACTCAGAGTACTCTAGTCCGCACTCTGGGGACTTAGAGATTTTTTATTCGTTTATACTCTGGTCCGCACTTTGGGGACTCAGAGTACTCTAGTCCGCACTCTGGGGACTTAGAGATTTTTTAGTCGCTTATACTCTAGTCTGCACTCTAGGGACTCAGAGTACTCCAGTCTGCACTCAGGGGACTCAGAGATTTTTTTTAAAGTTTGGGTGTGCGTTCATACGCCAGACAGAATAGCGAAATTTAATTTTCGTCACAGAATTGTACTATACGGAAACATTAACAGTTCATGGAAAAGACGGCTTCAAGCCTTTTATTGATCATAACAAAGGAAAACAAACTAAAGTGTCTTATTGCATGGTAAAAACTAAAAACAGTGAAATGAACATACATTGGAAATAATTGCAACTAAAATGCAAAAAGAAATAGACTAGGTATAATAACGACGCAAATGCTCGTTATTCCATGTTCGGGGGAGTGTCGCGCCATCAACGGTCGCTAGCTTGAAAGTTCCTTCTCCAAGCTTCCGTTCGATGACATATGGACCTTCCCATGTAGGATTCATATGTGATGGGGCCGGAAAGACTCGCTTCAAAACAAGATCGCCCACATCGAAACATCCTGGTCGGACTTTTTCATTATAATATCGAGCAATTTTGTTCCTATGTGCAGCCCCTCTCAAATCAGCTTCTTCACGTTTTTCAGGAACAAAGTCCAGTGATTCCAATAAGAGATTCTGATTCGTCTTGGGATCATAATAGGTTACCCGATGAGAAGGAACTTCAAGTTCGACGGGTATTACAGCTTCAGTGCCATAGGCCAAGGTGAATGGAGTATGACCAGTCGCGGACTTGTGGGTGGTTCTATAAGCCCAGAGCGCTGTCGAAAGCTCATCCATCCACTTGCCACTGGCCTTCTCCAAACATTTCTTTAATATTGAATTGATTATTTTATTTACGTCCTCCACTTGTCCATTTTTTTTAGGGTGAGCGACCGCTGAAAATCTTTTCTCAATGCGATATTTTTAGCAAAAATCTTTGAACTCCCTACTTTCAAATTGAGTTCCATTGTCTATAATGATAGTTCGTGGGAGGCCAAAACGGCATATAATGTTTCATACGATGAAATTGATGACCTTTTTGGTGGTGATTGTGGCTAAGGGCTCGGCTTCCGCCCATTTGGTAAAATAATCAACTGCAGCAATTGCATACTTTGCACCACCTTTAGAAATAGGTAAGGAACCGATTATATCGATCCCCCAAATCGCAAATGGCCAAGGACTAACCATTTGCGTGAGTTCCATTGGTGGAGCTCTCGGGATTTTTGCAAACTTTTGACATTTGTCGCACTTTCTCACGTAGTCAGCAGCATCCCGATTTACAGTTAGCCAATAATATCCATAGCGGAGGATCTTTATTGCGAGTGTTTGCCCCCCAGTATGGTCGCTACATTCTCCTTCATGCACTTCCATCAAAACTCGTTTTATCTCATCATGGGCGATGCACCGGAGTAAGGGAACCGAGAACCCCCTTCGATACATTATTCCATCTTGCATTATATATCTTGAAGCTCTACGAATGACTTGTCGTCTCTCGTTCTTTCTATCGGGCAAGGTTCTGTGTAGTATGTATTGTTTGAGTGGGGTCATCCACGACTCCTTTTCAATTTCTGTTTCTAGAACAAAATCTATCTCCATTTCGTCTATACTTGTAAATCGCAAAACTTCAACAGGAACCAAGCCCATCTGTTATGCATCGCCCGTACTTACAAACTTTGCCAATGAATCGGCCTCCTTGTTTTTCTCGCGCGGGACATGGGAAATATCGTAGTATTGAAGGTCTACCAACAGTTCTTGAACTCGTGTAAGGTATGGGGTGAGTCTCTGCCCCTTTGCTTGATAGTCTCCATGAACTTGGTACACTACCAATTGTGAGTCGCAAAAGATTTCAATCGATTTTATTCCGAGTTCCCTGATAAGTTTCAAGCCAGCAATAAATGCTTCATACTCAGCTTCGTTGTTTATGGTTGGGAAATTGAGTTTCAAAGCGTAACAAATTGATCAGTTTTCGGGAGTCACAAGAATTATACCAACCCCAGAACAACGGTCGTTGGATGCCCCATCAGTGTACAGTTTCCATCGAATAGGCGAGATGACATCATAATTGTTTGATTCGTCTGACACGGTGAATTCAGCAATGAAGTCTGCTAGCGCTTGCCCTTGTATGGCCCTTCGCGGCGGGTAGGTAATATCGAACTGACTCAACTCGATATTCCATTTTAACATCCTTCCAGAGGTTTCTGGTCGTTGGAGTACCTGTCGCAAGGGTTGATCGGGATAAACACTGATCGAGTGTGCCTGGAAGTATAGACGTAGCTTGCGTGATGCAATCACCAAGCAGTATGCCAATTTCTCAATTTTGGGATAATTTCTTTCTGCCCCCGTTAGACGTTAACTGATATAGTACACCGGCTTTTGAACTCGGTCCTCCTCGCAAACCAAAGCTGCACTGATAGCATGTTGGGATACAGCCAAGTATACATATAACACTTCACGGTCTACAGGCTTCGACAGCACCGGGGGACTTTCCAAATGCCTTACCAGAGCTCGGAATGCGTCTTCGTAGTCGGGCATCCATTCAAAATTTCTCTTTCCTTTATTTATTACATCGAAGAAGGGAATACATTTATCTGTGGCCCTGGATATGAATCGACTCAACGCGGCTACTTTTCCAGTCAAGCTTTGTACTTGCTTTATAGTTCTAGGTACTTGTATGTCTTGGATAGCTTGAATCTTCTCCGGGTTAGCTTCGATTCCTCGTGCATTAACAATGAAACCCAAAAACTTTCCCGATGCAACACTAAAGGAACACTTCAGTGGGTTGATTTTCATTCCATAATTCCTTAGTATATCAAACATCTCCGCCATGTCTCGAACGTGGTCGTTTGACTGCCGTGACTTCACGAGCATGTCATCCACATAGACTTCCATTGTTCTACCAATTTGGTTTTTAAACATTCGATTCACCAAGCGCTGATAAGTCGCCCCTGCGTTTTTCAGCCCAAAAGGCCTCGCTACATAACAGTACAGTCCAACGTCTGTGACGAAACTGGTGTGTTCTTGATCTGGAATGTGCATCGGGATTTGATTATATCCCGAGTACGCATCCATAAATGATAATAACTCGTGTCATGCCGTTGAGTCGACTAGCTGATCAATTCTAGGTAATGGGAAACTATCCTTAGGGCATGCTTTGTTTAAATTCGAGTAATCAACACAAGTCCTCCATTTCCCATTCGCTTTTCTCACTAGTACGGGGTTAGAGACCCATTCTGGGTAGAGGGCGTCGTGGACGAACCCGTTGGCTTTAAGTTTGTCCACTTCCTCTTTGAGAGCCACAGACCTCTCCAGATCCATCCCTCTCCTTTTCTGCTTTACTGGAACATACCTCGGGTCTATGTTCAACATATGACTCGCAATAGCAGGAGAAATTCCGCACATATCAGAATGTGTCCAAGCGAAAACATCCAGATTCGCTCAGAGGAAATCAGTGAGATACTCGGTCATCGAGGGGCTGAGTTGTTATCCAATCTTAAGTACTCGCGACGGATCGTCTCGGCTGACTGAAATGTCAATCGTCAGTTCAGCTGGTGCTGCTTTTTCTTCTATGGGTTCCTCATCATCATCTCTCGGATCTATGTCTCTACAGATCCGATCATGTTCCCGAGCCAGGGCTCGGGCATTACTTGTCAATTTTCAATGACTCGGTTGTGGACGGAGTTGTCCACAACCTTTCCCTTCTCTCTTCGCTAGGCCTCTCTCAGCTCAGCCATATAGCATGCACGACTAGTCGCCTGATCGCCATGTACAAAACCAACTCCTTTGTCTGTCGGAAATTTCAGAGTTAAACACCACGGGGCCAAAGCTGCCCTGAACTCTGCCAAGGCCGGTCGACCCAAAAATACATTGTACGGAGAATCAACATCCAAAACAATGAAAGGCAGGATTCGTACCCTCCTACGTTCACCTTGCCATAGTTCAACTGCCAATTCAACATAACCCACCGCATCGGTTGCTGCACCATTAAAGCCATGGATACGAGCTTTAGATGGTTTTAAATCTTTCGTCTCCATCTTCATTTGGTCATATGCTTTTTTGAAGATGATATTAACAGAACTTCCACAATCAATCAAAATTCTTTTCACAAATGATGGCCCGATTGTCGTAGATATGACCATCGGGTCAATGGTAGGAGATTCCACCTGATCAGCATCTCTGCTCCTGAATACTATATCGTCTGTCATCATGTGTTGTTGTTTAGCGGGGGTCCCATCCTCCACATTCGAATAACACTCAAAATCTGCATGCCTCAAGGAGTTAGCATACCGCTCCATTTCTTGCCAGTTCTTATCTGTAGGGTGAGGTCCGCCTACTATCGTGTTTATGACCAGTCTACCCATGGTCCGAGCAGGCTCCTCAGGGTGACGTGGAGCTGGTGCGCGATCGGGATTGGACGTTCCCTGTCCACCCTCTTGAGGATTCTTTACAAACTCCTGCAACTTTTTATATCTAATCAACTTTTCTATAGCGTCATGGAGGTGCCTACACTCCTCGGTATTGTGCCTGTAAGTCTCATGGAAGCGGCAATACTTCCCGGTCCGCTTTTGCTCTTCAGTAGACTCTTTTGGGCGTGGCTTTCGATATTGGAAAGTATTACAAGTTGACAGGTAAATATTTTCCAGAGATGCATTCAGAGGAGTGTATTCGTTGTAAGTTGGGATCCTCGGTTTCCACTTTCCAGCTTTCCTTTTCTGGGATTTCCCCCACCGGATCCTTTAGATTGTTTAGGCTTGTTTTGAACATTGACTTGTACCTTTCCAGAGTTGTCACTGGATTGTTTTACAGCAATGTTACTCTGCACAGCCTCCTTGCCATGTACCGGTGCATTATCTCGCCTCATCCACCTAGCTTCCTCCCTTCTTATAAATTGGTGTGCTTTTGAATAAAAATGTTCTAGCATAGTCGGAGGCTTTTCCGCCAGCCAATCTCCAAACTCTAAATCCGGATTTACCCCTCGCATCACGGCCATTAAAATAGCATGGTCGTTGGGGTTGCTAACTTCAGTTGCGGCAACATGAAATCTTTGTAAGTACTCTTTCAATGACTCCCCTTGAGCCTGAATCACACTGGACAAGGACATCACATCCTCGGGACGAGTGGCATGAATCCTGAATTATTTCACAAATTTCGTCGCTAACTCATCAAAGTTGGAGATAGTCCGCGGAGGAAGTCGGGTGAACCACATGGTAGCGATTCCATATAAAGTTATTGGGAAACATCTACACTTGGTTGCATCGTTCGCTCTAGCTGAGTCCATCATCCATTCATACCTCATCACATGCTGTCGGGGATCAGTCTTTCCTTCATAGGCCGGAATAGTCGGCATGTTAAACTTCCCGGGGTACTCGGCCTGTAAGATAACATCTGTGAACGGAATATGACTCCTGGATATCCCCCAATCATCATTTGATAAGCCTTGATTCTCTTTCATCAGCTATCTGACCATAGCTGATAGGTCTGGGGTTTGTATGGAAGATGGCAGGTTGGTGTCTGTCCTGTGAGACTGTTCTGGTCAGTGTCTCCTCCGTTGGCGATCTACCAAGTGTGTATCCTGGAGACCAGCATCATTAAGACCTTGGTGTGCCGGCTGTCCAGCTTCCACTCGTACTCCAGATCCTAAGTTTCCCGTTCCAGCTTGAGTGTGATTTTCTTGGTGTAAGTGAAGAGCCATTGCTCCAGGTAGAGAACCCGGACCATCCCTGGTTGATCGATCAGCAGCACCTGTTTGCGTTGTTTTTGTTCTACGACGTCTACGCCTGGGAGGTTCATCAGACGAGGAAGAGCTGTCGGAGGAGGAATAAGGAGCGGGGCTTCCTCCAACATTCTAATGTTGTTGTTGAGTAAGCTGAGTCATAAGGTTGGCGTTAGCTTGGATCTGCTCGCTAAGTTGTCTTCTGCTCTCCATGAGTTCTCTCATCAGCTCGTTGAACTCTATCCTAGTGACAGCTTCCATTTGATTTTGGGCAGTGACAGTCCCTGCGTCCAGATTAATATGTTGATTGTTAGGTCCTACTTCTTAGACACTAGCAGTCTCGTTGACATCTGCATTGTGGGAGGCTGATCTAGTACGTGGTCTTCCCATTGTAGAGTTGTTGATAGAAACTCTGAGTAGAATCAACGGACTTCCAGTGAATGACTTTGATCTCCTTCGGGGGATTTCTTTAATCCAGTAGCTACAAAGTAGATCCTAATGGCCTGAGAATGGTTCTCAGTGAAAGCACCAAAATTGGTCACTAACACCCAAAGAGAGTTTTGTGTAGAGAGATTAATGAAGAAGGTAAATTAAAACTGAGGAATAACGCAGTGGAATGCAGTAATAACTGTAAGAAACAAGAACACCAAATTTATAGTGGTTCGGCGTAACTATCTACGTCCACTTTGAGTTCAATCTTTATTACTTTTTCAATAATTGAATACAGATACAATCCACCAACCACTTGAATACAAGTTCTAACTTAAAAAGAACGAGTCTTGAAAATGACAGAGTCTTCCCAGCGTTCTCGAAAAAAGGTCCTCTATAGTATGCCCCTGCCCCTCTATTTATAGACGAAGATGGGTTGGACTTCCCCCATGGGCCTAGGAACATGGTATCTCAGCCCACAGCAAGTGACCCCTGCGCACCGAGCCAGGCATGCCGAACGAGGCATGCCGAACGAGGAATGCCGGGCGAGAACTGTCTGGTCATCCATCGAGCGACTCGAAGTAATCACTCAAGAGAACCGAGGCAAGTGGTAGAATGCTCTTACTCTGTTGTGGACTTGATGGTTTGCTAACAATCTAGGGATGCCGAGCGGGGCTTGTAAGCCGAGCGAGGCTCCTGTGCCAATCGAGGAAAAATGTCGAACGAGTCCTGGTATGCCGAGCGAGGCTCCTGTGTCGAGCAAGCCTTTGTGCCGAACGAGACCTTGTATGCCGAGCGAGGTCTTGTGCCGAGCGAGCCTTTTTGCCGAACAAGACCTTATATTCCGAGCGAGGTCTTATGCCGAGTGAGCCTTTGTATGCCGAGCGAGGCTCCTGTGCCGAGCGAGGAGGAATGTCGAGCGATGTACTTGTTTGGTGAACTTCATGTTACCAGGTCAATCGCCGGGGTAACACTAACATAATTTCAAATCCCCTTTTTACATCTTAATTAATTACTATTAATATAATTTGGATCCACCCATTTGCTATTTCTCAATTAATTACATGACAAATATGTTCATATCTTTTAGATAATTAATCTCATATGATTATCTATTCATATTGTTTGGTATTGAATTATTTTGTTAACAAGAAAACTTATCAACATCCCAAAGTAGATTTAAGAAAGAGGTAAGCCCTTTTTAGATCACTCTTGGTTAAGAAGAGGAAGTTAGGGTGTATGTACTTCCTTTGATTTACCCTTTCGAATAGGTTGTTATAGTGGAGATTTTCCTTTATCGACCTTTCGACCGAGTTGAAAGGCTTATACTCCCTTCTTTTGAGCCTTTCGAGCTCATCGAAGCTGTTTGATTATCCTTTCGAAACCTTCTTTTTGAAACGGTTAAGGAACCCTAAGGATGGCTCTAAGGCTACGAGTGTATGGTTTGTTTAGATGGTTTCGACCTTGTCGAAAGCCAGTTTCTCAAATGACTTGAGCCTGATTCTGAAATCTAAGGGAAAAATGGTTAGATTTTGAGGTTTCGATCCGCTAAAGGTGAGAGTTTGGTAAGTGGTGATTCTGGAGTTAAAGACTTGGATTACTTGGGAAAACAGGGGTTTCGACCTACTCGGAAGGCTCTTTTCGATGAAGTCGATACCTGTAAAACACAGGTAAATCCAATAATACTCTTCAAATAGCTAGATAATCAAAAATATTAAAAGCTTCTCTTTATTTATCCAATGATGACTATGTTGATCAACTTCCCCAATTTGATTTACAGATTAGGGTTTACAAATTTTCAAAGTTAAGAAAATACAAGTATATAGTGTGAAATCGGATCCCCTAAAACAGACCCCTTGGGTCTTATTTATAGATGCGGGTTAACGCCTCTCGACCCAGTGATTTCGACCTGGTCGAAAGATGGCTTCAAATACCTTCCGACTCCTTTGACACTTGTGCACCCCTCTGTAATGCTTTCGAATGGGTTCGAATGCCCCCATCTTCATCGAAAGGAGTGGTTGCGCCTTTTCTTCTTTATGTTGCTTTATTGTCACAAGGAATAAAGGTAGGAGCTTTCGACTCTATCGACAGGCAGTTTCCAGGTGTTTCGAAGGTGTTGAAATGTTGATGGTTTCGACGCTGTTAGTAACATCCAAATGTATGCTTGCGAAATGATGCGGAACCTTCCCTGGATTTTAAAGGCTTCAACCGGTTCGGAAGGCTTGCTTATGCATTTGAAAGGGTTGTTCAGATCAAGACATGTTTTTGAGTGGTTTGAATGAGGGCGAAACCTTTGGTTTCGAAAGGTTTGGCGCGCATATGAACAATTATCTTTCATTGTCTTTGTAACAACCCTGTATTTTGTAATTATTTAAATTGAATTTCCTGATTTAAAAACTTTTATTTAATTATTAAAATGGATAAATTTTGTTATTTTAAATATAAATTTTTATTTTTATGTGAATTGCAATTTCAAACATGAATAAATAAGATATTTTCCAGAAATGTGAATTTTGGTCAATATGGTCAAACTTTGACTTTTAATTTAAAAATTTAAAAGTTTCAAATTTTGAATTTTATCTTTTATTATGAAAGTAAATAAAATTTCAAGAATACTGCTTTTCGTTTCGTTGAAATCTGATTTATAATGTGAAAGTTATGCCCTTTTAAATATTGTGTGTAATTTGCTGTATTTAACCAAATTGTTTATTTTAAAATTATATAAATAATATTTTATTTGGTCATGTAATGTTCTAGTTTATGTTTATATGGGTAAAATAACTTGTTACGTATATATTTTGGTTTTAAAAACATTTTTCAAAGTGTAATTGACATTTTCCAATGTCAGTTGTATTATGTTTATAATTTCTAATTTCCAGTTTCATTTAATTAAAGAAATTATTTATTTATTTCTCTATTTCCTTAAGATCTTATTTTATTCTCATTCTCACTTTATTTTGTTCCTCATTTATTTTATTTATTTGACCTTTTATTTGTTTTAAAGTGAAATAAAAATTTTCTAAAACTAGTGATATTCTATTTGTAATTTTTAAGTCCTGTTTTGAATTTTTAAACAATTTCTTTAGTTCTTTTTCTAATTTAATTATTTATTTCATTTTGAAAATATAAATGAATTATTTTACTTCACATTTTTGTTTTAAAATATTTTTAAAATGAAGTAGATATTTTTCTAAATCTTGTGATGATTTAATTGTAATTTTTGAACCCTGTTTTCAATATTTAAGCAATTTCTTTAATTCTTTTCCTATTTTCCTAAAAAATTTTTTTTCAGTTCTGAGATTCATTTACTTACTTTTATTTGTTTTATTTGATTTAAAAAGAAATGAAATATGAAGAGACTTGACTTTATAACTTGTGACTTTTCATTGCCTAATCTCTTCATCTCCTTTGCCGTTCAAAACTATTTTGTTTGGCCATGTATTTTGCTTGGTTTTCACATGAGAAACTCCTCATCTCATTACATTTTCATGGCACTTCAGATCTGAAAACAAAAAGTATATGCAATGGCTTTCTCTTTGCTCACTTTTTCTTCCTCTTTTTCCATTGTTTCTCAATTGATTTTGCCTTGAATTCTTCTTGCCTTGCTCGGCCTTAGCCACCACCATCTCCTCCGACCACCACCACCTCTTCTTTCCCACTTCATCCATGGCCAAATCATCCCCCTCCTCTGACCTGAAGTTTCCTTGACCATCTCATATTGCAGAATCCACAAAACAATGTCAAATTTCCTTAAACTATGCATGTAGCCTAGCCTAGCTTCTTCACCACCAACATACATCACCTTGGCCACCCCCTATTGCTCCACCAGCACCTAGATACCACCACTACCCATCACTTTAGCCTCTGTCCAGATCTAACCTGACCTGTACAAGCCATGGCCGAGCCATAGACCCATGTAGCCAAGCCCAAAAAGTTCACCAAAACTACACCTTAGTGCCTTAACTCCTTGTATTCATGTTATGTAACCTCTACCTCTTCCCATGCCTTTGCTAGCCATGTATTTTCAGTTCCAAACCTGATCTATTTCCACTTGTAAACATCATGGCCGAACCATAAGCATGTATGGTTGAGCACAAGTTGAGGCAAGATCAACCAAACATTGATTTAAAGCTAGGTGATGTTATTTGTCTAGCCTAGTTTCCATTTATTCCAATTTAATCTTTTGTATTGTATTTATATTTATATTTTGTTTTGTTTTGTTGTTGAATACAAGATTAATATCTTGTCTATCTCTCCACTCAAATCAAGTCGTGTTGTATCGTGCTTGTCGTGCTTTCTGGAATCTATTCTGTGTGTTTTGATCGCTAACTCCAGCGTAAAAAAGTGAGTAAATCTCACCTGACATTTATAATTATGCAAATGTGAATTGACAACAATTGAATGTGTAGAACTTTTATGTTATGTTATATCTGCCTATGATGATTTATTTATGTGATGTTAAAACTGTTAAATTACCCGTCATATCATCTGTTACTGTTATATATTGTTAACTGTTCATTTATATCTGTTTATCACACTGCAAGTTCCCTGTAGAATAGAATCACGATGGGTTGAAATGATACATACCCAAACGGACTTTAGAATAGGGAAAAATCATTATGGGCTGAAATGATAGGCCTGAACGGTTTTTATTTATTTTATTTTAACTTGGGATTGCGGGTTTGAAATGATAGAACCCAGATTTTTGCTTTTTAAACTGCGGACTGATATGATACATATTCGTATCACTTGACCTAGGTTAGAAAATTATATACAGGCCCGTGGTTATGTTTAGAAAGTATTTTGAATATTTTAAATATTTTTAAAAGTGTAAAATTATGAAAATTTGATTTAAATTGGATTTTTAATGTTTAAATAAAGAAATTTGGATTTTTCTAGAAGTTAAAAATGTAATTTAAATGAATGGTAAAAGTATTTTTGAAATATAACTTAAGTTTGGAAATTTGAATTTTTGTTTTTAAATGATATTTAAGTTATATAAATAAAATGGAAATTTATTTATATTTGGAAAATGGTAAATATGATAATTTGATTTGAATTTGAATTTAAATGATTTAATAAAGTGTTATTGAGTTTTCTATGTATTAAAATGGTTAAATAGATGAATGCTTAAAAGTGTAATTTTAAAATATAATTTGACTTGGAAATGTGAATTTGGGTTTTATTAAAGGTTTAAGTTAATTAAATAAAATTGAAAATTTAGTTTAATTTGTGAAATGGAAATAAAATATAAGTGTTAATTTTATTTGTTAAAAATGTGAAGAAAAGAAAATTGTACATTTGGATTTGTTAAGTAAAATTATTGGAAATTTGAATTTTACTGTAAATGTTTCTTATAAAAATCATAAATTAAAAGAGTAAATTTAATGAACATTTTTGAATGTCAAAATATGATTTTTATAATGTTTAAAAGGTTTAATATTGAAGGTTATTATTTGTTGGAAATACACTAAAATCTGGAAATTACTTTTTATAGCATTCAGAAATGTTATGATTTCTATAAATGAACTAAAACTTAAATAAGGGGCTATTACAACAATTCTGTAATGTTGTAGTTGCTGAAGTAAATTAAAAGGCTAAACTTGATAAAGGCCTATTACAGCAGTTCTGTAATTGCTGTAGTGGTCTGGTGTCTTTGCTGAATTTAATGAAACCCTTTAATTTGAAACCTGAGCTATTACAGCATTTCTGGAAATGTTGTCTTTGCTGTTTTAAACTAAATTTCAACTAAAACTGAGATTTAACAGCATTTTTAAATGCTGTCTTTGCTGAATTAAAATGTTTTCAAGTATACTTATAACAGCTTTTTTCTGAATGCTGTGAAAGGCTGAAATTTTCAATGTTTATGGTTTTTAACTTAGTAAATGAACTCAGAATAGTTTAAAACTTTGGAAATTGAATACTTGATTTGAAAGTATAATAATTACACTTTTAAATGGTTTAGATGAATTATTTTGATTGAAATATAAACTAATTAAAAGATGACTTGAAATGATAATAAATGAATGATATCTTTGAATTTTAAAAGGGTATTTAAAGTTGAATAATTGGATTTGAACTCAAATGATGATTTGATAATGAAGTTTTGGAAAGATATGATATTTTTATATTGAAATGATTTGAAATGAAGTTTTGAAATGATATGATATTTTAAATATATTGAAATGGTTTGGAATTGATTTAATCTTTATTTTGATAAAGATTTGGATTTGAAATGATATTCTATTTTGAAGTATAAAATATTATTTTAAAATTATAACCACAGGTTATAATAACGATTGGTTGTTAAAGAGACCGGGATCAGATATGGCATACTCTCTGTCGATACCAAAACCACTTTGACAACTGTGTACGCGGTGGAGTTTCCAGAATGAAGTAGGATGGTGGCGACGATCCTAAGGTATATACGTGGACCCAACTCCCATGAGTTGGCATAAAGTGGCTAAAACAGGAGCGATTGACGGGCCAATGAGGTAGCACCTCTGATCGGACACACTTCTTCGATACCATTCTATTACTTTGTGATTGATTGGGTGCACCCCTTGATTTGGGAGTGTTGTTCGAGGTGGGAGATAGTGGCTGCTATGCATCACCACCAGCCCAGATGCGTAATTGGTATATCTACCCTGGCATTGCCTAGTTGTGCCGTGTCACTTACCATATCGAGCTTTACTACGAGTTGTGATTTCTCATGTAGCCTGTGGAGTATCGAGGGTAGCCCCCATTTTTGGGAGTATGCTAATACTGGATAGACTACTGGGACTATTATGTGTTAAGGGGAATATTGGGTCACTCCTTAATGCTATTTAAAAGTATGTTTATTTTATATTAGACATTATTATAATAGTGCAATATTACTACATAGTAAATAGTTTAACGGATCCTTAGAGGATGGGCGATCCCAAGCATCCTTTAAGTTACTTGTATCTTTATTACAGTTCACTTGAGTTGGTTTACATTGTATAAGTATGTATGTCCTAACTCGAGTGTTTTGTGTTTTGCTTTACGCTCGGGTCAGACTGAGTGATACAGCATTCGAGACTCACCTTTAGAGCTGGAGTTTTGCTTTGAAGATCCAGATATATATTCTGTAATATCCCGGAAATTTTAACAATATCAATTTAATAATCTGTTGAATAATTAAATTAATATGGATAATCTTTGATAATAAGATTTGAATTTAATTTAATAATCTGATTAAATTAGTATTTAATTGATGATTTTATCTTTTAAAAGTTAATAAGATATTTTCTATTTGAATATATATATTTATTTGTATATATTGTAAATAGAAAGCTTTGGTAAATTGGAAATTTAGATTTAATTTAATCTGGACTTTTCAAAGATAAAATCATCAATTAAATACTAATTTAATCAGATTATTAAATTAAATTCAAATCTTATTATCAAAGATTATCCATATCAATTTAATTATTCAACAGATTATTAAATTGATATTGTTAAAATTTCCGGGATATTACATATTCATTTTGTTATCCAGTTGTATTCGGAGTTGTACCTGATTATCATACTGTTACTCCTGTTGTATCTTGGTATTCCTATTGTATCTTAATTAACTCTGATGTATTTATATAGTAGCTTCATGAACTACTATCTCTTTTACTTCCGCTACATTATATTACTCTGTGTCTGTGATCTGTGATTATTTATTTACTGTATATGATGAGTTTGCCAAATTTTTATTTACAACGCAATATTTTGAGAAATTAAAGTCCGACATGTGCGGATGCGAATGGTTGAAAATAGCGGGTCGTTACAGTTGGTATCAGAGCTTTGGTTTTAGGCAAACTCAGCATATAGGGTAAATTTAATTACAGAATCACTTTCGTTCGAACTTGAATTCCTTCTTCTTCGATTCGGTTTCCTTGGAATTTTGGAATGTTCCCTTCGGTTCCAAAGTCCATTCTTGTCCTCCCTTATTCGTGTCTTCTTGATTCTGGAGTGTCCCATAACTCCACTCCGAATAATCTTTCTAATGAATTGGCGGTCCCACCAATATTCTAATGATTTGTAAATGGGTGAAACTCCTTAACAATGGCATTGATTCACCGGAGATTTTATATATCCTCGGTTTAGATGCTAGTATCTCTTACTATGCTGAATTCTATCTCTTGAGATCGAATGTAGATTTACCCTAGAAAATACACATCGATCTTATTCTTTAAGTCACGGTTGACCCGGTTAAGGTTGCCCGCGATCTATATAAGCTTATCCATCTCCCTATTCTGTTGTTTAATCATCTTATCTTTGGTCTCCAACTTATCTTCAAATCAGAATCCTCTTTAATTTGAGTCCATCAATTTGAATCCCTATCCTTATTTTGAAACATTAATTTTGTATTTGAAAATCTTATATTTAAAAATGTTTTATACATTGTGTTGTTTGAGTTGTTGATGTTGATTTGGGTTTCCGATCGATTCGTCTGATCAACGCTATCGATAGGACCTCCAAACACTTGAACAGAACAAACTGACACAATATGGTTTTTAAATTTAGTAAATGGATAAATTTTGTATAATTATAATATGTATAAGTTTATTTTTCTGAATTTTGAAAATTAATGGAATTGGGTGTTAAGAAATAATATTTAACTTTGTATGTATTTTATAATCATTGGCTTTAGTTTCACATCTAAATAATTAAACATGGTTATAAATTAATTTGGAAATTTAAATGGATTTCAATCAAGAATGTGAGAATTTAATTTTCAATGATTTCAAACTTTGTTTTGAAAGTTTTAAAAAGGATATATTATTTAAAAGTATTTCTAGTAGAAATTGTTTCAAGGATTTATAATTTGTAAATCAGTGCTCTTTTCTTTGTCGCTGGAAAATAATTTCGGTGATGACTGCAGCATCATCGACGTTCATTTTCGAGTTTCGAAGCGAAGAGACCATTCTATAGTTTTGCTACAGTTTTGTTTTGAAAATAAATTTATTTGGATTTCTAAAATATGACTTGATGTATAATATATATTGGCATATGATTTCAAATTTGATTTGATATATATTAAGTATATATTTATTTTCTCTAAATAGTTTGAAGTTAATCGGAAGTTTAATTCCTAAATTTTATCTTAAGGGATAAGGTCAATTATAAGATGAAATTACAATTTTGAATAAATATTTAAGCTTGGATAATTGAGTTAAGAACTCTTGCATTCCAATATAACTTACTTAAATTATTCAGAAGTTGAATACGTAATTGGATAATATACAAAATAAAGAGAAAATTTATAAATAAAACTTAAGTGATTATAATAAATGTTATACACTTAAATTTTAATTATAAAATATCAATAGAGGTAAATAGAATAAAAAGAGTTAATTGAATAATTTACAATATAATGATATTTAAAAGAAATTATAAATAAATTGAAATAGTTATAATAAGTGAAATAAACTTAATATATATAGGATTTGATATATTAAGTGGAATAAATTTAAGAATAAATTGGAATAAAGAAGAATGAAACTTAATGAATAAAGATGAAATATAATAAATGATTGTTCAAATTCATGACTTTATAAATTGTTGATTTGATGATGAGATAATGAGATTTAAAAATAATTAAGATTTATTTAACTCAAGTGAAATCAAATGGATGAAATTTATTATTAATGTAAGTTGAAATTTTCATGGTTTTAAATTTATTATCTTATTCTGTTTTCCAATCTATTTTCTTTCTGGTTGTTTCCATTCTCCTACCTTCTAAGTAGGAAATCAAATTCGAATTGGTTAGTCTTGGAGCTACTGTTCTCTTTCAACTTGATCTTGTCTCTGATTTTCACCAACTCAGGGTTGCTGAGGAAAGTATCCCCGAGAATGCTTTCCGTACTGAAAATGGTTTTTCTATGAATAGTTAGTCATGCCTTTTGGTTTGACTAATGCTCCTGCTCTCTTCGTTGATTTGATGAATCGTGTTTTTCGTATTGTGCTTAATAAGTTGTTCTAGTCTTTCTTTCTCTTTTTCCTTCATCATTTAACTTTTCTATCTCTTCTGTGGTTCTTAATTCTCCTTATTCTGAATCTGAGCACTGTTTACCATCCACAGACCGACGGTCAAACGGAAAGGGTGAATTAGATTTTAGAGGATTTTTTTTCGTGCTTGTGTCCTTATTTTTGGGGGATCTTGGGAAGATCATCTCCATCTTGTTATACTTACCTATAATAACAGTTATCAGGTACAATTTGAATCTTCTTGTCATATTGTCTTAATCTTATTTCATTCTATCTTTTTCTGTGTTTTTCCCATACCTCATTCCTTTTCGGGGACGAAAAGTTTTGAGTGGGGGAGAGTGTAACAACCCTGTATTTTGTAATTATTTAGATTGAATTTCGTGATTTAAAAACTTTATTTTAATTATTAAAATGGATAAATTTTGTTATTTTAAATATAAATTTTGATTTTTATGTGAATTACAATTTCAAACATGAATAAATAAGATATTTTCCAGAAATGTGAATTTTGGTCAATATGGTCAAACTTTGACTTTTAATTTAAAAATTTAAAAGTTTGAAATTTTGAATTTTATCTTTTATTATGAAAGTAAATAAAATTTCAAGAATACTGCTTTTTGTTTTGTTGAAATCTGATTTATAATGTGAAAGTTATGCCCTTTTAAATATTGTGTGTAATTTACTTTATTTAACAAAATTGTTTATTTTAAAATTATATAAATAATATTTTATTTGGTCATGTAATGTTCTAATTTATGTTTATATGGGTAAAATAAATTTGTTATGTATATATTTTGGTTTTAAAAACATTTTTCAAAGTGTAATTGACATTTTCCAATGTCAGTTGTATTCTGTTTATAATTTCTAATTTCCAGTTTCATTTAATTAAAGAAATTCTTTATTTATTTCTCTATTTCCTTAAGATCTTATTTTATTCTCATTCCCACTTTATTTTTTTCCTCATTTATTTTATTTATTTGACCTTTTATTTGTTTTAAAGTGAAATAGAAATTTTCTAAAACTATTGATATTCTATTTGTAATTTTTAAGTCCTGTTTTGAATTTTTAAACAATTTCTTTAGTTCTTTTTCTAATTTAATTATTTATTTCATTTTGAAAATATAAATGAATTATTTTACTTCACATTTTTGTTTTAAAATATTTTTAAAATGAAGTAGATATTTTTTGAAAGCTTGTGATGATTTAATTGTAATTTTTGAACCCTGTTTTCAATATTTAAGCAATTTCTTTAATTCTTTTCCTATTTTCCTAAATTTATTTATTTTATTTATATTTTAATTTTGTTTTCAGTTCTGAGATTCATTTACTTAATTTTATTTTATTTATTTGATTTAAAAAGAAATGAAATATGAAGAGACTTGACTTTATAACTTGTGACTTTTCATTGCCTAATCTCTTCATCTCCTTTGCCGTTCAAAACTATTTTGTTTGGCCGTGTATTTTGCTTGGTTTTCACGTGAGAAACTCCTCATCTCATTACATTTTCATGGCACTTCAGATCTGAAAACAAAAAGTATATGCAATGGCTTCCTCTTTGCTCACTTTTCTTCCTCGTTTTCCATTGTTTCTCACTTGATTTTGCCTTGAATTCTTCTTGCCTTGCTCGGCCTTAGCCACCACCATCTCCTCCGACCACCACCACCTCTTCTTTCCCACGTCATCCACGGCCAAATCATCCCCCTCCTCTGACCTGAAGTTTCCTTGACCATCTCATGTTGCAGAATCCACAAAACAACATCAAATTTCCTTAAACTATGCATGTAGCCTAGCCTAGCTTCTTCACCACCAACATACATCACCTTGGCCACCCCCTATTGCTCCACCACCACCTAGATACCAACACTACCCATCACTTTAGCCTCTGTCCAGATTTTACCAGACCTGTACAAGCCATGGCCGAGCCATAGACCCATGTAGCCAAGCCCAAAAAGTTCACCAAAACTCCACCTTAGTGCCTTAACTCCTTGTATTCATGTTATGTAACCTCTACCTCTTCCCATGCCTTTTCTAGCCATGTATTTTCAGTTCCAAACCTGATCTATTTCCACTTGAAAACATCATGGCCGAACCATAAGCATGTATGGTTGAGCACAAGTTGAGGCAAGATCAAGCAAACATTGATTTAAAGCTAGGTGATGTTATTTGTCTAGCCTAGTTTCCATTTATTCCAATTTAATCTTTTGTATTGTATTTATATTTATATTTTGTTTTGTTTTGTTGTTGAATACAAGATTAACATCTTGGCTATCTCTCCACTCAAATCAAGTCGTGCTGTATCGTGCTTGTCGTGCTTTCTGGAATCTATTCTGTGTGTTTTGATCGCTAACTCCAACGTAAAAAAGTGAGTAAATCTCACTTGACATTTATACTTATGCAAATGTGAATTGACAACAATTGAATGTGTAGAACTTTTATGTTATGTTATATCTGCCTGTGATGATTTATTTATATAATGTTAAAACTGTTAAATTACCCGTCATATCATCTGTTACTGTTATATATTGTTAACTGTTCATTTATATCTGTTTATCACACTGCAAGTTCCCTGTAGAATAGAATCATGATGGGTTGAAATGATACATACCCGAACGGACTTTAGAATAGGGAAAAATCGTTATGGGCTGAAATGATAGGCCTGAACGGTTTTTATTTATTTTATTTTAACTTGGGATTGCGGGTTTGAAATGATAGAACCCGGATTTTTGCTTTTTAAACTGCGGATTGAAATGGTACATATCCGTATCACTTGACCTAGGTTAGAAAACTATATACAGGCTCATGGTTATGTTTATAAAGTATTTTGAATATTTTAAATATTTTTAAAAGTGTAAAATTATGAAAATTTGATTTTAATTGGATTTTTAATGTTTAAATAAGGAAATTTGGATTTTTCTAGAAGTTAAAAATGTAATTTAAATGAATGGAAAAAGTGAATTTTTGAAATATAACTTAAGTTTGGAAATTTGAATTTTGGTTTTTAAATGATATTTAAGTTATATAAATAAAATGGAAATATAATTATATTTGGAAAATGGTAAATATGATAATTTGATTTGAATTTGAATTTAAATGATTTAATAAAGTGTTATTGAGTTTTCTACGTATTAAAATGGTTAAATAGATGAATGCTTAAAAGTGTAATTTTAAAATATAACTTGACTTGGAAATGTGAATTTGGGTTTTATTAAAGGTTTAAGTTAATTAAATAAAATTGAAAATTTAGTTTAATTTGTGAAATGGAAATAAAATATAAGTGTTAAGTTTATTTGTTAAAATTGTGAAGAAAAGAAAATTGTACATTTGGATTTGTTAAGTAAAATTATTGGAAATTTGGATTTTACTGTAAATGTTTCTTATAAAAATCATAAATTAAAAGAGTAAATTTAATGAACATTTTTGAATGTCAAAATATGATTTTTATAATGATTAAAAGGTATAATATTGAAGGTTATTATTTGTTGGAAATACACTAAAATCTGGAAATTACTTTTTATAGCATTCAGAAATGTTATGATTTCTGTAAATGAACTAAAACTTAAATAAGAGACTATTACAGCAATTCTGTAATGTTGTAGTTACTGAAGTAAATTAAAAGGCTAAAATTTGATAAAGGCCTATTACAGCAGTTCTGTAATTGTTGTAGTGGTCTGCTGTCTTTGCTGAATTTAATGAAACCCTTTAATTTGAAACCTGAGCTATTACAGCATTTCTGGAAATGTTGTCTTTGCTGTTTTAAACTAAATTTCAACTAAAACTGAGATTTAACAGCATTTTTAAATGCTGTCTTTGCTGAATTAAAATGTTTTCAAGTATAACTTATAACAGAATTTTCTGAATGCTATGAAAGGCTGAAATTTTCAATGTTTATGGTTTTTAACTTAGTAAATGAACTTAGAATAGTTTAAAACTTTGGAAATTGAATACTTGATTTGAAAGTATAATAATTACACTTTTAAATGGTTTAGATGAATTATTTTAATTGAAATATATACTAATTAAAAGTTGACTTGAAATGATAATAAATGAATGATATCTTTGAATTTTAAAAGGGTATTTAAAGTTGAATATTTGGATTTGAACTCAAATGATGATTTGATAATGAAGTTTTGGAAAGATATGATATTTTTATATTAAAATGATTTGAAATGAAGTTTTGAAATGATAAGATATTTTAAATATATTGAAATAGTTTGGAATTGATTTAATCTTTATTTTGATAAAGATTTGGATTTGAAATGATATTCTATTTTGAAGTATAAAATATTATTTTAAAATTATAACCATGGGTTATAATAACAATTAGTTGTTAAAGAGACCGGGATCGGATATGGACATACTCTCTGTCGATACCGAAAACCACTTTGACAACTATGTACGCGGTGGAGTTTCCAGAATGAAGTAGGATGGTGGCGACGATCCTAAGGTATATACGTGGACCCAACTCCCGTGAGTTGGCATAAAGTGGCTAAAATAGGAGCGATTGGCGGGCCAATGAGGTAGCACCTCTGATCGGACACACTTCTTCGATACCATTCTATTACTTTGTGATTGATTGGGTGCACCCCTTGATTTGGGAGTGTTGTTCGAGGTGGGCGATAGTGGCTGCTATGCGTCACCACCAGCCCGGATGCGTAATTGGTATATCTACCCTAGCATTGCCTAGTTGTGCCGTGTCACTTACCATATCGAGCTTTACTACAAGTTGTGATTTTTCCCGTAGCCTGTGGAGTATCGAGGGTAGCCCCCATTTTTGGGAGTATGCTAATACTGGATAGACTACTGGGACTATTACGTGTTAAGGGGAATATTGGGTCACTCCTTAATGCTATTTAAAAGTATGTTTATTTTATATTAGACCTTATTATAATAGAGTAATATTACTACATAGTAAATAGTTTAACGGATCCTTAGAGGATGGGCGATCCCAAGCATCCTTTAAGTTACTTGTATCTTTATTACAGTTCACTTGAGTTGGTTTACATTGTATAAGTATGTATGTCCTGACTCAAGTGTTTTGTGTTTTGCTTTACGCTCGGGTCAGACTGAGTGATACAGCATTCGAGACTCACCTTTGGAGCTGGAGTTTTGCTTTGAAGATCCAGATATATATTCATTTTGTTATCCAGTTGTATTCGGAATTGTACCTGATTATCATATTGTTACTCCTGTTGTATCTTGGTATTCCTATTGTATCTTAATTAACTCTGATGTATTTATATAGTAGCTTCATGAACTACTATCTCTTTTACTTCCGCTGCATTATATTACTCTATGTCTGTGATATGTGATTACTTATTTACTGTATATGATGAGTTTGCCAAATTTTTATTTACAACGCGATATTTTGAGCAATTCAAGTCCGACATGTGCGGATGCGAATGGTTGAAAATAGCGGGTCGTTACAGTCTTCGAAAAGTGTTTCTCTTACTCATTCGAAAGGTCTTCATGAATGCGGAAACACTTGCTTCGAAAGGGGATTGTTGAAGCGGAAGGGTGTTTTCGACCCTTTCGACCCCTTCGAAGGGTTGTGATACCTATAGTCTTTGGCTGTAGCATCCCTTCGACTCCTTCGAAAGGTCTTGCTGGAGCTACTTTCTCTTGTCCTTCTTTGTCTTCTACTTAATCTGGTTTCTACAAGGTCGAAAGAATATTTGGTAGTAACACATTTATTATGAGTTTACTTATGTCTAATTTGTCCGATATAATTTAGTTATTGTGTTGAAATCATTTTGATTGAATTCCCTTTAATTTCATATATGCATGTTACATGGTTGTTTTAATTTTTGCTTGAAAATAATTTTGATTAACTTTTATTTAATTTTTGATTGAATCAACATTAATTACGCGAACTTACTTTTAAATAGAACATGTGTTACATAGTTGTTCTTTAAATAATAGTTGTTTACACAAATGTAAGAGGTATTTCAATTTAAAACACACAAGTCGATTTTTATGTAAAATCTTAATTTAATTGATTCCTTCCCTAGACTAAAAGTTGGATTTAAATTATCAACATTAGATTTACGTACATATGTATATATTAAATTGCAATCTTCAAATATACATGTTGTTTTATATATCAAAAACATTGTTTACAAATAAACATATGCATGTACATCTTATTTTAACGTCAATTTTTTAAAATGGACTTTTATGTAAGGTTATAAATTTATTTAAACCCTTCCTTAATTTTATATGTATATATATATATATATGTGTGTGTGTGTGTGTGCGCGCGCGCACGCGTGCATGTGTATTTAGATTGGATCTAAAATCCCTATAGACTTCATAGCCCAATAGATCCAAAATAGATAAAAATTTGAAATTCACGCATTTAACCCGCTTCTAACTGACCCGGTGCCTACAACGAGTTCAAATGTCATTTTTGGTTTTGGAACGATGTGTCTGGAGGTACCGATTGTCACATTCTACGTTGAGGTGATTTTTTTTGTTTTGTTTTGACTTTAGTTTTATACCGTAGTTTTCCATCACCGGAAAACGAGTATACAAAAAGCTAATGAAACTGAAAAAATAATTGATGGCGACCTACCGTAATGTTTGAATACAGATTGAAGTTCAAATATGATAATTAATAAATTGATTAACAAAAATGGAAATGAAATAATATAATGTTTTTACGGTATATATTTTTGATTCAAAAATAATAATAATAAAATATGTGATGTAGGTGCGAAAAAATTATAGATAAATAATTTTAATAAGCTGCACAATAATACTGATTTATTTTAAGTAAAAATAAAAACTAGAATAACATATGCAAAAAATCAACATATTAAATAATTACAAAAGATTGGACAAAATCGTGATTTTTTTATAATAAATTATTTCAAAACGTTAAACATGCTATAACGTCGCTAAAACCATTGAATGATAATCCAATTGCATCACAAGCTTCAACTATTATAATGAAATATTTTCTTCTCACTTAATCTCTTATAAAATATATTTATGTCATCAAATTTTATATTTTCGTTGTGTTTTATAAATTTGGTAGTGCTTAAACATGTGAGCGTTTTCTTTTGGTTTGTATATATGATATAAGATATAATATAAGATGATTGAGTGTGTTTTGTATGGCAGTTCCAACAAAAAATAATTAATTTTAAATCAAGAGGTTTTGTTGTCAAAGTGGTAATTTATGTGCTCTTTACAAATTTCTAATCAGAATGCAAACAAATAAAATTTTAATTATTCATTGATCAACGTTTTAACATACAATATTCAACATAAAGAATTTTAAACAAATGATACCTTAGTTTTGATACTCATATTATTCATCCTAATATGTAGGCATCGCTTTTTAGTTGACATCATTCTTGAGTCGAGACTCTTATCTTTCGTCTCGACGTTCTCAATTGAATCTTCAAAGCCATTAAAAGCATCGCCTTATCAAACTCACCTACTCAAAAAATGGCAATGTGACCATCAATAGACTCAGTCGTTGAGTCCAATGAATTCATCTTGTATTCCGTAGATGGCAATTTGAAAAAATTCATTACCTACTCAGTAAACCTGAAAGATGGATCAGGTGAGTTTTCTAACTAACATGCAGACTCAAACATGCCTGACTTGAAACCTACAAATTACAAAAATACAATATCCTAAAAGAAATTTTAGGCTCTGTTTGTTTAAATGCTGAATTCTGAATTTCGATTGCTAGACTCCGCACTCTGAATTCTGATTGCTAAATGCTGAATAATCACTTAGTTATTTATCTGCATTTTAAAACTTATAATTAGAATTAATAATTATGTTTCTGTTGACCATAATGCCCTCTATATCAATTGGTTTTTAAATAACGATTTTTAAAATCAGGAGTTGGAAT
Source organism: Allium fistulosum (assembly GCA_030737815.1). Lineage (NCBI taxonomy): Eukaryota > Viridiplantae > Streptophyta > Magnoliopsida > Asparagales > Amaryllidaceae > Allium > Allium fistulosum. The sequence goes on along the minus strand of CM060908.1, from coordinate 292,522,268 downwards.
TTTAAATTTTAAATGCTTTAATTAATGAAAGTTTGGTCAAGCACCGCTAACTCAATTGGTTGGTGGTATGACGATTTAGACTTAGGTTAAGATCATGGATTCGTAACCTTGAGACATCAAAATGAGTGCTCTTCTTGAATAAAGTACCGTTATTACTATTAATTTTTTAATGATAGTTTGAACTAAAAAAAATCCGAATCTTAGAAAAAGTTATAAAAATGTTAATTTCGGAAGATTATTTGCGGATTCTTTTGACGTTTGAAATTATAATTTCTAAATGCTATGAATGTTTAGACTTTTAATTTGTAGTTTCAGATTAAAACAAATAGTTTTTAAAAAAAATTAATTCTAAAAATTAAAATTTTAAGATCTTGAATTTTCAAATTTAGAATTTTTAGAAATGTAGATTTTAAAGTATCGAATTTTGGAAATTTGATTGTTTTTTTTTTTTAGTTTGAGATTCGAAATGTTAATATTAAAATTTTGAATTTTCATTATATTGTAGATTTTAATAAGGGTATAAAGTGAATAAACAATTATTCAACACTCAAAACTGAAAATAAGTATAAAAAAAGTTCAATAAGTAATTTTAATTAGAAGATTAATTAAAAAATCAGCAGCAAAACATATTCCGATTTAGAATCATTTAGAACTTCGTAATAAAATCAAAGCCGGCCTTAATGGGAACTTTTCTTAACAAGGCTAAGGCGTCAATTGCAGTTAATTTTTCGTTTGCTTGAGTTGACGTTGTATTCGATGCATCCATAGTATGACCTACAATGATCATTCGGTGGGTTGAGTTTAACAAATTGATTTAAAACTTTGATTTCAACCACTTATCAATGCTTCTTTTTCATTTCCAACAAAAATTCTGGAGTTACTTGACAGCCAACTTTACAATGGTAGAACGCACACACCATGCTCGATGAATTTCTTATTACAAACTTGGTGACTTGTTTTTTTGCTGACTTTCCGATTTCGTTTCTGTTTTGTGTTCTTTCTCAGACTCTATATCCTCCTAACAATATATGCAAATGAAAGTGGCTATTTTAGGCTTTTTATTCCGAAACTGTGATAAAATAACTTATGCTGCTTTAAGTACGACACCCCATTAGGGAGCAACTGAGGTTGATAGTACTGTGTATGGGCCGGTTCAGTACTTCGGAACTGTTGTAACTCCAACAATATATACAATGCTTTAAAATTTGCTGATACATTGGAGGATAATTATTTGGATTTTGACATCAGTCTAATTGTGTTCACTTCGGTAATTGCAGCTTCATATGCAGAAGGATTTCAGAGTTATAACGTAGTACAATGAATTTTTTGAAAGTGAAAGATTAGAGAAAGAATTAAAAGGCTATAATCCCTTTATCAGTCGTTCTTCAAATTCCTTTGGCATATGATTATGGCAATAATATCATCTTATTGCTTATCGCAGTAATATCCTCATGTAGCATAATTAGTGAGTCGTAACCATGTTCATTTTTAGCCAACCCATACAGTTCTGTCATGTTAAGTAATTTGAATGCAAAATTTGTAGCATTTGAGTTAGTTTAGCTTGGATAGACGTATATCTATTTTAGTTTTAATAAACTGAATCAATAACAGAAGCCTCGTGTGCTTGTTGGACGACTGATGTATGCTGCTGTTATCAGTTATTATAACTTCTCTTAAACTGAGTAGTGTTTTACAAACTGAAACCCAAAGGCGAAATTCATACTTCCCTCTCCAAGTTCGGGTATTAATTGCTGCCATTGAGATGTAACCTTTTGTTGCAAACATTTGCTATGAACACTGTATGGTACTTTGGAAACATAATCTATAAGGGATACTTTTTTTTTCCTAGCACAGGAGGCACGTCTTCCATCAGAAAGGGAGAAGTTTTTTGTTCTGATGGACCACTCTAATAGATTGACATACATTTCTCTTGTAGAGTGATAGAAATGTTTGTGTTGAAGTCAATGTATAATCACCTTTTATTGTACTTGATGTTTTGTCCAATGTGAATTGCACGATACCATGATCTATGTGGACAATATAATTTTCTCTTCTTTTCTTTTGTTATGGAAACTAAGCTTTAGAGCTAACATTGAAGTTTTTTCTAGACATATATCCATCACATTGGCTGATTTCAAGGACTTTAGTCACACATAGTCTTCTCAACGATTCATCCAAAGCTTATCTCATGGTTCAGAGGAGTTTTTTATAAATGGATATCAGGTTAAAGATATGCGACATAATATTTGTTTTATATATTAATTAAATTGTTGGTTGACTAATTAACTATGAAAAATATTAGATTTGACTTAGTAAGAGATATCCATATATGTAATCTCTCAAATATTTTCATTTTTATGGAAATCAAATAAATAAATACATGATCAAATATATTTATTTATTTGACTGATTATGAGAGATATATTAGCAAATATATCTCTACATTTCTATTGGTTGGTAGTAACTATAAATATGTATGTTAGGAGAATCCTTTTATTTTACTAAGGGTTTTGTTATTGAGATTGATTTTCAATTTTAAGGATTTTCTTGTAATATTTTGGTGAATTAATAAAGGTTTTGTTTGGAGGAAAAACAGTGTTATCAAAGCCCTCGCTTAGGCGCGCTTAGGCTCCAAAAAGCCCTAGGCTCCAAGCTGGGGCTTTTTTGACTTCTAAGGCGCCATGGATGCACGAGGCGCCGTAAAAGCCCCAAAAGCCCCTAAAAGCCCCAAGGCGCTGGCTTTTGAGGCGCTATAAAAGCGCGTCTTGGGCTACTTTGTTGGAGAATTTTTTTTGATCCAATATGAGCCCAAACACATAACTTTCCTTTAATTTATCCACACCCAGTTAAATCACCCAGCTCAAAAACAAATTCGTGCCTAGCTCCAATTCAAAATCAAGTCGATCAAATTAAAATACGTAACCTAGTTCGAACTTCAAGAGCTGTCTAGATTGCTCGCCGCCTCATGCTCAAGGCTCTCAAAAAAGCCCTAGGCGCAAAATAGCCCTAGGCTCCAGCTTGGCGCTTTTTTGCGCCTTAGCGCCTTAACTACCTTGAGGAAAAATCATTTTTCTTACTTCATATCTCTTCTAAAATCTAACTGTGTATAGATCCTAAAAAATACCCTAATAGAGTAGTATCAGAGCCTACTATACAATTTTTTTTAAAGAGAGTTTTGTTATGAAGAAGATAAATGTGGAAAAACTCAATGGGAGAAATAGAGGATTATGAATGGCGATGATGTAGGACTTTCTATATCTCAATGATCTGTACCAACCATTAGAAAACAAAGGGAAGAAACCTATTAATTTATCTGAAACAAAATGGAAGACTGCGGCGGTTATTCGGTATTTTCTTGGAGAATTCGGTATTTCATATTGTTGCTAATGAAACATCTGCTTATGCAATCTAGAAGAAATTGGAAGGAATCTATGCAAAGAACTCTGCAACAAATAAAGCTCTTCTTATGAAAAGATTGGTGATTCTAAAGCTTAAGGAAGGTGGATCAATTGGAGAACATCTTAATGATTTTCAGACAATTGTGAACCAATTGGCTGCCGTGAATTACAAAGTAGATGATGAGACACTAGTTTGATGTTGATGAGTTCGTTATTGGGAAGTTGGAAAACGCTTGTGGTTGCATTGAAGACATGCGACACAATATTTGTTTTATATTAGTTAATTTGTTGGATGACTAATTAACTTTGTAAAATATTAGATTTGACTTAGTAAAAGATACTTATGTATGTAATCTCTCTTAAATTAATGGAAATCAAATAAATAAATATGTAGTTAAATATTAGATTTTCTCGTAATCTTTTGGTGAATTAATAAAGGTTTTGTTTGAAAGAAAAAATCGTTTTTTTTTTTCTAAATCGTTTTTTTTCTTCTTATCCCTTGTAAAATCTAACTAGATACTGTAAAAAAAAACCTAACATATCCTTCATAAGCTTATTTTTTAGTATGCCATTTTATCAGCTATAAATAAATATATATTTCTCTGGTTAACCTTTTAAAAATCCCCCCGTTAGCTTTGTAAGTACGTACTAGCTGTTCTTCTCTTTTTTGTTTTTCCTTCATCTGTTGGATCATATGTATGGACACACACATATCCATATGTACAGTACAGACAAAAATATATTAAACTAATAAAGGGAAATTATGGCATAAGATTCACCGGTTTGTCTTAATTCAACTGTTGTCAAAATTACAGGAATGACCTTTAAACTTTTTATGTCCACTTACATCTCTGCATCAGGTGCATGTGCACAATGCATGTCATGTGCTAGTGTGTATTGTTATGCGTATATCTGGAAAACTTTTTGCTGCTAGTACAGTACTTGAAGCATGACAAATCATGTTCTTAATCTCCAATGACGCTAGATTTCCCAGTATTGAGTTGATATCAAATTAATGAGGTTAATTATTTCATGACTGACATATGACAACACCTAAACATTAGAACAGGAGTTTTCTATGTTCAGCCATATAGCACTATGATTCAACCGTGTCTACTTGAAACTTAGTTATTTCTAAGACACTCAAATATTATGAGCAGCTACATTGCAACGACGATAGCAGTATCAATTTGTCTCGTTGAACTTCACACTCAAGAAAAATCCATGGCACCTTTCTTTTTTGACATCCCTTTGTCACTAGCTTCTAACATATTTTGTGTCGCACCATCTCATATGATACAACATTTTATTAGTATATTTCATAGCTTAAGATCGTATTCACAAAAATTGAACTCATTTGTATATTTCTAATACAATCGATTTGATACTTTAGGTCATCAGTTAAAATATATGTTTTATTCTTCATATTGATTGTAATTTTGAAGCAACTTGAATTTTGTAAGTGATCTATTTTTTATTTTATTTTTGAAATCCGTAATTGGTTGTCAAGGGGTTTCAATCCTAGGATCCCCTACATCTCTCTGTTTCAATCCTAGGATCCCTTACATCTCTTTTTCGCTACACCTCAGTGTACACTTCTACGATTTTTTATGCAACACTTTCAAATTAAATAAAACATTGGGATGTTTCAAATAATAAGATCATTCTAAAACTTCTAATATGTTCAAAATGTTAAGTCTAATATCAACCGTTAAAACACTTATTTTATCTTTTGATCTGAAACATGATTTTGAATATGACAGGATTTTTCAAATTAGGCCAACTTTTGTACAGATTATTCTTGAGTTATGTAAGGAAATATGTACAAATTTTCGTTCGATTTCGAAATGCGTAAGCCAAAAAATATAAGTGGTGCAGTGGGGAGGGGTGTAGTGGAACCCTTATATATGTATATGTATATGTGATATATATGTGTGTGTGTGATGTATGTATATGTATAGATGATATATCATATATATATATATATATATATGTATGTATGTATGTATATGTATATATGTATATATATACACGTATATATATATAATACATATATATATATATATATGTATGTATATATATGTATTGAAACACAAGTTGGTTACACAATGAATTTTAACCATTGAATTACTTGCTAATCTCAACATCAAATGTGAACATAATAGGATCCAATAGTCATGATCTATTATTTCACGTATTTTGTTCGAATAATCGTCCATCCACACGCATGCATATATAAATGATCTTTTCTCTCTCCAACACACAGCTATGATTAATAGCCTCATTTATTTAACATCATTTGTAGCCTTCTGATATCAGCCAAGTTTATATTTAAATATTTGATCCATGTGACAAAGGAGATGAAAAACAAATATTTAATTACAAACTTGTAGCTGATATCAAAGGCTGTAAAATAGTGCAAAATAAAATGGACACACATGTGTGCGGGCGCGTGTGGAGGGAGAGAAGAGAGAGGATGATGAATAAATACATTTTGGTTGACCATATACTTGCATATCCATGTGTAGATAATATTTTGAATATTCCTGACTAAGCTTCAACAGTTATTTTACTGTTAAAAGTGTAATACTGAAGTTATCGGATCTTGTCACATTCACCAATGGTTCACGCTTCAGATATATTTTTAACTTGTTCAGGAACCTTGTTCTCAAATTCTACTTCCTTTCACAACATGGCCTTTGCTGATTGGTGCATTTTCACCAACATTCTGTTTCCTAAGACAAAGAACGAGATGTCTGTACAATATAATCAAACCATTGTTGTGGGCAATTAGGAATGTAATTTGACATAAATATATGTCCCCACAAAGGACAATACATGATTTTTTGTGCCTCAATTTTTATTTCTTTAAATATGGAACTGTGTAAATGGAGAATTCCGATAACACAGGAATGTTTTTTGTTTCACTTTGATCAAATTGATTGCAGATAACACATCTTATCATCATATGCATATAAACCTTTTCTTAAAACAAAAGAAGATGCTTGGGTCTTTGTGCACACAGCGGCCACATAATGATTTCCGGTAACATTATGATGTATACAACTTGCTAGTAAATAGTAACATACACGAAGAACCTTCATTAGAGTATTAGTTACCTCAAACCTTATGGTCATTGATTTCTCATCTTTGTTAGAGTTTTGATTTCTATATCATTCTGTCTGTATATGGTAAGATGTGACTTAATAGATAAAGATCAAGAGAGTGATAATCTTTACTAAGCAATAGCTTCATAATTTCTCATCTTATTTTTCACTTTTATCATTGATTTCTCAGTCCAGTATATCACATCTTCAAAAATTTATGGTTAAGAATCCCAATGAATTCAAGCCATTTATCGAATTTTATAAGCTTTCGAAACACTAGAACACTCTTGTGTATTGTTGTGTAATCAATCCATAACCATAACCATTACATAATTCTGCCACGTGTCACCGAACCTCATCTTTAATGTATGGTAGCAATGAAAATTTGAATGCCCACCACTTAATTTCAACCAATGAGGAACTAGTTATCCTTTTCATCACCACACTGTCACCGTTTTATGTCTTGCTATATAATCATGCAGCTATTGCCTTCCTACTCGCATCAAATTTAAGCATTTGAAGATTCAAATTTCAAACTCATTTTAGCTTTCGAATTCCTATTTCGTGTTGTTCAGTAAGCAGATGGCTACTTCAGTCACTACTACCGTTGGAGCTGTGAACAGATTGCCGGTACATACTGAAACTTTCTGTTTTTTTAACAATATCTGGTATTGGATATGTCTAATTTGGTTTATATGAATCACAAAGTAGTTGGATTTTGTGTTCTGAAGTGTAAGTTTTTAACTCATTATGTCCACTTTAATCTCTTCCATCCACTGTGGCATGTCGATTTCAACATTACTTTCTCATGTAAACAAGTACAATCTCCTATTACAGTTGGTTCATGGCTCAAACTCAGCATCGGCGGTACCCGCTACTTCATTTTTCGGACCAGCCCTGAAAAAGTCAACCCAGTTGACTAACCATGGAAAATTATCCTCGGCCAACAATAACAGATTTAAAGTCATGGCTGCTGACTTGGATGAGTCAAAACAGACAGATAAAGACAGATGGGGAGGACTTGCCTATGACATGTCTGATGATCAGCAAGATATTACTCGGGGTAAAGGATTGGTCGACTCTCTCTTCCAAGCTCCTTCTGGAGATGGCACCCATATCGCTATCTTAAACTCTTACGAGTACATCAGCCAAGGGCTTAGACAGTAAGTCAACCTTATTCATGCTATCATATAAGTACTCTTTTTCTAATATTTGTTCAAAATTATACGTGAAGGTATAACATGGACAACACGATGGATGGATTTTACATAGCTCCGGCTTTTATGGACAAGCTTGTTGTTCACATCGCCAAGAACTTCATGGACCTACCAAATATTAAGGTTTGTTTATTTTGACAGCCTTTTTAAAAATTTCTTTAGAGAACAAGATCGATAAAAATTTATGATATATACAATATTTGACAGGTTCCACTAATCTTGGGAGTTTGGGGAGGCAAGGGTCAAGGAAAGTCTTTCCAATGTGAACTTGTATTTCGCAAGTTGGGAATAAAGTAAATTACTTACTTTTTTTAAATGTTTCATATATATGAAACACTGTAAAAATATGTGATATTTTGTATTGAACCTTTTTAAAAACCCATTAAGTACTTAATAATCTTAATAACGCTCTGACTTTAGTCCATGAGGTTATGGGTTTGAATCTCACATAGCGTTTGATTCGAACCACTGGACATATGTTAACTTATAGTATGTTATATACTACCTAAGATTTGCAGTACAAGTATATACTATCACCTAAGTACTCAATTTTCCAAAAAAAAAAAAAAATCCCAGATTCAAACATTTGTTCCTGGAAACATATGGCACTTGCTATGTGACCCTTAATGTATTTTTGAGCAGACACATCCATTGGGTTTATGTTAAGGAACATTTTTTTATATTCTATTTTGTTGAAAGTTTGTATTTTTTTCATCAGTCCAATAATGATGAGTGCGGGAGAACTAGAGAGTGGAAATGCAGGAGAGCCAGCAAAACTGATCAGACAAAGATACAGAGAAGCAGCTGATATAATAGCGAAAGGGAAAATGTGTTGCCTGTTCATAAACGATCTTGATGCAGGAGCAGGAAGAATGGGTGGAACCACACAATACACAGTGAACAACCAAATGGTTAACGCAACCTTGATGAACATAGCCGATAATCCAACTAATGTGCAATTGCCCGGAATGTACAACAAGCAAGAAAATGCCCGTGTCCCTATTATTGTCACTGGTAATGATTTTTCGACATTGTACGCTCCTTTGATTCGTGATGGACGTATGGAGAAATTTTACTGGGCTCCGACCAGAGAGGACAGAATTGGTGTTTGTAAAGGTATTTTCAGGGCCGATAAAGTCAAAGATGAGGAAATTATCAAGTTGGTCGATACATTCCCTGGTCAATCTATCGGTACGCTCTTAATTCATATTTATATCAGAAAAGTGTTAGTGCTAAGTCTGCTTACGTTGAAAGTGGGCAACCTATTTGTTACATGATACTACTGATTACCCCCTTGCAGAAGTCTAAACTGATAGTATTATGCCAACTAATAGACTGCTTACTGTAAGTGTAAGCAGAACTACGGTTATGACATATAGACTCTTGATGCAAAAGAATGTATGTTGGGGATGGGAAGAAAAAAAATAGTGCGGAGTTCGAACCACAGTTATAATATATACTGTTGATGTAAATAAATGTGTTTTAGAAACATGATACATCCTTGTGATTTATATTTTTTAATAATAATTAAAATATTTATAAACTTTGGTATTGATGTAGATTTCTTCGGTGCACTAAGAGCAAGAGTGTACGATGACGAGGTACGCAAGTGGATAGCAGAAATCGGAGTTGAGAAGATTGGTAAAAGACTGGTGAACTCACTTGAGGGACCACCAACATTCGAGCAACCAAAAATGACATTAGAGAAGCTTCTAGAATACGGCAATATGCTTGTGCAAGAGCAGGAGAACGTAAAGAGAGTGCAGCTAGCCGATAAATATATGAGCGAGGCTGCCCTGGGAGAGGCCAACGAGGATGCAATCAAATCTGGAAATTTCTACGGTTAGCCAAATTTCTTCCTCAGCCTCTTGGCTCTTGTTTCCTTAAAGAAATATTAGCACATTGTGCGCTACAATACTTGTTACAGAAGAAAAAAAAGAAACCAAGTTTGTAATCCCTTGATATTTGCTGTGTATAAAAGTTCCCTATTTGCTTTTATTTATCAAAATGTTATTAAGTGAAAAACAAAAAAACGAAAATACCACAACTGTGAAGATCAAGTAATATTGAAGGAAGCAAGTCTTTGACAGTTTCTTGAATCAAACATCAATCTAGTTTGTCATCTGTATGAGTTTAAGGATATAATATAGAACATCTATAAATTTCAAACTGTAATACGCTAGCTTGAAAATATACATGTAACACCGAGAAATTTCTATAGCAACACATATATTGACAAAAATGCTTAGTCTCTTGGTATCAACTCTGGATAGAAAGTGGTATCTTGGTCCAATATTTTTGTTAATAAACATGTACCTTGTAAGGAATATTGAATGGAGTTGAAATATGAATGCAGGTAAAGCAGCACAGCAAGTAATGGTGCCTGTTCCAGAAGGATGCACTGACCCAACAGCTGAAAATTTTGACCCGACTGCAAGAAGCGACGATGGAAGCTGCACATATAAATTTTAAACTTGTGAACATCCTTTTATTAAAGAAAAGTTGAATTGTTGTAAGCATATGTTGGAGAGCATGTTTGAAATTTGTTTGTTCTGAATTTTCCCTGTAATCAAGGAGCTGCTCTGCAGATATATTTAAATGCCAAAGACTTTGATTCCTGAGTATTTTATCTGCCTTGTTTGATTTCCTGGATTTAAACATACATTGCTCATCTCTTCTGCTGAACTATTACTTGCTGATTGTAGTTCATGGTTGATTTAGAAGAAGAAATGCAAGTAGGAAATACAATTCTTGGCACCTCTCTTGAAATATGCTTTTGAAGAGTGGGGTCTATGGAAAGTAATTCTAGAATCACTCTTGTAAGATGTTGTAGGTCATTGTTTATGGAGATCTGTGATCGACTCGTATTAAAATTGGATCAACTATTAGCTTTCATCTAGGCTAACACGAAAAATAAAATACAAATGTTTGGAAAGTTATATAACATGCTTACGAACCAAAAGGACGAATCTTCTTCTTTATTCCTTACAAGCAGATACAAGTAGTTATTATTTTATTGATCCGCCTGTGCACTTAAAACACTTAGCGGTGGCGGTGCAAAATGTTATACCGGGAACATAGTAGAGGTGCAAAAAACTTCATTAAATATAAACTCAAATATTTAAATTTAATTTATTATCATTCTCAACTCATTTGTATAGAAAAAAAAATTATTACTTAATCTTTTACAATAAATCGAAGAATATCATGATTTGTGCAGCTCAAATTTGGTAACTATAGTACATTTCTAACTTATATTAAGCAAAGTACCTTAAAATTAGGTCTTTACCATAACTTTGTTGATTTAGTCCAAAAAAGAACTAGTCAAATCAAACTTTTTATATTAACTGTGCTAAAACAGGTGTTAAAATGCTTTGATTTAGCAGGTGAAGCGGAAAACAGCGGGGCTCAGAGTGGATCTACTGTTTATTAACGATATATTGAAAAAGCATAAGGGTCGAAGAGTGCTACGCTCTATAGCGGGGATTTTGCGTGGCTTTAGCGGAGCTTTAACTGTAGAGTGATCAGCTAATCTATCTATTAAATAATAGTAAAACATAAGAATTTGAAGCTCTCACGTTAATTATAGGGGCTATTTTTATTCTCCTTTATTTTTTTCAAGCCTACATATTTTATTTTTTAAAAATCCTATAATTTACCACTTTACAGTTATTCTACTAAACTTCTCAAACTGTTTTACATTTAAATACCTGTTTTTTTTTAAATCTACAATTATTTACAAATCACTCACAGATCTCTCCCAAAATTTTACATTAAAGTCCACATATTTAAATTAATTACTAATCCAAACTTTAAACTAATTGATAAACTTAGTCAACTAATATATAAATTCTAAAAGATGAAAGTTTCAATATGTAAAATACAAGCGCATCAAAAAATTGATAAAAAAAATTATTTAGATGCAAATATGTATGTATGTATGTATGTAGATATATATCTCACATAACATAAATTATATATACGTTAACGACAATAACAAATTTATTTTATAATTTATTTACTGAATGGATTTATCATACATTGTATTGTAAAATTCTGTTAACTTCAAATACCTAAATTTTAATTTTTTAAAAATTACTTAGAAACCCTTCTCAATTATCTTCTAATATTTTACATTTAAGTCCATATATTTAACTAATTGTATAATTGTAAATTTAAACTATTTAAATAAATTGATTATCATTAATCTATCTAATAAATTTTAAAAAGTGGAAATTATGTTGAAGGGCTTCTATTTTCAAGGTAATAAGTTTTAAGGACAACACTTCTAAATAATTAGTTTTAAGGACAATTTACAAGATAATGATAAATTCATTTATCTTTTTAAGTTATACAGGAAAATGATAAATCTTTTTATCATTATTTCTGTATAACTGAAAATGATAAATTCTTTTATCTCTTTCCTGTAAAATGTCCTTAAAACTAATTTTTTAGAAATAGTGTCCTTAAAACTTATTACCTGCACAAATAAGCCCTTGAAGTGAAAATCCCCTTCTAAAAATACGAGAATTTCAATATATACAATATTCATATATATGAGAAAAAATGATAAATTTATTTCTTTGTTAAGATATAAAGATATTTAAATTACATAACATAAAATGTATTACATAATAGTAACTCTTTTAATTTCTAATTCAAAAATAAAATGTATTATATTAACTCTTTTAATTTCTAATTCATTTATCTCAAAAAAATTATTGTATATTACATAACACAATTTTAGTTTTAATAACATTCAAAAGATAAATTTATATTTTACAACATTATGATGTGAACACACAGATTACACCGAAAGAAATTAAATTATATAAACATTCTCACTTTCGACATGTTATCAAACCATGCCCAATTCATAACTCGACTAAATACTACAAAACATTATTTTGCAATTATCAAAATTATAAGCACGACCCTCCTACAACAATATGAATTCTACGGTTAACTACAAGGATAAAATTGTACAAAATGAAACTAAATAATTGATAAAAGTTCACACGTAAATAAGCTAACCATAAGATCCTTTTCTCAATTACAATTATGTACAAAGCTCTTCTTAATTTTCTTCAACTTTTTTACATTCAACTCTTTATATTTAATTAGTTACTTTATCATTAATTCAAATTATTTAAATAAATTCAATTATTTAGTATTCATTAATCCATTTATAAATCCTTTAAAAAATGAATTAATGAATTAGTGATGTATGAACAATACTTAAGCAGTGACTAGAGTCTTTAGTTATAACAGGTTTAGAATGACCTTTGATTTGCAAGTGAATACAAAGGAACTGGAGGATTCATTTAAGATCATCGAGATCAATGATAGGCTGGAGAGCTCAACTACTGAAGAATGATTGCTATTGGATCTTATTCCTGAGAAAGGCGCACCTTACATTAGAAAGGCGTACTTTAGAGGCAAGTGTTAACCCGCTTTTAGCCAAGCAGATTTCAACTGAATTTAGAAGATCAGAACAAAGACAAAATGATTTGAAAACTTTGAAGCACACTTAGAAGGACTAGAGAAACAACTCGGAGGAGTTTCAGATGGATTGGAGCAAAGGACATAGCTTGGTACCGAGCTATATAGGTCGGTACCGACCTATGATTCCTCCCCGAATCACTTTCAAACTCCATACTTCTCCAACAACTCATGATCGAGTGGTTTTCCAATGGTTTGGATGAGTAACTCCAAGGTTTGACGAGAAGAAATCAAAGAATGTAGCTATCTGAAAGATCACTAGAATCAACTAAAATTCGATACAAAGAGCTTGGAACTTATCAACTAGAAGATAGAAGAACAGAGCAAGAGTTGAAGTTGGATTTGGACCAACACTTATAGCTCGGTACCGAGCTATATAGGTAGGTACTGATCTATCTTGTTGGGTCGTGGTGCTTTGATTTCTCTTGTGCAATGTTGGACTATCTCCTGGACTCTACCGCAAGCGGGCTTCTGGACTCGTACACCTGTTTCTCTATAAACACCAGCCTACCTGCAACCAAAAGGGGATCTTTTCTTCACCCGGGATCTGATTTCTCTACCATTAGAAACTTCTTCTTCTTCACTCCTATCCTCTACCTCTCAAACACTCTAGAAACTCCATTGTAAACCTGAGATCCACTAGATTGTGGTAAGATCTGATATAACTCATTATGATCTAGAGAGAAGACAACAAATAGCAGACTATAAAGTGGACTTAGGCCAGAGATTGTCAAAGCACTATAAAAATTCTTGTGTGTCCTTTTACTTGTCTGCTGCCTTTACTTGCTTGATCTTGGATTTCTACATCTTTTACATCTATTTTAAAAGAACCGGTGCTTTCATCTGAATTTCTGGATGTTGATCCATTTTCTGGTTTAACAGGATGGATCTGAAACAAAAATTAAAAAGAGCTTATTTCTAGACTTCAAGTAATTTCAAGTTAAGAAAATAACTACGAGCATCTTCTCTATTGAACATGTTTAGTAAAAAGTTACTTTATTAAATAAATTTTTTTAGAAGCACCTTCCTGGTGACATAATTTTATTAAAAGTTCCTTTGTCAATGCAATTTTTTCTATCTCGTTGTCGTATCAGTTGATTTCTGTATTCTTTTATTTTTCTTTCCTAATGTTACTATATCATTTTCAATTTGAGCAAAAATCGTTGTTGTACGAATATTAGGCTTCTCTAAGATCTTCATCATCACATAGATTCTGAGATTCCCTTGCTGTCTCTTTTGTCTTAGATGAAGATGCCATTGATGTGTCCGATTTTGAATCCTTTTTTCTTCTCCTAATATTTTTTATTAAACCCTTCTTTATTTCTAAGATAAGAATGAATGAATTCTTCTTTGAATATTATCTCTTATTTTGCATCTGTAATCCTGTAACAATATGTTGAAATGGACTGGGCTATTCACCCATGCAGAATATATTCATTTAATCATTTAATATTAGAGTAATATGTAATCTTGATTTGGTTCATCATTTTCAATTAATTTTGGTGAAATATTCGCCCATGCATCTGTAATCCTATAGAAATCTGTAATCCATTGATTTGGTTCATTATTTTCAATTAACTTCGGTGAAATATTCACCCATGTAGAGTTTAATCCTTTTATTTTTTTAGGAATAATTTTAATAGACGGTCCATAACTTGTCCACCACCGAGCAAACCAATTTGGTATAAGACGTTTAAACTTCATCGTAAATTTTTATGAACCAAGAATGTTTTCTTTTAATATTATCATATAAGAATGCCTTGATAAATGGTTCATTATAATTATTGTAGTTATACCTAACTAAAACCTCTTCATCTAGTAGAAAATATCCTTTTAATTTTAGGGTATGGCATAATGATCCTTTTGACAATAATTTTGCTAAAATTATAAATATGCAGTTCTGTTGAAGTATAATGTGTTATCTCCCATGTTTCAGAAGCTTTTACATAATATGCCCTTTGTTTGTATGATGCAGCAGCATACGATGCTGTATCAAGGTACCTTTGCATTAAGGACCATGGACTATCCTCCTGTTGTAAATCAAAAAAGTTCAAAAGAAGTATTACTTCTTTATGAGGATTTTCCTCATATGAGGTCATATTGTCCTCATTTTCTTCATTACTAGCTAATGCTAGCATACGATGGTATGTCTTGCTGTTTTTTCCGAGTTATAAACTCAATAAATTCTTTATATAATGGTCTTTTTATTTGTAGGAATATTATTTTCTAATAAGTTAGAAGCAATATGTTTAGCTATTAGTCTTTTGTTACCATATCGAACGAGGATAAACTCTCTACCACATCTTCCTCTATACGTGGAATTACCACTTCTTCGAAGAATTATGATAATGTAACACTTCATGAGTAAGAAAATCAAGAAGACTGTTATCTTCACTTTTTTATGAAGGATTTTAAAGTCAAAAGGAGCTAAATAAGTCTACCATCTTGCAAACATTTGCTTAGACATATCATGTTTAAAATCTCTGTTAAACATACATTTAGCAGATTTGCAATTACTTTTTATAATAAAATTTTCGTTATATAAATCATCTAAAATTTTAATATGCATTTAACTATAGTAAGAATTTTTTGGCTATAGTTGGATAATTCTTTGAACTACCGTTCCATTTTCTTTAATAAAACCTAACAATTATTTTGTCTTTCGACATATTTGCTTTAAAGTACCATTAAACCCTACGTTTGAGACATTTGTTTAATTAATTGTTTTCCCAATTTGAGTTAGCAAGCATAAAACAAGGAAGTAGTTCTACATTTTCCTTTATTTACCTAATAGCTTGAGTATTTGTTCTGTCCATGAACCATGATCTTTTTTAAGTCTATCATATAAAAAAATATCTATAGCTAGATTTTGTAATAAGAAAATATATAATTTAAAATTCTCAAAAATCTTTATATCCGAGTTTTATCAAGCATATATTTGGAAATTTAAAAGAAAATTTAATACTTCCACATTTTTTAAGCAAAACGGTTATGCAGTGCGGAGCCGCACAACCAAAGTATTATATTAAATAAAGGTTTCGATCAACAAGCCTAATGGGTAGCATCAAAATATACAGCTAAGAGTTTAAATTCATTCAAACATAAGCCAAATACTGTAAACCCCATCCAAACATAAAAAACAATAACATCAAGCACTACTACCTTAGACAACAATGAGCAACAAAAGGAAACAACAAGCACAATATCCAAAGAACACAACATCGAGAACTAAAATTGACCACCTAAAGAAAAACTCTAAAAAATTACACTAATCATCTCGGGCTCCATCATCAACATCAACATTAACATCAACAGCCTATATTACCTCACAACTATTAACGAACTCAGCATAATCCTGCCCATCAGTGGCCATCAGAGAAAGAGCCTAGGAATTTTAACCTATCCATGAGTAGAAGTGATATAAGATTTTCTAGCATTGTTGTTTGGGGTTTGTACACTTGTTATCAAAGCATCTAAAATTCCATTCAGTCCAGATAACCTAGCAGAAAGCAAATAAGAACATGTCGGTGTGATCATTAGAATGAGAATTCAATACTTCTCCTTATAAAAATTAGGTTTTCTTTTTCAATATTATGGCCTAGAAATCTTACATTTGTTCGAAATAAAGCCGTTTTAGCTTTGGATATTAATAACCCACTTTGAATAACAATATTTAAAAAAATATCAAGATATTTAAAATGCAATTCAATACTTCTTGTAAATATCATAATATCATCAATATAAACTATAGTAAATTCACTATAAGGAATATCATTCATGATTTTTTGAAATTTTAAAGGAGAATTTTTGAGACCATAAGACATAACTTTCCATACATAGTGTCCAATTGGGACATTAAATGTGGTTTTATACCGATCGGATTTGAAAGTTTGGCTCTTCTAGTTTCCAAATTTTAAATCAAATTTAGAAAGTATAATAGCATCATTATAATCAATCAAGTATATCTTTTTTATTAGGAATGACATGTCTAATCCATTTAAATTTTATTAAGTGGTTTATAATTTATAACTAATCTAGGAACGCTTATTAACATAAACAGAAGTACATGACTAAGGAGATTGTAATGGTTTTATTAAACCTTTTTATAAAAGTAATTCAATTTCCTTTTACATAGTTCTAAATACATAGAATTCATTTAACAAGGTCTTGCCTTTGTTGGAACTTTCCTGATCAACGGCGGGGGAAATTGGTAGATTTGAAAATTTTTCTCTAATTTGGATCTTAATAGGCCTACGAAATCTAATATTTAATACCATATCCAATGATCGGTTGTTTTAATAATAACATATTTTATTAGGATTATCTTATTCTTAATTAATTAAATATATGTTAATAAAGTATGGTATTTAAATAAGTATGAATATATCAAATATATTCATATTTCTAAATGATGTGACATACAGTGCATATGGTGAATATAATTGCATGGTATATAAAGATGGAAACAAACATAATATAAAATCTAAATGTAATCATATCAAGTTATAAAGGAAAGAGATAAATTAATTCCACCTTCCTCTTTTGCAAACATTAAAATGATACTACACCTAATCTTTATACAACAGATGATGTGTGATAATAATATGATATGACATATAACAACAAATAATGACATATTCAATATATAAATGTGTATATACTTGGATTGATATAGACTATGTATATATTCGCTATATATATATATATATTAATTTCCTCAATTTATTTATTTAGTATAAAAAATATATATGGATGGAATTGTTTTAAAATACATACCTCAGCAGTATAAATATGATTTAACAAATATAACACAGTTTCACTAAGTTGAAATATCAAATTCAATTTTAATTTGAAGTACCTAATCTGGAATTAGTATGATATATTTAAATTTAGGTCTATATCAAAGTTAACAAATATAAAACATTTTTATTGGACATGTATTGATATTGTAATCGAATTGTTTTATTTTCTTTGCATGTTATGTTTTCTACTTCTGTTTTAAATTCTATGAACTTATCGATGATATACTACTTGTGTATCAAATACACATATTCATGTCTATGACAATTCATCGGTGAATTTAATGAAGTAAGTGGATCCGTTTTTGTACCAATAAACGTTAGACTACATACGTCTATATGTATCAATCCGAAGAGTTCATTAACTCTTCTATTATTCCCGCTGAGTGGGTGCTTTACCCTTAATCTTATGAGATACAATTCATCACTACTGTATGATTCATAATCATATGATTAAAGAATTATTTCTCAAAGATACGACTTAGTCCCTAGTTCCAAAATAACAGTAGAAAATTTTAGATGTTTCTATATCTTTCGTAGCTAATGCATCATTGCTGTTATGGAAACAAATACCTTATTATAATAGATTTATTTATAATGAATATTCACAATATTCATATTAAAATAAAACCATATCCACTTTCACTCAATACCAAAACTATTATTTTTTCACAATAATATTTGGTATATTTAAGAAAACAATCTTTCGTATCTAGATGCATCCACTAATAAGTGTCATATGGTATGCATCCACTATTTTCGCCATTACTATAATAGTGTATGAAATATGAAGCTCGATTCAACCACTTATTATGGGCCATTAATTTTATCCATTGTAACTAGTTTATAGTCGAGAGTTATAAATCATATACCTTTAGCTAAAAGAAAGAATTATTATAGAAAACAATTTTCCATAATAAAATTACATTTGGAATATAAATCACATTTATCATTCCATAATAAGTGTCTACTTGGTGTTTTATACAATTATCGTTTCCAATGTCTCTTCAAGAAGTAGAAGTGACTATTCACTCTCTTCTTCCCAACTGCGTCTATTTTACATACACTATCAAACGTTTGCTTTCTTTTCTAAATGGTAGAAAAATTCAAAAGAAAATTCTTACTGCAAGAATGCACCGACTTCTTTTGTGACGACTCGCATTTTGGAAGATTCAAGTTAACAATAAACCACACATGTCCAACTCAAACAATCCAGAAGGCAGATAATCAATAGATTGATTCAAAAATAAAGGAAAGAAGAAAAATGAAACACAAAATCTCACAGCGTAATGACAAAATATAATAATCAAATAAATAGTTCATGAAGTTGTTTTACAATATACATTTGATTATACTTTACAACATTAATCAGAGTTATATATAATCATCAGAGTTATACATTAACATGTATAATAGAGTAATGCAGCAGAAAAAATGAGGCAATGGAATAATACTAGTAAATAGTATACCAATCTCCATCTTCGTCCTTCAAAAATGATGATCTTCAATACACTGAAATACTCAGACTGACCCAATCATAATGAAATGAAAAAAAATACTTGGATTAGAACAAAAATATCCTCATGTATGTAAAATAAATATCACGTAAAATATGAGTGTAATAGTGTCAGAGATGTTACGAGATTTTACATCTCTTATCTAGTGTACAATGTGAGTGCAAATAACTTAAGAGATGTTACGGGATTTTCCATCTCCTAAGGATTCGTTAAACTATCTATATATAGTAAGATACGTTATAAATGTAATGTCTAATAATAAAATAAATATTTTTCCTAGCGTTAAGGCTTTACATTAATCTCCCTTAACGCATTTTTAAGCATTATCGTACAGTTTGCATGTAACACAACCAGTAGAATGTTGGTAACCAGTGATGCATCGTGATACGACAACACTAAACCAAAATCGTAGTGGTCTCATATAAGGATAAAAGTATAACAATGCACGCGAGGCAATGTCCAGGGTAGGATACTACCAGTTTGCCTGATCTGGACTGGTGGTAAGCCCTGACGGCACACCGCGTCCAACACTCCCAAAATCAAAGGATGCACACCAATCAATAACAATGTAGAGATAGTAATACGAAAGAGTGTGTCCGTTGGAGGTAGCTAGCCTCATTGGCCCGACTCGGCTCCTGTTTTAGTCATTTCAAATTAACACAAGTGTCAAGGTCATCCTTCATCATTCACTTTCTTCAAATTCAGTAAACGTTCATCAAATCCAGCCACTTCATTCTAGATCATCCTCCGCATATATAGTAGTTAAAGTGGTTCCGGTATTGACAGAGTGTATACCAATCGGTCTCGGTCTCTTTAACAACCAAACATCATTTTACACACCAGTTGGTTCTTTTACATTTCAAAGAACAATCATACTTCATATCAAAATATCATATTCGCTTCAAAATATCATATTCACTTCAAATTATCATATTCACTTCAAAACATCATTTTCGCTTCAAAATATCATATTCACTTCAAAATATCATTTTCGAATTCAAAATAGGTTATGCCTTCATATCAAACACATTCGCTTTTAAATCAACTATTTAAGTATAAATAGTTACAACTTTAAAATAGTTTGAATATTGAAAATAGTTTGAAAAATCTAAAAATAGTCTGGAGACTGAAGACAATTTTGATATTAAAATAGTTTGAGTATTGAAAATGGTTTATATATTAAAATAGTTTGGAAACCAAAATAATTTGAATATTAAAATAGATGGAAATTTAAAACAGTTTATATTTAAATAGTTTACATTGAAAATAGTTTCAATCAAAACTGTTTCTTTCCATTTTCAACCAATCTGAACTCAGGTTCAACATTTCAGACCAAACAAATTCAATTTCCAACATTTCAATTCAAATCAACTCCAATTTCAAATTCAATTCAAATCAATCTCAATTCAAAACGATTTCGACTTTACTTTAAATTCAACATAAACAGTTCGATTCAAATGGCTAGAAGTTTTCAATTCAAATTCTCATTTAAACAATTTAACTTATATCAATTTCAAGTCTCAAATTTGGAATAACCATTTAAATCACTTTAGTAAAAATAATTTCAAAGTTCAAATTAAAATTTAAACCTTTAAAATAATTTAATTTCGATAAATATAAATCAATTTTACTTTCAGATTTCAAATTAAATTCTTTAAACAGTTCATTTAAACAAATTTTAATTTTAACATTTCAAAAGCTCGAATTTGAAAATAATTTAATTCATATAAATCCAATTTATTTCCTTTAAAACAATATCATTTAAATGAATTCAAATTCAAGAATTTAAAACCATTTAATTAACCAATCCGGTATCCGTATATAATTTTCTATCCTATGGCCAAGTAATTAATTCAATTTTAATTACATGGATATATATCATTTCAACCCAAAGTTAAATGTCATAGGTATATATCATTTCAACCCAAATTTAAATGTCACAGGTATATATCAATTAAACCCATTTCTTAATTTATTCAAAACGATTCAATAACAATTTATATGGTGTAATAATATACAGGGTGATAACAGGGATATATCAAAATAAATAAACAACCATACATCTAACAAATCATTCAATAGCATCTAATTTCAAACAACAACCAGATTAACCAAAATATCACAATAGTTTACTAGTTATCAAATGTCGGGGGTTTAACTAGCAATTCAATTCCAATTTCAATTTAAATGTCGATTCAGTTTTGATGTCAATTCAATTTAATTTAAATGTCAATTTAAATCACCAAATAACAATCAATAAAATTTATGACTTCACGATTTCAATTCAACTAACATTAGAATATTTTAGTATTACGTGCGTGGGTTTAGTCACTCACCTTCGTTCGAATCTGAAAATTCGAATGAAATGAATTGCAACAAATCCAACTCTATAGCGCAGAAAATGTCAATACGAATCAAACGCAACAGACGACACTCGAATCCGACCTCGTACGCAAAAGTCATGAATTAATTAACATTTGAAATAAATTAAATTTAACTTAACTTAAATAAATTTAAATTTAAAATAAACCTTTCCCTTTTCCCTCTCTCTATCTCGTTCGATACCAGGCCGAGCCCAACTACGTCGCACATTCTTCGAATGTCGCACCTTCCATATGTCGCCGAAGAACGATCGAACGCCGTCGCCACCTTCGCCATCACGAGCCGTGCCTCCCAACACACGCGCGCCAAGCTCAGTCGCTGGAATCGCCGCTCACGACGTGCCCTAGGTCGCATGAACACGGCCCCCATATGCCTCTATTCGTCGATGATTCGACGATCTGACTGTTGATCTTGTAGAGCTTGTCGAGCTCTCCATATTCCTAGTTGAAATCGGAGGCTAAAAGTGAATGAATAGAGAGAAATCGAGGGAGGAAATTGGTTAAGTTTCGGCCATTAAGTTTTAAAGGAGGCGGCTGATCGAAACTAGGGTTTTGGATTGCAAAAATAAAATTTTCAAGTCCTTGTACAGAAAACTTTTGAGGCACTATTCACTCACCAAAATTTCGAACTCCAAACGAAACGTGTCGTCTGGCATTCTATATGTTGTACCCCTATTCCGAACACAATGGAATATATATCGAGAGCCAATTCCATCATATATAGAAGTTAACTTTTCAAAATCAAATTATATTAATTTTAATTCC
Organism: Allium fistulosum; assembly: GCA_030737815.1. Lineage (NCBI taxonomy): Eukaryota > Viridiplantae > Streptophyta > Magnoliopsida > Asparagales > Amaryllidaceae > Allium > Allium fistulosum. The sequence goes on along the minus strand of CM060908.1, from coordinate 292,499,582 downwards.
TTCGACTAAATTCTACGCGTTTTGAACTCACACGACCAAACGATATGTTGAACGCACACGGGCAGTCAAGCTATAAAGATAGTTTAAGTTTTGAAGTTACTGTTGGGTGATTGTGACCGTATATATTTTTAACTTTTTTTAGTGTTTGAATTGTGCTGCCTTTCATATGACTTTGTGAGTCTCGTAAGAACGGGTATATCATGATTTACGATATAATACCTCCAAATTATAGATGCTCATGACGATTTCATCCTTTTTTTTAAATGCACTTGGCATTAGTCTCAGTCGGGGAAACCAACCCATTATAAAATACTCTTGTTTAGGACATATAAATGCAAAATGTACGTTAAGGTTTTCCTATTACTCCTTTATTTTATTGACAGTGTGTATAGATTATAACTATATATTTGTATCATTACAGTACTGTAGCATTTTTTTTGCTTATTCTGAGAATGGCGTCCAGATGTTTTGATAGTAGGATGATGTAGTACAAAAAAGATTTCTTCCATTTTTGATGCAAACCAATAAGTGTGGCTGAAGTTGTGTAATTTCCGTAAATGTTTAAATCTATTGAAAGTGAATACTGCAATATTATCAAGTACAAAATGCAAGAGATCGGCCCAAAATAATAACAAAACGTGACTTTAGAATCCTAATCGAATGAGACTTTTTACATAAACATAGCACAAATAAATAAAGAAATAAATTAAAATTTAAGCATGTACGTAAAATTGATTTTTAATCAACAAATTTCAGCACCATCATTACTTTTAGTAGCATGGTAGATGCGCACTTCCAGTGCTGCTTCTATCTTGTTTCCAGCTAATATCAATTTGATTGATGAATCACTAATTTATAGAGTGTAGATAGAAAGTCCTTCTAGAAGTCTTCTATGAGGCGGCTAGTCGGTAGATCATTTCCTTGTTCTTGCAATTCTACCATGCTTCAGCTGCTTACCTACACCTTTTCTGCTAGTGGTGTCCTTACCATTCATGACATTACTTGGTATAGTTATTATCGACAAATATGGAGCAACTTTGCCATTACGATCACCATCCACCTCTTGGCGTAATACATAATATATATATTAGCATCCATCGGGGCAAAAAAATCCTCTAAGAACTGAAAAAATAGGTGCACATGCAATTGCGTATGAAATACTATAATGAAAAAAAAAGTTTGATCTGAACAAACGTTTTATTGAAACATTATGCATGTGAAAATGGATTTCATTCCGTTCACAACTTTGACTGATACTTCATGATGATAGTGAATACAGTAAAGTAGATTTGCATGTAGTTACTGAATTATTTATTGCTTGGAGTATATGTATTTGATTCAAAATTAACAGTTACATAACGTGTATCACCATTAATAAAATATGAAGAAATTAAATAAAGTGAATGTTGATGTGTGACTATAGGCACCATCCATCTCAAAACTGATTGAACGCTAACCGATGGCAAAAGAATGTTAATTCAAGTTCCAAAAATTGAACGTGAAACTTTTTTCATTCCCCTTTATCAAAGTGAAATTTTAGATTCTACTCAATTCTTTTCAAGTTATCAAAAATCTACCGTAAATAATAGCAAATTATACGAAAGTTTAAGACGCAAAAGAAATGTTCTTGTGCTAAAGTTTGAGGGTGAAAATATAAGGTTTTTTTACAATTTTTAACTGTTGCGATGATGGACAGACAATGGAGGAGATGAATTGTTTTCCGTCATTTTGTTATGTCCGAAAATATGAAAAATCAATAAACCTGTTTTCTATTTTCTGTGTTAATTTCATTTTTCAAAATTATTTGTTTTCCAACAATACATAAGAAGTGTGCATTTTGGTTCGGATGAAAACACAAAACTAAAATCAATAAACCAAACGGGCCTTTAACACATCACAAATTTTAAAGTCTGGTAATCATGATCATATCCCTCTAGTCCATCAATTCACACTGGTCACACGTACTCAACCCAACCATAACCTCTCGTCTAAGAACTTTGATTGCTTTTCCTTTTTCTATGAACTACTGGAACCACGCAACATCATTTTGTTGATAAATCACCATCTACCTTTAAATTAGATTTTTTTTGTCAACTAAAATGGTTGTTGAATAAAAAAGTATGCTTTGTAAATGAATTTTTCACCATGCATATTCTAAAGTCAATAGAATATGAGATAGTCCCAGTTTAATAATTGAATTGTAAAGCGGGTCTCTACCTCACTGATTATATAAATTGGGTCTCTGCCTCTTTAACGGGCTCTTTAACGTCACACTCGATAATTATTAGTATTCACCAACTCATTAATTTTCAATCTTTTAAATGTGATAATTTTTTGTCGATTGATTGAATTTAAGAATAGTTTTCACCATTAAATCTCAAATTTAATAAACTTTCAAACGACAATTATTAAATTGCGACAGTTGTGTTATGAGGGTTGGAGTCTATGATAAAAACATACATTTAATTAGTACAAAGACTACAAAATTAATAAAGGGACATACAAATACACGATGTATTGATGTTTAGTGATGAGCATGCATCTTTAGTGCTTTAAATACTTGGAAGGTATATGAGAAAATCATCAATTACTAAAGATGGAGAATATTGGATTTTTTGCTCGATAGGTTTTGTGAATGGGTATGACATAATTATTACGGCCAGAATAAACAACTCAAAATCAAAACATTAGTTTTCAACTCTAACAAACATTTATTCAAACATGATTGCCTTTTCTTTGGTGTTAAAATAAAAAAATATGGTGGTAAATACTGCTAATTGAAAATAAAGGTAAGCTGGTGAAATGCATTAATTACTGTGAAAATAAGGGACAGATCCCTAAAATAAAACTTAATATACAAAAATCTTCAAAAAAAGATATAAATTGCATCCTATTTTTAAATAGTACAATTTTCTTCCCTAAAATACCTCTCCGCTTCATGGCTGCAACGTTGTTTGTTCATCTGTGGATGTTATACTCACATCCATAATTAAAATTTGCACCCCATTAATTATCAATCATAACTTTTTTTAGAAACGATAGATTAACAAACCGTTTCCACCATTAAATCACAATTTTTATTATCATTCTACTGAGTTGCATTATGCATATGTAAAAATAACGGCAGGTTAAGCTTTTAGCTTTTACCATTGACGTTTTACAAATGTTCTGCAATTATATGGTATAGCTGCAAACAGTTCTACGACTATATGCAATTGTAGAAAAGTTTGCAATTATATGGTATATTTGCACTATTATGCATTTATTGGAATAATTGCAGACTTTTCTGCAATTATTCGATATAATTGTAGAAAAGTACACAATTGTATGAAATAATTGCAAAAAAGTCTGCAATTATTCTACTTAATTGCATAAAAGTGCAAGTATACAATTCTATCTTAAATTGATGTTTTTCAAATTTTAATTATCTGCGATAAATAAATTATATAATTGATGCAATTATTCTGAATATTTGTAGAATTAAATGCAATAATTCAGAATAATTGCTGATAACTATGCAATTATTCAGAATAATTGCTGATAACATTACAGAGAAAGTCTGCAATTATATGGTATAGTTACACTTTTCTGCAATTGTATGGAGTAATTGATGTTTTTCTAAAATAGCAGAATTTTCTGCAGATACATGAAATAATTGCAGAATTACTGCAAATATGATTTTTTGGTATCAACAACAATGGATCTCATTTTAAAGATTGTAAATTTTTTGATTGTTTGGTGAAAACTGTATGCTGAAGTGATGTTTTTATAGAAAGTTATACGCGTTTGAAATGTTAAAAACATAAAGGGTATTTTTGTCTTTTGACGTAGACGGATTTGAAAATAGGGACCAGAATATAAGTTTATTTTGAGAGGATGTTTTATCTATTTTGAAACTTATTAGGAATATCAGCAAACTTTCCCTTAATTAATCAACTGAAGAAATTGGCCAAATTAAATAAAATATAGAAAAATCAAATAGGGGAATTAGTTATCACCAATTAAATGAATATACTGACCTGATTTTCAGTTAATGCTGTAAATAAAGGTAAACCAATAAAGCATTTTCGTATAAAATGTGTGAAAACAAACAAATAGTGAGTTTAATTATTACAAAATAAAGGACGTAGGTGTTGGAATTTGATTACATGTGATGGGTAGCAAGTATCCATGTAAAAAGGGATTGGAATTGGCGGTAAAAGTTGTGTAATCTAAAAATACAACATTATCAGGGACATGATATTCGTTTTCCATGTCAGTACTGTTGAGTAAAATGAGTAACAGATAAAACATGCATTAATTTAGTTTGGTTCCAATTATGCAAAGCCCTGTTCAAAATTATTATCGCTCTTAGAAGAAACGAAATAAATGTATTCTATTGTTAAAACTGAGAATCACACGGTTCATAGCAAATAATAAGAATGAGTGAAAATAATTTGCGAACAGAAATATAATGTTAAAAAAATTGAGACATGATGAAGATTAATTGCACATTTAAAATTGAAATCTTTTAGTCTGACACGGTGAGGTATCAATATCATACTCTAACCCATTGTATCTTCTGTCCATTGGAAGCCATACTAATCTCTTTAACGGTACCTCCAATTCTAATCAAGAATTACCACCTGAAATCAAAACATGAGCTTTATTGGTAACCTCAAACCGACTCAAAGTTGCATATCTCTTCACTCTTATTTCCATCATCATCCTAACTTTTTTTCCGTCTATCCATTTTCTATGCATTTTATGAAAATTTCATAATTAGACATGATGCACAATCTATAAGCATTCGAAAACTTGTTTTGAACTATAGTATTTCCTAACTCAAAATTTCTGTGAAATCCACAATAAATTAACATATTGATTTACATTAAGGGGATATGAATGCAATATACAAATAAAATAACCATTCAAATAATCTCCTAAATTAAATTATTTATTCCTACTCCAAGTAGGATGTCTTACCGGAGAAGGTGCAAGAATTGTGTCTTTGTAAACATACTGCATGGATAACATAAATATACACTCATTGATCATGTTATGATCATTCAATTAAGTACTCTCATAAACCATTTTAATAACTCTAAGTTCTGTAATTAAAATTTTAAGAAACAATTTACTACTCTTTTCTAAAACTATAAACATTTCATGATATCCTATATAATATATACCACTACAACAACAACAAAGATTATCACCACTAAATTGGGATATTCAACTAAAATCACTTGTGTGCACATATTTCTATGGTCTTAAGTTGATTAAATGTGTCTAATCTTGCATGACCAACCAACCTATATATGTATACCCATATATGTATTATTTTATCTCCTTTATATTTTTTTGCATAATGGATAAACATACTATAACATATCAAAATGTAACTAACTAATCTAAATTTGTAAGACATATACCATCGTGGTTAGTTACAGACTTACAGTTGAAATCAAAGTTTCTTAAAAGCCAAGTAACTAAGCACTTAAACATTTTTTTTGTAGAATTTGTTTTCTAACCCCCTACATCCAAGACTTCTTGATTTGGAAACAGATTACATTTTAACCATTTTAAACACTTAACTTTTAATAAATATATTCTTAGTATAGTATTAGGTTCATTATTTGACCATTTATTGAATGTAAACAATTATTTTGATGTTTTGTCCATTTATTGGCAAATAAAATTTAATTTGCAACCCAAACATTTTTTATATTGTAACTTTCCAAATTTGAATCATGATTCAAATCCTGTTAAAGATATTAAAATTATTTATATATTCTCCCTTCATGAAACCCGTCTTAAACTTTATAAGCCCACCTATTTTTTTGAATGCATATTCAAATTTATATTCTAAAATATGGAGTTAAAACCAAGTTAGATACGAATACAGTTTGTGTGCATATGGAGAATGAATTTTGCATTGTCATTTACTTTTTGGGTTGGTCAACTTAAATTGGATTTGGAAAATTAAAATGAAAATTCCATTAGAATTTAAACAGCAGGTACAATTTTTTAAAACGGTTATTAAAGGACTTCCAGTTGTATTGATTGATTCATGCAAATAACAATGATTGCCTAAAGGTGGTTATATGATTATAGTTGTTGTAAAGTTAAATGGTTGATATATTTAGACAAAATCAACGGTTGCTGGAAGTTTAGGCAGTCTTATCCCATTTATCACTGCGCTATTACCTTAAGACGAATTCTATTCATTTGCTGAAAAATGATTTTCTACACCAAAGATTTTTTTTATAAACTTTGAATTGAACTAATTATAAAATTAGACTTTTTCAGTAATATAAAATGCAATCATCTATTATTAAGCTCAAAGATTTATTCAATTCAGGGGTAATGGTCCGTATTATATTTTGTACGTTTAGAGAAAGATTTCAATGTTAAGTAACCGCCATGCAATCATCCAGCTATATGTGTAAGGACATTCCCCAAATGCATAAAAAATGAATAAAAAGTCCTAAATTTAAGGTTTTTATGAAGGGTTAAGTGAAGAAGATAACATAAATTAAACTTGCAGTGATATCTTCCAAATATATGCACAGACGGTATCATTGGTTAAATGGAAACCCCTCAATTCGGGATGATTTCCTCAAATTTGAGACTTTGCAACCAAAATCAACGTGTTGAAATCAGTTTTATTTTCTAAAAAAGAAAACACAAAAACGGTCAGACAGATGAAGGGAAGATACCGTGTGCAAATAAAATTTAATTTGCAACCCAAATATTTTTTTTATTGTAACTTTCCCAATTTGAATCATGATTCAAATCCTGTTGAAGATATTAAAATTATTTATACATTCTCCCTTCATGAAACCCGTCTTAAACTTTATTAGCCCACCTATTATTTTGAATGGATATTTAGATTTATGTTCTAAAATATGGAGTTAAAACCAAGTTAAATATGAATACATTTTGTGCACATATGGAGAATGAATTTTGCATCGTCATTTACTTTTTGGGTTGGTCAACTTAAATTGGATTTGGAAAATTAAAATGAAAATTCCATTAGAATTAATAATCTGATGATTAAAAAATTAGCACTTAGATTATTTTAAGTACAATATATTGCCGGCAGTTGTCAATTTGAACTTTGAAAAGAGAAACTATAGCCAGGTAAGGATGAGACATATTAATATTCAATAAAATTATGGACACTTAAACAAACAAACATACAGCGGTTGCTGAGACATGATACTCAATCTAAACTGGTTGTAGAAAATGTTCTAAGACTAAATCTAAAAGTATATGTTAGATTTGGAAAATAATAATAATACGCCATTCTTACCTATCTTTAATTAAAGTATAATAAGAAGATCCGAGAAGATATCATGTTGACAGCATAGTTTAACTTTTAGGTTTACCATTTTACAGTCAGCCACGATCATCAGCCACATAAAAACTGTAAAAATATCACAGATGAGACTTCATAAATTACCGTAGGTAGAAGATTCCGATTTGTATTACCGTCCATTGTCGCACTAAGAGGTGAAAGGCACTTGCGATGAATAACTACTTCTTCCAGATCGCTGTCTAATTTTTCCGTTCTGTTTGTTTGATTTGGGTATTTTATTTTAGAGTAGTTGAAGAAGAGGGTAGGCGGTTGGAGTAGAAGAAATAGAGATAAAGGTAACCGTTGTTAAAGGTGCGAAGGATTTTTCTTAAAATTATGTACTGCCACGTGTTGATTAAAGAGGTGGGTGGATTCTCCTTTCCTTTATAAGTAATAGATATGGCAGCATAGAGTTAGAGGTCCAATAGTGATGAAGTCCAGAAACCAGTCCAAGACAACACAAGAAATACCATGGCTCCCTGAGTTAAGAGTTAAATTCAATACCAAATTAAATTTCTTAATTCGGTACCAAATCAAATCCTTAGCCATTTGACGAAAAAGTCCTTTTAGGTCGAGTTTCTTGCTTCATCTAGATGTCTTCCATGTAATTTGCTAGATTGTTGATGAGTTTTTATCATCGATCTTCCATGACTTGGATTGACCTACCGTTTGGACCATCGCATCTTCATTCTTGATGATAGGACCTATAGAAATCTACAAAACTTCACGAATATACATAGGAGGACTAAAGGATCACTTGTTCCAAGTGTGAATGTACCAGGGCTTAGCACCTATATTCGGTACCGACTTAAGATCCTTAATTTGGTGATGGGTTTAAGTGCTTAGCCAAATCATGGTGAAACTTTCCTAAGTCCTTCTTTTGCCTTTTTTAAGTGCTCTTGCCAAATTTCAAGTCATTCTGGTTCCATCTCGATGTTTACCTTAATTCGAGATGAATCAAGGTCCTTAATTCGAAGGAGAATCTAATTGGTGGGGCCAAACCACTCCAAACCTTTTCTAATTCCTTCCTTATGTTCTTCTAAGTGTACATGTCAGGTTTCAAGTCATTCTGACCTAAGACCTTAATTCGATGCCGATCTAAGGCCTTTATTCGGTGACGATTTAAGGCCATAATTCGGAAGAGAATTAAGGACTTAGCCAATTTTTCAACCAAATTTCTTGAGCTCAATTATCTAGTCCTTTTAAGTGTGCCTCCCAGTTTTGAAGTTGTTTTGTCCTCATTTGATTCTTCTAAGTCCGGTTGAAATCCGCTTTGCTAAAAAGCGGGTTAACACTTGTCCCCCAAAGTATGTCTTTCGAATGTAAGGTGTGCTCTGCTCAAGAACAAGTTCATGTCATCAGTCTTTGATAGTTGGCCTTTCCAACTGCTTCAGACTTGGTGAATTGTCCAGTTTCTTCGGATTCTCTTATAAATCAAAGGTCGTTCCAAATCTGTTACAACCTAAGACTCTAGACTCTGCTTAAATGTAATTTGTACATCATAATCATTCTGATTTCACTTGGAATTATTACATATCTTAATCATTCCGTGTTCATCCAGGATTTAGCTATTTTATTCTAATTACAAGGCAATTAAATCCTTTTAGCAAAATCAATCTGTTTTCATCCTTAGGTACATTCTCTCTGAACCGTTCATCATCCCTTCTAGGGTTCAATCCTTGGTAGTCACATGCTGAGTCCAACCCGCTTGCTCTCCGATAAGGGCACCTACTCTCCGGTAAGAGGGACCCAATAATCGAGTAGGCCCATCCACTCACTCTCTAGTGAGGGGATCTACCCTTGACCTTTCTGGGTCCTTGTTTAACTGATCTGCTTACTCTCTGGTAAGGGGCACTCATTCTCCAGTGAGGGATCCGATGACTGTAAGCTCATCCAGTCGTTCTTCGGCAAAGTGACTTACTTCTTGCACTCTGGCCGGCCACTTTAGGCGGTAGCTCTATAGAGACCAAGGAAGCACATACTTTTCATTCTCCTATGAAGTGGCTCACTCCTTGCACTCCAGCCCCATCTCTTTGGATGGTAGCTCTAAGGCGGTCCAAATCCATACAAGCCCATCCACTTGCTCTCCAGTAAGGGGACTTGCACCTTGCACTCCGGTTTCGTCTCTCCAAATGAGACATAAAGCGATAAATATCAGTCATCATGTGTCTGTGGATTTTTCAAAATTCAATTCAATTTAATACAAGTTACCAGAAATCATAAATAGTTATCCCGGACATCCGACTCAAAGCGTGCCTTGGGTCTAATCCAGATCCCATACACTTGTAAGCGATCCAAGGTTATTATAATCCTAAGTAGTCATCCCAAATATCTGGCTTAGAGCATGACTAGGGACCAATCTAGATTCTGTACATGTCTAAGCGGTCTGGGGTTATTGTGCTAATTATCAAAAGCAAGAAAAAGCAGTGTACGAGAGAAAAAGATGCCCTCTGTTTATCCTGATCATGGGATTATAGGTTGTGAACCAGATCCTTTGTTGTTCCTTGGAGTGTTGGCTGTAGGTGGTTGTTTCTCTGGCCGCACCACTGTAGTTTGGTTTCTGACGTACTATTGCAACTGGGTGTTCTAGACAAGTTCCTTAACCATATCACAAGGTGTCAGCACTCATTCGTTTCATGTCCTTCCAGCTTATGGAATACGCATTACTTCCCAGATCTTTTCTCCTGATCCGAAGGTTCTTGCCAAGCCGGCTTTTGATAGAGGATGCGCCCCCTAGTTTTCAAGTAGATTGTTCATTGACGGAAATTATATCGGTTTAGAAAACCATCGAACGAATTTAAATTAAAAATAATCGCAAGCTCATGGCGTACACTTGTAGTACGTGGCGAATACGGGTCGATCCGCAGGGAATTGATGATTTTAAAATTCTATTCAATCGAATTAACCAAAGTTAAAAATGTGATTAGCTAAAAATGTAGAAAACTAGCAAAAGAAAATTGATAACAATATGAGAGTGTAAAGGCAATTTAGAGGCAATTTCCACTCTCTAGATCACATAAATCAACAAAATGAAGTTATGATCTCTCTTTTCTTGTCATTAGTGTAAATAGTTGATGTGCTTATCATAAGTATGGTATATTTGTGCTATTAATTAGCACAATATAAACCATCAAACTATAACACAACCACTAATACACATTTAATTCTCATGAAATGTGACAACAAAGTTGAAAGCAAAATCTATTTTAAGCATGGCCTATTAACTATTGTTTAGAAATATAGGTCATCAAATTTTAATTTCAACAATCACTTTATTACCATCATCATATGTAGATGAAGAGGTAATCATTGTTTGTGATTGTTTAAGCATAGCCTATTTAGTTTCAACAATATAGGCAATCAAATTCACATCAAAAACAACAAGTTAAACCACTTCAAATGATTCATTAAGCACAAAAAGAGAGCATAAACATCAAAATGTTGCATCTACATACTAGAGAGCTTCATTACCCCTAAATTGTAGGGATTAGCCCCTCATATTTGTTACCATATGAACAAATGTAGAAAGCAACATGAAACTAACAAAAGGAAAAAGAGAGCAAAATGTAAGGAAAACTATTCTACTTGCATAAAAGAAAATCTACACTACTTGCATAAATAAACAAATCTACTCTACTAATATGAAAGGAAATAAACAAAAGAAGAAAAGAGCATGTATTGAAAATTGCAAAAAGAAAAGGTTACATAAAAGAAATGGCTAAGTAGCCATGAAAAGAGAAAGAGAACTTTCTTTTTATTTTGAGCCTAAACTAAACTAAAGAGAGACTAAGGGAGAAGATGGTTACATGAAGATAAGGGGTATTTATACAAGTGTTAAACCCTAATTCATATTTTTGGGGAATGCCCAAATTGCCCTTGAGGTAGTGTGGTGGCCAAGTAATCATTAACATCCACTAATCCCCCACTTAAATGTACATGAAGCTTTAATGTCCTTTTATCATGTGCTTAGCTCCTAATTGAAAATCAAGGTAAGTGGGTGGGGTCCTCCATGATCATCACTTTGAATTATTTCCATCTTCATTTGTTCTCTTCACTCTTGTGCATGCATATATTATCATGAAGCCACTTGTAAAATTCACCAAATTTCCTACAAAACAACATAGAAAATTCCAAGTAAATTTTCACAATTTAATAAATGCATAAAAATGACCATTTTACTCCTATATGAAGATGAATATGTGACAATTTGAAAATAATTTGAATTTTGGTTTAAACAAGTTAAAATACCTGATATGATCATTTATTTAATTTAAATAGATTAAATATGGTGGTAAAAATATGCACATTTACGTGCACATCAAATACCCCCACACTTATCTTTTTATTCGTCCTCGAATAAAGGAAAAACTAAGATAAATCCATTTTCGTAGGGAGCACGATTGCATTGAGCGTATGCAACAAGCCGTTAAACCTCTGGGTGTCCCCAGTAGGACGAGTGTTGTCTCGTGAGGGTTTTCAGCGGATACTACCTACAAAATCCAAATGCAGGATGAAAATATTTACAAAATGCAAGATTTATTTACAAAGAGATGAATGCAAGTTTTTTTTTAAAAATTTTACAATGAAGGATTTACTTTTAAATTGACACAAATAAGTTAAATATAGGTTTTGGTCATTATCTTGAAAATTTAAGTCATTTACTCGTCAAAACATCCAATAAAAGTCAAGTTATCAAAGCAAATATATTATAGTTTAACTCGTTGTTTCGGTTGATAACACAGTGTAACTATGAAATAGATCCTTATTCGATTATCAAAGTTTATCAAAGTGGTATTTTCATTTCTTTTCAATAACAAGTCAAATCAACTAAGTAAAAATAGTGCTTGGATTTCATTTGCTTACTCTCTCCATTTTTTGAAATTTTTATTGATATTTACAATATTTACATATGCCTAACTCAGATAAACTGAGGCCAGATATATTACCCATGCACTGCCTTACGGACTGATGTAAGGGGAATACAGAGCGTGGCGAGTGAACACACAAGTGTGAACACCTATTGACTGTAGGCATTATTAAAAATAATTTATATATATATACACCTAACTCAGATAAACTGAGGCCAAATATACCGATCGTGCACTGCCTTTCGGGCTTACGTGAGAAGGGTACAGAGCATGGCGGGTGAACACACGAGTGTGAACACATGACTCTAGGTGTTTATTAAAAAAAATATACAAAAATACAAGAAATATTTTTTTGTTTTTGTGTTTTTTTTTGAAAGAGAGAGTTTCGCAAAATTATCTTAGCACTATTAAACTTAGAAGACAAAAAAATTGTTATATCCTTTACTTTAAATCAACCACTTTTTAAAACAAAGATTTTCAATTAGGATATATTTCATAATTATCACGTATGAATCTTCCTATATACTAGTTAAACCATTTTTATTTGTAATCGAACTTCATTTTTATTTTTGTTAAGACGAATTAATTTTCAAAAATTTCAATTTAATAAACCAAAACCATATATTTATCCTATAGTGTTTCTTTAAAAATAAATCAAAAATGCTTAAAAAAATAAAATTTGTTCTTTTTTGTTTTTGAGATTTTTTTTTTCAAAATTTAAAAATAAACCATGAAAAATCGAAAATGATGATGAGTCTCCCCCCATACTTGATTTTGACTGTGTCCCCACAGTCAACCTAAGTGAAAGGAGAAAAATAAAAATGGCCTTTATTTATATGAAAATGAACGGTATTTACACGGGATCAGAAAGTATATCGTCAAAGCGTAAATGAAATGGTCTTCCAACCGAATCATTTGCCTCATCAAGTATACGAGACACAGTTTAAGTTCGAAAAACCATTTCAAAGTTGAATGTTGATTTGGAAAAACGAATGTCGTTTTATTGGCAACCGTACGAGTTGTTTTATTTTCGATGATTTTCGGGGTTGATAGAATAATTGATTGAAATTCAAATTTCTTATCACCAAATTGAAATTCAAATTTATCACTGAAAACTTCTTCAAAATTACTGAATTCAAAATCAAAATGGTGATTTAAATCTTCCCCGTCGGAATTTAACAACTTATCATCGAAAAGTCCAATAAATTCGTCTTCCTTTATTGGATTATCAACAACTTCATTGCGTATCTCAAGTTCAAAATCTAAAGTTGTTGTATTCAAATTTTCGAAATCGAGAAAAGGAAGATCGCATTTTAAATTTGGTTCCACACCCTCAAAAGAATTGAAATCCAACTCAATTACCGTGTTTACAACAACTTTATTAAGATTATTATTATTTTCAATTTCAAAAGTTGTTATTTGAAAATCGTCGATTTGGGTAAAAGATGGATTATTACTTAACTCGTCACACGTTGGGATTTGGTTTTGTTGTTCACGTTGTTTCATATAAGTTTCAAACAACGAATCTGTGTGATCATCGTAAATTTCGTTCATTTGTTCAACAAAATCCAATTTATAATTATTAGCTTGAGGATTTTCGATTTGGATTTTTTGAGAACAAAAATTTTCACTTGCATCATAGTCGAGATTATTCCCATTGCCAAAATTATTTGAAAAGTGGATCACATTTTCGTTTTGATTTTGAAATTCATTTTGGAGTTCAAAATTGAATTGGCATGGGTTATACTCGAAATCGTTTGAATTTTAAAGTGAATTCAAATTTTGACTATTTTGAAAACTTTGATTTGAATCATTGCCCAAATATGAATTACACAAATCATTTATCATTTGATTTTGTTGTGTAGAGATTTCAAGTAAAGACGAAATGCTCTTTTCAAGACTTGAGGGTTGGTCATTGTTTTGAAAATTTTGTGGTTCAAAATTTGAGTCATTTAAGCAATAGTTGTTGTTAAAATATCCATACGAATTTGGAGTGAAATCATATGGATTATATTGATTTTCACAACTATTGTAAAATTCACGTAAGTGCGGAAACTCGGACATTTTCATGAATGTTTTTTTTTGTAAAGGAAAAATATTTACAAATAAAATTTATTTTTCAAAAGGGAAATTGATTTTTTTTTTTTTTCAATTTTTTCTTTTGTTTTTGAAAAGATTTTATATTTTTTTAGATTTCTGTTTTTCTAAAATTTTTTTTTGGATTTTTGAAATTTCAAAGAAAAAGGATTTAAAAATTTCAAAGGAAAAGAAAAGGAATATTTACAATTTTTTTTAGTTTTGGATTTTTGAATTTTTTTTTAATATGCATGAACTAATGCACCTAAATGAATGCAGGGGTTAATTACAAATGATTTATCCTAAGTTAATCCAAAATTGTATAATTACACCTTGTCTTAGTTCAATAAGATAGTCTCAGCCAGGTAACAGACAGGATTTATCGGTGCACCACGAATCACCGTAGCAATGCAACCGAAGGTTTAAGTACCTTCATAGGAACAACCACTATAATATTTACGAATCACCGTAATATTTATAAATGGTTATTACTCTGCCGTAGCCTAGACACCAAGAAATTAAATTGTTCAAAGAAGACAACTTGTCAATATACAATTAAGAGCTATCGATGTCTAACCGTTATTATTAACAAATTCTAGGATGAAATGCAAAGCAAAAATTAAACGTGTATTAACAATGCAACTACGAATGAAATTTTTGTTTTTGTTTTTTGTTTTTTTTATTTTTGATTTTTTTTTCTAAAATGCAAGCAAACAACAATGCAAGGAAAATACAAACTAGAGATAAAAGCAATTTTTTTTTAAACAAGCAAGCAGAGCAGTTTTATAGCAGCAGCTCCTCTTCTTCTAAAATTCTGCTTTGTCAACCTGAAATAAAAACAAAATATATACAATTTTTTTATATCAAAGAAAGACTAAAACAAATGAAAAAAAAAGAACAAACTAAACCCAAACAAATTCACAACAATCGCACCTTTTTTTTTAACAAATTCCAATTTTTTTTTCTTTTTTTTTTGGAAAGGAAACTTAAAAGTGAAGTTTTACTTAAAAAAAGGTTTTTTTTTGTTTTTCAACAATTGAGAAGTACACAACCCTCTTTTTTTTGAATAAAGGAAGAAATGAAACAAAGAAAACTTGTATTTAAGAACTTAAACTAAATATAAGAAAACAAAACAAAATAAAATAGAAATGAAGACAAATCTAACTTTTGAACCCGGCCCAAATATAATCCTCAACCCAAAATCATATACGAAACCCTTATCAAATTTTCATCAGTTTTCTCTCTCTGTTAATTCCAATTTCGAAATCTAATCCTCAATCCAAACAAAAATCGTTCTTCAATTCCAGTTAACTTGTCGAAACTTGTTCACGTATTCGCGTGTTCGAAGCTTGGGTTGGTGAATGGGCTAGGGTGAGACGATTGAAGAGTGGCGATTTGTGGTCACGTGAAGGGGAACAGTCGAAGTCGAGGCTGGGATTGGTCGAAGGAGGATTGCTCGAGGAATGAACGGAGGCAGAGGTGTGGTCGCGATGTGGTTTCTTGCAGATGTGATGGTCGATTCGTGGAGTTGGTGATTGCGTGCAGGGTTATTTGTGGTAGTCGAGAGAATTGGGTTATTCGAATTCGAGAGGTGATTAGTTGATTTCGTGATGAAGCTTGTTTTGGAGTTTGTGGTACTGGGCAAGTTTGTGGTTCATGATGTTAGACAAAGGGATTGTTCGTGGTTATACAACAGGCAACAGTGTTGTGGGGTTATAGAAGTATCGGTTGTTGATGAACTGAGATGGCAGTATGAAGTGGAAGTCGATGTTGGCAGAAGGAAGTGAGACAGCAGGGATATGGCCAGTAGTTTGATGTGGTTGCAAGCAAATGAATGTAGCCAGAGTGATGATGTACAGGGTGAAGTACTACTGGATGGTCAGTTGTTAGGGGACAAGTAAAAGTGTATGGATGAAGTTGCAGAAAATGTGATGTGGACGTTTTGAATGAAGGTGAAAGAATGTATGTTGACAGGCAGTTGATGATTGGTTTCGATGAATGGTAGCAATTTTGAGAACTGTGATGAATGGTGAACTAAAGTTTGAAGTTCAGGTGGTAACTTTGAAGTGTGAAATGTGGTTGTGCACTGTGCACTTGTATGTGATTGAAAGAAGTTGTTGAGGTGATTTATGCAAGGCAATAGTAGTTTATAAGTGATGACAATGTGAATGTTGAGTTGGTTGTTGACGAAGTGAAGTTTGGTGAGCAATTGTTCACTGTTCACGGTGGAAGGATTTTGGTTGTGTTTGATTACAGTAGGTTCTTCAATTGATGTTTGAATGTTGGTGAGCAGAGGTTGGGGATGAATGGTTTATGATGTGCACAGTTGTAGGTCAGTTGTTTTTTCTTGTGACTGTGTGTGACAGTAGCACTATGAAGTTTGATCAGAGGTGTTGGTAAACTGTTTTGAAGGTGAAGTGATGTATTGGTTAGTGGAAATGGGAGTGTGATGGTGGATGATATGGCTACTGGTTAGGTTGTGTAGGACTGATTGGAGAGGAATGGTCAGACTTGGATTGTGGGATGTTGCTGTGATGGTCAGGGTGGTGTGCAGCAGTAACAGGAAGTGAATCTGAGACGGGTAGATTGTATGGAGTAGTGGAGGAGGTCGACAGTAGTGGTTTGATGAGGCAAGTGTTATGAGGAGGAGCTGGCAAGTCACAACAGGTTATTTAGGAGGTGAATAGAGAAGTACAAGTGCAAATGGATGTAATAGTGTACAAAAAAGGAAGATGGATGAAACAGTGGAGATGGTTGATGGTAGAAGCAGTTTTGAAGTTTGGCAGTGGCTATGTGATGATGTTGTTGCTGAGAGTTTGTATGTAATTGAATGGGACAGTAAATGGTAGTGATGCAGCTGTGTTTGGTGGAGCACTGATAATTAGATAGAGATGCAGAGATGATGGGGGAAGGCAAAACAGAGATGGGGGATTTGTGAAACTGTGCACAGTAATGTGCACAGAGATGTGCACAGTGGCTCTTTTTTTTAAAAAAACAATGTAAACAAAAGAAGAAAGCACAAATTAAATGTAAATGTGATTGAAAATTATTAACAAAATCGAAGATGAATGCAATGTTTTTTTTAAGTATGATATGCAGTGCAAATGGAAAATAAAATAGAAAACAAGCACACAACACAATGTCACCAAAAATCACAAAACACACAATATATTTTTTTCTATTTTTTTTCTTTTTTTTGACACACAAAGCAAAAAAACACTAAAATCAAACAATTATAATTCGAAGAATAGAAAATTAAAATCAAAACAAATTCCCCGGCAACGGCGCCAAAAACTTGTTCGTTGACGGAAATTCTATCGGTTTAGAAAACCGTCGAACGAATTTAAATTAAAAATAACCGCAAGCGCACGGCGCACACTTGTAGTACGTGGCGAATACGGGTCGATCCGCAGGGAATTGATGATTTTAAAATTCTATTCAATCAAATTAACCAAAGTTGAAAATGTGATTAGCTAAAAATGTAGAAAACTAGCAAAAGAAAATTGATAACAATATGAGAGTGTAAAGGCAATTTAGAGGCAATTTCTACTCTCTAGATCACATAAATCAACAAAATGAAGTTATGATCTCTCTTTTCTTGTCATTAGTTTAAATAGTTGATGTGCTTATCATAAGTATGGTATATTTGTGCTATTAATTAGCACAATATAAACCATCAAACTATAACACAACCACTAATACACATTTAATTCTCATGAAATGTGACAACAAAGTTGAAAGCAAAATCTATTTTATGCATGGCCTGTTAACTATTGTTTAGAAATATAGGCCATCAAATTTTAATTTCAACGATCACTTTATTACCATCATCATATGTAGATGAAGAGGTAATCATTGTTTGTGATTGTTTAAGCATAGCCTATTTGGTTTCAACAATATAGGCTATCAAATTCACATCAAAAACAACAAGTTAAACCACTTCAAATGATTCATTAAGCACAAAAAGAGAGCATAAACATCAAAATGTTGCATCTACATACTAGAGAGCTTCATTACCCCTAAATTGTAGGGATTAGCCTCTCATATTTGTTATCATATGAACAAATGTAGAAAGCAACATGAAACTAACAAAAGGAAAAAGAGAGCAAAATGTAAGGAAAACTATTCTACTTGCATAAAAGAAAATCTACACTACTTGCATAAATAAACAAATCTACTCTACTAATATGAAAGGAAATAAACAAAAGAAGAAACGAGCATGTATTGAAAATTGCAAAAAGAAAAGGTTACATAAAAGAAATGGCTAAGTAGCCATGAAAAGAGAAAGTGAGCTTTCTTTTTATTTTGAGCCTAAACTAAACTAAAGAGAGACTAAGGGAGAAGAGGGTTACATGAAGATAAGGAGTATTTATACAAGTGTTAAACCCTAATTCATATTTTTGGGGAATGCCCAAATTGCCCTTGAGGTAGTGTGGTGGCCAAGTAATCATTAACATCCACTAATCCCCCACTTAAATGTACATGAAGCTTTAATGTCCTTTTATCATGTGCTTAGCTCCTAATTGAAAATCAAGGTAAGTGGGTGAGGTCCTCCATGATCATCACTTTGAATTATTTCCATCTTCATTTTTTCTCTTCACTCTTGTGCATGCATATATTATCATGAAGCCACTTGTAAAATTCACCAAATTTCCTACAAAAAAACATTGAAAATTCCAAGTAAATTTTCATAATTTAATAAATGGATAAAAATGTCCATTTTACCCCTATATGAAGATGAATATGTGACAATTTGAAAATAATTTGAATTTTGGTTTAAACAAGTTAAAATACCCGATATGATCATTTATTTAATTTAAATATATTAAATATGGTGGTAAAAATATGCACATTTACGTGCACATCATAGATCATATCCTGGGTTTCAGTTAGCTCGGCATAAAAAAGAACTTTTTTCCTTCCATAGCCATTTAGATTCTCCCTCGTCATAATCGGCTTTCCATTTCACTTTGTCCTTACCATATCCGGCTCCGGGTGGTCTTCGCCATCCAAAGCGTTGACTTCATCGAATTCGATGCCTTCGGCTTCGGCATCTTCCTAATGCAGCTATCTTTCTGCATCATAGTAGAATTCTATAAGGTCCATCGGTGGGTCTCTTTCCAAAGCAACCTTGAAATCCGTTTTTCTTACCACTCCTGAAACTACCGCCATCAAGATTATTGATGGATTTGGTCGTCCATTGTAGCCATCGCTGAATTGAGTCTTGTCAAGTAGCTCTCAGTCTCTCTCCGGGTCTTTGCTTCGAAGTCACAAGCGTTATCACATTCTTCGGCCTTGAGACATGAACTCTGGATTTCCTCAAGAATCGGTTCACCAATTCAGTCCAAGTACGGATAGATCCATTTTTCAGTTGTCGAAACCACACCACAGCCAGGTCTGTCAAATATAATGGAAAGCACCATCTTGTAACCTCCTTTTATAGCACCCAACACTTCCATTTGTCGGATGTATCACAACAAGTGAATAGTTGGATCTGACTTTCCATCAAATATCTCCAGCGTTGGAAGCTTGAAATCAGGGGATTTCTCGCATGCCGAATATTGGGAGTAAACGGGTTCCTACTCACATCCTCCAAGCTTTGATTTGGGTGTCCACCTCCGAACATTCTCCTTACCAATTCAACAAGTCGGTTTTCACCGTCCAATGAAGGTCTTCATCCTAAAGCAATATTCTGCCCCTGTTCCAGTAGGGGTATTCTAGGACGTACTCTTTCGGCTGCATGCCCACATTCTGATTCAAGACACTAGCTTTATTTGGCCCTCCGTTCCTTTGAGGAAGTTCTGGCACATATTCCTCTGTCAGTTGCACTCTAGTATTCAGATTAGCTCCCGCACCACCAGTTCCTAGCATTTCAATAGTCACTCCTGCGCTGGCCATTCCAGTGCCAGCTCCAGCATTGATCCTAGTACCGTCATTGATTCCCATGTTGACTCTAGTGTTATCCCCAAGTATCAGTTGCTCTAGGCATAGGGACAATATTCTAGTTTGCTCCAATCCAACTCCGGTAGTTTCTATGTTGTTTTTTGGTGTTTGATTCCTATTCCCTATAGTTCAAGCCATCCCATGCTGCTCCATCCTCTAGAAGAAGCTATCCATCATCTCTTATTGCCTGGTTATCATCCCATCTGGCATCTCCTTCTCATTCTCCTTGTCTCTTCCCTAGTGACATAGGCAGATTGATTAGAATTTGAAGACACTTCCTGGTCGCCCCCAGGCTGTAGTTGACTTCCTCCAGCTCTAGATCTGGCGTTAGGTCTCTTTATCTTCCCTAAATCGTAGATTTAAGCTAAAAAATTCTGATCTACTTCTTGGTTCTTAGTGGAAGCATCAAAATGTTAACCCAAAACTATGGATCAACACCCTAAAATTAGATTAAAGCACCGGTTCAGATAAAAGTAAAAGTAGAATAACAGAAAGCAGTAAAAGAGACACAGAGTTTTCATAGTGGTTCATCGTAATCCCCCACCTACGTCCACTTTAATCTATTTATTATTGGTTGCTAGTTGTTATCTCTCTGGATTACAACTAGTTTTTCCCTAGATCTAATTTACAATGAATTTGAATAAGTTTGGAAGAGATAAGAAGTGAAGAAGGTGTTGATGAAGCTTAAAGTCCAAGAGTGTTATTGGAGATTCAGCAGAATGAAGATCCTTTTCTCGTAGCAGGTAGTTTGTATTTATAGAAGAATTGGGCAGCATAGAGTCAGAGGCCTAATAACGATCAAGTCCAGAAACCAGTCCAAGACAACACAAAAATATCGTGGCTCCTCGAGTTAAGTACTAAATTTGGCACCAAATTAAGGTTCTTAATTCGATACCGAATCTAATCCTTAACCATCTGATGACCAAGTCCTTTTGGGTCGAGTTACTTGCTTCATATAGATGTCCTCCATGTAATTTGGTAGATTGTTGATGAGTTTTGATCATCGTTCTTCAATGACTTGGATTATCCTGCCGTTTGGACCGTCACGTCTTCATTCTTGATGATAGGCTCTCTAGAAATCTAAGAAACTTCACGAATTTGCATAGGAGGACTAGAGGATCACTTGTGCCAAGTGTGAATGTGCCAGTGCTTAGCACCTATATTCAGTTTGAATTAAGGTCCTTAATTCGGTGATGAATTTAGGTGCTTAGCCCAATCATGGTGAAACTTTCCCAAGTCCTTCTTTTGCCTTTTCTGAGTGCACTTGCCACATTTCAGGTCATTTCGATTCCTTCTCGATGTTCTCCTTAATTCGAGGGAGAATCTAATTGGTGGGGCCAAACCACTCCAAATCTTTTCTAAGTTCTTCCTTGTGTTCTTCTAATGTACATGTCAGGTTTCAAGCCATTCTGACCAAAGACCTTAATTCGGTATCGGTCTAAGGCCATAATCTGGTGGCGATCTAAGGCCTTAATTCAGGGGAGAATTAAGAACTTAGCCAATTTTTTAACCAAATTTACCAGGCTCAATTCTCTAGTCCTTTTAAGTATGCCTCCCTATTTTCAAGATGTTTTGTCCTTGTTTGAATCTTCTAAGTCTAATTGAAATCTGCTTTGCTAAAAAGCGGGTTAACAATGCTCTTTCAGGATCTAATCCAGAAATTTCATGGAATACATTGTGAGTGCACGAGGAAAAGAGGTTAATCTCGATCAAACAAAGGTGGTTTAGGATATAGCGGAGCCCAAAACAAGTAAAGTTATAATGAGATTAAATGTTCGAGTAGTTGCACTTTCAATTCATATAAAAAATAACAAACAAATGCATTCTGTTCTTTGACGTAATCAAGAAACGGAAGGCTTTTGAATCAGCGAATTAGTGGTAAAATGCTTTTTAGGAATTAAAAGCCCACTTGGAAAACCGCCAGCACTTTTTAGACCAATAGAAAAATAAGATTTATTTCTATATTTGGTAGTATCAGAGCATGCTATCATCTCAGTTATAATAAGGGAAGAAAACAGAACCCAGTTGCAAGTGCACTATATAAGCAAAAGGCTAAAGGATACGAAGATCAAGTATCCAGTTATAGAGAAACAAGCCTATTGCCTAATATTTATAGCACAAAAACTAAGATCTTATTTTCAAGCACATCTGATCAAGTATTAATTAACCATTCACTTAAGCAAATTTTTAGTAAACTTGAAATGTTTGGAAGGTTGATAAAGTAAGGGATGAAATTAAGCCAATATGATATTGAATATTTTCCTCGAACATCAATATAAGGAGAAGCCTTGGTTGATTTGTAACTAAGTGCATAGGATTCATTGAAGAACAGTCGGAAAATGAAAGGAAGCTTTGACCAAAGTGGCAATTATTTGTAGAAGGTGCTGCAAATAAGCAAGGACTAGAGCTGGATATGTAATGATCACACCCGGTGGGCATAGATTGCATTATGCATTAAATTTGGGCTTTTTGCAACGAATAATATAGCTGAATACTAGTCAATGATAAATGGATTAACCTTAGTATAACAGCGAAAGATTCTAAGAATTGAAGTGTTTGGTGATTCATAATTAATGATAAATCAACTGAACAAGACATATCAAATGAAGGACGGCCGATTAACCTAATAATTTAAAGAGATCCACAAGTTGTTGGCTCTGTTTGAAGACTTTTCTATCCATCAAGTACCAAGGGAAAAGAATGCCCAAGCAAACTCATTAGCAAAACTAGTAAGCTTACGAGGAGTGCCAATGGTAAAATTTATCCATGTAGGTTTCCAACAAACCCTAGAGTGGAAATGAAAAAAGAAGAATCAAAGGCGAACTCTAGGTTACTTCGAGATGGGGACGTGGTTGCTTCGAGTTTTCTAGTGGATGGCTTTAGGTTTATGGGGTGATCGGGGCAGAAGGGTCAACTTTGGGAGTTCGTTCATGGGCGAACGTGAATGACATCAGAATGACTCAAGGCATTCTGCACAGATTTAGTTTAAAATTTGGAAAAAAGTATTTTTATGGGTTTAATTATATATAAAAAAGTTTGATTTTTTGAAAATATAAATACGGCCTGTACTACCCTATTTTCTATGTTCTTGGAAAAGAATAAAATAACTATGTGACGATTTATAAAATTAAGAGAGTGTGATTTTTTTAAGAAAAATTCGTTGTATCTCTTGGATTATGTTATGATTTAAATGAAAAAAAAGTGGTCGATGGATGAATTAAGATGTAAAGTTCATGTATGAGTTTTCCAAGCTAAAATGACTTGAACGATGGAGATTTGAGTATAGCATTGGAAAAAAAATTACTGAGGGAATATCAAATTCTTGTAAAGAATGAATTTATTATTTGAAAATAATGAAAAATAAAGAAAAAGAAATAATAATGATCCAAATGCATAAACCAATTTGGGAAAAGAATAAGTGAAAAATAAATAATGTAAATTTTATATTGTGAAATAAAGGATTATGTAAAAAAATCCATATAAGAATTTGGGAGTTTTGTGGGAAAAAAATTTTCAAAGAAAAGTGGATGTCTTATTTGAAAAAAGAAAAGGATATTACTTAACTTGTTTATTGTCAAATTTTTCATAAGGTAAAAGGTAGCTATGATTTATGTTTCAAAATGTGCTTCAGAAAAAATATATTTAAGAGTGAAGATGTTGTGAAATCTTATTGGAAAATAATAATAATATATTATAATGGGTTTATTTTGTTAAATTATTATGCTATGTTTCCTCTTTTGCATAGTAAATTGGCCATCTATTCTAAAACTATCATGCGCAGTAAATATATAGCTTCACTTCCTATCAATATTGTTCTTTGAGTCTAGGATTCATGGTTTAAATATTATTTCAATCTAACATGTAAATTTTATGATTTATGATTTATGATTTGAATACCTTTCTGAAATCTTTGCTTCTAGCATTTTGGTCCTCTTTCACATTCCTCAAGCTATCAAACTCAAGCTTTGAGATGAAAAGTGTTGTCCTGCACTCTTGTATTTATAAGTGCCGAAGCTTCTTTGGTTGCCAAATAAATTGTTCTTAACTGATAGGTCACTTTTTTTAATGGCCAAGTCTAAGCAACTTGAAAGTAAAGTGTTTTAAGTTGACAAATAATTTTATGCCTATAAAGAAGCTATGTATATGAACTATGAAGTGTTTTCAAGCTAGAAGTATCAAAGATATAAAGGAATTATTAAGAGCTGGAGAAGATTTGAATTAAATTTGTGATTTTTTTTTCAAAACTCAAGTAAATTCAAAATAATCCACTTTGATGTGTTTTGTCCTTACAGACATAGCTTTTAATTCCATGGTCCGATTTTGGTGAAGCTTTTTTCAACTGATAGATATTTTAATACGGAATAACTATCATGTTCACCACTTTCTATAATTTTGAAGTTTATTCGTGGTAAAATATAGTTGAAGTTGGGGAAAAATTCTGGCATGCGCTTGTATCTCCAGAATTTTAGCACCTTAGTTTTTGACCATAAGTTTAGTCTTTTATCCAATTTTGATGGTCTTATACTTTCTGGAAAGCTTAGAAGAAAAGGAGAAACTTATTTTTATGAGTTTTGCTAAACTTTGATGTCTTCTAAACTAAAACTGGTTAATAAGGAGAAGGGCCTACATAAAAATCAATTTCAAATTTTAAAAGCTTAGTAAAACCATAATAACTTATATTATTTACCATATTTTTGTGATCCGTAAAATACTTTGGAAAGTGCATAAGTTATGCTTACAACTTTACTCTAGAAGGAATGTATTAATATGGTTTCTTTAACACCTTAAAGTTAGTCGGAAAATTGTTAATATAAGAATGTGATACTGGTTTTGTTACATAAATGCCATACTTATTAAATCTTTATTTGGAAGCTTATAAGCTTATTTTGAGTTGAGAATAGGTACACAAGTTTGCTATTCGGCTTATTTTGTAGTGCTTGCTCACTCTGCTTGCTTTAAAAGTAAGTAGCTTCGCTTAAAATTACAAAACAAAGTATTTTTTACGTTTATATATTAAAATATATATGATATTGTGTGATATGTTGTGAATCCTATCTTGTTTAAATTGCATCTACTTATATTCATATTGTAATTGTTCGAAATGCTCTCCGTATGAAGGAGACTACCGAAATTTTTCGAACATTTCGGCACTTATAAAAATTTTCTTATGATTTTATCCTATGTGAAAATAGAAAGTTGTTAAACAAATCTATTTAATATTATATCATACAATAATATAATGAGGAAAGAATTTGGCCTTCATTGAGAAGAGCCATATAGAGGATCAAATGTTTATAAAGTGGATGGAATGTTGTAATATTACAAAGAAAGTTAGGGTATAAGTAGTGTTTGACTTCTTCCTCTAAGAAATTGTGAGGATGCAATTTTCATAAGAGGGGAAGTCTGTAACAACCCTGTTTCCTACGTTGTTGGAAAAATTAAATAATTATGGACTAAAATAAAATGTTCGAGTTCAATTATTGATAAATTTTATATTTTATAATATTTAAAACTTATTTTGTAAAAAGTTTGTTTTAATAAAATGAATAAGTTAGTAAATTATTTTAAAAAATATATTGGACTCGAATAGAATATTTAAGATGAATATAAACTACTTTTAGATTGTAATTTTTTTTTCATATGATTGAAATATGTTAAAGGATGTATTATTCGATATTAGAAGAAATAAATAAAAGATAAAATAATTATCAAATTCAAATATATTATTAAATTATATATATATATATATTAAAATATATGTAATTGGCAATATAAATTGAACTAAAGATGTATTTATAAATATTCATTTAATTGTTTGCATATGAGAATAAAATGGATTAAATATAAGTAAAGGAGCTTAAAGGAAAGTTTTATCTTGTTTATGGGCTTAGTTGAAAAACATGAAAATAAAGCCTATTGTAACAAATAGAACCCGAATTAGTTTTCCCCTGATTATCTCCATTATCGTCAGTAGCCCAAACCCACATCCTTTTGTCCACATCTTGTGCCCTAATCACGAATGGGCTTGGCCTTTCCCCATCATGAAATTGTGGAATCAAGGAAAAAGAGGAACCATGCACATGTAGTTTTTCTGAGGTGATGACAGTGGCAGCTCGTGCAGAGGCTGGCGCGACATCAACTGAAGGGGTGGAGTGTCGTTCGATAGCCAGTGCATTATTGAGATAGGAAACACACAAGCAATGTCAGGACTAGGTGTGAGAGGAACTACGAGCACTTTAGGTTTGCATACGACCTAGACTGGCAGCTTCAGAAGGAGCATGGTGACTGGGTTCTTGTGCGTTTCTCCTGGTGGCTTGCATTTGTTTAGAGTAGGTGAAAGAAGTTTTAGTGAGGTATTTGGCTTGGAATTTCAGTTGAGTAAATTTATTTACTCGCATCTATGATTTTTTTTATCAATATCTTCTTTGCATGTTATTTTTTTATTGTTGTTGTGACGGAGTTTGGTAAAATGTGGCGAATTGTTGATTTGGTTAACTATTTTGTATGAATTACCCTTTATATTTGAATAAAACCGAGGCCAATTTGTGTTGAATTATTATGTTGTACTTCGATAATTGCATGTTTGATTATAATTTGAAATTGGCTGTATGTAGCATTTTAAATTAATTAGAAAGGGAAATTGATTTAAATGATTTTGGAAAAGCACATACACATGTGTGTGGGTATTTTATATGAAGGAAGATTTTGTTAGAAATCTATGACTTTTTGAAGAAAATATTTTGGATTTTGACTATATAAAAGGATTTTGTAAAAGAACACAGACACACACACACACACATAGATAAATTCAAAATGAATATTTCTGGGTTTTTGGAAAGGAATTAATACATAAAGGATGAAATTATAGAATATATATATATGGCTAAATATATTTGTTATCCCGCCTTTTGGCAAGGCCGTGACATCAAGAACTTGACTAGAGACCGGTGACAGATCGTCTCGGAAATCGGTTACGCACAAGAATCGCTATGGATATCGACGAAATTTGTTCGAGTCCGGATCGGGCTACAATTGATAAGGCACGTCAAGCAAAGCCGTGGGAACCAACGATCCAAGTTTCAAGTCAATCCGAGTTCGTATGCTCAAGATATCGTCGACAAAAGATGGAGTAGACCATCCTTAGTTCGAATCCATAGGCGAAGCCTATGTTCGAATCCATCAGACAAGCATTGCCTCGAATCCATGAGGAGAAGGATGGTTCGAATCGATCAAAGGAGAATTGCTTCGACTCCATCAAGCGAACCCGATAGTTCGAATCCATTGAGCATCCCTTCCTTCGAATCCGCAAAGGCTAGTCGCTTCGACTCCATCCGATAAACTGCCTTCGAGTCCACCCTGTTGAAATAAGTTCGAATCGATCAATAGTGGCATATCCTGATCGATTCGAACTAACGTTGGTCCAATCGATTCGAAGGAAGCACGTCTTCGAATCGATAACTTCGAATCCACAATGTCCACACAACTAATACCTCGGGTACGACTCAGTAAAACTCGGAGGTAAAAGAGGGTTGACCCGAAGTATGCGCACCACGCCGTTGTCTTCACGTGAAGGAAAATCGATTCGAACGAATCGATTCGAGCGACTCTAGAAAGCGAAAATCTTCAACTTGAATCGATCATAACTCGAGTTCTACAAGTCCAAATGCCATGAAATTTTCACAGAAGCTTAAGTACATGATGAAGAATGTTCACACCAAATTTCAGCTCGATTGGATGATTTCTTGATCGATTCGAACCAAGGGTCGAATCGATCCCAAAGTGGGCCCGGATCTCCAGATTTCGGCCATGTGGGCCCCCTTACGTACCAGAACTGGTATCCCCTCATTTTAGGCGAAATATCAGCCTCCTACACCTATAAATAGAGCCCCTAGTCATTCAGAAAAGTGGTCGGACAATTCTAAGTACTGAAGAGCGCCCAGATTCTGCCAGACTTACTCCAGAACACCGCCGCTGCTTTAGATTGAGACTTAGCATATAAATTCAGTTGTATTACATTATAAACTACTGTAATCTTCAAGTATCGAGCAATAAAATCATCAAACTTCATAGTGGACGTAGGCAAAACGCCGAACCACTCTAAATCGCTTGTCTTTGCAACTTACTTTCTGTTACTTGGAGTTTTTGTTAGATAATCCACAGTTTTAATTTTCATTCTTCACTTTTATCACTTCAAAAACTTCCGAAGAGTGTTGTGCCCATTTTTGGTACAAACACTTTGGTGCTTTCACTGAGAAAAAACCAGCTTTTTTCTCCTGCTCCTTGGATCTACCATCGATACCGGATTGCACAAATCCAAGAGGAAGATCCAGATCTCTAATTCATCGTCCTTCCATTCTATTTAGATTTGCATAAAGTCTAGGAAAAGGATTCATCATTAAAAATGGTTAGCACAAGAACCACTTCTACAGCTGCTAGACAGGAAGGTAGGGATGGATAGAATCCTGCTCAACAGCAGCCATCCAACCAAGGCAACACTGCTCATTCAGATCCGTCTGGGGCAGTCACCAGACAAGAATTCCATGTGTTGCTTCAAGAGTTGACTCAAAGTCGGCAACAATTGGCCGAACAGTTGCGTGCTAATATTGAATTGACAAACCAACTGAACCGCCAGGGCCGTAGGAGGTCCAGAAGGGATGATGTTTCCCGCTCATCCACTGAAAGTTCAGCCTCATCTGACTATCATCATAGATCTACCCATCCCCGATTGGACGGAAGTCATGCTCAAGATGCTGGATATCAACCCACCCTGACTGTCGGACAGTTGAGGGCAGGACCGTCAACCAGCTTCCAGGCTGGGCCATCAGCACGAGGTGGTCGTACTCCACAATATACTACGGACAATCATGTAACAGCTGCCACAGTAGAAACAAGGATTGATACCCGACATTTTCTAGATTCAAGTAATCAACAGCAGGGACGTACTTCTGAACCATACGTCCCAGAAGATGCTGAGCCAAGGAGGCGAAACTTGGACCGTCGACAGCGCCCGGTCCAAACCCGCACTATGGAACCCGACCACACCTTAGCTCAGCATGCTCAAAATGTAGCAATGCCAGACATCTCGACTATGATACGCCAGATGATCCGCGAAAGCCAAGGTCTTACCAACGACGATTGGGGGATTTCTCGAAGTCATACTCCTTTCACGGACGAGATACTATACGCTGAACCTCCTCGGCAATTCAGAATGCCAATGCTTCCTATGTACGAAGGAAATTCTGATCCCAATCAGCACATATTGAAATATGAATGGTCAATGAGCGCCGCAAGGGCCGACGATGCAGTGAAATGTCGAAGTTTCCCCATCTCACTGGGAGGAATTGCAACAATGTGGTTTACAAGATTACCTCCAAGATCTATCTCTTCATTTGACCAATTGGCTAAGAAATTTGTTGAACAATTTCGCATGCATGTTGCTAGACCCAAAGATGTTAACACCCTGTCCAGTGTTACCCAAGCTCGTGGGGAAACACTAAGGCGTTACTTGGAGAGATTCCATGCGGCATGTGTGGAAATTAGTAATCCCAACAACAACTCAATTTTAATGGCATTGACAAAGGGAATTGATCCCGATTCTGAATTTGGAAACTGGTTAGCCGGAAAACCACCCGCATCGTTGGACCGTTTCTACTCCAAAGCCGCTCAATTCTTACGGCAAGAGGACGCGAAACAGTCTAGGAAGCAGGACGATGCGAAACCCGGAAATGAGGGAATACAAAGCAATGTAGCAGTTAAACAGTCCGGTGACAATTCCGGAAAAGTTCAGTTAAACATACAGAACAAACAAACTCAGCCAAGAGGTAGCAATGGTCAAAATAAGAAGAGAGATCCGAATCCAGGCCCACGGCGTAGGGCTCCGATGTTCGAAAGTTATACACCATTAAACACATCGTTGGAAAATGTGTACCTACAAACTTGCAACACTGAACAGTATAAGAAACCCGCTCCGAAGCGGTCATCAGAGAGGCAGATTCAGACAGGAAAGTTTTGTAGGTTTCATGAAAGTTATGGCCACAATACTAATGACTGTCGTCATTTGCAGGATCTCATAGAAAAGTTGATCAGGGAGAGAAAGTTAGATCAATTCGTGCGGGCACCGCAATCTGGTGGTGCGGGCCCATCAAACCCAAACCGTGCGCAGGACCAAGAAAGACAAGAGGAACCCGCTCGTACAGGCGGGAGGCTAGTTATCAATACCATCAGTGGTGGTCCTCATCCAGCGGACAGAAGCTGGAGGGAAATGGAGTCGTATGCTAGCTCTATCAGGCATGCGAGCTTCGAATGCTGCAGTAATTGTGAGGATGGAACCCCGGCTAAACAACAAAAGACAATGTCCGATGACATCATATTTAGAAGCCGAGATGCCGAGAAAATCAAAGCTCCAACAATCGACCCATTAGTCATATCTGCCCAGGTTGGTCCTGCTTGGATGAAGAGGATCCTGGTCGACAGTGGGAGTTCTGTAAACATTTTATTTAAACGAGCTTATGATTTAATGAAGATGGAAGCTAAAGACTTGAAACCCTGCCAATCCCGAGTTCACGGCTTCAATGGGAGTGCTACTATACCCACTGGGATAGTGGAACTGCCGATGGAACTGGGGGTTGGAGAACGCAGGAGAGTCCGACTGCTGCAATTCATTGTTCTTGACATCGCTTCACCGTATAATGCATTCTTGGGCCGACCAGCCCTTGCTGAATTCAGGGCAGCCATTGCCCTGTGGTGTTTGACTTTGAAATTCCCAACTGACCATGGGATTGGAATCATTCAAGGAGATCAGGCAGTGGGAAGAGCCTGTTATGTTGCTGAATTGCGTGAAGCACAGAAGAAGGAAAAAGGGAAGGGCGTAGAGGAACCTCTCTACGTCCGTTTTACTGATAATTGACAACTAGCGCCTGGGTCCCGCCCCGAGCGCCACTACCAATTCCTTAAAGATCTTGACCCTAGAGATAACGAACATAAAGAGGAAGTTAAAGAAAATAAGGCGTCTCCAGCCGAACTGACTGTGGACGTCCCGGTCAGTGAGGATGACGACTCAAAAGTACTAAAAGTTGGGTCTCAACTGGGAAAACAGATACAACAGGAATTGGTTGAATTTCTCCAAGCGAATCTCGATGTCTTCGCCTGGGCGCACTCTGACATGTGCGGAATCTCACCGAACATTGCAAGTCACTCCTTGAATATTGATCCGCGACATGTTTCGGTCAAGCAAAAGAGGCGTGGTATGGATCCAGAGAGATCTGCCGCCCTTAAAGAAGAAATTGACAAGTTGCGATCAAATGGTTTCATCCGAGATGCTCTATACCCGGAGTGGGTGTCAAATCCGGTAATGGTTCGAAAACCGAATGGGAAATGGAGAACTTGTGTCGACTACTCCAACTTAAACAAAGCTTGTCCAAAAGATAGTTTTCCACTTCCTCAAATTGACCAACTCGTAGACTTAACTGCAGGCCATGAATTGTTATCCTTTATGGATGCTTATTCTGGTTATAATCAAATACCTATGCATCTACCTGATCAAGAACATACCAGTTTCGTGACCGATCTGGGACTCTACTGTTACAGAGTCATGCCTTTTGGTTTAAAGAATGCCGGAGCAACTTACCAACGCTTGGTTAATCGAATGTTCGCTGACCAGATCGGGAAGACCATGGAAGTTTATGTGGATGACATGTTAGTTAAGTCCTGATTTTCCACAGATCACGTTAGGGATTTAGATTCAATGTTCCGCATCCTACGTGAATATGGAATGAAGCTTAACCCGTTGAAGTGCCACCTTGGCGTTGCATCCGGAAAGTTCCTCGGTTTCATCGTCAACGCTCGTGGGATAGAAGCAAATCCCGAAAAGATCTGGGCAATAAGGAATTTGCAAACTCCAAGGACCATAAAGCAAGTCCAGAGTCTCAATGGGAAGGTAGCAGCGCTAAGCAGGTTCATTTCAAAATCCACTGATAAATGCATTCCTTTCTTTGATCTAATCCGGAAGGGAAAACGAAACTTTGAATGGACCATGGAATGTGAAGGCGCATTCCGATCGCTGGTTCAGCATCTCTCTACACCACCGATCTTGTCAAAACCGATTGATCACGAACAATTATACCTTTATCTGGCAGTATCAGAGCATGCGATCAGTGTTGCTCTGGTCCGAGAAGAGGATCGAGTGCAGAAACCGGTCTATTATGTTAGTAAACGATTGACCGGAGCTGAAAGAAATTACCCCAGGTTGGAGAAACTGGCTTATTGCTTGGTCATTGCCTCAAGAAAGCTTCGTCCTTATTTCCAAGCTCATCCGCTTACTGTGTATACCGATCAGCCGTTACGATAGGTCCTCACGCGGCCTGAGACGTCTGGAAGGTTACTCAAGTGGAATATCGAACTGAGTCAATTTGACATTACTTATGCTCCGCGGAGAGCCATTTAAGGGCAAGTCCTGGCTGACTTCATAGCTGAATTTACTGTTCCAGACGACTTACCCGAAACCAGCGAATCTCCTGAATATGTCTGGAAACTTTATACATACGGTGCATCAAACGATCGGTGTTCGGGCGCTGGTGTTGTACTAGAAACCCCCGAAGGTCGATCCATATGCTATGATTTGAAGTTTGATTTTCACGCAACCAACAATGAAGCCGAATATGAAGCTCTATTGACTGGGTTAAAGCTTGCCCGAGATCTGAGAATTATCGCTATAGAAATTTATTGTGATTCACAGTTGGTTGTGTGCCAGCTACGGGGAGAATATCAAGCGAGAGACCGGAGGTTAGCTGCTTACTTGGTTCGAGTTCTAGAAATACTAGATCAATTTGATTATTATGCCATTTACTATATACCTCGAGATCACAATCAAAAGGCCGACTCCTTGGCAAAGCTGGCCAGCACAGGTGAAGCACAGCAAATGGGACTTGTCCCTGTCGAAACTTTGTCCTTCCCAAGCATCGATCAAATAAAAACAAATGATCTGTTGGAAACCTCTCCCAGCAGAGAATCATGGATGACTCCGTATCGAAATTATATTGAGAATGGGATATTGCCTGAGCACCGAAATGAGAAAAGGCAAATTCTACGAAAAGCTTCGCGGTTCATCATTCAGGACGGGATCATGTATAGAAAAGGTTATTCTGTTCCACTCCTCCGGTGTATCGCTCACGACGAAGTCAAACGAGTGTTACATGACGTGCACGAAGGAGAATGTGGCGATCACACCGGTGGACAAGCGCTTGCTAAGAAAATACTCCGATATGGATATTACTGGCCGATAGTGAACCGAGATGCAGCCAATTATGCCAGAAAGTGCGACAAGTGCCAGAAACACGCTCGAATTCC
Source organism: Allium fistulosum (assembly GCA_030737815.1). NCBI lineage: Eukaryota > Viridiplantae > Streptophyta > Magnoliopsida > Asparagales > Amaryllidaceae > Allium > Allium fistulosum. The sequence goes on along the minus strand of CM060908.1, from coordinate 292,466,009 downwards.
AAGAGCCCCACCTACCGAGATAACTCAAATGGTCAGTCCCTGGCCGTTCGCTATGTGGGGTATCGATATCATCGGCGCTTTACCTCTGGCAAGAGGTGGTGCGAAGTATGCCATCGTCGCAGTTGACTACTTCACGAAATGGGCCGAGGCCGAAGCTCTCGCAACGATTACGTCGAAGAAGGTGATAAACTTTGTAGTCCGCAATATCATTTGTCGATTTGGACTCCCGCGTACCATCATCACCGATAATGGGACCCAATTCGAAAGTTCAGAGTTCAAGAATTTCTGTCAACGGTTTCATATTCATAAAAAGTTCTCTGCAGTCGCACATCCACAAGCAAACGGTCAGGTCGAAGCTGTTAACAAAGTTATCAAATCCCTCTTAAAGAAACGACTGGAAAAGGCTGGGGGGAAAATGGGTTGATGAACTTCCTATGGCATTATGGGCTTATCGAACAACTCACAAGACCGCAACTGGACACACCCCATTTTCCTTATCCTATGGCTCGGAGGCCGTTATTCTAGTTGAGACAGAAGTATTTTCTCACCGCGTAACTTATTACGATCCAAAAACAAATGCTATATTACTCGCTGAATCTTTGGACCTATTGAACGAGAAACGGGAAGAAGCTGATTTGAGAGCGGCCGCATACCGAAGTCGGGTCGCACGGTTATATAACACCAAAGTTCGACCCCGAACCTTTGAACTCAGTGATCTTGTCCTCAAGAGAATCTACCCGGTTCCTTCACACATGAAACCAAATTGGGAAGGACCGTATGTGATTACACAAAGACTTGAAGATGGCACATTCAAACTATCAACCGTGGACGGTCTAGTTTTACCAAGGGCCTGGAACAGCGAGAGTCTCCGTCGCTACTACATATGACAGGCTTTATTTATTATGTTTTTTATTCAGCAATTTACTTTTGCATTTCGAAATTAGAATTTGTAATAAGGCAACTGACTTGCCATATTTTTTTATTTCAGCAATAAAATACCATCTCTTCGAGCCAGAGCTGTGATTCATTAAATACAATGTACAACATCACGATGCACGAAGAGCTAAATTCCATCACATCGTGGGATTTATTCAAGTAGGGAGTGGCTATGAAGCAATCAACCACTCACTAAATGAAACCCGAGCTCGGGGGCAAGCCATCACATCAGGCCACGAACGGGTTGATACACGACAACCCTTCACTTAACTCCGTACTCCCAGAGCGTGGGGCGGAGTATAAACATTTTCCTAACTCCGTGCTCCCAGAGCGCGAGGCGGAGTATAAACATTTTACTTAACTCCGTACTCCCAGAGCGCGAGGCGGAGTATAAACATTTTCCTAACTCTGTGCTCCCAGAGCGCGAGGCGGAGTATAAACATTTTACTTAACTCCGTACTCCCAGAGCGCGAGGCGGAGTATAAACATTTTCCTAACTCCGTGCTCCCAGAGCGCGAGGCGGAGTATAAACTTTTTACTTAACTCCGTACTCCCAGAGCGCAAGGTGGAGTATAAACATTTTACTTAACTCCGTACTCCCAGAGCGCGAGGCGGAGTATAAACATTTTCCTAACTCCGTGCTCCCAGAGCGCGAGGCGGAGTATAAACTTTTTAGTTAACTCCGTACTCCCAGAGTGCCAGGCGGAGTATAAACATTCCTTAACTCCGTACTCCCAGAGTGCGAGGCGGAGTATAAACATTCATTCAACTCCGTACTCCCAGAGCGCGAGGCGGAGTATAAACATACGTCAACTCCACACTTATCCCCAATACTGGGGGCAGAACCATAACACATAACAAGTTGGAGACAAAAGGGAATAAATTTTCATTTCCACTATCAACAAAAAGAATCTGATTACAAAGTGGTTCAAAAAATTGCTACTAGTGGGAGCCGAATCCACGTCTATACACGGCTATAGAAAAAATCAACAAAATACTACCCCATGCAACATAAAATTAAAGAAAGAGTTCAATCTTTCTTCTTCCTTATTTTCTTCTTCGGGGTAGCTCCACCAGATCCGCTGCCTGATTTTCCCCTCGACCGTTTGCTCTTTTCGGGCTTGTCCTCCGGCAGCGACATAATATCGACGTCTTCCTTAGAGCTTGAGATGACGGAAATTCTTCTCGGAGGACGAGTTGAAGGCATGAGAGCAGTAATAGAGAGTGGGGCAGGAGCAGCTTCAATAACTACAGTACCGCCCGGTGAGATCACCATTAATGGGGCAGGCCCTGACGGATTGATACCAGCAGTCCCTGCTGCCATCTCGGCGTCAATCTCAGCAAGAACTTCGTCCTCGCGGGATGCTTGGGCCACATTGGATGTACCAGTAGCTGGCATAGATGAACTAACGGCCAGAGCGGCCCCACTCATAGCATCGGACGGATTAACTGAGGGGTTGATGGGTTCATTAAGAAGCTCCTCAATCATTTGAGCGCTAAAAGAAAACATGTTTGCATCTCCCTCTTCGCCGACCAAGGTAGAAGTCGTGATGGCTTCAGTAAAAACAACCCCTTGTGTTTGATATGGAACTGATAGTGCAAGAGGCGCAGAAGCAACGACTTCAGTCACTGAAATGCGACAAAGCGAAGATTGTTAGCCAAGTGTGTTGCTTAAGGTTCTTCACAACTAAAATACAGGAAGCGTTCAAATACCTTCCTTAGTCTGGACCGAAACGTGGGCAGAATCATCGGCGGAAGATAACAGCGGTTGGTCAGGATTATATGCAGGAACTGACTGGGGATCTACCGCACCAGTGGTTTCGGGCAATGTTGGAATTACAGCTTCAACACTTGCCTCGTGATGCGCGATCCCCGAGCCTCCGCCTGTCTCTAGAGATTGAACACCAAGCTTTTCTTTCGCCATAGAGATCACCGCCTCATGAAGGACCTTCCTCTCATCCTCGGTGAGCAAACGCATCTCCAACTCAAAGTCATCAAGTGGTTCATCTGGATGCGCTGCTCTCTTCTCATCCACTAGCCGGGTCCAGGCGTTATACAGGATCGTGGAGTCATCTCCCAGCCACGCTAAATTTCTGTGCTCCAGAACGTTAGCGTTGTACGTGACCAAGAGATCATCAAACTTAGTATCAAGCCTAGACCTCTCCTCCAAAATCTTTTCTTGGATTTCTGCTTCCACAGACTTAGTCTTGACCGCCGCCGCAGCAAGCTCGGCCCTTAGAGATACTGCTTGGTCGCAAGCCTCTTGTGCAGTGGCGTTTGCGTCATCCTTCTCCTTCACCATTTCGGCAAGTTTGGCCTTGAGCTCGTTCAGCTCTTTAACGGCTAAGTCTCGCTCAGCTGCAATGGTGGTGTTGCGGTGTCCCATCTCTTCTACCGTGGCGTAGTGTTCCTGTTGCATCCTTGCCATTTTGGCCACAGCATCCTCATGTTTATGAAGTGCTTCAAGCTCTGACTTCCGGAGCGTCTCCATTTCGGATTGAAGAACCTGAATAATACATTTCTGTTTAACAATGTCAGCATCGCGCTCAGCAATAATTCTCGCCCGGTCAAAAGCTACCCTCGATGCTTTCGCTGCCGCTTTGTACCACTCCTTATACTGAGCGTAGAAGTCACGGATATAGTTATGAGCAATGTTCTCAACATCCGGAGGAATTCTTTTAAGATTAGGAGGGAAGACATAAGCATCCATACAAATTTCAGGAAAATCTCTTTTCATTTGCGCAAGTTTGATAGCTCCCTCACTTGTCAACTCAGCCGGAGCTTGTTCTATTATAGCGGCTGTTGTCGGTTCCATTCTTGGCTGTTGAGTATCAGGCCGAGAAGACTGAGAAGGCAGCTGTTGCTGTTGAGAAGGCCCGGGAAGATCAACTGGGGCCTTAGGAGGCGGAGGAGAGCGAGATCGGGGTCGGTACTGATATCCCCGGTCTCTGTCAGAGTAATCATGCCCGGAACGGCCACGCGAGTAATCTTTATCTCTATCATAACGTTCTTGACTTGAATAGCCTCGCCCGTGATCCCTATCTGTCTCTCTCCTACGGGAATCATAAAATGGAGAAGATTGGCGCACGTTCCGGAGCCTATCCAAAGTGGAGCCTCTGCATGACATTTCCCCTGTGATAAAAAAGGATTATGGGTTAGGATCCGATAAAGCAATGTTTACTATGCAAAAGTCATGAAGTGCTGTGGAAGTGTGTGTAAATGTGTAAACCCCCAAACCGACCGGAAGTGTTGACCGCACTTAAAGGAAAGGGCTTGTTCATATTTAGGACATCTTGAAATTCTTCCAACCCAGGATTATGAGAAATCGATATATAATCTGGGATAGGAATATCATCAAGCCCTTTGAAAGAATCTCTCGATTGAGAAGGGGCGGCCTCAGAAATCATGACTCCGGAAGTGGGAGGAAACACATCTACAGATTTCCCCCCCTTTGACTTAAGTTTTTTGGAAACGACGGCCTTGCCTTTCCGTTTTTCTCCCGATTCTTCAAAGTTTCCCGAGAGATCAGCCATCGGCTTTGAATCTGTATGGGTTCTTTCTTCATCACTCGCTTCGGTTATCGTGATTCCGAGCGGTTTCTTCACCGTTTTCTTCTTGGTTTTCTTCTTGTTCTCCTTCTTAGGGGCAAGCTTTTCCAACCCTTCAATAACTATACTTTGATCGATTTCGATCAGGCCGAGAGTCCTTAAATTATAGTCATTCAGCACCGAGTCGATATGTCTCAGCTCGCTCGGAACTTCTTGGAGACTTCGGACTGCATTCTTGAAATGCCCGCCATCAGGTCTGGAGATAATGGCTGTGAAAGAAATATGATGTCAAAACTAACGCCAAAAAGCTTTTGGTCAAGAGAACAGGTTAAGGCGCTTACGTCTAGACAACCATCGCCTAGCAAAACCCGGAGGGCATCAAACATAGAACCATTCGTTCTTGAAATAACTCAGTCGGGTCCAGGCTCCAACAACAACTTGGCAATTCCTAACTGCCTCCAGAAATGTGAAAGACGGGCTATCACCCCTACTCTTGAAGTTAAATATGTGTCTAATCTCGGTTGGCCTTGGCGGGCGAAAGAGACAATCCATAAATATGACAAAGACACTGTTCAGCAGCGCGTGCCCATTGGGATGAAGTTGTGAAGGAGCGATTCCTAAATATGATAGCATCCCTCTGATATATTGATTGAAAGGAGGAAGAGTTCCGGCCGCGCAAGCATGGCGATAGAAAGCTGTATATCCATCAGGCGGATTGTGCGGTCTATCATCGGTATTAGGTAATAACACATCATCCAGAGATATGTTATGCTTTAAGAATATTCGTCCCAATAAGGATTCGGAGATGTTAGATTGAACCGAATCAACAGGGTCCTCAATAAATATAGCCTCTGGCAATTTATCTGGAGCTGGATCGACTACATCGGCAGGAATATCGGGAATCTCAAGCACCGGAGGAGTCGAGCTCTGTACCTCTTGTTGTTGGGAGCTCGAAGATTCCATAATTAACTAACTCATCAGAAAGCAACATTAAGTTCATAAACAGCCCGTGCGTTCCCCAGTGTGGTGTGTATGGATGTGTCGTGCAGTACGAGTGCTGTGCGTTACTTAAGCAGATTTTACAGATTGAAACAAGACGTCCGTGCAACAAAACTTGGGAATTTGAGAGTGAAAATGACCGCCATCGCTGACCGTCACTCCCACGCCATCCAAACACTACGAACTACTTCAAGTATAAGTCAGTTATATTGTTGGTTAAGTCACAGTTCCATCGACGAGCTTCAAAAAGGAGGTCAAATCTTTCAGTCAAGTTCGACTATGCAAGGCCGAAGCTCGTCGGAGTCAAGTATGCTAAAGTTCATTATATTCGTCAAAGTTCAACTTAAGATTGGTCGTAGTTCGGATGTTGGAGCAAAATCAGAAGAGGAGATATCAGAACGTTCGAATCGATTGACTCGAATCGATGGCGTTCGAATCCACACACCTCGACTCCATTAAGGTCGACTCGGTGAAGCCTTAGGATGGAAAAGCACTACGAGTCCATGATCTTTGCATGACTTCGAATCGATCAATATTGAGATCCTTCGAATCGATCGATTTATCGCTACTTCGAATCGATCGCCGCGAACCTTCTTTCCTTCTTTCTCTTGAGACAATCAATTCGAAGCTATGCATTCAAAATCGATTCGAATGACTCGTTCCTGGAGCAGTGCGAAGCAATGGAAGACGACACTCTAATCAATACGACTCGAATGATTTCATTCCCCAGTTCCATCGAGTCGACCCACTTTGTTCAGACCTCATCACTCCTCGAAGTTTTTAGAAGGGAAGACTGAATCGTTGCTAAAGATTCTAAGTTCTATCTTTCACATCTCAAATCGATCCCTTGATTACCTGATTTTATGAGAGCGTGAAGGGGTACGATCGATTCGAGGAGAGCACGTTCGTCTTGGCCTTGGAGAGGTCGATTCGAAGAAGAAGCTATAGCAGCAGTAAAAAGTAAAAAGTGAAAGTGACACCGGCATCGCGTATTTATATGGGCCTCCCGAAGGAAACGGGACGATTCGTATCCCGGTCAAAATGACCAACTCCAGCCGGTCACGCGCTATTCCACTCGAATCCATCGCATTCGAATCCATCACGTTTGAGCTCATTGCATTCGAATCCCTGAAAACTTCGAATCCATCAAGGCTGCATCTTTACAAAGCCTCATCGATGCGAAGCTACATCGATTCGAAGCTTTCAACAAAAGTTAAATTAGAGTCGTTGCGTCCCATCGATTCGAAGTACTGACTTCACGACCATCAACATGCAATGATTCAAAAGCTATCGATTCGAATGACCGTTTCGAATCCATCAGATACCAGCGATTCAAACCATCGATTCGAGCAAGCACAGCTTCGAATCCATCACCAACCGCTAATGAAAATGGACGAACCGTTTCAATGTGAAAAATTGCTTGTCTACTCTTTATACCGATTCAGGAGAGGATTGATACGAGAGGATGATCATAGACAATCATAAAAGCAATATTTTAGCTCGAATCTCAAACCGGTCCAAGAGAGGACCGATGCAGAATTCGATAACAAACCGAACTAACAACGACTTGCGATCACGCAACGTTAACCAAAGTCAAGATAATACACGTATGCACATATCTCTGACTAAGGTTCGATCTTTGTCATTTACAGGAATCAAATGTTCATCTCGTCATAACTCGAAGAACTAACAGCCAGTCACAATTATACGACGGTCAATTACAGCGATACAGAATGCAACTTTCGGTAAAGCATGTTATAGCTATCCAATGAGAGACTGCAGCTTTTCAAAGCACGTCGCGTTTACATAAGACGTACTTTGGGGGGCAAATGTTATCCCGCCTTTTGGCAAGGCCGTGACATCAACGACTTGACTAGAGACCGGTGACAGATCGTCTCGAAAATCGGTTACGCACAAGGATCGCTATGGATATCGACGAAATTTGTTCGAGTCCGGATCGGGCTACAATTGATAAGGCACGTCAAGCAAAGCCGTGGGAACCAACGATCCAAGTTTCAAGTCAATCCGAGTTCGTATGCTCAAGATATCATCGACAAAAGATGGAGTAGACCATCCTTAGTTCGAATCCATAGGCGAAGCTTATGTTCGAATCCATCAGACAAGCATTGCCTCGAATCCATGAGGAGAAGGCTGGTTCGAATCGATCAAAGGAGAATTGCTTCGACTCCATCAAGCGAACCCGATAGTTCGAATCCATTGAGCATCCCTTCCTTCGAATCCGCAAAGGCTAGTCGCTTCGACTCCATCCGATAAACTGCCTTCGAGTCCACCCTGTTGAAATAAGTTTGAATCGATCAATAGTGGCATATCCTGATCGATTCGAACTAACGTTGGTCCAATCGATTCGAAGGAAGCACGTCTTCGAATCGATAACTTCGAATCCACAATGTCCACACAACTAATACCTCGGGTACGACTCAGTAAAACTCGGAGGTAAAAGAGGGTTGACCCGAAGTATGCGCACCACGCCGTTGTCTTCACGTGAAGGAAAATCGATTCGAACGAATCGATTCGAACGAATCGATTCGAGCGACTCCAGAAAGCGAAAATCTTCAACTTGAATCGATCATAACTCGAGTTCTACAAGTCCAAATGCCATGAAATTTTCATTGAAGCTTAAGTACATGATGTAGAATGTTCACACCAAATTTCAGCTCGATTGGATGATTTCTTGATCGATTCGAACCAAGGGTCGAATCGATCCCAAAGTGGGCCCGGATCTCCAGATTTCGGCCATGTGGGCCCCCTGACGTACCAGAACTGGTCTCCCCTCATTTTAGGCGAAATATCAGCCTCCTACACCTATAAATAGAGCCCCTAGTCATTCAGAAAAGTGGTCGGACAATTCTAAGTACTGAAGAGCGCCCAGATTCTGCCAGACTTACTCCAGAACACCGCCGCTGCTTTAGATTGAGACTTAGCATATAAATTCAGTTGTATTACATTATAAACTACTGTAATCTTCAAGTATCGAGCAATAAAATCATCAAACTTCATAGTGGATGTAGGCAAAACGCCGAACCACTCTAAATCGCTTGTCTTTGCAACTTACTTTCTGTTACTTGGAGTTTTTGTTAGATAATCCACAGTTTTAATTTTCATTCTTCACTTTTATCTCTTCAAAAACTTCCGAAGAGTGTTGTGCCCATTTTTGGTACAAACAATATTTGAATAGGATTCATAATTATATTCCAAATTGATATGTTTATTTTAGTGCACTTGAATTAAGGTGGAATTTTGAAAAATTATATTTTGTGGGGTAATAATAAGTTTGAGGCTATTTATTTATTGTATGAAAAATATTTTTAATGAGGCCTTATTATTATACTTTGTTAGGTAAATACTTTTAGAAGTGATTTGTTTTATATATTTAATCATCTTTTAGTAGTAAGGAAATTGATTTAGATACCTTTTTTAAATATTATTATAAAAGTGTACAAAAGGAACTATTTAAAATATTATAAGTGTGTTTGAAATATTTTTCAAAGGTGGTTTAAAAGAGTTCGAAAGTAATTAAGGATTGTAAATCTATTTTGAGAATAAATATATTTGACCTTTGAAAATATTTTGGGATTGAGAATTATTTTGGTGGAAAAATAATAATTTCAATTTGGTGTTTAAAAAATTCTTAAATTACAAAACCGCTTTTATATTACTTATGTAGTATTAATAAGGGACTTTAAGTGGTATGCATCATTCACTAAAAGAAATTTAAAAAATTTTGATTCAAAGGAAGTTAAGATTGTTGAATTATTTGGAAATTAATTAAGAGGTTTAAATAATGGATTTTTTTCAATTAATTAAGATTTTGGAGAAGAATGGAAATTTCCAAATTAAATCTCTTTAAATTGAGTATTGATATTGTTAGCACCAAAATTGGTCACTAACCCCGTTTAGAAAGATTGTGTAGAGAGATTAATGAAGAAAGTAAATTTAAACAGAGAGCAATATGCCAAACTGAATGCTGAAAATAAGAACACCGGATTTATAGTGGTTCGGCGTAACTGCCTACGTCCACTTTGAAGTTAATCTTTATTGCTTTACTCAACAATTGATTATAGATATAATCCGTACATCAACTACTCGAATACAATTGCTAAGTAAAGAGTATGAGTCTTGAAAGCGGCAATCTCCCCAGTGTTCTCGAAAAAAGGTCCCTTTCACTATGCCCCTGCCTCTCTATTTATAGACGAAGGTGGGTTGGACTTTCCTGGTGGGCTTAGTAGCCATATACCTCAGCCCAAAGTGAGTAACATCTGCGTGCCCAACCACAAATGCCGAACGATATCTCTATGCCGATCGAGGTAATGTGTTAAGTGGAGAGTGCAGGCCGAACAAGGATCAATGTCGGTCGAGGGGAGATGCCGAACGTGGCTGGAATGCCGAACGAGGCTAGAATGCCGATCGTGGCTGGTATGCCCAATGAGGCTAGAATGCCGACCGAGGCTGGAATGCCGACCGAGGTTGGAATGCCGGACGAGGGCTGAATGCCGAACGAGGCTTCTGATGCCGGTCGACCTCTGAATGCCGAACGACCTTTGATTGACGAACGATGCTTGGATGTCGATTGTGGACAGATGCCGAGCGGCGCTTGGATGCCGAACGAGGACAGATGCCGAACGACGATTGATGCCGATCGAGGACAGATGCCGAATGATGCTTGGATGCCGAACGGGTATAGATGCCGAGTGATCTCTTAATGCTGAACGATCCAGCTGTGCCGAATGACCTAGTTGCCTGGTCAAACCTCCAGGTAACACTTGCCCCCCAAAGTGCATCATGTTGTCAAACGTGATGTGCTTTGAATCATGAGCACCCCATACTCTCCCCTAAACTCTCGCTTTGTTTCTCCGGAGGGCTTTCCTGAATGCTGAACGAAACGTTGGGTGCCGAACGATATTGGACGCCGAATGAGGCATGGATGCCGAACGACACTTGGATGCCGAACGAGGCTGCCTTGACCGGTTCTACTGGTTGGTGCCTGTTCAGCCTCCTTCCTCTATAAAAGCTGATACTTCTTCTCCTTCTCCCTTTTACTCTTATTTCTACACCACAGTACTTACAAACTCGTGTCTTCCCAATCCCTCGCCAACACCTTTCCAACTCCTTTAATCCCCGAGTCTCCTTGGTTACATCCCGATTGCCTTCCACAGCGAGCCCGAACATATCTCCACTTCCAATTCAAGTATCTCGCCAGATTCCTTTCCCTTCTCTTAGGTATGGAAACTTCGCATACCCGAATCTCTCTGATTAGAGACTTTGGATGAGACACGGATTATAACTTTCCCTTAATCTATAAGTAACAGAAGTCTCGTAGATCAGGAAGTTGGGTTTGAAGTTTAAACAGGCCCTAGGATCAAACGGAGTGGAAGTTGGAAGAAGGTGTTAGCCGGGTGAGAGCCTGTGAGGTTTGAGATGCCCGGACACTGGTGGCGTGTGAATTGAAGTGCGAGAGTAAAGGTGCAAGATCGAGGTTGGGCTTAGACGCCGAGCGATGCAGCTCGGTATGATAACGGCTGGGCATGACTTGTTCATGCCGAGCGATGAAGGGGAAATACCAGAGTGAAGTCAGGGTTAACTTCAACGTGCCGAGCGACGTGGCTCTATACGACTACGGTTCGGCATGATTCTCTCGTGCCGAATGGTAGAGTGGAAAGGTGGGGGAGCGTTGTTGTCGAGGGCAATAGTGCCGAATGATGAACCTAGGTCGGACGGCATTTAGGCCGAGCGGGATTGAGGCCGAGTGACATCTAGGCCGAACGACAGTTAGGCCGAGCGGCATTTTGGCCGTGTGTTTCAAGTGTCGCTCGGTCTTGAACTTTGACGAATAGACAACGATAGTCAAAATCATTCCAACTTGAACATAACCCTTGTTGAACTCACTTATTTCCCATGCCTATTCATATGACAAAAAACAAGGACAAGGACTTAAACAAACCAGCATATCGAACTAATCCGGACTGATGACTCCCCAGTTTCAACAATTATAAGCCTGAATTGAAATCGATTAAAACAGATAATAGCCTTTAACATATAGTGCCAATGTCCGAGTCCAAAATTGAAAAACATGATAGGGTAGGTTTTCGGAGACGGTCAGCGATGACGGTCTTTGAAGATGACAGTTCAAAGCTTAACTTTATATCATCAACTCTGCGACTTTTAATTTCTCATCACTTATATTTGGATGATCACACTAGTTCACACACCGCACAGGGGGAATACTTACGTTGTTAAGTCTAATGTTAATTGTTTTTCAAGTATAGTTCAACAGGTGCTTTGTTGGATTCGATCTTCATTAGAGATGTCTAGAATGGTAGAGTGGAAAGGTGGGGGAGCGTTGTTGTCGAGGGCAATAGTGCCGAATGATGAACCTAGGTCGGACGGCATTTAGGCCGAGCGGGATTGAGGCCGAGTGACATCTAGGCCGAACGACAGTTAGGCCGAGCGGCATTTTGGCCGTGTGTTTCAAGTGTCGCTCGGTCTTGAACTTTGACGAATAGACAACGATAGTCAAAATCATTCCAACTTGAACATAACCCTTGTTGAACTCACTTATTTCCCATGCCTATTCATATGACAAAAAACAAGGACAAGGACTTAAACAAACCAGCATATCGAACTAATCCGGACTGATGACTCCCCAGTTTCAACAATTATAAGCCTGAATTGAAATCGATTAAAACAGATAATAGCCTTTAACATATAGTGCCAATGTCCGAGTCCAAAATTGAAAAACATGATAGGGTAGGTTTTCGGAGACGGTCAGCGATGACGGTCTTTGAAGATGACAGTTCAAAGCTTAACTTTATATCATCAACTCTGCGACTTTTAATTTCTCATCACTTATATTTGGATGATCACACTAGTTCACACACCGCACAGGGGGAATACTTACGTTGTTAAGTCTAATGTTAATTGTTTTTCAAGTATAGTTCAACAGGTGCTTTGTTGGATTCGATCTTCATTAGAGATGTCTAGAAAATCTAGCTCTGCTACGATCTCAGACAGACCTGGGCCATCCTCTAGACAAGAAGTTGTAGATACTTTGAATCTGTTGACTACCCCTGCTCAAAAACTTACTAAGCGCCGCGATAGCATCCATCAATTTAGCTCCTGACGCTCTGGAGGCAGCCATTTTCTTAGGCGACCCAGCGGTTTCACAGTTCTCAAAGATTAACGAAAGTACACTCCGTCGGATATGCTCTGTCCATGGAATCCCTTTTGACGACGTGTTAGTTCCTTCAGGGAATGATCGTCTGCATTTGCCCCCAGCCGGGTATACAGCCTGCAATAAGTTTATGTGCTGGGTCGGCAACGTTCCACCCTTCAACTCCTTCCTTCGCGACTTATTGCAATATATTGAGATCGCTCCTTCACAACTGCCTCCGAACAGTCATGCTTTCTTATATGGCACTTGCATCCTCTTTATGAGTGTCTTCTCTAGGCTTCCGACCCCAGGCGATATCCGTTATATTTATCGCTTCAAGAGACGGTTGGATAGCCCGTCTTTCATATTTATGGAGCCATATAGTAAATGCCAAATCCTGACTAGGGCATGGAGCAAATTCGCCCAGTACAAGCAAGAGTGGTTCTATGTTCGTTGTCCTTCCGGTTTTGCTAGGAGATGGGTGCAAGGGAGTAAGTTCGTTTTCTAGATCAACACTTGAATTTTGCGGAATTTGCATCTTTTCTGACTCTTTATCCACCTTTTCAGGTATCACTCCACGTCCCGAAGGCTCCGGATACTCTGAAGCAGTGGCAACTATCCGAGCTCTCCCCGCAGAAGATCGGGACATCAAATCCCTCATTTCAAATGAGTCACTCGCGAGATTCGGGCTGCTGGCGGAAGGTCGCCGAATAAACCTTCCCCAAGGCGTCACTCTATCCAGACCTGCTGCAGGAAAGGGAAAAAGGTAGGCTGGGCCTTCAGCACGTAATGCCCCTGACAGGCCAGAAGAGGGAGGAAATTAGAGAAGGCAAGACGCCCGAAGTACCGGGTGAAAATATTAATCCCACTCAGGATCCGACGGTCGAAGTCCACGATATTGAGACGTCATCTTCCCCTTCAAAGGGAAAGAAGAAAATGACCTATAAGTTGAGGAGGAAGAAAGTAGGTGGAACTTCTAAAGTCACGCTTATTCCAGAGGAGAGAGAACCTTCCCCTCAACCTTTAGAAAGTTCGCTGAAAGGTCTGTCGAACCTCACTATCCCCGACGATCTACTCAATTATGGTTTTGATGACTCAGAGGCGCTTAAGCTTCATTCGCCCGCCAGAGGAAATGCAGGCGCTCAAGCCCATGTCCAGGGAGATAAAACTCCTATTAGTAAAGATAAAGAAACTGGCCCATCGGGGGGAACACTAGGACACACACGGACACGTGCACTTCACCCTACACTTCAATTTTCGCCATCACCCCGATCTTTTCTAACTTGTCGTCATTTTCATTTTATGCAGGTGACATGGGACGCTCCCATGGATTTGTCGTCTCCATGGCTCATCCATTTTTCATCATTCTGGCAGGCACTCGAGACCGACAAGCGCCGGGACAGAGACGACTATGGAGACCGAGACAACCGTCCCCGAGAGTCGACTTATCGAAAGAAATCACACAGCTAGTCTTCATACTCTCGCGATCTTCCTCCTCAAATAAAGCAAGGCAGAGAAAAATCTTCACAGAAGGGGTCTCAACCCGATGTTTCCCGAGATCAACATTCTGGTTCATCAAGCACACGTCAATCTCGGGAACATCGTAAGAGAACAGAACTTTCAAAGCCACCTCCCCCTGTTCCTACGGCAGATCCAACGATATCGGAGAAGCTGGCCGAGCTTAAAGCTAAATTTCCCAAAATCTGCTTTGACGGTCTGAAGTTCCTTCCAGCAATTCATCACATTCCAGGGCATGTCAAGCAGAGTGTCATCGCTTGCAACAACGACGTCTATGTTCAACATGACGCATTTGTTCATTTAGTCGAAAAAGTCTCGGAAATCTCCGTTGAGCGTCAGCAGGAAATCGACCGCTTGAAGCTTGAAGCTATCTTTGATAAAGACATCATCAAAAATCAGGATGAAGAGCTCGCTTCGTACAAGTCCAAGCTCGAGGCTGCAGAACAAAGTGCTAAGGAGACTGCGGAGGCCGTCACTCGCCTAGAGACGACTCATAAGAAGGAACTTGACGACGCGGTCCAACGCTGTGGGGCCCTGGCTTTAGAAAAAGATTCTATTCAAAAAGAAAGGGATGCACTCGCCCTGCAGGTTAAAGAGTTGAAGGAGCTACTCTCTAAGGAGAGGGAAGAGAAGATAGCTGCTCAAGAGGAGTCTCAACGATACTGCAACGAGATTGTCGATACACATCTCTTGAGGGCAAAGCTCGACGATGAGCTTTCTAAGGTCGGGACAATGAAGGATGAAGCCCGTGAGGAGGGCAAGAGAATAGCTTCCGCGGAGATTGACTCTCGCCTTGAGGCAGCTACAGAAGCCGGCAGAGAGGAGATCAAGTGTATGTTTGACCCACTGATAGCTGAATACAACGCTCGTGTCCTCATGCACAGGGACTTGACTTTCTTAGGCGAGGGCTACCTTGAATCTTTAGCGAGGCTTGGGAGACTTTAATAAAGATTAGAAAGGTGGAGTCGGGCACCGAGGAGGTCGACGAGGATGCTTTAGTGAAAGAGTTTCTCAGGGGGAACGAGCCATCAGACTTGTCCGCAGCTATGGCTCTCTTTAGTAAAGGCTCTCCTCCATCAAAGGAGAAAGATGTCGTGGCTGGCTTGTCTGGAACTGGACCTTCAGCCCCCCTCCTACTCAACCGGTCAATCGGCCAATACTTGATCCGTTCGAACAACACGCCGGCTATGATCCGAAAGACCCCGATCTCGGCATTCACGTGCTATCTCCCATTTTAGAGGGCGAGACCCCTCGGACGGTCGAAAGCCAGCAAGAAACCGGTACATAAATCTTTTTCTTAAAGTTCGACGAACCATCGCTGTCGGCAAGAGGTTATTGTATTCTAACGTTCGTCCTTGTGTTTTTACGCAGGCCACTCCGATCCTGAATCAACTCCGAGGATCGATGACGCCAAGGAGGAGATGGGGAAAGCGAGCGACGCTACTCACGCGGGAGTAACCCCCGGTCCTGATGCTCAAGTGATCGGGGTGCTTGACGATGATAAGTCCGAAACTTCGTCCCCCATTGAAGGGAGTTATGAAATTGAAATCACGGGTGCCTCAGAACACACTTCGAAAGTGAGTATGAAGGAGCAGCTTGCCGAAGAGAAAAAGAAGAAGGTTGAGATAAAGGCTGAGTCCCAAGTAGTAGAACTTGACGACCCGCTGAACAGGCCTCTAAAATTCATTCTTCCTGGCAAATCCAAACCACTAGATGTTCCTCCTCCCACTCCTGATACTGTTTCTCTGGCGAGCAAAACGTCCAAGATAAAGCGCGTGGGGGAGGAGTCGTCCGAACAAACGAAGGAAGAAAAGAAGCTAAAGAAATCGAAGAAGTAACCACTACACTCGTTCGACAAGGGTTAGCTTAGATCATGCAACTGCTTTTATTTATTCATTTTCATAGTTTATGTAGATAGACTTTTGACTCTGAGCTTTGAAGGAGCGGTTGTATAACCCCATTTTGGATTAATGAATAAAGTTTGGTTTCTTTGTCTTTCGAATGATTTCTGCTTTTTAGCTTTCTGTATAACTGTGGTCAAAACTCAAGTTCTTATGAGTTACATAAATTTCCAATCCACTTTCACATTCCTCGGATATTCTTGGGAATTAGACATCTCTTGTTTCACATTTAACTCGGAGATTCAAGTCGTTTATACTCTAGTCCGCGCTCCGGGAACTTAGAGTACTCTGGTCCGCATTCAGGGGACTCGGAGATTCAAGTTGTTTATACTCTAGTCCGCGCTCCGGGGACTTAGAGTACTCTAGTCCGCATTCAGGCGACTCGGAGATTCAAGTCGATTATACTCTAGTCCGCGCTCTGGGGACTTAGAGTACTCCGGTCCGCATTCAGGGGACTCGGATATTCAAGTCGTTTATACTCTAGTCCGCGCTCTGGGGACTTAGAGTACTCCGGTCTGCATTTAGGGGACTCGGAGATTCAAGTCGTTTATACTCTAGTCCGCGCTCCGGGGACTTAGAGTACTCGGGTCCGCATTTAGGGGACTCGGAGATTCAAGTCATTTATACTCTAGTCCGCGCTCCGGGGACTTAGAGTACTCCGGTCCGCATTCAGGGGACTCGGAGATTCAAGTCGTTTATACTCTAGTCCGCGCTCCGGGGACTTAGAGTACTCCGGTCCGCATTCAGGGGACTCGGAGATTCAAGTCGTTTATGCGAGTTCGTACGTCAGGCAGAATAATGCAACCCCAGTTGTTTATCACCAGACTATAAGGTTCAGAAACATCAATAATTCATAGAAATGATGGCTTCAAGCCTTTATTAATGAAAACAAACTAAATCTTCTGAATACCTGCTGCAAAAGGGAACTAAGAATCAATGGAATAAAAATATACGGGAAATAATTGCACCTAAAACATGAAAGAAACAGACTAAATATAATAACGTCGCAAATGTTCACTATTCCATGCTCGGGGGAGTGTCACGCCATCAACGGTCGCTAGCTTGAAAGTTCCTTCTCTAAGCTTCCGTTCAACGACATATGGACCTTCCTAGTTGGGATTCATACATGATGGTATCAGAAAAACTCGTTTCAAAACAAGATCACCCACATTAAAGATTCTTGGGCGGACTTTTTCGTTGTAATATCGCTTGACTTGGTGCCTATATGCCGCCGCCCTTAATTCAGCTTCTTCACGTTTTTCATCAACGAAATCCAATGATTCCATCAAGAGATCCTAATTCGTCTTAGGATCATAATGTGTCACCCGATGTGATGGAACTTCAAGCTCCACGGGTATAACAACTTCCGAGCCGTATGCCAATGCGAATGGAGTGTGGTCGCGGACTTGTGGGTAGTTCTATAAGCCCATAGCGCTGTTGGGAGTTCATCTACCCACTTGCCTCCAGCCTTTTCCAAACGCTTCTTCAATATGGACTTGATTATTTTGTTCACAGCTTCAACTTGTCCATTAGCCTTTGGATGAGCAACGGCGGCGAACTTTTTCTCAATGTCGTACTTTAAACAGAAATCTTTGAATTCTCTACTTTCAAATTGAGTTGTGTTGTCTGTAATGATGGTTCGCGAGAGGCCAAAGCGGCATATAATGTTTCGTACAACAAAATTAATGACCTTCTTGGAGGTGATTGTGGCCAAAGGCTCTGCCTCGGCCCATTTCATGAAGTAGTCGACCGCAACTATCGCGTATTTTGCACCACCTTTGGATATAGGCAAAGAACCGATTATGTCGATTCCCCAGATTGCAAATGGCCATGGACTAACCATTTGCGTGAGTTCCGTCGGTGGAGCTCTCAGGATTTTTGTGTATCTTTGACACTTGTCACATTTTCTTACATAGTCTGCAGCATCCCGATTCACAGTTGGCCAATAGTATCCATAGAGGAGGATCTTTTTTGCTAGTGTCTGCTCCCCAGTATGATCGCCACATTCTCCTTCGTGAACTTCCTCCAAGACTCGCTTTGTTTCATCAATGGCGATGCACCGTAGTAAGGGAACCGAGAACCCCCTTCGATACATTACTCCTCCCTACATCACATATCGCGTGGCTTTGCGAATGACCTGTCGCCTTTCGCTTCTTTTTTCGGGCAAAGTCCCGTTTAACAGGTATTGTTTGAACGGAGTTATCCACGACTCCTTCTCGATTTCCGTTTCCAACACAAAATCGACTTCCATCACATCTATGCTTGGAGCATGTAAGGTTTCGACAGGAACTAATCCCATTTGCTATGCATCGCCAGTGCTTGCGAATTTGGCCAACGAGTCGGCTTCCTTGTTCTGTTCACGCGGGACATGCGAAATGTCATAATGTTCGAAGTTCGCCAATAGTTCCTGAACCAGAGCAAGCTTTTGTCCCCTTGCTTGGTAATCTCCTCGCACTTGGTACACCCCCAGCTGTGAGTCACAAAATATTTCAACTGATTTTACCCCGAGTTCTCCAACGAGCTTTAAACCAGCAATCAATGCTTCATATTCTGCTTCATTATTCGTAGCCAGGAAATTGAGCTTCAAAGCATAACAAATCGATCGATTTTCTGGAGTCACAAGGACTACACCAGCCCCGGAGCAACGGTCGTTTGATGCCCCATCGGTGTACAATTTCCATTGAATAGGGGGAATGACAATGTGACCATCTGGTTCGTCTGATACAGTAAACTCAGCGATGAAATCTGCTAATGCTTGCCCCTGTATGGCTCTTCGTGGCAGGTAGGTAATATCGAATTGACTCAATTCGATATTCCATTTTAACATCCTTCCATAAGTTTCTGGTTGTTGGAGTACCTGTCGCAAGGGCTGATCGGTATAGATACTGACCGAGTGTGCTTGAAAGTATGGACGCAGCTTGCGTGATGCAATCACCAAGCAATAGGCCAATTTCTCAACTTTAGGATAATTTCTTTCTGCCCCCGTTAAACGTTTACTAACGTAATACACCGGCTTTTGAACTCGGTCCTCCTCGCGGACCAAAGCCGCACTTATAGCATGCGGGGATACGGCCAAGTATACGTACAGCATTTCGTGGTCTACTGGTTTCGACAGCACTGGAGGACTCTCCAAATGCCTCACCAGATCTCGGAACGCTTCCTCACAGTTGGATGTCCATTCGAAATTCCTCTTTCCTTTCTTTATTATATCGAAGAAGGAAATGCACTTGTCTATGGCTCTGGATATAAATCGACTCAGCGCATCCACCTTTCCATTCAAGCTTTGTACCTGTTTTATAGTTTTGGGAACTTGTACATCTCGAATAGCTTGAATCTTTTCCGGGTTAGCTTCAATTCCCCGGGCATTAACAATGAATCCCAAAAACTTCCCCGACGCAACGCCGAAGGAACACTTCAGAGGGCTGATCTTCATCCCATAATATCTGAGTATGCCAAACATCTCTGCTAAGTCTCGAATGTGGTCGTTTGACTGTCGTGACTTCACGAGCATGTCATCCACATAGACTTCCATTGTTCTACCAATCTGGTCTTTAAACATTCGATTTACCACACGTTGGTACGTCGCCCCCGCATTTTTCAATCCGAAAGGCATTACTACATAGCAATATAGCCCAACGTCTGTGACGAAACTGGTGTGTTCCTGGTCCAGAATGTGCATCGGGATCTGATTGTATCTCGAGTATGCATCCATGAATGACAACAACTCGTGTCCTACAGTGGAGTCGACCAACTGATCAATCCTAGGTAATGGGAAACTGTCCTTAGGGCACGCTTTGTTTAAATCGGAATAATCCATGCAAGTTCTCAACTTCCCATTTGCCTTTTTTACCAGCACGGGGTTTGATACCCATTCAGGGTAGAGGGCATCGCGGACGAACCCATTGGCTTTGAGTTTGTCCACCTCCTCTCTAAGAGCAGCGGACCTCTCCGGGTCCATTCCTCTCCTCTTTTGCTTAACTGGGACGTACCTCGAGTCTATGTTCAACATATGACTCGTAATAGCGGGAGAGATCCCTCACATGTCGAAATGTGTCCAAGCGAAAACATCAAGATTCGCTCGGAGGAAATCACTAAGGTCTTCGGTCATCGTGGGGCTGAGTTGTGATCCAATCTTCAGCAATCGCGATGGATCGTCTCGGCTGACTGAAATGTCAATCGTCAGTTCAACTGGTGCTGCTTTTTCTTCCCTGGGTTCCTCATCGTCGTCTTTCGGATCTATGTCTCTGAAGATCCGAGAATCATGCCTGAGCCAGGGCTTGGGCATTACTTGTCAATTGTCAGTATGCTGAATGCGGACGGAATTGTCCGCAACCTTTCCTTTCTCCCTCCGCTGGGCCTCTCGGAGCTCAGCCACATAACATGCACGACCGGTCGCCTGGTCGCCATGAACAACACCTACTCCTTTGTCAGTCGGAAATTTTAAAGCCAAACACCATGGGGCCAATGCTGCCCTAAACTCAGCCAGGGCCGGTCAGCCCAAAAACACATTGTATGGAGAATCCACATCCAAAACTACGAAAGGTAGGATTTGCACCCTCCTACGCTCACCTTGTCCCAGTTCAACTGGCAACTCAACATACCCCACTGCATCAGTCGCTGCGCCATTAAAGCCATGTATGCGAGCTTTAGACGGCTTCAAATCCTTCGTCTCTATCTTCATCTGGTCATAAGCCTTCTTGAAGATGATATTGACAGAACTTCCACAATCAATCAAAATTCTTTTCACAAAAGCCGGCCTAATTGTCGCAGATATGACCATCGGGTCAATGGTAGGAGCCTCCACCTGGTCAGCATCTCTGCTCCTGAATACTATATCGTCTGTCATCATGCGCAGCTGTTTGGCAGGGGCCCCATCCTCTACGTTGGAACAACACTCAAAATCTGCATGCCTCAGGGAATTAGCATACCGCTCCATTTCTTGCCAGCTCTTATCTGCAGGGTGAGGTCCACCGATGATCGTGTTTATGACTAGTCTGCCCACGGTCCGAGCAGGCTCCTCGGGGTGACGTGGAGCTGGTGCATGGCCGGGATTGGACGTTCCCTGTCCACCTCCTTGCGGATTCTTTACAAACTCCTGCAGCTTTTTCTGTATAATCAACTTTTCTATAGCATCATGTAGGTGTCTGCACTCTTCAGTATTGTGCCCATAAGTCTCATGGAAGCGGCAATACTTCCCAGTCCACTTTTACTCCTCGGTTGACTCCTTTGGACGTGGCTTTCTGTACTGAAATGTATTGCAAGTTGATAGGTAAATATTTTCAAGAGATGCATTCAGTGGGGTGTACTCGTTGTAGGTTGGGATTCTCCGCTTCCATTTCCCCGCTTCTCTCTTCTTCCCCTGATTTCTTCCTCCGGATTCCTTAGATTGCCCGGGCTTGTTCTGGACATTGACCTGAACTTTCCCCGAGTTTTCTCCGGATTGCTTCACAGCAATGTTGCTTTTCACGGACTCCTGAACAGGCCCCGGTGCCTTATCCCGCCTTATCCACCTGGCTTCCTCTCTTCTTATGAACTGATGTGCCTTTGAGTAAAAACGCTCTAGCATAGTTGGAGGTTTTCCTGCCAACCAATCTCCAAACTCTAAATCCGGATCCACAACTCGCATCACAGCCATAAGAATTGCGTGATCGTTGGGATTACTAACTTTAGTAGCCGCAACATGGAATCTCTGCAGATACTCCTTCAATGACTCCCCAGGAGCTTGGATTACACTTGATAGAGACATCACGTCCTTTGGACGAGTAGTATGTATTCTGAATTGTTCTATAAATTTCTTCGCCAACTCCTCGAAACTGGATACGGACCGCGGAGGAAGTCGGGTGAACCATATGGTAGCGATCCCAGATAGAGTTATTGGAAAGCATCTACACTTGGTTGCATCATTCGCTCTAGCTAAATCCATCATCCATTCGTACCTCATCACATGTTGCCTGGGATCGGTCTTTCCTTCGTAAGCCGGGATAGTTGGCATGCTGAACTTCTTGGGGTACTCGGCCTGTAGAACAATGTCTGTGAATGGAGTATGACTTCTGGACACTCCCCAATCATCATTTGATAAGCCTTGATTCTCTTTCATCAACTGTCTGATCATAGCTGTCAGGACTGGGGTTTGTATGGAAGGTGGAAGGTTGGAGTCTGTCCTACAGGATTGATCAAGTTGATGCCTCCTCTGTTGGCGATCTGCCAAACGTGCATCTTGAGGTTCGGCATCATTGGCGTCTTGGTGAGGCGGGCGTCCAGCTTCCACCTGCATTCTAGCTCCTAAGTTTCCCGTCCCTGCCTGGTTGCGGTCTCTGAGGTGTAGGTGATCCTTGGTAGTTTGATCAGCAGCACCTGCCTGCGTGGTTTCAGTCTTGCGGCGTCTACGCCTAGGGGGTTCATCAGATGAAGTTGAGCTATCAGATGAAGAGTAATGAGCTTGACTGGCCCCAGCACTCCGATGCTGATGTTGAGTGAGTTGTGCCATAAGGTTGGCGTTAGCTTGCATCTGCTCTCCAAGTTGTCTCCTGCTTTCCATGAGCTCTCTCATCAAGTCGTTGAACTCTGTTCTGGTGACAACTTGCATTTGGTCATGGGCGGCAGTCCCTACACCCAGATTTGCTTGCTGATTGCTAGGTCCTACTTGTTGTACGCTAGCGATCTCATGGGCGTCCGCATTATGAGAGGCCGATCTGGTGCGTGGTCTTCCCATTGTAGAGTTATTGGTAGAAACTCTGAGTAGAATCAACGGACGTCCTATGAATGACTCGGATCTCCTTCGGGGGATTTATTCAATCCAGTAGCTTCAGAGCAGATCCTTGTGGTCTGAGAATTCGATTCTCAGTGAAAGCACCAAAGTGTTAGCACCAAAGTGTTAGCACCAAAATTGGTCACTAACCCCATTTAGAAAGATTGTGTAGAGAGATTAATGAAGAAAGTAAATTTAAACAGAGAGCAATATGCCAAACTGAATGCTGAAAATAAGAACACCGGATTTATAGTGGTTCGGCGTAACTGCCTACGTCCACTTTGAAGTTAATCTTTATTGCTTTACTCAACGATTGATTACAGATACAATCCGTACATCAACTACTCGAATACAATTGCTAAGTAAAGAGTATGAGTCTTGAAAGCGGCAGAGTTTCCCCAGTGTTCTCGAAAAAAGGTCCCTTTCACTATGCCCCTGCCTCTCTATTTATAGACGAAGGTGGGTTGGACTTCCCTGGTGGGCTTAGTAGCCAGATACCTCAGCCCAAAGTGAGTAACCTCTGCGTGCCGAACCACAAATGCCGAACGGCAAAATGCCGAACGATATCTCTATGCCGATCGAGGTAATGTGTTAAGTGGAGAGTGCAGGCCGAACGAGGATCAATGCCAGTCGAGGGGAGATGTCGAACGTGGCTGGAATGCCGAACGAGGCTAGAATGCCGATCGTGGCTGGAATGCCGAACGAGGCTAGAATGCCGACCGAGGCTGGAATACCGACCGAGGTTGGAATGCCGGACGAGGGCTGAATGCCGAACGAGGCTTCCAATGCCGGTCGACCTCTGAATGCCGAACGACCTTTGATTGACAAAAGACGCTTGGATGCCGATCGAGGACAGATGCCGAGCGGCGCTTGGATGCCGAACGAGGATAGATGTCGAACGACGATTGATGTCGATCGAGGACAGATGCCAAATGGCGCTTGGATGCCGAACGGGTATAGATGCCAAGCGATCTCTGAATGCCGAACAGATCCAGCTATGCCGAATGACCTAGTTGCCTGGTCAAACCTCCAAGTAACAAATATTGAGATTATAAAGAATATTTTGGAAATTGGTATTATAAAATAAAACCCTTTCTAATCAATAAATGGTTGAATCATATGAGATGTGTGAACCAATATAGATGATAATTTGAATAAATAAAGTTATAATACCAGCGGTATGGGACGTTCGGTAACATTTATTTGGTTATTCTTTGACTCATTGTATAGAATATGGTATGATATTGTGTGTATTGAACATTAAAATGAGTTAAGTACCCCTAATAACACTAGGTTAAACGATAGTTAGGAGGGTTATTGTCATAACAAGAACATTAAAGTAAAATGAATTGATCAAATGAGAAGAGGTTCCAGACATGCTAGATCCATCCTAGTTAGGAACGAGTGACATTTTAACCCGTTTGTCATAGTTTGGCGACTTGTTGTATGGGCACACCAACAATGATGAGCACGTAGGGTATTTTATGGAGAAAATGACGCCCACAATGTAGAGATTAGTACAGAAAATAGGTCATGTGGGGGCACCTATAATTCTGGTTGAGGAATACACGAATGAAAACGGTCGCGCGTTGGCTCGATCAGCGTCTATAAGAGTGTGTTCTGCGCTCAACGAGTTAAATAAACAAACTACGATCAATTATAATGAGTAGATGTTAATAACGTGACCCTTATTAACTGTGATATGAGTGAATCATAATTGAGTAGATCGGTTATTGCGGTCACATTAAACAGAGATATAACTCTTATATTATGACATTATATATGTTATTCGATAGGGATTGAGGTTTATTTTGAGTGTAGGCATTCGTTTTGTAAGTTATGAATTTCATTTAGTATATCATTATCTATTTGATTATAGGTATCATTATGATGACCTTACATTTAAATCTGGACATAGTCTGACCTATTTATTATTTATATGATACTCGGGTCAGTCCAAGACTTTACAGGTACATGGATATTAGCCTTTCTTGGATGATTGAGCTTCTTGAAGAGATGATTATAGAGTATATTGTATTTTGAGAGTCTATTATAAGTATTTTCATTTTGGGTCTCCATGTATGTATATATGTGATGAGATTGAGATGTATATGATATTTTTCCTATATCGATGTATATATTTTATTGTAGGTTAGATATTTTATTTTGTAGACCTACTTTGTGATATGTATGTTGTGAAATTATATTTTTTATACTGCGTTTTATGACTATATGTTCTTTGATTATGTTATGTATTGTTCTTTCCTGGTAATCTCATGTGTTTATTGCTTTGTGCCGATTCCGACTGCGTATATTTGTATATTATATGAGGAAAAATAACGTATCGATGTTAGTCCAATGGAATATTCATGTGCGGTTGCTCCTAACAAGCCTCGTTCTCCGTATTACCAGTAGGTATTACTTCGCAATACTCTTTGGTACTATAGGTATAGAGATGGGGCGTTACATGGTCGAAAAGAAATGTGTATATAATACATACACACACGCACTTTATTATATAACATCATTTTATATTATAAATGATTTTTATATATTAATTTAATATATATATATATAGACATACACATATATATATATATATAAATTTATGTTAAAAAATTGATTTTTCTATACATATATAAATATATATCAATAATATATAATTTATAAGTAAATTATAAATTTGAATTTAAGTTCAAAAGGTAATTTCAGATCTAGATCTAGTTTTAAAATTTGAAGTTTGAAATTGAAATTGTTTATATTTGTATTTGTAAATATTATTTTATGTGTGTGCGTACGTATATTAAAATAAGATTATTTTTACATTATTCTATGTTTATATATATATATATATATATATATATATATGTATGTATGTATGTATGTATGTTATTTAATTTATATATAAGTATAATTTATATCATTTAATGACATAAGTGTGTGTGTATAGCTATAAATAGATGACATATATGTATATGAAGAGGCTAACATGTCCGTTGTGGTAACTTAGGCATTGGCATGTTAAACCATGCACATTGTATATGTTGCACGTGCATGTAAATGTATATGTGTATATGATACATATGTTCACATTATATATTATATACAACAGCAAATAAAATCTTTCTATTAATAAATAAAATAAAATAATGATTTTATTAAAATTAATTTAGACTAAATCTAAGTCAATTTAGGCTTCATAGGCCAAATAAGATCCAAAATGATAAAAAATTGAAATTCACATATTTAACCCGCTGCATTCTGGCCTAGTTCCAACAACGGTATCAGAGTCCAATAGCCTATATGGTCTAAATTAGTCATGTTAGGACTAACTAAACAAGCTTAGGGTGTCTAGATAAGTAATTTATAATGTTGGATTATTGGGTTGTTGGGTAATCAAGTACCCTGCCCTGCCTAGCTACCGACATAGCTCGAAAGGTGAAGTAAGTCCAAAGTTGTCCCTAATAGAAAAGACCTAATTTTAATTGGGCCTTGAGATAATTTTCAAAGTTGTTTTGAAATTAAAATAAAATCTTAAATTTAAAAGTTAAATTTAAAATAAGAAAAATGTTATAAATATTATAACACAGTTTTCAAAAGTGTTTTGAAAACATTATAAAATATTTTGAAAATTGTAAATATTAATAAGATTAATAAAATAAATAAATTTATTAATAGTTAATTAATTATATGTATATAAGATGTATAATGATATATGTTACATTGACTTGAAATTGTTTAAGACAATGTAAGTGTATGTTGTATGCATAAAATAATTTTTAAAATTAATATTATTAATTAAAATTGTTTAATTAAAAGGTAATTAATAAATAATGAAATAAATATATATAAAGATGTATGTGTATAACTAAAAACGATTAGTATACATATTCAATATAAAATGTTTTTGATTGAATAATATAAAATTAATTCAAATGTTAATTAAATAATGTTATACATATGACTATTATATAAGTTAATTAAAGTATAAAAGTTTATAGTAATTAAAAGTTATATAATATAAATTAAAGGTGGGATAATTAGAAACCCTAAACATACTTAAGGGATAAATACATATGTATAGCACGTATATTGTGATTTCTATTGTGTTCGACACTTGAATCATGAGGATATTTCATAAAAAATACATTATTCCATAAGTCGATATCATTGAATTAAATATATTAAAGATTATGAATCTTTAATATAAAGTTGTCATTTATCATTTATATATTAATAAATTACTTGCTTACTCTCTAGTTTTTTAGCAAACTCAAGCTAAAGATGTTATATGTAGTATTATTAATATATAGGATAGATGAGGTAAGATAAATATATGTATTTGTTGAGCAAACTTAAGGTACATATACTATACTTAGGCCATCGCGAAATGTTCGGTACGAATGAATAATAACTTCTGATTTGTTGAGCAAACTCAAGGTCGAAATGACATTAGGACAAGGAACCATGGGTTAAGATTTGTATATGTACAACCGATAAGGATATCTGTCATTTGTGGGGCTATGTTGAGGAAACTCAAGGTCATATTTCCAAGATAGACGAGTCCTAACACCCATTTGTGAAGTCGACAGACTTCCATGTTTTGTCTAAGGATTTGGAGGAACATAAAAGTCTAGTGGAAACCTTATTAGAAAAACGAAATAGTAACATTTAACCTTTCTAATATTATAAAAACATCTGCTATGTATATATTAAGCTAATCAACATAAATAAATTTGTGCATTAAATGCAACTGATAAAATGTTTATCGATTAACATATACAAATGAACTAAATTAATGTTGATAAACAGAAATATAAAATATATTTATCAATAAATTTTTGCATGTTAACCCTTGCAAGTGCCTAACTGTACAACTACTAAATACGTTCGTAACTTGATCACTTACGTGTTTATTTGCCCAAAACCCTTTATTGTCTTCAGTGAGTTTCGAACACTAAATGAAATATAAGGATATGAGATCCATTTCCAATCACATATAAATTTTATATGGTGAACAATTGCAACTTGCAATGTATGAAACCACGATGCAATAAGTTCATTCGAAATAAGAAAATAAACCTTAATGTGAGATCGTGTATTCAATATGATTGATTACAATCATTATCTTGTTGTGGTTAAATGCAACACTATACCAAAAGCTATAAGATAGATCTAAGAATTCGATCACTAAAATGTCAGTTTGATCAGTTTACGTAAAGTGTAACTTGTTTGATATCCTTAAAAGTTAAGGATGACAAATTGCAACTTTGTAAAGAGTTCATTATGATATTATGGTAAGAGTGTCCTTTGAATGGTTCAACCATTTAGACAGGAAAGCGACGTACGAGAGTGGATGTAACCTAAGGCACAATTGGGATGAAAAGGGTGAATGGTCATTTATGCTTAATGGAAAGGCAATGGAAACGAGAATTGAAAAATAATAATATATAATTAACATGGAATAAGAAATATAATATCTATTACAAATGTATTTTAACATAGAAAATTGTTTTCTATGAGATTTATTTCTTTGAATTTAAGATATTTGATCTAAAAATTCTCGACTGTAAACTAGTTATAGTATATGAAATAAATAACCTATATTAAGCGGATAAATGGAGCTTTGTATTTTATAGACTGTTATAATAATGGTGGAAATAGTCAAAGCATGCCACATAATGCTTATTACAGAGAGTTTGATGTATGCCCTAGGAGCAACTATGTAATTTTTACATATATCTAACTTGATAACCAATCTTGTTTAAAATAAATTATGTTTTCTTTCTATTATATACTTAATATAACGTGTTAAACATATCATTTAAAATATTCCTATTAAGGATGTATCGAACCTGGATATCAATATAACCGTTGAGATTAATGTATGCAACTCTCTCCAAATGTTGGGCAGTGTATTATTCATGGCCAGTGGGGGCGCCAAAGGGTTACGTACTAATAGTTATTGGATAACCATGGAATGACTCACTCGATGGTTTTTTGTTGGTTAATATAATTATGGTCAAATAGAAAATATTGATGTGACAATATTAAAACAATTCTCTTGAATTGAGATAACTATTTATCCTCAATGTGGAAGCTCTACTTTCATTATAATTAAATTGTGGCACGACGTCCGTCGAACGGCTATAGTTGGGCCGAGTGAAAGCATTAGAAGTGAAACACTATTCAAGGGAGGATTAATCTCCTTAGTTATATGAGGTTAGTATCACGGCCAATTGAAGT
This sequence comes from Allium fistulosum, assembly GCA_030737815.1. Lineage (NCBI taxonomy): Eukaryota > Viridiplantae > Streptophyta > Magnoliopsida > Asparagales > Amaryllidaceae > Allium > Allium fistulosum. The sequence continues at coordinate 292,436,945 of CM060908.1, read as the reverse complement.
CAACTCAAAGTCTGAGTATCTGGCCAAAGCAATTCGGTTAATAATGTTGTTATTATTGAAACAAGGACTTTGTGTTTGACTATAGAGTTGAAATGGACGATATTAGAATTTTGACCGTTACCAAATTTCATTAGTCCTGAGGTGGTATAGTTTTGACCAAGGGAATTGTTGTAAATAATTGTCACTACAGGGTAACACTTATTAATGTAAAATTGGACTTTACTGATGCCAAGTAAGCGATGAATTTGGTCATAATGTCACACCACCTGCCGTGTGATGTGTAAACGTTAATATTCGAATTGTTTGATATTAATCGCTGACCAAATTTACAACTAAGAGTCACACAACCAAAACATTGAATTCCCCTAAATACTGATAGATTTAACTGATTTATAATTGTTATAAATTAATTAAGTTAACTAATAAAAAATAAAATATTAATTATGAAACTTTATTTGATGTGTGTTTAATAATATTAAATAGTGTGCATATAATAGTTATATAAACACTAATCGATATAGGATATCGATACATGTTTAAATTGTATTTAAATGCAACAAATATTCATTAGGTTTCAATAGCTTTGAGGCCCATTAGTGGCTTGCTTATGTCGGCTATAGGATAGCAAATCAAGTACGACCATTTGATGGCTTAAGGAAAGGATTTTGAATGGTTAAAAAGAGAAAATAGGTAAGAGACAAACATGGATTTAGATCCTACTATTGCTCTCTTATCTTTCTTTTGTATAAACCATCTTATCCTCACTTGAAAAGGTTATTTTTATCTCCTATTTGTTGCATACCAAGGCCGGCCACACCCCCTCAAAAGCCCTAAAATTCAAGCATCAAATTAAAAGTTGATTCGATCGTCAGTGCTAAAGTTATTCTGGAGCTAGCAACTTCTGGACTTGGAATTGGATAGTTTCAAGGTGTGAGTAAAGATATAATTCAACATTTACTATTATATAGGAATGTTAATATGTTCATTATGTCGTATATTAACCTAATTAGATATCAGTATTATGAATCTATATATCGATATGTTGTCACATGCTGATGGTTATATATATTTGTGTGTGCACATATATATATTAAAAAAATTATATGTTTGCCTAAATGTTCATGATTTAAAACAAAAATTATTATTTTTATATGAATAATATTAATAAATGCTTTTGATTTATTTAAAATCTAAGTTTAAGTATTTTAACGTTGTTAATCAAAGATGCAAAGTCATCAATGGCGACATTGTTTTCTCTCTAGCCAATCATCATCTCTTTCCGCCTCACTCACTAACTCCCTTATTCGACTTTGTTCCCCTCTCTTCTAGTTTCCCCCTTTTGCCTTGGCCTAAGAACCACTCTCATCCTTGCTCGAGCATTCTGAGTCGCGTTCCATGACCAGATCTGGAAAACCATTCGCTTCATCAATGTCCATCTCTAGTCGTCAACCGTCTCTCTTATATTCTAGAACTGGCCCATCCCCTCTTTGTTCTCCCCTTTCGGCTCTGGCAGCTCCTTTTGTTAATGCCTTTTCGATCGATTTAGTTCCCTAGCTGGCTGTTGCTCTCTCGAATTTGGTTTCAGACATTAATGCTTCTGTCCCATGTGTTGATACTAGCAATAGCGCTCCATTGTCTTGCTCAGTGAACCCAATCAGTGTGTATTTCACGGAGGGTTCTATTAACTCTAAGAAATGTTGGGTGAGTTCAAATGTTTGTTTGAGTGATGGTAATGTTGATATTGGTATTGTCGATGTGGGAGTTGGTGAGCAAGTTGATGTTGAAGTTGTCGTGATGCCATCCAAAATGAACGCATTATGTTTGTGAACTTACCCAACCCAGTTTTGCAACGGTTGTAAATCTGCAATCTACTGTTATTTCTCCTCAGGTAGCCCAGATCCCACATATATCTAATAGCGGCCCTAGTGAACCACCTGTGGTAGCTAAATATTGGACTTCCTTTTTTCGCTCACTTCCTCGGAACGCCGGTGAGCACTTTCCTCACTCTTTTAAAACAATTGTAGTTGATAGAATGATAATCCCTCCTTCTAAGGTTATTCAAATAGGCATTGACTATTGGTCAGAATATCTGGTTGGCTTCTTCCTTGATGCTAACCCAGTTTACCATGTTGTTATGGAACATTGTTATCGCCATTAGAAACTTATAGGTAGATTGCGAGTCCACTTTGACAACTCAATGTTTTACTTCAAAATTTCTAAGCCAAAGGAGAGATAGTGCGTTCTAGAATCCGAGCCTTCCTTCATTGAAGGTAAGCCCTTTATTATTACTTCCTGGAGTGTATCTATTGATAGTGCTAGGGAGAAAGTTTTATCTATTCCTGTCTAGGCATATTTCTCCCATATTTCTTCTGTATTGCAACCGATGATTTGGTTAGACTGGCTGTCTAGCTTAGTTGGCAAACTTAAGGGTTTCGATGTAAATACAGTAGCTAGGAAAAAGCTTGTTTATGCTAAGGCCTTGATTGAAATTGCCTATATAAACCCTTCCTTTTAAGCTTAGGGTTTGCCCTGCTCCGAGTCATGTGGCAATTGTTGATGTTCACTACAGTTGGAAGCCATATTTTTGACTTGTCGCTCCTTTGGCCATATGGCTGATTTTATAAGCATGGTATTCTTGCTCGGTCTTCTCTGATTTTAGATCTACCTCTTCCTTCTCCTGCTAAGGTCATTCTTCCTCGTCCTTCAACTAGAAAGTGGGTTTCAAAGCCTAAAACTGTAGAGATGGTTGTTCCTATTGTCCCTGAGAGCTCCTCTATTAGTTATCCTTTGGAGGCTAGTCCTCCTACTTTGCCGCGCATCTCTCCAGCTACCTTGCTTTCGATTCTTGATGTTGACCCTACGGCCATAGATATTCTCTTTATTGATGTTGTTGATGTTTGCTCTGTTGATGCTGTTTTGATTTCACCTTCTAAGATCGTGTCTTCTGTCATTGATGTTCACTCAATTGATGTTGAGGTTAGCTCTACGGATATTTTAGATTTGTCTCCCTCCTTGGCTAACTTGTTTGGGGTTTGTCTGAGCAGGCTTGGGTTCATGAGCCTTCTAAAATGAGATTTGACCCTAAGGATAGTAGGTTCTATAAGTATGTTGGTGGAGATGATGAAGAAAGGGGCTATATTATCATATTGAGGGTGATGGTCTAGTGCTCTCAGTTTTAGCTCAGTTGGGTGATCTGAACCGCTCTGTTCCCTCGAATTCCTCTTGGGATAGGAAATACTTTTACGGTTTTGATTTTTTGGATTTGTCCCTACGATAGCTCTCTTTTCTCTAGGTATTACCATGTTATTGGACTTGAATCTTCGGATGAGGGAAGTGGATCTTCCTCCTCGGAGTGAGCTAGCTTAGGTTTTTGTTAGTTAGTTGTAATACTTTCGGTAAGCTCACGTGCTTTATTTTTTTGTTTAGCTGTTCTGGTGCATGTACCTGAACATATGTTTGCATATTTATTTATACATGTGGATGGCCTATAATAAATGCCGACTAGCTTTGCTATAAAAAAAAATCTTAGTTTAAAAGTTGAAAATTATATAGTGTATGTTTTAAATCATGTATATATATGTGTGTGTGTGTCTATGTGTATGTATGTATGTATGTATATGATGCTTTCGAATAAATTAATTAGTTTTTCATACATAATTATATTTTATGTACATAAACATAATTATTAATTTAATTTAAAATATATTATACAATTAAATTATATAAATATAAACTTACAAATAATATAAAAATTTTGTATAAAATTTTAGAATACACACATATATATACCAATATTATACATTTTGTTTTCAAAAATACAAAGTAATTTTTTATTTAACAATTTTCGTGCAGATTTAAAATTAACTAATAATTGTTTATTAAGAAAAAATCTGGGCCGAGAGCATTATTGCATATATATATATATATATATATATAAATTTTACTATCATTATTTATACTAATATTTGGTTAGATATAATTAAGTATATTTGTATATATTTATATCATATATAAATAATTTTAAATTTAAAAAAACTTACGGATTTCATATGATATTTTATGTTTGTTTAAAAACTATATTATAAACCAATATTTAATATAATTTTGTGATTCAATTATATATATATAATACGTGTACACATATACATACATAGATATATATATATATATTATAAGTTTTCGTATAAATTTATTTACAATCAGCATTTTAAAATATACACACAATTATGTTCACATACAAGTAATTATTTACATTATATATTTGCATACACGCACACATGCGCGCGCGTGCACATAAACACATATTTATATATTTGACAAAACATTTGTATAAAATAGGGGCTAACATGCCCATTGCGGTGTAAATCCCAACATCTATACACGGACATGTCAAACCATGTACACTGTATATTATTTTTGATGGGTAAAACAAAGAATATTATTCTGCACATGTAACCGGGATTATAGTGGCCATATCGCCTTACAAATTAATTATAGGCAAAGATGCCTCAACAACTACTAATTAGCACATAAAATACATATAGCTCTAGAGCGACGTGTCTCGATCATAAAAGGATATAAAATAGTCCTCCTTAAAAGAGGAGGAACCACTACCATTTGACGAAGAAACATGACCAAGAACATGTAGAAAACTAGAGAAAATACCAAGGTCGAGGGCCATCGTGTCACTACTGAGGAGGTATTTCGTATCCCATATGTCATCAGCAAGAATGCTTCTGTCCATTCCACTAAGCTGTCCTTATCAGCAAGAGTAAGACAGTCTCTATTTGTAATATAGTAAAGACATCCGTTCTCCCCAGGTTCTCTAATGTATATATAGAATCCACCAAATTTCGGGTCGAATCTCATAAGAGTTCTATCATGTTGCCACACATGTTCACTAGAATGCGAAGTAATATGGTTATTAGACAGTCCATCCAAAGTAGGAAGTGGGGTCTAGGTGTAATAGTAGGGGAACTGGTGCATGGAGCAGCCAAGGGTGGACTAGGAGGAACAATGTTGACATTGGAGTCAAGTTCAGAGGATTGCAAATTCACGACAAATACCCACCTTTTGATCGATGGCAAAGGAAGGGGGTTCTATCGAAGATCAGAATAGGGGTCTTAAGAGTATCTCATTTACAGTAGTCCAAGGTGTGACCAAAGGAGTGACAAGTAGAGCATATATCAGAAGCCCAACTATTGTGAACATGTATAGTTACTACAACTCCTTTATCTTGCCTAACCTTAAGTTTCGAAGGAAGTGGTTTGTCGAGAATAATCTAAATTAGTGACTTTGCATACACAAGTCACTTCCTAAAAATAGTTATTGTGTCAAAATATTCAAGCTTGCCAATTAGGCTAGCTAGCCAATGTAGCGTAATCGTGGATTGTAAAATAGAAGGAATATAAGTGAAGCGTGCCCAAATAGGGATAGAAAGAACCCGTTCTCTATCGTTGTCTACTGATAGATTCCATGTAATAAGGATAAAAGGAAAACCATGTACGAAGATCGGCTCAACTTAAAGAATGCATTGACGCTCGCCTGAATCAGAGAATTTGAAGAAAACCATAGAATTGTCAAAATGTACTTGTAGTTGACCCTTGAGCTTCCAAACTTGGCGGCATCGTGCTTTGATAGAGGAGTATGGAGGATTTGCTTTAAGGAAGAAACCCACTAGATATTTCGACCAAAAATGAATTCCAAGTGTATACTACTTCAAGTGGAGGCACCATAACTCCATCTATCTCAAGAGTATCAAAAACTTTTGGTACATACCCACCAACCTTCCAAGGCAAGGCTTTGAAAAGAGTTGTCCATTTTTATTCTCAGTGGGTGCATTCAATTAATTAGAAGAATTCAAAGATTGTGTTGGCAATACATCTGGGGTTATAGGCAATGATATAAGAAGATGATCGTAAGGAAAATTTGCTAACATTAGAGTAGGAACTAAAACAAACACCTGGTGTGCATTCTTTCAAACTATCATTATGAACACAACCCCTATGGGAGAATCCACCATAATAGTAGCAACATCACGATGACAATTCGACTGAACATCCAAAGATGAACCATGCGCATCAATAGTGGCCTCTAAAGCAGGAGGACTCAAAACTATTAGTGAAACATCCATAACAAGGGGAAGTAGTTTATTTGAAGGGGAACCAAGGAGCAGATTAGATGTGTCATGGAGAAGAAATCTGGGATCTCGGAATCAGTCAAGCAGAAGAATTACTAAATGGGCATGGCTCCAAAATCAAGTGGATATTATTAGAGCGCATGCCGGAGTGAGTGCAATGGAGGATAGCTGATGTTGGATCTGGGATAGACATGTCAGAGAATTAAAGGAGGCACTTTTTCTTTCTAGGCATCGTATGGTCGAAAAGTGGGAAAGGTGAAGGAACAGAAAGGAAGCGGGAATAGGAAGAGATGTGGAAGAGATAGAGATGGTGGACAAAATTTGGATGGAAGGTAAAGGAGGAAAGAGATGCAGCCATTAATTTGTTCAGAAAAATTCTTGATATACTATTAGCGACTGTGTATACTACATATTGTTGCATGTGCATGTATACACATATGTGTATATGATACATATATACTATATAAATAAAACATTATTTATAAAATAAATAAAATATGATTTTATTTAAAACAAAATTTAGAAAAGTACTACATAAATTTAGACTACATAGGCCCAATAAAGATCCAAAAAGTAAAAATAATTTGAAATTTACCAAGTACTCCATTGTAGGCTGGCCTAGATCCAACAATGGTATTGAAATTAAATAGGCTATGCAGTCTAAATTAGCAGTATTATGTCTAACTTATTAAATCATACCCATATAGTAAACTATCTAGAAAAGTAGCATCTAAGGTTAGGTTTAGGTAATCAAGTACTCTGCCCTACCTAGCTACTAACATGGCCCGAAAGGATGTGGTAAGCCTAAAGGTTATCCCTAATAGAAAAGGCACAATTTGAATTGGGCCTTGGGCTAATTTCAAAAAAAATTAAAATTAAAATAGAAGTTTTAAATTTAAAATTTAAATTTAAAATAAAACGCATTTTATAAAAGTTATAATATAATTTTTCAAAATGCTCGAAAATGTTACAAAATTAATTTCGAAAATATTATTTATTAATAAGAACAATAAATATATAAAATAATTTAATTAATTAAATATATATACATGTATAATATATATAATGATATATGTTATGGTTGTCTTGAACTGTTTAAGACAGTATAAATATACTTGTGTGTATAAGCAAATTTTCAATACTAGTTAAATTTAATTAAAATTACTTAATTAAATAAAGTAAAAAATAGTTAATTAGTAAATTAAAATACATATTAGATATAGTGTATTATTATAAAGGGTATAGTATATATATTCAATATAATATGTTATAATTGAATAATATAATAATTTATTAAAATGTTAATTAACTAAATTAATTAAATAAGATTTAATTAATATAATGTTATATATAAAATATTATATAAGTTAAATAAAGTATAAAAGTTATATAATAATAAAACTTATATAATATAAATTTATAAACTAAATGTGCAATATTAAAAAACCCTAAATAGACTTAAGGAATATATATATATACATAAAAGTACCTATACCATAATTTCTGATGTGTCTGCCACTTGAATCACGAGGGTATTTCATAAGAACTATATTATTCCACAAGACGATATCACTTAATTAAATACATTGAAGGTTATAAATCTTTAATATATATGTTGTCCTCTACCATTTATATATTAATAAATTACTTGCATACTCTTTTGTTATTTAGCAAACTCAAACTAGAGATGTTATGTGTAGTATTATTGATATATGACTAGACGAAGTAAGGTAAATATATGTATTTGTTAAGAAAACTCAAGGTACATATATTATACTTAGGCCGTCATAAAATGGTAGTATGAGTGAATAATTTCTTTCAATTTGTTAAGCAAACTCAAGGTCAAAATGAGATTAGGAGAAGAAACCAAGGGTTAGGAGTTGATATGATACAACTGTTAAGAGTCATCCATCATTCGTGGGGCTATGACTTGTTGAGCAAACTCAAGGCCAGAGTCCCAAGACAAATGAATCCCAACACCCGCTAGTGAGGTTGAAAGACTTATATGTTTCATTTTAGGGTTTAGAGAAACATAAAAGACTAGTAGGAGTCTTACTAGAAAAATAAAATGGTAACATTTAACCTTTCTAATATTGTAAGAACATCTACTATATAAGTTATAATAATCTACATTGACAAATTCTAATATAATCGATAAAATGTTTATCAATTAAATATACAAATAACTAAACTAATATTGACAAACAGAAATATAAAATATACTTTCTAAATTTTTTTTGCATGATGATCCATGCAAGGCCTAATTATACAACCACTAAAATATGTTCGTAGCTTAGTCACTTTTAAGTTTATTCATCCAAGACTGTGTATTGTCTTCAGTGAGTTACAAACTCTAAAAGCAATATAAGAATATGGATATTTGATCCATATACGGTCACATATAAATGTTATATGGTAAACGATCACAATTCGTAATCTCAATAAAATTAGTTCATTAAAATAAGAGAGTAAATTGTGGTGTGATATCGTGCATTCAATATGATTGATCACTAAAATGTCAATTTGATTAGTTTACATAAAGTACAATTTATTTGATACTATTAAGAGTTAAGGATGAGCAAATGTACTTTTGTAAAGAGTTCATCACAATATTGTAGTAAGAACATCCTTTCAATGGTTTGACCGTTTAGAAAGGAAATCAAATGTATAAGAGTGGATGTAACCTAAAGCACAATTGGAATGAAGCAACTAAATGGTCATTTCTGCTTCATAATTAAATTCAGATATAACAGTTGTAAAATAATATTAGATACTTAACATTGGATAAGAAATATGATATATATTTCAAAAGTATTTTCACATGGAAAATTATTTTTTATGATATTTATCAAGATACTTGATTTGAAAATTCTCGACTGTAAACCAATTATAGTAAACGAAATAAATAGCCTATATTAAGTGATTGAATGGAGCTGTGTAATTTACACACTATTATAGTAATGGTAGAGATAATGGAAGCATGCTATATTACGTTTATTGGTTGCATCAAGTTACGAAAATTGTTTTTGTAAAACGTACCAAACATTATTTATGAAATAATGATTAATATTCAATATTGATTGAAAAATAGACATAGTTTTATTTCAATTATGAATATTTGTTATAAAATAAAACTATAGTACTGGTATTTGTGATGCATTGGAAAATACAGAATTATCTAAATTTATTTGCATTTATTTATGAATTATGGACTAAGCCTTCGTTTTGAGAAGTATTTTTGATTATATGATTATGAATCACACAGTACTAGTTTATTATATCTCAAACAGTTAAGGGAAAACACCCATTCAATGGGAGCATCATAAGAGTTGATGAACTCTTCGGATTAATACACACAGATGTATGCAATTGTGAGTCTATTAATACCAAAATAGTTCCACGTACTTCATTTTATTCACCGATAAGTTATCATTGACATGGACATGTGCATATGATACACATGTAGTATCTATGATAAGCTTATAGAGCATAAAATAGAAGTAAATAAAATAATGTGCAATAGAAAATAAAATTGATTCGATTTGATCGAATATGTGAGTATATTGGAAAGAGTTCCGAACGTACCTAAAAATGAATAAAGATTCAATATCAAAAGTCACTTCGCCCTATGATACATAATGATGTATAAATAAGGAGTAATCGAACTTTATTGAATGAAGTATGATTAATTGTGAGTGAAGTTTAGTAAACTTCTTTCTGTAAGGTCATGTAATTATGAGTAGTACATATGGTTAAACATAATTTCTTCTAAGAATAGTTCAGAAAATAAAACAAGATAAGGGTTTATAAGGAACCTCAACATATCCTTGACTAAGGATTTGATAGGTTGTGTGAGTCGAAAGACTACACGTAATAATTATACGTGTGGGATCTTTTATAAACCATCCTTAAAGAAGTTTGGAAACGATTTTCATTGGATGACCTATTTATGTTTGGAACATAAGTTTTGTAAACTAAAACCAAATCGGTTTTATATATAAGGCAATTCATGAAGTGTTTATGAATACCTATTCATTACACTAAAAAACGACCGTTGTTTCAAGAAATACTAACTTCATAATGAAGGAATTTCTTTTAGAATTTATTGGTAGTAGAATGGATATGGATATGATCCAAGGATAAAACTGACTACTAGGGATGAAATGAAATTAACCAAACCTAAAATGAACACAATGCATTAGAATGTCTAATGAGTATACTTCCATATTGCAAAGAGACTATGGGTTTCTTATTAATATCAAGAATAAATAATCCTTAGTTGTCAATTAAACCATTATGAGTGTTGACTTTTCCATATGGTATGATGCACAAATCTAAAATGACTCCATGTACCTTTTCAAAAAAAGATTTTGGGAGTTGTACCGAAAGGGATATGATCCATCAATAGCTAATATGTCTTCAGGAGAAAGACTTATGCAGTTGGAATACAATAAGCAACATTGATTAGAATAAAATTGCAAATTTCAACCATTTAAACTAGCGTAACAAGTTCGCCATTCAATGGGTCCAAGTTCATTAAGATATTTACCCATAAAATTATTGCTCGATATGACTTGTTTTTGGTACATGTGTTGAAATGGAAAATTCTAAATAATGATTTAGAATAGACTATTTGCACATAACAGCCAAAGTGTCTCGAAGTCTGTGGGAGCGATATTAAGTTTGTGAGTTTTTCGGATATGATCGAAAAAATGATATGAAAGTATCATCCTATAAGCATCAGAGTTAAATAAGTTTTTGAGAGAAATATCGAATAGTTTGATTTTCAATAAAAATGCAAAGGAAGCATGTGTTCATAAAAAAGAACCACTAAAATGTACATAGATATTTTAAAACTACAAGTAAACAACATATTGCTAAATTGTGACATGTGCGTGTATTAAAATCAGTTCTTGTTTATTTGTTTAATGCTCGATATCAGATTTGTAGATAATATATTTTATAATAAGTATAAAGGATATTACAAGTGTCCTAAACGATATGCGATGGCACCTTGTTAAAATATTTAATACAGAACATATAAGATGTATTCCTTATGCATTGACAATAGGAATGATCATACAAGTTGTATTGTATGCAGTATCGTAATTTCGTTATGTATTTGATGCATGAAGAAAATATCAAATCCAAATTAAGATCATTAGTGGTAATTTAGAGTATCCTCTAGTATTTATGAAATACTAGAGAATTGTTTATAGAAACAACGAACTCTTTATAAAGGAGTGTTCGAACTCGAACTTCATAAGTGCTATCGAGTATAATATGTCAATATTAATTCACTTCAATCCTTAAATAAGGAGCTTTAAGTTGGAAATGTTCCAAACAGAAGGTTGTGGCTGATTCAATGGAAACGCTAAGTACATCGCCTTGAATAACGCCATCATAAAAGTAATGTACAAATATAAATGCATAAATTTAAAACTGAGCTAAGAGTGATTCCAAGTCTTAAAAATACTATGTCATTGTTATATGATAACAATGTAATGATAAGAGCTTACTAGAAGTCAAGAAACATACTCTATATAGTTCCACATGATAAAAGTATTCTATTAGCATCAGAGAGAGTTGATTGACAAAGTAGATAGTTACAACCTAGTTGATCCATTCATAAAGGGTCTAACTCAATCAAAGCTCATCAAATAGATTGAAGGGATGTGATATAGATTCCATAATTGGCCCAAAGTGCAAGTGGGAGTTTGATAGAGTTAGAGATATGCCCTAGCGGTACATATATCTAACTTGATAACCAATACTATTCAAATAAATGGTGTTTTCTTTCTATTATATACTTGATATAACACATTAATTGTTATATTAATTAATTTAATTAAAAGTATATTTAATTGAAAATCCATAAATGGTATGTTTTGTGATAGTAGTTACAATGTGTTGTAATCATGAGTGATTTATCATAATAAAATAAACATAACATTTAAAATATTCTCAATCAGGATGTATCGAGACTATATATTGATACATCAACTGTGACTAGAGTATGTAATGTTCTTTAAATGCCGGACAGTGTATACTCATGACTGGTGGAGGCACCAGTACAGATAGTTATTGGATAACTATGAAATGACTCACTTGATTGTTTCTATTGGTTAATATAACTAAGATCAAACATAAAATATCGATGTGACAATATTACATAATTCTCTTACCTTGAGAATACTATAGATCTTCAATGTGGATGGTATGAAAATAATTAAATTGTGGCATGGCGTCCATCGAAGGTCTATAGTTGGGTCGAGTGGAAGCATTGGAAGTGAAACACTATTCAATAGAGGATTCGTCTCCTCAGTTATATGAGATTAGTATCACAGTCAACTAAAGTCAACTCAAAATCAAAGTCTTTAGCCAGAGCATTTTGGTTAAAAATAATTGTTATTATTGAACCAATGACTTTGTGTTTGGACTATAGAGTTGAATATGGACGGTATTGGAATTTTGACCATAACTAAATTTCATAATTCCTAATGTGATATAGTTTTGATGAAAAGAATGGGTGTAAATAATTGTCACTACAGGGTAATGCTTAATAATGTAAAATTGGATTTTACCGATGCTGAGTAAGCGATAAATCTAGGCATAATGTCACACCACCTACTAAGTGACGTGTGAATGTTAATATTGAATTGTTCGACATTAATAGTTGACCAAATTTACACCAAAGAGTCACACAACCGAAACGTTGAATTCTTCTAAATACCACAAGTTTAACTAATATATAACTGTTATAAATTAACTAAATTAATTAATATTTATGAAATATTAATTATAAAATCTTATTTGATGTGTATTGAACAATATTAAATAGTGTGCATATAATAGTTATATAAACACTAATCGATATACGATATCGATACACTTTTGAATTGGATTTAAATGCAACAAATACTATTCGAGTTTGAAATGGTTTTGAGGCCCAATAGGGGCTTTCTTAGGTTGGCTATAGGGTAGCAAATAGAATGCGGCCATTTGATTGCATAAGGGGAGGATTTTAAATGGTTAAAAGGAGAGAATGGGTGAGAGACAAAAATTGATATTGATCTACTTTTGGTCTCTTACCTTTCTTTTATATAAACCATCATATCCTCACTTGAAAAGGTGATTTTTCTTTCCTATTTTTTGCACACCAAGGCCGGCCACACTCCCTCAAAAGCCTCAAATTCAAACATCAAATTAAAAGTCGATTTGATCGTCAGTGGTAAAGTTATTTGGGAGCTAGCACATTCTGGACTTGGAATTGGATTCAAGGAACTTTGTCCATTTTAAGGTGTGAATTCAAGGCTTTGGTGAAAGGTATAATTCATCATTTATTATTATATATGTAACGACCCACTATTTTGGACCATTTGCATCCGCACATGTCGGACTTGAATAATACAAAATACCGAATTGTTAATTTAAATTGGCAAAACTGAGCATATACAGTAAATAAAATAATCACAGATCACAGACACAGAGTAATAAATGCAGCGGAAACAAAAGATAGTAGTTCATGAAGCTACTATATACATATCAGAGTTAAATAAGATACAACAGATGTCTCGAATACAATAGTCACATACAAGAATCAGAATACAATCACTGGAATCAACTGGATATCTGAAAGCTGGATAGATAGCTGGATCTCCAAGCGAAGCGCCAACTCCAAAGGTGAGTCTCGAATACTGGTACACTCAGTCTGACCCGAGCGTAAAGCAAAACACAAAACACTCGAGTCAGGATTAACATTCTTATATCAATAAATCCAACTCAAGTGAAATAGCAACTGAAATACAAGTAACTCAAAGGATGTTTGGAATAACCATCCTTTAAGGATCCGTTAAACTATCTACTCTGTTGTAGTGTACGATAAGTAGATAATTCCTATCAGTAATATAAAGTATCAAAATAGTGTTAAGGCTTTACCATTATCCCCCTTAACACATTTTATATAAGCGTTATAGTATATACAACACTGTAAACTCCACCGTAAACTAATGGGATATCAGGGAGTACTCCATAGGTATAACACAAAACAAATCATAGTGGTCGCGTATATAGGATACAAGTATGACAAGGCACATGAGGCAATACCCAAGGTAGTGAAACTACCGTTTTCCTGATCCGGACTGGTGAGAACGCATCGCCGCAGCGATCGCAACACCACGAAACAACACTCCCAAATCAAGGGTGCACCAATCGATAACAAGTAATGAGTAGTTTTCGAAGAAGTGTGTTCGCTCGAGGTGGCTAACCCCATTTGGCCCGGCACGGCTCCTGTTTTAGTCATTTCCAATTTGACACAAGTGTCAAGGCTATCCATTATCGTTCTCTTTCTTCATTCATCACGTACATCATTCCAACCACTTCATTCTGGATCACACTCCGCGTATAGTTATTAAAGTGGTTTTCGGTTTAGACAGAGAGTATGTCCCTAACCGATTCCGGTCTCTTTAATAACTTTCCTAATTTATAACACCGATCGGTCATTTATATTATTTCAAAACCAAATCAAATTCAATTTCAAATAGAATTCGTAAACCAACATTTCATTTCTCTTTCTAAATCAATTTCCATAATTTACGTTTCAAAACTTCAAAAATTCCATTTCAAAACTTTATAATTAAATTTCAAAATTTGATTTTAAACAATTCAAATATTGATTCAAGTTCGTATATAAGTTTCATTCCGAAATCATTTAAATTAATTTAATTTAACATTCAAATCAATTTAACTTCATTTATCGATTTCATTCAATTATTCGTTAAGTAAATTTATCATTCAAACAACTTCTATTTAATTTCCAATTCACTAAATCAATTACTTAAGTTCAACTTCATTATATCAAAAACTTACAAATTTGAATTAAATTAAATTCATCAAATCAATTCTTTCAATTACAAGTCTTACTTTATTTCAATAAATCACATTCTATTTCTTGTTAAAAGAAATTCAATTTCACTTATTTATTTACTTAGTTACAAATTTCAAAACTCAATTAATAAAGAAACTAAATTTCACTAATTCAAGAGGTTCAATTTCACTTAATAAAAATTCAATTCAATTTAATTATTAAATAATTCAATCTTATTTAATTATTAAATAATTTCAAAACTTAATTATTTACTAATTTCAAAACTTAATTATTAAATAATTCCAAACTTAATTATTAATTAAATTCAAAACAACGTTCTTTCATCAACTACTATGTTAATATATTTTTTCAGATTATTAAATATTAACACTTTCCTTTGATTAAAATTCAAATTTCAACCTCATTTCAAAACCATATTATTTATTCAAATAAAATCTTTATTTTATTTTTCAATCAAATTATTGACCAATCGGGTTTTATTTAATTCTCCATCCTAAGTCAAGTTCATTTGGGTATTTATCATTTCAACCCGATTCCAATTCAATTCAAAATCAAAACATAGCAAAGGGAAATTGCAGTGTGATAACTGGGATAGTGTCAAAGTAAATAAACAAGCAATAACAACAATCAATATCAATCCAATAATCAATTCAAATAATCCCGAAATAATCGTATTAATTCACATTGTTATTTGTGTAAATTAATATAATTATTTCTAGAATCTACACTATCATTTCATGTAGATTAAAGATTATTACACTATTATTTTATGCGGTTCTACACTTGACATCAATACTCAATTTCATACTTCATCAATTAATACAACATAAATTCAAATGGTTCAAGGGTAATTAACCATTTTTCTACGTGTCAAATAATTAAACATTTAAGGGGTCATATTATACAAATTTAACTAATCAAATTCAACACATATGTCGATTCAAATTTTTAACTATCCTACGTCAAATTCAATTGCATAATATTTATCACTTATACATTACAATTTAACATCCAATATAAACAACAAACAATCAATCAATTATCAACCAAATGGGATTATCATCGTATAATTAACAGATAATGGTGTCAGATGTCATAGGTGAAATGATACAGGTAATAACATATATATAACAGTGTAAATAACTAACAGCAGCATATTTCAATTGTCGTTTCAATTGAAATCAAATTTAATAAATAAAAGAACATTAATCGTGAGTGATTGCTCACCTTTCGAGGCTAGAGAGAACGGAAGATGACACGGATACGAACACAGATACGGACACTGAAATTGAGTTACCAATCCAAGCACAGTGATATGGGCACGAATTCGATGAAGAAGTAGGCATGATGGACAAAGCTGGTAATGGAAAATCGATGAAAACGATTGAATCAGTTGATATAAATTGAACTAAATACATATATTATTATTCTGAAATCGATTTTAAAACATATATTTATTTCCAAATAAACAGTTCATCCCAACGCACCGTATCTATAAACATTTGAAAATCAAGTTTCCATGTATATATAAACAAATGCACATGTTGTATATATCAAAATTTTAGTACTTATGTAGAGGCTAACACTATATACAAAGTTCTGGAAATCTTATTATTTTCTTATTTAAAGACTGACTATATTATACCTACGCGGACCACCCTATAAACTATTATATGCCAATACCAACATGCTAGTCAAAGAGTGCTGTTGTACCCTATATACTGCTATACAAAACTGCACATGAATATATATAAGAACCATCTAGACTCGCACTTACTATATACCAGACTATCCTTTTCATAGAAAAATATATACCAACAACAATTATATCATAGCAAAACAAACTTATTAAATAATTATTTATATACTAGTCTTATAAAAACTGCAAATAACCAAACTATATAAGATTTATCAAACTAATATACCGCATATATATATAACTAATATACACAAATATATACGAAATTTATTATATTAATATATATATATATATATATACTTTACAAAGATCTATATATATACGTAAAACAGAACATATGAACTAACTTATTAGTATAAAATATACATAGATATAATACTTTTAAAAATACAATACTGTACTCGAGTATATATATCCTCGCCTTGTATAATTCTTTCAAAACCAATGCAACACAAAATATATAATAGACGTATATATATATACTGACATACTTTCTAAAACCCAAAATAAAATAGTAATATAAATATCCAACATATGGCTTGCAGCTAAATATATGCATGCGTTAAAACATAATGGCAAAGTTTATATATATACTTTTGTAAACCCATATAACAAGTGTCAGAACCAAAGCTTATATACTTGTTTTACTTAAAATATCTGTCAATAGGTATATACATAAAATAATATAAACTAGCATACTTTCTTTTATATATATATTAGTGCAACTATGCCTCAAAGCTATAATATACATAATACAAACAAATACAAATGTGTATATCACATAGATTATACGCAGACAACTAATCCTTACATTCATCTATCAAATTGCAGACTCCAAAATCCTATAAAGTGTATACTAACTAATATATAAAATATATACACACTTTAATATAAAATACCATATATATTTACACGTATAATACCTGTGAGAACAAAAAAGGTAGAGTTCGGGTAGAACAGAGGAGGAAGTCGGGTTTGCAAGTGAGGTTCCACGAGTGTTCCGGTCGTGATAAGAGAGGGAGCGCGGAGCAGCTTGTAAGGTTGGGGAAGAGGAACGGTTTTGAGGTGGTGTGATGTGGGGCGGAAGGTTGGAGGCTCGGCCATGGTGGTGGAGATGAGGTGCGAAGTTCGGGTAGGCGGCCGTGGCGATGATGAGGTGGTCGCTGCTGTATTGGGGCGGTTCTCGGTTTGGCACAGGCTTTGGGTGAGAGGCTTGGGAAAAATTTAAAATAAAAGGAGGTGGAAGAAGTTGCTGTGAGAATGGAGTACACAAGCAGGCTACAGGAATAAAGTAAATATTGTTTTTGTGATGCACTGTTTCCTTGAAATGAAGATGAGCCAAAATATGAATTTGAAAAGTTGGAACGCGTATCTAGGCAAATAAATATACAAAACAAAATAGGTGAGCTGGCTTCAAGATTAAAGTGCTGATCAGTTATTTAATATTTTTCTTTCAAACGACAGGACAGAGCAAAGAAAGTAAGAGTAAAGAATGAAATGAATAGACGTACCGGAGAGATATTTATTGAACAGTGAGAATTTCAAGGACAGGTACGTTTCAAATTAATGAAGGCTAGTGGTTATAAATATTCTCTCGGTAAAATAACTGGACACATAAATCAGAAGGCGCGGAACCGGTACCGATACAGTCCAATATTTACAGATTTCACCATCCATCGGACATCGAAACACACATACGAATATACCATGGAGATTAGCACGACAAGACGATCAAAACGGCATACGGATATCAGTGGTACGATTGAATTATAAAAATTCGAATTTTCTATTAGAGGAAAAATGCAGGAAAAACGTAGAAAATAAGATCGACGGAGCTAAAGAAGTTCGAATTTGGAAAAAAGAAAAATGACGTCTTGCTCAGAAGATGATTTACAATTTTTCTATATAAAAATATTTAGGTTTCGAAAACATTTTATTTTCATTACATTTTAACTGATTTAAACCGAAATGACGTGACTGAAATTTACTTTCATATTTTCTGACGAAACTTTACAATTTCCTATGTTTAAAGAGACGCATTTTAAATATTGAATTTTCGTTGCGAAATTTTATTGTTTATTTTTATTTAACGAAAATTTCATTTAACGCAAAACGCACGTTTCTTATGTTAAAATTATTATTTTGGTTTCTGTTATTGGTTACAACTATTTCATATTATTACATTATGTTTTTAATATGTATTACATTATCGATCTTATCGAAATTGGTTTTGGATTTGTAACTTATATACAAAGAGATTTCCATTTAATAAATCGTAAAATTTTATTTCTATCGGATTTTTAATTAAAATTTTATTTAATTTAGTATTTTTAAAACGTTAAAAATACGGGTCATTACAATATATGAATGTTAATACGTTCATTATGTCAAATACACAATAGTCTAATTAATATCAATATTACGAATCTGTGTATCGATATGTTATCACATGTTGATAGTTAAATATGTGTGTGCATATATATATATATGTGTGTGTGTCTATTTTCCTAAATGCTAACGGCTTAAAAAAATTATTATTTTAAATAAAATAATATTAATAAATTCTTTTGATTTATTTAAAATCGAAGTTTAAAAGATTAAGATTATATAATGTGTGTTTTAAATCATACATATATATATATATAATTCTTTCAAAAATAATAATTATTTTATTCGTATGTAAATATATTTTATATACATAAATATAATTATAAATTTAATTTAAAATTGATTATACAATTAAAATACAGAAATTATATACTTATAAATAGTATAAAAAATTTCATGCAAATGTAAAATTAAATAATAATTATTTATTAAAATAAATCTAGCTCGAGAGCATTGTTGAAAAAATATATATATTATTTATATTAGTATTTAATTACAAATAATTATGTATATATATTTATGTCATATATAAATGATTTTGAATCTAAATAAACCCTTACCGATTTCATACGATATTTGATGTTTATTTAAAAATTATATTGCAAACTAATAATTATTTTAATTTTTTAATTCAATTGTGTGTGTGTGTATAAAATATATACATGTTTTTATAAGTGTTTTATATAAATTTATTTACAATTAGCATTTTAAAATACATACACAATTATATTTACATACAAGTATTTATTTACATTATTTTTTAACGCACGAGCACGCATACACAATATATATATATATATATATATATATATATATATATGGACAAAACATTTATATACAAAAGGGGCTAATATGTCTGTCGTGGTGTAACTCCCAACATTTATACGTGGACATGTCAAACCATGTACACTATATATTGTTGCACATGTATATACACACATATTTGTATATGGTACACAACTATATTATATAATATAAACTATACAAACTAAAACATTACTTATAAAATAAAATAATCTTAATTTTATTTAAAAATATTTAAAAGAGATCTAGATAAATTTAGACTACATAAGCTTTATATAGATCCAAAAGGTAAAAAAAATTAAAATTTACCCAATTACTTTGTTATGGGCTGGCCCCGATCCAACAATTTGTAGCATCTAGTTACGAAAATTATTTTTGTAAAACATACCAAACATTATTTATGAAATAATAATTATTTTTCAGTGTTAATTGAAAAATAGACATAATTTTATCTCAATATAAATATTATGAATATTCGTTATAAATAAAACTATAATGTGGCATTTGTTTTCATAGCAAAAGTAATGCACTGAAAAATACAGAAGTATCTGAAATTGTTTGCAATATTTTTGGAATTATGGACTAAGCCATAGTTTTGTGAAATAATTATCTGATTATATAATTATGAACCATATGGTACTAGTGAATTATATCTCAAACAAGTACGGTCAAAGCTCCCATTCAGCAAGAGCATCATAAAAGTTGATGAACTCTTTGGATTGATATATATAGATGTATGCAATTGTAAGTCTATTAATACCAAAACGCTTCCTGTACTTCACTGTATTCACTGATGAGTTATCATAAACATGAACATATGTATTTGATACACATGTAGTATGTCCATGGTAAGCTTGTAGAATATAAAATAGAAGTAAATAAATCAATATGCAATGGAAAATAATATTGATTCGATTTGATTGAATAAGTGAGTATATTAGAAAGAGTTTCGAATGGTCCTAAAAATGAATAAGATTCGATCTCAAAAGTCACTCCTCCATATGATACATAATAATGTCTAGATAAGGAGTAATTGAATTTTATTGAACAAAGTATGATCAATGGTGAGTGAAGTGAGTTAACTTCTTTCTATAAGGTCATGTACTTAAGAGTAGTACACAAGGTTAAAATTAATTTCATCTAAAGAAGAGTTTATAAGAAAGCCCAACATATCCTAGGCCAAGGAGTTGGTAGGTTGTGCGAGTCCTAAGACCATACATAATTATTGCATGTGAAGGATCTTATATGAATCGCTCCAAAAGAATTTTCAAAATGATTGTTGTTGGATGACCAATTTGTGTCTCGAATATAAGTTTTGTAAACTAAGACTAAATCAATTTATATATAAGGCAATTCATATATACTTTATGAATACCTACTCCGTTGCATTGAGAAACAATTATTGTTTCAAGTAATACCAATTTCGTAGCTAAGGAATTTCTTGAGAAATTATTGGTAGTAAAATAGATTTGGATACGATCTAAAGATGAAAATGATGATGACAGATGAAATGAAACTAACCAAACATAAATGAACACAACGCATTAAAATGTCTAACAAATATTCTTGCACACTGAAGAGAAACATGAGTTTCTAATCAATGTCGAGAATAGAAAATCCTTAGCTGTCAATTAAACCATTAAGAGTATTGACTCTACGATATGGCATGATGCGCAAATCCGAAATGGATTCCAAGTTAGTATCAAAATATGATTTTGATAGTTGTACCGAAAGGGGTATGATTCACTGGCTGCAAATGTGTCTTTAAGAGAAAGACCAATGCAGTTAGAATATTGTGAACCACATTAATATGAAAAACATTGTAAATTTCAATCGTTGAAATTAGCGTAATAGATTCGTTATTCAACGTGCTCAAGCTAATTTGGATTTACTCACAAAATTATCGCTTATTATGACTTTATGTTTTGGTATATATGTGTTAGAATGGAAAATTCTAAATAATGACTTAGAATAGATTGTTTTCACATAACAACCAACATGTCTGAAGTCAGTGAAAGCGATACTGAGTTTGTGGGTTTTTCGATATGATCTAAGAAATGATACGAAAGTAGCATTCTATAAGCATTAGAATTGAGTAAGTATTTTGACAGAAATATCAAATAGTTTGATTTTTAGTAAAAAATACAGAGGAAGAGTATGTCCATAAGAAAGAACTATTAAAGGTATTAAAATATTTCTAAAAGGAAAACAACAAACTTATGAATACCAATGAAGTAGTTAAAATTATTATGGTTTGGTTGTTTAGTACTCAACATTGGATTTGTAAATGATATCTTTAATAATCTTTATAAAAGGATGTTGAGAATGTCCCAAACAATACTGCACATACAACATATTACAATGTTTAATATGGAACATGTAAGTGTGAGGAATGCGGAATATGGATCTTAAGGCATAACACTAGAGGGGGGGTGAATAGTGTTTTTAAGAAATTACTAAATCTATTTGAGTTTATGTTAATTTAAACACAAATGTATGCAATATTCAAACACAGATATAATCACAGAAACAAACACAGATGCAGAAATAAAGTAAATGCAGTAAAGGAAAGAACACACCGGATTTTATACTAGTTCGAGGTTACCCTACATCCAGTCCCGCACAACTAAGTACGGATTTCCTTTCAAAAGCAATTCACCAATTACAACCCTCGGTTTCAAGGCTACGAGGTACACCCTCCAGAATCACAATCCTCTGGGTAGAGATACTTGATTTTCGGGGCAACAAGTTCACCCAATTGATTTCCAAGGCTACAATCACACTTTTTCTCGCTTGATTGATTTCCAAGGCTACAATCACACCTTTTCTCACTAGATAGATTACGAAAAAGCCTATAACTCTGAATAGCACTTGGATCTTGTTGAGATAGTGATAGAGAATCAAACCAGAGATAATCTAGTTAGATTCAATGTTGATTTCGGTAGAGTAATGATAGGATTTTGAATAAGAAAATGTGGAAGAAGAAGAGAAGTGAAAAACCAGAAAAACTAATATAAAATTCGTTGAAACTAACCCCAATTTATAGAAGAACAACAGTCATGTCCATTCATGAAAGGTTATGGCGAATAGACACTTCTTTTGAAATTCAAATTTTGAATCTAACTGACACTATGTCGACATGGGGTACTAGGGCATGTCGACATCCCAAAGGAAATTTTGATGTTTTGTTTTACTTTGAAAATAACCTTTATTTTATATTAAAACTATTTTAAAATTTATAAATATACTTGACTATAGATAGAATACATAGATAAATATAGATAATAATATATATATATATAATTTTACTATAATTTTATATTTAAATCTAAGTATAAAGATAGTTTAAAACAAACGAAGTTTAAAAACACGAGTTTATTAAAAACTAAAAACAAAGAATATTTTAAGGCTAAAACATCGTTTTGAAAATCATTTGAAAAGATAATTTTTAAGGCTAAAACATTTTGAAAAACAATTTTGAAAATCATTCTGAAGTAGTTTTGAAAATCATTTTGAAGTAGTTTTGCAAGCTTCTTCCTGTAGAATATCTCATCACATCAGGACTCGAGAACTTGTACAAAACCAGGATGTTTGTGGGTTTGTAAGCAACTTGTCGTAGGTTTGTAAGCTACTTGTCGTGGGTTTGTAAGCCACTAAAAAGGTAGAAATGGGTTCCATCCTAAAAGAAAAATGGAGTGAAGATTTCAGTGCTATTATGAAGTTTTAACATAATTCTAGACTCAATACTTATCTTGAAATCTTGAACTCTTGATAATCTTGATACTCATGAGTCTTCAATGTTGATATCTTGAATCTCTATACTGTACAGTCTTCAATCTTTGTACCTGCATGGTTAAATCCTGCATATACATATATATATATATATCTAAACTATAATGTTAGTATTTATATTTTATAATCTTATTCTAAGGTTGTTGTCATCAAAACCATCAACTCATGGACTAACAATCTCCCCCTTTTTGATGATGACAACCTTTGTTTATAAAATATTACTTCTATCCTATTGACTCCGCCTAAATCTAATAACTCCCCCTTAATCTATGCCTAACTCTCCTATTTTATATTTCTCCCCCTTTGTCGCCAACAAAAACAAACAAACTCTAAACTATACAACTCCCCCTCATTCTTGTACTCAAGTACCTACATTAATAAACTATATAATAGAGTATATTAAGAAATAACTATACTTATAGACATGATATTCAATCAACGATTATAAATATATCAATGTATATTTATACATTCATCAATCCACACCAAGTGTCAATCAAAACAAACAATTTCAATCAAAGCAATCAATTCAAACAAAGTAATCAAATTAAATAAAGCAATCAAATTAAATGTTATGAGGAACTTCCACCCATCCTTCTTCTCCGAAAATAGGGTCTGCTTTGATGGCATCCCAATTTTCATTGACATTTGTGAGAGAGACAGGAGGATGTGCTTCGTTATCATCCTTATGCAGGGAAGAAATCATCCATCGAATTGCATCGAAATGCCTTTCTTGCTCCTTGATCATCTGCATTTGACTCAACTCTAAGTGTCGCTGGTTACGAAGAATGAACGAGAGAATATTCTTGAATGAATTAAGAGTTTCTTCAAGATTCTCGGATAAGTTATGAATTGGATTAGCCATTTTTTAAATTGTGAGAAGAATGAGAGATAGAATAGATAAGAAATAATATTCAGTAATGAATTCTGGAAGAAATGGGTATTTATAGGTGTAGAAATTCGTTTGAAATGAATAGACATATGGTAGTTATTCAAATTTCAAATTCAAAAGTGAAGTGTCATTTCTGACCAGTACATGTCGACATGGTCAAAGGGGGGATGTCGACATGAGGTAATGAAATTTGATGACCATTTTGATTTTGTGAATAATTGTGTATATATATATATATATATATTTATATAATATACTAACATTTATTCAAGAGATAAGATAAGCTGGATAACATAAAGGAAATTCAATTTCATTGCATAGAAGAGTGATACAATGATTAATCATAAACAACTACATAAACACTCAAAAACAAACTTAAACTAATTCGACATGATATGAGATTATAGAACTAGTTAGAAGATGATGAAGATGAAGATAATCCAAGTTTCTTGCTGACTTTGGAGAAAAACTTGTTCATCTTGGATGATATTTTGTCCAACTTCTTACTAACAGATCTTTTAAGAACTCTTTGATTCTCAACAATAATCTTTTGGTTTTTGAGAAGGGTTTTGTTGGTAGGATTGGAGGGATATTCAATACTTTCTAGGGATGTTTCTCCTTCTTCTTCTTCTTCTTATATTTCCATTTCATCCCCTTCTTCTTCTTCTTCCTCTTTCATTTCTTCATGAGCCAAGCGCTCTTCCTTTTCGGTAAGAGTTTCATAAGGTTGAAAAACATATGGGATTTTCATGAGAGAAATGTTTGAGATATTAAAAACTTTTCTTGAAATAAATTCTTCTCCTTTGAAATTTACTCCAAAATAGTTGAAAATCCGAGTAAGGTAAATTTCATGATATAAAGTGTTTTCTCCCATTTCAAAATTTTTAGGACGAAGTTCATCCAAAATAACTTGCGCCCAATTGATATCATAATTTCCGAAAATAGCAAAAAGTGTTTTGCACACTTTTGAAGTAGGATTGTTAAAATTTTCCGATCTTGGAGTCAAAGTATGTTGTAAAAGAAGATCGACAATTCTTGCTTTAGGATGAAAGTTTCGGTTTTTAAATTCAAAGTTTTCTTCTCCTTCAAAAATATGATGAAATGTCTCACGATCATGTACATCGATTTGGAAACTAGAAAGATCCATTCCCTTGCTTTTGCAATTGAGAATGGTACCCAAAAGATCGCAATTCAAAATAATTTTAGTGCCTTTGACACTACTCCAAATTTCATTATCATTTCCTTGATAAAATTCTCGATTGAGATTTGCATAGAAAATTTTAACAAGATTTGGGTAACAAACAAAATCATTTTGAGAAGAATCAACAAGACTAAGAATTTGATTGTTTGCAAAAAGAATATCAATTTCATAAGAAGCAAAATCTTGAAAAATAGCAAACTTTACGGGATGGACTTTTCCATAATTAGCATAATTGATGTATGCTTTTATTGCCTCCGGATTATTGAGGAGTTGCTCTTTCAAGTTTCTGGAAAGTCTCATGGTGGAGGGGTTGCTTGAAGAAGCCATTAAAGTAGAGAGTAGAGAGCTTGAAGTTTTGAAGAGAGAGTTTGAATTTGAAAATGAAAGTGAAAAGTTGTGATAAAAGATAGTGACTAAATAGATTTTTGAAAGACATGTTCTCTGGTCAAAAGATGCCTTTTAAGAGTATTGAATGAAGTGAAAAGATGGAGGGAAATTCAACCATTTGAATTCAAATTTTGAATTTCAAATTCTGGTACCTATGTCGACATCAGGGTAGGGACCATGTCGACATATGCCTATGAATTTCTATGATTTATTTTTCCTAAGTATTCTAATATGTATATATATATACTTATTATTTTAATATCTATATATATATATATATCTGGAATATTATTAGAATTATAGTATATTCCAGAAAATATTATTATATTATTAAAAAATAATAATAATAAAATTATAATAATAATAAAATAAAAAATAAATTCAATCAACACACCAATTCAAAATCAATCAATCAAGCAATCAATCATCTAATTCTAAGCATGCAATTTCAATCAATTGTATTGTAAATGTGTACCTTTTTCTGAGTCCGTTTCCTTGAATTTGTTGAAGTCGTGAACTGCTGTGAAACACAAATTTAAGTTATCTGTCTTCTGATCATCATCGCTTGAGGACAAGTCTGAGTCATCTAGAGTAGCAGTAAATGCACGCTTCCGTTTCTTTACTGAATCATTGTTTATAGGAGGATTCTGCCTTTTTGGATACGGACAGTCTCTTTTGATATGTCATGGTTCATCACAGTTGAAACATTTGACATTGTTTGGCACGGCATTCTGATTTCCAGAATTCTTATAGTTGTTTCTCTTGAGATTATTCATCTTTCTGTATTTCAGGAATTTCCGTAAATTCCTGGTCATAAATGCTATCTCTTCATCATTATCACTGTTTGAGTCTGATCCGTCGGTTAATGCATTGAATGCCATTGATTTCTTTTCAGATGCTTTGCTTTCTCTTCCCTCGATCATTTGGACTTCAAATGACATTAGATTTCCAATCAATTCTTCTATCTTTAAAGTATTAATGTCATTTGCCTCTTCAATTGCTAGTGTCTTTTGATCCCATTCTGGAGTGAGAGAATTTAAATTTTTTCTGACTTGATCTTCTTCCGAAAATTCCTTTCCCAAGGATATTAAAGAATGCACAATATCTTGAAATCGACTATACATATCTGAAATAGACTCATTAGTATTCATTTTAAATAACTGAAACTAATTTGTGAGCATGGAAATTTTGGTCTGTTTAACTTTGCTTGTTCCTTCGTGAGTCACTTGCAAAGTTTTCCAGATTTCATATGCAGACTTACAAACTGACACTCTATTAAATTCATTTCTTTCAAGTGAACAAAATAGAATATTCATTGCTTTAGAATTATTTTGTGCAACAGTCTTTTGCTCAGTAGTCCACTGTGAAAAATTAGTTGTAGGTTCAGAATATTCAGTTTGTGTGATATTCCAAGTATCTAATCCTACAGATTGCAAATATATTTTCATCCTATATGCCCAATATGCATAGTTACTGCCATTAAAAAGTGGTGGTCTGGCAGTAGACTGACCTTCTACAAATGAACTAGTGACAGGGATACTAGTGTTAATAACAGTACCAGTGTTGGTAGCCATTTTGAAAACTTTTCAAAATTCAGATTATGAAACTTTTGAAAACCTTGCTCTGATACCAAATATGAGGAATGAAGAATATGGATCTTAAGGCTAGGAATAACACTAGAGGGGGGTGAATAGTGTTTTTAAGAAATTACTAAATCTTTTTTAGTTTATGTTAATTTAAACACAAATGTATGCAATATTCAAACATAGATATAATCACAGAAACAAACACAGATGTAGAAACAAAGTAAATGCAGTAAAGGAAAGAACACACCGGATTTTATACTGGTTCGGGGTTACCCTACATCCAGTCTCGCACAACTAAGTACGGATTTCCTTTCAAAAGCAATTCAACAATTACAACCCTCGGTTTCAAGGCTACGAGGTACACCCTCCAGAATCACAATCCTTTGGGTAGAGATACTTGATTTCCGGGGCAACAAGTTCACCCAATTGATTTCCAAGGCTACAATCACACCTTTTCTTGCTTGATTGATTTCCAAGGCTACAATCACACCTTTTCTCGCTAGATAGATTACAAAGAAGCCTATAACTCTGAATAGCACTTGGATCTTGTTGAGATAGTGATAGAGAATCAAACCAGAGATAATCTAGTTAGATTCAATGTTGATTTAGGCAGAGTAATGATAGGATTTTGAATAAGAAAATGTGGAAGAAGAAGAGAAGTGAAAAACCAGAAAAACTAATATAAAATTCGTTGAAACTAACCCCTATTTATATAAGAACAACAGTCATGTCCATTCGTGAAAGGTTATGGCGAATAGACACTTCTTTTGAAATTCAAATTTTGAATAACTGACACTATGTCGACATGGGGTACTAGGGCATGTCGACATCCCAAAGGAAATTTTGATGTTTTGTTTTACTTTGAAAATAACCTTTATTTTATATTAAAACTATTTTATACTTTATAAATATACTTGACTATAGATAGAATACATAGATAAATATAGAGAATAATATATATATATATATATATATAATTTTACTATAATTTTATATTTAAATCTAAGTATAAAGATAGTTTAAAACAAACGAAGTTTAAAAACACGAGTTTATTAAAAACAAAAAACAGAGAATATTTTAAGGCTAAAACATCTTTTTGAAAATCATTTGAAAAGATAATTTTTAAGGCTAAAATATTTTGAAAAACAATTTTGAAAATCATTCTGAAGTAGTTTTGAAAATCATTTTGAAGTAGTTTTGCAAGCTTCTTCCTGCAGAATATCTCATCACATCAATACTCGAGAACTTGTACAAAACCAGGATGTTCGTGGGTTTGTAAGCCACTTGTCGTAGGTTTGTAAGCTACTTGTCGTGGGTTTGTAAGCACTAAAAAGGTAGAAATGGGTTCCGTCCCAAAAGAAAAATGGAGTGAAGATTTCAGTGCTATTATGAAGTTTTAACATAATTCTAGACTTAATACTTATCTTGAAATCTTGAACTCTTGATAATCTTGATACTCATGAGTCTTCAATGTTGATATCTTGAATCTCTATACTGTACAGTCTTCATTCTCTGTACCTGCATGGTTAAATCCTGCATATACATATATATCTAAACTATAATGTTAGTATTTATATTTTATAATCTTATTCTTGGTTGTTGTCATCAAAACCATCAACTCATGGACTAACGGTAAGATGAGTTCCTTATATATAGACAATAGGAATTATCATACATGTTGTACTGTCTACGATATTGTATTTAGCTAATGTATTTGATACATGAAAAAATTATCAAATCCAAATTATGATCATTAAATGGTAGTTTATAGTACTTTCGAATATTTTCAAAATACTAAAGAACTATTTATGGAAACAACGAACTCCTTATGAAAGAGTGTACAGATTCAAACTTCATGAGTGATATTGAGTATAAAATGTCAATATTAAATTCATGATCAAACCTTAGTTAAGGAGCTTTAAGTGGAAAATGTTCCAAACAAGTGATTGTGGCTAATTTAATGAAAAGGCTAAGTATATCGCCTAGAATAATGCCACAATAAAAACAATGTATAAATATAAGTGCACAAATTTATAAAAGAGCTATGGGTGATTCCAAGTATTAAGAATATTAATCATTATTATATGGTAACAATGAATGATAAAAGCTCACTAGAAGTTGAGAAAAATACTCTGAATAGTTCCACATGATAAAGATAGTTTATCAGCATTGGAGTGAGCTAATTGACATAGTAGATAATTAAAACAATATAGCAGATCCATTCATGAAGGGTCTAATTCGATCAGTTCTCACTAAACTAATCGAAGGTATGGGGTAGAGATTTCATAATTTACCCTAAGTGCAAGTGGGAGATTTATATAGTCGGCTGTATGCCATGTGGACAATTATGTAATTTTTTACATATATCTAACTCGATAACCTATCTTGTTATGTTTTCTTTTTGTTATATATTTGTTATAATGTGTTATAAATAATTGATTATTTAAGTTAAGTATATTTAATAGAAAGTCCATAAATGGTATGCTTTGTGATAGTAATTACAAGGTGTTGTAATCATAAGGAATTTATCACAATATAATAAATGCACTGTTTTAAATATTCCTAGTCAAAATGTATCAAAATTAGATATTGATGCATCCGATGAGGCTAAAGTACGTAATGCTCTTCAAATGTTGGACGGTGTACTACACATGACTGTAGGAGGCACCAAGGGGTTAAGTACTAATATTGGATAACTATGGAATGACTCACTCGATAGTTTTATATTTGTTAATATAGCTAAGATCAAACAGAAAACACCGATGTGATAATATTACACAATTCTCTTGATTTAGGAATACCGTTGAACTTCAATGTGGAAACTTTTCTTTGATTATAGTTAAATCATGGCACTGCATCCATCAAACGTCTACAGTTAGGTCGAGTGGAAACATTGGAATTGAAATACTATTCAATAGAGAATCCATCTCCTTGGTTATATGAGGTTAGTATCATGTCAACTAAATTCAATTCAAAGTCAAAGTCTCTTGTCAAAGCACTTCGGTTAATAATAATTGTTATTATTGAACCAAGAACTTTGTATTTGGACTACAAGTTAAATATGGACGATGCTTGGAGTTCTGAAAATTGTTAAATTCCATAAGTTCTAATGTGATGTAGTTTTAACGAAGAGAATTGTTGTAAATAATTGTCAGTAATAGGTAACACTTAAGTAATATTAGATTTTATTAAAGCTGCGTAAGCGATAAATTCGGTCATAATGTCACAACACTAGCTAAGGTGACATATGAATGTTAATATTCGAACTGTTCAATATTAATTGCAGATAGAATTACACCTAAGATTCACACAACCGAAACGTTAAATACTCTAACTACCATGTAACACTCGGCGATTTCATGACAATTAAATTAAATAAATGCAGTAACTAAATAATAATGCTGAAAAATGGAATTTTTTCAAACTTTAGAATTTGGCTATGAAAATTATACAGTTGGGTTTGTGGCAATTTTCTTATCAATTTTCATATGTAAAGTTTTCTGATCCGAGTTCAAATGAAAAAGTTATTAGTGTTTGAAGTTTTTGAATCAGAAATAATTATACATGTAATTATGGTAATAAAAATAAGTTAGACGTTAATTAATAATGTTAATGGAAATGTAAACATTAAGAAAAGTTAACATTAATCAAATTTGAGAAAATATAATTGCAGTGGAAACAAATTATATTGCTCCATCAAAGAAGGAATGAAATTTAAAACAAATCATGCAGTATTAATTAACCTAATTTACCAATGCAGAAACAAAGCAATAGGTCGAGCATAATATACCAAATTCGGCTGGTAGCGGTCGACCGTAGTAGTCGACCATAGGCCATAAGCGGTCGATAGTTGTTGGTGTTAAATCTTGATTATAAAATAAATAAAGGACGAATGTGATAAACTATAATATTTTACTTGCGCACAAAGTAATTGAAGGGCGTCCAGGGTTAGACTAAAAATTTCCTAGGCTAAATCTAACGCTTCAAATCAATACCTAACATGTATAAATTAATAGCTAACATAACCCTAATTTGTTTAGAAAACTTACTGCATACGAAACTCTACCATTTCCCCTTCTCCTCCAAATTCTAAAAGTAGTAAAACTATTATAATATATGTATATAAGTAAAGAAAATCGGAGAATAAGAGAACATAAGAATAGAATCGATTCAGAATGCAGAAACAAAGGTAAATCTTGAATCTAAAACTCTATATAAACTCAATTCAATCCTTTCCCCAAATATGTAATTCTAATAGGTATATACTCTTTTTATATTTTGGATTTAAAGTAAGTAGGAGTCAAATAAAAAGGGAATGGATCTAGATTTCGAGAATTGGAGCTAAAAAGATAAGTGGGAATATTATATGCTTTTATATAATATTAGATCATATCCTGCAAATATATTCCTATATACTTTAATGTTAATTGGAGCTGTGGGCTAAATTTATAAATATGAAAATGAAATTGGAAAACCTTGCCTACATATTCTGTATCTGTTAAATTGTTATATTTACATGTTATATGAATATGAACCTAGAAAATGTTTAGGATAATTGCAGTTACAAAATTCATTATTGAGAAATTAGAAACCATGAATATGTTTGTCATATGATAATAAAAGATTGGTATTTAAATGAATAATAGAAATGTATGGTAAAAAAATCATATTAAGATTTTAGGGTTTAAGTGGTACTTTAATTCTTTGGAATTCACAATGTTGCAAAGTGAATTTCTACACATTTTCAAATTTAAAACAAATAAAAATACTTGTTTGATTTGACAAGGAATACACCTAAAATGAAAGTGACGTACAAAATAGGGACATTTACCGTACTTTGTACTGTCTATTTCAAGCAATGAAAAGATAATTCTTTGTAATTCCAAACACTATACAAATCTTCCTTTTTAAATAAGATATAGAAATTTACAATGTTAACATTTTTATAATAGAATCATAGTTCCTACGCACTAAAATGCTGAGAATCCTAAAGCATTAAATAGAGAGATATAAATGCGGTAAGAACATTCTTAAATGAAAAGATACGCGATACGAATAAAAATGAAAATTAAATAAAAAGAAATTGAAGGATGGGTAAGAGTAAACAAAAGGGTAAAAAGGGAATAGAGTTGGAAAATGGGGGAAAAGGGGAAAAAGAATGGTAAATGACATTATGAGTATATTAAAAAGGAAAGCGGTAAATAATCTTAAAGCAAGAAAAGTATAAACTCATAATGAAGTGAGACTTAAGGTCAACAATAAGCTATAGAGGCAACGTAGTTAAGTAAGAAAGAAGTAATATATTTATACACACACACACATAGCCTCAAGTATGTGTTTATGATAGGTGTAAACTATCAAAGTCAATAGATAATTGTATGAATAGAATAACAATAGTCATTAGAGTAGGTTGGAATGCGAGGACAGTAGTGTCACACAATGGAAGTCTGCCATCGCAAGGGGCTACTAGCAGTTGTCTAACATTATTACAGATCTAGGACATATCCAACCATAGGATCCGTGAAAAGCATATGCTTCCGTATAAATGAAGGAGTACCCCCAATAGATAGAGGAGTCTACCTCAAAAATAGAAAAATGAAGGGTATTTCCTTGATTGTAATAGGCAATCTAAAAGGGATGGTGAGTGGGATCGGGCACTATACAGCATGTGTTGGTACCAAATCAAGCCTACGGCTATCATAGGACGAGAACGTCATCAGTCCTTAGCGGTCAATAGGAAAGACAGGGTTACACCTGACAGGTCTTAGCCTCCTACTAAGGTAAGCCAGGTTGCATGATGCACCACCATAATTGTTTGCTAGTTTGTTTGTTAGTGCAAGGCTAGTTAACCTACAAAGAGATCTTTTAAAATGAATAGGATGGTTCATAGAGCCGAGTCCACAATAGAAAGCAAACAAAGTAGTAAATCCCCAAAACGAGATAAAGCACGGAAAAATATTTGATCATTAGCAGTAGGGGAGTCCCTCTGTATGTGCAGTGATGAGATCGTGATATAGCAAGGGTGATGGATCCTGACAAGTTGCTGATAGAGAGATAATAGCGGGGTAGGTCCAATGGAGGATCATGGTACTTATATTTATATGTATGCATGTAGCTATAACCTATCACGGGTAGATGGGACGTATCGTATGCGGACGTTGAGTCAAGACGACTAATTAAATATTAAAAGACATAACATGAGATAGTGAACAATCCACATAAACTAGTATTACGTGTAAATTGTATAATTTGCCAGCAACCAGAATCCTTATTACAACCCACGAAATACCTTGATGGACGGGTACTAGTACTAGGCGTATTCGGTGCTGACATGGACACTAAACCTTGAAAGTGTCAAATCTTGGTCAGTAGTTATGTGACTTATTATATTTTATTTATTCCACTATGACTTATATCATTAGTGCTCTGATATACATTCATTGCTTTATTTGCAGGATAGCAAACAAACGATCTGTACTTTGGTGGACTTAGGTTTTTGATGTAGTGGAAATTCAGGCCTATTGGTATGCGGGTTGTTACATTTGGTATCAGAGCTTAGGTTAGTCGATCTTTAAAAAATTAGGAAACGTTGAATGAACATATTTGTATTTTGCCTAAATAAAAATATATTATACGTCTAATCCTAAGAATTCGAACTATAGAGTTGTCGCATAAGGAAGGTCCTTGAAGCTAGATACTACATTACTCCCTAGTTAGGATCGGATAGTCCAATGATTGTAGACCCCCTGTACGATAGCCAATTTATGATGTATAGTAGGTCCAAATAAGGGGAAAGTAAGAATCCATATGTTGTAGATATTCAGAAGAAGTCGGTTTCCCAAAGGATGGTGTGAAGTAATCACTCCAAGTTAATAACCAGATTTCTAATATTCTAAAGAAAATAAGTCATTAAGTTGAAGAGCAGAAGCTCTAGAGAAAAAACAAATAGAAATTCACTTTGAGTCCAACCCAATAGAATATAGTTTTAGAAGTTGATAAATATATATAATTAATATATCTGAAAAAGTAAGCAAATATTGGACTTTAAAATGGGTATATGATTATAAATATTTTGTTAAATTGAAAATTTTTCATAAATGGGTTTTACAAAAGTCAATGATTAAAAAATTATAGAGCGTATATATATATATACATATATATGTAGTTTTAGTAGAAATTAAAACTTGTTAAAATCTTTGTAAAAAGCTATTTCTATTGAACGAAAAATGGTAGAGCAATATAGCTCATGGATTTTTATATAATGAAAATTTTTAAGCTATAAAATCTTTTTTAGATGTGGATAATAGGAAGTGGTACAAGTTTGAAATATGATAGATAGTGTGGGAAAGAAGATTTAAAACTGAAAAAACAAAGATGTAGGCCAACACACTACAATGGTTCAATTAAGAAGACAGTTAATAGAGAGAAAAACAATTGGAATTAGTACGGTTTAGGTAGAGAAAGGTTGAATAGTAATAGCATTGTAAAATATAAAAATAATATCATAAATTTATATGAAATAATGTTAGTAATTAGAAATAACGTTAGGAGATTATTTAAAAAATAATACTAGTAATCTAGTTGGAGGCAATATAGGAAATTAAAGGCAGAAAAAAACGAAAATGAAAATTTTCCACTGTTATGTGTATTTATTGCAAGTATCTTTTAAAAATTCCTCTCCCATGATATTAGAGACTTTGGCAAGGATTAGGAATGGAGGTAGTATGAGATAAGGAAAAGGATAAACTGAGAGTTGTTCTCATCTACTCCAATTTCATTTTTAATTTTTTTTAATTTATAAACGATGTTTTAAAAATACTGTAAAGTGTAAAGAAATGGTTTGGTGTAATAAACGATTTTTTAAAAGGAAAACTTAATAAATACTTTGAATTGAAAATCCCAATTTTTAAGAAGTAAAAGTTAAAAAGGTCTATAAAAGAAAAGTTGATTTGAAGAAAAAGAAAAGAAACTATTTAAAGTTAGATTTGCTAACAATTTCTTTTAGATTTAATGAATAAGCTAAATTCAGAAAATTTAGATTACGTTTTTATAATGTTAAGACACCAAGTATTTTTGAATTTAATAAAAGGGTTTTTATGTTGTACTTTTTAAAGACAAAAGTTTTCAGATTAAGTATTTCAAAAAAATTGAAGTTTTTAAAAATGGCAAAGACCAAACCAAAATTTTAAATATGGAGTAGGTAGGTGTGAGTGCCTAGGTAAGACGGGGTGAAGGGTAAGCTTATGAAGGAGATAGCAATGATTGCTCATGGAGTAGTAATAAGGAATCCCCATAGGGTGTAAAGAATAATGGTAAGAACATAGGAATATTTTGTTAGACATGTGTGCAAGCCATAAGAACCCGTAAAGGAATGATAAATGGTATTAAAGTACGCTTCTACGAGTTCTAGGATACGCTTCTATCAAGGGTCAATGGTAAAGGAAATAAATACCAAGACTTAAGAATACTCTTAAGGGATTTGGATTAAAAAAAGATGGTCACAGAAGATTATGAGGTGGCAAACAAACATAGAGGATATTGGTAGACTCAAATTTATGGAAGGCAGGATAGTGGTTGGAAAAATTATTCCACCGAGCCAGTTGCCAACGAGTTATTCAAAATGTGCATACTTTGTATTTCCTGCCCACTATAGTGTGGGATGCACAGTTTATTCCAAGATCGAGTGTTGTAATGGAAGAAATTAGCAGGCCTTACTCATTAGAAGCAATAAAGGAAAAGTTAAGACATGAGGATTGCAGAAGGATGACACGTTGGATCCATTCAAGTCAGAAGTGATAGAGCTACACATCGTTAGTGTTAGTTGATGTTGAAGGTCATCATCCAGCGGTTGTTATTTTTTAGGTTGGGTTCCAAGCATTAGTTTTTATTATTGGGGTGTAAAAGAGCATATGATATTATAGGAAATATTCCTTTTTATGTGTTTTCGGTGTAGAGATGTAATCGGAAAACAATAAGACAAGGAAATTTCAGGAAAGACTGTCAACTAATGCAATATAAAAGAAAATAGTAGAGACTAGAAGTTAATAAATAAATTAAGAAAATTTATTTAGTTGACTACTAAAACAAAAATGAAATAAGATTTTAAGTCCCAAAAAAATTCGGGAAATAAATTTAAGTGAGTGGAGGACAGGGAAATAAGATTGAATATGTGAGCTGGTTGCTGTTATAAATAAAAGAAAAATGTTAAAACTAAAAATTCACTATGTAAATAGGTGAAATTCACTATGGACATTAGACTATTGACTAATCCCTAATTTCATGAGACGTGGCATAAATTATTTTGAAGAAAATATATAATATGTACACGTTTTAGAATTTTTGTTCAAAATTCTTGGTTTTGAAAAATAAAATACCTTTCTGAAAAGTTTTTGAAAACATTGTGATGAGAATTTTCAAAGCCTAAAGTTTTTACTGATATTTTAAAAAGTAATAAAAAAAATATTGGTAGAAAAAGAATGAATTTTGAAATTTTGGAAATACCGCATACTTGACATAGGAGGACAATCGACAGATTGGTTAGTATAGATTTTACCCTTCAGCAGAAGTGGCAGTAAAATAAAATATGGCTAGAGACAAGGAAGCTGTTTTAGATAGAGAATATTTTCCTATATACCTTGTCGTTAAGTGAACAAAAAGAAATTTTTTGAAATAAACCCTGTTTTAAAAACTTAAAAATAAATTGACTTATTCGAACCGTGCTTGAAAAAGTTGGAGAAAAGTTTGGGGGAAAAAGAGAAAGTTCCAAAGTATAGTGGGAAGTTGGGTACCTAAGAGAAAAAGGATGGAAATATGGAATTTTCCATGTAAACGTTTTTCCCAAAGAAAATTGGTTTAGAAAACTGAATTTTTCTAAATTTGGAGGTTACCAACGGTGTTCTAGGATTTTGGATGGCAGGTATTGGATGCGAAAGTGGTTGAACTATACTTGTATTCTTAGAAGTGTGGGAAAATTTGGATGCAAAAATAAGTTTTTGGGTTTTAAAAGTTGCACACATGTAGAACTGCCTGTATATTTAGGATGCTTACATCATATTTTCAAAATTGATTTTAAAGAAAGCATTCATATAAGAGGCGTCGATTAGAATCATTTTGTATATACATCATATGTATTGTGATACACCGTTCAATTGTACACGATTAGTTGCAAATTGTTTTTACACTAATTGATTTGTTAGTTTAGAATAGGTGTACGTTAGGTTTCCTTGTTCAGCCCTTGAGGAATTTCAAGGGCGAAATTCTTTTAAAAGGGACAATGTAACACCCCACGATTTTATGACAATTAATTAAAAGAAATGTAGTAAATAAATACTGATACTAAAAAACAGAAGTTTTGCAAACTTCAGAACTTGACTACGAAACTTATACGGTTGGGTTTGTGGTGATTTTCTGATCAATTTACTATATAAAGTTTTCTGATCGGGGTTCAAACGAAAAAGCTATTAGCGTTTAAAATTTTTGAATCGAAAATAATTATATATGTAAATATGATAATAAGAATAAATTAGATGTTAATTAATAACGTTAATGGAACTTAAACCTTAAGAAAAGTTAATGTTAATCGAATCTGAGAAAATATAATTATAGTATAAACAAATTATATGGGTCCATGAAAGAAGGAACGAGACTTAAAACAAATCATGCAGCTTTAATTAACCAAATTTATCAACGCAGAAACATGCAATTAGTCAACCCATGATACACCCAGGTCGACCGGTAGCGGTCGACCATAAGCCATAAGCGGTCGGCAGTTGCTGGTGTTAAATCATGATTATAAAATAAAGAATGGACGAACATGATAAACTGTGATATTTTACTTGCGCACAAAGTAATTGAGGGGCGTCCAAGATTAAACTAAAGATTTCCTAGGCTAAATCTTACGCTCCAAATCAATCCCTAACCCTTATAAATTAACAGCTAACATAACCCTAATTTAGTTAAAAAACTTACTTCATACTGAAACTCTACCATTTCCCCTTCTCCTCCAAATTCTAAAAGTAGTAAACCTATTATATATATATAGATATGACTAGAGTAAAGCTGAGAATAAGAGAAGAGAACATTAGGATTAATTCAGAACGCAGAAATAAAGATAAATCATGAATCTTAAACTCTAATATAAATTCAATCTTTTCTCTAGATCTGTAATTGTAATAGGTATATACCCTTTTTATATTTTGGATTTAAAGTAAGAGAGTGTCAAATAAAAAGGGTATGGATCTAGATCTGTAGAATTGGAGCTGAAAAGGTGAGTGGGAATATTATATGCTTTTATATAATATTAGATTATATCTTGCAAATCTATTCCTATATGCCCGTAATGTTAACTGGAGTTGTAGACTAAATTCATAAATATGAAAATGAAATTGGAAAACCCTACCTACATATTCTGTATCTGTTAACTTGTTATATTTACATGTTATATGAATGTAAACCTAGAAAATGTTTTGGATAATTGCAGTTCCTAAATTGATTGTTGAGAAATATGAAACTATGAATTTGTTTTTGATACGATAATAATATATTGGTATTTGAAAGAATAATAAGAATGTAAAATAAAGAGATTACATTAAGATTTTAGGGTTCAAGTGGTATTTTAATTCGCTGGAATTTAGAATGTTGCAAGTTGAATTTCTATACATTATAAAATTTATAAAAAAAATAACGTGTTGTTTGAATTGATAAGGAATACACCTAAAATGAAAGAGAATTACAAAATATGGACATTTACCGTATTTTGTACTGCCTATTTCAAGCAATGAAAAGATAATTCTTTGTAATTCCAAATACCACACAAATCTTCCTTTTTGGATAATAAACTGATATTTACAGTGTGTTAATATTTTTATGATAGAAATGTAATTCTAGCACATAAAAATGCAGAGAACCCCAAAGCGTTAGATAGATAGATATAAATGCGGTAAGAACATTCTTAAATTAAAAGATATGTGATACTAATAAAAATGGAATTGAATAAAAAAGAAACTGAATGATGAGTAAGAGTAAACAAAAGGGTAAAAAGGGAATAGAAATGGAAAATAGGGAAAAAGGGTACAAAGAATGGTAAATGACTTTACGAGTCTATTAAAAAGGAAAGCGATAAATAATCTTAAAGCAAGAAAAGTATAAACGCATAACGAAGTATGACTTAGGATCAACAGTAAGCTGTAGAGGCAAGGTAATTAAGTAAGAATGAATTAATACACACACATAACCTCAAGCATGGGTTTATGACGGGTGTAAACTATTAAAGTCAACAGATAATTGTATGAGGAGAATGACAGTAGTCATTAGATTCAGTTGGAATACGAGGTCGGTAGTGTTACACAATTGAAGTCTTCCCACCGCAAGGGGCTACCAGCAGTTTGTATGAACATGACTACACAGTTGAAGTTTTCCTACCGCAAGGGGTGATAGTAATTTAATATTTAAGTTTTTATGAAAACAATAGTTATTTTGAATGAATTTTAAAAAATTCATAATATGAACATGACTACTAGTTCAAATTGACAAACGTAATAAAATTAACATCACAAAGGTGTAGGTATTATTGATGCCATAGTGATGTTATATCTTTCATTACCTTTTGAAAAAATTCATGTAGGGAGCACAAAGGCGTCGGTAATGGTGAAAATGCCACAATGACGTAGGCAATTACCGATCCCTTTGGGACACAATATCCTTCATACAATTTTCAAAAAGTTAAAATCAAGAAGACATTAAAAAGGCATCGGTAATGTCTATGATGTCACTTGGTGTAGGCAATTACTAACGAGGCTTTTGTGATGCCTTGTCATACAAGAAAATAAACTAAGAAAACTGATGGTGTTAGTAAAGTGCCATTAATAAATGTACTAAGGCATCCGTAATTGTTAACATTTTAGTGATGCCTTAGTGCAGCCTAACTAATTAGCGATGATGTGTGATTGCTACACCAATATGGTGTCACTAATCGGTGCTAGAAATTAGGCCACTCTTTTGTGGTGTGGCCGTTAATCAGTGTCCACTACCTCGCCAAGGGCCTATGCTTGTTCTAGGTAGTCTAAACGCATAGGAAAAGCTTAGGGTTCACTTAAGAAGCGCATAACCTGTTTAAAGCCCCCTTTGTTCACCTCGGTCCACCTAGTATAGTCGCCTAGGTTACATTATATTTCTTGGAGCCACCTATATCCAGTTGGTTCAGCCTATACTTGGGTCCGCCTAATCTTGCATTGATCTTCCTAGGATGTCCTGAAAACTCTTAAGTTAGATTTGTCTATTTCAAGTGTAACTTTGTTAAAGCTTCAAGCTTTAATCTTTAAAAATTCGTTGAAGTTTACAGTGTACATTAATTATTGTTTACATGCATGTGCATATATATGCACATACCCTTATATATATGGTTAGTTACTATAATTCACAATCAATAATTGTGAATGTATGCATGCTAAATAACACGAATGTTTAACTAAAAATGAAATATTACATCTGCATTTGTTTTAAAATTTGAAAGACAAAATTCCAGCAGTACAATGTAAAATAATAGTTTATAATTTAGAGTAGAATTTTTATGTATAATATCTGTTGAACCAAAAATGGCACAACACGCCAAGCCTACTAGAAATGAGATAGATCTAATTAAAATAGAAAAAAACAGTAAAAACATAAGGAATGTTATAGTGATTCGGAAAATTCTATGGCATCTATCCACTTTAATCTTATTTAGATTGGATTTGTCATGAGTATAAGAGCTTTATAATTCATTTTTAGATCTTGAAAGTAAAAGTTGGCTCTAAGGTGACAACACTCGAGACGCGATATAGGATGAAGAAAGGAATGGCCAAAAGTCCTCTAATCGTTATTCTAGGCTGTTATTTATAGGAGAATTGTCCATCAGAGTTGCCAAATCATGAAAGACTAGGTAAACATCTAGATCCATGAGAAAAGGGATGAAGATGACGTATTTTCATAGCATAAACCATGTCGGCACCGAAATGATTTGCCTTGTGCAAATCAGCAGCCTCTAACTTCTTTAAGTCTTCAAGTTTTGAGCACTTTCTTGCCTACAAATTCCTTTCTATACCGAGAGGTCTGGCCTCATCTAGTACTTGTCCTTTTATTGCATAGCTTTGAAGATTTTTACTTACTCCTTTAGAGATGGGTCCCAAGATGACCATTTTATGGTTCTAACACTCGATCGCAGCGTAGTTGCTCTAAATAGCACAAGCCAAACTGCTCAATACCGACATGATTCATGTCGATACCAAACTCTTTGGCGATTCGAGTTTGGTCCTCAATCTCCTAGAGGTCCTTTCCAATATAATTTTGAGCTTGCCTCCAAGTTCTTGAACCACTTTGTCTTTGCCTTGACATCTAGATTTATTTAAATGCTACTCGGTTAAGATACTGGATAATAGCTGCACCCTAAAGTATGCTTCTGCTAAAAATGAAGAATGCTTTGGATCGACACAAGAGAAAGATAGTCGTCTACATGAATCGATGGATTATCCAAGGATCACCTCGAATAGTCATATATGTTCTAAGAGAACCCATCCAATCATTATATATAGTTAATGAACCTTTCTCCACACCAAGTTTTAGATCTACATCACTCTGACGATCGTTCCATGCCTTAGCCAAGTGAGACTTCTTTCTCCACTTACCATTTTCCATTTTGTTTCCATTTTCTATTCAATTCATTTCGGTACCAAAAGGTTCATGTCAGTACTTACATGAATTCCACTTCAGCCAAGCATTATATATTTTATGGACTTAAAGATTTTTACTTTCCATTTCTCATTTTCTACTTGGCCCCAACCTCCGTTGGCCTTGCTATTTCTAATATCATATGGCCATCCATCTTAATTCTAGTGCCAAGCTGCCATCGTCGCTCCTTCAACTCAACAACAGTCACCATAACCACTCTAGGTGATCTCCATTGACGCCGCAAAAAATTAGGCCCTAAAATCATCACCTCTGAAACCTTCTCGATCAAATCTAGATCGAACTGAGGTGGTCTTTCCAGTGCTCTAGCAAGAAAGCTCCACATCACTATGGACAGTGGTTCTATTATCGTTCACTCTACGATAACGGGAAAGATCCGCCACATAGTTCCATCATGCGATGGGAGCTCATTTTCTAGCATGAGCGTGCTATCTACATAGAGTGTTATATTCACCATGCTTTGGACATAGAGTGGCCACTGCATAGACTGACACTTCCCACTATCCCAGCAGACGTTCAGAATCTGATTGATCAACAAATGTCGATATCCATTGGATCCTAAAAGTCAATCACATGAGCTTTAGTTAAAGTAAAATTTCAAAATATAATGTACATGATCGTGTCCATTATCAAGGTTTCCAGTCTTGAATGACTTGCCACTTGCCTCGTTATAAAGTTGGCTTTGAAGCTTTAACTCCTCCTAAAGCTGACTCTTCTACCACTTAGGCCTCTACGCCTACTCCAACCAAAGCGAGACGGGCAATCACAATCAAACTCCAAGGATAACTAGTTCAAACGACACCCCTCTAAAACCAGGCTCCTCTATTAAACGAACAACCTAGATTAATAGCTCTGAATGACCCACTGGATAAAACACCATCGATATTAATTGTTGAATCACTTCGGACAATTTGCCTTCACCATAGAATCCTAGAGGGTGATGTTTTATTGCCAAGAGTCGACCAATAGGCTCATAGCCCTCCTCAGTGATACACTTCCTGCAACATGTACATGTGTTTGGGTGGAGCCATCCCACCTTTCAATGGCTTCCTTCAATTCTTTTTACAAGAGATTGGACTAGCTCCAATTCTAGTGCATTCCAATGGATATGCCCTTCTCAACTCTTTATTTGT
Organism: Allium fistulosum; assembly: GCA_030737815.1. Classification (NCBI taxonomy): domain Eukaryota; kingdom Viridiplantae; phylum Streptophyta; class Magnoliopsida; order Asparagales; family Amaryllidaceae; genus Allium; species Allium fistulosum. The sequence continues at coordinate 292,393,316 of CM060908.1, read as the reverse complement.
CCTATTCATGCTGCAATTACAACGACCACCAACCTTTGCGGAACTGACACATCTTCTAAGTTTGAAGAAGAGAGCTGACTTTCCCTGCTTATTAACTACCGAAGCCTGGTGTCGCTGCAAAGTTATATTTGCACTTCGCAACAAGCGTTCTTATTTCATGAATGAATATGTTTTCGTCTGATGCCCCTTAGACTTCAATTGACTCTAGTTGTTCAAACGTAAGGCTTCTTTTATAGCCTTTTTTCTGCACTTTGATTCTCTTCATCCAAGTACCAAACTTCGTATCTGTTCGCTACATGGATTTTGCTAAATGAGATACCAGTGATGTGTATTCCAACACCTAGGACATTCTAAAAAGAGTTAACACCCAACATTGCTCCAACACATATCTACTTATAAACAAAAGGCTTTGCTAGTGTGACCTCCTTCATCTCGACCGATATGTTGTGCCTCTTTTGCTTCCTTATTAGAAGTCTCAGGCTACTATCAGGTACTTTGCCCCCACTCAAGAATCTGACAATGATAATCAAAAGCATGATGAAGACCAGGGAGGTGAGGTAAAAGTCGACGACGAAGAAGAAAGAGTGGTGGAAGAAAATGTGGCCAACATAACAGAAGAGGGAAGAGGAGAAGAAAACGAAGAAAGATATGAAGGATGAAGAGGAGAAGGAGGAGAGGAGAGAGGAGAGGAAGGAGAAGAAGAGGGCGAGGAAGTCGACGACGACGACGAAGAAGATGATGATTTCGATCTATGGCACAATGAATAGTATAGGGAAACGTCTTCAGAAGGTGACATGGCTCTAGTGTTGTGTCGTCCAAAGCGGCTAGTAATCAAGTCTTCACAGCAAGTGCCCGATCCGAGTTTAGCACTGGTCGTAGAAGCAACTTAACACACAGGCTCCTCATAGAATATTTTTATGCTTCCTAGGTGATTTAGAGATCCCAATCAAGAGCATCTTCATTGAGAGCTCCAGAGAGTTCTGCTTTCCATATAGGGACCTTTTAGTTGAGGTAGACGAAACCCCATCTTTACAAATCACTTAGCATGGTTCGTAGAATACTTAGGGAAATATCAGCACTTCTCACACCTCTAGAATCACAAATACTAACACTCTGCACCTATCTTCAATTCAATGCGTTAGTTTTGACATACCTTTCTGCTCCTTTTTAGGTACAGTGGCAAGAGACCGCATGGACTATCTCTGCTCGGGCATTAGTCAACACCGCTCGTCTACTCCCTGTCCTTATTCACATTGCCCAAACACCTATTAGGAGATAAAGGAGGAAAGAAGGATAGTAAAGGATAGAGAATATCAGGAGGATGAGGAGAGAAGGAGGAAACATCGAATGGAGGAGAAAGAGCGTCATGACCATAGGAAGAAACCGCGTGGTTCTCGCGACCACCGAAGATCGATTTCCGGCTTGTCTCGGCCACACACTCAACCCCAAGCTCTCCCGCACCAACTACCGGCGTCTTTGCCTCCCGTTACCACCATATCAACTCCCAACGAGTCTAAAGAAGTCTTAGGCTATATTGCTCCATTTCCACCCCCTCTAGATCAATCCGCTATCGTCGACACCAAAATGCAGGCCGCTTTACCTGGTCATTGCTTAACAAGCTTAATGTTTGATTATAATATCAAAGACATCTCCCATTAGGATGCTAATCACAGAGTTTGGGGGATGAATGAAATGGTTGAACTATATTTTAAATGGAAAATAGTTTGTCAAATCCCTATCCGACATGAATATAATTAACCAGACAGAAATCCAATCCTTTAAGAGTGAGATGAGACACCATGATAGGATGGTTGCTACGTATAAAAACAAGCTGGCCAGTATCACCAAAGAGAGGGATGATGCTCTGAAATCTGCCAAGCTCACAAAAAGATGAATGAAGAATTACCTAAAGTTCATACCCAAGCTACCACGGTGATGAACCATCAAATTAAGGTAGCCGAATAAAAGAATGCTGAGCTTGTGGCGCAAGCCAAGGCCAAAGATGAAAAGCTACATGCCATAAGAGTTAAAGGTGCTTCAGGCCGAAGTCGATAAGCTCAAGGCCGGTTTGAAGGATAAAACAGATTCTAAGACTCAAGCTTAGGTCAAAATTTCTACAGCAGAAGCAGAAATCAGAGAGTTCAAAGAGCAGGCCAAGAAGAAAAATAAGGAGATGAATGCTAACTTACAGCAATTCTTTGCAAATTTCATTGCAGACAAAAATTTGAAATTACTAGGGGATAGCCATCCTGTTATGGCAGCTAATGCTTAGGAAGGGATTCTCCATCGATCGATTGAAGCCAAAGAAGGCCCAACTAAAGATGAGCTAAAAGAAAAGTTCCTGGATAAGGAAAATATACTAGCTTTGGACAAAGTAAAGGCCATCCTGGCCGAGGAGAGTACATTTGCATAAAAGGCCACCATTGAAGCTCCTACCAATCCTGTCACATTAGCTTGAGTAGAATCGTCAACTCCGAAATCATATAGAGCCTGCAATGGATGTTACACCTTTTGTGGTAGTCACTTCTAGGTCTGCCAACACTAAAGTCCCTGTCTCCACTGTAATAACTATCGCAGAACCTTATATTTCTCTTCTTATCTCTCATCCCATTCAGTCATCCACTGAAGAAGGTAAAATTACTAAGTCTCCAATTCAAGGAGGTTGTTATTTCTCTCGTCTCCCCCATATTCGAGAAACTTCAGTTCTCGCCCAAGGTCGTCACTAACCTTTACTTCACTGTTTGTAAACATACAAGTCTTCAGTCGCTTCCTCCTCCCCCGCTACCAATCACTTAGGGTTTGGGTCCCAATGCGATCTCTACTACATCAACCTCCGTTGCTACAGTCCAATTGTTTCGACTCCTCCTTCCAGCTCTGGCCCCGATCCTGATTTATAGCAAATAGCAGCATTAGAAGGGTTGGAGGACGTTAGCCAATCCTTGGAGGAAGATGTTATAATTACCAGCACGAAGGACCCAGACAATCATATCACTATGGTTAGAGGATGTTAGACAATCCTTGGAGGAAGATGTTATAATTACCAGCACGAAGGACCTAGAAAATCATGCTTGAGTCGAGAACTGAGATGCCAACCACTGGCTTTGACAAGCCAAGCCTTGTTCCCAAGCTTCTTTCCTTTAAAATCAAACTTCTAAAAGGCTACGAGGCTAGTTATTCTTCACTCTCTTTCGACCCTATCATTGACAAGCCTGAGGACCCCACTAAATCAACATCTGAAGGAGAAATTACACCTTTTGAGGGGAGCACTCTAGAAAAAGGGAAGTCAAAAAAGGGAAGTCCAAGGACGGGAAGGATTCGAAGAAGTGCCCAATGAAGGATTATCCCAACGGTAGCAGCAAATGAGGGATGAAGCAATAGGCTTCCAGCTTGAGTTTTTGCATAAGCAGCTTTATTTTTTTTAATGTATTTTGGTATTCTTCTCATGTAGGTCGGTATTGTGCGAGAGCAGCCCCTGCAAGTCTTATATACAAAAAGTGAATATAAATAAAAGACTGTTTTTCTATACAATCTTGTTATATTTACATATTTTCACTTTTATTTCATCTGTTTATATACTACTGACTACATATATAACATTATTATCTGTGACGCTTGATCGTTTATGTTACACATGCATGTGTCTATGCAATACTATTACTAACTATAGCTCTATACATGTAAGCAAATTTCTTTAGTTTCTCGATTATACGTTATCACATAGTACTGTTTACCACTGCAAAAGTATTTCCATTTTGGTTAGACAAAACTTGTTATTCTTGTGGCCAACTTTGTGGCCAACTTACTGACCAACCTTGTTTGTGCTTGGTCGAATTCCATCCGCTCGTAAATAAGGTTATTTCCAAAGAAGTGTTCAACTTCTTACAATTTCCTATCTTTGGGAAACAATATTCTGACTATTTATCTCCAGACACCATATATTGATCTTGCCTATCCTTAGGCGTTGATTGAGTTTGCATACTAACCTTCACCACTTATCATCGGCTAAGCATGTCTTGCCAGGCCATAAGTGTAGTCATAGTTATGAGTATTTCAATCATTCATTTCCCCATCTTCAAGGAATGCTAGTTCGAATGCTTATTTCTAAGTATCAATGTTCAACCTCGCCTACCTCTGATCGTTGATTGAAATAACTCCCCAACCATTATAGTTTATCCTCGGCTAGGCATGTCTTGCCGAGCCATAAACGTAGTCGTGAAAGCCTAAATTATACACTGATTACTATCTCTGAGAGCTGGTGTTTGGGTATCTATATCTTGGCACATGCTCTCAATTTGACTGATCTCCGAGTGTTGATCGAGAATATTCATTAACCATCATCACTTATCATCGTTTAAGCATGTCCTATCGGGCCGCAGGTGTTGTCGTGAAAGCTTCGATTGCATACCAGTTCCTATCTTCAGGAACTGATGCTTCGATTGCTTGACTATGGGAATCCCTCATTGAATTTGCATATCTCCGGGCATTAGCCAAGATCGAGGGGATAAGGGTGAATTATCTGATCGACCTTGTATGATTGTACTCCTTTGACCTAACCATAGATCAAAGGAGTTGGTTATTACCTATCTTCGAGTACCATATTGCACTGCTAATCACGCATCATAGGTTTAAGCTTACAAGAACACGGTTCCATTGGTTCTAGAAGGTAGCTTTATTTATGAACAAAGGAAACGGCTAGTCCTGCCTTGTTACATTACCGCTAGTTCCGTAGGGTAGGTTATTCATAGAAAATAAAATAAATAAACCTAAGTGAAATAGCAGTGCAAAGTGTTTGCTATTCCATGCTTGCGGAATTGGGATCTCATCAACAGTTGCTAACTGACAGTTCCATCTCCAAGCATCTGTTAAATTAAATAGGGACACTCCCAATTTAGACCAAGTTCTTCCATACCAGAAAGAATTCATTTCAAAATGAAATCCCTTACCTCAAAGGATGATTTCTGACGTTGGCATTGAAATGTCATGCTCCTCTTTTCTGGTGAGCAGATGCCCTCAATTCAAATTCTTCCCATTTCTTGTATACCAAATTGAGGAACAACAAGAGTTCCTCATTCATCTTGGATCATAGCGTTTTCTTCGCTGGGAAGGACACTCCAGTTCTATTAGAATCATGACTTCGGCTCTATAAGCTAAAGCAAATGGAGTGTGTCCAGTCATGGACTTATGGGTCGTTCGGTAAGCCCACGGTGGTAAGGGTAATTCATCGACCTAGTTACCCTTGGCTTTTGTTGATCATTTCTTCAGGATGGAGTTGATGATTTTATTTACCACCTCCAGTTGTCCATTCACTTACGAGCGTGCTACTCTTGAGAAGCTTTTCGCAATTTTGTACCAGTTACAGAAGTCCTTGAACTGGGTACTTTAGAATTGAGTTCCATTGTCAGCTATAATTTTCTATGAAGCACCAAACTTGCATTAATATTCTTGATTGTAAAACTGATCACTTTCTTCCTAATGGTCGTGGCTAGCATTTTCGCTGGACACTATGGGAAATAGTCCATAGCAACAATGGCATACCGTGCTCCGACTTTCGAAATTTGTAGCATACTAATTATATCAGTTCCCCAAACCGCAAATAGCCATATGTTAATCATCTACATAAGCTTGGTAGATATGGCTTATGGAATCTTTGGAAACTCTAGCGTCTATCGCATCGCCTGGTGTTGTTAGCAACGTCTCTCTTAATTGTTGGCCACAAGTATCCATAGCGAAGAACTTTCTTTGCTAACATATGCCCCCCGGTGTGGTCGCCGCATTCCTTCATGTACTTTCATAGGGATTTTCTTAGCCTCATCCTCAGTGACACACCGTAGTAAGGGGGTAGAGAAGCCTCTTCATATAATACTCCTTCTTGCATTATAAATCATGATACTCTATAAAGGAGTTTTCATCGTTCATTCCGTATGTGCGGGAGAATTCCCTTTAACAAATAGTCTTTGATTTGAGTCATTCATGACTCCCCTTCCTCTCCGGTCTCCAAGATCCAATCGACATCCATATGGTCGACGCTCGGAGCTAATAAAACTTCGATTGGAGCCAATCTCATTAGTTGCACATCTCTAGAGCTAGCTAACTTGGCTAGTGAATTTTCCTTCGTGTTTTCCTGTCTAGAAAAGTGTGCTATGGCGTAGTGTTCAATATCATTCAATAGTTCCAGTGTCTTCATCGGGTAAGCGAAAATTTTAACTCCCTTAGCTTGAAATAACTTTTTTACTTAGTAGACCACCAACTGAGAGTTGTTGTATATATGCAATGTCATGTCCCCCGGTTCATTCGCTATCCTATGTCCAACTATTAGTGCTTCATATTTTGCCTGAAACTCTAGCTTCGATGCATAGCATATCATTTGTCCTTTTGAGGTTTTGAAAACCACTCCTACCCTGAAATGACATTCGTTAGGAGCTCCGCCTATATATAATTTCCATTGAATGAATTGGTCCATATCATCTTCTTTTCCTCTATCCCGAATAGTGTTTGCACCAAAAATGGTCACAAACCCCAAGTGTAGTGAAAGCAAAAGCGTATGAATACAAATCAACAGTATTCACACACAAATCACAGATCTAAGCAAGTAACAAGCAGCAATCAAGAAATAATGAACAGTGACACACAATTTATAGTGGTTCGGCTATCTCCGGCCTACGTCCACTTCAAGGTTTTTATCTTTTTATTGCTCGATGCTTGAAGATTACAATTTCGTATGTTCTATTACAACTGATTTGCTGAACTAAGTCTGAATCTAAGGCAGCAATGGTGATCTGGAGTAAATCTGGCAGAATCTGGGTGCTCCTTAGCTCTAAGAATTGTCCGACCCCTTTTCTGAATGACCAGGGGCTCTATTTATAGGTGTAGGAGGCTGATATTTCGCCTAAATTTAGGGGAGACCAGTTCCGGTACGTCAGGGGGCCCACATGGCCAAAATCTGGAGTTCCGGACCCACTTTGAGATCGATTCGACCCTTGGTTCGAATCGATCAGGAAATTGTCCAATCAAGCTGAAATTTGGTGTGGACATTCTTCAACATGTGCTCAAGCTTCTGTGAAAATTTCATAGCATTTGGATGTGTAGATCTCAAGTTATGATCGATTCAAGTTGACGTTTTTCGCTTCCTGGAGTCGTTCGAATCGATATGCTCGAATCGATCCGTTTGAATCGATTGTCCTGCACGCGAAGACTATGGCGTGGTGCGCATGTCTCGGGTCAACCCTCCTTTATCTCCGAGTTTTACTGAGTCATGGCCGGGGTTTTAGCTATGTAGACGTGGTGGATTCGAGGTGATCGATTCGAAGACATGCTTCCTTCGAATCGATCTGGGTAACCTTCAATCGATTGATACGAAGATTCCACTGTTTGAAGGGATTCGAAGGTGGGAATGTTCCAATGGATTCGAGCTATTGGATTCGAACTAAGGCTTGCTCAATAGAGTCGAAGCAAGGCATATTCTGATGGGTTCGAAGCAAGGCTTGTCGTGATCGATTCGAAGCAGAGGCTGGCTCGATGGATTCGAAGCTATAGTCCTTTTCATGGATTCGGAGGATCTCTCCTTGATGGATTCGAAGGCAAGAGTACCTCGATGGATTCGAACCGTGTCCTCGTGGATGGATTCGAACCTACATGTGGTCTATCGATTCGAACCTATGCTACATCATCCATCTCCTTTTGGCGATATCTTGATCATACGAACTCGGATTGACTCGAGATTTGGAATGTTGTTCTATCTGGCCTTGCTTGACATGTCTTATCAATTGTAGCTAGTTCCGGACTCGAGCAAAATTCATCGATATCCATGGTGAACCTGCGATACACAATCGATGTTCATGACTAATAATCATTGATTTTCAGTTAATCTTTGGGTATCTCAGCTTTGCCAAAAAGTGGGATAACACTTTGCCCCCCAAAACATGGCTTTTGGTAAAAAGGTGTGTTTTGATCAGTCTTAAGTTGAATGCAGTGAGTTCATGTTTTACTCACAGCTTATAGCATTTTCAATCAAGTCCATGGTTGTTCGAAGCCGAATTGTTATCAATTTTTTCCAGTGGAAGTTAAGAATGAAATTCTACGGTCTCTCTGTACTATTGATGGTCACTCCGGACCCTTGTCAAACCCATTCTAGATTTAGCGATTTGAATAGAAAGATCCTATTGCACTCCGGCGTTGCTTTCTATCCCTTGCACTCTGGCCCCAGCTAGGGCGTATAGCGATGTCTTGGTCGTTCTCGACCGATCATAGCCTCTCCGGGCTCATGCTGGATCCCATCCTGTCACTCTCCGGTGAAGGGGAAACAATGTTAAGTGAGTCAATCCTGTCGCTCTCCGGCGAAGCGACTCACCTCCTGCACTCCGGTTCAGTGTATCTGAACATTAAGCGATGTCATGACCTGAATCGTCGGTCGATCACAGCCTCTCCGGGCTCATGCTGGATCCCATCCTGTCACTCTCCGGTGAAGGGGAAACAACGTTAAGTGAGTCAATCCTGTCGCTCTCCGGCGAAGCGACTCACCTCCTGCACTCCGGTTCAGTGAATCTGAACATTAAGCGATGTCTTGGCCTAAATCGTGGGCCGATCATAGCCTCTCCGGGCTCTTATCGAATCCTGATCCAATCACTCTCCGGTGAATAGGAAACGATGCTTAAGTGAGTTGATCCTGTCGCTCTCCGGCGAAGCCACTCACTTCTTGCACTCCGGACCCTGCCTCTCCGGGTAGGATCATAAAGCGATCATGTTTATATTGATATTTAATGTTTATCCTTTAACTCTCCGGTCAAAGGTTTATTTTAATAAGTGTTTCTTTATTAAATTCAAATCCTAGATGTTCAATCTCAAACACCAGGAAAAACAAGATAATGCCTCTTCGGGCGGAGCGGTCTATTTCCATCTCAGAGCATGCCTAGGGATCTCTCCGGTTCCCGTACATGAGTAAGTGGGATAGCCGTTTTATTTTGGAAACCAAATCTAAGAAAACTAATCGACCAGAGTCCAAATCTTGAACTTGGCCCTTGCCATCACAATCAGTTGATGACGAGTCGTGATCCCGATCCAGGATCATTCCTGTTTGGTTGAGGCGGTAGTTGTCTGGGTCTAACCGCCGTCGTACGTTCTCTGACATACTGCGGCAATCTACCACTCCTGGCATGTTCTTCCACCTCATCCTTCAGGTGGCGGCATTCATCGGTAGTGTGCCCATCCAGCTCATGGAATAGGCAGTACTTTCCAGTCCTACATTCTTGCTCCGTGGGATCTCTCCTGGGTGGTTTTCGATAGGGGAGTTGCCCCCGAGTTTCGGTGTAAATTCGTTCTAGTCCTGCCACCAAGTCTGTGTATTGCCTGAATCTGGGCTCTCGGAATTTCTTCCGTTTATCAGGACCATCATGTGCGTCATCCAGCTTTCTCTTTCCTTTGTCTGCCCTGGACTGTTCCCTGGCGGCTCCTTCGCCTTGTGCAACATTTATTTCCTGCCTCTCGGCTCGTGATTCCTCTAATCGAATGAATTTTTCAGCTTCATGGAAAAACTCTCCAAGATCGTGCAGTGGATCTTTAGTCAAAGAGTCTTTGAATTCGGTGACTTCTCCAACTCCTGCCACCGCCGCCATCAAAATCATCGATGGGTCCGGGCGATCTACAGAAGTCACCGTCGCATTGAATCGTAACAAAAAATCTTTTATGGACTCTCCGGTCCTTTGTTTTATTGATGCCAAAGTCATCACGCACTTAGGTCGCGTCACGTGAACCCTAAACTGCTTCATGAAGCAATCCACAAGCTCGCCCCATGTCCTGATTGATCCGGTTTCTAGCTGCCTAAACCAAAGCGCAGCCAAATCTGATAAGAATAAGGGGAAACATCGTGCCATCACTTCCTCGGATGCTCCCAGCACTTCCATGTGTCTGATATATCTGGTGATATGCATGGTCGGGTCTGACTTTCCATCATAAGGATTCAGCGTTGGTAGTTTGAACTTTGGAGGGTTCCTTGCATTCCTGATATTCGGAGCGAACGGACTCCGACTAACTTCTTCTAATCCTCCTCCTGACAACCCTCCTCTCATGAGTCGTCTCACTAGGCCAATCATTCTTTCATCTCCATCCAGGGGTTGCCCCCTTGCCATGTCTCTGTCTTGCCCTCCGAGTCTTGTAGGGAATTCTGGTACGTACTCTTCGGGCGGCTCGTTAGCATTTGTGTTGGCCCTAGCCGGTTGAGCTCCTTCCAAAGGTACTTCTGCATTGGATCCTGCGGGCCTGCCCCCAAGCCCTTGTTGATTGCCTTCTGGTTCTGTATTCTGTCCTCCGTTGGGTTCCATAGCCCTAGCTCCTTGTTCCACATTCACAGCCGCTGTAGCTGGTCCAAGGTTCTGTGTTCCTGCAGCTCTCATCTGCTCGAAGAAATTCTGCAGCATCTCTTGTTGGCTTTTCATCATTTTTTCCTGCATTAGGTTATTCATAGCCTCCATCTCATCTCTAGTAATGTAGATCGAAGCTTGTCCTTCCCCAGTGCCAGAGGATGCCTCTTGACTTCCTCCCTGTTGGCTCCTCTCAGCTCTTTGTCTTGTTTGTCGAGTCATTGTAGAGTCAGATCTGAATCCTTAAAATTTCAAATCTAAACTTTGAATCTGGTGTAGCGGGTGCTAGTTCTTCTCAGTGAAAGCACCAAAGTGTTTGCACCAAAAATGGTCACAAACCCCAAGTGTAGTGAAAGCACCAGCGTATGAATACAAATCAACAGTATTCACACACAAATCACAGATCTAAGCAAGTAACAAGCAGCAATCAAGAAATAATCAACAGTGACACACAATTTATAGTGGTTCGGCTATCTCCGGCCTACGTCCACTTCAAGGTTTTTATCTTTTTATTGCTCGATGCTTGAAGATTACAATTTCGTATGTTCTATTACAACTGATTTGCTGAACTAAGTCTGAATCTAAGGCAGCAATGGTGATCTGGAGTAAATCTGGCAGAATCTGGGCGCTCCTTAGCTCTAAGAATTGTCCGACCCCTTTTCTGAAGGACCAGGGGCTCTATTTATAGGTGTAGGAGGCTGATATTTCGTCTAAATTGAGGGGAGACCAGTTCTGGTACGTCAGAGGGCCCACATGGCCGAAATCTGGAGTTCCGGGCCCACTTTGGGATCGATTCGACCCTTGGTTCGAATCGATCAAAAAATTGTCCAATCAAGCTGAAATTTGGTGTGGACATTCTTCAACATGTGCTCAAGCTTCTGTGAAAATTTCATAGCATTTGGATGTGTAGATCTCAAGTTATGATCGATTCAAGTTGACATTTTTCGCTTCCTGGAGTCGTTCGAATCGATATGCTCGAATCGATCCGTTCGAATCGATTGTCCTGCACGCGAAGACTATGGCGTGGTGCGCATGTCTCGGGTCAACCATCCTTTATCTCCGAGTTTTACTGAGTCGTGGCCGGGGTTTTAGCTATGTAGACGTGGTGGATTCGAGGTGATCGATTCGAAGACGTGCTTCCTTCGAATCGATCTGGGTAACCTTCAGTCGATTGATACGAAGATTCCACTGTTTGAAGGGATTCGAAGGTGGGAACGTTCCAATGGATTCGAGCTATTGGATTTGAACTAAGGCTTGCTCAATAGAGTCGAAGCAAGGCATATTCTGATGGGTTCGAAGCAAGGCTTGTCGTGATCAATTCGAAGCAGAGGCTGGCTCGATGGATTCGAAGCTATAGTCCTTTTCATGGATTCGGAGGATCTCTCCTTGATGGATTCGAAGGAAAGAGTACCTCGATGGATTCGAACCGTGTCCTCGTGGATGGATTCGAACCTACATGTGGTCTATCGATTCGAACCTATGCTACATCATCCATCTCCTTTTGGCGATATCTTGATCATACGAACTCAGATTGACTCGAGATTTGGAATGTTGTTCTATCTGGCCTTGCTTGACATGTCTTATCAATGTAGCCTGTTCCGGACTCGGGCAAAATTCATCGATATCCATGGTGAACCTGCGATACACAATCGATGTTCATGACTAATAATCATTGATTTTCAGTTAATCTTTGGGTATCTCAGCTTTGCCAAAAAGTGGGATAACAAATAGTAAACTCAATGATGAAATTAGCCATCGCCTGTCCTCTTATCGCCCTTCTAGAATGGTAAGTTATGTCATACTGGCTCGACTCGATATTCCACTTTAATACCTTCCTAATGTCTCAAGTCGATGTAGTAATTTCTTAAGGGCTGATCTGTCAGCACCTTTATCGGGTGAGCCTTGAAATATGGTCATAACTTCCATAAAGTAATCACTAAGAGTGTGATAACTTTTCTAATTTCAGATAGCTCTTATCTGCTCTAGTAAACAGTTTACATATACAATATACAAGCCTTTGAATCTTCATCTCCTTATGTACCTAGGATGCACTCAGTGCGTGAGCAGATACTGCTAAGTTTATACACGAGTCTTCATCTTCCAAAAGCTTTGATAGGATTGGTAGTTTCTTGATGTAGTGCGAGCTACGAATTCACACGGTTTAGGTCGTTCACGACTTAGGGAAGAAGTCCTAGGTCGCTCACGACCTAACGAGGGGAAGTTTAAAACATTCAAGCAACCTACCGAGTTAACTTGTGTCCGACCTAAAGGAGGTGCCGGGTTATGACCTAAAACTATAGGAGAAAGTGCTGGGTTACGACCTAAGGGAAGTGCTGGGTTACGACCTAAAGCTATAGGAGCAACACAAGTTGAAAAATGCGAAGGCTTAAGTCGGCAACGACTCAAGGGTAGTGTTTTGGTTGATGTACGACTTAACGGAACAGATGATAAATCGATACCGAGTTACGACTTAGTTAAGTCGTCTAACCGATCTATCGAGTCACACAGAGGAAAGGCATAGCAAATTGGTGAAGTATTAGGTCGTGAACGACCTAACGAGTCAGGAGTTAAGTCACTGAAGACTGGAGCGTGGATTCTTCTTCTGAGTTAATCTCTACCGTTGATTTCTTTAGGTCGCTGATCTGGGATGCCGCATATTTTTTAAGTCGCTGAAGCTTATTACCGTTGATTCTTCTGCCGAGTTAATCTCTGCCGCTGATGGAAGCTGGAGCTGTTGATAAGTCATTACCGACTCATATTAAGTCGTAGGTCGCAACTTTTATAAGTCGTGAGTCGTTTGTAATATACATATATGTTGAGTCGCATCTGTTATAAGTCGTATGTTGTCTGTTTTCATATGTTGTCTGTTTTCCTTTGAGTCGTAAGTCAGAGAGTCGTGCTAAGTCGGAACCGACCTAAGAGTTGATGAAATTTCTGTTGTAAAGTTGAACGCCTATAAATAGGCCGAGTCTCTCATTTGTAAAGGTAGTTGATTTGAAATAAAACTCTTGTTTTGTTAGCTTTGTGCTTTCACCAAATTGGTAGTCGAGTGTAATCTCCTATCTCCTCTCTCGGATAATCGAGTGCGCTCGATTCAACGATTGTAGAAGCCGATTCGCGGAATCAAGTGCGCTTGATCAACGCTTGAAGAATTGAAGATCTCTCCTCATGGTATCGTGCGCGATCAACGTGTCAGAGATAGCTAGAATTCGGCATCTTCGGATCAACGAATTTGGGCATTTCAGTATCTTCCAATCCACCGATTACTACATTCATCGATCTACATTGTTTTTGTAATATCCGATGTGTCAGTTTTGGTATCAGAGCTTGTTTTAGCCAATCATAGCTAAATCGAGACTTGGAGCCTATTCATTTTGAAGTTGAAGTGATAGCCGAGAGCTTGAAGTGTTGAGCTGTGATCAAGTTGAAGTGTTCGACTTTGTATTGAAGTTTGGAGATCGGATCTTAGCATTTGGAGAAGTTGTGTTTATCGTGTTCATCGCGATTTGCAACAAAGTGGAAGTTGTCGATCCATTTCATTTTGGATCAAAGTTCGAAAAGTGTTTGAATTTGAAGTGTTGAAGAATTTGTGAAGATTTCAATCATGCCGCCAAGGAGAGCCAATCGACATCAAAACATTGAAGCTTTGTATCGAAGAGAAGAAGCTGATGATGAAAACTTTAGTGAAAAGCTTAACGAAGGAATTGGCCGGTTAGAGAAGCTTATGATGGAGATGAATCAAAATCGGAGAAGGGTTTCACCTGAATCTAACCATGGGGGTAGTAGAGTCTCGCCACAATCCAATCGAGACAGAAGTGTTGATGATGATCAAAGGCGTGGGAGGAACGTGAATGATCGTGAACGGAGGAATGTAGATAGAAGGAATGATGGTGGTAGACTTGAAGGTAGTAGAGATGTGGGTGGATGAGATAGACAACGATATACATCTGATTTTGAAGAGGAGTATGATGGTGGTAGTGTTCGAGGACAAGGACGAGGACAAGGAAGAAATCACTCTGAGTATGATCACAAATGGGAGTCGGGGATGAAGACTGAAATTCCTGAGTTCAAAGGTGGTATGCAAGCGGAGCAGTTTCTAGATTGGGTGGCTAATGTTGAGGAGATTTTTGACTTCAAAGAAGTTCCAGAACATCGTAGAGTGAAGTTGGTTGCTACGAGGTTGAGGGGTAGAGCTTTGGCATGGTGGCAGCAAACCAAACTTACACGTAAACGGATGGGAAAGTCAAAAGTTGAATCTTGGGAGAAGATGAAGAAATTGATGAAAGCAACGTTCTTACCATACAATTATCAATCTTTGATGTATCAACGTTTGCAGAATTTGAGGCAGGGTACAAAGAATGTTAATGATTGCGCAGATGAATTTTATCAGCTTATTGCAAGGAATGATATTATGGAAACGAAAGAGCAGCTGACATCTAGATTCATTGGGGGATTGCGAATGCAGATTCAGGATATGGTTAACATGTTTGATCCCAGATCTGTAGCGGAAGCACATCAGAAAGCGTTGGCTTGGGAGAAACAGGGACGACGAGGAAGTGGTGTGTTTACTAATTCTAACAATCAAGTGAAGGGTGTTGGTGGAAGTTCTAATGTTTCAACCTATCAGTAGACCAGTAGTGAAGGAGGATGAGAAGACAAAGGTTAACAACGGTTTCAAATGTTACAATTGTCAGGAATTTGGTCACAAAAGTAGCGAATGTCCAAAGCCGAAGAAGAGAGCTATGATAGCAGAGGTTGAGGATGAGGATGAAGAAGCTGAATGTTCCAATTCACCACCTGATGAGGAGGAAGAAGAAGTGACGGGAGACGAAGGTTATAATCTAATGATGAAGAGGTCATGTTTAACACCAAAGCAAGAGGAGGATTGTAGTTGGTTAAGGAGCAATATTTTTCAGTCAACATGTACTATTCTGGGGAAAGTTTGCAAATTTGTTATTGATGCTGGAAGCTGTGATAATATAATTTCTTCCGAAGCTGTGAGGAAATTGGCATTGAAGACTGAGAAACATCCGAAACCGTACAAGCTAGCTTGGTTGAGGAAAGGCGGGGAGGTGAAGGTTGGATGAAGGGCTCGTGTGAAGTTTTCAATTGGGAAGAAATATAAAGACGAAATCTGGTGCGATGTGGTAGATATGGATGTCTGTCATTTGTTGCTGGGGAGACTGTGGCAGTATGATAGGGCGGTGCAACATGATGGGCGTACCAACAGTTACAGTTTCATGTTTGAAGGCACAAAGATTACTCTAGTTCCAAAGAAGCGACAACAGGAGGAAAACAAGTTGGAGGAGATTGAAGAGCTCAAAACTTTGTTATCTTTGAAGGAGTTTGTGAAGGAAGTAGAGGAGGAGCCTGAAGTGTTTTTGTTGATTGGGCGAGAGAGTAGTGAAGAGGTTGAAATTCCAGAAGAAGTAAAACCGGTATTGAAAGAGTTTGACGATGTATTTCCAGAGGAGTTACCAACGGAGTTGCCACAGTTGAGAGACATACAACATCAAATAGATCTTGTTCTAGGTGCTGTGTTACCACACAGACCACATTATCGAATGAGTCCGAAGGAACATGAAGAGTTGCGGAGGCAAGTGGAAGAATTGCTTGAACAGGGGCGTGTGCAGGAGAGTTTAAGTCCTTGTGTTGTACCAGCTTTATTGGTATCCAAAAAGGATGGAACGTGGAGGATGTGCACTGACAGTCGAGCATTGAATAAGGTTACTGTAAGATATAGATTTCCAATGCCGAGGTTGGATGACTTGTTAGATCAAATAAGCGGAGCTACTATATTTTCGAAGATTGATTTGAAGAGCGGATATCATCAAATTCGTATCAGACCAGGTGATGAGTGGAAGACTGCTTTTAAAACCAGGGAGGGACTATACGAATGGTTGGTTATGCCATTTGGCTTATCAAATGCACCAAGTACTTTCATGAGGGTGATGAATCAGATTTTTCGACCATTCATTGGGAAGTTTGTGGTGGTGTACTTCGATGATATTCTGATATATAGTGGAAGTCCGGAGGAACATTTGAAGCATCTGAGAGAAGTGCTAATGGTACTGCGACAAGAACAATTTTATGCTGCAATGAAGAAATGCGTGTTCATGACGCATAGCGTTTTATTTCTGGGGTATGTTGTGTCGGAGAAGGGAATACAGGTTGACCAAAGTAAAGTTGAAGCTATCAGAGATTGGCCGCAGCCCAAGACGATAACGGAAGTTCGTAGTTTCCACGGGTTGGCTTCATTTTATCGAAGATTTATTCCACACTTTAGTAGTGTGATGGCGCCTGTGACTGATTGTATGAAGGGTAAACAATTTACATGGACGGAGGAAGCAGGAGTTGCTTTTGAACGAATCAAGGAGTTGTTGACGACAGCACCAATCCTAGCATTACCTGATTTTCAGTTGTTATTTGAATTACATACTGATGCGTCAAAGGTTGGAATTGGAGGAGTGTTGAGTCAGAGGGGGCGTCCTATTGCATATTTCAATGAGAAGTTGTCAGGAGCGATGATGCGATACAGTACATATGATGTGGAGTTTTATGCTATTGTGCAAGCTATTAAACACTGGAGACATTATCTATTCCAGAAAGAGTTTGTTCTGTATACTGATCATGAGGCCTTGAAGCATTTTCAAGGGCAAGACAAGATTTCAGCAAGACATGCATCGTGGATTGCATATCTGCAACAGTTTACTTTTGTTGTGAAACACAAATCGGGAGTGACGAATCGTGTGGCTGATGCTTTGAGTAGGAGGAATCATTTGTTGACAACAATGAAGGTTGAAGTGACGGGGTTTGACATTTTACCGGAACTATTTGTGGAAGATCCTTACTTTATGAAGTTTGTTGATAAAGTCAAGAATGGGGAGACGAATGAGTTCGTGATGGTAGATGGTTTTCTGTTCAAGGGAAATCGATTGTGCATACCTGATTGCAGTTTGAGAATGAAAATTGTGAAGGAGCTACATGATGAAGGACATGTTGGGAGAGACCGTACATTACAGTTGATTTCACAATCTTACTTTTGGCCATCGATGAGGAAAGAGGTAGAGAGGTTTGTGGAGCGTTGTCATATTTGTCAGGTTTCGAAAGGAACTACGACTAATGCTGGTTTATATATGTCGTTACCCGTGCCTGTAAAACCATGGGTGGATATCAGTATGGATTTTGTTTTGGGTTTGCCTAGAACTCAAAGGGGAAATGATTCTATATTCGTTGTGGTGGACAGATTTTCAAAGATGGCACATTTTATTGCTTGTAAGAAGACAGCGGATGCTGTTCATGTTGCTCAGTTGTTTTTCAAGGAGATCTATCGACTTCATGGATTGCCAGAATCTATTGTGTCGGATAGAGATACTCGATTTCTGAGTCACTTTTGGTTGAGTTTGTGGAAAATGGTGGGAATGAAGCTGAAGTTTAGTAGTGCTTATCATCCGCAAACGGATGGACAGACCGAGGTTGTGAACAGATCATTGGGAAATTTGTTGAGGTGTCTTGTTCAAGACAATCTGAAGAGTTGGGATGTGAAGTTATGCCAGGCAGAGTTTGCCCATAATCATGCTGTAAATCGAAGTACTGGGTTCAGTCCATTTCAGATAGTATATTCAAGTTTACCGAAGGGACCGTTGGATTTAACGGTAGTGCCACAATCAAAGAAGACAGTTAAGAAAGCAGCTGATTTTGTTGATGGATTAGCGGAATGTCATAAAAACGTTCAAGAACGATTGGAAAAGACAAATGAGAAATACAAACGATCTGCAGACTTGAAGCGAAGAAATATTGAATTTAATGAAGGAGATTGGGTTTATGCAGTTTTAACAAAGGATCGTTTTCCAGTGGGTGCTTATAACAAGTTGAAAGCCAGAAAAATTGGTCCTGTCGAAATCATAAAACGGATTAATGAAAATGCTTATAAGTTGAAGCTGCCGGAGGATGTGTACACGTCTGACGTATTCAATGTTAAGCATCTCGTACCATATTATGGAAATGAACAATTGGATGTGGAAGAATTTACAAATTCGAGGACGAATTTCTCTCAACCTGGGGAGGATGATGTAGTGCGAGCTACGAATTCACAAGGTTTAGGTCGTTCACGACTTAGGGAAGAAGTCCTAGGTCGCTCACGACCTAACGAGGGGAAGTTTAAAACATTCAAGCAACCTACCGAGTTAACTCGTGTCCGACCTAAAGGAGGTGCCGGGTTACGACCTAAAACTATAGGAGCAAGTGCTGGGTTACGACCTAAGGGAAGTGCTGGGTTACGACCTAAAGCTATAGGAGCAACACAAGTTGAAAAATGCGAAGGCTTAAGTCGGCAACGACTCAAGGGTAGTGTTTTGGTTGATGTACGACTTAACGGAACAGATGATAAATCGATACCGAGTTACGACTTAGTTAAGTCGTCTAACCGACCTATCGAGTCACACAGAGGAAAGGCAGAGCAAATTGGTGAAGTATTAGGTCGTGAACGACCTAACGAGTCAGGAGTTAAGTCGCTGAAGACTGGAGCGTGGATTCTTCTTCCGAGTTAATCTCTACAGTTGATTTCTTTAGGTCGCTGATCTGGGATGCCGCATATTTTTTAAGTCGCTGAAGCTTATTACCGTTGATTCTTCTGCCGAGTTAATCTCTGCCGCTGATGGAAGCTGGAGCTGTTGATAAGTCGTTACCGACTCATATTAAGTCGTAGGTCGCAACTTTTATAAGTCGTGAGTCGTTTGTAATATACATATATGTTGAGTCGCATCTGTTATAAGTCGTATGTCGTCTGTTTTCATATGTTGTCTGTTTTCCTTTGAGTCGTAAGTCGGAGAGTCGTGCTAAGTCGGAACCGACCTAAGAGTTGATGAAATTTCTGTTGTAAAGTTGAACGCCTATAAATAGGCCGAGTCTCTCATTTGTAAAGGTAGTTGATTTGAAATAAAACTCTTGTTTTGTTAGCTTTGTGCTTTCACCAAATTGGTAGTCGAGTGTAATCTCCTATCTCCTCTCTCAGATAATCGAGTGCGCTCGATTCAACGATTGTAGAAGCCGATTCGCGGAATCAAGTGCGCTTGATCAACGCTCGAAGAATTGAAGATCTCTCCTCACGGTATCGTGCGCGATCAACGTGTCAGAGATAGCTAGAATTCGGCATCTTCGGATCAACGAATTTGGGCATTTCAGTATCTTCCAATCCACCGATTACTACATTCATCGATCTACATTGTTTTTGTAATATCCGCTGTGTCATTTCTCCATGTGCTTTAGTAATTCCTAGAAAGCATCTTGGCATTCTTTTGTCCAAGAAAATTTCCCTTGTTCTTTTTAAGGGAATCAAAGAACAATATACACTTATCGGTCGCTTTCGAGATAAATTGGCTCAATGAAGTGACTTTCCCATTGCAGTTCTGTATTTCCCTCCTCATCCTTGGGGTAGTTACATGTTTGAAGGTGTTAATCTACTTCGGATTTGCCTCAGTGCCCCTTGAACTTACATTAAACACCAGGAATTTTACCGATGTGACTCTAAAGGAACATTTCAATATATTCAACTTCACTCTGTACCTTCGCAGCACATTGAACATCTCGGAAAGATCATCTACGTGGTTCATCCATAACTGTGACTTCACAAACATATCGTCCACATACACTTCCATTGTCCGCCCAATTTGATTCTCAAACATTATATTTACCAGTCATTGGTAGGTAGCTCCAGCATTCTTCAAACCAAATGACACAACTCGATAATGGTACAAGCCCAAATACATGATAAAACTAGTATGATCCTAATCTAGAATGTGCATTGCTATTTGATTGTAGCTGATATATGCATCCCTAAAGGATAATAGCTCGTGTTCGACCGCTGTGTCCACAAGCTAGTCGATCGTCGACATCGAGAAGTTATCCCTTGGGCATGCTTTATTCAAGTCTGAATAATCGATGCATGTCCATTATTTTCCAATCGGCTTGTTGACTAACATGGGATTCGATACCCATTCAGGGTATAAGGCGTCATAGATAAAGTCGTTTACCTTACGCTTATCCACTTCTTCTTTTCATAGCAGATCTTCCCAGATCCAGAATGCATCTCTTCTACTTCACAAGAGGGCATTTAAGATTCACATTCAATGAATGTCACACTATCTTTGAAGATAATCCACAAATGTCTAAATATGTCAAGGAAAATACATCCAAATTTTCCCATAAAAAACCAACCAACTCCTTTCTCAAATTGGTGCTAAGCTAAGATCTAATCTTATGGACTAGAGTAGGTCATCCGTATCAATATGGACATTGATCACCATCTCTGTCGACACTACCATGCATCCTTTGGCTCTTTCTCAGGAACCATCGACTTAAAGAATTTTCTATGCATCTAGGTCTTGGACATTGATTGCTATACATCCATAGTCTTGATGCAGAGAGCTTTCTCTGCACCCTTTCCCTTCTCTCATCCCTTTGTCTCTTTGAGCTCAGTGATGACCTATACTTTGGTTTCTTTGAATAGCGCCAACTCAATTCTCTATTATAAATTTCATCATTAAGCACTAAGGAGCCAGTGCTATTCTGAAATAGGCAAGGGCGGATCTATAACAACCCTCACTTCCCAACACCAATCTAAAGCTTAGTGTGACTTTTAAGATTTACCGATTCAATTAGCATAAAATTTAGAGGCTAAGCGTATTTTAACATGAGGAAGGCACCATAGGGATCGCTCCTAAAAATTCAACCAAAGAAGGGATCGGTAGTGATCCCTCTTATTTGAGAATTGGGTCATGCGATCCCTTTTGTGGGCCCATATGGCTCTGAGGGTCCTTCTACCGAGTTATTAGAGAGATATTTGGTTGTCGTCGTCTATAAATACAAGCTTAGTTGTTCATTTTCAGAACTTTTACGCTGCTAGCTGCTTTATATTCTTTTGTAACTAAGGATTTTCATCTGATCCCTATTGTACTCAGTTTATAAAGTGATTAATAAAGCAATCTATTCAAAGGGACGTAGGAAAACAATGTTGAACCACTATAAATCGTTGTGTGCGTGTTATTCTTTCAATTTGCTATTATTTTCTTATTATTATCCTCTGTTTTCATTTTATATTATTCATTTATTTCTCTTTAAAACTTCTATTGGGTGTTTTTGTGCCATTTTTTTGTGCAAACATAAGTTCCATTTATTTATCCAAAGTTGGCTCCTTTGCTTGGTAATTGCCCTACACTTGGTTCAGAACTAATTGAGAATCACTATGAATTTTAATGTGCCTTCCCTTCATTACCCGGGACAGTCTCAGGCCTATGAGGAGAGATTCGTATTTTGGAACGTTGTTGTTGCTTTGAAACCATGTTGCACTACTCCATATAGGTTCTGCTCATCTGGAGTGATTAGTACATACCTAATTCCCACCACTTGTTCATTTGATGCTCCATCTATGGATAGTTGCCAGAACTGAGGGGTAGAGGCTTCTTCCTTTGGTTGAGGTTCAGCTGGTAATGTGGATTCTGTAATGAGCCAGTGCTTGACCTTTGATTGTCTTTCAAAGACAATTAGTGATGTCGTATTGGCTGAGCTCCATTGCCCATTTCAATAAGCGGCCTGATGTTTCTGGCTTCTATAGTATCTGCCTTAGAGGTTTGTCTGTGAGGAATTCGACGAGATATGCTTGGAAATAGGGCCACGGCTTCGTTACTGTAAGGAGTAGGTTATAAGCTAGCTTTTCGACGACTACGCAGTTTAGCTCTGCCCTTGATAGCCACTTGCTTGTGAAGTAGATGGGCCTTTGGGTCCCTTCATCTTCTCGTATTACCACAACACTAACAACTTTATCAATTTCAGTTAAATAAACATACAAGTCCTCACCTATTACCGGTTTAGATCATATGGGAGTGTTAACCAAATGATACTTTAGGTTTTTGGAATGCAGCTTTACATTCCTTAGTCCATTCAAAGTTTCAACCCTTCTTTTCCTAGTCGAAGAACGGGATATCCTTGTCCGTTACTTTCTATATGAACCTACTCAGTGCTACTAATTTTCAATTTAGACTCATCAAATCCTTTGATTTTTCTAGGATCCCCATTTCTCTTATGGCTTCGATCTTCTCGGGGTTTGCTTCTATACCACGTGCACTTACTATGTACCCTAGGAACTTCGCTGATTGAATAGCAAATTAGAGGATTCATCTTCATATTATCTGCCTTAGGACTTCAAATGTTTACTCTAGGTCTCAAATATGGTTCGATCCTGCCTTTGAATTGACCAGCATATCATCCACATAAACCTCAACATTCTTTCCGATCTGGTCTGAGAACATCATATTGACCCATCTTTAATAGATTGCTCTGGCGTTTTTGAGTCCAAATAGCATGACTTTGTAGCAGTACAATCCTTTGTCTATTACGAAACTGGTATGCTCTTGGTCTGGTTCAAACATAGCTATCTGATTGTACCATGAATATGCATCCATGAAAGAGAACAGTTCATGTCAACTGGTTGCATCCACTAACTGATTGATTATGAGCAAGGGGAAACTGTTATTCGGGCAAGCCTTGTTGAGCTTGGTGTATATGTAGGTTCTCCACTTCTTGTTAGGTTTCCTTACGAGTACCGGGGTTGGTGATCGACTTTGGGTAGTACACGTCCCTAATGAATCTATTCTCTTCTAACTTATTAACTCCTTATGAAGTGTGTTGTACCTTTCCTAGTATAGGGTCCTGTGCTTTTGCCTGACTGAATGGGCATCAGGATCAATATTAAGTGGATGACAGATAATTGCGGAATCTATCCCTACTATATCTGAGTGTGTCCAAGCGAATACATCTTCTTATTTCTTCAAGAAGTCTTTTAGTTCAGTATGAGCTTCTGCACTAAGATTCTTTCCAATCTTGAGAACCTTTGTGGGGTCTTTCGGGTCCATCTATACATCTTCTAGGCCATCCACCGACTTTAACTCCCTCTTTACTTCCCCCAACCTCTGGTCTATTTCACTTGCTTCCCTGTCGGGTTTTCAGGTAACCGAGGGTGCCTATTTTTGAGCTTCCTCAGAGAAGTACTGAGCGTATACCGAATTATATTCATCAGTGCCGATCATGTGCATATATGTTCTTTTTTCTTTCTTTGCAGATTTTGCGGGTGCAAGATCAACTGCTTTGGCGCTAGCTTAGGTAATTGAACTGATGTAGTTCTTTGAACTGGCTTGATTTCTTTTTGGCTATTATTATTACAAACATTAGAAGAGACATCAATATAATTTCGAACAATTTTGTTGCTAGAAATAAGGTTTACATTGTATAACTCCCTAGCTAAAGATTGTTCTCCTCTTATCGATCCTATTCCTGTAGGAGTATTGAATTTCATAAGTAGGTCTTTTTGGGAAATGATTGCCCCTAAGTCTATCAAAGCAGGTTTTTCAAAGAAAGCATTGTATAAGGAGGGATGATCGATGATTAAGAAACTCACATAAAATGACTTGTGTAGTGGAGCAGTTCCAGCCGTAACAAGCAAGTGTGTTGATCCCACTGGGACAGTGGTAGTATTATTGAAGGCACGGATCGGTTCAGGACTAGACTTTAGGATCTCTAATGGCAACTTCATTTAATCATATGCAGACTTGAAATGACGTTGACTGAGCTTCTAGAATCAATGAATACTTTCTTCATAGTGTAGTTTGATATCTACACTGTGCTAATAAGTGGATCCTGGTGTAGGAACATGACTCCTATCGCATTAGTTGCTTTGAACGTTATCTCCGGTACAGGCTTTTTCTTGACATGGAAAACTGACTTTGATTGGATTCTGGTTTCTCATGTATCTCTAGTGTGCCTTTTTGCTTGCACCAACGAGGTGCGGTCCTCTAAGAGTCGATGTTACAAGGCTAGAGAGGTTTCCAGCTTAATTCTCATTCCGGTCGGGTTAGATTTCCTGTCATGTCTTCACTGTTTGCCTTCAGGAAGCTGCCCAGGTAACCTTTCTAGATCAGCCCGTCTATCTCATTTTTTAGATGTTGGCAAATGTCGGTATGATGACCATTAGCTCGGTGAAAGCTGCAGTATGCCCTACCTCGATTCTTTTCTAGTTTTTTCCACTTGTTGGGCACGTTGTACGCAAGCTTTGTCTTGGTCATCTCATATATCTAGCCAGGAGTGTGGGTAAGTGGGTTGCTATAGTGAAGCTGAGCTCCTTCTGTCACTTTGTCGGTGGATGATATCCTTCTACCCGCCCTTTCCTTATGATAGTTGGGGACAACAGTCCTCTGTGTTATGGAACTGGCATCTTCCATCCTAATGTAGCCACTAGCTCTTTCTAGAAAGCCTTCATATTATGGCATGGCTTTCTACTGTTCTTATCTTACATCGATGTTCCCTTCCTAATTCCAATGTGGGTCGCCATCAGTATTGCTCCTTCATCGCTTACTCCTATCCTTAGAGCCTTAGACTTCAAACTTTTTATAAAGTTGCATAGGCTTCATCGCTTAACACACGACATCATGTTCATGTTTGGGGAGGCTTCTCTCCTTGAATTGAATTTCCTTAGAAAATCGATAGATAACTGTTGCCAAGATCGGACCTCCGCCCTGAATTGAATTTCCTTAGAAAATCGATAGATAACTGTTGCCAAGATCGGACATCCCCTTGTCCGAACCTCCTAAACCACTTGGAGACGGCAACGAATAGTTAAACTGGGAAGAGTTTACACCTAGACATCCTTCCTACTTTCAGGATGTCCCTATAATATTCAAATGTGCAAATATAATCATCAGGATTTGTGGTCCTATCGAACTTGTCAATCGATAAGGCTTTGAAGTTGTTAGGAAAGTCTGCTTCAATGACAGTTTCGCTGAATGGGGAAGATCCTTCTTCCCTAAATTCTCCCCAATACCTTTTTGGCAGAGTTTAGCCAACTGCTCCACTCATGCTTTTAGCTGGCGAATTTTAACTTCCCTGGGGTCTATCCGGGATGAGTCATCTTCGTATAACAAGGCGGCATCATCATCTTCAAGAGCAGATTGAGTTTGTTTCTTTAGCAGTAGAGGGTTAATATTGGCTAGTTTAGATTTGAATTGTAGATTGGCCTGGATCTTGCCTTTCGGCTTGGTATCGGTTTTGGGACCAGCATCACTATTTCCATTTCTAGGAGTACCGTTACCATTCCCTCGCTGAATAACCAGTGCAGCAGTGAACGATAGTCATGAGCTGTGGATTGTGAAGGGGAGGCTGGTCTGAGAGTAGTATGTTGGGCTACCATCTTTTCTAGCCACTCGATTCATTAGTTTATTTGGTTTGTGAAAGAATGGAGTGCATCCAGGATTAGGTCCATGAGGGCTTCAGCTGAAGCTTCTTCTTTAGTTTGAGATTTTGACATTATGAGTGGCTTCATCGTGGTCTTTGAAGCCAAGTGTAAGTGTTCTTGAGGAGGAGAGCTAGTGGATTCGAGGGGATTCATGGTATATGAATGGAAATATAAGCAAAGTTTACTAGAAATAGGAAATAAAGGTTAGGTAGACTTGCTGGAGATTTGGAAAAAGGGAAATGGAGGTTCAGACCATCCTTCAATCGCCAAAATATTGGTGATATTTTTCGTCTCACAACACCCAAAATGAACGTGAAGTAACCTTAGCATTAATTACTTCGGTGATTTAGAATTAACAAATTTAAATGATATCAAATTTGCCTTTAGGTGGTAATTGTGCTACTGTAAGCCTACACGATTATGAAGTTGCACTATAATTGTTTTTTTAATGTCAAATCGAACTGATATTTAATTTAAGTAAGAAACTGAAGCAATCTAACACTGAAATCTTGGGGAAAACAAACATAAGTGTAGAAAAGTAAAGACATAAAGAATTTACATGGTTCGGATGTTAACGAATCCTACGTCCATGGTGAAATGTCACTTTCTTCTTTATCTTTTTTTGTACCGATTTTAATGGTAGTGAGAACAATGATTTTACTTTTTAAACCTTAAAAATAACAAATCGAGAAAATGATCACTTTCTTATATAGTGATTTTTCTATTTATAGTATAGAGATGCACATGGATCGCCACAATCCTTCTTCCGCCATTTTGTTTCCACCTTTGGATCATGTCATGTGTCATCCATCCACATTGTCAATTTGATGCATGTGGATTGTTGGTGTGCCTTTGGGGAAAAACTCTCATTTGAGCGGTTAAATTCTGATTTTTGGAGGGAAGCTTGAAATTGAAGTGGGAATATTTGAAATTATGGTGGGAGACTTCAAATTCGAATAGGTTTCATATCTGATCTACACTCCTCCAATTTCTACAAGATGAGTTATGTTGCCTCTATCATTTTCGTTGTGATGGTGTTGAGAGCTTTGCCTTTGTTCTGCCTTAGGCATTGTTGATACTTATGAGGCTGACCTATGTTCTCTGTTATGCTTTACTTGCATGTTTCTACACTGGGATGATTGAAGTTATGCTGTCTAACTTGATTCATAACATTTTCTTGGCTTTGTGTTGGGGCTGAGTCATTTGGGTTGCCTGGATTGAACTGCGGCACCTTAATATGGGTCTGCACTTGCTCCGAACTAGTCTTGGTGTGAGGATGCGCAAGCTACTATGATTGGTTGCTTATCTCTTTGCTGTTTTTTTTAATAAATGTAGATCTATAGTCAAGTGATGTTTGGGTAACCTTGTGTGCAACCCTTGGAATGCTTTGGAAGCCTCGTGGTACTGCTTAGAGAGTCCTCAGTGATTGCTGGACAGATCTGTACTTGAAAGAGTTAGCAATTCATAACCTATTAAGAATGGTAATTGGGCTTATTGGATCCTTTGGTTGCAGAGCAATTTTCTTCTATTGTCCTTTTCTTTTTTGCCTCCACATTTGTTATGTACTAATGGTGGTGCGCTTATTTATTAACCTGTTTTGATGGCGTGCATTCTTCATCAACTTATTCTGATGGCGGCACATTCTTTTATCAGTTTGGGGGTAGTGCATCATGTTGGCTTTCTGGTATAGGATCGTTCGCGTAGATTTGTTGTGTTGGTACCTTGATTTGTGGGTGCAGTACATCATCTCGTTGCAACTTTGTGCCTTTTGGCTACAACTCTGTTAGTTGGATCAAACATCGTGACTATAGATTAGCTCTCACACATTGTAGCCATTCTTGGCGGTAGTACTAAGACTTAGATTGAATAACTAAGCATAGTTTCTTGTGTCTAGTTGCAATTTTCGACTTCTCTTTGTGCAGTGTCAACCGAATTGTTTCAACTTCTTCTCTCTTTATCTCAGCTTTATTTGTGAGGGTAGTTCTCTGGGCTTTATGCCTCTTTTGGTCTGCCTTTAACAAGGTTTGAGGAATATGGGTGTAACATTAAGATATGTTAACAACACATTAGACTATGGGCTCTTCTTTCCAAAAGAAGATTCATTTGACTTAATATCATATAGTAGTGTTGATTATGCTTAATGTAAATCTAACCGAAAAGGTACTAGTGGAACCTGTCATTTTTTGAGACACTCACTTGTCTCTTGGTTCACTGAAAAGCAAATTATGCATCTTTATCAATAACAAAGGCAGAATATATATTAATAACATTAGCATGTTCATATGTTATCTATATGCATTAAACTTTAAGGGATTTCGGTTTAAATTTAAAGTGATCACCAATAGTTAAAAAACGTTAATTTATGTAATAGATGTTATGGGAATGTATTATAGTTTGGTTTGACTTGTAAGAGCGGTTTGTTTAAACATGTATATTTGCTTTGGTTCGATGGCATGGTTTGGTTTGTTATCAGTAAATTAGTTTGACATGGATGATATGTCTTGAATATATGGTTCAAATAAATGTAATTACAAATGTATGTTTAAAAAATTATTTTTCAACAAATTTATTTTGCAATTAATATTGATTTTGATTCCATATACAATATTACCACATTTCATAATATTTAATATGTCATATTTAGGGGGAGTTTATTTTTCTTTATCCATTTTTGTTGATGACAAAAGGGGAGAAAAATATAAAATATGATATATGTATATACTAAGGGAGAGTTATTCAAAATAGGGGGAGTTTACCAATTTAGGGAGGATAATAAAAATATTTACATGGTTGTCATCATCAAAAGGCGGGAGATTGCTAATACCACATATATTTATTTTGATGACAACAACAATATAGGTGCTAATCTTTTCCCAAGTTGTATAGAATACTTCGCAGAATATTACACAGGTACATGATAATTGAGTTTGAAAATTGATTGGTAAAGTACTAGAGATCAAGATTTAGAGATGACCAAGACAATTAAAGGCTCGCAATTTAAAGACAAAGTCATGAAGAGTTCGCGACTATAGACAATAGTTAATAGACATTAGATAAATTTGTTAAAGTTCTTGAATACCAACTTTCTTTTCTTTGAATACTCTCTCACCAAAATATTTATTTTATTTTCAAAATAGATTTCTACAAATATTTTATAAATTTTATTATATATTAAAGTATTTTAAAACAATACTTAAATGAATTTACAAAATTTTAGAATTTTGAAACACCTTAAAAGTGTTGCTGTTTTTCCAAACATACAAGGATATTTTAACATATCCTTCCTAAGTATGTCAACATGTGTACCATTGAAAAGTTTTTTTTGAATTTTGTAGAGTTATGATTTTTGGCTCCATCTCATTGCGAATAGACATGTCCCTTCAAACACTATATAAATAGGATTAGAAAACGAACTTTTTTAACAATATTCTCTTCGTTCTTTTTACTCTAAATTATCATTATATATTTCACAAAATTCACTTTCTATACTCTTCAAATCCACTCAAATTCAATCTCTACATCACTACATTTATTCTCTATAATCTACTCACTTTTTTGCAAGTATTCTTTCACTAATTCAAAGATCAAAGTGTTATAAAAGGGCCCTAGGATACTTTGTATCCACGTTACAACTATTTGCATTTGGAATCAACAACTCTCTAATACTATGTTGTGTGGGTGTGCATTTTTCCCATTCAAATCAAGCGGTTGTGTTTGTTTCCTGTTCAAATCAAGTTGGTGTGCTTGTTGCCCATTTAAATCAAATGGGTGAACTTGTTGTCCGGTTAAATCAAGAGAGTTTACCTTGAGCTCAAAAAGTCAGAAGGGTGTATCTTATTGCCTTGAAATCAAGATTACATTATGGAATGCTAGCTAGCTAATTAAAATAGGCGTTTGAAAAGAAATATTTACAGAGATAGGATTGGTCAATCTGAACTAGTGTAAAACTCCTGGTGTCATCTCTCTTACTTCTACTTTATTTTTATGGCATTTATATATATCTATGATTGTCTATTAATATATATTTGTGCTGGTTATCTGTATTATGATTTAAATCTTAAATCTATTTAGAAAAGTTCTATATCAGTTATAAAAAACTATTCACCCCCAAGTGTTATAGTAGTCTTGAGATCCGTTCACACTAGTATAATTTATACTACACTGTTTCCTGCATATTTTTCTTCTTTTCACCCTTAGTTATCATCCCACATTGGCCGAGCATCATAGCAGTGCACTATTTAATTATATTAGGTGCTAGAGGTGTAGTACGGTCGTCATAGATATGGTCCTCTAGTTATCGTATTAATCACAATCCTACCATCTAATCGCTTGGGCCCTTTTCCGCTGGACCCAGTTCGATCCCTCTGGGCATTTTGCCCCTGAGGTCTAGCGCCATTTCCGCCATCTTGCAAATCTCTCACATACTGCTGCAACTTGATCTTTCATATCAATTCTTTGATTACATCTCTCAAGTGACGACACTCATTGGTATTGTGTCTATGAGTGTCATGGAAGTGACAATACTTCCCAGAGCGTCATTTGGCTTTTGTTTCCTCCCTTCGAGGCGGCTTCTTATACTTTTTTGTTCCTTGCATGGCAAGGTATATATTTTCCATAGTGTGACAGTATACTCCTCTGGCCTTAGATGCCTCAAGCACTTCTTGTCATCATTTCTACTACTACATGTACTCTTATTTCTCTTCTTCTGACCATTATTATTATTTCCCATATTTATTGCAACATTACCAGGGCTCTCACCAGTTTTTTTAATGGCCACATTACTTTGCACGACTTCTCTCTATGGTCCACCATCAGCCTGTAACACCCCATATTTTGGAGGGTCTATAATATGGGAAATTATATTAAAATTAATAATAGGAAGATATTATTGAAGTTATTAATAAAATTAGTTTAATTGCAAGAATTACCTAAGGAAAATTTGATAAATTAGGTGTGGGACACTTTAAAATGTTAATTGAATGGACAAGGGTAATTAGAGCAACTAAGGTTGCCTTTGTTAATGAAAATAAATAAGTTTTAAAATGGGAAGAATTTGCGTTAGAGGAATGTATTAGGGAGACTAGGCCACATGGGATATTAACCCAAGCTAAAATCACCAGTCCATTTTCTTTGCCATATTCTCCCATTCCACTTCATTTCACAAGGCATATTCCTAAAGCTTTAGTCAAGGTCGGCCACCATTTTGCTAAAGATAAGAGGATAATCAAGCTAGAAGATCAATATATCAACTTTAAGGAAAAAGTAAAGATCAGAAAGGTTTTTCTTAACCAATATGAGTAAAATTTTCCCTAAAACCTTCCTAACTCATTTGGGTTCAAATTTTGATTGTAAATGGACTTTTTGGTAATGATTAACATGTTTGGATGCCTTGAACATTGTTTTGATTATGGTTTGAAATTTAAGTGAATAAAATTTCTTCATGTTTTTGGGTAAAACATGAATTAACCAAGTTAAATGATTCGAAATTGAGATATGATGTTTATAATGATGAAATAAAGAGGCTTTTTTATAATTTTTGGAATTAACTTGGAATTTATATGAATTTTCTTAGTTGAGAAAAGGGTTAATTTTGGGGAAATTAATTATTAAAAATAATAAAAATAATTATTTTGACTTGAAATTTTGATTTGAGGTAAAATAAGATAAAATTGATTTTAGTGAATATTTTGGATTTTTCCCATCAATTTTCGATTTTATATTAACTAATTGGCTAAGGAAAGAAGTAATTAATTAGTAATTAATAAATAAATGGAGAATGTAATTAGCTCACTTATGAAAAGTGAAATGTAAAGAGAAAGATTAGCCAATGAGAATTCAACACCGAGTGGTATTTGGTGTAAAGAGATTACTTAATAAAGCAATGAAACAGTTCTCGATTTAATGACAAAACTACCACTTTCAACTTTCGAAAGCTTGTAAGTACAACCTGTGATAGCTATTTTAGTTATCAACATGCGATGTTTCTTGGGAAAAGTCAAATGCGATGGCTTAGGGAAGCTATCAACTCATGATGGCTACTTGGAATCAACACGTGATAGCTTAGGAAGCTATCAACTCACGAAGGTTACTTGGAATCAACACATAAAGGCCTAAGTAAGCTATCAACTCAAGATGGCTACTTAGAATCAACACATGATAGCATGGGAAGTTATCAACTCGTGAAGGTTACTTGGAATCAACACGTGATAGCTTGGGAAGCTATCAACTTACGATGGCTACTTGGAATCAATACGCAATGGCTTAGGAGAGTTAACATGCGATGGCTCAAAGAAGTCAACGTGCGATGGCTTAGGGAGTCAACGTGCGATGGCTCAGGGGAGTCAACATGCGATGGCTCAAAGGAGTCAACATGCGATGGCTCATAGGAGTCAACATGTGATGGCATATGGGGGTTAACATGTGAAGGCTTAGGGAAGTCAACTAGCAATAACCTTAGAATAATCAACACACGAAGGCTATAGGATAGCTAGGCTCAACATTCGAAGGCTATTGGATAGCCAATACATGACAGTTAATGTCAACTCACAATAGCTTAGGAAGCTATATTCTCCTATGTAAAATAAGAAACACTTAGGGCACTTTGGAAGATAGTTTCCACATGTTAATAAACTATTTCATAGGAATAAAGTAAAGGAAAGATTTCATAGTTAAAATTGTATTAACTTATTTTGAAATGGAAGAAAAGCTTAGAGAAGCTAATAAATGATGGGATATCATTTAACCAATGATAAAGATGTTTTATCTAAAGAAAGTGTAGGATACATTATAAATGAATAAAAGAAAGCGGTTAAACTACAGTCGTAAAGATATACCGGCTCATCAAGTTATTGGATGGTAGAGTGTCTTGACTATTAGTCTAAAGTCCAATGATGTATGGAATGGTGCCACAATAGGGTTCAATCCTAAAAGATTTATAAATTATAAAAGGGGGTTATGGCAAGGTACCATAATAGGGTGCCAAAACATCATGGGGTGTTACAAATAAAATAAATATATCGGCAACGTGAACAATATCGGTTCAGAGACTAAGAGGGGTTATTGACACTTAGTGTGCTTAGCAGAATGTATTTAGGGTGCATACATTCAACCTCTTAGGACAATCAGGATGGCTCTAGTCAGGGTGGCTCCCATTGGTAGAATGAGTGGCTGTTTCATTAGGTGACGTTGTTCAAGAAAAGATAAATTAGTGAAAGACAGGCCTATGTAAGTAACCACTAAATAAGTTAATGATAACACAATAACGAAAGCCTAAAAAAAGAGATTAGGTGATGTTGAATGGATGAAGGATAATCGTATGACCTGGTTCATAATTGGATGAAAGGTGTATGGTACACTTATGGATTGAATGTACATGGTTGCTCTTAATGATTATGCTTGTTTATATGATATAATGTATATTAGCATGATAATGAAGTGAGGGGAAAACTTGTACCGCACTAGCGGTAAGGTCTCACTATGAATGATTAGGATAATGATTTTACTCATATCAGGCTTTATGTTTGACTCATGTTTTATTATTTCTCATAAACTCACGGGGACTCATTTGAGTAGGCTGAGCTTATGGATTAGTTAGGTATTGTTTGGAAGGATGCATAAAGATTTCGAATATGAAGTATGAGGCTTATCTAGAGAATAAAAATGTTTTGAAAATTCTGCTATTTAAAACTAGGAATCATAACTAGTTAAGTGTTATGTTGGCATCTTCATCTATTGGACATAGCACCACTATATTTACTATTATATTTACCATTGCATAAGAAGAGAATGGATTAAAAATGATGTGTTGAATTATATAATTTCAATTATTGTAATGAAAAAGTTAATTGGCTGCTCTACTTACTTATGTTGTGCAAAACAACACTGAACTCACTTTGTCGCTTGAAAATGATTTTGATAATGGCTGCAGCATCATCGACGTCTATTTTTGAGTCCTAAAGTGAGGGATGTTACATAGCTTTTCTGGCAACCATTATCATCTCTTCCAAGCACAGGTATTAGTTGCCCTCCGATGGAACTCCTCCGTGGTAGACAGTTGTTTCATCTTCAACCATTTACCAAAATCTATGTCCAGATGTATCCCTCAACCAACGCCATTAGTAAAATATCTGCTTTTGGGATATTCACTACTGCAAAATATTCTTTATGAATGGAGTTCTCCTTAGGCATGGAATCCTACTCTTCGTTCTTCCTTCATTGATTTTCTTCCACCAACCAATTCACCATTAAATAATATATTTCTCACCGATATGGTGAACCTGAAAATGACTACCAGGAGCAGCCCTGAGTGTTTGTCTCTGCAAATGGTCTCGTTCACTCGATGAAATCTAGGCTCTCCTGTCTTCGGGTTAGCCACTTCTCCAGATCTTTTATGACACCTAACTAATTCCATGGTGGTCGTTAGAACATCAGTGTTTTGCATTCCAACATTCCACCCAGTGCCATTGCCAGTGTCCTACAAATCATCTTTATTGTTCGACAAGTTGATGGTATTGGGTAATACAACTCAAGACCACTCTCATTCATCTCAGTACCACTCGGTGCCAACCTAATTCATGTTGATACCAACCACTCCAGCATTTGGCTAATACTTGGCCACTTCCTCCTGTAGTCTTCCTAGATGCTTCAACGGCCTTTTCCTTCATTGTTTGCCTCTCATCCCTTCTGTTCTGATCAAATGTGGATTAATTCTTTTCTCCAAAACTAGAAGGTAAATTATCTCTCCGGGTTTTCCTAGGCCTTTGGGATTCTGAGTCAATGAGATAGTACTTGCATCCATCTTTTCAAGAAGCGTTTTCTAGCTGTCCACCATCGTCTGTTCAATTCAGTAGTCATCCTGTCAAACTCAACCCTTGTCACCATTTCTTATGGAGTAGGTGGTCCTAGCAAAGCATCCATCAGTTGATTAGTCTCTTCATTGTGGTAAGAAGCCTCATCTTCTCCACCAGCTACAGCTCCAAATCTTCAGGATCTTCTAGGGGCCATTACATTTGATCTGCAGCAACAACGCTTTGGATCTAACTTCCGGATGCTCTAATCCACAGTACTAAGCTAGATCCACCCTTGAGAAACTCTGTTCTCACTGAAATCACAATGATTTTGAACCAAAAATTGGCACAACACCCCAAGTCTACTAAAAATGAGATAAATTTAATTGAAATAGCATAAAACAGTAAAAACACGAGGAATCTGTGATGCCCCACCTCTATACTCACACTAACCAAGGACACTACGGGGTAATGCCATCGACTAGCATGAAGAATAAGGCTGTTGAGGAGCGACCATCTGTGTAATTGCTTTGTGCGAGTACCGATATGTCAGATAAAATGACTTGCATTTCGTTTCAAGAGGAAATCCGACATATCAAATACAAACTCAAAGCTACTACACAGTGGCTATGTGGGCTTCGGAAATAAATATAGAAATAAGCATAACACAAATCAGTCACAGATATTCATATCACAAAGGCGGAAATAGATATGAATATAACACATAAAAGTGTACATCAAAATAGTGGTCATACAAGATCCACTACATCACAAAAGAATAGGTACAAGTGCTAGACAAAAGAATATGTATACATCAAGGAATCTCT
Organism: Allium fistulosum; assembly: GCA_030737815.1. NCBI lineage: Eukaryota > Viridiplantae > Streptophyta > Magnoliopsida > Asparagales > Amaryllidaceae > Allium > Allium fistulosum. The sequence continues at coordinate 292,358,071 of CM060908.1, read as the reverse complement.
ATCTCAAATGTATAATAACAAAAACTACTAAACTAAAGTAGTTAGCTAAAAGTAAGGTGACGAACCCTGATAAGAAGTCAAGTAGAAGCACTTGAAATACCTCGGTTTGACCCGAGTATTATTTAAGAAGAAAATAATAAACGGATCAATCTAGCTATAAATATCACATAAAATGAGATAGGATAAGAGATATGATAAAAACGTATGATAACAATAATGCCATATTGTGACAAGTATACATCAGATAACAACAAAAATCATACAATATCTCAAATCTCGTCAAATATCTAAAAAGAATATCATATTCTTTAGCTTATTCACCAAACCCCAAATATTGACAAAACATATCAATAGCAATCGCAAAAATCGGTGAAACACAAATTCTAGAAATCATCAATTAGAAATCCAGAAATCACAAATGGGGGAGGCCTATCAAAAACGAGAGCATGAAAACTCACCAACACGTGTATCACAAACGGGTTGCTATCCCATGATCGCTAACCATAGAGCCAGTGCAACGACGTAGTACAATGACGGTACGCCCGAGGAACCTGATACTCAAGTAATTTGGAACAACGATGTAGTACAATAATGGTACGCCCGATGAACCTAATAAGCTGGAACAACGACGTAGTACAATAACGGTACGTCCGATGAACCAAACTCCATAAAACGATAGGTCGCTAGCCTATAAAAATAAATGAGACGAAGCTCCATAAAACGATAGGTCGCTAGCCTATAAAAAATGATTGAAGCTCCATAAAACAATATACGGTCCCCCACGTGGACAAAGAGGCATCGCATATCAATAGTCTAAACCTCAAAAATGATCGTCATAGATCAATAAAAAGTGTGAATTACACTAAGCTAGTAAATAAATGAGTTTAGCTTCATGTCCCGTAACCACTGGCTTAACTTAAATATTTACGAACAAATTGTAGATTTCCACTCGAAAATTGTCACAAGATTTCAATCGAACAAGTCTAAGAATTAACCGACGAAGTAAACGCAAGCGTTTCATACCACTTGTTTTGCTAAGTCGTTTAATTGGATTTCTTATACGAATGAGGTAAAGGTTTGTATATACTAATAGATTGGAAAACGGTTTTAAAAACGAGCTTTATATTTAAAAGTAGTGATGAAATCATTTATTTGAAAAGAGTTTGAGTATTTACTACTAGTATAGAAACCTTTATAACTTTAAAGTGACAAATCACAAAATGATTGTAGAAACAATCTATCACCAAAAATTCACATTCGACGACATGAATCAAAACCATAAAAATCGATATCAATTCCATCAAATGGATACTCCCTAAAATCTAGAAAGGAAGTCATCAAAGTCGATAATAGGTGATAGCAACAAATCGGATCAACCAAAAATCGATATAAATTGGAAACCCACATAAAATAGGAAAATTGACTGAAATAAGCAACTCCAGACGTTTGGAGGTTATCCCAGACGTCTGAGCTTAAGCTCTGGAAATTTCTTCCAGATCGCCTAGACATTTGGGAAGTAAGCTCAGACGTCTGAGCTGAAAGACTGGAATTTTATTCCCGTAGCATCAGACGTCTGACCTTAATACCAGACGTTTGAGCTGAAGCTCAGGGCAATATTTTACCTTGGCCAATGATAGCCAATTCGTATCAGAAGCGATCAAGTGAGCGACGATGGCTAGGGATTTATTCTAAGCGACAACCCTGCCTTATAGACTCACCAATACACTCTGAATAACATGTCTAAACATCCATATAAGGATTTTCATAGATTTTGACTTCAAAATACCAAAAATTAGAAAATTCACCAATCCAATTCAATTCAAAAGCAAATGAACATGAAATAGGTGTTAGGAATTTATACTTAACAACTATCAAAGGTATAGACATAGATGTGAGTTCAAAAACTCACCTTTAAACCTAAAAACAATGAATGACAAGCTTTAAAACAAGGCAAGATCACCCACTCTTCAACTTTAACTCAAGAAGCTCCAAATCTAAGATCATAAGCAAATATTTCTAAATTAGCTTATAGGAAATTTTTGAAAATTGGAGAGGAATTGAGATAGAGAAGATGAAGAGGATGCTTACCTAAGCTTCTCCTTGATTTCTAGAGCTTGAATTGGAATTTCCTAAGAATCTAGGGCTTAGGAATTTTGATTTCTTTTCTTTTCCCCATTTTTTTCTTTTAAGGCTTGAGTATTAGGAAATTGGAAATGAAATGAATGAAGAGGAGTTGGAGGAGGAGTTAGGGTATTATGTTGGGTTAGTGGGCTGAAATCCAAACCCAAAGCCCAAAATAGAAAAATAGCAAAATTCTACTCAACTCCAAACATATCGATGTTTATACTCAAAAAAGTCGCAAACGTCATTTTGGACTCAATGGAAGGGGTCTCGAGTCTTAATTCGACTATTTACAAAAAGTAGCATTTCGGACTTTAATCCGACTAACGATGCCATATTTAAATTTCAACATTTAAATATACAATTGTAGGATCGATTTCACCCTAGAAGGGGGGTGAATAGGGTGATACTATCAATTATAAAAAATATTGCGGAAGTTTATATAAAATATTTTCAACACAGATCACAGAATAATAGCAGCACAATAATAACAGAATAATAAATGTAGAAATAGAACACACAGATTTACCCAGCTTCGGCAAAACCATGCCTACGTGCTGCCTCCAAGGTTTCTACTAGAAATTAGATAGTTAGACGCATACACACGTAAACTCGCGACACCCGCTATCGACTAATCCTAACTCTACGCTCAAAACCCTGCTACAACTCAGCCACCGAGTTGTGAATTCTTAAACTACGCCACGTAGTTTGTCCCCTAGTCACACAACTAGAAATTACAATGTTTAAAAGAGAAATTAAAGACACTTTAAAACAATAAAATAAATAAACCCTAATTTTAATTAACCAGGCTGGCCCTAAATAATATAGAAGACTCCCCTTTTATTTCTTTAACTTTGTCGACCCGTTCCTTGGTTGTGATAATGGCAGCTCGTTCCTTGCTTGCTCGAAAATTAGGGCTTTTGGTATAATTGAAGTCACCGATTAAATTGATAGCTGATGCTTCGATTGCTTTCTTCAATTGATTCGTTCACGGGCGCTTCAATTTCATCGAGGTTGAATGATGCTTTGAATTTGGTACGTTTGTCTCCTTTTCGATTTATATTACCCTCGACTTTGATTCGAGTTCCTAATTGATTCTATGCACTGTGATATTGCTTGAACTCGAATGATTATTTGCCTATGATGTTACGGGTTTATATATGGTTTGAATTTCTAATTTTTCATTCGTTTGATAGTTTGCTTGAATTCTTCTCGGCTGTACGATTTTGCTTGGATGTTTATGATGATTTCTGACTTTGTCAATTTCGTATATTTGTTACTTGATTCCCACGGCTTGTTTTGATTTTGCTTGGTCATCACGGTGTTGAATTCTTTGACACTTGATTTTGAATTCGTTTTTCATTCTCTTTGACTTCGGTCTCACCGCCTCGACTTGAATTTGCAAATTGGCACTGTCACTGCTAGTATGACTTCGACCTGTTCATTGAGATCTTGAGTTTGGTTCATATATATGTTTGTCATGTGTGTATGCTGTGACATTTGTTCTGGTTTGAGCTTCTGTTTCACTAGTCTTAGTGATGTTGTAACTGGTTTGAACCTGATTTTGTTTTAGCATACTTGGTGGTCTGTTGTAGTGCTGTACTTCTGTCCTGATTTGGTTTGAACACTCTTTCCACTGGCCTGGTTTGATGTGTGGTCAGTTGCACTTCCTTGTTTACTTCTCTTGGTCTTGTTGTTTATAAATCACTATCCTTTAAGTGCAGCACTTGCCTCTCTTGTCATTTCTTTTTACTGATTTGCCTCTGATGGTTTGCACTGCTATCACATATGTGTATCCATATATGTACATACATACATATGTATATGCATTCATCTTTTGCACTGTGTATGTTGACATATTCACTTGGTCGAACATGTGCACTTAGTTGGTCCTCATGTGTACTGATGCAATGTGTTTACATTTGTCTTTGAGCCTAGGCAGTTTGGTTCATGTATGGTCTTGTGCAAGTCTGATGCTGTTTTGGTCGAGACTGTGTTCTTGTTTGGTTGTATTTGAATTCTTGTGCTTGACAGCTCAGTTTTGTGCTACCTTTTGTACTTGTTCATTTTGATTTGCACCTGTGTTGAATCCAGCTAATAGCTCGGGTTTGACCTTGTGCTAATTTCGTGACTTTATATTTATTTCACTTGAGTTGAACCCGGCTTCTGATTTGGGTTTGACCTTGTGCTCACCTGTCCCTGTAGATTTAACAAGTGTATATTGGTGTGCATGGCCTTATGGCATGTACAGTGATACACTGTGCATGTCACAAGCTGTTCGTGTATGATGCATTCAAAATTAAATGATGACGAACAACCCAAATAACTGAGGCAAATGATATTTTCAACATTACATTTTATTTTATACTGCAAAAATATTTTATTTTCAGTTTTACTACGTCAGTGTATATTTTTGCAGATTGCTCAGATGCTGGATTCAATCTGGAATGAAGTTGAAGATAACATACGAGTGTATGAGTGAAATTTAGTGAGGTGCATTTGTAAACGAAAATTGTGATGTAATCAAAATTGTGTATATCTAGTGAGAGCTCAAATTTGTACTATTCAAAATTGTAATAAATAATTGTTTGAGTAAAATATTCGTTTGAATTTAAATTCTGCGTTATTTATTTTATTCAGCAAATATTTATTTAATCTGTGAAAATAAAATAGTACATTAACAAATACATTTAAATGAATATATATATATATATGTTTATTATCATCAAAAAAATCATATACTCGCATATTCAACAATCTCCCCCTTTTGATGATAACAAACATATATTTAAGATTTTGAATTTATTAAATGTATTTGATATTGATCATTCAATTTTGCTCCCCCTATTTGAATGCTCCCTCTCTACACAAGCTCCCCCTACATATATGCATGAAAATAAATATTTAAATGAGCCTAGATGCAAATAGAAAATTATTTGACCTTTATTTGCCAAAATCTTAACTTTTCTCTCCTCCTTTTGTTATCAGCAAAAGAATAATAGTGTTAGAAAAATAGAGATAAAGTGATAGACATTAATACAACATTAATACTCAATTGAGTATAAATATTAAATTTCAATAAAAAATCAAACAAAAATCATAAATACTCTGTTTGACGCATATTCCACTTTAGAATGATAGGGATGATGTCACCATATAAAACAATATAGTTGTGTCTATTTGTGGTATATTTATATCAGAAATTTGAATATCTACTAACCATGCATAATCGTTAGGACTTTTAAATGAGATTAGTAGTATTTCAAATTTAAAAAAAATAAATGAATTCAAGTATCTTCTAACCACGCATAACCGTGAGGACTTTTAAATGGGATTAGAATCAACTTGCCTATTTAATTAATCAATTTTGATATGAGTTCCATACATGCATAACCGTGAGGACTTTTAAATGAGCATGGAAGCACATAATCAAAAATTCCAAGTATTTCACCCATGCATAACCGTGAGGACTTTTAAATGAGAGTGAATACTTTGGATGTTTTTATTTGCTAAAAATATAATAAAATGAAAAAACGAATGATTCCCGTTTAAAATACCACATATGACATACTATATTGGATTTTGATGAGTGATGGTCGATAGAAATATGATAGAAATAGAAATGGTCATGGAATTTTTACCAAACAAAAGTTTTTATAACTTTTGTTTAAATTTCTAAAGAAATTTACTAATTATACTGTCTCAAGTTATAATATATGATTAATATCAACACTCATCACATTTTCAATCACTATTTATCTTTTTGATAATCAGTAGGGAGTCAGATTAGTTAATGTAGTCATTTAAGATCAAATTCAAAAATAATTATAAAAGAAAATTTTCAAAAATAACTAATCTGAAACAAGGTCAACAAAAATTATTTTCTTGAAGGGGTTTTATAAAAGAAAAATGTCCGCTGTTTGAAAATTATTTCAAGTGAAAAATATGCAGATATTTTCTTTGAAGAAAAAGCGATGCAATTACTGAATGTCTCAACATAAATCACATTCCACTAGAAATTTTTCTATCAACTAGATTACCAGTGTAATCTGAATCTGCATTTTTCTTTCACTCGGGATTATCATTAATTGAATGTTGAAGACCAAACCGTGAAGTTGCAACAATTTCTTGAAATCCTTTTTACAACTTTTTAAATGAATTTCTTTCGGATTTTAATTGAAGTCGTGCCAATAAACAAAAAACCGGGAATATAGAGTCAGCCGTAAATTAACCAAATGTTCTTAAATAATTGGCCAACAATTTTGAAAAAGTCAGAATCATAATCAATATTTATTATCACATAACTGGCTGAATTAAATCAGATTATGGTGCAGATTATCACATTTAATATATCGTTCAAAATAAATATACCGTCACCTGTTTTACCTTTATGATAATTTTTCATTGTTGCCCATTGTGATTCTGCCACCTTTATACTAGGCTAAGGAACTGTGATTTGTCACCCGTTGTGTTCCTGGAACAGCCAGAATCCAAGCAACACAGTTGATGTTCCTTAGCATGCCACCACACCTACACGATAAAAGATTTTTGTGACCTATTTGTTTTTACAGGTCCATGGTTGTTAGTGGCAAATGATTTTAAACAATAATTTTGTGGAGACCCAAAACTATTTATATACGTTCCTTTCGGCACCCAGATTTGTTTGACTTTGAGGGATTTTATATTCGTGCCTTTTGGAACCCAGATTGGAATAGTTTTCACATTTTTGGGTCTATACCAGCAAATATTTTGAATGTGCCCAAATTTTCTACAAATTGTGCACATGGAGTTGTCTTGTTTAATTTCACTACCAACACGTATAGATTGAGTATACCGAAGTCCTTGTCTATTAATATTGACTGTTTGTTTTCCTATTAGCATATTCAACGATCTTTCACTTTTGGAAAATTTTCTTAAGGTCTTTGACAGTTGTTGGACTTGTGTTTTTAGTGATTCATTTTCGTTCAATAATTGTGTGCACATTTTAATAGAGTTTTCTGTCCTAGTATTTTCACTTTCCTTCAAAAGCAGATTTTCATTTTCAAGAGATTTAATTTTAATTTCTGATTTTTTAATCTCTTCTTCAAGTGATGGACACTTATCATACTTAGGGATCTTGCTTTGATAGTTTTTAACTAATTGATCAATATGTTTATTTAAATCTATCAAAGTATCTCTTTGTGATTCAATTTTAACGTATTTCTCCCTAAGTCGTTCAAAACAGCCATTTACTTCGTGGAAATATATAAGTAATTCTGATTGAGTAAGTTTAGATACCTCGCTTGGCTCGTCATCATTGCTATCAGTTATATTACCTCGAAGGCACAGATCTCCTTTCTCACTCTCACTGCTAGTACTTTTATAATCATCATCACTTTTATTCCACGTGGCTGCAAAATTTCTCCTTTTTGATTTTATTTCTTCGCCGTGTCGATTTCGAGGAAAATTTGGCTTGCTGTGTCCAGGTTTACTGCACTTGTGGCAGATGATCTTCTTCTCTTCTGGGTTGTCTAGTGCTTTGACTATGGATTTCTGTATTTGTGGTTCCACTTTTTGAATCTCTTTATTAGTAGTGCCAGCTCAGCTGCTCCATTATCATCATCCTTGTCACTACTGCCTTTTACCAATCTTGTTAGGCACGTCTCTTTAACTGAGTCGATTGTGGAGGATTTCTCGTCGTTGTTGACTTTTGCACCATATATTGCACCAAAAGTATTCCAGATTTCCTATGCACTTTCACAATGAGAAATAATGTTAAAATTATCTTGATTAATATGAGAATATAATATATGCATAACAATAGCATTATTTTTCTCATCTATTATATCACACCCATTTTCAATAATATCCCAACATTTAGAATTAACAGATTTTAAATAAAATTTCATTTTTAATTCCCAATTCAAAAAATCCGTTCGGTCAAAAATAGGAGGGATAATACTGGACCGATAAAAGCATTATTAAAAGAAGCCATTTTAAAAATTCAAATTTGTAAAAAAAATTGGTTTTTGAAAAATCAAACTTTTTAAAACAAAAATGGCTTTTATTCCTGGCTTTGATACCACTTGTAGGATCGATTTCACCCTAGAGGGGGGATGAATAGGGTGATACTCTCAATTATAAAAAATATTGTGGAAATTTATATAAAATATTTTCAACACAGATCACAGAATAATAACAGCACAGATAATAGCAGAATAATAAATGTAGAAATAGAACACACAGATTTACCCAGCTTCGGCAAAACCCTGCCTACGTGCTGCCCCCAAGGTTTCTACTAGAAATTAGATAGTCAGACGCTTACACACACGTAAACTCGCGACACCCGCTATCGACTAATCCTAACTCTACGCTCAAAACCTTGCCACAACTCAGCCACCGATTTGCGAATTCTCAAACTACGCCACGTAGTTTGTCCCCTAGTCACACAACTAGAAATTACAATGTTTAAAAGAGAAATTAAAAACACTTTAAAATAATAAAATAAATAAACCCTAATTTTAATTAACCAGGCCGGCCCTAAATAATATAGAAGACTCCCCTTTTATTTCTTTAACTTTATCGGCACGTTCCGTGGTTGTGATAATGGCAGCTCGTTCCTTGCTTGCTCGAAAATTAGGGCTTTTGGTATAATTGAAGTCGCCGATTAAATTGATAGCTGATGCTTCGATTGCTTTCTTCGATTGATTCGTTCGCGACCGCTTTAATTTCGTCGAGGTTGAATGATGCTTTGAATTTGGTACGTTTGTCTCCTTTTCGATTTATATTACCCTCGACTTTGATTCGAGTTCCTAATTGATTCTATGCACTGTGATATTTCTTGAACTCGAATGATTATTTGCCTATGATGTTATGGGTTTATATATGGTTCGAATTCCTTATTTTTCGTTCGTCTGATAGTTTGCTTGAATTCTTCTCGACTGTACGATTTTGCTTGGATGTTTATGATGATTTCTAACTTTGTCAATTTCGTATATTTGTTACTTGATTCCCACGGCTTGTTTTGATTTTGCTTGGTCATCACGGTGTTGAATTCTTTGACACTTGATTTTGAATTCATTTTTCATTCTCTTTGACTTCGGTCTCACCGCCTCGACTTGAATTTGCAAATTGGCACTGTCACTGCTAGTATGACTTCGGCCTGTTCATTAAGATCTTGAGTCTGGTTCATATATATGTTTGTCATGTGCGTATGTTGTGACATTTTTTCTGGTTTGAGCTTCTGTTTCACTAGTCTTAGTGATGTTGTAACTGGTTTGAACCTGATTTTTTTTAGCATACTTGGTGGTCTGTTGTAGTGCTGTACTTCTATCCTGATTTGGTTTGAATACTCTTTCCACTGGCCTGGTTTAATGTGTGGTCAGTTGCACTTCCTTGTTTACTTCTCTTGGTCTTGTTGTTTATAAATCACTATCCTTTAAGTGCAGCACTTGCCTCTCTTGTCATTTCTTTTTACTGATTTGCCTCTGATGGTTTGCACTGCTATCACATATGTGTATCCATATATGTACATACATACATATGTATATGCATTCATCTTTTGCACTGTGTATGTTGACATATTCACTTGGTCGAACATGTGCACTTAGTTGGTCCTCATGTGTACTGATGCAATGTGTTTACATTTGTCTTTGAGCCTAGGCAGTTTGGTTCATGTATGGTCTTGTGCAAGTCTGATGCTGTTTTGGTCGAGACTGTGTTCTTGTTTGGTTGTATTTGAATTCTTGTGCTTGACAGCTCAGTTTTGTGCTACCTTTTGTACTTGTTCATTTTGATTTGCACCTGTGTTGAATCCAGCTAATAGCTCGGGTTTGACCTTGTGCTAATTTCGTGACTTTATATTTATTTCACTTGAGTTGAACCCGGCTTCTGATTTGGGTTTGACCTTGTGCTCACCTGTCCCTGTAGATTTAACAAGTGTATATTGGTGTGCATGGCCTTATGGCATGTACAGTGATACACTGTGCATGTCACAAGCTGTTCGTGTATGATGCATTCAAAATTAAATGATGAAGAACAACCCAAATAATTGAGGCAAATGATATTTTCAAAATTACATTTTATTTTATACTGCAAAAATATTTTATTTTCAATTTTACTGCGTCGGTGTATATTTTTATAGATTGCTCAGATGTTGGATTCAATCTGGAATGAAGTTGAAGATAACATACGAGTGTATGAGTGAAATGTAGTGAGGTGCATTTGTAAACGAAAATTGTGATGTAATCAAAATTGTGTATATCTAGTGAGAGCTCAAATTTGTACTATTCAAAATTGTAATAAATATTTGTCTGAATAAAATATTCGTTTGAATTTAAATTCTGTGTTATTTATTTTATTCATCAAATATTTATTTAATCTGTGAAAATAAAATAGTACATTAACAAATACATTTAAATGAATATATATATGTTTATTATTATCAAACAAAAATCATATACTCGCATATTCAACAACAATCACAAAATATGCGGGTTGTTACAGACTCCCCTCCTTAAAGAAATTGCATCCTCGCAATACTTAAGATTAAAATAAAGAGTAACAACCATACTAAGGCATAACAACACAAAAGAAGAAATTTTGAAATGAGAAGTTCACCTTAAGGAGCACGAGAGAGTAAGTCCGGATGTGTTCGCTCGATGAATTCTCTGGATTCCCAAGAGCAATCCTTAGGATTTGAGGACCACTGAACTTTCACAAGAGGAACATCTTTATTTCGAAGGCGTTTAACCTCCGTAGCAATTATACGAATAGGATGTTTCCCATAAGTCAAATTAGGCGAAACTTCAATTTCTTCAATAACATCGGGCTCAAGAATAGAATCGGAATATCTAAGGCATTTCCATAATTGAGAGACGTGGAATACGTCATGAATAGTAGAAAATTGAGCCGGTAATAAAAGACGATAAGCCACGGAACCAATGCGTTCGGTGATGGGAAATGGACTAATATATCGAGGTGCTAATTTTTCCGATCGACTGAAACGCACAACACCCTTCATAGGTGAAACACGATTGAACACCCAATTTCCCACAGAAAATTCTAATTTCCTTCTTCGGTTATCGGCATAGGATTTTTTTCTACTTTGAACTTCTTTCATCCTATGACGAATAAGGTCAATCTTTTCTGTGGCATCACGAATAAAATCTAGACCTAAAACCAGCTTCTCACCGGCTTCAAGCCAACATGAAGGAGATCGGCATGGCCTTCCGTAGAGTGCCTCGAAAGGAGCCATACCAATACTAGATTGGAAGCTATTATTATAAGAAAACTCAACAAGAGAAATATGATCTTCCCAACTTCCACCAAAATCAAGAACACATGCACGAAGAAGATCTTCAAGAGTTTGATTCACACGCTCGGTTTTCCCATCGGACTGAGGATGATAAGTGGTGCTAAAATTAATCTTTGTTCCCAAAGCTTTTTGAAGACCTTTCCAAAATCCACTAGTAAATAATGGATCACGATCACTAACAGTAGAAGTTGGAACTCTATGCAATTTAACTATTTCTTTGACATAGAGTTTAGCCAAAAGAGGTACGGTCCGATTGGACAGAACGGGAAGAAAATGGGCGGATTTTGTAAGTCTATCTACTATCACCCATAGGCTATCATGACCCGAACGAGAACGGGGAAGACCGTCAATAAAGTCCATAGAGACTTGATCCCACTTCCAAACGGGAATATCCAAAGGTTGCAATAACCCACCGGGCCTTTGATGCTCGGCCTTTATGAGTTGGCAAGTCATGCAACGCTTAATGAAGTTAGCAATATCAGATTTCATTCCATCCCAATAATAAAGTCGCTTCATGTCCGCGTACATTTTACTACTACCGGGATGAATGGTAAATTTAGAACGATGAGAATCTTCTAAAATGTCTTTACGAAGATCACAAATGTTTGGCACAATAAGTCTACCAAACTTTCGAATGCCTCCGCGAACATCAATATCAAAGTCTTTCAAACCATCAACCTTATTTTGATCCCTACAACTTTGGCTAAGAAGAGCCAATTCGGGATCTTGCTTTTGAGCTTCAAGGATGCGGTCCAAAAGAGAAGGATGAGCCTCAAGGCTTCATAAAACAAGAGATGAACATGAATCGGATTCACGATCTCGAATCTCACAAGTGGATAAAGTATCGAGATCATTCCATTCGGATATCATCATGGAAACAACCGCTTGTTGCTTACGACTAAGGGCATCGGCAACACGATTGCCCTTTCCGTGAGTATAAAGAATATCAAGATCATAAGATGCAAGGAACTCGAGCCAACGTTGTTGACGCAAATTAAGTTCCTTCTGAGAAAATAAATACTTCAAAGATTTATGATCGGTGTAGAGAACAAATTTCTCTCCCAAAAGATAATGACGCCAAATTCTAAGGGCGAAAACAATAGCCGCGAGCTCTAAATCATGAGTGGCATATCTAGTCTCGGCAGGCTTTAATTGCCTAGAAGCATAAGCGATAACATGTTCCCTTTGCATGAGAACGGCTCCCAAACCAACACGACTAGCATCGGTATAAACAATAAAGTCTTTGTTCCCTTCGGGAATTACAAGAATAGGAGCATCGAAAAGGAGTTCTTTTAATTTTTGAAAAGCAGTTTCACATTTGTCTGACCAAATGTATTTAACTCCCTTCTTTGTCAAACTAGTAAGAGGCACGGAAATTTTAGAAAAGTCTTTTATGAATCGACGATAATATCCCGCCAATCCAAGAAAACTACGGATTTCCGTCACACTCTCCGATCTCTTCCAATTTTGAATCGCTTCAATTTTTGAAGGATCCTTGGAAATTCCGGATTCAGAAATAATATGACCCAAAAATTTCACGCGAGATTGCCAAAAGTGGCACTTAGAAAATTTTGCTTTCGATTGGTTGCTCCTAAGAGTTTCCAACACAATCCGAAGATGTTTTTCATGGTCTTCCTCAGTTTTAGAATAAACAAGAATGCCATCTATAAAGATGAGAACAAATCGATCGAGGAAGTCTTTGAAAACTCGATTCATAAGGTCAACAAAATAAGCTGGAGCATTAGTTAAACCAAATGGCATAACAAGCCATTCATAAGATCCATAACGAGTACGGAACGATGTCAAAGGAATGCTATCCTCTGCAATATGGAGCTGATGAAAACCGGTTGCTAAGTCTAACTATGAAAAGACTCTAGCACCACTAAGTTGATCGAATAAATCATCAATCTGAGGTAAGGGATATTTATTCTTGATGGTGAGATCATTAAGCTTGTGGTATTTAACGCAAAGCCTAAGTATACCATCAGATTTCTTCACAAAGATAGCTGAAGCTCCCCATGGAGAGGAACTAGAACAAATAAACTTTTTTACCTCCAATTCGGATAATTGTTTACGTATCTCCTCATTTTCCTTATTGGACATACGATAAGGAGGACGAGTGATAGGTAGAGCTCCAGGGATTAGATTAATTCTGAACTCAATTGCTCGCTTAGGTGGTAATCCTAAAACGGGCTCAAATATGTCGGGAAATTCACGAACAATGTGAATAAGGGAAATGACATCTTCCTCATCATCATTATCGTCATCATGAGGATCTAGAGAATACAAGGATGCTCCCGAATTGGAATCTGAATCTTTAAGAACAATAGAAATCTGCTTAACAGATTGGGGATGTGGAAGATGAATAGTCTGCTCGGGACATAGGATATGGGCTTCATAACGATTAAGCCAATCCATTCCCAAAATCATTCCGAAACCTAAGTAGCGCATAACATGCAATTCGGCTTGGAAAGAATAATCACATAAAATAATCTCAACATCTTTACAAAATAAACTGAGTGTTGCGGATCCACCAACCGGATTAACAATTCCGAGTGAAGTCATCAAGCCCATAACATTTAAAGACAAAACATCAACAAGTTCTTTTGATATAAAAGAGTGAGATGCACCCGTGTCAAAAAGAACTCGAATAGGATGATCATGAAACATAATAATGTCATCAAGGATAGAATGAGAAATACCTTGACCAAGAGAAGTGTTACTAGGGGCTTGCATAACATTTAGCTTTCCTTCCTTCTTGCTTTGAAGTTTGGGACATGAAGATATAGTATGACCCGAACTTTTGCAATAGCGACAAAAAAGAGTTTTTGGGCACCTATTTGTATAATGGTCCTTAGAACCACAATTGTTGCATTGCCCACGACTAGAGGTAGGAGTCTTTGCTACCGAAGTTACTTGCTTCCCTTTCTTATTGGGAATAGGCTTGAATTTTCTTCTTGTTGTTGTTGAAGTTCTGTTTGGCACCCACAACTTCAACATCACTTTCTTTATCGGCTTCTTCAAGTCGAAGAGCGATATCAACAAGCTGATCGAAAGAAACTCCTAGTTTCAGAAGTAATAGCTTTTTGAGGTTCTTATTCAACCCATAGACAAACCTCTGATTTTTCTTCAATGGGGTATTAATATACTCGACCCCATATTTAGAAAGAGATTCAAAAGATGCGACATATTCGGTCACAGAAGATTCACCTTGAACAAGGTTGATAAAGCATTGAGCTAAAGATACTTTTTTAGCTTCCGGCACAAACTTTAACTCGAACCTTTCCCGGAATTGCTCCCAAGTAAGATCTGCTTCAATAATTTCAGAAATCAAAAGCTCATACCAATCTAATGCTCTTTCTTGGAGCATGCTAGAAGCCACTTGGACTTGATGTAGATCAACAAGATTCATGCGAGAAAAGATGCGATCGCATGATCTAAGACAAGCTTGGACTTCTACAACGCTTTCGGAACCCTTGAATGGCCTTCCACCCAAATTGGTATAATCACTGCACAAGCGTGCAAACCCGGATTTAGGATGAGTAGGCTCTGGAATGGGTCCGACATCTTGAGCATTCTTTACAAGATCTAAAAGTTGTTTAGCAGACATAAATACTCTATCCTGAGGAGTAGCACTGGATTGACCGGCGCTGGGTCGGCCTGGTTTAACCATTTCTCTTCTTTAAGAAAGAAAGAAAGAAAAGAAAAAAGGTTATTCTTAGAATGAATATCAAACAAACTTGATTGGTAAAACAAGGCATCATAAAAGAAAATAGGATAGAACGGGTCTTAAGACTCGAATTAAATCCTAAGGCACGACTCCTAAGAAAGACTTATGACAATGATCCTTGCTAGATTATTCTACATTGTTCCAAAGTTTGGCTCTGATACCAAGCTGTGATGCCCCACCTCTATACTCACACTAGCCAAGGACACTACGGGGTAATGCCGTCGACTAGCACGAAGAATAAAGCTGTCGAGGAGCGACCATCTGTGTAATTGCTTTGTCCGAGTACCGATATGTCAGATAAAATGACTTGCATTTCGTTTCAAGTGGAAATCCGACATATCAAATAAAAACTCAAAGCTACTACACAGTGGCTATGTGGGCTTCGGAAACAAATATAGAAATAAGCATAACACAAATCAGTCATAGATATTCATATCACAAAGGCGGAAACAGATATGAATATAACACATAAAAGTGTACATCAAAATAGTGGTCATACAAGATCCACTACATCACAAAAGAATAGGTACAAGTGCTAGACAAAAGAATATGTATACATCAAGGAATCTCTATCTCAAATGTATAATAACAAAAACTACTAAGCTAAATTAGTTAGCCAAAAGTCAGGTGACGGACCCTGATAAGAAGTCAAGTAGAAGCACCTGAAATACCTCGGTCTGACCAGAGTAATATTCAAGAAGAAAATAATAAACGGCTCAGTCTAGCTATAAATATGAGATGAAATGAGATAGGATAAGAGATATGATAAAAACGTATGATAACAATAATGCCATACTATGACAAGTATACATCAGATAACAACAAAAATCATACAATATCTCAAATCTCGTCAAATATCTAAAAACAATATCACATTCTTTAGCTTATTCACCAAACCCCAAATATTGACAAAACATATCAATGTCAATCGCAAAAATCGATGAAACACAAATTCTAGAAATCATCAATTAGAAATCCAGAAATCACAAAGGGGGAGGCCTATCAAAAACGGGAGCATGAAAACTCACCAACACGTGTATCACAAACGGGTCGCCATCCCATGGTCGCTAACCATAGAGCCGGTGCAACGACGTAGTACAATAACAGTACGCCCGAGGAACCTGATACTCAAGTACTTTGGAACAATGACGTAGTACAATAACAGTATGCCCGATGAACCTAATAAGCTGGAACAACGACGTAGTACAATAACGGTATGCCCGATGAACCAAACTCCATAAAACGATAGGTCGCTAGCCTATAAAAATAAATGAGACAAAGCTCCACAAAACAATAGGTCACTAGCCTATAAAAAATGAGACGAAGCTCCATAAAACGATAGGTCGCTAGCCTATAAAAATAAATGAGACAAAGCTCCATAAAATGATAGGTCGCTAGCCTATAAAAAATGAGACGAAGCTCCATAAAACGATAGGTCGCTAGCCTATAAAAATAAATGAGACGAAACTCCATAAAACGATAGGTCGCTAGCTTATAAAAAATGAGACGAAGCTCCATAAAACGATATACGGTCCCCCACGTGGACAATGAGGCATCGCATATCGATAGTCTAAACCTCAAAAATGATCGCCATAGATCAATAAAAAGTGTGAATTACACTAAGCTAGTAAATAAATGAGTTTAGCTTCATGTCCCATAACCACTAGCTTAACTTAAATATTTACGAACAAATTGTAGATTTCCACTCGAAAATTGTCACAAGATTTCAATCGAACAAGTCTAAGAATTAACTGACGAAGTAAACGCAAGCGTTTCATACCACTTATTTTGCTAAGTCGTTTAATTGGATTTCTCATACGAATGAGGTAAAGGTTTGTATATACTAATAGATTGGAAAACGGTTTTAAAAATGAGCTTTATATTTAAAAGTAGTGATGAAATCATTTATTTGAAAGTGTTTGAGTATATACTACTAATATAGAAACCTTTATAACTTTAAAGTGACAAATCACAGAAATGATTGTAGAAACAATCTATCACCAAAAATTCACATTCGACGACGTGAATCAAAACCATAAAAATCGATATCAATTCCATCAAATGGATACTCCCAAAAATCCAGAAAGGAAGTTATCAAAGTCGATAATAGGTGATAGCAACAAATCGGATCAACCAAAAATCGATATAAATTGGAAACCCACATAAAATAGGCAAATTGGCTGAAATAAGCAGCTCAAGACGTTTGGAGGTTATCCCAGATGTTTGAGCTTAAGCTCTGGAATTTTCTTCTAGATCGCCCAAACGTCTGGCAAGTAAGCTCAGACCTCTAAGCTGAAAGACTGGAATTTTATTCCCGTAGCATCAGACGTCTGACCTTAATACCAGATGTCTGAGCTGAAGCTCAGGGCAATAATTTGCCATGGCCAATGATGACCAATTCGTATCGGAAGTGATCAAGTGAGCGACGATGGCTAGGGATTTATGCCAAGCGACAACCCCGCCCTTTAGACTCACCAATACACTCCGAATAACATATCCAAACATCCATATAAGGATTTTCGTAGATTTTGACTTCAAAATACCAAAAATTGGAAAATTCACTAATCCAATTCAATTCAAAAGCAAATGAACATGAAATAGGTGTTAGGAATTCATACCTAACAACTATCAAAGGTATAGACATAGATGTGAGTTCAAAAAATCACCTTTAAACCCAAAAATAATGAATGAGAAGCTTTAAAACAAGGCAAGATCACCCACTCTTCAACTTCAACTCAAGAAGCTCCAAATCTAAGATCATAAGCAAATATTCCTAAATTAGGTTATAGAAAATTTCTGAAAATTGGAGAGGAATTGAGATGGAGAAGATGAAGATGATGCTTACCTAAGCTTCTCCTTGATTTCTAGAGCTTGAATTGGAATTTCCTAAGAATCTAGGGTTTATGAATTTTGATTTCTTTTCTTTTCCCCCATTTTTTTCTTTTAGGGCTTGAGTATTAGGAAATTGGAAATGAAATGAATGAAGAGAAGTTGGAGGAGGAGTTAGGGTATTATGTTGGGTTAGTGGGCTGAAATCCAAACCCGAAGCCCAAAATAGAAAAATAGCAAAATTCTACTCAACTCCGAACATATTGATGTTTATACTCAAAAAGGTCGCAAACATCAATTTGGACTTAATGGAAGGGGTCTCGAGTCCTAATTCGATTGTTTACAAAAAGTAGCATTTCGGACTTTAATCCGACTAACGATACCATATTTAAATTTCAACATTTAAATATACAATCAAAAAATATGCGGGTTGTTACAGAATCTTACAGTGGTTCGACAAATTCTATGGCCTATGTTTAATTTAATCTTATTTAGATTGGATTTATCATGAGTACAAGAGCTAATTACAATTCGTTTTTAGATCTAGAAAGTAAATGTAAGCTCTATGATGACAAAACTCGAGTAGGGATAGAGGATAAAGAAATGAATGGCCAAAAGTCCTCTAATTGTTGCTCTGTGCTTGCTATTTATAGGCGAATCACCCACCAGAGTCGCTAGATCATGAAAGACTAGGCAAACACATCTAGATCCATGAGAATAGGAAGGAAAACGAAAGCTTTTCATAGCATAAACCATGTTTGTACCGACATGAACCATGTCTGTACCGACATGATTTTCCCTGTGCAAATCAGCAGCCTCTAACTTGCATCTTCAAGTCCTCAAGTTCTAAGCACTTTCTTTCCTATAATTTCCCTTTAATACCGAGAAGTCTGGCCTCATCCAGTACATGTCATTTCTTCATAACATTGAAGTTGTTCACTTACTCCTTCAGAAATGGATCCCAAGACGACCATTTTGTGGTTCTTACACTTGATCACAACATAGTTGCTCAAAACAGCACAAGCCAAACTACTCGGTTCTGACATGATTCATGTCGGTGCAGACTTCTTTGGTCATTCGAGATTGGTCCTCAAACTTTTAGAAGTCCTTTCCATCATCATTTTGAGCAAGCTTCCAAGTTCTTGAACCACTTCGTCTTTGTCTCGACGTCTAGATTCATTTGAAAGCTGCTCTGTTGAAATATTATATAATGATATCTAAAAAAAATCAACAATAATCGGTCTTATCAAAAATGTCTTTTTCCGATAATTCTCGTCAAGACAATTAATCCAAGTTCATACCCAACGCCTACCATTAGCGGTTTTTACAACCTTTATTTCAACTATAGTCTCATTTCAAGCTTATTGCATAAATATATCTAATTTTCGCCAAATCGTCAATTTTGTATGCACACTTTTAAAATGCACAAACACAAATTTAAAGATGAAAAAAAAATTATGTTTGCATGGATTCAAAGTGCGCGCACACAAAACTTAACAGGGTGGAAACCATATTTATTTTTTAAATAAATTTGAATCTACCCTTATAGCTCGTATATAGTTCTTTTGAAGTCTATCACCTAAACTTGTGTGGAACATAAATTGTTTGTGGACATAAATGCTAAGCATTTTTTCACTACTTTCAAAACCATAAACACTCTTTAGAGCAATCCCGGGTGGATCTCTACCTGTTTGCACAAAAATGGGCAAACACCTCCAAGTCGTATGATTTAGTCGATTTTCTGTTGTTCTTAGTGATCTGGATACTTTATGCAAATATGTAAAAAGAAGGGACTAAACTGTAAAAGACACACATGTTTATAGTGGTTCGGCCAGAATGTGCCTACGTCCACTTTATATCTTATTCTCCTTTACTGTTCAGATTACAAGTACAAAGCTTTGATTACAAGTGTATGAAAGTTGTTTGAAAGTTCTGTCCGTTCTTGAGCTCTCCAACTTGTTCGCCATTGTTGTACCCTTGCCCCTCTATTTATAGAGTGAGGTTGGGGGTAGGGGTCTTGGATGTATGTAGCTGCTGGTGGGCCTGGGCTGATGCAATCTGGCCTAGCAACGTTGGTTCGGTAGTGCTTTGGTTCGGCCATGGGTGGAGGTGTGGATTGATCCGGTAGTAGAGGATTGGTGTTGATTTGGCTAGGCTTTGGAAGCGAGTTGGTCCGGCGATGCCCTGGTCCGGTGGTGAGTGGAGAAATGGGTTGGTCCGGTGGTGGGAGTAGGTGATTGACTCGGTAGGGAGTGGTTCGGTAGGGCCTTGGCTCTGCAGTGAGTGGTCCGGTAGGGAGTGGTTCGGTGGTGAGAATACGCCCAACATTTGCCCCCCAAAGTGGGGCATATGCCTTCATATGTCGCGCTTTGTTTTTTTTTCAGTTTGGATTCTCCCATTCGGCCCAAGTGCTGAACCAGCTGGTCCGGTTATCCTATGCTTACCTATAAGTAAGGGCCTTATGCTCTCGTTATTCCTTACTATCCGAAATAGCCGAACCAAATTCTTGCCTGCCGAATCAATCATTTCACCGAACCAGTTTGATTGTCGGACCAGGTGAGCTTTTCTTTCGCCGAATAAACTTTATGCTTGAATTACCGAATGATCTCCTAAGGAGCGTAAGTGCCGAATGAACTTCAAGTCTCGAATTACCGAACGGTACTTTTATGTTTTGAACTATAAATGAGACTCCAGACTGTTAGGTATTTGCTTGTTTATATTTCTATACTCCTTGTTCTAACGATACGTTTTCTCGTGTTTGCAGATAATGTCTCATAAAGTAGAAACCCGTTCTGATAAAAAGAAATCTAAGGATAAAGGAGAGTCCTCCATCGTGCCCCCAGTCCAGGCAGAACCGGGACGACATGGACCTACCCCGAGATCGTTAGTGGACGGGTAGGTCCACAAGAGCTCTTGAACTCACCGCCTGACTGCTTTCCCAGCTCCCTCAAAGATGAGCAGCTTGACGCTATATCTAGATCTTTTGGGATTGATAGAGCGCAGATGAGGTTGCCGGGGAACAGAGTGATGCCGTATAACCCCCCAGAAGGATATTTTGCTTACAGCAGGTATCATTGCATGTGCGGTGCCATCCCTCCAATTAACGCCTGGATAGTGAGCTTCATCACATACTTGAAGGTGGCTCCTTTCCAGCTTCAGCCTAATTCCTATGCTATCTTGGTGAGTTTGTTTATTATCTTCCAGAGGAGATACGGGCGTCCTCCTTCCAACCGGGAAATCCGGTACTTGTACAACTTGAGAGGCTACAAGAAGGGGTCTCCGTATGTTAGCTTAGAGTCGGCTGTGTCCTTCAAGCCAGTCCTGGATTTATATTCGAAATTCAGCATGTTCAAGAAGGAATGGTTTTTTTTCAAAGATGACTCTGTTTCTTTCCGCCGCTTCACCTCTGGCTGTAAGTTGAATCTCATTTATGATTTTTGTTCTGACTGCAATACTCCTCCTTACATGCTTTATTTCTTGCTAGCGATAGGTGGCTTTGCTGTTGTAGAGAATGATCGTCTGGTTCGGATGGCTGAGGAAATAGAAGCCATTCCGGAAGGGGAGAGGGCGGCTTCTTATTTGATCAGGAACGCTACTCTTCTGGGGCTCAACCTGATTCTGCCACGTCAGTCTGTGGTCAAGCAGAGAGACACAGCTGAGGAGAGGGCCGCCAAAGCTAAAGGAGGGGCTACAGCGAAGAGCAGTAAAAGGAAACCCTTCTCAAAGCATCCAATTGTCGGGGGGAAGAAACTTAAGAAATCCGATGGACCCTCCCCCAGCACATGTCCAGACGTTCCGGAGGAGGAATATGAGGAGGAGGAAAGAGGCGAGGGTGAAGGAGGTGAGGCGGAGAGTGGAAGTGGTGGAGAAGGTGATGGACAGAGTGGTGATGATGGTGGCGACGGACAGAGTGGTGATGGTGCTGGGGCTTTGTCTTCTAAGCATGCGGGTGTGATCGAGGAGTGGACGGACGATGCTTTCCGCCTAGCTTTCGAAGGGCTGGAGAAAGAACCGGCTCTGGTAGAGGAGCCTAAGAAAGCTGACAAGGCCGGATCCGGCGCCGACTCATCTTCCATTCTAGTTGAGGCAGCCCCCGCGACTCAAGGTGAATTTTTGACTTCTGCAGACTCCATTTATGATAAGGACTTAGGAATATTTTATGGTCAGCTCCCGCCCTGGAATGAGATCCAGGACTTATTGCAGTATCCCACTCCTCCCCAGGGTTTGTATAACAAAAGTGTCTCCTTATTTTTCCTAACTTGACATATTTCTTGAATTATAGTTCAACGTCTGCTTGTAACACTTGGTTTTTGTCCCAAGATCGGGTAAAGTGGCCAAGACATCGGGTGTTCGGCACCGTCTTGAACAATATAAGCTTCTAAGGGCTTCCACTAAGCCAAAGCCTCCGACTAACCGCCCTGGAGACGTAGTCGGCTACCGTCCTCTTCTTGGAGTTATTGAAGAGGATATCCAAAAGAAGAAGAGGAGTCGCTCCTTGTTGGAATCTCCATCTGACCCTTAGCCCCCGACTCAGCCTCTTTAGGATACCACGGAGGAGAATACTGAGCTTATTCCTTCCCCACACCCGTCTGAAAATCCTACCGTTACCCCGATAGACCATCCTGGCTTGGCTCGTAATCCGTTTGCGGGTCATCCGGATCTGGATCCGGGTTCTCACGATATTTCCTTTGATGAGGCTACTGGTGAGCACCTTCTCCCTCGGAATCCCATGGTAAGGGTGCTTGACGAGGCCAAGTCCCTGGACCTTGATTTGCTTACCACTCGGATTGTAACCTTGGGGGACGAAGATAAGGCAAACATTGACCGGGTTGCTGAGGAAACCAGGAAACTGATGGGGCATCATGCTCGACTGGTTAAGGCTGGAGAAGAAATCGGCAGTGCTAACATTCGACTGCGTTTAATGGTTTCCGACCAGGCCAAACAACTCGTTGATCAAGCCATCCAGATCTCTCAACATGAGATCGCATCAAGGCAATTAAAGAAGACCATGGAAGAGGTCAGCAGGGCAGAGATGCGGAAAATGGAGGCCGTTTGTAAGGAACGGATTGATATGGCTATTGCAACGGTGGATGAGGTTCAGAAATCGGATCTCGAGCGGGTGTCCATGAAACTTGAGGCTGCGGATCTTGCTCAAACCAAGCTGAAGGAGGAGATGGAGGCGATGAGAAAAACCTTTCAGGCTGACGGCTCGCGATACCAATCGGAGAGGGACGCCACCATTGCAAAGCTGTTGGCTTTTGAGGACCGAATAAGGGAGTTTGAGGAGAATGAGGGGATAATGGATGAGATGCTTCAAGATATATACTTTCGCACTTGGAAACAGGGCAACTTATTTTGGATGGATGATTACCCCCGAGTCATGGCCAGGATTTATCTCAGGGCTCTGGAGGAGGCTAAGTCCGATGCAGATAAGGAGGGTGGCGTGGCCTTTAGAATGGATGTGGTTACGGCTCAATTCACCAAGGAGGAGAAGGTGGCGGTGAAAGAGGGTATGCGACTGCTTGCTGCAGAGGAGGTTGGTGTGCAGTTGGAGGATGATGATCAAGGAGCAGAGGCTGGTAAGTCTTCTCTTTTAGCTTTTTGCAACCTGACTGCTTATCGCTTATCTAATGGATTCTTCTTCTGGATTGGATAGGTGAGACCTCCGAGGTACCAACTACCTCCGGCCAGCATGCTGAGAGTTCCGATCCCGTGGCTAAGTAGATCTTGGAGGGCCGGCAGGATAGAGGTGAAGCTCCGATGCAGCTGACTCCC
Organism: Allium fistulosum; assembly: GCA_030737815.1. Lineage (NCBI taxonomy): Eukaryota > Viridiplantae > Streptophyta > Magnoliopsida > Asparagales > Amaryllidaceae > Allium > Allium fistulosum. The sequence goes on along the minus strand of CM060908.1, from coordinate 292,334,321 downwards.
TGACTTGACCTGGATGTCTTTTTGGTTTGTTTGACATTGCTGTCTACGCTAGCTCTAAAACATTAATGTAACTTTTAGGCTGTAATTATGTTATTGGTAACAAACGACTTTATTCTTAGCCTGTAATTTTTAACTTAAGCTGATTCTGTCATATTTGACTGCCTTAGTTATTTTGATGTGTTGCATAAGAAATACAGTTGTGCACATGCCTGTGATTCCATCGTGTTTGATGCCAGTTTCTTGCTTAAGATATAATTTCATACCTTGCAAAGTTAATGTGATGTGCGAATAAATTATAGCTATGTATTTATTTACAAGAGAAGAAAGTACCGCCCTTCATGTCTTAGTTGTAGATGGTAGCTTTGAATGTCTTATATGACTGAGTATGGAATGTAGTTGATTGACATGTCATCCCATTGTGAGTTCTTATCCCCATCGGTGAGCGTCTCCTACTTTGTGTCCTGTACTTTAGGGATCGTTATAGAGGATAGGAGGAAAGTTTTTAAATAAGATAGAAATATAAGAAAAAGTAAAACTTCCAATCACGGAAGGCCTGCGATGTGCTTAAGTTCGAGGCAAATGGGTTTTGTAGTCACTTTCCCTAGCTGTGGGTCTTGGAGACATTTGTCACCCATCTTACGCCTCCGCGGGGAGTTTATCTTTTTTTACCATAGCCGTACTTAAGACACTCGGAGCCGAGATCATGCACAGTAACTACCCGGGCCATTATGGCCCATAATCGTGGGTATTATTCGATTTACCGTGGCCGGCTAGCGTGGATGTCAATCGTCAACCGTGAACTACCCCTGGCTGGCCACACCTTATGTTGGGGCTTAAAGTAGGTTCACTGTTGCCGGCGAGCCGAACGCCGTAATGAGCTGCCTAGGCTATGGTCGGCCTACTCGGTGGCTTATAATCGGCTCATTACAGTTGGCTTTAAGGGCCGATCGCGAGCAATGAGTTAACCCACAATAGAGGGATGCTGGAGCAAAAGTGTCTCATTGGCGAGGGCATAGATTCGCATAGTACCTGTTAGGTCTTGTCCAGGTGGAGTCGCGCCGTGATATGTCTTGAATGGGAATGCCATTACACAGGATTTCGTTCAACAGAAAAGGATAAGGTTAACAAGCAGGCAAGATATAAAGGAACAAGTTAAAAAGAGACAAGTTTTTAAAGTGGTTCGGCACGAAAATGCCTACGTCTACTGATTCTCTTTGTTAATTCACTTAATATGGGCAGTACAAGTTAAGAAAAGTATCAACGAAGGTGTTGGATGTTCCATGCCCTCTGGAACACCTCTCCGTCCACTGTTGACAAAATATAAGCTCCGTTGTGGAGATCTTTATGAATTACATATGGTCCGTCCCAGATTGGATCTAGCGCTCCGGGGCACGGGAAGATTCGCTTGAGGACAAGATCTCCTTTTTGTAAGCTACGATGCTTGACTTTGGAGTTGTATTGCGTTGCCACTTTTTGCTTGTGAGCTGTTGCTTTGAGAGCTGCATCATTTCTTCTTTCCTCAATTAGATCCAAAGACATGTGAAGGAGTTCTTCGTTCTCTTCTGGGTTATAGTGGATCCTACGGTGGGAAGGCACTATAGTTTCAACTGGGAGCATAGCCTCCGATCCGTATGCCAAAGAGAAAGGAGTATGCCCCGTTGGTGTTCTGAAAGATGTGCGATAGGCCCAAAGTGCCGTAGGAAGTTCATCCACCCAAGCGCCTTTTGACTTTTCAAGTTTCCTTTTTATTAGAGTTTTGAGAATTTTGTTGACAGCTTCGACTTGTCCGTTTGCCTGGGGATAAGCTACAGATGAGAAGCTTTTGTGAATTCCGTGCTCTTGGCACCAGTTGGCGAACTCCTCGCTGTCAAACTGAAGTCCATTGTCCGATATGATTTTAAGTGGGACTCCGTACCTGCATAGAACATTTTTGATCAAGAAGTTAATAACTTTTGCTGAAGATACTTTATTTAGGGGTTCTTCTTCCACCCATTTGGTGAAATAGTTGACTGCCACTATAGCATATTTGGCTCCGCCTCGGCCCATTGGCAGTTCGCCAATCAAGTCAATTCCCCATACTGCAAAGGGCCAAGGGCTGGTCATTTGAGTAATCTCAGTTGTTGGTAGCCGCGAAATCTTAGCAAATTTCTGACATCTGTCACATTTTTTGACGAAATCTAAGGCGTCTTTGCTTAAGGTGGGCCAGAAATATCCATATTGGAGTATCTTCTTTGCCAGAGTCTGCCCTCCAGTGTGATCTCCGCAGCTTCCTTGATGGATGTTGGATAAGATTTCCTTTGCTTCCCTTCCAGCGACACACCTTAATAAGGGGTTAGAGAAGCCGCGCCGATAAAGGGTGCCTTCTTGTATTGTGTAGCGGGAAGCTCTCCTCAAGATTTTCTTGACTTCGTTACGCTTGTCGGGCAGTGTGCCGTCTTGTAAGTATTTTTGGATGGGAGTCATCCAAGTTTCCTCTTTGATTGCAGCTATCAGATTCACCCGCTCGAAACTCGGGGTCAGTTGCTTTGAGATGGCCACTGCTCCGGAAATAGTGTCGTCTCTCATGCTAGCTTGCTTTGCCAATTCGTCGGCCTCTTGGTTCTCTTCCCGAGGGATGTGTTTGATTAAATAGTGATCCAATTGATCGAGAAGCAGCTTGGTCTTTTTTAGATATGCTGTGAGTCGTTCTTCTTGAGCCTGAAATTCTCCTAGTATTTGATTTACAATAAGTTAAGAATCACTATGAAGACATAAAGAATTGGCTCCAATCTCTAAGGCAAGTTCTAATCCAGCTATCACTGCTTCATACTCTGCATCGTTGTTGGTGGCAGCGAATTCCAACTTTAGAGCATAGTGTAGCTTATTTCCCCTGGGAGTGATTATTACCACACCTGCCCCCGAGCCTTGTTCGTTTGACGCTCCATCCACAAAGAGATTCCACTTGATGTCTTCTGCTATTTCCGATTGCTCCTTACCTTCGTTGGTAGTGAATTCGGCAATGAAATCGGCCATGGCTTGTCCCTTGATGGCGGTGCGAGGATGGTAGGTGATATCATATTGACTTAGTTCAATGCACCATTTAAGTAGTCGCCCAGAAGTGTCGGGACGATGGAATACCTGCCTTAGCGGTTGATCGGTCAGAACTCTGATGGAATGAGATTGGAAATAGTGACGCAGTTTCCGTGATGTGATTAGTAAACAGTACGCTAGTTTCTCAAGTTTAGGATATCTGGCTTCCGCCCCTGTAAACCTCTTGCTTACAAAGTATACTGGCCGCTGCGTGCGTTTGTCTTCTCTCACCAAGGCGGCGCTTAGAGCATGAGATGACACAGCAAGGTATAGGTATAGCTCTTCGCCTTTGTTCGGAGTTGAGAGTACTGGTGGTCTCTGGAGGTGTTCGATTAAGTTAAGGAAAGCTGTTAAGCATTCGTTAGTCCATTCGAACTTTCCTTTGTCTTTCTTTAGAGCTTCGAAGAAGGGGATGCATTTGTCAGTGGCTTTAGAGATGAATCTGCTCAGGGCGGCCACCTTCCCATTTAGGCTTTGCATTTCTTTTCGGGTAGAAGATATCCTGATATCTTTCAGAGCTCGGACTTGTTCAGGGTTTGCTTCAATTCCTCTGGCATGGACGATGAATCCCAGGAACTTTCCTGATGATACTCCGAAGGAGCACTTTAGAGGATTCAGCTTCGTTCTATATTGGCGAAGTACTTGAAACATCTCGCCCAGGTGGCTTACATGATCGTCAGCTTTCCTTGACTTTACCAGCATGCCATCCACATAAACTTCCATAGTCTGTCCTATTAGCCCCGCAAACATATTGTTGACGAGGCGCTGATAGGTGGTTCCTGCGTTTTTAAGTCTAAAAGGCATTACTTTGTAGCAGTACAATCCCCGGTCAGTGATGAAACTAGTGTGGTCTTGATCAGGAGCATGCATAGGAATTTGGTTATATCCTGAGTATGCGTCCATAAAAGATAAGAGTTCGTGCCTGGCTGTGCTGTCCACAAGCTGATCGATTCGGGGAAGTGGGAAGCAATCCTTCGGGCAGGCGTCATTTAAGTTGGAGAAGTCAATGCATGTTCACCACTTCCCATTAGCCTTCTTTACTAGTACCGGGTTAGTGATCCACTCTGGGTTGATGGCTTCTCGTATGAAGTTATTGGCAAGTAGGTTCTTTACTTCTTCATCGAGGGCTGCTGATCGTTCTGCACCCATACTTCTCTTTTTCTGTTTTACTGGCGCCTTGGTAGGATCGATGTTTAGTATGTGGCATGCTATGTCTGGGGAGATTCCAGTCATGTCAGCGTGCGTCCATGCAAATACATCCAAGTTGTGGCGGAGAAAATCAATGAGTTGTTCCTTCAATTCTGCTTTTAGTTGGGACCCGACTTTCAATAGTCTACTCGAGTCGTGTTTGTCCACAGATACAAATTCCATAGCCTCTGCAGGCTCGGCGGTGGCCTCCTCCTCTTTGTCCCTGGGGTCTAATTCATTGAAAGGGTCACTGGTATATCGAAGAGGAGGGGCTTTCTTTAGTTGCTATGCTTCCAAATTTTTCGTGCAGAGGGTAGTCTCTGCACTCTTCCCTTTATCCTTCCTGCGGTTATTGCGAAGTTCAGTTACATAGCAATCTCGAGCGATGTCCTGGTCTCCCTCTACTTCTCCTATTCCATTGTCCGTTGGAAATTTCATCTTCAGGCACCACGGGGCCAGGACAATTTGGAAGTCAAACAAGGCCGGTCTTCCTAAGAAGGCGTTGTAGGCCGAGTGGTTTTCTATCAGCATAAATGTTTGTTTCCGCACAACGGAGCGGGGATGACTTCCAATTTCAACAAAGAGGTCTAGTCGCCCGAGGGGCATCTTCGCATTTCTAGTGAAACCGTGTAGTGGTTTATTGCAGGGAAAAACATCCTTTATTGACAGCTTTATTTTGTCGAATGCATGCTTGAATAGGATATTCATTGAGCTTCCAGTGTCTACTAGAATTCGGAAAACTTCGGCTGGACCGAGCCAGGCAGAGATAACCATGGGATCCATGTGAGGGTACTGCCTTCCCTCCAGGTCACGTCTACTGAATGTGATGTCATCATTCTCTATCCGCTTCGGGTGGCGTTCTTCTATAATAGAATTAACGCATTCTTCATTGTTTCTAAGTGACTTTCCGTACCTTTCCATCTCTGCCCAACTTCCGTCGGCGATGTGTGGCCCTCCCGAGATGGTATGGACCACAATCTTCTCTTGACTGGAGCCGCTGGTGTTGCGATTTCCTCTGCCTATTTCTGGGGAGGGTAGCCTTGGGTTCTCATTGGCAGGAGCTGGAGTCCTGTTCTGACCTTTTACATAGCGTTCTAGTCTCTTTCTTCTGATGTGTTCTTCAATCAAGTCCCGGAGATGATGGCATTCATTGGTATCATGCCCATGGGATTCGTGGAAGCGGCAGAATTTTCCAGACTTAATTGCGTTATCTGATTCCTTCTTGTACGGGGGGCGTTTGTATTTAACTTCGTCTTGAGTGGCCAGGAAGATGTTTTCGATCGTTTCATTCAAAGGGGTGTAAGCGTCAAATCTCGGTCCTGGCCGATATAGACGCTTTTCTCCCTTCTTGCCCCCAGCATTGTCTCTAGAGTCATTTCTTCGAACGTCCTTTGCTACAGCGGGCGTGTTGCCGTGAGCTGCCTTATTTTGTTGCCCTGTCTGCCTCTCAGTGGCAGCGTCTTCAAGTCTCATATATTTCCCAGCTTCATGGAAGAAATCGGGTAAAGTAGTTGGTTTTTCTTTTGTCAATCTTCTAGCAAATTTAGTATCCGGATGCACACCACTACAGAGGGCCATTAAGATAAGCTTTTCATCGGCATCGTGGACTGCGGCCGCTGCGGCATTGAATCGGGTTAGATATTGCTGCACTCTCTCTCCAGGTTTCTGTTTGATACTGGATAAGGAATAAGCGTCCTTGGGTTGCTCCACATGAATGCGGAACTGGCTGATGAACTTTTCTTTCAACATCTCCCATGAGCTGATGGATCCTTGGGGTAGATGGCAGAACCAGGAGGTAGCTAGATCTGCTAAGAATAGTGGAAAGCATTTTCACAGTACTCCTTCTGTTGCTCCGCTCATGAGCATATGCTATGTGTATCTCTGTAAGTGTACAACGGGGTCAGAGGTTCCCTTGTAAGGTTCCATTGTTGGCATTTTCCATTCTCGGGGGGTGATGGCAATTTCGATATTGCAGGCGAAAGGGCTGGTTACCCTAGCGCCTATCCCTCGATCTCTTTGATCCCGTTGGACGCACTCTCTGAACAAGCGTGTCATCCTTTCATCAGAATTTGGAGTAGATAGAAATGAGTTCGGTTCTTCTTTGTGGGATTGATTCCGTCCAGATGACCTGTAGGGATGGTATCGTCTATCATTCCTAATATTTTCCAGTGGCTATCTTTGGTCTTCTGGGAGCATGCTAGGGTCAGCTACAGTTGGCCCTTGCCTTGATCTTCCCCTGCTGGGTTCTGTTCTAAGCACTTCCTCGGGTCCAACTTCGGGCTGGACTCTAGCTCGGCCCCGTTCATTGGCGTTTCCGTGGTTAGGCAGCATGACAGGCTCAGCTACAGTTGACCTCCGCCTGGTACCTCCCCCGTTGGGTTCGGTTCCAAGCGTTTCCTCGGGTCGGTGTTCGGACTGAGTTCGGTCTCGGCTCCTACCATGGCTGCTTCTGTCGTTAGCTTATTCGAAGAAGGAAGATCTTTGTCGCCTCCGAGATCCTCCAGACTGGGACTCACCCCATGATTCAGTGTTGCAGTTGGACTCTTCAGCATCCCTTAAGCGTGACATGAGTTGGTTCACCAAGGCTTCCTGTTGGGATGTGAAGCGGTTAGTCACTTCAGCCACAACCCTGTCTAGATCTGCCCTAGTAATTGCTGCCGGTTGTCCCGTGGCAGGGGTTGTCGGATTCGCCTGACCTCCATTTGGTACTGCTGTTGGAATGGGATGATTTACTTGATCTGTGACCACTGGATCTGGAATACTGCTGGTTGCGATGTTTTTTCCTTTGTTAACATCTTTCTTCTGCTTGGGAGGCATGTCTTCCAAGCAATGAGCGATGCTGTTAGGAAGAAGATTAAGTGGGAGAAGCTGAAGTCCGGAGTTCAGCTCTCAGTGAAAGCACCAAAAATGTTTGCACAAAAAATGGGCAAACACCTCCAAGTCGTATGATTTAGTCGATTTTCTGTTGTTCTTAGTGATCTGGATACTTTATGCAAATATGTAAAAAGCAGGGACTAAACTGTAAAAGACACACAAGTTTATAGTGGTTCGGCCAGAATGTGCCTACGTCAACTTTATATCTTATTCTCCTTTACTGTTCAGATTACAAGTACAAAGTTTTGATTACAAGTGTATGAAAGTTGTTTGAAAGTTCTGTCCGTTCTTGAGCTCTCCAACTTGTCCGCCATTGTTGTACCCTTGCCCCTCTATTTATAGAGTGAGGTTGTGGGTAGGGGTCTTGGATGTATGTAGCTGCTGGTGGGCCTGGGCTGATGCAATCTGGCCTAGCAACGTTGGTTCGGTAGTGCTTTGGTTCGGCCATGGGTGGAGGCGTGGATTGATCCGGTAGTAGAGGATTGGTGTTGATTCAGCTAGGCTTTGGAAGCGAGTTGGTCCGACGATGCCCTGGTCCGGTGGTAAGTGGAGAAATGGGTTGGTCCGGTGGTGGGAGTAGGTGATTGACTCGGTAGGGAGTGGTTCGGTAGGGCCTTGGCTCGGCAGTGAGTGGTCCGGTAGGGAGTGGTTCGGTAGGGCCTTGGTTCGGTGGTGAGAATACGCCTAACGCTACCTTACCCCTAATAGTGGGTTGGTTGATCCATTTGGACCAATCAAACCAAACAATGAAGTTACATTCACTACAATAAAATACTCATTTCGCAACTGACAATGCCAGTTGCAATAGACCTATTACAACTGGCAGCCGCCAATCTTAATATGCGAAGTTGCAATATGATGATTACATTTTACAACTGTTTATGACAGTTGCAAATGATCATCGCAGTAAGGAATTTTTACAACAGTTAAAAGTAGTTGCAATATGTTCTTTTACAACTGTAAATGCCAGTTGCAAATTTGATCTTTTGCAACTGTTTTTGACAATTGCAAAATAATTGAAAAAATTAAAAAAAAAATTAACTGCGGCTTATACATTATAATACACCTATAACGGTATTTAATAATTTAATAATTGAAACAAATATTATCATAAAACAACTAAAAACACACATTCCAAAAAGCTAAGTAAAATGACATTCATAAATTTCTAATATACATTAGAAATGCTAGATAAAGTTACATTCACAAGGTTTTAACATAATACAACACATAATCCATAAATACTTACCCAAGCAACAGCTCCAAAATATAGTACAGCACATAACTCTTAAAGCCAAAATGCACATACTTGATACTTACTAGTCTAAGAAAATGAAGTCTTTGTGCCAAGCGACCGTTGTTCCAATAGCCTCTTTAATAGTGCACATCTTTAAATTCAACCTAAATAAAAAAGCTCCAGAGTACACCGCTACATTAACCCATACCTTCCAAGCATCTGGTTCAATTTTTATGAAGTGTACCAAAGTATTAGGATTGGTGCTTCTGCAGTTTAAAGCAATGCAAGTCAAACCATATGATAACAAAAGTCCTAAATAATATACATCGTTATTCCATAAAGAATAATGGTGCTACTGTAGTGAATGTATACCTTCCTTGCATTAGTATAATGCTTTATACTAATTCATGTAATATTTTACTTTAGGGGCATAATGGGGGTATAATGGTGCTACTGTAGTGAATGTATATATATCTTCCTTGCACCATTTCATGCATGCTACCTTTTCATCGTGCAGATCTAATACATCATCCATTAAATCTTCATTCCTTTCAATTAACTCAAAATTACTTAAAAATGGAGACAAAGTACCACGTAAGGGAAAAGAAGGAAGGATTCTTCCATAAATTATTGCATTTCTTTGTCCGAATTTGTGCATTCCACCCAACCAAGCAACATATAATGGTAGAAGAAGAAGATTTAGAACTCATCAATAAAGAAGGTGATGCCCCGTATGTATCGACTCACAACCATACAAGTCAAAGAGTATGAGGTAGACAGGAGCAAGAATTTTGACAAGAGGAAAACATATAGCCAAGGAGACTATAAAGATGTTTTGTATGAAGAAAATAGGAGGAGGCTAAGGAAACAGATTAAGATATAGACTTCAGATATTGATTTAATATCTGATGTATTCATCAGTGAAAGAAAGGAATCATTTGATACATTATAAACAATAAGCATTGTATGCTGCCTAATATTTTGTGCATGTCTATTGTATTATCTTTGGGAGAACATACTATACAACTGATTATCCTTATCATATTAAAAACAACGTCAAGAGAAATAAGACAACAGTGGAGAAATTGAAACCGAGCTTTACTTAACAATTTCAACCATAATAAACTTTTTTTTACACATTCAATCAATGAAAACTTTATGATAAAATTGTTATTTAATGTCATAGTAGGAGAAATGATTAACTAAAAAAACTGAAATAGTTAATAATTTAAAATATTTATAAAAAATTTCACTGCAGTTTAGAGCATTATTCATAAAATAATGCAAGGAAGATATACATTCACTACAGTAGCATTATTATGCATGAAATAGTGCATGAAAAGGTAGTGTACCAAAGATTATACCCCCATAATACTCCTAAAATAAAATATTACATGAATTGTTTAGAGCTCAGCAATTTTCAATCGTTAAATTATGAAACTTCATAAAAAAGACAAAGACAGTATGATGTATGAAACAAAAGTCAACTACAGGCCCAATAAGCAATGTAACTTTATCGCTTTTCTTTCTATATAAAATAGACTCCTATGTGCAATTTGATGAAACAATTAGTGAAGCTTAACAACTGACCGCATTTTTATATATTCTATTTGAGACATACATTGTATAAATTATTGTCCTGCACTGTTAGAATGAATATTTGTGTTTATGTTTAGCTCTTAGCCTCATTTGCAAAACTACTTCAGAAAATTGTGAAAGTTGAATGAAGCCCATGTTATTTGGGTTTATTGTAAACCATTCACCCTTGCACTAACATTTTCTAACTTCAGAAGCCTCAGCGATGACGTGAAAGAATAGAATAATATAAAACAATAAATAGAAATGATGGCTCCCAACCATGCAAGAGGCAAGAATTTCAAATCTTAATTGCTGCCAAAGTAAAATGTCTAATATTTGATTGATGCCTTAAACTTATTCTACGATACTAATATAAATCAATATGATATCAATGTGAATAGGCTATACAAGCTAAGATAATATAAGCTACTACCTCATCAACTTATTAAAGCACCAGCAACAAATGCACCGTCGAGTGCGACCGAGGAAACCAAGATCTCGACCTTTTCATGTTTATAAACCTCTCCAGCTACGCCAACTTCATTTCGGATCCACTTATTTCAGCCTTAATTATGATTCTGTGTGCTCGGTCGATTAGGTTGTTTAGGTTTCAGCTTGATTTATAGGTTCAGGAACCAGAATTGGAATCGGTACTGGATCTGGTTTGATTGGATTGCTGTCATCGTCGAGTTTAGCTCTGCAGACGGGGCAGGTGGCGTGCGTGGAAAGCCAGGCGTCGATGCAGTTGGAGTGGAATACGTGGCTGCGCTATGGAAGCAGACGGAGCTGATCTTTCTCGTCGAACTCGGAGAGGCAGATGGCGCACTCTAATGAGGGCAGGCCAATTTTATGGTTTTTGACGTCGGAGGAGATGATGGTGGGAAAGGAGGAGAGGATTTTGGGGTCAAGGCCGCGGGGGCGTGGCGGTTGTTGGTGGGATCGGCGACGGCATTTCTAGAGCGAGAGCGAGGCGACCGTCGGCGCAGTTGCGGATCTAGATGGAGAAGAAGCCGATGGGGAGGATTGGAGAGACGAAGGATGTAGCGGTCGCTTTGGATGTGGAGAATGTGGAGAAAGGGATCCAGGATGAAGTATTGAGCTGGAGAATTTAGGGGCAGTATTTGGATTTTTAGGATTTAGTGGTGTAAGAGAGAAATGAAATTAGCGAGGAAAAGCGGGTGACGTAATATTAAGTTCTCCAGTCGTGTTTAATATTAAAATTAACATTCACAATCCGTCGAATTGGGCTTGGGGCCCATTCCAGAGTCTGACGCCTATTAAATTGGAGTCGGAACTTGAGCGTCCTATATATGGACGCTCAAGTCCAACCCTCCCCCAACAACCCGAAAACCCTCCCAACGACTATAATCGACTCTTTTTTTATCCTTAACGATTATAAACGGTCAAATTTTGAATTACAACGGGTATAAACGGTTATATTTTGAACTACAACGGCTATAAACAGTTTTATTTCTGATTTCATTTTATATATTAGACTAATTTTGAGATTGTAGAACACGCATCTCTTCTACTACTAAAATTATATTCTCAATTTCATAATATTGAAAGTATGTCTCATTAGTTTCAATCATATACCGAAGCGATGAATATGGATAATTGAGATTTTGATTCCCAGCCCGTTCAAAATGTTCATCCTCAAATGAATATGGATAATTGGGATTTTGATTTCGAACCCGTTCAAAATGTTCATCCCCAAACTGCTCCCCCTCTATCCTTCCATTCTTCTGCTCCATGGACCGGAGAAGAAGACAAAGATCTGTGTTATATCTACTGTCGTTTTTCTAACGACTCAGTCAAGGGAAATGACCAAAGTAGAGAGGCGTTTTGGGGGAAAGTTATGACTCCGTACAATAAAAAGCATGCTGAAAAGACTAGATCAATGTGTGTAATTACCGGTCGATTTGGAAAGATTAATCGACAAACGCAGTTCTATGAGTCTCAAATTCACAAAATAAGAACAACAAATCCAAGTGGAATGGATGGTGAAGCTGAATTGGTAACGTTTTGAAAAATATTAATTTGTAATTATGTTCATATTTTATCAATTTGTAAAAATATCAATTTATTTTTATGTTTTTTTTCAGAAGAGAGTGACGAACGATCAATTCTTAAAATTATTTCCAAGAAAAATGGTGCAAAGAAACCGCATTACTATCAGTTTGCAAATTGTTATGACTTGCTTGTTAGTCATCAAAAATGAAGCTCGAACAACGCAAAGAGCTTAAGAGATGTCCAGTCGAAGTCAAAGGGCAAGAAAAAAGCAAGTCGAACTAATTATAGTTCTAGCCCAGGAGATTCTTCTCATATGGATTCTAATTTATGCCCAGATAACGAAGCTGAAGAAGTAGAACCCGAATTTGATGAAGTTGCTAGACCGATGGGGCAGCGAGCAGCTAAGAAGAAAATTGTTGTTCAATCTCAAATCGATTTTCGTTTAGCCCTAATGCATGAAAAACATGCGAGAGAAAATGCAGAACGTCAAAGAGGCAGTGCAGAAAAGCTGCCGTGTTAAAAGAATTGGCCGAGATTGAAAAGGGTAGGTTTGAGATAGAGCGTCAACGTCAAGAGACCTTAGTAATGGAAAAGGATGTCACAGGAATGGATCTACTGACAATGTAGTATTGGATGGAATACAAACAACGCATTGTTGAGAGTAAATCAGGAACGAAACATGTGTAGTTGAGTTTAAGGAAAATGGATCTTCAGTTATTGTTTTCAATCATGTACTATTTTTAGGTATGAAATATTCAATGGTATATCGTTTTTTTCGATGCATTCTTTAGTTAACATTATAGCTTTAATTCACCAAACAAAAAAACTATTACAAACACCATAATCATAGCATGCTGCACTTTGTTACACAAATAAAAAGGCAAACAAATGTAATTAAACAAAGATCCACCATCATGAACTACTGATTTCCATAAGAATTCCAAATATGAACCATTAAATCCTTTTGGAGCCTATTATGAATAGCTGCATTAGATATACTTCATGATGATCGACATGAATTGCGTACTGTCCTTCAGTTCGTAACGTGGCAGCGCGGAACAATTTAGGGGGTTGTCTAGCTCCATCATACTCGAAATCGGGATAGTCCATAGCAGAATTATACAACAGAACATAATTGTAGCCATTTTTGATCTCTTCCATAATCTACATGGATTACTCACCATTGCAAATATTGACTGAAGGACCCCAAACGCCCTTTCTACATCCTTCCTTTTTCCTTTCTACATTGCAGCAAATTTTTTCTGTTTTGTCGTCATTGGGTTTGCAAATGTCTTTACAATCGTGCTCCGTTTAGGATAAATTCCATCTCCTAGAAAGTATCCATGCTCATATGTGTTATGACCAAGAGTAAATGATACAGAAGTTGATGTACCTTGTGCCAAATCATTTAACAAATGAGATCGTTCGACAACGTTTAAGTCGTTAAGAGAACCAGGCATTCCAAAGAAAGCATGTCAAATCCACAAATCATGAGAGGCAACTGCTTCTAGGATGATAGTTGGTTTTTTTCTTTGCCGTTATATGCTCCATGAAAAGCTTTAGGACAGTTCTTCCACTCCCAATGCATATAATCTAGACTTCCAAGCATGCCAGGCCAGCCTCTACTTTCATGCATTTCACGCAATTGCGTTACACCTACCTCGTTTGGAGAACGAAGATATTCAGTCCCATAAATGTCCACAACCGATTGACAGAAGTGATCTAGGTTTTACAATGCCATACTCTCTGCAATATGATATGCATCATCAATGGCATCGGCGGGTGTACCGTATGCTAACATCCTCAAAGCTGCAGTCATCTTTTGATGCCCACTCAAACCTTGTTTTTTTGTAGCGTCCTGCTTGTAAACAAAGTAACTATTATTTTGCTGAATACTTTCAAGAATTCTTAAAAACAATGGACGACTCATTCTGGATCATCGTCTAAACATCTCTGGACCATAAGTTGGATCATGAGCAAAGTAATCTTGCATAATTGTTTTGTGAAATGCTTCCTGGTTACGGTTGATGTATTTCCGACCCACGACTGAGCCACCGTGTTTTCCAGAAGTTGAACCTTATGCTTCACGGTAGATCTCCATTAGTTCCTCTTCCTCTTGTTGATGTGCTAACACATACACTTCTTTTACAGAGTCGCTATCGCATAGCAATATAGCTTTTAGTAAATTTTCAGACATTGTTCTTCAGCAGAGTTCTTAGATTTGTGAATGTTTGTGTTAGATTGAGTTGTGCAGAACAAGTATGAGATCTATATGGTTATAAAGGGTAACGTTTTGGAGACACCTTGGCAGTGTGTAGTCAAATCACATATTGTACCCACGTTCATTTGCTGGCCAATAGTCCTTTCTTTGTTGAGTGGAGACAAGGTGGCTCAGTGTACAGTCAAATCACATACTGTAACCATGTTCATTTGCTGGACAATATTCCTTTCTTTCTTGAGTGGTAGATAAAGTGGTGCAGCATCTAGTCAAATCATATACTGTAGCCACTTTCCACTGCCATCCACAACTGCTTTCTTTATTGAGTGGAGACAAGGTGGCTCAGTGTGCAGTCAAATCATACACTATAGCCACATTCCACTGCCGGTCACAGCTTCTCTTTTATTAAGTGGAGACAAGATGGCTCAGTGTGCAGTCAAATCATACACTATAGCCACGTTCCACTGCCGGTCACAGCTGCTCTTTTATTAAGTGGAGACAAGGTGGCTCAGTGTGCAGTCAAATCATACACTGTATTCATGTTCCACTGCTGGCCACAGCTGCTTTCTTTGCTGAGTGGAACATCTAGTATATATGTACACATTATCGTTATCTATTTAAGACATTTAAAAACATAACATAATTCAAACAACAATGTCCAACTTGACATTTTCGTCGCATGAATTGAAGCGCTTATGCAGTACTACATACAAACCGATGAGATGTGCGACGATCAGGAGATAATGGTAATTCATTTTTGGGACACTCTAGCTCAACTTTACAACAACGACGTGGACGGTCAAGTTAGACGTATGGCTCAAGAGGTTAGGACTGCGTACAAAAACTTTACTAGGGCATGCACGCGTTACACAAAGGTTGTTAATGAGGTTATATCAGAAAATGTGTTCGAGACTACACGTTCGACTTTTGACGATCGATACAAGTTAAAATACCGCACTCCGTTCATTGGCCATGATGCATACATCATACGTCAAAATTGGCTAGAAAGATTTGGATGGCCTTAATATAACGGTATAGCCAGTTGGTTATGTAACGGTCGGTAATGTATTATTAAGTTGGAGATGTCTCAATGTTTAGTTGGTTAAGTAATATTGTGTTGTATGAAGAATCTTTTAATGTTTAGATAGCTTTTTGAATTGTCATTTCAAATAATATTGCCTGTTGTTGTCAGCTCAAAACGTAATGATATCACATCAAATAAAGAGACCTGTTTGTTTATATATGCACCTTCTGAACTCCTTCTTCTTCATTCATAATCATCTTCTTCTTCACTCACATCAACAACTTCTTCTTCAATGCAATGCCTTCTTGGCCTTCTTCTATAGATTCAAATGCAGGTTATGTGCCTATGGAGAGTCCACATACTGATGAGGATTGGCTTATCAATTATCAAGACCAACACGGAATGGTTGCAACTACACGGAATGGTTGGATGATCGTTTATGTCCAAGGGGCATAACATATGCAAACGAGTTAGAATAGGAGGTAAGACGTCTTAGAATTTATTGACAGGAGTTGCAGTTTAATCGTCACTAGTAGTTTCTTCATGTTTGTGTTCTATTATTAATGTGTTGTATTTTATCAGTGTACTATGTTCATATGTCTGCAATTGTAATGTCACTAGTAGTTTCTTTCTGTTTGTATGTCACTAGTAGGTTAATTTATCAGTGTACCATGTTTGTATGTCTGCAATTGTAATCGGTTTATCTATTAATTTGATGAATTAATGGTTTAAACATTATCGTCCTAATTCAAGGAAAGTGGAATTAGATAAATAAATATAATTCACACTATACTCAACAATAATATAAGTACATAAGCTATAAGTGCTACTATATATAATAAAATGTCCACTGTCCATAAAGTAAAAGCTATATAACTACAAGGATGCAACGTCGTCGTCGTCATCATCATCCCCATCATCACTATCCTCCCCCTCGTCCTCATCCCCATCGTCATCATCTACACCACTAGTGCCAGACCAACTAGGACCAACATCACCTCCACTTGGTGGTCCGAAAGGCTCAAGCACGGCAAGTCTAGCTGATAACTGATCAATCTGTGCCTCTAGCATCTGTGTATGTTGTATGTACATGTCGTGCATGGTGTGAATATGTGCAAGCGTCATATCGCGAAACACACCAAGTGAAACTCTAGCCTGGTCCAATCTAGCTACATACTGCATAAAGATGTAATTTGACATAGATAAGAAACTAAGTATAAAATAAAGAAAAAAAATGGCAATAAGCAACAAACCTACCTCATACGAAGGGTATAACCCGACTGAAGGCACACCTGGATAGTCGGGGTGCTCTGGAAAGACTAAGGGCTGCTCAACCAGGGTACCTGTGACGTCATATGCTCTAAAAGTAATATCAGGCTCCAACTGCATCGGAGTCTGGGAGAACTGTGACGGAGTTGGGTCAAATGAAACATACAGTACCTGAACTCTACCAGCTGCAATGTGAGGTCCTATATGATCAGAGTTGACCCCACGAACATAATCGGTAGTATGAATCTACGGGGTGCTACTCTAGCCCAATAAGCATCGTAATCTCCACCAATGAAGTATGTACTACTATCCACCCACCCAGCCTGACATATAACATCTAGGTACTGATTTCCAATCACCCTATGTCTACCAAACATGTCCTCACATGATAAAGGATCAGATGGTATACGATGATCACCCGTGATCTGATAAGCACATCTCTCTTCCAAATACCACATAGGCATTAATGCAGCTGTATGCAAAGCCACCCTGTGCCTGGATAACGAATACGCAACCATCAAGGGATGGTCGTCCATCATAAGACCTGCATCTGCTAGGTGAGTCCAATGTGAGGCCCAAGGAGTCCATACGATGTTACCCCGACTATGCATGTCAAGCTGTGACCTAGCCTCCATCAAGTCATGTCGTACACCTAAGGGAACATGATGCACGTACTGAATAGTCTCCTATCGTCTCATCCTAGGGAAGTGCTGCTCAGCAGCCTGATAAGCCATGTCTTGGATGCGGGGATGCATGTTTGTCGTGTACTCGTAGTACCATAACGGCAAAATGTACCAAAAAGCATGCATCTGCTTGACATCTCCAAGCGCAATGAATCTAAAGAGGTATAAAGGGTGCCCAAAATCGCCGTGCCCCAATAGATGCTAGATAACCTAGTCGAACCGTACCTTTTTGGTTCAAAAAAAGGTTGAGCCAAACAAGTATAGTAGAAATGCTCTAGTAACTGCATCCATCATATCAACTCTATCTATATATGTGGTGATGTACTGCTGTAGGTAAGTCAACTTAACAAAACCACTGATAATGCAGCTAACATCTATAAGTGGTAGAAATATAGTAAACAGATTGGGGGACTCGTATAAATCATCAAATGGAAATGGTCAAAGGCCATGTCGTCCGATCTCAATGCCAGTGAACATGTAGAAATCAACCGGGGTAAAACTGTTAGCACCAAAATTGGTCACTAACCTCGTTGAGAAAGATTTTGTAGAGAGATAAATGATGAAAGTAAATTTAAACAAGGAACAATATGCTAAATTGAATGCAAAGACGAGAACATCAGATTTATAGTGGTTCGGCGTAACTGCCTACGTCCACTTTGAGGTTAATCTTTATTGCTTTACTAGATAATTGATTACAGATACAATCCGTTTTCCAACTACTTGAATACAACTGCTAAGTAAAGAGGATGAGTCTTGAAAGCGGCAGAGTCTCCTCAGTGTTCTCGAAAAAAGGTCCATTTCACTGTGCCCCTGCCTCTCTATTTATAGACAAAGATGGGTTGGACTTCCCTGGTGGGCCTGGTAGCTGAATACCTCGGCCCAAATGGAGTGGTCTCCATATGCCGATCCATAGACGCCGAACGCTGAATGCCGAACTAGGCGTGAATGCCGAACGATCTTCTCATGCCGAACAGAAGTGAGGCCGAACACCCTGAATGTCGTGGGAAGTATTTGTGCCGACCGATACTGGAGACCGATCCAGTGTATTTGTGTTGAACGACTGAATGCCGAGTAGAACTTATGCCGGACGATACTCTGGCCGAACGCTGTCAAGGCCGAACCATGTCTTGGCCGAACGACACTTAGGCCGAACGATATTTTATGACGGACAATTCTACCATGCCGAACGTTCGTACATGCCGAACGTTATACCATGCCGAACATCTCTCGATGCCGAACGTTCCTTGATGCCAAGCGCTTCCGAATGCCGAGCGCTTCTTGGATGCCAAGCGTATCATGACGCCGAACGCCATCTAGATGCCGAGCGCTTCTTGGATGTCGGCCGTAGCGAGATGCCGAATGAACCAGTTGAGCCGAACGACAGAGATGCCGAGTACTAAGTTGCCTGGTCAAATCTCCAGGAAACACTTGCCCCCCAATGTGTATCACATGACCGAACGTGATATGCTTTGAATTATTTATCCTCCGTGCTTCACTTTGACCCTTAGCTTATTCCTTTCGGAGATGTCTTCTTGTGATTACCAGGTGAGGTGGTGTGTGCCGAACGATATGTGAGTGCCGAACGATATGTGAGTGCCGAACAGAACAGCTGAAGCCGAACGCACCCTTGTATGCCGAACGACTTCGTTTTGACCGGTTCTAACGGTCATCGTCTCTACGACTTCTTCTTCTTCCCTATAAAGGCCGGCATACTCCATCTTCTTCTCTTTTTTACACTCACTTCTTCTATCTTATACTTGAAAAACTCGCCTGTTAACAGCCTCCAAAGACTTTACAATCCTTCCCCATCCACTCGGCATTATTAAAACCGCGCCCTCAACTTCAGAATTCTCCCAAGTCTCGATCTACTAATTAGGTATTGATCCCCTTATTTAAATCCTTCCCCTGACTAAAAGTTTTAATAAGAGGCTCAAGTTCGTAAATCAGAATTGTAGCCGATAGGTGTTGCATGGATGAGAGAATCAAACTGCGATTAGGATGTTCTTTTAGGGCCAGATGATATAGAGGAAAGTAGGAGTGGCCAATGATGAGCATACGAGGGAGTAGTTGGGAGATGTATTATGGTCCGACATGGTTTTCTTGTGCCGACCGAGATTGGAGGGAAAGAATGGAGGAGGAGCAGGAATTGGATAGAATGCCGAACAGCATGGTCCGGTATGACTCGCCGAACGATACGTCCTCGTTGTTCGGTGCGGATGGAGGAAGAAAAGAAAAATGAAAGCGTTGTTTAAGGAAAGAGTTCCTAGCGTTGGGGCTTGGCGTAACTTTGGTTCGGCGTGATTCACCACATGCCGAGCAGTGGAATGGAAGGATAGGGAGGAATTACGAACTAGATAGGATGCCGAACGATACTTCGGCCGAACAGAACTTAGACCGAACAGCACTTTGACCGAACGATACCCAAGCCGAACAATAGTTAGGCCGAACAATAATTTGGCCGAACAAGATTTTGTCCGAACGATAGATAGGTCGGTCGATAGTTTGGCCGGTCGATACTAAGGCCGAACAACAACATTTTAATTTTTTCCTGAACACAAGACAAAAACAAAGACATGGACCTAATCAAACTGGCATATCAAACTAATCTTGACCGATAACTATCAAACTGACATACCAAATTATTTTGGACTGGTAACTTCCTAGTTCCAAATAGAAAACATTGCAAGGCTGGTTTTCGGAGACGGTCAGCGATGACGGTCTTCGAAGACGACAGTTCAAAGTTCAACTTATACCATCGACTCTGTGATCCATAATTTCTCAGCATTTATGTTTGAATGATTGCACTAGTTCACACACCGCACGGGGGGGGGGGGGAATTTATGTTGTTAATTCTAACGTTGAACATTTTTCAAGTATAGTTCTCATAGGTGTTTTGCCAGATTCACTATTTATTAGAGATGTCTAAAAAATCTAGCTCTGCCACTATCTCAGATAGGCCCGGGCCGTCTTCAAAGCAGGAAGTCGCGGACACTTCAAATCCGTCGACTTCCCCCGCTCATAATTTAGCTCCTGATGCCCTAGAGGCATCGATTCTCTTGGACAATCCGATCGATTCACAGGCTTCGAAGATTAACGAAGTCGCGCTTCGGCGAATATGCTCCATCCATGGAATCCGTTTCGCCGACGTGTTGGTTCCGTCGAGGCATGATCGTCCTCATCTGCCTCCAGTCGGATATACTGCCTGTAATAAGTTTATGTGCTGGATGGGCAGCGTGCCTCCATTCAATCTATTTCTTCGGGACGTGTTGCAATACATAGACATCGCTCCGTCGCAGCTGCACCCAAACGGTCATGCGTTCATTTATGGCACCTACCTCCTCTTCATGACCGTCTTTTCTAGGCTACCAACTTCCGGCGACATCAGATATATTTATATGATTAAGAAGCGGAAAGATAGCCCCTCCTTTGTGTTCCTCGAGCCGTACCACAAATGCCAAACTTTGACCGGAGCATGTAGCAAATTTGCCCTGTACAAACAGGAATGGTTCTATGTGTGTTGCCCTCCTGTTTTCGCAAGGAGATGGGTTGAAGGCAGTAAGTCTTTTCCCTGAGTTGACATTCGCGCTCAATCGGAGCTATGCTCTTTCTAACTTCTTGTTTCATCTTTTCAGGTATCAACCCATGTCCTGAGGGCCGAGGATATTCCGAGACCGTCGAAGCCATTAGATCTCTTCCTGTCGAGGAACGGGACATCCGAACCCTAATTTCAAATGAGTCATTATCGAGGTTCGGACTGTTAGCAGGAGGTCGCCGGATTAGCCTTCCTGAGGGCATCTCCATTCCCAAGCCCGCATCCGGTAAAGGGAAAAAACTAGCTGAATCGTCATCACGCCATACCCCTGATGTACAAGAAGGGGGGAAAAACAAAGAGGGTGAAGCTCCTGAAACACAAGGCGAGAATGTGGGTCCTACTCAAGATCCACTGGTCGAAGTGCATGGTATTGAAACGTCATCTTCCCCTTCGAAGGGGAAAAAGAAATTGACGTATAAGATACGGAAGGAGAAGGTTGGCGGAACTTCCAAAGTTATGCTCATCCCGCCAGAGAAAGAGGCTTCTTCACAGCATATGGAAAGTTCTTTAAAGGGTCTGTCGAACCTTACCATTCCTGATGATCTACTCAACTATGGTTTCGACGATCCGGAGGCCCTTAAGTTTCATTCGCCCGCTAGAGGCGATACGGGAGTTCAAGCCCGAGTCCAGGGAGATAATACTCCAATCAGTAGAGATAAAGGAACTGGTCCGTCGAGGGGGAACACTAGGACACACACGCACACACGCACTTCACTATACACTTCATTTCTCCATTACCCCGATTCTTCCTAACTTGCTGTTATTTTTATTCTATCCAGGTGACATGGGAAGCTCCCACGGATTCGATCGCCTCCACGGCTCTTCTATATTTCAACATTCTGGACGGGATTCAGGCTCCGGTAGACGCAGGGACAGAAACGATTATGAAAATCGAGACAACCGTCCATGTGAGTCGTCTTATCGAAAGAAAACATATTCCCAGTCTTCATACTCTCGCGATCCCCCTCCTCAAACTGAGCTAGACAGAGAAAAATTTCGCAGAAGGGGTCTCAACCCGATGTCTCCCGAGATCAACATTCTGGTTCATCGAGCACATGGCAAACTCGGGAACATCGGAAGAGAACAGAACTTTCAAAGCCTCCTCCCCCTATTCCTGCGGCTGACATAACGATAGCAGAGAAGATGGTCGATCTTAAAGCTAAATTTCCCAAGATCTGCTTTGACGGCCTGAAGTTCCTCCCAGCTATTCATCACATTCCAGGGCATGTCAAGCAAAGTGCCATCGCCTGCAACAACGACGTCTATGTTCAACATGACGCGTTTGTACATTTGGTCGAAAAGTCTCGGAAGTATCCGTTGAGCGCCAACAGGAAATTGACCGTTTGAGGCTTGAAGCTATCTTCGACAAGGACATCATCAAGAATCAAGATGAAGAGCTCGCTTCGTATAAGTCCAAGCTTGAAGCCGTAGAGTAGAGTGCTAAGGAGACTGCGGAGGCCGTCGCTCGTCTAGAGATGACCCATAAGAAAGAACTTGACGTCGCAGTCCAACGTAGTGGGGCCCTAGCTCTAGAAAAAGATTCTATTCAAAAAGAAAAGGATACACTTGCCCTGCAGGTCAAAGAGCTGAAGGAGCTACTCTCCAAGGAGAAGGAAGAGAAGATAGCGGCTCAAGAAGAGTCTCAACGGTACTATAACGAGATCGTTGATACCCGTCTCTTAAAAGCAAAGCTCGATGATGAGCTCTCTAAGGTTGAGACGATGAAGAGCGAAGCCCGTGAGGAGGGCAAGTGACTAGCTTCCGAGGAGATCGACTCCCGTCTTGAAGCAGCTGCAAAGGCCGGCAGAGAAGAGGTCAAGTGTATGTTTGACCCGCTGATTGCCAAATACAGTGCCCGCGTCCTTATGCACCGCGACTTGACATTCCTAGGTGAGGGCTATCTTGAATCTTTGGCCGAGGCTTGGAAGACTTTGATAAAGATCAGGCAGGTGGAGTCGGGCGTCGAAGAGGTTGACGAGGAGGCTTTAGTGAAAGAGTTTCTCAGGAGGAATGAGCCATCGGATTTGTCCGCAGCTATGGCTCTCTTTGGTAAAGGCTCTTCCCCATCAAAAAAGAAAGATGACGAAGCTGGTCCATCTGGAACCGAGGTTGCAGCCCCTCCTTCTGTTCAACTGGCCGATCGGCCAGCACTTGACCCGTTTGAGCAGCATGCCGGCTATGACCCGAAAGATCCCGGTCTCGGCATTCATGTGCTATCCCCCATTCTAGAGGGTGAAACTCCATGCACAGTTGAAAGCCAGCAAGAAACTGGTATAAAACTCTTCTCCTAGAAGTTCAAAGATCCGTCGCTTTTGCGATCGGTTATTGGTTCTAATGTTCGTTCTTTATGTTTTTTATGCAGGCCGCTCTGATCCTGAACCAACTCCGAGGAGCGATGACGCCAAGGAGGAGGCGGGGAAAATAAGCGATGTCGCTCATGCGGGAGTAACTCCCGGCCCAGACGCTCAAGTGATCGAGGCGCTAGATGATGATAAGTCTGACACTTCATCTCCCGTTGAAGGGAGTTATGAAATCGAAATCACTGGCGCCTCAGAACATACTTCGAAGGTGAGCATGAAGGAGCGACTCGCAGAAGAGAAGAAAAGGAAGGTCGAGATCAAGGTCGAGCCTCAAATACTAGAACTTACCGGCCCGCTGAATAGGCCTCTGAAAGTCATTCTTCCCGGCAAATCCAAACCACTGGATGTTCCTTCTCCCACTCCTGACTCCGCTTCTTTGGCAAGCAGAAAGTCCAAGAGGAAGCGTGAGGGAGAGGAGTCATCTGAGAAAACAAAGGAAGACAAGAAGAAGAAGCCGAAGAAATAGCCACTATACTCGTTCAACGAGATTTTGCTTAGGTCCTGTAACTACTTTTGCTTTTTTGTTTTCGTAGTTTGTGTAGATAGATTTTTGACTCCAAGTTTCGGAGGAGTGGTTGTATAACCCCATTTTGGATTATTGAATAAAGTCTAGTTTCTTTGTCGTTTGAACGATTCGTTTGCTTTTTTAGCTTTCTGTACAACTGTGGTCGAAACTCAAGTTCTTATTAGTTGCATAATTTCCCAATCCATTCTTATATTGTTCGAACATTCTTTGGAATTGTACATTTCTCGTTTCACATCTTTGGTACTCGGAATATTTTCTAATCCGTGCTCCGGGGACTCAGAGTAATTCGGTCCGCATTCGGTGGACTCAGAGATTGGAGTCGTTTATACTCTAGTCCACGCTCCGGGGACTCAGAGTAATTCGGTCCGCATTCGGTGGACTCGGAGATTGGAGTCGTTTATACTCTAGTCCGCGCTCCGGGGACTTAGAGTACTCCGGTCCGCACCCAGGGGTCTCGGAGATTCAATTCGTTTATACTCTAGTCCGCGCTTCGGGGACTTAGAGTACTCCGGTCCGCACTCAAGGGACTCGGAGATTGGAGTCGTTTATACTCTAGTCCGCGCTCTGGGGACTTAGAGTACTCCGGTCCGCACTCAGGGGACTCGAAGATTGGAGTCGTTTATACTCTATTCCGCGCTCCGGGGACTTAGAGTACTCTGGTCTGCGCTCAGGGGACTCGGAGATTGGAGTCGTTTATACTCTAGTCCGCGCTCCGGGGACTTAGAGTACTCCGGTCCGCACTCAGGGGACTCGGAAATTGAAGTCGTTTATACTCTAGTCCACGCTCAGGGGACTTAGAGTACTCCGGTCCGCACTCAGGGGACTCGGAGATTGAAGTCGTTTATACTCTAGTCCGCGCTCTAAGGACTTAGAGTACTCCGGTCCGCACTCAGGGGACTCGGAGATTGAAGTCGTTTATACGATTTCGTACATCATACAGAATAATGTAACTCCAGCAGTTCATCACCCGACTATGAGATATAGAAACATTGTTAATTCATGGAAAAGACGGCTTCAAGCCTTTATTAATAAAAACCAACTAAATTGCCTGATTACACGGTCAAAAAGAAACTAAGAGATAATGGAACAAAAACATACAGGAAATAACTGCACCTAAAACATGAAAGAAACAAGCTAAGTGTAATAACGTCGCAAATGTTCACTGTTTCATGCTCGGGGGAGCGTCACGCCATCAACGGTCGCTAGCTTGAAAGTTCCCTCTCTAACCTTCCATTCAATGACATATGGACCTTCCCAGTTGGGATTCATACGTGATGGTACCGGGAAAACTCGTTTCAAAACGAGATCACCCACATCAAGGATTCTTGGGCGGACTTTCTCGTCGTAGTATCGCTTGACTCGATGCCTATATGATGCCGCCCTTAATTCATCCTCTTCACGTTTTTCATCAACGCAGTCCAGTGATTCCAACAAGAGATCTCGATTCGTCTTAGGATCATAATGTGTCACTCGATGTGATTGAACTTCAAGCTCCATGGGTATAACAGCTTCTGAGCCATATGCCAATGCAAATGGAGAATGGCCAGTCGCGGACTTGTGGGTAGTTCTATAAGCCCATAGCGTTGTTGGGAGTTCATCTACCCACTTGCCTCCAGCCTTTTCCAAATGCTTCTTCAATATGGACTTGATTATTTTGTTCACGGCTTCAACTTGTCCATTAGCTTTCGGATGAGCAACGGCGGCGAACTTTTTCTCAATTCCGTACTTCGAACAGAAATCTTTGAACTCTTTACTTTCAAACTGAGTTCCGTTGTCCGTATTGATGATTCGCGGGAGGCCAAAGCGGCATATAATGTTTCGTACAACGAAATTAATGACCTTCTTGGAGGTGATTGTGGCTAAAGGCTCCGCCTCGGCCCACTTCGTGAAGTAGTCGACTGCAACTATCGCATATTTTGCCCCACCTTTGGATATAGGCAAAGAACCGGTTATGTCGATTCCCCAGATTGCAAACGGCCAGGGACTAACCATTTGTGTGAGTTCCGTTGGTGGAGCTCTCGGGATTTTCGCATATCTTTGACACTTGTCACATTTTCTTGCATAATCTGGAGCATCCCGATTCACAGTTGGCCAATAGTATCCGTAACGGAGGATATTTTTCGCTAGCGTTTGCCCCCCAGTATGGTCGCCACATTATCCCTCATGAACCTCCTTCAAGACCCGCTTTGTCTCATCATGGGCAATGCATTGTAATAAGGGGACCGAGAACCCCTTTTGATACATTACTCCATCCTACATCACATATCGTGCGGCTTTTCGAATGACCTGTCGTCTTTTGCTCCTTTTTTCCGGTAAAGCCCCGGTCATCAGGTATAGTTTGAATGGGGTCATCCATGACTCCCTCTCGATTCCTGTTTCCAACAAAAAATCAACTTTCATCGCGTCTATGCTTGGAGCATGCAAGGTTTCAACGGGAACCAATCCCATTTGCTACGCATCGCCAATGCTTACGAATTTAGCCAATGAGTCGGCTTCTTTGTTCTGTTCACGCGGGACTTGCGAAATGTCATAATGTTCGAGGTTCGATAATAGTTCCTGAACCAGAACAAGGTACGGAGCAAGCTTCTGTCCCCTTGCTTGGTAATCTCCCCGCACTTGGTAGACCACCAACTGTGAGTCATAAAATATTTCGACTGACCTTACCCCGAGTTCTCCAATAAGCTTTAAACCAACAATCAATGCTTCATATTCTGCTTCATTATTCGTAGCCGGGAAATTGAGCTTCACGGCGTAACAAATCGATCGATTTTCTGGAGTCATGAGAACTACTCCGGCTCCGGAGCAACGGTCGTTTGATGCCCCATCGGTGTATAATTTCCATTCGATGGGGGGAATGACACTGTGACCGTCCGGTTCACCAAATACAGTAAACTCAGCTATGAAATCTGCTAATGCTTGCCCTTTTATGGCTCTTCGTGGTAGGTAGGTAATATCGAACTGACTCAACTCGATATTCCATTTTAACATCCTTCCAGAAGTTTCTGGTCGTTGGAGTACCTGCCGTAAGGGCTGATCGGTATAAACACTGACTGAGTGTGCTTGAAAGTATGGACGCAGCTTACGTGATGTAATCACCAAGAAATAGGCCAATTTCTCAATTTTAGGGTAATTTCTTTCTTCCCCCGTTAAACGTTTGCTAACGTAATACACCGGCTTTTGGACTCGGTCCTCCTCGCGGACTAAAGCCGCACTTATAGCATGCGGGGACACGGCCAAGTATACGTACAACATCTCGTGGTCTATTGGTTTCGAAAGCACCGGAGGACTCTCCAGATGCCTCACCAGATCTTGGAATGCTTCCTCATAGTTGGATGTCCATTCAAAATTTCTCTTCCGTTTCTTTATTATATCGAAGAAGGGAATGCACTTGTCCGTGGCTCTGGATATAAATCGACTTAGCGCAGCCACCTTTCCATTCAAGCTTTGCACCTGTTTTATAGTTCTGGGCACTTGCACATCTCGAATAGCTTGAATCTTTTCTGGGTTCACTTCAATTCCCCTAGCATTAACAATGAATCCCAAAAACTTCCCCGATGCAACGCCGAAGGAACACTTCAAAGGGTTGATCTTCATCCCATAATATCTGAGTATATCGAACATCTCTGATAAGTCTCGAATGTGGTCGTTTGACTGTCGTGACTTCACGAGCATGTCATCCACATAGACTTCCATCGTCCTACCAATCTGGTCTTTGAACATTCGATTCACCAAACGCTGATAGGTTGCTCCCCCGTTTTTCAATCCGAAAGGCATTACTACATAGCAATATAGAACAACGTCTGTGACGAAACTGGTGTGTTCCTGGTCCGGAATGTGCATCGGGATCTGATTGTATCCCGAGTACGCATCCATGAATGACAACAACTCGTGTCCTGCAGTGGAGTCGACCAACTGATCAATCCGAGGCAATGGGAAACTGTCCTTGGGGCACGCTTTGTTCAAATCGGAATAATCTACGCAAGTTCTCCATTTCCCATTCGCCTTTTTCACCAGCACGGGGTTTGATACCCATTCAGGGTAGAGGGCATCGCGGACGAACCCATTGGCTTTGAGTTTGTCCACCTCCTCTCTGAGAGCAGCGGACCTCTCCGGGTCCATCCCTCTCCTCTTTTTTTTAACCGGGACGTACTTCGGGTTTATGTTCAATATATGACTCGTAATAGCAGGAGAAATCCCACACATGTCAGAATGTGTCCAAGCAAAAACATCAAGATTCGCTCGGAGGAAATCGCTGAGATCTTCAGTCATTGCGGGGCTAAGTTGTGATCCGATCTTCAGTACTCGCGAAGGATCGTCTCGGCTGACTGAAATGTCAATTGTCAATTCAGCCGGTGCTGCCTTTTCTTCCCTGGGTTCCTCATCGTCGTCTCTCGGATCTATGTCTCTGTAGATCTGAGGATTATGCCCGAGCCAGGGCTCGGGCATTATTTGTCAATTGTCGGTATTATGGATGCGGACGGAATTGTCCGCAGCCTTTCCTTTCTCCCTCCGATGGGCCTCTCGGAGCTCAGCCACATAACATGCACAACCAGTCGCCTGGTCGCCATGAACAACACCTACTCCTTTGTCAGTCGGAAACTTCAAAGTCAAGCACCCTGGGGCTAACGCTGCCCTAAACTCGGCCAGGGCCGGTCGACCCAAGAACACATTGTACGGAGAATCCACATCCAAAACTACGAAAGGTAGGATTCGCACCCTCCTTCGCTCACGTTGTCCCAGTTCAACTGGTAACTCAACATATCCCACTGCATCGGTCGCTGCGCCATTAAAGCCATGTATGCGAGCTTTAAACGGTTTCAAATCCTTCGTCTCCATCTTCATCTGGTCATAAGCCTTTTTGAAGATGATATTGACTGAACTTCCACAATCAATCAAAATTCTCTTTACATACGCCGGCCCTATTATCGCAGATATGACCATCGGGTTGATGGTAGGAGCCTCTACTTGATCAGCATCTCTGCTCCTGAACACTATATCGTCTGTCATCATGCGTAGCTGTTTAGCAGGGGTCCCATCCTCTACGTTGGAACAACACTCAAAGTCTGCGTGCTTCAGGGAACTAGCATACCGCTCCATCTCTTGCCAGTTCTTATCCGCAGGGTGAGGTCCGCCGATGATCGTGTTTATGACTAGTCTGCCCACAGTCCAGGCAGGCTCCTCGGGATGACGCGGAGCTGGTGCACGACCTGGATTGGATGTTCCCTGTCCTCCTTCCTGTGGATTCTTCACAAACTCCTGTAACTTTTTCTGCCTAATCAACTTCTATATAGCGTCGTGTAGGTGTCTGCACTCTTCAGTGTTGTGCCCATAAGTCTCATGAAAGCGGCAGTACTTCCCGGTCCGCATTTGTTCCTCGGTCGACTCCTTTGGACGTGGCTTTCTGTACTGAAAGGTATTGTAGGTTGATAGGTAAATGTTCTCAAGAGATGCATTCAGTGGGGTGTACTCGTTGTAGGTTGGAATTCTCGGCTTCCATTTCCCCGCTTCTCTCTTCTTCCCTTGATTTCTTCCCCCGGATTCCTTAGATTGCCCGGGCTTGTTCTGGACATTGACTTGAACTTTTCCCGAGTTGTCTTCGGACTGCTTCACAGCAATGTTGCTTTTCACGGACTCCTGGACAGGCCCTGGTGCCTTATCTCGCCTTACCCACCTGGCTTCCTCTCTTCTTATGAACTGATGTGCCTTTGGGTAAAAACGCTCTAGCGTAGTCGGAGGTTTTCCTGCCAGCCAGTCTCCAAACTCTGAATCCGGATCCACACCTCGCATCACAGCCATAAGAATTGCATGATCATTAGGACTGCTGACTTCAGTCGCCCCAACATGGAATCTCTATAAATACTCCTTCAATGATTCCCCAGGAGCCTGGATTACACTTGATAGAGACATCACGTCTTTTGGACGGGTAGTATGTATCCTGAACTGTTCTATAAACTTCTTCGCCAACTCCTCGAAACTGGATACGGATCACGGAGGAAGTCGGGTGAACCACATGGTCGCGATCCCAGATAGAGTTATTGGAAAGCACCTACACTTGGTTGCATCATTTGCTCTAGTTGAATCCATCATCCATTCGTACCTCATGACATGCTGTCTGGGATAAGTCTTTCCTTCATATGCCGGGATAGTTGGCATACTAAACTTTCTGGGGTACGCTGCCTGTAGAACAATGTCTGTGAATGGAGTATGACTTCTTGACACTCCCCAATCATCGTTTGATAAGCCTTGATTCTCTTTCATCAATTGTCTGATCATGGCTGTCAGGTCTGGTGTTTGTATGGAAGGTGGAAGGTTGGAGTCTGTTCTACGTGATTGATCAGGCTGATGCCTCCTCTACTGGCGATCTGCCAAATGTGCATCTTGAGGTTCGACATCATTGGCATCTTGATGATCTGGGCCTCCATCCTCCACCTGCACTCCAGCTCCTAAGTTTCCAGCTCCTGCTTGGTCACGGTCTCCAGCTGTTCGGATAGCAGCACCTGCCTGCGTAGTTTCAGTCTTACGGCGTCTACGCCGGGGAGGTTCATCGGACGAAGTTGAGCTGTCGGATGAAGAATAAGGAGCGGGATTGCCCCCAGCATTCTGATGCTGTTGTTGAGTGAGTTGTGCCATGAGGTTGGCGTTGGCTTGCATCTGCTCTTCGAGTTGTCTCCTGCTTTCCCTGAGTTCTCTCATCAAGTTGTTGAACTCTATTCTGGTGACAACCGGCATTTGGTCCTGGACGGTAGTCCCTGCACCTAGAATTGCTTGCTGATTGCTAGGTCCTGCTTGTTGTACGCTAGCAGTCTCATGGGCGTCCGCATTGTGAGAGGCTGATCTGGTACGTGGTCTTGCCATTGTAGAGTTATTGGTATGAACTCTGAGTAGAATAAACGGACGTCCTACGAATGAATCAGATCTTCTTTGGGGGATTTATTCAATCCAGTAGCTTCAAAGCAGATCCCTGAGGTCTGAGAATTGTTCTCTCAGTGAAAGCACCAAAGTGTTAGCACCAAAATTGGTCGCTAACCTCATTGAGAAAGATTGTGTAGAGAGATAAATGATGAAAGTAAATTTAAACAAGGAACAATATGCTAAATTGAATGCAAAGACGAGAACACCAGATTTATAGTGGTTCGGCGTAACTGCCTACGTCCACTTTGAGGTTAATCTTTATTGCTTTACTAGATAATTGATTACAGATACAATCCATTTGCCAACTACTTGAATACAACTGCTAAGTAAAGAGGATGAGTCTTGAAAGCGGTAGAGTCTCCCCAGTGTTCTCGAAAAAAGGTCCATTTCACTGTGCCCCTGCCTCTCTATTTATAGACAAAGATGGGTTGGACTTCCTTGGTGGGCCTGGTAGCTGAATACCTTGGCCCAAATGGAGTGGTCTCCATATGCCGATCCATAGATGCCAAACGCTGAATGCCGAACTAGGCGTGAATGCCGAACGATCTTCTCATGCCGAACAGAAGTGAGGCCGAACACCCTGAATGTCGTGGGAAGTATTTGTGCCGACCGATACTGGAGGCCGATCCAGGGTATTTGTGCTGAACGACTGAATGCCGAGCAGAACTTAGGCCGGACGATACTCTGGCCGAACGCTGTCAAGGCCGAACCATGTCTTGGCCGAACGACACTTAGGCCGAACAATAGTTAGGCCAAACGATATTTTATGACGGACAATTCTGCCATGCCGAACGTTCGTACATGCTGAACGTTATACCATGCCGAACGTCTATCGATGCCGAACGTTCCTTGATGCCGAGCGCTTCCGAATGCCGAGCGCTTCTTGGATGCCGAGCGTATCATGACGCCGAACGCCATCTGGATGTCGAGCGCTTCTTGGATGCCAGCCGTAGCGAGACGCCGAACGAACCAGTTGAGCCGAACGACAAAGATGTCGAGTACTAAGTTGCCTGGTCAAATCTCCAAGAAACAAATACCAAGCTCAAAATCTAAAAAGTAGAATGTATGTGTCATGGGCCACCACCTCTCAGCTAATGCCTGAATGAGAGGTCGATCAAAGGACTGGACATGCCTAATCGACAAAAACAGACCAAAAGGGCTAGCCTGTAGCCTCTCTACAATAGGATGGGGAAGAGAGTCATAAAACTGGATAATGCACTTTGCCCAACTACCATGACAATTAATGTAATGGTCCTATAGATAATTTATGAATCAATAATTTTGAATATACTACAGTTATTTAATATGGTTAATTGATGTACATATAAAAATAACCAAATATATTAATGTGTAAATTATACCTATATCGTGGTCAAAGAGGTTTCAGCTCTATGCCGATAACCATATGGAAGATCATGTAGTATACATAGATCATCTGGTGATACTCCTAGTGCCGGAGGAACATGTAATGGTCCTGCTTGTTCCTCTGAATGTCTGTGAACCGTTCTTCTAGCCATTTTAGTTGGACATGGCGGCATTTTGTTTAAATTTTCTGTTTAAAAAAAATTAAAAACTAAAATTTTAGAGAGAAATGGGGAAAGGGGCGCCGGGGTATAGAAAAAGGGGCTGGCGCCCATTAAATGGGCGCGTGGCCACTGAACATCTCGGCCCAATTACGGGCTGAATATTCAGCCCATAACCCACTGGAGATGCCCTAATTAACAACATTACTATGAATTTGATTGGAGCCAAAAATTTTGATTTGGAGCCAAAATTGTGGGTTTGAAGTCTAAAGAAAACTTGTGCTACTTTTTGTAATACAAAGACGTAAAGTTGTAATACATGTTGCAATAATTTTTTGAAAATTTTAAAAAAATTTATAGGAATATTCAAAATTTTGTTTTTGAATTTTATGAATATTTTTAAATTTACTATAGACAATATCAAATTTTCGATTTTTTAAAAGGGGAAAAAATTTTTAAGGACAAATTATGTTAAAATTATAGGCACAAGGACACGCACGTTTTTTTTTCATTCAAGGACAAGCCCAAAGCGCATACGAAACTTATACCATTCACCTTCCCTCTAACATTCCGTTTCATTCCATTCGTCATCTTCTCCATTTTTAAATATTCTGTCAATTCGTTCTCAAAAATAAAATTCACGCTAGTAATGGCGCCTCAAACTAGAAGCAGGTCATTATCTCCAATAGAACCACAAATGGAAACAGACGACGAATAGCGATAACAAATTCAACAAGCATCCTCAATTCGCGAAGTCAAAAACCTAAATTTTCTTGAAATTCAACAGCAAAACGAAAACCTAGCTCAAGCACAAATTCAACAACAATCACCAAATCGAGAAGCACGAAACCTAGCTCAAGATGATCCAAAACCATAAGAGACGATATTACAATCTAGTAACCTTAAATTATAAAAATAACCATCCGATCAAGAAGAACAACAGAAGAGAGAGAAAAGAACAAAGAGAAGAAATGAAAAACAAACAAGAAGATGAAATTCAATCAAAAAAGAAAAAAACATAGGAGAAGGTAGTTGATACTATAAGCTACAGCAATAGTAATATATAATTGTACTGTAATATCATTGAATTTTTTTGACAGAACACTGAAGAAAACATATAGATTTTGAGCTGCAAAAAAAAAGTAGATCAAAGAAAAATATGAAAAAATAATTCAGAAGGAAATTTAAATAGAAACTCAAAACACAATTCAATAGGTAAATAATACTATAATATTATAAAACTGATACTAACCATATCATATTATTAAATATATTCTAATAGTATCAAAAATTTTAAACAGGAAAAGGCTCAAAAAATGGGAAAACAAATTGCAAATGAATAATCTCAAGAGGAACAAATCAATTCAGTAACCATCACATTATAACATATTATTTATTGCAAAAATGATACCTACAGTTTATTTGGTTGCAAAAATGATACCTATAGTTTACAAAAATGATACATACTATTTGTTTTGAGTAGAATTGATAACTACACTACAATAAATACAGCTTATTAAAACTTTTGGTTTCCAACGTTTGTATTTAAAACGTTGTAAAAAACCCCTTTTACAATGTTTTTTGTAAAAACATTATGAAAAACATTCATTTTACAATGTTTTTACAGAAAATGTTGTAAAACATGACCTTTTACAACGTTTCCTCCAAAAGAGATGTAAAAAACGTCTTTTTTACAACGTTATCACAGTACCCTTTTAACAACAGTTTTAAAATGTTGTAAAAACATTGTTTTTACAACTAGATATTAATTAACTACAACTTTTTTTAAAAGTAGTTTTGTTCATAGGTTTACATTAAATTTTTTGAATATGTTTAGTATTACTCTAAATATTATAACAATTGATAATTAATAATTAATAACAAAAATATAATACATACCTAAATAATTTATAAATGGTGGTTTATAATTAATAATTTATAAATGAAAATTTAGATAGATAATTATTTATAATTTATAATTTATAACCAATGATTATTAATAAATAATTTATAATTACTACTTATTATCTATAATCAATAATTATTTTTATATTTAATAATCTATTATAATTAATTGTTAATAATTAGTAAAGTATAGTTAATATTTGTTAATTACATTTAATAATTAGTAAATATAACTAATAACTAATAATTAATGATTAATATTAAATAATTACTATTGAATAATTAGTATTAAATAATTAATAAATAATATTAAATAATAATCAATAAGTAATAATTAATAATATTTAATGATTAACAATCAATAAGTAATAAGCAATAATTAATATTAAATAATTAATAGTCACTATAAAATAATTAACAATTAATAAGTAATATTTAATGATTAACAGGTAATATTTATTTTCTAGCATTTAATATTTAATGATTGGTAAGTGCAATTGTACAACAAATACACCTTACTACAACGTTTTGTTCTTCAAATGTTGTAAAAACCCTTTTTGCAACTTTTTCTACAGAAATGTTGTAAAACCCATCTTTTTAAAACATTTTCCACAAAAATAATTAATAAATAATAGTATTATAATTAATAATTAAAAATAAGAAGTAGTAATTAATGATAATAATAAAAATAATTAACAATAATTAGTTATAAATTGTTAATAAATAATCATTTCGTATTTCATAATTAATAAGAAGTAATATTTAAGACTAATATTTAATAATTAATAAATAAGAAATAATAATCAATATTGATTATTAATGATTAATAATTGATAATTACTATTAAATAATTATGAAGTATTAATAATTAAGAATAATATTTAACATTTACTACGTAATAATTAATTTTTAATAATTAATGAATAATATTTAATCTTAATAATTAAGAATTAATATTTATTATTTAGTATGAAATATTTAATCTAGGCATGTAAACAGATACTTTCGGATGCGGATAATGTTATATCCGCATCCGAATCCGAAATTATTTTCGGATATCCGCATCCGCGGATATCGGATAATTATCCTATCCGCCAACGACCGATGAATCAAGGAAAATTTTAGTTTAATATAAACTTTTTTCAATCCCACTGGTTATAAAAGTGTTAAAAATAAACAAATATAATGATAATAAATAGTTTTGAGCAGTTAATATGCATTTAGGCGTATAATATAAACTTCTAACTTAATAAAACCATACATAAATATCTTTCAACGTACTAAAATACACATAATTTAAACTATAGTCTTGAAAAATACCGGACGGATAATTTTCGGATGTGGATGTCTTCATATCCGCATCCGTTTTTTCGAATATCGGATATTTATCCGCTTTTCGGATGAGGATGAGGACGAATTTCGGATTTTTCGGATATCCATTGACAATCCTAATTTAATCATTATAATTGATAACTATGTATAGTAATTAAAATTTTGAAATTCAAAAATTGTAAACATTACGCTGCAAATTATTACTTCTATATGCATCTAGAGATTTCTTTTGTTACTATCTTATTTGAAATATACATGTTTGTTTCCCTCCAATTTGATATTTTTTGCTCGAATCCAAAAAAAAATTTCCCTCCCTACCGAAAATTTTGGCTCCAATGTAAAATTTTCCTTCATACTTGCTTATTTTATTTTATTAAACAAAACGGGTAAGCCCCTTCTATTGTTTTATTCTCACTTCATTCAACTCCAAAGCTTCCTTAATTACGATCTCTAATGGCGGCGCAAGTTGCTCTTCCATCTCCCACTTGAATCTAACCTCTCTTCAACTTCAAACAAGTTAAAAGTAACCAGATCTGTTACCGTAACTCTTTTCCAGCCATATGTATACCTTGAATCAAAACGCTAAGACTTTGCTCCTTTTTATTTCGCCATGGCCCATGTTTTCTACTATATTTACTTTGTCCTTTATTCTCCAGCGATTCCTTATAGGTTTTAATAGCTGGAAATTCTTGCAATCATTCGTCTATGTCCAACTAGGGCGGCGTAACCTCATTTGACAACATTTGATCCAAGATATGTAATCTATTTTTTCAAAAGTTGTAATTATCAATGTTGAAACTATTAATTTAAAGTTGTCAAATGGGGAGGAAAATTTGGAGAAAGGACTGAGGAATTTTCGGATTGCCTAAGTGTCAAGGATTTCCGAAGGGGGTGGATGTTGTTAGTGGAGGGTGCAGGTTTTAGTTGAGGATGCAGGTTTCGGCAATGATTTGAAGGTGGTTATGAGTAATGGTGGTGGTTCAATGGTTGTGAAAGGGATGTGTTGGGTTGCGGTGGTGAAGTGGTTTTTAGTTTCAGATCAGGTGGAGGGTGCGGGTTTCAGGTCAGTGGAGGGCGTGGGTTTCAGGTTAAGTGGAGGGTGTAGGTTTCGGTTGTATGTTTGGCAATGATTTGAGGGAGGTTATGGATAGTGGTGGTGTTTCATTAGTTGTGAAAGGGATGTGTTGGGTTGTGGTGGTGGAAGTGTAATTCAAGGTGGGAAGGAGATTTGATATGTGCGTTTCTAGGAAGAAGTTGCATTACCAGGTGAAATTGTTGTTGCAAATTATACAGATCATGATGGGATTTAGATGGATTCTGAAGTGATAGAACTCAAGGATGCTACAGTTAAGTGGAAAGTTGGCTTGAGAAATAGAACGGGATGAGTTGGAGATAAGAGGAGAATTTGAAGAGGCTTTGGCCAATTCTTTGACTAGGATAAAATGGAATGATTGCCTTGCATGAAAGAAGTAGAATCTAGCACTAGAATGCGTCGAATTGAATGGAGGGAGACAAGTGTTCATTAATTATGTGAATTGGATAGGAGAAGAAAGAATGAGGAATTTTTAATTTTTGTTTGTTTCTTTTTTGAAAAAAAATAAAATTAGCGTGTAAAAATCTTGTAATATAAAAATAGTAAAAGGAATTAAATGTATTAAAAAATTGAATTCTATAATAAATATCATTGAGAATAAAAATGCATTCTATTAAAATATGTATTATATAAAAATATATTTTTGTAATATAAAAATGTCTAAGCAATTTTTTTGAAAAAAATTGTATATATTTTGCAACATTTTAAAAAAGTTTTAAAAAATATTCTACAACATTTAAAAAATGTTGTAAAATACATTTTGCAACATATAAAAATAGTTGTAGTTATATCTATTATAATGTTTTACCATAACCATTTGGACAAGTTGTAGTAGATTGAGACCCTATTACAACTGTGGCTAAGACAACGTTTGGGAAAACATTGTAAAATACCTACTACAACTTTTTGAGAGTTGAAAAGGACGTTTTTTGTTGTAGTGCTAATAATTTTATAAATTGTTTTTCAAATCATTTGTAGCAAAACTGACACTGATATCTTGAAAAAATTATACAAACGATCATTTTGTTTGAAGTTTGTACATTGTTAAGTCATTTTCACTGTACTTTCTATAAAAACTGATATCATTATAAACCAAGAATGAAACCTACAGTTTGTATGCTTGAAGTTATTAGTTTGGAATTTTAAAACTTATTTCAAATGTCAGTTTTATGAAACCTAATACCTATATCTAACAAAAATGATACCCATTAACTATTTTGACTAGAGTTGATGCCTTTATAGTTTTATAAATGATTTTCCATATAATTTGTAGTAAAAATGATACCAGTACATTGCAAAAATGATATCAGCAATATGTTTGTTTGAAATTTGTACTTTGTACTTTTATGAATTTTTTCACTGCATTTTGTTTAAAGACTGAGATCATTATAAATAAAAAACTGGTACCTTAATTCTGTATGTTTGAGTTAAATGATTTGGAGTTTTCAAAATTATTTCCGCTATCATTTTTATAAAAATTGATATCAGTATTCAACAAAAATGATACCCACTAGCTGTTTTGAGTAGAGTTGATGTCTTTCTAATTTTATAGAATATTTTTCATGTAATTTACAGCAAAAATGATACCAATAGCTTGCAAAAATGATACAACTAACATGCTTGTTTGAAGCTTGTACATTTTGCTTTTATACATTTTTTCGATGCATTTTATTTAAAAACTAATACCATTAAAATCAAAAATGATACCTAAATTATGTATGTTTCAGGTTAATGATTTGAAGTTTTAAAATTATTTGAACTGTCATGTTTATGAAAACTGATACCGGTATTCAACAAAAATGATACTCACTAGATGTTTTGAGTAGAACCGATATCTTTCTAATTTTATAAATTATTTTCCACGTAATTTGTAGGAAAAATGATACCAGTAGCTTCTAAAA
Organism: Allium fistulosum; assembly: GCA_030737815.1. Taxonomy (NCBI): domain Eukaryota; kingdom Viridiplantae; phylum Streptophyta; class Magnoliopsida; order Asparagales; family Amaryllidaceae; genus Allium; species Allium fistulosum. The sequence continues at coordinate 292,296,024 of CM060908.1, read as the reverse complement.
ATGATACCATTAACATGTTTGAAGCTTGTACTTTGCGCTTTTATGAATTGTTTTCACCGCATATTATTTAAATGCTGATATCATTATAAATAAAAAATGATACCCACGGTCTGTAAGCTTGAAGTTATTAGTTTGTAATTTTCAGAATTATTTCTAACCTCATTTTTATGAAAACAGATACCTATGTTTAACGAAACTGATACCCTTGTACTGCAAAAATGATACCCTTATATATTTGTATGAATTTGTTTCATTGTAGTTGATACCCATTATATTGTTATGATTTAATGTCATTTGTTTCACTGTCAACTTAATACCACTTTTTCGTACAATAGGATGACGATGATTTTGACAATCCATGTCCTACAAGAACGAAAGTGATATCTAAAGGATTAGAGCAGGAAATAGCAAAAGCTGAAGATACAAAGCCAGACACAGCATATAGATGTAGCTTACAAGCAATTTTCAAGATGATAAATTTGGTAAAAGAAAAGAAAGGGCTATCCAAAAAAACAAATAAATATCTTGAAAAAGACCCCATTTTACAATTTGTTCAATGTTTTCTACGAAGAAAGAATAACAATGAAAGAATGCAAAAAGCATCAATACAACTTGGATGTTTTATACAAACGCTACTCAACTGAAACTGATACTATCATATTTGGACAAGACAAAATGAAAGTAACTACCACAAATATTAGCTTGCTTTTGGTCTACCGTTGGAAGGCAGAAACATAGAACCGACACCAAAAATGATGAGCAAAACCAATCCAACAAAAAGAAATTTTGGAAATTGTACTTTCATTACAAGAAATGTGGTTGAAAGAAGAATGATATAAGAGACAGCAAAAAAGAAAAAGCAAAATGAATAAGACATGCCATTGTTGATAGTAATGGAAATACTATTAACATTTTTCTTCCCAAACAATCAACAAAAACTGAGATGGGAAATTCTACTGTATCGATCCGCCAATTTATCACTTTGATAAATTATATTTATTTTTAAATTTATGCAAATAAAAGGTTGATAATCCGAATAATATTGTTTTAAGTGGTAATAAGTAATAGTAATCTTGTTTTGAATAAATATTTACAAAAATATTTTCCTGAAATTTATATCGATAAAATGGCATCATATAGATTTATGAATTTAATTTGAGATTTAGTGATTTAATAATTATTTTAATTATTCAAGTATTATTTTAAATGATGATAAATCATTTTGAATAGTTATAAAGTGATGATAAATCATTTATAATAATTTTTATAAAAACATATATTTGATTTGAAAATATAAGGAAAAATCGATAACGCTTTATCAGTATAATATCAATTATTGTAAATGATTGTTATTATTTATTTATATGGTTTTATAATTCAAATATGATCATTTTAATTAATTTAAAATGATAAGAAATTTATTTTTAAATTTTGTTTACAAATATATGTATGTTAATTAATAAGTGAAAATGTGACCGATAATCGGTTCCCCGGATTTCGACGATTTAACAAACAAAAGTTATTCGGAGATGTTCGAAGTGTTATGCACCTACATGTACATGCATATATATGTCACATGCACATGATAATATATACATGTGTACATAAACATATATATATATATATATATTACAAAAATAATTTAATAATTCCTAAAGCTTAACCTTGAAGTAACCATAAAGCAAACATCAACTCATTGTACCACACCATCACCTCACATCACCATCACATGGCTTGGGGGGAAGCCGTGCGTGTAGAGGGGTAGGAGGGGTGTGGGCTAGTGGCATTTTGGTAATTTTGCTTTTGAATATTTTATTTCAAGTTTTTTTATAAATACCACCCCTCTTCTCATAAATTCCTAATACCATTCCAATTCTTCTTCCTCTTTTTTTCAAGATTTCTAAGAGCATCTCTAATGGCTTCATATTCATAGAAAAGGATTACAGAAAAGTTAGAAAAAAAATATGAAATAAAAGAGGAAAATGTACACACTAGTTTATAATATCAATCCACTTCAAAACTAGTTCAAAACACCTCCTCTACCCTTCCAAAAATCCATAGCTACCACCCACACCACCAAGGCCTTGAGTTCCAAGCTTGGCCATGCACATTTAAGGGTCTTGGACTCGATTCCATAAGCTCTGGTATGTCGATAGCGGAGCTATAGCCGATTTTATATTAGCTCGAAGGGTAAATGAAGGTGAGAACTCCTAAATTATAATATTATATTTTTGTATGATGATATGATGTTTGCAAATGGATTTTTAATATGCTTTGATCATCAAGTTTAGTTGTTTCATATGAATGTTGAAAATATATGCAAGTCATGGAAATACACGGCGATAAGCACAAAGGAAATCACTTTCCTCTATATTAATTTATTGGTGTATATGGAATATTAAACCTCTTTAAAAAGGTTTAAATATAAGTTTGAAATGTTTTATGAACATTTGAAAGTGTTTTGGTGAAGTTTGAAAAGTAATTGAAAATTTAGTAAAAAATAAGCGCGTCGCATAACGATAGTTCGTGATTTCGCATCATAAAAGCCGAACGAGTGTATAAAATGGAATATAGCTTGGAATTCTTCGAGATAAGAATTTTTTAAACTATTATATCCATAGTTTTCCAACGAAGAAATAAAATCGAGATTTTGAGATATGAGTAAAACAAACTTTCTGAAGAATCGCGGTTTTGCAGTTCGTAATCCAAAACTGGATTTCTTTGAAAATGATATTTTGTTTAAAAATGTGGAATAAATCTTATAAATCTTTTAAAATGTTTTAAAAGTGAGTTTAGTTATTAAAATGAACTTTCAAATAATAAAAAGTCGTTTTGATTTATATAGCTTAAAAAGCACTTTCCGCAGCACTTTTCTGTAACTTTTAAGTTTTAGTTTTAAACTTAACGATCCTTTTCCATATCTTTCATAAATGTTTTCAAATGGATAATTAAATGTTTTAATGATGATTGGAGGTTTTCTAGCTTATTTTAGAGAGTTTAAGATAAATATTTATAAGAAAAGCTATTATAAATAAAGTGGTTTAATCTTGGCTCTAAAAGCCGACGAGTAGACTGGATTTTTCTATTCGTAAGATCTCGATATGAGGTGCTTAAACTAAGGAGATGTTCAGGAGCAACCAGTGCTTGGCTCACCTGACCTCTTCCTTGGGCGAGGGATAGATAAGGACGAAATGTCGGAAATGAGTTAAGTATAAAAGATCTAAATTTTCAACTTTGATTTATAGAGATGATCTTCTTATACCCGGTGTTAAAAGCCGAAGAAGGAACTCGTACTATTCATGGAATTTAAAAGGTGATTTCACCGTTATTCCGCCTATAGTATTTGTTGAATACGAGAATTAATATTGGGTAGAATTAGATGATTTCTATAGATTCTGCTCACTTAATATTTACTGGTTTTGGATTAACATCCTAGATAACAAGGTTTTAACTCAATCAAAATTTCGAGTTTTGAATTAAGAAATCTTTGTTAAGATTTAAATGAAATGATTTGGAAATGTTTTCCTAAGTGAAAAATGAAATGGTTTCGAATTTTTCCAAATTTAAATGGGTATTAAGTAATCAAAGGTTTTGATAAGAGAGGTTTAAAGATTCCGCATATAGAAGATAGAATGTTTTAGAAATATATATCTCAAGAGGAGATTTTGATAAAAAGAACTTAATCAATTAAAGAATGATTTCCTATTCACAAAACCTTTTTTTATCGATGATTGGATAGAAGGAACCGTGGTTGGATTTGGGGTAATTCCTATCTGAAAACCACTTCGAACCAATGTATGCACTCAAAAATGAAGGCCTGATAAGGAAATGAAGGATGAAGATCGAAGATTTTCGGGATGAAAGGCCTGCTTGTTGATAATTCTGGTTAGCTCTCAAATACTAAAGTAGCAGTGGTCCCTTCATTTCTGGAACTCTTTGCGTTGCAAGGACTTCTCGCTACTAATCCTAGGTGTAACTCCCGATAGGATGTGGTAGGAGAGTGCCTCCGGTTTCGTTCAATCCTAAAACAAACTTGTATGGACGAATGTATGACGTTGCACTTCTAGTTACATAAGTGATCTCTATGAACGTATTATCTGTTTGGTGGCGGAGAAGGCAACTTCTGTTAGCTTAACACCCTTTTCTAAGACGTATGCGCTCAGGAGTTATACGTTTGTAGAAATCAGTTGTGTGACCATGGAATGGCAGTATGGCTTTCAAAGGAAGATGTTGTGCTATGTGAAAGGTAATCGTGACCTTTGGCCTCACAGCCGGAAATGATCGAAACAGGGTAGATGCAGCAAGGCTATGTGGTTTGCAACCATTAGGATATGATCATCCCCTTTTATATATATTTATTCCCGCTATGATGTTCGGGACTTAAATTATTGTGGATGCATGCTATGAGTGCCCTCGGATAGGTCTATAACGACCGGGGTGATGACATATTCGGTACTATCTAGGAAGAGGTAGGCCAGTCTTGTGTTGGTAGAGGACCATCAGTTGGGCCTCGGTACATTCCTCTAGAGATGTACTGCTGGAAGGTAGTTCCTTCACCTGGTCATTTGTATGGAAATCCATTCTCCAATAAGAGCCTGCCGTTTTGTTTGTAGAACCTAGTATGCTGGAATTTAATAATGGTAACAATTTTGGCTAAGATTAATAAGTTTACTTGCAAATGTTTTCAAAGATATGTCATTAAAAATAATATCAAGTGATTTTACGTAATAATGATTTGGTTATCATAAGGTAAAAAACCCATTCCGTATTTATATGCGGCTTGGTCTTATGAGACACCTTTTTGTTTTCAAAACACGTATTTTGAGTTCTCAAACCAGTCCCATGACTGACCTAGAGTTTAATTTCCTTTTCCTTAAACTATGGGTTCCCAAATTTTCCCGGGCAGCCTAGTAGTCAAGTTTAGTGTAAAAGAAATCTGGATGGAGCTCGAAGCATGGAGTCGGAAGATTTTTCCTGAAGATTTTTGTCTATTTCCACCACACTCTTGTACTATAATGTTCCGCATTTGTAAGGACAGGAATTTATAACTGTCCATGTTTAACTCTGATAAACGTATTTTAAATTTCTGCTGTAAAGTTTATATTGAAATAACATGTGTGAGATTCTGTTTGGTCTTTATTTCCTTTCTTACCCTTGAGAATCCACTTCTTCGGCACCTGGATTTACGTCACGTGAATACCAAGGATGTACTAGTGTCGATTTTCGAGAGTCGAAGAAATGGGTCCTCACATCTACCTTTCTTGATAGATTTTGAAACATTGCACACAATTTCTTGGCCACAAACAATAGATAAAAATTTCAGTAAATTTGTCAAAAAATTTATCCACAAGCTAAGAAATATGTCTGCATGCTCCATGCTTTCATTGGTAAGATATGTTATTCAAAATATTATTATTTGAAATAAATATTATTTTTAATAATCATATCTACTTAGTTCATTAAATGTTTATAGTATTGCATTTGTGAGAAGATGAAACTCATTCAACCAAGACGACAACATGTTGAAGATTTACCAAGATTTGCAAGATGGGATTTGCGTAAGCTTAAAGACATAGTAGTCAAACAATTTTTGGATGATGTCAAAGAGGGCGACGTAAGTTAAAACTCCATCTTACCTATATTAATCAATATCATTTTAACTTTTACTTAGAATCAATTTTAAAACTATACATTTTCTACTATCATTTGTGACTATGCATAGTATCAGTTGTTACCTCTATATAGTATCAGTTTCAATACTTGGTATTACTTTTGTCTTATTCAAAGTATTAATTTCAATATTGTGTATCATTTTTGTCTTTGCATAGTATCAGTTTTATTACTTAATATAATTTGTGCTTCTCCATAGTATAAGTTTCAATATTTGGTATCATTTTTGTCTCTGTATAGTATCAGTTTTCCTCTGTATAGTATCTGTGTTGCTTCTTCATAGTATCAGTTATAATACACTATAATACTTGGTATCACTTTTAACACTGCATAATATCAGTTTATAACTCTGCATAGTATTAGTTTCATAACCATTATCTTTTGTTCTATTAAAAAAATAAATTATTACTATCAGTTATAACATATTAGTTATAACATAATATAATAGCTTAAAACTATTACAAAATTTCCTTGCTAATTATACGGGTTAAAAAAATTACTAATATTCTTCCACATGAAGATAGGTGTAACGACCCGAACTTTGATCACTTTAATTAAAGATATTTAAATTATTTTAAATATTCAAATATAGATTATTTTTCATAGTTAATCAAGTTTTAAGTGATAAATAATAATAATGAACTTATTTTGGAAAAATATGGAAATATTTCGATAAAATGGCCGAAACCGTTTTATCGATAAATAGCTTATAATCGTAAAACGTCGCGCACGGAGCTGGATACATACACTTATTTTTATAATTGAATAAGAATATGAAATAAAATATTTTATTTTATTTTTGTAAATTAAATGTGTTTATGGCATCATTAGTGCTGCCCTTATATTTAAATAATAATTTAAGAATTTAAATTGAGATTTAATAATTTGATAATTATTGTAATTATTCAATTAATTGTTTTTAAATGATAATAATTCATTTTAAATATTTATAAAGTGATAATAAATCAATTATAATGGGTTTATAAAGATATATATTTGATTTGGAGAATATAAGAAAATTCGTATCGCTTTATTGGTAAAATAACAATTTTTGTAAATAATTGTTAATATTAAGTTAATTGGTTTTATAATTCAAATGAGACGATTTTAATTAATTAATAATCATTATAAATTTATTTTCAAATTTTGTTTACATATATATGTATGTTTACTAAGAAGTGAAAATGTGACTGGTAATCGGTTTTCCAATTTTCAACGGTTTATCGAACGAAAGTTGTTCGAAGTGATCGCAACATTGTTCGTTCTCTTGTACACATATATATAACAAGCATATACATATACATATGCAGACATACATATCATATGCACATGAACCTATACATAAGAATTTACCATTTACATTTACGAATTTACTTAAAGTAAATATAAAAAATATCTAAGATATTTGTTACATCCTTACCACTTAAGCAAACTCAATGTCAACCTTCTTACACACCAAGTACACACACATGGGGGGGATTCATTTCAGTCATTAGAGGTGACATAAGAGTGGTGATGGAATTGTGATATAGGGTGACCAAAATATCATGATATTTTGGAGAAGAACCTTGGCTATAAACACCTCTCCTTTTGCATCTTTTTCATTCCACCATGTCTCCTTCATAACTGAACGGAATTTCACAATTCATTTTTTCAAACCATTCAAAATTTCAGTGGCAACAACTTTCTAGTTGACCACTTCTTCCTATTCTAAGATTCGACATGCACAAAATCCAGTTCTTTTTATTGCATTTTCGGGCCCAGAATTTTAGTTCCGAAAATGACCTCTCTTCTTTTGAATATATCTTCCTCATAACCAAATGAAATCGAGTGTTTCTTTTTTTTAAATTGTAGAGAAAAGAATTTACAAGAACTTTTATTTTCACCACTTTTCATAATTCATTGAATAACACGTCCAGAATTCAGTTATAACTTGACCAATTTCCGGGTATGATTTTTGTAAATCCAAGAATGCTTCTTGTTCACTTGACCATATCTCATTCAAAAATAATCCAAATTTGATGATTATTTTTTTTAAACCGTGTAGAAAATAATTTCCTACAACTTTCATTTTAAATTTATTTCCAAATTCAGAGAGTAGAATGTCCAAAAACCCAAGAGAAAATGACATATTTTTAGGTCTAGATTTTGGTAAATTAAATAAGAATCTAAAGTCCTACACCTCATTCCCCATGCTTGGCCGAGCACCACTTTTGGCATGGAATGGTTCAGTGCACTAAGAGGCAAGGTGTTGGGGTTCGTGAGCTCGGATTGCGAGTTAGTGAAGCTAAAGCCCTTTTTCCGATAGAAAATCAATGTGAGAACTCTAACTTTAAAACATTATAAGTAGTTATATATGTTTAACATAACTATTTGGATGCTAATGATGTTTGGATGTTTGGTTGATGAATGTTTGAAAAAAAATTTAGTAACATATAACTAAAAGTGAGAAAACTCCTAAACTATAGTTATATATGTTATTGGATGATATATATGTTTGGATATGATTGTTGATGAAGGTTGTTTAACATAGTTGTTGAATATATATGCAAGTCTTGTTAATACACGTCGATAATCACAAATAAAATCACTTTCCATTATTGAACGAAATGGTATATATGGAATGTTTAAACCTCTTGAAAATGGTATAGTATGATTTAGAAATGTTTTATAAACATTTAAAAGTATTTTGGCAAAGTTTAAATGAATATTGAAAATTGAGTCAGAAATAGGCGCGTCGCGTAACGGTAGTTCGCGATTTCGCGCCATAAAAGTTAAACGAGTATATAGAATGGAATGTAGCTTGGAATTCTTCGAGATAAGAATTTTCCGAACTATTATATCCATGGTTTTCTAACAAAGAAAGAAAATCAAGATTTCGGTAAGTAGATTTAGAAATATGAGTAAAACAAGTTTTTGGAAAAATTGCGGTTTTGCAGTTCGGAATCCATAAAGGGATTCTTTAAAAATGATATTTTAAAATTGTTTAAAAATATGAAATAAATTCTAAAAATCTTTTAAAATGTTTTAAAAGTGATTGAGTTATAAAAATGAATTTCCAAATGATAAAAAGTCATTTGGATCAATATAGCTTAAAAAGCACTTTCCGCGGCACTTTCCTATAACTTTTGAAATATAGTTTTAAACGCGACCATTCTTTTTCAAATCTTTTGTAAAAGTTTTCAAATGATTAATAAAGTATTTTAAAGATGATTTAAAGGATTTATGGAATGGTTAAATAATAAATGATTTAGAGTCATTCAAATAACTTGACCGCCTTATGGGTGACAGGGAGATAGTGTCTAGGCTTGAGTCTCGAAAACAAGTTTCCTGCTCTCCCTGGCTATCCTAACTGGCCCAACGGAGGGAATAGTAAATTTAATTTACATGGATCAAAATTTTATAAAGTATAAATGATATAATTTTCCAAATATAAATAATTTGGATTTTATGGGGATAATCTTCTTATACTTGGTGATAAAGCCCGAAGAGGGAACTCGTACTATTCGTGGAATTTAAAAGGTCATTTCGCCATTATTCCACCCATAATACTTGTTGAATACGGGAATTAATATTGAGTAGAATTAGATGATTTCTATAGATTCTGCTTACTTAATATTTACTTGTTTTGGATTTACATCCTAGATAACATGGTTTTAATACAATCAAAAATTTGATTTTTGAATTAAGAAATCTTTGTTAATATTTAAAAGAAATGATTTAGAAATATTTTCCTAAGAAAAGAATGAAATGATTTGGAATTTAAAAAGGTTTTAAGTAATCAAAGGATTTGATAAATGAGGTTTAATGATTCCGTATGTACTGAAAAGAATGTTTTAAAATATATATCTCCATAAGATATTTTGATAAAAAGAAATTAATCAATCAAAGAATAATTCCCTATTCACTTAACATCCTTTTATCGATGATTGTTTTGAAGGAATCGGGGTCGAAATTGGGTAATTCCAATCCGAAAACCACTTCGAACCAATATACGTGTTCGATAAATGAAGACCGAAGATCTTCATGGTGGAAGGACTGCTTGTTGATAATTCTGGTTTGATCCCAAATAACTAAAGTAGCAGTGGACCCATCATTTATGAAAATCTTCGGGTTGCAAGGACTTCTCGCTACTAATCCTAGGGGTAACTCCCAACAGAATGTAGTAGGAGAGTGCCTTCGGTTTGTCCTATTCGTGGACAACTTGTATGTACGAATGTCTGACGTTGCATTTGTAATTACATTGATTGATCTCTATGAACGTATCATCTGATTGGTGGTGGAGAAGGCAACTTCACTTATCTTAACACACTTTTCTTGAGACATACGAGCTCAGGAGTTATACATTTGTAGAAATCGGTTGTGTGATTAAAGAATGGCAATGTGGCATTCAAAGTGGAATGTGTTATGTGAAAGGTAATCGCTAGCTTAGGCCTCATCAACCGATAATGGCTTAAACAGGGCAAACCGTAAGGCTATGTGGGTCGCGCCCATAAGGGTATGGTCATCACCCTTCTAGATATATTTATTCTTGCTATAACATTGGGTTTTAAATTAATGTCGTGTATGCCGTGGCCACGGATAGGTCGGCTACGACCGGGGTGATGTCATATTCGGTTCTATCCACCACCAGGCGGGTCTGTGGGTAGGCCGGTTATGCCAGGTGTAGAGGTTTCAAAGACATCGATCCTCAGTACATCCCTCTAGAGGTGTACTGTACGGAAGGTAGTTCCTTACCTGCCATTGTATGGAAATCCATTCTCCAATAAGTACCTTCGAACTTGATTGTAGAACCTACTTTGTAGCTAGTATGCTGGAATTTAATAATGTAACAATTTCGGCTAAGATTCATAAGTTTATTTGTAAAGTATTTTCAAAAGAATGTCATTAAAAATAATATACAATGATTTTACGTAGCAAATGATTTTGGTTATCATAAGGTAAAAACCCGTTCCGTGTTTATGTCCGGCGTGGTCTTATGAGATACATTTGTTTTCAAAAATGCATATTTTGAGTTTCTCACATCAGTCCCATGACTGACCCGGAGTTTATTTTTCTTATTCCTTAAACTTTGGGTGCCCTAATTTCCCCGAGCAGCCTAATAGTCAGGTTTGTTAGAAAAAATCTGGATGGAGCTCGAAGCATGTAGTTAGAAGATTCTTCAATAGGCTATTACCTTATTTCCACCACACTTCTGTATTATTGTATTACGCATTTGTAATGATAGATATTTATAACTGTCCATGGTAACTCTGATAAATGTATTTAAAATTTATGCTGTAAAGATATATATATATATATATATATGTATGTATGTATATGTATATATTGAAATAATATATGTTATTCCAATCATGTGAGATTCTATTCTGTCTTTATTTTCTTTCTTACCCTTGATAATCTGTCTCTTCGACACTTGGATTTGCGGCACGTGAATACCGAGGATGTATTAGTGTCGATTTCCGAGGGCCGAAGAATCAGGTTGTAACAATCGGCTTCTTCAAACAACATCTACAAAACGATAATTAAGCAATAAAGCAAATGAAATGCAAGCGAAAAAAGAAAACTTGAAGAAGCTGAATAAAGTATTGGATTATTTGAAAAAGATGTAAGCATCAGAGTCTTGAAAATGAACATAAAAGATTTGGAAGATGAAGCTAAAATAACAAAGAAGCAATTGGAAAAATAAAAGAAGACGAGGTTAGAAGACGAGAAAGAAATTTTGAAACAAGAACTTAGAGAAATCAAATCAAGACCGCAAGAGAATGAGGGGAGAAATTCATAGGCCGAAGTTGAAAATCTACACATAGTAGATGAACTAGACAATATATTAGATCAACATACACCTGTGGAAACTGAAATACAAAACGCATAAAAGAAATCCACATCTGAAAACAATGAAGAAGAAAAAGAAGAGACAAATGCCGAGTCCTATGTGGAAAAAGTCCATACAGCAACTAAAATGAGCGAAGATACATGTTTAGAGATGGAAGCCCAAAATGCAGAAAAGAGATCCTTAACTGAAAAGAGTGAAGAAAAGAATAAAGATGAAAATGCAAAGTGCCAAGAAGAAAATACAGAGTGTTAAGTAGAAAAGAATGAAGAAGCAACTGAAATAAATCAAGATACACACCTGTAGACATAGAAAAAGAAAATGCAAATCAGACTAAAACAAACAATACAATGGGTGAAAATCAAGAGAAAGAAACAACACCTTAAAAAAATAAAGAAAAGGAAGAAACAATTGTTGAACCTAATATATAACAAGTCCACCAAGCAACTGAAAAGGACAATACATGCATAGAGACTGAAACAGTAACTGAAAAGCATGAAAAAATGCTTCAAGCAAATCAAGATACACCATTGGAGACAACAAAAGAAAGTGCAGACATGGTGAACAAAACAAAAGAAACCATTCTTCCAACAAATCAAGAAAAAATGGTAGAAAAAGAAATAGAAGAAGCTTAAAACATGGAAGAAGATACCGCGCTATTAAAAGATAAATTGTACCCTACCATGCTTCAGTACTTGACTTCACTCCTCTGTCTTTCAAAATCTATGACTCATAAGAGTTTAAAATGAAAAAAAACTAAACAAGATGAAGAAAAGAAACCAACAAAATCAGCTGGTCAAAAAAGAAAAGCAACAGTAGAAAAACTAGCTTCTTATGTGCAAAGAGTAAAAGAAAGAACAAGAAAAAGAAAACAAAGATAGCTTTGACTATGGTAAGAAAGTGAAAAAAAACAGCAAAGAAGCCAAAACCTAAAAAGAATAAAGACGATGAAAAAAAGGTACAGAAGAGTCCTTCCCAGAGCTAATTGCAGTAATATAACCAGCACTTTCAGAAATAGGACTTGGACACTACAAATGCTTAGTATACCTGAACAGAGAACAAAAGATGGAATCAAAACTTTCTTTGCTCTGACATCATCACAAAAATAAGTTTACAAATATTTGTACTAATGCTACATATTAAAACATTAATTAATTAATTTAAATCTTTTTTGTTAAAACAGTGAAGCAGCATGAGAGGACCATGACACAATCAAAGGAGAATGTGTAATAACAAAAAAAACACTACGACATATTCTTGAAGGAAAATACACGGATGGGCAGGTACATATTTTTTTTTCTTATCTATACTGATATCAATCAAAACAAGTACAAAAACTAATACCTAATAGCTGTTTGATCAGAGTTCATGCTTAGTTATCTTCTACTACTTATAACAAAACTGATACCTATATATATATATATATATGCAAAAATGATACCTACTTTCTATTTGTTATAACTTGATGCTCTGTAAATTTAATTATTTAGTTTCCCATCATATACGACAAAAGTGATATCAAAATAATGCAAAACTGATACCCAGTAGCTCTTTGATTGGAATTCATGCTTCATTATTTTATAAATTATTTTCACTATTATTTAAAACAAAACTGATAACTATACATATGTAAAACTGATACCTAGTTTTTGTTTGATAAATGTTGATGCTCTATAATTTTAATTATTTATTTAACTGTCATGTATGACAAAAATGATACCAAAATAATGCAAAACTGGTACCTAATAGCTGTATGTTTGGAGGTGATGCTTACTTCCTTTCTAAATTATTTTCACTGTAATTTATATCAGAAGTGATACCAAAATATATATAAGCAAAAATGATACCAAGTTTCTAGATGATAAAATATGATGATTATTAAGTTTATAAAAATATTTTTAAGTACCGTGTACAAAAAAACTAATACCAAATCATTGCAAAAACTTATATCCAAAAACTGTTTGATTTGATTTGATGCTTTGTTATTTTATACTTTAAATATATACTGCTATTATTAACATTACTGATACTATTTATTATTTAATACCGCTTCACCAATAATAAAAACTTACAATTTCCTACTGTTAATATATAATTTACTGGTATATATCTAAATGCGGACTGACATTGCATAACTATGCATTCATGACCACAGTGATGGTAAATAGAACTCTAATATGCAAGTACATAATAGTTGCTTCATTCATTGAATTGTAACTTACTATTGTATTCAACAGAAAGCAGTAGCCTTGAATCTAAATAGTATTAAAAAACATTTGGTCCTGCCTACGCTTGAAACGATTGTACAAGATAAATATGCAGAAGATATTTATTTCCCTCTGCATTGTGAAGACCATTGGACGTTAGTAACTTTGACATACCCAACAATGCAATGGTGTCATGTAGATTCTAGACGTCCTAAAAGATCAAATGACCGAAAAAACCCTAGTCTAAAAGATGCTATGAAATTGGTATGATATTTTTTTTCAAAAATAATTAACTAATACAATTGAAACAAAGTGAACATAATCTAACTTCGTATCATTTTGTCTTTAATAGAGAAAACAAATTGAACAAATGCTGCAAGAACTCTGTAAAAAGAAAAATATACAAGACATGGAGGTGAAGCCAGACGAAATACATCAAATCAAGTGTGCAGAGCAAGGACCGGACATGTAAGCTATTATTTTTGTTAAAAATGATACCTACTGAGAACAAAATTAATACTTGAACTAAAATTAATAGTGATAGTGAATTAATAAGTACTTGATATTTAGAACTTGTTATATATTTGCATTATAATCCTTTACATAAACTACTATACATCTTTATATGCCTAGTACATTGAATTAAATTTGATTCATACGGAAGCGATTATCTTTTCGTTCAATAAACATTTGCTTTAGACCTAAACTGATACCTACATACACAAAACTGATACCTATAGGCACAAAGCTAATACATATGTACACAAAACTGATACTAAACGTGTATATAATCAAAACTAAAAAAAAATAACTACCACTAATCTTAAAATGATGCCTACAGACACAAACTGATACTAAAACTAATGCTAACTGTGTTAGTAAAACTGTTAAATACTTTAATTCAAAGCATATAATCTGTTTGCACCACTATCTCTGAAACACAGTGTTTTATATCTATTACAAACTTGATACTACAAATGATGCAAACTAATACTAACAATATAGTTTTCTTTAAACGGGCTCGACTGCGGTACATACGTCATGATATTCATCATTTCACTAAAGAAAAGCAGAATACCAATCAAAATAGATTCTAAACAAATATTGAAAACAAGAGCAAGAATTATGCATGAGATACTGATGGACAATGAGCGCTGCTAGAATTTAGCCAAGTTCATGTCAAGCTTGGAAGAAGGAAAAAAGTGAAGAAGTGAATTTATTTGCAAAAACTACTGTTATGTTCAGTTGACCCAATATACATTTGAGATATTATGTTAGAAGTAATAGAATTTAGCTGTTTTTAATGTTGATACAAACACTTCTTCATATTATGTCAATTAGTTATAAAGACTATAAACTTATTTCTGATGTTGTAAAAATTAGCTTTGTTTAATTTCTCTCACACTTGATGTTCTGTTATGAAAATATATTTTTATTTACGAATGAAATTGGTATCAACATTGTGCATGAACTAAAACTATTTTTTCACCTATCTGAAACTATGAACTGATACTTTGTTTTAAGTTTTGTTCATTAATTTTAATATTTATATAAGACAATTGCCTATGACTTAAACCGAGATGCTGACTATTGCTTGTAATATTTGTATTTTCTTTTTCTTGCTATAGAAAAATATCCAAACTCAACTATGATTAGATATCTGCATTTGGAAAAAAATTAAAATACTCCAAGTCCATGTCATCTTCATTGTATTGAGCCGAAACATTTCAACTCTTTGAATAGTCTATATATCTGCTAGTTAACTGTCCTGTACAACAAAATTAATATCAAAATAGTGCAAAACTCATACCTAGTACCTCTATGATTGGAATTCACGCTTGATAATTTTATAAATCATTTTAAATGTTCTTTACAACAAAACTAATATCTATATTTTTGCAAAAATGATACCCAGTAGCTGTTCCATATATTATGATTCTCTATAAATTAAATTATTTAGTTCACTATCATGTATAACAAAAGTAATATCAAAATAGTGCATAACTCATACTTATTACCTATATAATTGGAATTCACGCTTGATAATTTTATAAATTGTTTTAAATATTATTTACAACAAATTCGATACCTATATTTATGCGAAAATGATACTCAGTAGCTGTTTGATATAATATGATACTTTATAAGTTTAATTATTTAGTTAACCATCATGTATGACAAAAGTGATACCAAAATAGCGCAAACTCATACATAGTAGCTGTTTGATTGAAATTCATGCTGGTTATTTTATAAATTATTTTGACTATAATTTATAACAAAACTAATACCTGCGTATATGCAAAATTGATGTCCATTAGCTGTTTGAAATAATTTAACCACAACACTATACCAAACAAAACTTTTACACTTCTACATCATATATTGAGTTTCCAAATGTTCGCCATAACATAGTTTACATTTTATATTGACTTTTAAGATCATAATTATTCTCATAGTTTTGCACTTCGCAACTCATCAAACGATAATTGTAGTCACTTTAAAACTAGAAAGAAAATAAAAATCACTTTGCACAAATGATACTAAAAGCATACAAAAAAATGATACCATAATTGTTTATGCCTAAATTGATATTATAAGTATATAAAAACCCATACCATAATTTGTAATACCTGAAACTGATACTAATACCATACAAAAACTGAGACCACGGTTTTACATGCCTAAAACTGAGATTAATAGTACCAAAAACTGATACCAAATGACAAATAAAAATGAATAAACTGAACATCATATAAACATTATAATACATCACTTCCCATGCCACCTACATATTCCAAAACACATAATAGTCAACTAAAAATGACACTATATAACAAAGTTCAAATACAAAGAGCAAGTCAATGTCAAATTTAGTATATGATAAACCAATATACTTATATAACAAGGTTCAATTACATAAAATTGTCAAAAAAGACATACAACCAAGTATAACTCTCAACAAATCATAAAAACATGAAAATCAAATTTTATCCTCTTAGAAGCTCGATAATTACACTTATTGTGACCGTATTGCTTGCATATACCACATCTATTTTTCTTATTTCAAAAATATGCAAATCCTCCTTTCTGTTTTATAGAAGGTCTACCGGCACCTTTTTTCTCATAGGTGATTTAATAACATCTTCAACGCTTGCATCAACAATTAGCTTATCAAAATTAGATATGACTATAGCATTAGCATATGAAGAACAATAAGCATCTACGTTGAAATAGTACTCAACAAAATCAAAAATGGACAACTTTGACTTGTTCGTGCACTTAAAAGCGTGAGCACAAGGAAATCCTGTAACTTTCCATTGGTTGCAACTACAACTCCACTCTTTAAGGTCAACATGATGAAAGTTTAGTGATTTCACTTCAAAAACAAACTCTGAAGACTTATATACATCCCATCCGAATCCTTCATCAATCAATTCACTTAAACGACACTCGATATAAGGACAAAGAGTAGTATTCCACAATTGGCACTTCTCTCTCCTTTTAGCCATTTGTTCCATAACTTTCACTCGAATTCCATATAAACATGTTGTAATAGGCAAGGCTCATTCATCCAAAATCCAACTATTAAAACTTTCGGTAATATTTGAACTATATTCACCATATCTGTTTACTCAAAAAAAATCAAATCAGCCAATTTATCAAAAGGCTTATCCTTCAAGAAATTCACAGGAACAACACCACCAATTTCACAAAATTTAGGATGTGCTTCTTTCAAATTCATACATATTAGAAGCTCTAGAACACATCTTGAACAAATTAATGATAGGCATATTTGAATTCTTTGCCTTTACTTCTGAAGGTATATCCTGTTCCATATGAAGATAGCAGTAACTATGAAAGACTGAAGAAAAAACTTCACAAACGCCTAAAATTGAACCTTGATGGTGATCCGACATAAAAACCAAATCACGATCTTCTTGAAGCATTTTTTTAAATGACTTATAAACAATTTCCAATTATCCACATTTTCTAGAGAAACTATACTCATAGCTAAAGGGAAAAAACCAGCAAATAATTATTTTAAAGGAATATTAAAACAAAATTCAATCAACATTTAACTTAAAAAATAATACCTAAAAACTACTACAGATAACTTGTAACAACCCGTAATTTTCTGATAATTAAATTATTGAATTTAATAAGATTTTGTAATTTAATATTGGAAGAAATTAAAATTTATGATTTACTAATGAGAAAATAGCTAGAATGAAATGTAATGATGTTAAATTAAGGTAATTGATAACTACATCAATGGAATTCCAATTTATTGAAATGATTATAAATTATAATTGGTTATAGAAATTGTAAACAAGGAAATAAATTAAATGTATATTAAATGGTGAGATAATAGGTAATTAATGGAAGTTGAGTATAATCAGTGATGTGTAGGTAGTCATAACATTCGTTTATAGATAGCAAACTTATAAATGTGATTTAATTGAGTAAGAGGTAACAATTGTTATTTTCACCTATTTCATTAGTATGTTGAATTTAATTTGGAAATCGATAAAAATTCAATATAATTGAAATATTGCAATTAATATGGTAAAAGATGATAATTGTAGATTTTTTATTTAATAAGATATAAACCAATGTTAATTATATCCATAAGATGATAATGGATTGAATAATAAGATGAAAATCAAATAAATGGATATATTGGAATTTAATTTAATAATCAACTGAATTTATTGCTATTGAAAATGAACACTGTAATTAGTGCAATATTTAACATTGGTTTTGGCTTGGAAATTTATTTTTAAAGGATTATAATTTATTATGTAATCAAAAATGAAAAAAAATCGTGAGTTATAAAATTTGAATATAAAAGTGATTTAATTAATTTAATAATAATTTATTTAATTAACGTGAAAATAGCCATTTTGGCCACTCTCTCGGATTTTGACGAAACCAATTTCATCGGATCCATAACGTTGAATTATTGTAGGATTTCAAGTTTCGTAGCGATCAGAATTGTCGTTTGATCGTACGGGCTCGAAACGCGTAGAAATCAATTTAATTGATTTCAATTGAAATAAGCTGATTTTAAAAGCTAACTTCTTCATACAATGGAATTAGGACTTGAAACATGTTCCATTGAGTTTAAAAATATCGAAAACATCTATATCGATATATTAGATGACCCACTTTCGTTTCGGAAGCGAAACAGGCTTTTCGAGTCGTTATTGTCATTTCAAACCGATTCGATATGATCGTTCTTTCTTATCGGGCCTTGCCTATATAAATAGATTCTTCTAAACCTTCACAACCTTTCTATTTCTTATTATAGTACGTACCACTCCATCTGCCTATTCCTCCTTCTCAATGGTAGAAACCAATTCAGATTACAAACCCTAAATTCAATTTCCAAATCAATTTCAAAATCAAACTTCTCAAAACCCTATCATATTATATACCGATTTGAAGCTCTCGACGAGCACTAATCAAATCTGCTGTTCATTTTTGCAATCGGGTTTTGGTTTGTCCAGAATTGGGCAAGACATTCTCGACCATCCGTTTGGTGGTTGATGATCGGCGATGGATCTTCGAATCGCGGGTACCATCCCGTGGAGAGGGAAGAGTGGAGCACATCAGTATGGTTTGTTCGGCGATTTGATGGTTGGATTTGGCTAAAAAAATTAATTAGGGTTAGAAAAATACGGCGACGGCTGGGTTTCAACGTCGAGCAAGTGGCGTCTGGGGAACCGGTCGGAGGGAGTGGGTGCTGCAGGGCTTGGCCATCGCGGCGGCGTAGGTTGATCAAGGTGGTGGCGAGCATTGCCACATGCGGCAAGAGGACATGGTGGCGGCTGCTACTCGTGTCGTGTTTGTATGCTAGGGCTTTCTCCTGAGTGATGAACGATAGTGATGTGTCTTCTTTATTCTTTTTATTTATTTATTTTTAAATCGATTAACTTCTAACTCGTATAACTTTCACATACGAGGTCGAATTCACGCGTGGTTTTCCCCACTGCGGTCGGATCGAAATTCGGACATTTTGGAACAAGTTTGGACGAATTCTGAGACTGTTAGATTTTGGGCTATTTTTGGATTTTAAAATCATCGAAAATCCAAAGGTGAGTGTTTTAACCCACTCACAACTACTAAATTTTCTTATGTTAGTCAAATTGAATTTATGATGTGATTAGAAATTGATTAGGTGTTGTTTGGTATATTTAAATTGTCATTCCAGTTAAATCTGACTTTTATTGAATTAAATTGCCATTTAATTTAATATTGAATTTTAATTGTCAATTAAATACCTGTGAATGATAATCAGTTAATTGATGTTATTTATTAGTGGATTTGAATGGTGACTATGATGGATGTTGGATTGTAGATATTTAATGATCGGATGTTATATTTACATTGTTATAACATTGCAAGTTCCCTTAGTTTATTGTTAGAAAATCACTATGGGTTGAAATGATACATACCCGAACGATCTATAGATTAGGGAAAAATCGTTATGGGTTGAAATGATAAACCCGAGCGATTTTATGGATTTTGAATTTTATACGGGATTGCGGGTTGAAATGATATATATCCGTAAATATAAAATATTTGCGGATTGAAATGATATATATCCGTATCACTTGACCATATGGTAGAAAATTACATACGGACACCGGATTGGTTAAATTAAATGATTTTAAATCCTTAAAATTTGAATTTAGTTAAAGGATATTTTGAATAAAATTTGATTTATATAAACTAAATTATTTTCAAAAATCCAAGCTTTAAATGTTAAAACTGGAGTTGGTTTAACGAATTGTTTAAAGAATAAAAATGGAAATTTCAAAGTTGAAATTTGAAATGTAAATGAAATTTATCGAAATTAAGTTATTGAAAATGTTTGAATATTTAAACATTGAAATCTTGAAATTAAAGTGCTTTAAAATTGTAATTCAAACATGAATTTGAAATCGATATAAATTGAAATGATTTTATGGGAATTTGAATTGAAAGAATATTTAGTTTGTTGATTTGAAAGCTAGACATGGTCCAGATGTGTTGAATGAAAGAAATAGTTTAATTTGATATTAATTTCAAATTTATTATTTTAATATAAACTGTTTAAAAAAAATATTATTTTAAAAATCTTGATTATTAAGATTTCCAAACTATTAAACTAATTTAATCTCTTTTAACTACTTTAATCAATTTAAACTATTTTAATCTATTTTAAATATATTTAATCTATTTTAAATCTATTTAATCTATTTTAAATCTATTTAATCTATTTTAAATCTTTTTAAACTATTTTAAATCTTAAATCTATTTAAACTATTTTTAAACTATTTTAGAGTATTTTAACTATTTAAAAATTTATTTTGAACTATGCTAAACTATTTATAACTTTCCAAACTATTTTCTAAATTACAAACTGCGTGAAGTTGAAGTGTTTATATTTAAATCCTTGATTTAAAAGCAAGTATGGTTAAATGATGTTATAACCTGGGTTGGAATTTGAAATGATATTTTCTAGTGAAATGACATATTTTGAGTAAATATGATGATTTTGAAATGAGAGTTAACCTATTTGTGAATATGATTTCGAAGTAATATGATTTAGAAAGTGAATATGGTTTGTATTGAATATGATATTTTGATATCAAATATGAATTGGTTTTGGAAATGTAAAAGAAGCATCCGGTGTGAAATAAGCGTTTGGTTGTTAAAGAGACCAGGATCGGATATTGTCATACTCTCTACCAATACTGAAAACCACTTTAACAACCGTGTACGTGGTGGAGATTCCAGAATGAAGTAGGATGGTTTGGCGAACGATTCTGTATAAGGTATTTACGTAGCCCTGACTCCCGTGAGTCAGCTTGATGTGACTAAAACAGGAGCTATACCGGGCCAAGTGAGGTCGCTCCTCTGATCGGGCACATTTCTTTGATACCATACTATGACTTTGTGATTGATTTGGTGTCCACCCCTCGATATTGATTATGGAAGTGTGTTTCAAGGTGGGTGGTAGTAGCTGTTGTGCGTTACCACCAGTCCGAGAGTGCAAATGATAGAATCCTACCCTGGCATTGCCTTACGTTCCTTGTCACTGTTAGTCCATAGGATAGTGGTTTTGATGACAACAACTATAGAAGTGTTATAAAATATATATGTGCAGGAAATCTATATGCAGGTATCAACAAAAGAAGACTGTACAGTAAAGAAAACAAAATTGATGAAGACAAAGATCAAGAGTTCAAGATTGAAGACTCATGAGATTCAAGATATTCAAGAGTTCAAGACAAATAATATAGTTAGGTTAGATATTTGTTAAAACTCCTTGAAAGCACTATCATTCTTTTTTATCCAATTTACTCATGGAATGGAATCCACTTCGTTCTTGTTAAAGGGATGGAACCCTAGTGAGATGGAACTCACGAAATATCTAGTGGAACAGATAGTAGCCCTATTTTGTTATCCACTAATTTTGATTCAAAATGATTTTCAAAATTATCTCTTGTTTTATAAAATGATTTTCAAATATTCCTTTTCAAAAGAAAAACCTTCGTTCACATTTCCAAAAATGTTTTAGCCTCAAAATCATATTTATCATTTTGTTATATTTTGATTTCAAAATTGTCCTTGATATTTTAGCCTCAAAATCTATTTTAATATTATATTTACTTTAGTTTATTTACTTTGATTTTAAATATATTTTAGTATATATACATATATACATTCATAAGTATTTCTACTTCTAAATACCTTCTACAAATACATAGAGTCCATTTGAATAAAGTTGCATATGTTTTAAATCATCATTTTCAAAGTAAAGCAAATCATCACTTTTTACTAGACCATGTCGACATCCTATTTACCTGTCATGTCGACATGCTTCCCGTTACAGCAAAGGTTGTTTTCAAAAGAAGTGTCTATTCGTTTAAACCTCTTCGAATGGATACATCCAGTCATTCTCTATAAATAGAGACTGTTATGGACGTTTTCCAGTAACTACTTTCTTTATTTTCTCTCCTCTTTACTCTCTTATCTTATTTTCTAATCATCCTATCCATATTTTGCCGAAATCTTAAGTGAATCAAACTAGAATATCTCTAGTTTGATTCTCTGCCACTCTCTCCAAAGAATCTCAGTGCTTATCAGAGTTATAGATACATTTGTACTCAAAGAAACTTGTGTGGGGTTATAAAGGTGTGATCGTGTCCTTGGAAATCGATCGGGTGAACTTGTGTCCTGTGAATCAAGTGGTTCTACCCAGAGACCTGAGAATCTGGAGGGTGTACCTCATTGCCTTGGAATCGAGGGATTGTAATCTAGATTATTGTTGAATAGAAAGCCGTACGGGTTGTGCGGGACTGGATGTAGGGTAACACCAAACCAGTATAAAATTCCTGGTGTGTTCTTTCCTTTACTTGCTTTTTATTTATATTTGCATTTGTTTGTGATTCTGTGATTTGATCTGTGATTGTGTATTTGCATTAAGTTAGTTAATTCAATTTAAATCAAAGAAGTTTTAAAGAAATTCTTAAAACACTATTCACCCCCCCTCTAGTGTTAAATAGCCTTAAGATCATCTTCCGCGTCCCTTTCAGTCACATGCCTTATTGCGCCTTCTACGAGTTTGGTTTGTACCGTACCTATGGAGTACTCCCTGAGTATCCCATCAGTTTGGTGGGGCTTACAGTATCTGTATAGACTACGGGAATATATAAAAATGTGTTAAGGGGGATATGGGTAACGCCTTAACGCTATTTTGATACTTTACTTTACTGTAGACGTTATTATGATAGCGTATTGTACTATGTATGTAGATATTTTAACGGATCCTTAGGAGATGGAATCCCGAACATCTCTTAAGTTATTGCACTCACGTTAGACACTGGATAGGAGATGTTAAACCTTGTAAACATCTCCGACACCGTTACACGCATATTTATTTACTGTTGATTTCCCTTACATAAGAATCTTTTAGTTCTAACTCGAGTGTTATGTCTTGTCATTACGCTCGGGTCAGTTTGAGCTTTTCAATGGGATAGAAGACTGCTTTTCTGGAGGACGAAGACGGAGATTTGTATACTATATTATTTATTTTATCTATCCCACTGCATCATGTTGTTCCACTGTATTTTATTTATTTTTGTTGTATGTAACTCTGATCTGTATTGTAAAAGTATAATCAAATGTTATTTGTAAAACAACTTCATGAACTTTTATTTGATTATTATATTTTGTCATTCCGCTATGCTATGTTTTTTTTCGTTCTCTTCTTTTTCTTATTTACCCTATAACAATCCTCCCTTTTGAATGGTTTGAGTTTGACATGTGTGGTTTATTGTCAATTTGAACTGTCCATAAAGGTGGGACGTTACATTTGGTATCAAAGCTTTGGTTTAGCGACAACCTTAGCTTTGTGGGGTCTGACTCATTAAAGATAGGGTAGTAATAACCTAGAATGAGTTGTCAAAGTGTATATATGAGAAAGCGTACTTGTTAGTGTTATAAAAAAATGTTTTATATTGTGTTAATTTGTTCTGTTTAGTATTTATAAATTCTGGTCGGCACATAGGATGCTAAGGTATCGATAGGGATTTCTAAACACTTAATAGGGCAGACCGACACAATATTGGTTTTGAAATGTAGGTAAACGAAATAATTTTACCTAGTATTATATTTTGTATATAAAAGAAAATTTTATAAATGAATATAGTTGTGTATGATATATTTGTTTGTTAGGTAATGAAATGATAAATATTGGTTGAAAATAAAATTTACAAATAAAGTAAGTATGAATTAGAAATTTGAGAACTTAATTTCTGGGTTTGAAATTTGGTTTCAAAAGATTTTGGAATATGATATTAGTAGTATTTGGAAGTATTTTCAGATACAAATATTTTCAATGCGATTTAAAAGAAATGTTTTAAAAGAAATTTTAAAAAGGGAAATAAAACTCCGTACTCCCCTCTCTGTCGTTGGAAAATAATTTTGGTGATGAGTGCACGCATCATCAACGTTTATTTTCAAGTTTCAAAGTGGGAAGACCACTGTAGTAGTTTTACTGCACATTGATTTGATAAACAAATATTAGCCTTGAATTTCTAAATATGATTTGATCTATAAAGGATATATATATATATATATATATTATTTTCAAAATGACTGAAAAGAAACCTGGAATTTAGTTCTTAAAACTTTTTGATAATTAGTAGTTTTCAGTTATTGTAAATGAATGAAATCTTGATTATATTAATAATTGGAAACTACTAAAATGAGAAAAATAAAAAGTTGAGGCTAAGTGATTATAGAAACATATAAGAAATTGAAAATTTGTAACCTGTAGATATGGAAAAAAAATAAGAAAATGTAACTATTGAACATTTTGTTAACTAAAATAAATAAGATAAACTTGTGTAACATTCAATTATATTCTAAAAGACATATATATAACTTACCAAAATGTTAAAGGTTGAAATGTAAATAGAAATATGTAATAGAATATTATACAAGTAAAACTTTAGTAATGAAAGTGTTCAATGGAATTATTTCTATAAATAAGAATTCCGATGTTATAAAATATTATAAACTTAAGTTAATAAGTCGAAATGGTACTAATTAAATTTAATAGAAAAAGTGAATGTTGTAAGTATATAATTATAAACTTAAGTTAACATTTAAGCTATTTATAATCAGATCGTGAATCCTATATTAAGTAAATGATTGTAACTTCTTAAATGTTGAAATGATTAAGAAATAGACATAATATTCAATTGACATTATAAAAGGAAAGAGTAAATGTAAATTAAAGGTAGAAATACTTAAGTATGAAATGTTTTATTTATTGGAAATCAAGTATATCATTAAATAATAAATGTGAATTAAACTGCAATGAAAAGTATGTAATGCTTAAATAATGAATTCATTGATTATTTTAAATAATTGAATGGAAAGAACATATGTAAGCAAATGAATATAAATTAATGGAAAATTGCAATGTATGAATGAATGAGAAATGAATTTTGTAAGTAATGAACGTAAATTAAAGAAAACAATCATTGTATGAAGGGAAATTAATAAGAATAAACTTAAATAATATTTGAAATTACTGTTTGGTTGGCGTGTGGGATGGTTGGGAAAGGATACTTCTAATTGTATAAAGATGCATAAATAATCTATTAAGTTTTATCTGAGACTGTTGAGTGTATGGTATACTTAGTAGTTTATTTATCATTTTATACAATTAAAAGTTTCGAACCCGAACAAACCATTTGATTTGGTTGTTATGGATGGATGGTTGATTACTTTGATTGCATGTGATTATTTTATAGTTTTGTTTGCGAGTGATTGTTTTGTGATGTTGACTGTTTTGTCATCAATTGAAACAACTTAAATATTTCTCTTTTTTACATAATAATCAACTTCTTTGGATTATATAAGTGAAATACATGTTATGGAAGCAATAGCTACTGCTTTTGGTTTCATAAATAAAGCGTTGTTTGCCCGACAAATAGGTACATTTTCGGATTCCGTTTTTCTCGCGATATTATATTGGTTTCCCGTGGTTTGGGATATTTTATTTTTGAAATATGATATATATCTGGTTATTTTTTATATTATTATTTCTCCTGGACCTCTCCGTACAAAGGAGACTCTGCCGAAATTTTCCATGAATTTTTTACTTAGAAATTTTTTGTGAACGTGGAAATGTTTTTCAAACTTTTATTGAACTTGAATATGAAAGGATTTAATTGTTTATAAATTGATATATTTTATTTAAATTATTTAATTATGTAAATTAATTGTTTATAAATTGAATACTCTGAATAAGATATATTAATTCCTTAATTCCTTCTTTTCCCTTTTTGAGGACGAAAAGTTTTGAGTGGGGGAGAGTGTAATGACCCGTAATTTTTCAATAATTAAATTATTCAATTTAATAAAATTTTGTAATTTAATATTGGAAGAAATTAAAATTTGTGTTTTACTAATGAGAAAATAACTGGAATGAAATGTAATGATGTTAAATTAAGGTAATTGATAACTACATTAATGCAATTCCAATTTATTGAAATGATTATAAAGTATAATTGGTTATAGAAATTGTAAATAAGAAAATAAATTAAATGTATATTAAATGGTGAGATAATAGGATGGAAGTTGAGTATAATCAGTGATGTGTAGGTAGTCATAACATTCGTTTGTAGATAACAAACTTATAAATGTGATTTAATTGAGTAAGAGGTAACAATTGTTATTTTCACCTATTTAGTTAGTCTGTTGAATTTAATTTCGAAATCGATAAAAATTCAATATAATTGAAATATTGCAATTAATATGGTAAAAGATAATAATTGTAGGTTTTTGATGTAATAAGATATAGACCAATGTAAATTATATCCATAAGATGATAATGGATTGAATAATAAGATGAAAATCAAATAAATGGATTTATTGGAATTTACTTTTAATAATCAATTGAATTTATTGCTATTGAAACTGAACACTGTAATTAGTGCAATATTTAACATTGGTTTTGGCGTGGAAATTTATTTTTAAAGGATTATAATTTATTATGTAATCAAAAATGAAAAAAAATCGATAGCTATTATATTTGAATATAAAAAGTGATTTAATTAATTTAATAATAATTTATTTAATTAACGTGAAAATAGCCATTTTGGCCATTGTCTCGTATTTCGACGAAACCAGTTTCATCGGATCTATAATGGTGAATTATTATAGGATTTCAAGTTTCATAGCAATCGGAGTTGTGGTTTGATCGTACGGGCTCGAAACGCGTAGAAATCAATTTAATTGAATTCAATTGAAACAAGCTGATTTTAAAAGCTAACTTCTTCATACAGTGGAATTAGGACTTGAAACCTGTTCCATTGAGTTTAAAAATATCGAAAACATCTATATCGATATATTGGATGACCCACTTTCGTTTCGAAAGCAAAACAGGCTTTTCGGGACGTTATTGTCATTTCAAACCGATACGATATGATCGTTCTTTCTTATCGGGCCTTGCTTATATAAATAGATTCTTCTAAACCCTAACAGCCTTTCTATTTCTTATTACAGTTCGTACAACTCCATCCGTCTGTTCCTCCTTCTCAATGGCAAAAACCAATTCAGATTATAAACCCTAAATTCAATTTCCAAATCAATTTCAAAATCAAACTTCTCAAAACCCTATCATATTATATACCGATTCGAAGCTCTCGAAAAGCACAACTCTAATTTGCTGTTTTTTTTGCAATCGTGTTTTGGTTTGTTTGGAATTAGGCAAGACATTCTCGGCCATCCATTTGGTGGTTGATGATCGGCGACGGATCTTCG
Source organism: Allium fistulosum (assembly GCA_030737815.1). Taxonomy (NCBI): domain Eukaryota; kingdom Viridiplantae; phylum Streptophyta; class Magnoliopsida; order Asparagales; family Amaryllidaceae; genus Allium; species Allium fistulosum. The sequence goes on along the minus strand of CM060908.1, from coordinate 292,267,983 downwards.
AATCGCGGGTACCATCGCGTGGAGAGGGACGAGTGGAGCGCATCAGTATGGTTTGTTCGGTGATTTAATGGTCGGATTTGGATAGAAAAATGAATTAGGGTTAGACAAATACGGCGGCGGCTGGGTTTCAATGTCGAGCAAGTGGCGTCTAGGGGGAACTGGTTGGAGGGAGTGGGTGCGGCAGGGCTTGGCCTTCGCAGTGGCGTAGGTTGATCAGGGTGGAGGTGAGCATTACCGAGTGCGGCAAGAGGATACGGTGGCGGCTACTACTCGTGTCGTGTTCGTATGCTAAGGCTTTCTCTTGAGTGATGAACGATGGTGATGTGTCTTCTTTTTTATTTATTTTTAAATCGTTTTACTTCTAACTCGTATAACTTTTACATATGAGGTCGGATTCACGCACGATTTTCTCCGCTGCGATCGTATCGAAATTGCGGACATTTTGAAATGGGTTTGGATGAATTCTGAGACTGTTAGATTTTTAGCTATTTTTGGATTTTAAAATCATCGAAAATCCAAAGATGAGTGTTTTAACCCACTCACAACTACTAAATTTTTTTATGTTAGTTAATTTGAATTTATGACGTGATTAGAAATTGATTACGTGTTTTTTGGTATATTTAAATTTTCATTCCAGTTAATCTGACTTTTGTTGAATAAAATCGCCATTTAATTTAATATTGAATTTTAACTGTCTATTAAATACCTGTGAATGATAATCAATTAATTGATGTTATTTGTTAGTGGATTCGAATGGTGATTGTGATGGATGTTTGATTGTTGATATTAGATGACTAGATGTTATATTTATATTGTTATAGCACTGCAAGTTCCCTCAGTTTATTGTTAGAAAATCACTATGGGTTGAAATGATACATACCCGAACGATCTAAAGATTAGAGAAAAATCATTATGGGTTAAAATGATAAATCCGAGCGATTTTATGGATTTTGAATTTTATTCGGGATTGCGGGTTGAAATGATATATATCCGTAAATATAAAATATTTGCGGATTGAAATGATATATATTTGTATCACTTGACCATAGGGTAGAAAATTATATACGGACACTGGATTGATTAAATTAAATGATTTTAAATCCTTAAAATTTGAATTCACACTGAATTTTTTTCGAAAATCCTTAAAATTTAAATCCTTAAAATTTGAATTCACACTTAAATTAAATATAAACTGAATTTTTTTTGAAAATCCAAGCTTTAAATGTTGAAATTGGAGTTGGTTTAATGAATTGTTTAAAGAATAAAAATGGAAATTTCAAAGTTGAAATTTGAAATATAAAAGAAATTTATCGAAATTGAGTTATTGAAAATGTTTGAATATTTAAACTTTGAAATCTTGAAATTGAAGTGCTTTAAAATTGTAATTCATACATGAATTTGAAATCAATATTAATTGAAAAGATTTTATGGGAATTTGAATTGAAAGAAAATTTAGTTTGTTAATTTGAAAGCTAGACATGGTCCAGATGTGTTGAACGAAAGAAATAGTTTAATTTGATATTAATTTCAAATTTATTATTTTAATATAAACTGTTTAAAAAATGTTATTTTAAAAATCCTAATTATTAAGATTTCCAAACTATTAAACTAATTTAATCTCTTTAAACTATTTTAATCAATTTAAACTATTTTAATTTATTTTAATCTATTTTAAATCTATTTAATCTATTTTAAATCTTTTTAAACTATTTTAAATCTTAAATCCATTTAAAATATTTTTAATCTATTTTTAAACTATTTTAGAGTATTTTAACTATTTAAAAATTTATTTTAAACTATGCTAAACTATTTATAACTATCTAAACTATTTTCTAAATTCTAGACTGCGTAAAGTTGAAGTGTTTATATTTAAATCCTTCATTTAAAAGCGAATATGGTTAAATGATGTTATAACCTGGGTTGGAATTTGAGATGATATTTTCTAGTGAAATGACATATTTGGAGTAAATATGATGATTTTGAAATGAGAGTTAACCTATTTGTGAATACGATTTCGAAGTAATATGATTTCGAAAGTGAATATGGTTTGAATTGAATATGATATTTCGATATCAAATATGATTTGGTTTTGGAAATGTAAAAGAACCATCTGGTGTGAAATAAGCGTTTGGTTGTTAAAGAGACAGGGATCAGATATTGTCTTACTCTCTTCCAATATCGAAAACCACTTTAACAACCGTGTATGTGGTGGAGATTCTAGAATGAAGTAGGATGGTTTGGCAAACGATTCTGTATGAGGTATTTACATAGCCCCGACTTCCGTGAGTCAGCTTGATGTGGCTAAAACTGGAGCTATACCGGGCCAAGTGAGGCGCTCCTTCGATCGGGCACATTTCTTCGATACCATACTATGACTTTGTGATTGATTTGGTGGCCACCTCTCGATTTTGATAATGAGAGTGTGTTCCGAGGTGGACGGTAGTAGCTATTATGCGTTACCACCAGTCTGGGAGTGCAAATGGTAGAATCCTACCCTGGCATTGCCTCGCGTGCCTTGTCACATGCCTTATCGCGCTTTCTACGAGTTTGGTTTGTATCGTACCTATGGAGTGCTCCCTGAGTATCCCATCAGTTTAGTGGGGCTTACAGTATTTGTATAGACTATGGGAATATATAAAAATGTGTTAAGGGGGATATGGGTAACTCCTTAACGCTATTTTGATACTTTACTTTACTGTAGACATTATTATAATAGTGTATTGTGCTATGTATGTAGATAGTTTAACGGATCCTTAGAAGATAGAATCCCGAACATCTCTTAAGTTATTGCACTCACGTTAGACACTAGATAGGAGATGTCAAACCCCGTAAACATCTCCGACGCCGTTACACGCATATTTATTTACTGTTGATTTAACTTACATAAGAATCTTTTAGTTCTGACTCGAGTGTTTTGTCTTGTCATTACGCTCGGGTCAGTCTAAGCTTTTCAGTGTATCGAAGACTGCTTTTCTAGAGGACAAAGATGGAGATTTGTATACTATATTATTTATTTTATCTATCCCACTGCATCATGTTGTTCCGCTGCATCATGTTTATTTCTGTTGTATGTAACTCTGATCTGTATTGTAAAAGTATAATCAAATGTTATTTGTAAAACGGCTTCATGAACTGTAATTTGATTATTGTATTTTGTCATTTCGCTGTGAGATTCTGTATTTGTTTTTTTATTTCTCTTCTTTTTCTTATTTACCCCATAACAATCCTCCTTTTTGAATGGTTTGAGTTTGACATGTGTAGTTTATTGTCAATTTGAACCGTCCAAAAAGGTGGGACGTTACATAACTAAAAACTACTTCCTAATAACCAAATTCTGATACTATACAGTAAAACATGTTAATTATGATATCTAAAACTGATAATAAGCACTAATCTAATACACACTAAAGTCAAAACTACAACACTACAATATATCGGTTACTGAAACTAAAAATAACAAAAACTCAACTGAAAATGATACAAACAAAAGAATTCTAATTAATACTGGTACTAACAAAAACAAGCAAAAACTGATACTGAACTAATAATCATACAAAGTAAAACTCAAATTAATAGTTACAGAAACTTAAAAATGATACAAACAAAAATAGAAACTAATACTAATTATTTTTCATAACATTGACGCAACATCACCACATAACTTTAAAACACAAAAAATTAAAACATACCTTGATTACCATTTTTTGCAGTACCGCCCATCAAAACACCTGGTCGTCCCATTAAATGAGTAGCATCTAAAAATATCATAGGTCGACAATGCTTGAAACCAAGTAAACAAGCACCAAAATCAATAAACACTCTCTCAAATCGATTAGTACAAGCATTAAATCCATATCGACATAACAACTTGGATTATGCTTCTTCAATGCTTCTAAATACCAACTCAAATCATTATAGGACATAACATCATTACCATGCAATTCTATCAAAGCAAGTTGTTTTTCGAAATAAGCAAAAGAGTAAGACAATTCAAGATTGCATTCTCTTCTAAAATCATCTATTATATCTTTAGGCTTTTTACTACGAAAATCACAAATCTCATCAATAATCAACGATTTAACAAATGCACTAGAAAGATGTGGATTATTCAAATTTCTAAGGCCAGCCCCACAAGAATGATCACTAACCAAACTTCTAATGAAAAACCTATTAAGTTGTCTATAATCACAAGAAGCATGAACTTTAAAGGGACATCCATTCGTAGATGAAGAGCAAATAGCAGTAATTCTTGTAGAACAATTCTTTAAAAAGACTAATTGATATTCCTTTTGAATTTAATGCGCCATAAAAAGTTCCCTAAAATCATTAACTCCTCCAAAACAAAAACCAACAAAATCAAAAATGGATAATTTCGAACCTCTCTTTAACATATTCTTCAAATAAATTTTACTATGAACAACTACATTTGAACACAAAGATCCACTAGAAGATGACTAACTATGAAGATTAGATGAAATCGAAATAGAACCATCATCGCCATTTTCCAATTGAGAACCCTTGACCTTAACAGTAAAAGGAAAGAATGCGCTCTTCTTATATAATTGAAAAAAAATTATACTTTGAAAATCGAAATCGGTATTAACCACGATAACTTTATCCTTAAGCATGTAAGAAATCTCAATGGACAAAGGTGTAACGACCTAGAATTTTAGTAGATTGATTTTTGAAATATTTAATTGATTTGAAATATTGAAAAGTTAATTTATAAGTTAAATAACTTGAATTTCAAATATAGTGATTTATTTGATAATTAAAATGTTGAATTTAATATTTAGAATTTTTTAAATAATTAAATCTTGAATTTAATATGGATAAAAATGATTTTGAAAGTTGATTTAAATTCTATTTAAACAAGAATGAAGATAGTAAACTTTTAATTTGGATTTAAAAGTGATTAATTTGGTTTTTATAGTAATTCGCTTTAATTAACGTATAAAAATAGCCTTCCGATGCATTGTCTCGGATTTCGACGAAACCAGTTTCATCGGATCCGTAATAGTGAATTGTTAAATGCTGACGACTTTCGTGGTGATCGGACGTATCGTTTGCTCGTGCGAGATCGAAATGCGTGGAAATTAATTTTAGAAATTTATATTATGATTAGGTTTGAAAAGCTATCTTCTGTATATGATCAAATTAGGCATTGGGACTAATTGCATTGTGTTCAAAATAGAGGTATTACATATAAAATGCCAAGCGGCACGGCTCGATAAGAGTTTGAGATTTTCGGACATTTAAAGTTGGATATTTTTGAATATAATATATATATATATATATATATATATATATATAATATATTAGGCCATACCCTTCAATTCAGCCCATACCCTATGTCGTTATGCCTATACTCATCCATATTCACACTCATGCCTTCCTTCTTTTATATATCATCATTCTCTGTAAAAGGGTTAGCTTCTCTTTTTCAAATTCAAACTTTGAAAATCAAGAAAAAATATCACTTAATAAAAAAATATAAAGAAAATGCCTTCGAGTCTGGAGTGATGAGTTCTTCTTGTAGATGGATTTTTAGGGGTTACAGTAGCCTTTGGGAATGATCAACAGTGGATTGATGTGGAGGCTTTTGACTTTGATGGAAGCATCGATTGTCGAAGTGGATGATGTATTTGGGTTCATGGTGAAGATTGGCACCTAGAGTTGAAATTTGGAAGGCCGTCGAGCCTTGGAGGTGGTTCCATCCATTGGTACGGACATGGGAAGGGTATCCGTCGCGTTTTGCTAGGGAGGTCGAGGGGAGGTGCTGGACGCATCGAGTTCGGGAAGAGGGAGTTGGTGGTGTCGTCGGATTTTCAATTAGAGTTGTGGTGCTCTGTGTCATAACGGGAAGGTGCACGGTGATGGTAGGTTATTGGTTCGTGTAATGGGAGGTAATTGGGGAAGAAGGTAATTTTGTAATTTATGGGAATGATTATATAATTAGTTTAATTATATTATAATTTAAGAATTTATAACTTAAAATGTGTGTAACTCTCTCATACAAGGTCCGATCGAGGTGAAACTTTTTGCATTGCGCTCGTGATGATGAAAGCTTCACAATGGAATGAGTTTGGATGAATTTTGAGACATCTGAAATTTGGATTAAATCCGAACGTCGTTCGATTTTAGTTCCAAACCGGAATGCCTCGGCGTCAATTGGAATAAATGCGAGTTAAACTCACATTTTTGGTTAACTAGTATGATATATAGTTGATAATAATTGTTGATTGGATGTTAGGATGATTTACTGTTTTTATCAGTTGGTTTGGATTTATTCCCGCCCCCTGGAGCGGATGGCCCTTTATATATACCTGCCTAGTAGCGGATGACCCATATTATATAATTATATACTGTTTGTGATGTAGGGGGACATGTTGGAGGGATCCAATAGGAATCCTCACCATTGTTGATTTTATTTATATGTGTATTGATATGTATACGAGTTGTGATGTAAGGGAAATAGGTTGGAGGAATCCAACATGATTCCTCGCCATTTGTTGAAATGTTTTCAATAATATTTTTGTTGAATGATTATGGAATATCAAATCTGATTGTTAACCCTATTGGTTATGACATTGTTATATAAGCAACTAAAAATCCTATAGTGGTAGAAAATCAATATTGATATTGGTGAAGCGTTTGTTATCTATTGGCCTCAAATTAGTATTCTAAAAATACTATAAATTGCCAATTGAGTTGAAAATGGATCTTGACACAAGAAATGATTTTAAAAATCCAAAGTTGGGTTTCGGAAGTATTTCATTTTAAAGGATTTAATTTCTATTTTATTTCAACCTATTTATTTATCTTTTTCTAAGTTGTTTATTTATATTAAACACTGTTTTAAAAAGTCATTTATTTATATTTTATATTATTTTAAATTTATTTATTTATAATTTATATTGTTTAAAAGTTATTTATAATTAATATTGTTATAAAGTTATTTATTTATATTTAATGTTGTTATAAAGATATCTATCAAAAAAAATTCTATTTTGAAAAGTTAATTATTCAAATAATTAACATCGTATGAAATTAATAATAATGGTTATTAATAATATTTTGGAAGTTAATTATTATTATTTATAGTCATGATAAAGATTAATTTTTACTGTTTTTTAATAATGTTTTAAAATAATTAAATATTATTTTTAAGATGTTTTAAAGTTAATAATTATTATTTATTTATAACGTTTATGGTTAATAATTATTATTATATAATAGTGTTTTAAAGTAAATGATTTTATTTAATTATAAATGTTTCGAGACTCATAAATAGAGTTTATAAACAAGACTTGGGGTTTATAGGGGAAGTTTCATGAAATGGTTTGAAGATTTAAAGGGGGATTATTTATGAGGTGAAGGAGTTTTATAAATGGTTAGATATATTTATAAATGAATTTTAGAAATGGGTTTATAGAATTTATAAGAGGAGTTTTATAATTAGTTTTACGGATTTATAAAGGTTTTATAAATGACTTGAGAAATAATTTATGGATAGGTTATAAATGGTTTTAGGAATTCATAAATAGTTTATAAATGATTTAAAATTTATAAAGGAGATTTATAAATGGGTTTTAGAGATCAAAATGGGGAAGTTTTATAAATGGTTTGATATTTATAAAAAGTGTTTTTGTTAATTAAACTTGGAAAATTATAAAGAAGCTTTATAAATAAATTTTGAGATATTTATGAATAAAGAGGTTTCGGAAAGAAATGGTTGATTCTTCATAGCGTAATTCGAGAGGCAAGGATAGTCTACATTTTACTAAGGATTCACTGGGATAGCAACGTAACCATTGAGTAGACTGCGATCCATGGTTGATATGAAACGGTGCTTTCCATATCTATTTTTAAACATTTTTACGTATTTTTGAAAGAAATGGTTTGTGAATGTACTTATATCGGTAAGATAAGTATATGAATATTTTAATAAATATTTGAAAGATGATTTTAAGTTAATGGAAGATTAATCTAAGAGGCTTAGTGATTTCCATGGGAAATGAAATCTTTGTTTGAATACTTGTTTATTTGATAGCTAAACATCCGATTATCAAATCTTGGCCTAAATATGTAATCCTTCTTAATTTTGGTGGTACCGAAATATTCCCTACTTAACACCGAAGGATTTTAACTCTGGAAATATCTAGGAGAAACACCGGAATTATATGGTACAGTTACCATCGGTGGTGCTATAATGTACGTATAAACTCGTTTTGTTCTTCTAGGACAAATGATGAGGAGATTCATCCACTTAAATGGTTAGGGGTGATCCCCGTTCTTATGCATTGTCTGATTATTTCCTAAAGAACCGGTATTGAGCATTCCAAAAAATCGAAAATTGGTTTATTGAGCGCCAGGGAAGCGGAATAGTGCGCTCGTAAGAGATGACTCGAAAACCGTAACCACTCTGAAACCATATAAGGTTATATGGAGGAGTTTCGTGATATATTGAGATATTGGAATTTATGTGTAGTTCTGAGACTCGTTGGGGTATGGGAATCCATATGGGATTCCATGATCTATTTTAGTGGCGGTGCGTGAGCTAGAATGCTGGACATAGCTTCATCAACGGTAATGACAAAACTAGAGATAGGAGGCATGATCAGTAGCATTGGCAAACCCATAGGGTGTAGTCAGATCCACCTAGACGTTACATACAGTTGTTATGCATGCATGGGGCGATGCATTCAGTCTTAGCGAGACCAGCTATGTTTTTCCTATGGTACAGCGCTAGGGATGTATGCTGCTTTGGAAGGATATCTCTGATCCTTGTACAAGAAGGACCATTCTCGAAGTACTGAGGGCACCTCCATGGAGTCCTACACAATTAGAGAACATGCCTTATCGGTTTTGATTATATACCTAGTACTGTTGTGATGTGCACTCACGAGCATCACAACTACATGATTATTATTATTTTCAACCTTAGACATTATTATAATACAAATGGAATTTCTTTAGAAAATGTTTTTGGTTATCGTAAGGTAAAAACCCGTCCGTGTTTATGTGCGGCGTGGTCTTACGAGATACTTTTGACTTCAAAGGTTTCTATAACTTTAAAATCCAATTGGGTGTGTTTTCTCATGCTGGTTTTCCAGACTGACTCAGGTGTTATTTTTGTTATAATGCTCGGATCAGACCGAGCCTATTACAGATTTAGTTTGGATGCTTTGGAGCTTCAGAGGATGAACTAGAGGCCTAGAAATGTATTTACGTATATGGTTATTTTTTGCTGCATTCATTGTTGTATTTATCAAAAATTGTAAGGACGGGTTGTTATAACTATCTGGGCTGAAATAGGTTAGTATACTCTGATTGATGTCTGTATATACATACATTACAGTTTATTTTGTGTAAAGATTTGTTGTATGTTATAGATTATTCATTCCACTATGAGATTCTGTGTTGTTTAGTTTTTTCTCTTCTCTTCTTCTTTCTTTCCCCTAACTATCCGCATTTCCATTTAATTTGTGTGGATCATGTGTGGTTAATTGTCCGCTTAAACTATTCGGAAAAGTGGGTTGTTACAAAAGGCAATAACGATAAATTTCATTCTTCAAATCATAAAAAGAACAATCAATAGACAATCGAGTGCTGAAAGTATTGTCAATGACAAAACAAGAAGCCTATTGTCAGCACTGCAAGAAAAAACATCATCAAAAAAATGTTTTTTTCATATTGTCATTTTATTCTAGTACAATAATATTCTTTATAAAACAAAAAATCTAAAACAAAAAAATAAAACATTTTTTACAAAAATGATACCTACTGTCACTAAAACTGATACCTAAAAACTGATCCTCAAATTAATAGTAAAACTGATACTCAAACAAAATTCATTATATATTTGATACGAACAAAACACTAATCCAACTCAATAATCATCATATTTACTCTGTAACAACTTCATTTTTTTATATACTCAAACAAAAAAATAGTAAAAGTTTTCCACACTACATTATTACAAAAAATGATACTCGGAAAAACAAAAATGATACCTAAAAAATGATCCTCACTTAACTCAACACGGCAATACATTATCTATCAATCCAATATGAATGCAAAAAAATAGCAATTAAAAAATGTTTGCTTCAAAATGTTAATTTATTACATTACAATAATTTTGTTATACAACAAAAATCACAAAAAAATTTCAAAAATGATACCTACAAACTGTAAAATTGATACCTAACACCTGATACTCAAATTAATAATAAAAACGAAATTTCATTGAATGTTTGATACTAAACAACACGGTAATTCAGCCCATTGAATTTTAATACATATAATTATATATACTCTGTAACAACTTCATGTTTATATATACACAAACAAAACATTAAAATACTTCGAAACTTCATTATTGTGAAAAATGATACTAACAAAAACTAAAAATGCTACCTAAAACCTAATCCACGGTGAACTAAACATAAAAATACATTTTCATCCAAATCAATATGAATCCAACATATACATCAGTGAACAAAAACCAAATAACATTCAATTTAAAGCAAATAAAAAAGCATTACTGCATATAAAAGAAAAGAAAAGAGAACAAACCTGCTACTATTACCCAAATTTGTCATAGAATATGAAAGAAGAAACCACAACAATAAAACTGATTTCGATTATTAAAAAGAAAAACAAAACAATGTTAGAAACGACCAAATTAAAAATCTGATAGAAGAAAAAAATAGAGTCATACCTAAATCTGAGAATTTCCTGTATCGAATTGAGAGAAACGAGAATCAAAATCACGATAATATGAGTTGATCGCGCACCACAATAAAGAAGAACAAAGAAGAAAATTCAAATTTAAATGTGAAAAAGAAAAGGCGAAGAAGAATTAAAGAGGAAAAAGAATGAGATCAAAGAAGAAGAAGAGAAAGCGCGCGCGACAATTGAGGTTGTTTAAAATATTTTAACATTTTTGTCCTTGAGAATAAAATATTAGTGTGCTGTCCTTGCTAACAAAAAAGCCTTTAAGTTTATTCTTGACACTATTTTCCTGTTTTTTAAAAAATTGAATATTAAATATAATTATTAAACATTGAATAATAAATAATACTTCTTAATTATTAAAATTACTTATTAATTATTGGTTTTCGGATATTAAATATTACTTTTAATTATTAATTATTTAATAATAATTACTAATTATTAATTATTATATTAAGTGTTGAATAGTAATAGTAGTTATGTAATATTAAATAATAATAGTGATTATTATAAAATATAATTTTTAGTAATTTAATATTAACTATTAATTATGTTTATTAATATTAAATGTAATTAATAAATATTAACTATAATTTACTAATTATTAATAATTAATTATAATATATTATTAAATATAAAACATAACTATTGATTCTAGATCATAATTAGTAATTATAAATTATTTATTAATAATCATTATTTATGAATTATAAATAATTACCTATTTAAGCTTTCATTTATAAATTATTAATTATAAACTACCGTATATGATTATTAAATATTTGTCTTAATTATTGATTATTATTAATTATTCATTTTTTAATAGTCATTATTAATTATTAATTATTTAGTAATTTAATATTAAACATTAAACATTAATTATTAAACATTAGTTATTAAATTTTAATTATTAATGATTTAATAGTAATTATATAATATTAATTCTTAATCATTAATTATTAAACGTAATTAATAATTATTAACTACAATTTACTAATTATTAATAATTAACTATAATAAATTATTAAATATAAAAAATAAATATTGATTATTAATAATAGTCAGTAATTATAAACTATTTATTGATAATCTGCAATTATAATAAATTATAAATAATGGCACATATAAACTGTCGTTTATAATTATAAATTATAAATTAATGTTTACAAATTTTAAGCAAGTTGTTATAAATAAATATTTACAACTGTTAAAATCAATTAGTTGTTATAGATCTCTATTACAACTGGTTAAAACAAACATTTGTTAAAAATTTGTTTACTGCAACTGGTAGGAAAGCACAGTTGTTAAAAATATGTTTATTGCAACTCGTAGGAAAGCGCAGCTATTAAAAATATGTTTATTGCAACTGGAAGGAAAGCACAGTTGTTAAAAATATGTCTATTACAACCAAGGTTGTAAAAATTGCTAGGCGGATGCTAGGCGGTAAGCATGGACTAGAGATTAATAGCCTAGATGGGGATTAATCGAAGATTAATCAAAGCTAGGCATTTTTTATGAGCTCATGCATTTTAGACAAAATTGTAGTATTTTGCTTAGTATTAACTGATCCACAACGGTATATCGTGGATTTGGATGAGTTTAGAAGCAACCATGGAGAAAAATCGTTTAAAACAAACATTTTGATGCTTATAAGAGGAATCAAGCCTAAATTGATGTATATATGGTGCCTATAAACATATTTATATGCTTAGATAATGCAGTATGTCTCATATAGGCGGACTAGGCAACAATCTAGACAGTAAGGCTAGCATAGCATCTAGGTCGGAGTCTAGAAGGATTTTTACAACATAGACTGCAACTGGCAGGAAAATGTAGTTGTTAAAAATAAGTTTATTGCAGCTGTTAGGAAATGTCAGTTATTAAAGATCATTTATTACAACTGTCAAAAAATGCCAGTTGTTAAAGATCATTTATTGCAACTGTCATTTGACGCCGGTTATAAATAATTAGTTGCAAAAGGGTAATTTTCTTGTAGTGATTGATAACCTTGGGAGTTGCTTTCCCATTTGATATTTATAACGCCAGATAAGTATGTGTGACCACTAGCTCAAGTGTGACGTTTTAGGTTAAGGCTCTAAAAAATTAGGTTCGAATCCAGAAATATCAAAATAAGTGCTTTGCTTGAATAGAATATTACTCTTATTCCGAAAATGAATGTGTAAGCACAAGTAATTTTCATTATGCGGATTTCAATCATAGCCATAAATTTCTTATCTGGCGTTTAATATATCAGATAAGAAAGGAAAACGACTATAAATGTTAGGATGAATGGGTGTGGATCAATCTAAAATATTAATATTTTTTTGATAATAAAAAATATAATATTTTATTAGCGATCCACATTATATGTTGGGAATGCTCTTACATTCTGCATTTTTTTACTTGTACTCTTGTATGGAAACACTTATGTGTCTTTACTAGTTTGTACCATGTGGTGGTGATACATGGAAAGCAGATATGATATAATAACGCATATAACATGTCCTTGTAAGATTTGGTGATACAATATTTTCAATTTCAGAAGATTTGAAAGATATTTGAGATAATTACTCAAATATATATTGTGTCTTTTATAGCATTAAAGAGAGTAATAAATTACCTACGTGAGAAGAAGAATTATTTTGGAAAATTGAGGTAATCAATTAATTTCCTAATTAGCTTATTAAAGAAGGAATCTTATCAGGTGCATGTAAATTGGGAGAAAATGGAAAATCAAATGGATAAACGTTTCTTGTATAACTAGGCATTGATTTATGACCATAAATCAACTACTTCTACCCCAAGTAATAATGTCTATATAAAGGAAGAGTTAGCATGAGTAGAATTATCTCTCTCGGTTCTATTTCTTATTCTTCTTCTCCATTATCAATCTTGTAAAATTTTCTCCGCTTTGAAAGTAATTCTCCTCTCACCAAGTAGATGTACACTACCTCGCGGTAGTGGAACCACTATAAATCATGTGTGTTATTTTCTTTTATTGCTTGATCTGTGATTGCTTTTAGCTGGTGACTGTCTGTTGTTTGTTTTGCCTCATCATCAATTCAGTCCTATTTGTTTTTGCGCAAGGTTGGGTTTTTTTGTTCCTAAGGCGATCTTGAGGGATTTTTCCCCAACAGTTCGGCAACAAGGTTGATTAAGAAAGGGTGTTAGGTATTATAGCAGAAGATGAGGAGACTCTAGTGGTTATACCAAGACCCTATGTTAGAGGGACCTATATTGCATCAGGATCTAATTTAGCAATAGAGGAGTGGAATGCTGATTAAGACTTCGAGAAGTGGCAATGGAGGATGAAAGCTATTTTGATGAGAAACGAAGTTCATCCTGTGGTGTTTACTCCTGAGGATTCGACGGTTGAAATTTCAGCCGCAGAAAGGAAGGAGATGAAAAAATGGGAGTTTACTACTTTGTAATTAGCTATGGAAGAAAATATTATTTCTGAGATTAGCAGTGAAACTACCCCTAAGGGCATTTAGACCAAGTTGGAAAATCTCTATTTGAAGAAATCTTTGATTAACCATCTGATTTTGTTGAAGACATTTTTCACCATGAGGATGAGAGATGGTACTTCTATCAAAGAGCATCTAGTTTTCTTCGAAGATCTAGTGATGAAGATGAAGACTGTGGATTTGAAGGTAGATGAAGAGCATATGGCTATGATGCCCTTGTGTTCCCTTCCTGAGCGTTACACAGGTTTTGCTAACAGCCTTATCTTTGCGAGAGATACTTTGACCGTTGAAGATGTGAAGTCGGGTCTTCTATCTGAGGACTTGAGGGATCAGATGAAGGAGATGGGCGAAGGTTGAGGAGGAAGTAGTAGTCTAGGCCTATTTGCTGAGAGAGGGAGAGAGGAGAAGAAGAATTAGAATTCTAGGGGGCGTTCCAAATCTAGAAAGCTCGGTAATAATTATAAAGGAAAATCTAAGGATGGAAAGTGTCACCATTGTAAGAAACCAAGCCATTGGAAAAGAGACTGTTCGAATTGAAAGAAGAAGAAGGAAGAAGATGGTTCCTCATCATTTGCGGTGGAGAAAGCTATATCTGATGATGTGTTATCTGCAACGGTATTAGATGTATCAAACCATTGGGTGCTTGATTCGAGGACGTCTTTTCATATGATGCCTAATAGGGATTACTTCATTTCTTTAGTCGACAGAGAGGGAAGTGCAATCCTTATGGGTAACAATGCTAGTTGTAGAGCCATGGAAGAAAGTACAATGTGGATTAGGATGCTTGATGGAGTGATACGCAGTTTGATAGGTATCTGGTATGTTCTAGGTCTTCAGAAGTCCTTGATTTCTTTGGGGCAGTTGGCATCCATGGGGTATAAGGTCACTTTAGAGAAGGATGATTTGAAGGTTTCGAAGGGCGCTCTTGTTCTTATGAAGGGAGATGTGTTTCGGAATCTATATTTGCTTAAGTGGACCACAGTTCTTGGAGAGTCGTGTGTTGGAGTTGATAGTTCTCGTGCTTTGGATGCCACCAGACTTGACATCTCAGGTTTGGTCATATTTCTGAGAAGCGCTTAGAGTTGCTTTGTGGATGGAAGATGATCAAAGGTGACTTCGACAAGTTGGATTTATACCAAGAGTGTGTGTTAGGTGAGCAGACTAAGGTATCCTTTGAGGTTGGACTCCATAGATCAGAGAGGGTACTTGATTATGTGCATATAGATGTTTGAGGACTAGTTGCTACTGCTTCTACTAGGGGAGCAAAGTATTTTATCTATTTTATTGATAATTTTTCGCGGAAAGTTTGGGTGTTTGTGATGGAGGCCAAATCAAAGAGCTTTGAGAAGTTTAAGGGTTGAAAGGTGCTCGTTGAGAACCAATCTAGTTCTAAGTTGAAGATGCTGAGATCTGATAATGGCGGCGAATTTGTCTCTGTAGAGTTCCTCGACTTTTGTAGATAGCATGGCATTGAGAGACATTTCACTATACCAGGTGATCCGCAATCCAATGGGGTTGCTGAGAGGATGAATAGGACTTTACTTGAGAAGGCTCGTTGCTTGAGATTGACGGCGGGCTTATCTAGGGGCTTTTGTGCTAACACACACACACACACACGACGCATATTATTAATCGGATTCCGTGCTCAGCTCAGCCATAGATGGGAAGATTCCAAAAGAGAAGTGAAGAGGTAAAGTCGTGTATCTTGGTTATTTTCGTATTTTTGGTTGTCATGTTTACGTTCACCATATATGTGATAATAAGTTGGAGGCTAGAGCATACAAGGGCATCATCTTGGGATACACAGATGGTATCAAAGGGTATCATTTTTGGCACCCTTTTGATAGAAAGATTGTTCATATCAGACAAGTTACTTTTGATGGGTCAGCAATGTTCAATCCTAAGAAAGACTTACCAACCACATCAGATGTTTCTGATAGGCCTAAGGAGATGGAAGAGGTTCCTATTTTACAACATAGTAGTAAAGTTGTTGATGCTATTGAGAGTGAGATAGATGCAGTTGATGTGATATTGTTAGTCCTTGAGATGATGGTTTTGATGACAACAACCTTAGAATAAGATTATAAAATATAAATACTAACATTATAGTTTAGATATATATGTATATGCAGGATTTAATCATGCAGGTATCAAGAATGAAGACTATACAGTATAGAGATACAAGACTGATGAATTTAAAGATCAAAGATATCAAGATTGAAGACTCATGAGTATCAAGAAATCAAGTTATCAAGAGTTCAAGATTTTAATAATACAAGATAAGTATTGAGTCTAGAATTATGTTAAAACTTCATAATAGCACTGAAATCTTCACTCCATATTTCATTTGGGATGGAACCCATTTCTACCTTTTTAGTGGCTTACAAACCCACGACAAGTAGCTTACAAACCTACGACAAGTGGCTTACAAACCCACGAACATCCTGATTTTGTACAAATTCTCGAGTCCTGATATGATGAGATATTCTGCAGGAAGAAGCTTGCAAAACTACTTCAAAATGATTTTCAAAACTGCTTTTCAAAATGTTTTAGCCTTAAAAATTATCTTTTCAAATGATTTTCAAAAAGATGTTTTAGCCTTAAAATATTCGTTGATTTTGTTTTTCAATAAACTCTTGTTTTAAACTTCGTTTGTTTTAAACTATCTTTTAATTATAATATATTTATACTTAGATTTAAATATAAAATTATAGTAAAATTATATATATATTATTCTCTATATTTACTTATGTATTTTAACTATAGTTAAGTATATTTATAAAGTTTAAAATAGTTTTAATATAAGATAGAAGTAATTTTCAAAGAAAAACAAATCACCAAAATTTCCTTTGGGATGTCGACATACCCAAAATACCCATGTCGACATAGTGGCAGTTGGTTTCAAAAAATTGAATTTCAAAAGAAGTGTCTATTCGCCATAACCTTTCACGAATAGACATGGTTGCTGTTCTTCTATAAATAGGGGATGTTTTCAACGAATTTTTAACAATATTTTTCTGGTTTTCACTCCTCTTCTTCTTCCACATTTCTTTATATATATTCTTACCATTACTCTGCCGAAATCACCATTGAATTTAACTAGATCATTTCTGGTTTGATTCTCTATCACTATCTCAACAAGATCCCAGTGCTATTCAGAGTTATAGGCTTCTTTGTAATCAATCAAGTGAGAAAAGGTGTGATTGTAGCCTTGGAAATCAATCAAGTGAGAAAAGGTGTGATTGTAGCCTTGGAAATCAATCAAGTGAGAAAAGGTGTGATTGTAGCCTAGGAAATAAATTGGGTGAACTTGTTGCCCGGGAAATCAAGTATCTCTACCCAGAGGATTGTGAATCTGGAGTGGTGTACCTCGTGGCCTTGAAATCGAGGGTTGTAATTGTAAAGATTGTTTTTGAAAGGAAATCCGTACTTGTGTGCGGGACTGGATGTAGGGTAACTCTGAACCAGTATAAAATCCGGTGTGTTCTTTCCTTTACTGCTTTTACTTTATATTTGCATCTGTGTTTGAATCTGTGATCATATCTGTGTCTGAATATTGTATACATTTGTGTTCAAATTAATATAAACTCGAAAAGAATTAGTAATTCCTTAAAACACTATTCACCCCCCCTCTAGTGTTTATACTAGCCTTAAGATCCGTAATCATCATTTCTCACAGATATCACAGAGTAGTCCATAGGTGCCTTCTAGTAGTGTTGGTGATGTGCATGAGACTAGAGAAAGTTCAGTTCAAGGTGGAACTTAAAGGAGTTTAGGCGAAGTTGTACCTACTCGGGTCAATCGTATGACTATTAGGCCGTCTGAGAGGTATGGTGATTGGCAATATGCAAACCTTAGCCTTAGTGATCAGTTTGATTATGTCCTACATATGGTTCATGAGGAGCCGCTTCACCTTAATGAAGCTTTGAAGTCACGTGACAGTTTGAAGTGGATGTGCACGATGGAAGAGGAGGTAGAGTCGTTGAAGAAAAACAAGACTTGGGATTTTATACCTCCTCCTCAAGGAAGCCGAGTCATAAGTTTCAAGTGGGTGTTCAACGTGAAGAATGATAGAAGATACAAGGCTAGACTTGTTGCTAGAGGGTTTTCACAGAGGAAGGGATTAGAGTATGATGAGATTTTTTTTCTATTGTAGTGAGACACACCTTCATATGTATTTTGCTTGATATAGTTGACGCTCATGACTTGGAGTTGGAGCAACTTGATGTGAAGGCCACTTTCTTGCATAGAGACTTGGATGAGACCATTTACATGAAGCAGCCAGACGGATATGTCGAAGATGGAGAAAATAATTGGGTTTGCAAGCTAAATAAGTATGGACTAAGCAGTCGTCAAGATAGTAGTACAAGAGGTTTGATTATCTTATGCTTTCACTTGGTTCTGATCGTAGCATCAAAGACGCATGTGTGTACTTCAAGCATTTGAAGAATGGTTATCTGATGTATTTACTCTTGTATGTGGATGATATGTTGATTGCTTCCAAGGATAAAACTGAAATTGATAGTTTGAAGTTGAAGCTTAAGGTGGAATTCGAGATGAAAGATCTTGGAGAAGCAAGGAAGATTTAGAGTATGGAAATTCAAAGGGATATGAAGCTTGGAATTTTGAGGCTCACTCAAAAGGAATATATTCTAAAAGTGCTTGCTCGATTTAGCATGGAAAGAGGAAAGATAATTAGTACACCCATACTTTTGCACATACATCTTTCTAGTAGAGGCTCTCCGATCTCGGAGAAGGACAAGGCTTATATAGAGAAGGTTCCCTATGGGAGTGCAGTTGGTAGTCTGATGTATGCCATGGTTTGCACTAGGCCTGGCATTTCATAGGAAGTCGGATTGGTGAGTAGATTCATGTCAAATCCAGGAAAGACGCATTGGGAGGTAGTGGAGTATATTTTCAAATATCTTAGAGGGACCCCATACCATGGGCTTGTCTTTGGCGGCATAGATAGAGATTTTAGCTTGGTTGGATTTTTTGATTCTGACTATGCTAGTGATAGAGATCGAAGGTAGTCAACCTTAGGTTAAGTGTTCACTATTGGTGGGACAGCTATTAATTGGAGAGTGAGGTTGTAGACGATTATGGTTTTGTCTACTACTAAGGCAGAGTTTACAGCTGCGGTTGAAGCGGCTAAGGAGGCACTTTATTGAAGCGTTTGTTGTGTGACTTGAGCTTCATGTATAAAGGTATATAAGTGAATTGTGATAGCCAAAGTGCAATTCACTTAGCTAAAAATCTGGCTTTCAGCTCAAGAACGAAACATATTGAGGTGAGAGAGTCCTTTCTTGTGTCTATGGATGAAGATAAGCTTGTATGTCTTCAGAAGGTTCATACAGAGGAGAATGCAGCGGATATGTTTACCAAGTCGTTATCCGTTGCAAAGTTCGAGTATTGCTCGAACTTGATTCGCTTGATGAAGTGCTAGGTGCCACAGGGTGGCACGGAGAGAGTGAGTTAGTAGATGGAGACATATGTTTTCATTGTGGAGATTGATAGGTCATACTTGGAGAGGGTACTTTCAACACTTTGTTGACGGACGGTGGCCTTGCCGGAGTTCGTTGACAAAGTGTAATGGGTGATGGCTATGCCGAAGCTCATTGAGAAAGTATCTATGGTGTCTTGTCCGAGAGCTACTTGGAGCAAGAGAATGTAGGTGGAGTTGATAGGCTTGCGGAGAAATATTAAGATTTAGTGATACAATATTTGCTATTACAGAAGATTTGAAAGATATTTGAGATAATTACTCAAATATATATTACTTTTTTTATAGCATTAAAGAGAGTAATAAATTATATTTTCGGAGATTGAGGTAATCAATTAATTCCCTAATTAGTTAATTAAAGAAGTAATCTTATTAGGCACATGTAAATTGGGGAAAACTGGAAATCAGATGGATAAACGTTTCCTATTATTATATAAAGGCAGAGATTAGCATAAGTAGAATTATCTCTCTCAGTTGTATTTCTTATTCTTCTTCTCCATTATTAATTTATAAAATCTTCTCATCTTAGAAAGTAACAAAATCTCCTCTATCCTAGTGAATGTACACTACATCGCGGTAGTGGAACCATTATAATCACGTATGTTATTTTCTTTTATTATTTGATCTGTGATTGCTTTTAGCTGTTGACTATCTGTTGTTAGTTTTGCCTTATCATCAATACGCTCCTATTTGTTTTTCCGCAAGGTTGGCTTTTTTTTTCTCTAAGGCGATCTTGAGAGATTTTTCACCAACAGTTCCGTATAAATTCAATGTATAATAGTGTACCTAACTACCTTACATAAGTACTAATGTGCACAACATATATTGCATGGGCTAGAGCTAGCTCTAGCTAGACTATTGATTAATAACTGTTTAGCAGAGAACCAAACAAACATATATGTAAAATCAGGAATAAGAAAATTTATGGCTAACAGACAAGCTTGAGAGCAGCAGAATCATATTGTGATTTATAACAGTATATGCTCACTTAAGATTTAGAGGAAAAAAATCACAGGTGATGTTTCTGTCATTTATCATAAAACTCAAAAGCGGTGTTAACAATGATCTCCCAGCAATATTCATATGGAATCAATATGTCAGTTTACAAACTAACAAAATACGAGTTCTGATAGTCTAAAATATAATCAATATGTATATAGTTCATACACTCACTATATACGTATTACAAAGAAACCAGAATATACTTAACCATTTCCAGCATAATAAGAAACAGTTATGATCTGATAACGTATTAAGCATCCATACGTGCGTAATAGTATACTAAATGAAAATTTGAATTACTCACAAATATATCATTGGAATTCTACCAAGGATTGTTAATTCAGCCTCTTTGGTCCCAATCGAAGCTCAAGATCTAGATCTTCTTTAAATTCTTCAAGATTCAAAGCGTGTTCCACCCTTGATGTAGCCTCCTCTCTACCCACTGAGAAAATGAAATTAGGAAGTTGATGAATTTTATTTTGATTCACAAAATTTGGTAAATCAGTGATATTTTTTCCTCGATCTTTGCGGTGTATATTCATATGACCACCAAGAGCTTGAGCATTTGAAAATCCTCTCTTGCAGTATGTGCACTCATATGATTTTGTTGTAATTGTTAGGGATTTAGGATTGCTTTCCTGATGAGTTTCTTGTTCTTGACTTTGATTGATAATGGCTTCCATTTGTCCTAATTGTAAAGGTGGATTTGTGAAGAGCTGGCTAGGGTTTCATCATGAGTTGTTAACTATAGTAAGATGGATTCAACTGTTAAATATTAATAGTTTTTTGCCTTTTTTGTCTTTACATAGATGGATATAGTGTTGAAAATAGCTACCATGCTGCCCTAATTACATTAAGTAAACTAGTAATATCGTCCTTATAAAGATGGAATTCGACCCTTTCTACGTTCTCTCTTCTATGATCCTGAAAATAGAAAAAGAGAAAAGGAAAAACAAAAGTATCATTTCAGTAATTTTAAGTTTTCAAGACTAGAAGTTAATATAGACGACTTAAATATTTATTAGACCATCAGTCTAAAATATTTCCAAAGATCAGTAAGAATTTTCAAATAATATTAACTTGAAAAATTGCCTCAATACAAAACTTTTAATATGTAACGTCAACGTGGATTTTTTCAAGGATTCGGAATTTCTTGGGTGGATGCCTTTTATAAATCTTCCTTCTGTATACATATATCACACACACACATATATATATATATATACATACTGGTAAAGACTATTTCAACGTGATAAAGAATATCTAAATTCAATCACTCTTGCGCAAATCTATCCATTTTACCACTGTTCACGATTCTCGACTACCCAGACTCTCCCTGTTTATTCATATGGTTATATGATAGGTTTATATAATCCAAAAACCTCTTTCACGTACAATCTCAAACCCGCTCCCATGTATAATCTAAATTTCAATATGCTGTGCATCTTCAGTTTCTTCCTCCCTCTTCTCACTAAATCTATGGTTTCTTATCTCCACGTTTAGTTCGTTCTTGCCGGTTTCTCTTCATACTTCCCTCTAAAATCCGTTCATTCGGAAGGTTTTGTAATATTTGTTTCTCCATTTTGAACTTCTGTAGATCAAGCATTCTCAAATTAAAACCCTAGTTTCAGTGGTAGGGATTTTTCATCCTATGGCTCCATACATAATTAGACGATGAAGAAGCGTAAGTCTACCAAAGCCAAATTCGACTGGTGAATCACAATTTACTCATCCTGCTAGCCGGATTTGGAATGAAAGGTTAAAAAAAAAATTCATTTATCAAGTTAGAAAATGTAAAATAAAAAAATCTTATGTTGGGAATGCAATTACATATTTTTATTTGTTCCCTGATTTTTGCATCTGTTTACAAATTCGTTATTTTTTTTCCAACTGCAAAAATTGAGCAGTTGATTTTTCTTGCTGGATTAGAGTTTTTAGCATATACACTTGGTTGCTGCATTAATCGAGTCTTGATTAGAAGTATTCACCTGAAGTTATATTATTTTTAGTTCTCTAATTACTATCTACATAATAAAGCACACGGTTTTGTTGAACAGATCTTTGCTTATACCTTTTAGTTGTTCTTATATTTTATACAAAAATATTACTTTTGATTATACTGCTTTTTACCATGCACTTGCTTTTATGCCTGCCTATTTGGGTACCAATATTGTTATTAATTAACAACATGCGGCTAGCTATGGTATCAGTGATCAATATGGAGCCGCTGATGTGGTATATTTCAACTCATTTTGTATTTGACATTGTTCTATGATTTTTAGGTGTGAAGTGTGGTTTTCTATAATACCCTCCTTCCTATCTAACTATTTCGTGATCTTTTTGGAAAGTTATTTGATTCTTATATCCCTTTTAATTTATACTGTTTTCATAAACTACAAAAAATGTGATTTGTTTATTAGCTACAATGTTTGGCACACCCTATAATCTATTTTATTCCCTATTTACATTTAAAATTTTGAATATGGTTTGCATCACTTGGAGAAGTAACAAAGAACTATAGGAAAAATAGGGGGTAAGCATTATTCTTTACAAAAACCATATGATTCAAATAGGTTATACTAACATCCAATCATCTGGAAGAAACATATAGATTAAATTGATATAATTAAATGGAAAAATGGAACCAGCCAATCCTTATTTCGTGACATATTATCTGAAGTATAATGGTGTAAGATAGTCTAAGTAGTCATATTACTGACTATAATTTGGATGAACTATACATATATATCTTTTTATTTATCGTGGTTCTATGTTAGTTCAAATGAAAATAATCGGTGGAATTAATGTAGTAGAAATATTACTACCGCTATAAGGTGGTGTTGATTTTTTTTTTTAACATGGTATTTAATATTTACTTATAAAGTATATTATGGATTTTGTTTTCAATGGGCTATGGTGAAGTTGGTTTTGTTATTTTCAATGGTTAGGCATAATGATGTTGATGTTTAATTAGGTGAACATTTAGCTCATTATTATTTTTGAGTTCTTTTTCCACAAACGGTAATTTCATATCATTATCATATTTTACTTCTGGGTTTTCACAAACAAAAAGGCTGTAAAGCCAGAATTATCAGAAAGAAATGAAGTAGGGAATGAATCAACGAACTCTCTGAATTTAGAATCTGAATCCACGCTCCACCGCATCGCTACATGACGCAGCCTACAGGATCACACAACTCACGAATTGATGAATTCGCGGAAAATGAATCGATGAAACAAGATGAATCGATAAATTGAAGATACCCAAGTGTCCAAATCCGTTGATCTCTCGAGATACCGGATTCTAGCTATTTTCAACACGTTGATCGCGCACGATACCGCGTTAGAAGATCTACGATTCTTTTACGTTGATCTCGCGCACGAGATTCCATGAATCGACTTCAAGTTCGTTGATTCGAGCGCACTCGAATATCCGAAGATGGAGAAAGGAGATAACACTCAACTTCCAATTTTAATGGTGGCACAAAGCACAAACCAAATTTTATTCAAAAATCAACTACCTTTACAAATGAAAAAACACCCCTATTTATAGAAAATTACAACACACACGACTTAACATATGCGACATAACAACACATTTCAAAATACAGGCGACACGACTTAAGAAAAGCGGTACAACAATTACAACACAAGCGACATAAGAAAACAAAATACAAACGACTTAACAAACAATGCGACTTAAGAAGCTTGCCTAAGGAAGTCGTTTGCGACCTAACGACATAAGAAGTGCGGCCTAAGGAATGCGTTCATAACCTGGCAATCTTCAGCGACCTAAGGAATGTGGGAGCGACATAACGAATTTCTCGTTTGCGACTTAGGGATTTGGCATCCAGGAGCGACTTAAAGAGGCGGCGACATAAGAACTTCGCGACTTAAGGAGGCTCGCGACCTAATGAGTTCGCCACAGCTTAAGGAGGTTCGCGACCTAAGGAGTTTTGCTTTGCGACCTACTGCTTCGCGACCTACTGCTTCGCGACCTACTGCTTCGCGACATAGGGATTCTGGAGCGGCTTCTTCCTCGCGATCTAGGGTTCCGCGACATAGGTAAGTCGCTCGCGAGGTATGCGCTGCATCATCCTCCCCTGGTTGGAAAGAATTCGACCTCGAATTCACGCTCTCCTCTTCTTCGACAAGCATTTCCCCATAATACGGAATTAAGTGTTTGACATTGAAAACATCAGAAGTATGAACATTTTCCGACAACCTTAACTGATACGCATTATCATTGATCTTCTTCAAGATTTCTACTGGACCAATCTTTCGAGCTTTCAACTTGTTGTAAGTTCCAACTGGAAAACGATCTTTCGTCAATACTGCGTAAACAAAATCACCCTCTTTGAAGTCCACACTTCTTTGCTTCTTATTTGCCAATTGCTTATACTTCTCATTTGACTTAAGCAATCGTTCATGAACAATCCTATGACACTCCTGCAACTC
Source organism: Allium fistulosum (assembly GCA_030737815.1). Lineage (NCBI taxonomy): Eukaryota > Viridiplantae > Streptophyta > Magnoliopsida > Asparagales > Amaryllidaceae > Allium > Allium fistulosum. Next base: position 292,242,816 of record CM060908.1, on the reverse strand, counting down.
ATTCACGAAATCACAAGCTCGTTTAACAACCCCTTTCTGAAGTGGAACTGTCGACAAATCCAACGGTCCCTTCGGAATTGCTGAATATACCACTTAAAATGGACTGAATCCAGTACTTCGATTAACGGCATGATTATGTGCGAATTCTGCCTGACACAATTTCACATCCCAGCTCTTCAAATTATCCTTCATAAGACATCTCAACAAGTTTCCCAAAGATCTGTTCACCACTTCCGTTTTCCCATCCGTTTGTGGATGATAGGCGCTACTAAAATTCAGCTTAGTCTCAACCATCTTCCACAGACTCAACCAAAAATGACTTAGAAATCGAGTATCCCGGTCAGAAACAATAGACTCAGGTAGCCCATGTAGTCGATAAACCTCTTTAAAGAACAATTGAGCAACACGGACTGCATCGGCGGTCTTCTTACAAGCTATGAAATGTGCCATCTTCGAAAATCTATCCACCACAACATATATAGAATCATTCTCTCGTTGAGTTCTTGGCAAACCCAAAATGAAATCCATGCTAACATCAACCCATGGTTTAGTAGGCACGGGCAATGGCATATACAATCCTGCATTCATAGCTGTCCCTTTGGAAACTTGACATATGTGACATCTCTGCACAAATCTTTCAACTTCTTTCCTCATGGAAGGCCAAAAATATGATTGAGAAATCAACTGCAAGGTACGATCTCTTCCCACATGACCTTCTTCATGCAATTCCTTCACAATCTTCATTCGCAAACTGCACTCTGGTATACACAACCGATTTCCCTTAAATAGAAAACCTTCTACCAACACATACTCATCCGTCCTCCCTTTCTCGACTTCATCTACAATCTTGGCAAAGTAAGGATCCTCAACAAACAAATCTGGAAATACATCAAACCCCGTCACTTCAACTCTCATCGTAGTCAACAAATGATTTCTTCTACTCAATGCGTCTGCCACACGATTTGTAACTCCCGACTTATGCTTTACAACAAATGTAAACTGTTGCAAGTATGCGATCCATGAAGCATGCCTGGCTGCAATCTTATCTTGTCCCTGCAAATGTTTCAATGCTTCATGGTCAGTATACAACACAAACTCTTTATGAAACAAATAGTGTCTCCAATGCTTTATGGCTTGGATAATAGCATAGAACTCCAAGTCATAGGTACTGTATCTTGTCTTGGCTCCAGAAAGTTTCTCGCTAAAATAAGCAATTGGACGACCCTTTTGGCTTAACACTCCACCAATTCCAACCTTAGACGCATCAGTATCTAGCTCAAAGAGCAACTGAAAGTCCGGGTATCTAAGAATCGGTGTTGTAGTCAAGAGTGTCTTGATCTGTTGGAAAGCAGAATCAGCCTCTTCAGTCCACACAAACTGCTTTCCTTTCATACAATCTGTCACTGGTGCCATCACGCTACTAAAATGTGGAATAAACCTTCGGTAGAATGATGTTAAACCATGGAAACTTCTCACTTCAGTTACAGTCCTGGGTTGTGGCCAATCCTTGATTGCTTCAACTTTACTTTGATCCACCTGGATACCTTCCTTGGACAATACATACCCTAAGAACAAAACACTGTGCGTCATGAACAAGCACTTCTTTGTTGCCGCGTAAAATTGCTCCTGACGAAGTATCATCAACACTTCCCGCAAGTGTTGTAGATGCTCTTATGTGCTTCCACTGTATATCAATATATCATCAAAGTATACCACCACGAACTTTCCAATAAACGGTCGAAAGATCTGATTCATCACTCGCATAAAAGTACTAGGTGCATTCGAAAGACCAAATGGCATGACCAGCCATTCATACAACCCCTCCCGTGTCTTGAAGGCTGTCTTCCATTCATCCCCTGGTCGAATTCGAATCTGATGATACCCACTCTTCAGATCAATCTTTGAAAAGATAGCAGCTCCACTCAACTGATCTAACAAGTCGTCCAATCTTGGCATCGGGAATCTGTACCTCACCGTAATCTTGTTTAGTGCTCGACTATCTGTACACATTCTCCAAGTTCCATCCTTCTTTGGCACTAACAAGGCTGGTACTGCACAAGGACTTAAACTTTCTTGTACGCGCCCTTGTTCAAGTAACTCTTCCACCTGCCTTCTCAACTCTTCGTGCTCCTTTGGACTCATTCTATAATGTGGTCTATGTGGTAATACAGCTCCCGGAACAAGATCAATCTGGTGTTGTATGTCTCTCAACGGTGGTAACTCTTTTGGTAATTCTTTAGGAAACACATCTTCAAATTCCTTCAACACTGGTTTAACTTCCTCAGAAATTTCAACCGCTTCACTAATTTCACGTCCAATCAACAGAAATACTTCAGGGCTATCCTCTACTTCTTTGACAAATTCCTTCAAAGATAACAGAGTCTTTAGTTCCTCGATTTCCTCCAACTTGCTTTCACTTTGTTGTCGCCTTTTAGGAACTAAAGTGATTCTAGTGCCATCGAACATGAAACTATAGCAGTTAGTCCTACCATCGTGTTGCACGGCTCTATCGAACTGCCACGGTCTTCCCAACAACAAATGACATACATCCATATCCACCACGTCACACCAAATTTCATCCTTATACTTCTTTTCGATGGAAAAAGTTACATAAGCTCTTCGACCAACCTTCACTTCCCCACCTTTCCTTAGCCAAGCCAATTTGTAGGGTTTGGGATGCTTCTCTGTCTTTAACGCCAACTTCTTTACGGCTTCTGTAGAGATGATGTTATCACAACTCCCTGCATCGATAACAAACTTACAAACTTTTCCCAAAATAGTGCATGTCGACTGAAAAATATTACTCCTCAACCAACTATTCTCCTCTTCCTACTTTGGCGTCAAGCAAGATCTTCTCATCATTAAAGAATATCCCTCGTCTCCCATCAATAATTCTTCTTCCTCCTCAACCTATGGTGAATTGGAACATTCTACTTCTGCATCCTCATCCTCAACCTTAGCAACCATCGCTCGCTTCTTAGGCTTCGGGCATTCATTGCTCTTATGACCAAACTCCTGACAGTTATAACACTCAAAAATTTTGTTGACCTTGGTCTTAGCAGCTTCATTGACAACCGGTTTACTAACAGCCTTGGGAACATTAGTATTGCTACTAGCCCCCTTCACCTGATTGCTCGAACTTGTAAACACACCACCTCCTCTTCTACCTTGCTTCTCCCAAGCTAGAGCCTTCTGGTGTGCTTCAGCAACGGATCTCGGATCAAACATATTTACCATATCCTGAATTTGCATTCTCAATCCTCCAACAAATCTGGATGTCAACTGTTCCTCCGTTTCCATGATATTGTTTCTAGCAATCAGTTGATAAAACTCATCTGCATAATCATTTACCGACTTTGTCCCTTGTCTCAAATTCTGTAAGCGCTGATACATAAGAGACTGATAATTATAAGGCAAGAAAGTAGCCTTCATCAACTTCTTCATCTTTTCCCATGAAACAATCTTCGACTTTCCCATTCTTTCCCGTGTAAGTTTAGTTTGTTGCCACCATGCCATAGCTCTTCCCCTCAATCGTGTAGCAACCAACTTAACTCTACGATGCTCGGGTACTTCCTTGAAGTCAAAAATTTCTTCAACATTTGATAACCAATCCAGAAACTCTTCCGCTAGCATTCCCCCTTTGAATTCTGGAATCTCTGTTTTCACCCCGACTCCCATCGACGATCATCTTCGGAATCTCTATTTCGATTTCGCCCTTGGCCACAGTTTCGACAAGAGCTACTACCACTATCACTGGATTCCTCCAAATCTGACGTATGTCGATGTCGATTCTGACCATCAACATTTCTGCTACCACGCACGTCTCTTTCTCCCGAAACTGACGGTTCTCTTCTTTCCCGATTCGATGTTGGTGACATTCTTCTCCTCTCGGAATTTGACGGCGAAATTCTATGTCCACTTTGATTTGAACCTGGCAATGCTCTTTGTCGAGTTTGATTCATATCCATCATGAGCCTTTCCAATCTACCAATTCCCTCATCAAACTTCTCATTGAATTTATCACTAATTCGTTGCTCCATTTGTTCAGCATCTTCTCTTCGATACGCATCTGCAACATTCTGATGACGATTAACTCTTCTTGGAGGCATTGTCAAATCTTCAACAAATCCAAACACACACTTCAAATCACGCAAACTTGAAATCCAACGAACTTGGAAAAGTTCGTTTCCTAGCTCTGATACCAAATGACGCAGCCTACAGGATCACACAACTCACGAATTGATGAATTCGCGGAAAATGAATCGATGAAACAAGATGAATCGATGAATTGAAGATACCCAAGTGCCCAAATCCGTTGGTCTCTCGAGATACCGGATTCTAGCTATCTTCAACACGTTGATCGTGCACGATACCGCGTTAGAAGATCTATGATTCTTCGACGTTGATCTCGCGCACGAGATTCCATGAATCGGCTTCAAGTTCGTTGATTCGAGCGCACTCGAATATCCGAAGATGGAGAAAGGAGATAACACTCAACTTCCAATTTTATTGGTGGCACAAAGCTCAAACCAAATTTTATTCAAAAATCAACTGCCTTTACAAATGACAACACACCAATATTTATAGAAAATTACAACACACACGACTTAACATATGCGACATAACAACACATTTCAAAATACAGGCGACATGACTTAAGAAAAGCGGTACAACAATTACAACACAAGCGACATAAGAAAACAAAATACAAACGACTTAACAAACAATGCGACTTAAGAAGCTTGCCTAAGGAAGTTGTTTGCGACCTAACGACATAAGAAATGCGGCCTAAGGAATGCGTTCATAACCTGGCAATCTTCAGCGACCTAAGGAATGTGGGAGCGACATAACGAATTTCTCGTTCGCGACTTAGGGATTTGTCATCCAGGAGCGACTTAAAGAGGCGGCGACATAAGAACTTCGCGACTTAAGGAGGCTCGCGACCTAATGAGTTCGCTGCGACTTAAGGAGGTTCGCGACCTAAGGAGTTTTGCTTTGCGACCTACTGCTTCGCGACCTACTGCTTCACGACATAGGGATTCTGGAGTGGCTTCTTCCTCGCGATCTAGGGTTCCGCGACATAGGTAAGTCGCTCGCGAGGTATGCGCTGCATCACTACATAAGCCCATACCAGACAATTTCGGCTGTCTTGCAATGCACTTTCTCAAAATTTCCTCATAATGTCAAATTGAAGATAGGAAAATTTTCAGATATAACAAGGAAAGGATCACGTGCAATAAGAGATGAGCGAATTTCTGATGTAGCAAGGACAAATTGCTGTTACCAGTATGAAGATTCTCACAAATCATCAATGGTTAAAGCACTTGAAATGACATAATGCTTATACATTCTAAACAATCATGATGAGCCAAGAAGTGGGAAGTATTTAATAAGAAATTAACTGTAAGTTGTGTCCTTAGAGTTTGTGAATCATATTAATGAACTAATTTTATCGTCTTTTGTCATATTTCTTTCAGACTCAAGGTATCCATCTTTGGAGTGAAAGGGGCCAGAGGGCCTATTGTGGAAAAGGTTTTTTTTTGTTGAAAAGGTTAAATAAAGGCCCAAAGCCTAGCAAAATTACAGGGTATGTTAGGGTAAAATACCCTACCTGATTACAAACTCAAATACCCTTAAAACAAATTAGGGTTCGAGGCGATTTGAGGCAATTTCGACGTAAAGTCGATTGAATCAAGGAGGATTCCAAGGAAAAGCTTCCTCCTTGCTATCTCCATCCATGTTGATATGAGATTCGCTTGAAGAATCTCTAGGGTTAGGCTGTGTGGCAGCTTTGTTCAAAGTTAGCTTATTTTGCTTTTGAGATTTGTTGCTTAGATCTGAAAAGTAAAGATCTATGTTATTTGAAGTATCTCGGTCAGTTATGACATGCTTCTCGATCAAAAGAGACTCCTTTTGCTTTCGAAAAAAGCAGCTATGATCTGACGAACTTCAATCCAAGTTGTCTGGCCCGTTGACTGCCTACAACAAAAATACCTTATTACAACGCTCTTTTTACAACAGGCATTGACTGCCTACTGTAATAGAATGCTATTACAACGGTCCTTTCAGGCCCGTTGTAATAGATACCCTATACAACGCCCTTTTATAATGGGCAATGTTTGCCCGTTGTAATAAAATGCCATTACAACGGTTCTTCGAGGTCCGTTGTAATAGATGCTAATTTTACAACGTTTACAAAATGTCCGTTGTAATAGATGTCAATTTTGCAATGGTCACAAAATACCCATTGTAAGAGGTGCCAATTTTACAACGGTCATAACACCCGTTGTAATAGGTATCAATTTTACAATGGTTAAAAAATGCCCGTTGTAATAGGTGCCAATTTTACAACGGTCGTAAAATGCCCATTGTAATCGATGTCAATTTTACAACGATCATAAAATGCCCGTTGTAATAAATGTCCATTGCCATTTTTCGACAATCAATAATTAATAATTACAATGCTTTCTTAAAATTAATATTTATTATTTATTAATAGTTAATAATTAATCATTAATAAAATTATATTAATCATAGGTTACTGATTACTAATTATAATATTATATTACTTATTACTGATTACTAATCATTGATAATATTATATTATTTATTAATATCTAATAATTAATCGTTAATAATATTATATTAATCATTTATAACTTATAATAATTAATGATTATTAATAAATAATCACTAATTATTAACCTTTTTAGTTTACCAGCTGTAATAGATGCTAATTTTCAACAACTCTTAACCGATCATTGTTTTCTTCGATTATCTAATATCTTAGACGTCATAGGAGGATAATAATAATTCAATAATTAATTAGAAATATTAATTATTATTATTGTTGACTAATATTAATAATTATTATTCAATAACTAATAATTAATATAATAATTAATTAATAGTAATTAACAATTAATAAATAAGAATTAATTTTTAATAATTAATTAAACAATAATTAATCAAAAAATATTTATATAATGAATATATATATATATAATTATCTTATATCTAATCTCTACTATTAATAAAGAGTATTCAATGAGTAGATTTGCACAGTGTCAAAAATACCCTCATCAATTTACAACAGACAACAACATCCACTTTCGACCATGTATCAATGAAATTTTGCTAACGATTTGCCACCAACACAATCAATAAAATTGCTTGACATAAAAATGTTAGGACTACCAAATGTTTTGCACTTATAGCACATATCCATTCATTGATTTTTTTATTAAATAAAAATTAAATATTTATAATTATTAGATGTACGTACGTTCATTTTATACTAGTTAGAATAAATAAAATAATTATTTTATTTAGTGAATGTAGAAATAAAATATAGATGAAATATTTTACAAAGTAGAAATTATTATAATTAATTTATATATTAATTTGTAAATTTTAAGTCGGATGACCCATCGGCATATTTTTGTATACGGACGTTTTCAGGCTTGAAAGAAGAGTTAATTGTCATTGAGTAAATGATTTTATAAAAGAATTAAATAAACAATTTTATTACTAAATAAAACTATTACCATCATCGAGCCCGAAGCCCATTATTCATTTATTTAACCCAGCCTGACCCTTTCCTTACTCTCATTCTTCAGCCAAAATCAACTAAAACCCTAATTACCTTTTGGCTCAAAATCATAGATCGAGCAAGCTAGAGTCGAGCAGGACTGCGAGTTGAGGCTAGGGTAGCTCGCGAGTGCTGATGGCGGGCGGCGACAAAGCAGGTGGAGCGATGCATGCATGTTGACGTGATGAAGGTTCGAGCTCAGGCAAGCCGTCCTGAAGACGATTGTGAATTTCTTGCATAAAGTCAAAGACGAAGGCTATTTGAAATGCCTTGTAAATGGGAATTTACTGTAAGCACACAATTTTTCTTTATCTGTTATTACATTTGAGCAATAAATTGATCGTTTAATCATGTTTTATCCATTGTTATAGATTAGTTTTGTAAATGTTTATTTTGTGAAGATTCTGACATTCTTCTTTATTGCTTAGCTTATTGAGGCTTTGAATTCACTGTGAATTAATTATTCTATAGATTTTCTATTATCTACCGCTATTGCGGAATTCAAAGGTCTCGTTATTTTGGAGTTGTCAACATAGCTTAAGTGAACATGGCGTTAGCAAGAATTGATGCAAATTTCAGTGGACTGCCACCGCGCAAACTTGGATGGGCTATTAATGAATTTGGTGACTTCACTAGAGGTACAGAAAGCACCGGTAAAATATACAATTAGGAAAACAACACTTCATAAACGGTTACTACTTTGAGCCTTTTTTTGTGTTTTAATTTTCCCAAAGTCTTTGGGTTAAGCCATTAGTCCTTTATTTGCTCACTTCATCTCATTCACGAGTAATATTATTTTACATGTATGTTGGTTATTATATTTTAGCACTTTGTTGTGAGATATACAACTTTGTTCTACATTAGATTATTGTAACTTTATCCTTGACTGCTTTTCTACGTCGGCCAAGTATTGTTGCAGTATGCTACTTATGAGATCGGATTTGTATTTTGATACCAAGGCGTAGAGAGGTCATCGAAAGTCCACTATATTTATTTTAAATATTTGTCTTTTTTTCAAAAATTATATCTGAACTTATTCGTATTTTTTATGACCAAACTATTGTCTATATAATTTTAGTAAAAAAAAATGCAAGTATCAGTAGTTTTTTTTAATAATTACGGTTTTCTTATAAATATCTGCAGTTTAAGAAACTACAAATATTTACAGTTTGTTTTTGGTACAAATATTTGCAACTTGTTTTTTATGAAAATATTTACATATTTTTTTGTAAATATATGCTGAAACTAAAAACCTGGGTGTTTTTAAAAACTTGCTTTTGAGAAGGGATAGTTATGTATTTTGAAACTTAACAAAAGTGTTTTACAAAAATTCCCTAGTAGGATTGTTTGACAAAGGTGTTGATGTCCATATTGAGCAATATAAGTATGCACTTTTAGTAGACTTCTCAACTCAATAACAAATGAAAATGATGAGATTTTGAGCTATAAGACATGGCCGCCCTAGATTACAAAATTTTAGATCACATATGAAGAGAGTACTATAATTGTTTAAGAACGATGTTATGTGTTCCGCATCTCGAATGAATGACCAAACTATAGGTATTGTCAGATTTCTTTTATAGTGACCGTTTATTTTTGGATACGATCTTTGACCCATATATGCTTTTAAGTCCTATTTGATAGGCATTTGAATCGTATATCTATTTCCTGAATTGGACAAAATGAATGCACAGTGTGCATGAATGCGTCATGTGTACATCTTCGCGTTGAATGAGTGTGTAATTTAATATTAGTGTTGGAACGTTTGGTTCATTGTTTTCTCCCTGTAGATAATGGGTTGAACTTGTCACTTTAAATGAAGCCAATTTTTATAAAGTTCAGATTACATATATATAAGACACCTGGATTATAAATTACATTTTAAAAGTTGATAATTCTAAAAAAAATATCCAAGGAACCACCATACTTTCTATATCTTATATATGCACACGAAGATACAATGTTTCTATTAGCAGTACATATACAAGTCATTATACAATGAATGAATGGATTGCACAACCAACTAGAAATAGATTAGACCTATTCTCAGTTGTTCATTACGATAGCATATGGACATACGTAGCCTCGTCCAATATTTAATATACTGTAATTTATTAGTCCAACTTAGGGTTCATGGACGTTGTAGATATTCATACTTATGTATAAGTTGAATCAAACTATTTTATATACATTGAACCTAAAAGATATATGTACACATGGTGAGAAGACTTCGGTTGGCAAATAATTCCTTCGGACTACACGCACAACATATGCAAGTCTTGCACAATTATTACAGTAGCGATTTGTTCCTTGAATCAGTCTAAAGTCTAAACTTATCATAACTGACAGGTCTTTTACTCTTAAAGAAAATATATATCAGCTAGTGCATATTAAAGAATTCTTATTTGGTATAAATGCATATCAATTGCAGCAAACATGATAAATATACATTGTGCATGCAAGTATGACATATTATTTCAAAACTTCAGTAAACATGATAATTTACAATTTATTAAACTCTAGGAGAATTTGATTTTCTTGTCGCAATATCAAGATGAAGGGCCCATTGACATTAACTCAATCACGCATCGTAGTGTGCATAGGACTAGTGCACTTGTGTAATGTATATTTAATTATAATGTCAGTTCATCAGCATGCCTTCTAACAATTTTTGCACAATTGTTACATTAGCAATTTGTGCCTTGAATCAGTCTAAACTTATTGTAGGAGTTGCGAGTATTTCTACCTTATTAATTGACAGGTCTTTGACTCTTGACAGCTATAGCAAGAGTTTTAAAGATCAAACATACGCAGATCATTGTTTCTTATTAATTTAGACAAATGCATAAGTAATGCATCATCAATGTACGCTTCAACCGCAAACACGATATTTCTAGATTAATCTATGCAAATTTTAGAGATAAATATAAATAGTGTATGCGTATACTAAATAAATATAATTAGTTATAAATTTGAATTTAGTAGGGTGAGTTGAGAAAATCGAAGCTCTTGGAAATGCACAATCATATGCCCAAGAAGCCCGTGGTCTAAGGGAAAATAAAAAATCCCCCGAGGGCAGAGTTGTGGAGTTTGAAGCTCGACTCGCCAAACATGTTTATCATTCCAACACACACACACACATATGTATGTATGTAATTTACATTATCTTTGTATGTATTGCAGGACATAGCAGAAGCAAAGGAATATTTGAAGAAAAAAGGTGTTATGTGGGTTTTGATTAACTAAAATATTATGGTTCAAGGTTTGCTTCAATGTCGTTTGGTCTAAATTTTAAATCTTGTGTTATTATTTGTATGTACTACGTGTTATGTTAGTTTAGGGTTGTATTCGATGTGTTGTAACTATGTAAAATTTTATGAATGATGTGAATAGATAAATCTTTTTGTTATTTTGAAATATGAATTTCTTTTGCTATTTTTAGTAAATATGAATAAATATGGTTGTCATTAGTATAATAATTTTGTTTCATTTCAAAATAGTTTAAAATTTACATGTGCATTGTAGTAGTTTTATTTTTTTTTCTCATTTGAATTTTTTAACAATGGGCAAAAACAGTTGCAAAAGATCCTTTTGCAATGGGCAAAAATAGTTTTAAAAGGATTAATTGCAACGGGCAAAAATAGTTGTAAAAGAACCTTTTGCAACGGGCAAACACCATTGTAAAAGACCCCTATTGCAACGGGCAATAACCGTTGTAAAATTCATCCACTCTATTACAACATCGCATAATACAACGGGCCTAGGCCCGTTGTGAAACCCCTATTACAATGGGCATTGCCCGTTGTAAAAGAGGTATTTTGTTATAATGTACCCTAATTAACACCACACCAAGATTGTCTCCACCAATCAAGCACCGGTTTCCATCACCAACGCCGTGCAAGTTAGCATAATATGGATCTTAAGGTCAAATTAACGCTAGAGGGGGAGTGGAGGAATAGTGTTTAATGGATTATATGAATATTTTTCAAATTCTTTAAGATTTTACTTAGAATGATGTAATTAACAATCATAGAAACAATCACAGAATCAAGGTGCGGATAAAAGTAAATGCAGTAAAAGTAAAAAAGGAAAGAACGCACCAGGATTTTATACTGGTTTGGAGTTACCCAACATCTAGTCCCGCATAATTCCTTGTACTGATTTATTTTCAACTAGTAAATGAAAATACAATCTCGATTTCAAGGCTACGAGACACACCCTCTAGAATTCCGACCTTTGCGTAAAGTCACTTGATTTTCGAGCTACAAGCACACCCACTAGATTTACGGGCTGCTAAGCACACGCAATTGATTTTACGGGCTATAATCACACCAATAAGTATAGCGGTATGATTTGATAGAGTTTTACAGACTCAGATCTTCGATCTTGATTACAATTGATCCTATAACTTTTGAATAACACTTTGATCTTGGTATGAGTGAGAGAGATGAGAGAAATCAGAGAGTAGATGAAGGAGAATCAAACTAGTGATGATTGAATTTGATTCTGGTTGAATTTCGGCAGAGTTTGAGTGTATTTTGATTTAGAAAATGAGAGAGTGGAAGGAGGAGGATGAATAAGAAAGTAGATGTTAAAAATTCGTTTGGAAGTTTGGTATATATAGGGAAACAACGATCATGTCCATATGCAAAGAGATATGAAGAAAATACACTTCCATTCAAATTTGAATTTTGAAAATTACGGCCGCTATGTCGACATACATAGATAGAGTATGTCGACATACTCTTCACAAAATTGAAAAACACTTTAAAAATATTATTTTGAAAATCCGTTGCTTTGTAAAATAATTTGATACTTTGTATAATCATTTAAATATAGTTTATACACATTTTAATCAAAATATAACTTAATAAAACTTTATAAAATAATTTTGAAGGATTTAATAAGAGTATTCAGTATAATGTAAATAATATATAAAAAATCAATATAGTTATAAATTATAAGTAAATATCTAAAATCAAAATATAAATATAAAAAATAAACATAAGGTAGATATAAACTTAAATACCAAAAAAATATACAGGAAATTATTGTCAAGGACAAAAAATTTCAGCGTTTTTGCCTCAAGGACAGGCCTTCAATATTTTATCCTGAAGGACAACCTTCTTTAGGTATCAGTTTTTAGTCATTGATAGCAGTTTTTAGGTATCAGTTTGTAGTTATCGGTAGCAGTTTTTAGGTATCAGTTTTAGTTTGGTAGCAGTTTTGTTGTCCTTATGAACAATTTTGGAAAATATTTGTCCTTATGAATAATTTTTAGGAGAATGTTTGTCCTTATGGTAAAAATATTGAGGTTGTGTCCTTGAGGCAAAAAAATATACAAATCTTTGTCCTTTAAATTAATTCCCCCAAAAATATAATAGATTAAAAAATACTTAAAAACTTAATATAATATCTTTGTAAATAAAAGGTTAAGAAATTATTCTGAGAAATATTTTGAATAGATGTTTGAAAATATTATTTTGAAAAACAGGATATTTAAAAAATATTTAAAACTTATTTGAAATATAGAGGGAGAGAGAGAGAGAGAGATCAAGAAAGTGCTATCAAGGTTTTAACAAAAAATCTATGACTCTATAACTTATCTGGAATATTTTAAAATCTTGAACTCTTCAATACTCACAAGTCTTTATTCTCCAACTCTTGAAATTCTATATTAGCAACTAGAATCTACTCTTGATACTGCACAGTCATCTTAATCAACAACTGTCTAATATCGTGCACTATATACTATTTATACCTTGATAAAACATTAATATCTATGTTTAATATAATATCATATAGTGGTTTTCATCAAAACCAAATCCTAAGTTACCAACAATCTCCCTCTTTTTGATGATGACAACTCTGTATATAAAATATAATATAACTCCCCTTGGGTTACAAAACTTTCCCTTAATCTATGCCTAGGTTTTATATATTTCTCCCCCTTTGTCATCAACAAAAATAATCAACTAAAACTATAACACTAACTCTTACTCTAATTCTAACTCTAACTCCCCCTAAAAAATACTAATTGATATATATATATAAGAAATATATATAATGATGATGAGAAAGACTGTATAAAAACAATAAGTGATATGTAAAATTAGATAATCATGAAATAATCATAATCAATCTAAATAATTATTCAATCCAACAAAGTTAATGTTGAATACCATTCAAACAAATCCACACAAATCAATCCAATCAAATCCAAACCAAATCAAGTATTATTATTTATATACAATCAAACCTATTTAAACTAGACATTTCGAGGAACATCAACCCATCTATCAGTGCCAAAGATTGGATCTACTTTGATGGCATCCCAATATTCATCATTTTTGTTTATGGTACATTTTCGATTGGTGGTTGGTTCTTCTTTGTTCAAGGTAGAAATCATCCACCAAATTGCATCGAAATGTCTTTCTTGCTCCTTGATCATCTGTATTTGACTCAATTCTAAGTGCCTCTGGTTTGTTAGGATGAAAGAAAGAATGTTCTTGAATGATTCAAGAGTTTGTTCGAGGTTTTTGGTTAGCTTTTGGATAAGAGAAGCCATTAATTCTGATTAGAGTTTAGGAATGAAAAGGAGTGAAGATAGAGACTGAAAATAATGATTTTGTAGAGTGAATAGGTATATATAGGGGTAAGAAGTCGTTTGAACTGAACTGGTGTTTGATAGTTATTATTTTTTTAATAATTTTTTTTGAAAATTGGCCGTTATATGTCGACATACATGATTTGCATATGTCGACATACATGATTTGCATATGTCGACATACATGATTTGCATATGTCGACATATGCACTATATTTTTCAAAACTACTTTATTTTACAATTCTATTATTTTGGCCTATACTATTATATTTATATGACTTTCTAGAGATAGTTAACAATGTATAACGACAAGAAATAGAATGTTCATTGATAATAAGGATGATTACAAGGAATAAAAGAAAGATATATGAGATTCAACATAAACTTAAAACTAGAAAACCAAATACAGAGATAGCTTAAACAAATAACTAGAAAGATATGGATGAAGATGAAGAAGAACCACCAAGCTTGCAGATGATCTTTCCAAAGAATTTATCCATTTTGTTCGAAATTGAGGTAAATCTCTTTGAGAATGATTTTTTAAGCTTTCTTTGGTTGTGAATGATATTCTCTTGATTTTTGAGAAGATATTTGTTGGATGGATTAACTGGAATATTGATACTTTCCAAGGAAGTGTCCTCCTCCGCTTCTTGTTCTTCCTCTCGACTTTCATTTCCTCTCCTTCCTATTCCTCTTCCTCCTCTTCACTTATTTCTTGCTCATCTTCCCAAGCCAAGCTTTGTTCCTTTTCCATTAGCATTTCATAAGGCTTGAAAAAGGGTGAGATATGCATAAATGAAATGCTGTCCTTGTCAAATATTTTTCAAGGAATTATTTCCTCTCCTTTAAGGTCAACAATAAAATAATTGAAAATACGAGTAAGATACACATCATGAAATAATATGTTTTCGTGTTTAGAAAGTTTTTAGGAAAAAGTTCATCCAAAATGACTTGAGACCAATTTTGGTCGTATTGACCATAAATAACGAAAATGATAGAGTTAGGGATACGCCGTAGGGGCAATTATGTAATTTGTTACATATATCTAACTCGTGGACTAATCTTGTTCAAAATAAAGGTGTTTTCTTTCTATTATATACTTGATATAATGTGGTTATGTTAATTAATTAATTTAATTAAAAGTATATTTAATAGAAAATCCATAAATGGTATGTTTTGTGATAGTAGTTACAAAGTGTTGAAACTGTAAGTAATTTATCACAATGAAACAAATATATCATTTTAAATGTTTCTAGTTAAGATGCGTCGTGACTGCATATCGATGTATCCGTTGAGACTAGAGTACGTAACACACTCCAAATGTTGGGCAGTGTATTACTCATGACTGCTGGGGCACCTAGGGGTTACTTACTAATAGTTATTGGATAACTATAGAACGACTCATTCGGTAATTTTCAGTTGGTTAATTAGGAGGTGAACTTTTATTTATTATCATTGTTTTGATTTTAAGTTTATCGCATAAAATTTGATTTACATCCAAATCCTCTATTTGTATTCAGATCTGTTTATTGTTTAGATTAGGTAAGATTTTTTTGGGTACATGTGTTTTTTACAATTAGGTTGGTTATGTGCTTGTCGTAATATTTTGTTTATTGATTTACTGTTGAATTAATTTTATGGAAAAAAATTTAATTTTGATTTATATTAATATATATATATATATATATATCTAGATTAAATGTGTACAGATCTGCAAATTATGAATATGTATAATTGTATATGTGTTATATCATATATATTTAATCTTAAAATTTTCTTATGATCATTTGTACCTATTATGAATCATAAAATATAAAAATATTTTATTAAATATGTATATACATATTTTATTATTATTTAATGATTTTGTGAATTGTTTATTATGAATAAAATAATTAATGGTTCAAAACTTTGATTCTATATTTTTATATTTCTGCACCATGTAATAAGATTACAGTAAATTTTCAGATTTTTTTAAGCTTAATTTATTATTTTTTAAATTAATTTACTTTCGGACAGCAATAAATTATTTAATTAAAAATATAATTTCAACTGAGAAAATTCTAAAAAAATTCTTAAGGCTTAAATACGTATCTGGAACCTCTAAAATTTTTTTAGATTTTTATAACTCAATTAATTATTTAATTGAAAATATAATTTCAGTTGAGAAAATTCTAAAAAAATTTCCTAAGCCCAAAATATATCTCAGACACCTTTAAAAAATGTTTTAAAATTTTCAAGTTGATTTCCTATTTAAAGAATTAATTTGATTACGGATTATTATCAATTATTTAATAATAAATATTATTTTAATTGTAGAAAATTCCATAAATTAATCTTAAGCCCAAAATGTATTTCCATATTTTCTAAAATTTTAAAAACTTTTATTATTATCATATAATTATTTTACATTAATTTGTTATAGTAGAAACTGTTTTATTCAACAAATTATATATATATATACATATATTAGTATTTTGTTTTGACATATTATACAAGCACATATTTGGACAAATTACAATACACACAAAATGAGCTAATGTGTCCGTTGCAATGTAAATCCCAACATCTATATACGGGCACATTATACCATTCACGGATTATGGTGTTGCACATGCACGCACACATATGTGTGTGTATGATACATACATACATATATATATATATATACACTTTTATAATTAAATAAAATTAAATAAAATAAATCTCAAATTACAAATTGTACAGTTAGAATACATATGCCATGAATAAATTATTAATAATGACATTTAATGAATCAATCAATTAATTCAAATTAAGGAGAGAAAATGAAAGGTTTCTCTATCTATTTAATACAACTAATGCTCTCAGTTAATTCTTGTTTTAGGGAAAGAAATGAAAGGTTTCATTCCTTATACATTAACAATTATAAATAAATGTTAGATGTCTTTGATACACAATACATTTGAAATTAAATTTATTTAAACCTCCCTTTAACTATTTTAAATAGAATATTAGATTTTATTTAAACCAAATTTAGGAAAGTTCTAAATGAAAGTTAGACTTTGTAGGCCCGTTAAAAATCCAAAATGGTAAAATTTTTGAAATTCATTCATTTCTTCCCACTACGCCATAAATGACCTTCTGCAACATTTTTGCAAGGTGTTGCCAGCTAAAATGTTGCGATAGATATAAAATTTTGGTCCTACTGCAACGTTGTATTTATGGTGTTACCTTAGCCATAAAAATGTGTTGCTCTAGCTAAACAAGTGTAACACGATGCAACATTTTTATATAGTGTTGCCATAGATGTTTTCTAATTAAAAAATTAAAAAAAAATTACACCTCAGCGATCCACACCACCATTTAAAACAAAATCTCAACCGTCGATTCACACCATCGATCCACACCTTACCAATTTCCATTTCCCGCTTTACTTTTCCCTCACCCGCTTTCGTTTCTCACCCCTAATTTTCCAATCCCTAATTTTTATTCCGCCGACTTTAAAAAAAATGATGCCGCTCCTCCTTATTTCTTCGATCTGGAGAATAACTGGCTTTGCTTTTATCCCCTGTCGGCCATATCAATTTCCGTTATTTTCTTTCGCCTCGCTTCAGTTTTCCTCACTACTTTCGGAATTGCGATTTTGTTCAGGTTTTTGGCGATTCTGGTGATTCGAGGTAAGGTTGTGGGATTGCGATGGTTTAGGGAGTTGTTGATTTGGTCGCAATTTCGTGGTTGGGGCCTGATGTCAGAGTGGCAGGGGATAGTGGAATTGGTTTCGGTGAAAACTAGGGCACGCGATTCTAGTTGCTTTGATGCTCTGATTGATCGAATCTAGTGTGAGAAACGTTTCTGGTAGCTTGCTCCTTCGTTCTCCTTGATTGATTGCTCGAATTGCTTTGACTTCGTCGTCGGGTGCGATGTGATATTATTTGGTATGTTTTCTGCCTTCTGGTTTACTTGAATATTCTCGATTTTGGTTACACTCGCACGCTTTTGCCGATGATGAATTGGGATTTATTTATAGGCTTTATTTCCTATAATCTCGAGTTAAATCTTTCTGTTGGACTTTAAAAAATCTGGTATGTTGGATTGCGATGATGAATTGGTATGTTGAATTTTGGTTCACTGGCTTGATTTTGCTTTGTCGATGATGAATTGCGATGTGATATTATTTGGTATGTTGGATTTTGGTTCACTGGCTTGTTTTTGATTCCTGATCTGAGCTTGTTAGCTCCTTTCTGCTGTATTTGTTATACCAGAACTTGAACCTTTGTTAAACTTGTTCACATACCTTTGTACCTTGTTGCATTTGTTAAACCAGAACTTGAAGTATTTGTATTCTGCTGTCCTCTTGAAAACTGCTTCACTTGAAAACTTCTGCATTTTTGAAAATCAGAACTTTGAAAGTGATCTTTGGTTTTATAAAACTGTTGACTAATCTGAACATTGAGTTTTTATTTCCACGATATATACAAACATATGTGTGTTGAGCTTTGTTGGTTTTGCTTGGTCTGGACTGAACTGGTACCATGCTAACCTTGTTCTTTAACATGAACTGATGCTCCAAGTCCTCTGTATATAATGTTACTGCCTATGTTTCTCTTGTACATGCCTGATGCATTCACTGTTTTTGCTTGATGGGCTGCCTATGTGTACTGCTGTGTTTCTTGCACTGGCTTGTCTATATTTTGCTGAACCTGATTCTTATTTGTTTTGTTGGTTGCTTGGCCTTGAGTTGAATCCAGTCGATGACTCGGGTTTGACCTTGTGCCGTGTCCATTTTTTTGGCTTGTCTACATATCTGGCTGCACTTGAGTATGAACTTGCACTTGAGTAGTTGCACTTGAGTAGTTTCTTGTACCAAGCCTTATAATGCATGTATGTTCATCCATGTACATGCATTTCTTGGTCATGTTATGTTGCTTGCTGTGTTGAGTACTACTTTGTGCACTTGGCTTCTCCTTTGTGCATTTTTGCCTGAACTGTTGCTTGCTGTCTTCCATACTGCCTTGTATCCATGTGTTGCATTCATGTTTGGCTTATGCACTTATGAAAAGAAACAACCCAAATACCTGAGGCAAATAATATAACAAAAATATTTTCATTTTCTGTTTGAGTTAAATATTATTTTCCAGATTACTGCTTTTGAATTATATGTGACAGGTATTGAAGACTGGACAGCTGGATATAAGCTTGAAGATAGGTTTCAAAGAAGCACTTGGCTTCTCCTTTGTGCATTTTTGCCTGAACTGTTGCTTGCTGTCTTCCATACTGCCTTGTATCCATGTGTTGCATTCATGTTTGGCTTATGCACTTATGAAAAGAAACAACCCAAATACCTGAGGCAAATAATATAACAAAAATATTTTCATTTTCTGTTCGAGTTAAATATTATTTTCCAGATTACTGCTTTTGAATTATATGTGACAGGTATTGAAGACTGGACAGCTGGATATAAGCTTGAAGACAGGTTTCAAAGAAGGCTCGATCTTCCGAAATCGGATGAATCGGGCGGTGCCCCCGGACCCGCTATTCGGCTCGCCTTCGGCTCGGCACTCGGCTCGTCATATATTTGTCAGCGTCGGTGTCTGTATAAATTGAAACTGCATATGTAATGAGTGAACTGAGTGATGTAGTGAGGAATATCTGTATATGTGAATATCAGTGTTATATATTATTGAATTGTAAAATAGTGGAGTCAGGAATTTGTACTATTTCAAATGTTGAAATAAAATATTTATTTAAATGAATTACTGTTTGAATATCAAATTCTGTGCAATAGCATTTTATTAAATAAATATTTATTTCTATTAAAAAATCAAATATGCTCTACATTGTGGGCCCCACAACTTCAGAAAGTTAATATCTATAGCAACATTTTTGGAATGTTGCTACAAACACCTATGGGTGTTCCCATAGACCCAAATAGGATTCTATTGCAACAATATTACTTATGTTGCCTTAGATAGTCAAAATGTTGCCTTTGAGGTCTAAGACAACGGCAAAAATTGCATCACCCTAAAAGTGTTGCCATAGACCTATGGCAACATTTTTTGGGCCTGAGCCAACATTTTTTTTGTGTTGCAGAAGGCCATTTATGGCGTAGTGTCCATTGCGGGCTGGCCCAGTTTCTCCAATGGTATCGGAGCCCAATAGGCCATGCGGTCTAAATTAGTCATATTAAGGCTAACTAATTAAATTTACCCACTAAGTACGGTGTCTAGAAAGGTAATGTCTAGGCTTGAAATTGGATAATCAAGTAACATGTCCTACCTGATTACCAGCTTGGCATGAAAGGTGAGTGAGTCCAAAAGTAGCCCCTAATAGAAAATGCCCAATTTGAATTGGACATTGGGCTAGTTTTCAAAATTGTTTTGAAAATTAAAATAAAAACATGTTTATTATAAAAGTCATAATACAACATAAGTGTTCAAAATGTTTGAAAGGATGATGTTATATTCAAAAATGTTTGAAAATATCTATATATTAATTTCAAAATATAAAATTTATTAATAAGATTAATAAAATGAATTAATTAAATATGTTAATTAATTAATACATATATGCATACATTATATATGTTGATATATGTTATGTTATTTTAAAAATTTTAGGATAACATAAGTTTACATGTATGTATGTAAGATAAATTTTAAAATTAATGAAATTTAATTAAAATTGTTTAATTGAATAAATTATATAAAAGTTAATTAATTAAATAAAATACACATATATAAGATATATGTGTGTTATACTATAAAGGTTATAGTGTGCACTATTAGTTAATTAAAATAGTTTAATTCAATAAATTAATTAATTAAATAAATACACATATATAAGATATATGTGTTATACTATAAAGGTTATAGTGTGCACTATAAAGGTTATAGTAGATATGTCCAATATAAATGTTGTATTGGAATTATAATATAAAATTAATTAAAGAGATAACTAATTAAAATTAATTAAAGAGTTAATTAGTTAAAATTAATTAAATAATATTTAATTAATATAATATTATACATAAGACTATTATATAAGTTAATTAAGTTATAAAAGTTACATAATACTTCAGCTTATGTAATATGAATGTATAACAAAAGGTGGAACTTTAAAGAAATCCTAAATAGACTTAAGGAATAAATACATAATAAATGTACGTATACCATGATTTCTGATGTGTCCGACACTTGAATCATAAGAGTATTTCATAAGAAATACATTATTCCATAAGTCGATATCACTTGATATAATATATTGAAGATGATGAATCTTTAATATAAAGTTCTCCTCTATCATTTATATATTAATAGATTACTTGCTTACTCCTTAGTTGTTGAACTTTTCTCAAGCTAGGGATGTTATGTGTAATACTATTAACATATTGAATAGACGAGGTAAGATAACCGCGTGTATTTGTTGAGCTTTCCTAAAGGTACGTGCATTATACTTAGGTCGTTGCAAAATGATAAGTCCGAGTGAATAGTCCTACTTTACTTGTTGAGCTTTCCTTAAGGTAAAGGCGGAATTAGGACAAGGTGCCAAAGGTTAGGAGTTGTATATGATACGACCGATAAAGAGTTATCCATCGTTTGCGAGCCTATGATTTGTTGAGCTTTCCTCATTGTCAGAATCCCAAGGCATATGAGTTCTAACACCCACTAGTGAAGTTGAAAGACTTCTATGTTTCGCTTAGGGTTTGGTGAAACATAAAATAGTACTGGAAGCCTTATTAGAAAAATGAAATTGTAACATTTAACCTTTCTAATATTGTAAGAACATATGGTAAATAATGTTATAATTATCTACAATGATAAATTTGTGCATTTAATATGACTGATAAAACATTTATCAATTAACATATACAAATGAACTAAATTGAAAGTTGACAAATGGAAATATAATACCCATTATTAAAGGCCTATTGCATTTTAATGTTTTCTATACCCATGCAAGTGCCTAATTTTTATAACTACTTAATACATTCATAAAATGATTACTTATGTGTCTATTTGGTTTAGGCCGTGTATTGCATTTTGAGTTTCGAACTCTAAAAGCAATATAAGACAATGGATGGATATTTGATCCATATACTATCACATATAAATGTTATATGGTGAACAGTCACAATTCGTAATGCATGATACTTCAATGAATATAGTTCATTCGAATAAGCTAATAAACTATACTATGAGATCGAATGGTCAATTTGATTGATCACAAAAAAGATCATATTCTATTAATTGTAGCACAAGACCAAAACTACAAGATAGATCTATGAACTCGATCGCTTAAATGTTAGTTTATTTAGTTTATGGAAAGAGCAACATATTTGATGTCCTTAAATGTTAAGAATAATCAAATATACTTTCGTAAAGAGATCGTTATGATATTGTAGTAAGGGTTTTTCTTTTGAATGGTTTGACCAT
The DNA here is from genome assembly GCA_030737815.1 of Allium fistulosum. Classification (NCBI taxonomy): domain Eukaryota; kingdom Viridiplantae; phylum Streptophyta; class Magnoliopsida; order Asparagales; family Amaryllidaceae; genus Allium; species Allium fistulosum. Next base: position 292,220,204 of record CM060908.1, on the reverse strand, counting down.
TACGAAAGGAAAATGAATGCATAAGAGTAAATGTGATTTAAGGTATAGTTGGGATGGAGAGAATGAATAGTCATTTCTTCTTCATAAAGAATCAACGGAAACGAGAATTGTAATAATAGTGATTGATACCTAACATTGGACTGAGAAATATAATTTCTATTCCGAGATGTATTTTCATATATATAATTATTTTCTATGAGATTTGTTTCTTTGGGTTCAAGATATTTGATCAAAGAACTCTCAACGGTAAACTAGTTGTAGTATATGAAATAAACAAATATGTATTAAGTGAATGATGGACCTTCAAATTTAGTACGCTATTATAGTAATGGCGGAAATAGTGGGAGCATGTCATATAGCACTTATTGATTGCATCAAATTACCAAAATTGTTTTCATAAAATGTACCGAACATTATTTATGACATAATGACTATTTTTGGTTATAAACTGAAAAAATAGACATAGCTATATTTCTACGAATATTATGAATATTCATTATGAAATAAAACTATAATGTGGTATTTGTTTCCATAACAAAAGTGATGCATTTAAAAATATAGAAGTATCTAATATTATTTACAGTTATTCTGGAATTATAAACTAAGTCGTGGTTTTTAGAAAATAATTTTATTATATGATTTTGAATCATATAATACTTGTTAATTATATCTCAAACAGTAAAGGGCTATGCACCCATTTAGTGGGAGCATCATAAGAGTTGATGAACTCTACGGATTGATACATATAGATGTATACAATCGTAATTCTATAAATACCAAAACGGTTCCACATACTTCGTCATATTCACCGATGAGTCGTCATCAACATGGACATTGTATTTGATACACATATAGTATGTCTATGGTAAACTCATTGAATATAAAACAAATTAAAAATAACATGCGATAGAAATGATTCGATTTGATCGAATGAGTGTGTATATCGGAAAAGGTTCCAAACGTACCTAAAATGAATAAAGATTCAATCTCAAAATAACTCCTTCATGTGATACTTAATAATGCATCGATATGGAGTAATCGAACTTTGTTGGACAATATACGATTAATTGTGAGTGAACTTAGGTTAGTTTCTTTCTATAAAGTAATGTACTTAAGAGTAGCACGCAAGGTAAATATTATTTCATCTGAATAACAATTTACAAAATCTTACAAGATAAGGGTTTATTAGAAACTCCAACATATCCTAGGCCAGGGTGTTGGCATATTATGTGAGTCGAAAGATTGCACGTAATAATTGTTTATGAGGAATCTTGTATGAATATCCCCAAAAATATTTTGGAAAGGACTGTCTTAATGACATATTTATGTTTTGAACATAATTTTTGTAAACTAAAATCAAATCAGTTTTATAAATAAAGAAATTCATAAAGCGTTTATGAATCCCTATTCTATTTACACTGAGAAACAATTATTGTTTCAAGATATACCAACTTTATTGTGAAGGAATTTCTTTGAGGAATTATTGGTAGTTAAATGGAATTGGATACGATCCATAGATAGAACTAATTATATGAGATGAAATGAAATTAACTAACCTAAATGAACACATAGCATTAGAATGTCTAATAAGTATTCTCGTACATTGAAGAGAAACTATGAGTTTCTTATTAATGTCGAAATTATATAATCCTCGGTTATTTAATTAAACCATTAAGAGTATTGACTATATATGGTATGATGCGCAAATCCGAAAGAATTCCAACTACACTATCAAAATATGATTTTGGTCGTCGTAACCGAAGGGATGTGATCCATCAACCGAGATTGTGTCTTTATGAGAAAGATTAGTGCAGTCGGAATTAAATGAGCAATGGTAATAAGAATAATATCGCAAATTTCAACTGTCGAAATTAGCATAATAGTTTCAATATTCAACATACTCAAGTTAATTCGGATTTACTCATAAAATTATCGCTTGATAAGACTTAGGGTTTTGGTACATATGTATTGAAACAGAAAATTCTAAATAATGATTTAGAGTAAGCTATTTACACATATTAACCAAAAATGTGTCGAAGTCAGTAGGAGCGATATTGAGTTTGTGAGTCTTTGGATATGATCCAAGAAATGATACGAAAGTATCATTTTATAAGCATCAAGATTGAATAAGTATTTGATAGAAATCATATAGTTAGATTTTCAATCAAAGTGCAGAGGAAGCGTGTGTTCATAAGAAAGGACATTAAAAGGTACATTGATATCTCTAAACTGTAAGTAAATAACACATTATTGATTTTAACGGTGTACTTGTGTTAAAATCAACCTTAGTTGTTTTAATACTCAACTTTGGATTGTAAATGATGTCTTTTATAATGAGTATAAAAGATATTGGGAATGTCCCAAATTGATATGTAAATACACCTTATTAAATTGTTTAATATGGAACATGTGAGTTCCTTATGCACTGGCAATAGGAATTATCGTACATGTTATGTTGGTTACGATATCGTGATTTGTTTGTATTCGATACATAAAGCAAATATCAAATCCAAATTGATATCACTAAATGGTTGTTTGAAGTGTTCTCGTGTATTTATGAAATACTAGGGAATTGTTTACAGAAACAAAACTCCTTATGAAGGAGTGTTCAGACTCAAACATCATAAGTGATATTGAGTATAATATGTCAATAATAAATTCAAGTTAAGAATCTTTAAGTTGGAAATGTTCCAAATGAAAGATCGTGGCTGGTTTAATAAAAAAGGCTAAGTACATCGTCTTGAATAAAGGAACAATAAAAACAATGTATATAAATATATAAGTACACAAATTTATAACTAAGCCGATTCCAAATATTGAAAATCTCATAACATTGTTATATGATAACAATGTCGTGATATAGTTTGTAACAGAACTTAGAGCATACTAGAAGTCGAGAGACATACTCCAAATTGTTCCACATGTTAAAACAGTTTATCACCGTCGGAGAGAGTTGGTTGACATAGTAAATAATTGAAAAAAAATAGCATACCCATTCACAAAGGGACTGACCCAATTGGTTTTGAGAAAACCGATTAGAGATGTTGGAATAAGGTTCCATAATTGACCCCAAGTGCAAATGAGAGACTGATAGAGTTAGGGATATGCCCTATGGGGCAATTATGTAATTTGTTATATATATCTAACTCGTTGACCAATCTTGTTCGAAATAAATGTGTTTTCTTTCTATTATATACTTGATATAATGTGGCTATATAAATAAATTAACTTAATTAAAAGTATATTTAATAGAAAATCCATAAATGGTATGTTTTATGATAGTAGTTACAAAGTGTTGTAACCGTAAGTAATTTATCACAATGAAATAAATATATCATTTTAAATGTTCCTAGTCAAGGTGCATCGAGACTGGATATTGATGTGTCTGTTGAGACTAGAGTACGTATAGCTCTCCAAATGTTGGGCAGCGTACTACTCATGACTGTTGGGAGGCACCTAGAGGTTACATACTAATAGTTATTGGATAACCATGGAACGACTCACTTGGTAGTTTTCTGTCGGTTAATATAACTAAGGTCAAATAGAAAAAAACAATATGACTAATTTACACAGTTTTTCGACTTGAGAATACTGTGAATCTTCAATATGAAAGCTCCACTTTGATTATAGTCAAATCATGGCATAGCATCCATCGAGTGACTATAGTTGGGTCGAGTGGAAGTATTGAAAGTGAAGCACTATTCGAGAGAGGATTCGTCTCCTCGGTTATATGGGGTTAGTATCACGGTCAACTCAAGTCAACCCAAAGTCAAAATCTCTGGCCAAAGTAGTTCGGTTGATAATGATTGTTATTATTGAACCAAGGACTTTGTGTTTGCATTATAGAGTTAAATGTGGATGATGTTGGGATTTTGACTATTACCAAATTCAGCAAGTCCAAAGTGATATAGTTTTGATGAAGAAAATTGGTGCAAATAATTATCACAGCTGGGTAACGCTTATTAAATTAAAATGATATTTTTCCGAAAATGAGTAAGAGATAAATCTAGCCATAATATCACGCCACCTGCTAAGTGAAGTGTGAAGGTTAACGTTCGAATAATTTGACATTAATCGCCGACCGAATTTACACCCAAGAGTTGCACAACCGAAACGATGAATTCTCTTTAGACCAAACAATTTACTTAGCTTATAATTGTTGTTGGTTTGGAGAAACATAGGAGGTGGCTACAACATGTGTGATTAGGTTTTGAGATGTGTGGTTGAGATCATTATTTGCTCTCCTGTCCTATCCATATAAAAGTCAATCTCAAAACCCTAATTACGAGCTAATTCATTTTTGAGCCGCCACTTTCTTCTTCCTCTTCCTCATTTTAATGGCAACAAATTTCCTCTAAAATCATCCATAAAATTCTCAAATCCAATTCAAAATTAAAAATACTAATTTGTAGCAGAAGGTCTCCAATCTCGAATTAGCAATCTGATGGATTGTGAATTGTTCTTAGAAAAGAAATCATTGTTCAACGTGGACTCAAATGCTTCATTAGGAGGTGCACTTTTATTTATTATCATTGTTTTGATTTTAAGTTTGTCATATAAAAGTTGATTTACATCCAAATCCTCTATTTGCATTCAGATCTGTTTATTGTTTAAATTAGGTGAGATTTTTGTGGGTACATGTGTTTGTTACAATTAGATTGGTTATGTGCTTGTCATAATATTTAGTTTACTGATTTATTGTTGAATTAACTTTCTAAAAAAGGCTTTAATTTTGATTTATAAATATGTATATTTATATATTTATACACACACACACACATACATATAGATCTAGATTAAATGTGTAAAGATCTGCAAATTATGAATATGTATAATTGTATATGTGTTTATATATCATATACATTTAATCTTAAAATTTTCTTATGATGATTTGTATCTATTATGAATCATAAAATATAAAAATATTTTATTATTATTTAATGATTTTCTGTATTGTTTATTATGAATAAAATAATTAATGATTCAAAATTTCAATTTTATATATTTTTTATTTGCTGCACCATGTTAAAAGATTATAGTAAAATTTTCAGATTTTTTAACTTAATTTATTATTTTTTAAAATTAATATACTTTCAGCCTGCAATCAATTATTTAATTAAAAATAAATTTTCAATTGAGGAAATTCTAGAAATTTTTACTAAGGCTTAAATTTGTATCTGGAAACTTTAGATAAAGTTTCATATTTTTATAACTTAATTTATTATTTTTTTGAATTAATTTATTTTTGAAATGCAATTAATTATTTAATTAAAAATATAATTTCAGTTGGAAAAATTCCTAAAAAATTTCCAAAGTCCAAAATATGTCTTAGACACCTTTAATTTTTTTTTATAATTTTTCAACTTGATTTCCTATTTTTAAGAATTAATTTGATTACGGGCTATTATCAATTATTTAATAATAAATATTATTTTAATTGTAAAAAATTCTATAAATTAAATTTAAGCCCAAAATGTGTTTTCAGATTTTCTAAAATTTTAAAAACTTGTATTTTTATGATATAATTATTTTACATTAATTTGTTATGATAGAAATTATTTTATTCAATAAATTGTACACGCGCGTGCGCGCGCGCACACACACACACACACATATATATATATATATATATTAGTATTTTGTGTTGACATATTATACAAGCATATATTTGGATAAATTACAGTACACACAAAATGATCTAATGTATCCGTTGCAATGTAAATCTCAACATCTATATACGAGCACGTTATATCCTTCACGGATTGTGATGTTACATATGCACACACATATATATGTATATATATATGTATGTATCTATGTATATGATACATACATATATACATATATATAAATGTATACTTGTATAAATAAATAAAATAAAATAAATCTCAAACTACAAATTGTACAATTAGAATACATATGGACATAGTAATATATAAATGGACATAGTTAAAATAAATGTCTATTCACTAAAATGCAAAACAACGTTGGATTACATTCTTCTATTTGCTTCGAAAATGTTGAGATCGACGGTGCTATGTTCTTCCTAGGAAGGTGGTCAAGGCTGGTGTTGCTTTCTGGAAAGATCATTTGGTGGGCTTTTTCCTCGACTCCAATCCGTCGTATAATATTGTTAAAGCTAGATGCAACCAAGTTTGGAATCCAAGAGGGGGCTAGAGTGTTCATTTTGACAATGAAATGTTCTATTTTAAATTCACGCGAAGTGATGAAAGACAATGTATTCTTGAAGCCGACCCAATACTTATAGAAGGGAAGCCTTTCATTATTACGACTTGGAGTCCGTCTATGGATAGGGCTCGATCTCATGTTCTTTCTATTCCTGTTTGGGCCATTTTTCTCATATCCCTTCTGTTCTACAGCTTCTTAACGGGTTAGATTGGCTAGCAGGCCTTATTGATAAGGTGATTTGTTATGATGCAAACACAGTGGCCAGGAGTAGGTTAGTGTATGCTAAAGCTCTGATTGAGATTGCCCCTGTCAAGCCTCTCCCTTCGGTCCTCAGAGTGAGAATTGAGGAGGGCCATTTTGTTGAAGTCAGAGTGAGATACAGTTGGAAACCGGATATTTGTACAGTCTGTCAGTCTTTTAGGCATCTTCCGCAGACATGTTCCTCTTTGGCCTCTGCTGACATTCCACCATCTAATCCGGTTCCTTTGCTTCGTTCTCCTATCAAGAGGCGGGTTCTGAAGGTTACGCTGCCTTCCTCTGTGCCTTCACCTGCTGTTGTTCCTGTTGATTTGGCTCCTGTGCATG